>JALAZF010000193.1:2468125-4936250 GCA_022829125.1 Lathyrus tuberosus
CTGTTTGAACAGAAAGTGATTTAGTATAAAAAATAATCCTATAAGGAATATCCACAAGGAAGTTAGTTCCGCCAGGATGAGGTTTTTAGATGTTATAGGATCATAAACGCAGATATGTCTCTGGTAGAACTTTGTGGTAGTAGGTTAGGAAGGAATATATATATATATATATATATATATATATATATATATGGCTTAAATAATGTTTTCGTCCCTGTAAGTTGGCGAATTTTTGGTTTTTGTCCCTGTATCTTTTTTTTTTTTGGTTTTAGTCCCTATATCTTACTTTTTGTTGGTGTTTAGTCCCTACAGAGATTTCCTGCGGATTTTCCTGCGGATTTTGATTTTTAGGAAAATCCGCAGGAAACCTTCGGATTTTCCTGCGGATTTTGACTTTAGGGATTAAACACCAACAAAAAGTAAGATAGAGGGACTAAAACTAAAAAAAAAAATACAGGGACGAAAACCAAAAACTCGCCAACTTACAGAGACGAAAACATTATTTAAGCATATATATATATATATAGGAAATGCTAACATACACCCAAAATTGGTGGGCTCACACAAAAATACACTACATCTATTTTCTTTCTATTTTTTTTCTTCATCTTTTTAATATGGGTCCCACTCAAAATTGGTGGGCCCTACACAAAACTACACTAAGGTGTATGTTGCTAATGCACACCTACATAGGTGTGCATTAACATAACCATATATATATATATATATATATATATATATATATATATATATATATATATATGAGAATAAAGTTACCACCATATCTGAAAAACTAACTAAATGCAATGATATTCTAAATGAAAGATGATAAAGACATAAAAATCATGTTTATTTTTTAGTTTCAAACTAAAGTCTATGAACTTAAGATTTTAAAAAGAATCTACACTACTATTAATCATGTGAAAAAAAACTTAGAAGTTAGAGACCTAAGATAATTGTCATTTAAACGACAAAGAACTTAAATGTCTCAATTTTTGAAGATTTCACCGGCTCCCTCTGGCGTAATGAGATAGAACTAAACAAAGATGAATCTTTGGAGGAAGCCAAAACAAAATGTTGCTTAAAAGTCTAAAAGTAAAAAAAGTCATGTGAATGTAACTTTGAAAACTTTGAGGTTGCTTTTAAAGAATTCCTAGCTAACAATCTAGATAGATGGAAGATGACTTCAATGATCTATTATATAAATAAAGAATAACTTATATAAATAAAGAATAACACGAGAGTTTTAGGCTATGTTGGTGAGCGTTGGAAAGGATGTAACAACTATTAAAGAACTTATCTTGTGTTGAAAAAAAGAAAAGAAACCTCTCAAACTAACCAAAGAATACATAAGAAGATTTAGGTGCCTAAAATAAATATAAGAAATCACATTGCAGATCTTTTTAATTGTTAGAAATAATTTATATTTTACAAAATTTAGTGACTAAGCTTTTTTAGAGGGTAATTTAGTACTTTAGTATGTTGCCTATGAGGCTTCTATGCATAAATAGACTAGTGGTAGCTGTTATTTAATGTATTCCTTCTTGAAAGCTCCTGGTGTTTGACTAAATTTTGCTAAAACATACTAATGATATAAATGAAGAATCTGCAGAAGAAAAAGATGTCGAAGAAGATGTCCTAGCTTGGAGACTCGACATCCTGGCTGACTTACTAAGTTAGCAGATTTTAATCAGTTGCAAGAATTAAGGAGCAGATCAAGGAATCACAAGATCAAAGATTGAAAGTCCAACAGAAGATTATATAAGAAGACTTAGACCTAGGGTTTTATGTGTATTGAATGTACCTTTGTATCACTTGTAACTTTGAAACCTAGTTCTCTTTTGAAAAACAAGGGTTTAGGGTTTGAGAGTCGTAGTCTCTCTTAGGAGTTGTAAGTCTCCCTATGTAGCATGGGATGCAGAGTGGAAGGCATAGGTACAGGGATAAAGCCAGAAGCCTTTAGGTAATGGTTTGTGTATCGTTCTTGGACGAAACTTTGAAGCAAGTCCAAGATAACCTGTTGGTCAAGAAAACATGACAGAGAGTCTGAATTGGCATAAGACAGAGATATCACAGGTTGTGATTAAAGAAGTGAGTAGATATCTCATATCAGAGTTGTAAACGATGGAGTTTAACTTGGGTAAAGATGTTCATTAAGGGTAGCGATTAGAATAAAGTTGTAAACGAGGGAGTTTAGCTTTAGGGTAATACTACAAGATAGTGAAGTCTTCTTCCTGGATTGGTATCCCGCAGAGTAGGTGAATTGCACCGAACTGGGTTAACACATACTGTCTTATTTAACATTCTGAAATTTACAGTTTTATTATTGTTCTTGATTAACATGTTGGATCAGATGTCGTAACATCTGTGATTATGCAGTTCTGATATTCAAGGTATCAGTCTGCTGTTGTGCCTCTGTGTTTGACCGTTTATGCAGAACAATGTCTTGACATGTGTTAGGACATCTGCTGTCTGCATTGTCAGAATTTCAATTGGTATCAGAGCAGGCATCCTGTCTATTTCTGGATGAGATCTTTGGGAGATACTTTCTGGCATTTAAACAAGGAGGAGTGTTGAAGATCAGATCAATCAACTCATACATACTCAAGGGTATTAATGGATAGGATGGATGTTCTGGATCGAAGGTAACAACCCAAAGGTTGTTCATGTTGCTGAGGAGGTTCTACAACAACTGCAGGAGAAGTGGCTAGTTCTCTTGTTGGGGTGTCTTATAAGATGTTCTGACATCTTATTAGGGCAAGCATGATCTGTTCCTTGGTGGTTCCTGTAACGCCCCATTTTCCTTTTATCATTATTTGTGAATAATTATATGTTGTTGTGATCGATTATGTGTTGTTGTACTTTCGCTGTGTTTTGTGTACCCGTGGTGAAGGGTAGTGGCCTTAAGTAATAGGTCTTGGGCGTAGTAGGGGTGTATGGCTAATAACATAGAGATTAGCGGTGCGTTGAGTAATGTTGATTGGATTATTTAAATTTATCATTTGTTGACTAATTTATTTCATTAGTTGAGTGATAATGTTAATATAATAAGATAATTAAAATAATTAAGAGGTGTAGTGAGTGGAAGGGCTTTATGGTAATTAGGCGAGGGTTAAGTGAGGGCAAATAAGGCGATTCATTAATTGGGGTATATGAAAGAATTAAAGAGTGAGAGTTCATTATTCTCATTCCACGTGAAAAAGTGAAAGAGGGAGAAGAGCTAGGACAAGAGGAAAAAAGGGAGAATCCATTAAAGTTAGGAAAACTCATCACTTTAAGGTAAGGGTGGGATTTCTTTCATCTCTCAAGGGTTAAATGATGTAAGTATTGAAGTAGAAATCACTAAGTTGGAATCCATGGGGTTGAATGAGGGTTTTAGGAAGATTTTGTGATAATATGATTGGAATTGACGAATTAGTCTTGTTTGATTTGTTTGGTTGAATTGCAAATGTTAGATGTAGGCTATTGGTGAAAAATCTATGAAAAATTGTTGTTAAAAATCGAGTTAGTGCAGAAAAACGCAGGTGGTTTGTTGCTGTCATCGCGGGGTTTTGGGCTATAGAATCGCAGGGCCCGCTTAGCACGGTCTAGCGCGCTTAGCGCGGTCTGGAGAAATTTCGCCTCTTTGAGGCAGAGAGCTGCGCGCTTAGCGCGGGTGGGGCTCGCTTAGCGCTACCTGGGACTGAAAAATATTATTTTTATTGGCTTAAAATTCATGGAAAATATCTGTTTTATATTATATTAATGTTGTGTTGTTGGTGTTGTATGGTGAGCATGTATTGAGGTGTTATGTGCTTGTTTTGTTGATGTTGATGTGATAATGTGAAATGCATGATTGAATGATGTAAAGATGTGTAGTTGTTATATTGGTGCAATGATGTATGTTTAGATGAATGCATGTTGACTGTTAAATGATGTTGGTATGAAGATGAGTATGTTATGTGTATGCATGAGTCGTTGTTGCATGTTGTCATTGATGGTGCATGGCATGTGCATAGTTGTGGGATGACGTGCCCAGGTGGGGTGTTATCGTCTATCCGAATTCCTTGATGAAATCGTTGTTGTTGGCGTGATTGTGTGCCCATATGGGGTGTAAGCAATCACAGTTGTCGGTGCGATCATGAAATAGGGGTCGTACGTGACCATGAAACAGGGGTCGTTGGTGTGATCATGAAATAGGGGTCATACTTGACCATGAAACAGGGGTCGAGAGTTCCGACGGGAATTGTGATCATGAAACAGGGATCGATTTTGGTACCACATGCATTGAGTCTAGTCGAGTCTCCTTTGCATTCTCTTGTTGATTGTGTCGCATGATGGTTGGCATAATTATCGGTGATTGTCTGTGCATAAGTTGAGGTGTGTGATTCTTGTTGGATGTTACGATATGGTGAATAACTTGATGATGTATGCTTTTCTATTTATATCATCTCTCTCTCTTTAGTTGATTTAAGAATCTCACCCCTTCTGTGTTTGGTGATGCTTTATACGACATCCTGCAGATACTCAGGAGTAGTTGGAGTCATGATCGGTGAAGACGAGGTACTTCACCTTGTGGCGTCTGCTCTGATATGTAACATGGGGAGTCAGGAACGCTTATTGCATGAGTTGTTTTGTTAAAAGGATTTTGTTGTCTTTATAGTTTCGAATTAAAAGTTGTCAGTTAAAACCGTCATGTTTCCTTATCATTGTTATGATTGATTTTTCCGCTGCATAATAAAAGTTGGTTTATTGAATTATACAATATGTTACATGTCTAATAAAGAGCAAGTATGTTGTCGAAAGTAATGCCTTAAATTGAATTGAATAATTTTACTCTGATTTTTCGATTAAATATTACGGGGGAATTTAGGGTGTTACAGTTCCGTTGCATATGTTTCTGATGGAAGAGCTCTAGAATTATGGGATTCTAAAGTTGTTGCTGAAGACAGATGGTGGAAGGTCTCAATCGTCGGCCTCTATAGTTGAAGATATCTGCATTCTTTTATTCCAAAGTCGGGAGAGATGGAATGAAAGGAGTTGTTGGAAGATGTCTGTTATGGTGACTTGGTACATGGAAGCTTGGTTCCATGGTACAATTTGAAGTCAGTTGAAGAGGAGAGGAGTTGAGTTTAAGTTTATCAAGTTTTTGCTCTGGAAGTTTGATAAATTATTGATCGGCTAGGTTGTCAAAGATACTTGAGAATTCTCTAAAGTCCACTCATAAAGGCGTCTCAGTCGTGCATCTGGAGTCTTCTAGTTATTCTTCTGAATAGAAGGTGTTTCTATGAAACACAACGTGAAGAAAGTGGAGGTGATTTATTTTCACTATCAAAAATAGCAAGGAAGGATTCATCTCTCTTAACCCTAAGAGTGGATCCAATCTGATTGGAGTTCTCATAATCGTTGAGGTAAATAGGATTTGTTCAGAGAAAATTCTAGTTACTTGAGTCAAGGGTGGCAGCCTTGGTATCTCAACTATTTGTGTCATAGAAGATACTTGCAAAAGATTGAATACTTGATAAGTGTTCATGAAGTGATCTGGTGGAGCTTAGCTACAACAGTGAAGAAGGGTTATGTCATACCCCAAATTTTGACCACCAAGATTTCCCATCATTGTGAGAATCATCACCATAATATGGATGTACCATCATGCCTCATCAATCTCCTCAAAGATGGGTGAGCATTCACCATAATCAAGAATTAGGGTTTTAAGCCCTTTCAGAGCACTTAGATAAAGGATCAATCAAGAAATGACATGATCTTCAACTTGTCTAACCTCTTAAACATACATAAAGGATCAAGAGGACTCCCACATCAAGAATCAGGCACAGAAGTGCAACATTCCAAGTGGATCAGGCCTCGGGATCGCCAGTGTCACCAAATTAGGGTTTTGGTCGACCAAGGCCTCCAGATGAAAATTTTCATCTGGGCATGAGCCAATGCTTCAAAGCACAACCCAAGATACTCCAAGGGACCTCATAGACCCAATCATCGAGTCAATTTAGCCTCAGGGGATACATTCATAAAAAATCAGGAATTAGGGTTTCTTGACCTAATTCACCCCTAAATTGACTTTTGGAGCAATACATGAGCCAAGACCTCAAGAAATTATTTTAGGGCCTCAAATACACTACATTGATCCATTTGCAACAATGGATTGATCCAAGAAGCTTGATCCACAAGTTTCAATTTCACCTGGACCACAATTAGGGTTTTGAAGAAAAAGTCAAATGTATCTTTGACTTTTGACCAAGACATGCTCCCAAACCTTGGGACATGATTCAAGACACCCTATAACACCAATGAAATCCATTCATTAGGTTTGAATTAGGTCAAGGACTTGATTTCACAAAGGATCACACAGTTTAGATTTCATCCGATAAAAAGTCAACTGTGCACAAAATCAAGTTTGACTTTTTGGAATTTTTCATAAATATGGTTCCCCTAAGTCAAAAATAATGTTAATATATGGTATTGATCATCATTCATTAAGAAAAATCAAGAAAAGTGAGGTTGCTTGCAAAAGGGGCAACCATGAGAAACCAAATTTTTTCTAAGTTATGGAACAAAAGTGATTTTGTACCAACTTTGCAAGGTCATAACTCCTAAACCACAAGGCCTTTTTCTCCGATTCAAAGCTCAAATGAAAGTCCATCTGACATACTTTAAAAGTGTCAACTACAAGAGATTCTAATTTCTCATAAATTTTGAGTTATGGATTGATCAAAATCACAAAAATATGAAAATGACACTTTTTCCAACACTTGGTGAAATTTTCAAAAAGTCAGAATCTGCCTTAGTTTTTCCAAAACGTAGGGACATTTTTCACCTTGATCCAAGTTAAACCAAGTCCATTGGTGAACATCAAAGTTGAAGTATGCCATGAGGGCTTTCCAACAAGTACCAGATCATCTCCAAATTCAATTTGAGTAGGGAGATACAACCCTTGGAACATGGCATCATGGACTGATTTTTACAAGGAAGATTTTGTGCATTTTGCTCAAGTACACCAAAGCACTACAACTGATGCTTTCCTCAAAATCTCTCTCTTTAGGCCAAAATTCCTTCTTTTGCAAGTCATCTTGGAGTTTTTGAGTTAGAGAGAAATTCCACCACAGCTCATGATCCAAACACATCCAATATATCATATCTAAGCTGTTCAAACACTCACCTTTGATCTGAAACACCAAAGTCAGAAAGTCAACCTCCAAAATCTCAAAATTTGACTTTTCTGCATTTTTCAAGCCATGTCTTGATTCAGTCACTTCCAAAACTAAACCAGGCCTCAAACACACTCCAAATATCATCCTCAAACTGTCCCAATTGGTTTCCCTCATCTGGAACACCATTTGAGAGAGTTACTATCTTGGTCACTTTTGCCCCTTTTGCATGAAAAAGCCAATTCTTGTTCCTGAGGATTCCAGCTGGTTTTGATCATCCTAAAAGCTTCTAAGGGATCAATCACGAGTGTTCAAAGCATTGAATTACTTCTGGCACAAGGAACTTGACAGATAGCACAAGAAGCTTCAAGAGGTAAGTGCATCACAACTTGAACTCTCTAAATCATGCATTGCTTTGATGTCCATTGATCATGAATGAAACATGATTTTTCAAATATTAATCCAAGATCACAACTTGTTTTTCACACATGTTTGATAATTTTGATCATTTTAATGGAATTTTTATTCAATTAAAATACATTTAAAAATCAAATTAGGGTTTTGATTATTTTCACCCTCACAAATATTTTTTAAAACACTTTTGGGCCTCTAATCGAGTGTAAGACCCAACCCCTTTGTACAGGAAACCATTTTGGGCCTCAGTCATTGTATAAGTCCCACTACGATTTCAAAAATCTCGACGCGATCGTCGTTTTCAAAACATTTCAGTTGGGCTTCTCCTTGAGTTGTAAGCCCCATCTCTTGTACAAAAAATAAACTCTTGGGCCTCTCCTTGAGTTGTAAGCCCCATCATCTTTCTTTTAAATAACTTTGGGCTTCTAATAGAGTATAAGACCTAACCCTCTTTGTAAATACAATAATGTGGGCCTCAGTCATTGTATAAGTCTTAGTACAATTTTCAAAAACGACGGTGCAATCACTGTCTTTCCATGGGCCTCTCCTTAAGTGTAAGCCCCAATCTTTTCAAAAACAACTTTCCCTTTTGATCGAGGTTCAAAATCATAGTTGCTATCAAAACTTTCTTTAATTTCTTGAACAACTAACCATACAGCTGTTATAATGGAAGCTTGCTTGCCTGTAAGTTTTAACAGCTTTCTTTACATACTTTCGTATATATATATATATATATATATATATATATATATATATATATATATATATATATATATATATTTGTGCTGAAAGCTTGCTCACCTGTAAGTCCTCCTACCCTCTTTTACATACAGTATATATTTCATCTGTATATATATACCTGTATATTATCTGCTTAGAGTTTTCTCCGGCAATTAAGTCTAGAATTAGATAGAGTCAGTGGTCACTCTTTCAACACATTCAAAACTAGTTCCCCATAGGAATTCCAGATACAGTTTTGCCTCCTCTTGGGCTTATACAATATGGAACAAAGAGAAAGGCATTATTCCCGGTGAAACTTTTATCAGACTGTCACTTTTAGAAAATTGTCAAAGAAGTTCATTTCCCCAGAGAGGATTAATTCCCGGTGAAACCTCTCTTAAATTTCTTCAAACCCTAGAACTGTTCACTAAAGAAAAGATTATTCCCTGTGTAACTTTTCTTAAGTTTGGACCCACAGGCTTCCTAAAAGCATCCCTGCCTCCTCTTGGGCTTTGTACAAGGACCCTCAGGCGCTTCTTAGAGGTTCTCATGCCTTCTCTTGGGCTTAATACAAGGACCCTGAAGACCTCTTAAAGGTATAGGATAGAACTTAGTCATCCTTTATTAGAGCAGTCTTTCCAAAGAGTCAAAACCTCAAACCAATTTAAGGGTTGATTCTCATCCCTTAAAGCACCAAACTCCTCTTGGGAATTATACAAAGATAAACTCTTTTATACCAGCAGACTTGGACAGTCTCATCTCCTCTTGGATCTCAAAGACATTCTCAAGTTCCCTACAAACACAGGAAAAAACCCTGATCATTTAATCAATCTCCAGTAGAGTGGAAGGCATAGGTACAGGGACAAAGCCAGAAGCCTTTAGGTAATGGTTTGTGTATCATTCTTGGACGAAGCTTTGAAGCAAGTCCAAGATAACCTGTTGGTCAAGAAAACGTGACAGAGAGTCTGAATTGGCATAAGACATAGATATCACAGGTTGTGATTAAGGAAGTGAGTAGGTCTCTCATATCAGAGTTGTAAACGATGGAGTTTAACTTTGGTAAAGATGTTCATTAAGGGTAGCGATTAGAATAATGTTGTAAACGGGGGAGTTTAGGTTTAGGGTAATACTACAAGATAGTGAAGTCTTCTTCCTGGATTGGTATCCCCCAGAGTAGGTGAATTACACCGAACTGGGTTAACACATTCTGTCTTATTTAACATTCTGAAATTTACATTTTTGTTATTATTCTTGATTAACATGTTGGATCAGATATCATAACATCTGTGATTATGCAGTTCTGATATTCAAGGTATCAGTCTGCTGTTGTGCCTCTGTGTTTAACCGTTTATGCAAAACAATGTCTTGACATGTGTTAGGACATCTGATGTCTGCATTTCCAGAATTTCACTTCTTACAACTTTGTAGTCGTCATTTTGTAGAGTATAAATATAGTCTCTCATTTTATTCATCTCTTTTAACCTTGTGCACCAACAATTGGTATCTAGAGGTTCGGTTCGGATCCACGGGGAAACATGAGTGAAACGGTGAGGCGTTGTATGGTTGATTTCGTTTCTTGAATTCGTCGAATCTTGAACAGAATCATAATAGTATCACATTTTCTGATTCTGCGGGATTGGAAAACATCGTGTTTGGTGAGATCTGAGTGATTGTACAAGGTTGAAGATGAACAGAAATGGTGGTATGAGCACCAAGCTTCCAGTGTTTGACGAAAAAAACTGGACTTATTGAATGATTCAAATGTGTGTACTATTCGGTGCTCAAGATGTACTTGATCTTGTCACTGAAGGTTATGTTCCAGTAGCAGCAAATGCAACAGAGGAACAAAAGAACGCACAGAAAGATACGAGGAAGAAAGATTAGAAAGAATTATTCTACATCCATCAGTGTGTGGATGCAAATGTGTTTGAAAAAGTTGCTTATTCAACGACGACGAAGGCTGCGTGGGATACACTGGTCAGGTGCTATGGTGGTGACGCATCAGTGAAGAAGGTGAAGCTTCAGTCCCTATGAAAGCAGTATGAGAATCTCAACATGAAGAACAGTGAGAAGGTATCTGAGTACATCTCCAGAGTGATCCTGATCACTAATGAGATGAAAGCTTGTGGAGAAACCCTTTCTGAACAAGTAATCATTGAGAAGTTATTGAGATCCATTACCCCTCAGTTTGATTACATTGTGGTAGTAATAGAACATTCTAAAGATCTGAGCACCATTAGAATTGAAGAGTTGCAAAGTAGTCTAGAGGCACAAGAGTTACGTCTGACTGAGAGAACTTCTAAAAAGGAAGTAGAGCAGCAGGCTCTGAAAATAGTTTCTGGTAAGAAGTATCAGAAACAGTCTTGGTCAGAAGCCAGGAGAAGATCTGATGGTGTTCAGAAGTCAGAAACCTCAACTTATAATAAGCAGAAGAATATTCAGTAGGGAAAAGAGAGGTATGACAAGAAGAAAATCCAGTGCTACTTGTAGCGCGATTTTTGTGGTTTCGAATCACTATCGCTTTGGTACTACAATTCGATTCATTTTTTATGCTGTGAAGTTGATTAAGGAAGGGAAATAGATGTCTCCAATTAACCCTGCTTGCAAACTGAGGTTGAACAGTCAAAACTGTTGGTTTACAAATGCTATCAAAATAGAGGGGGGGGGTCCTTCTTAGGGAATTTTGTCGCACCTCGAAAAATTATAGCTTAATCGAAGACACGACCCTCGTGCGAAGGGCACGGAAAACGGTTCGACAGGGTCACCACCAAACTTTATTTATCCCAAAAGAGGGAAAGGAAAATATCGAGAAAACCTTTAAGGAGAGGATAAGAACATGGTCGTCGCAACCACATTCTGGGTTCGGGAGTCGGTTACGTGAGGGGAAGGTACGCGCACCCCCTCACGTCCGTTGTACTCAACGGGAACCTCTTGATTCGAATCGCGATACTCTTTAGCTAAGTTTGTCTATTTTCTTCTCTCTGAATGCTAAAAGGGAACGATGAAAGGGAAAGATGCTAAGGGAAAGGGGTTGGTTTAAGATAGGGTGCTCGGCAAGATTATCGCAATCTCGGGCCTACGTATGCTCATTCGGACGAGAATGAGGAATCAGAGCAATCGTAGTTCGACTACGGGGTTTAACAGAAAAAGATGGTAGTGTGCTCGCCAAGATCATCGCAATCTTGTGCCTACGTATCTTTATTCGGACGAGAATAAAGAATCAGAGCAGTCATAGTTCGTGGTACGCCCACGAAACAAGGGAGTTAATTGATTTTAAAAGAGGCGCCAATTGCTCACACACGAGTAAGAGAACTCACTCCCAAACAATCGAAGAGAGATCAAAGACTTGAACCCC
This sequence comes from Lathyrus tuberosus, assembly GCA_022829125.1. Lineage (NCBI taxonomy): Eukaryota > Viridiplantae > Streptophyta > Magnoliopsida > Fabales > Fabaceae > Lathyrus > Lathyrus tuberosus. The sequence continues at coordinate 2,479,757 of JALAZF010000193.1, forward strand.
CATTTTTCACCTTGAAAGAGTTTCGATAGTTGTTTAATCGTTTTGAGTTTTATTGTGAAAATCCGCTTGACGTGGGATCAAGGGTTTATTGTATGCGCTTGGTTATTTTGAAAAGGATTTGATTTGTTAAAAGAAGAGGCGTCAATTGCTTACACACGAGTAAGAGAACTCGCACCCAAACAATCGAAAGAAGATCAAAGACTTGAGCCCCCATTTTTCACCTTAAAGAGTTACGATAATCATTAATTGTATTTGGAGTTTGATTATGAAAATCCGCTTGACGTTGGATCAAGGGTTTATTTATTACGAAAAGAGTTTGGTTTGACGACGACTCGACGACGAATCGAGGGTTAGTTTGAAAAGGTGTTTGTTTGAAAATGGGCTCGACGACGAATAGAGAATTTGGTTGAAAACGGGTGTGTTTGAAAATGGCTCGACGACGAATCGAGTATTAGTTTGAAAATGGGTTGTCTATGCTAGTCCCTAGGGGTGCTCCTAGTAAACAAACCACAATCAAAGCAATAATAAATGCGTACATCGGAATGGGAGAGGGGTTCATGTAAAATACAAGTGTTGACATGAAATAAAGGGTCTCATTATAAGGTAGCCCAAGAGAAAGCCGTGTGTGTGCAAAGTGTCCTAAACTAAACCTTGATCAAGCGTCGAGTAAGTGGATGATCATAATCAACAGTCCGTCAATATAAATAATAGGAAAATAATGGAAATGAAATAAAATCGAAATAAATGGGCAAAAGAAAAAAGGTCTCACCTTTATCGAGATTTAGTCGAGAAATCGATAAATCAATCGATATATGGTTTTCATTGACCTACAAAATGAATAAAAAATAGTGAATAAATTGAAATAAAAATAAATAAATAGGTAGGCCTCATACAACAATTCTATTCAAATAAAACTAAAAAGATCTAATTAAAATCAAAACCAAGTCAAAATTAACTCCAAAAATCTAATTAATTCCTAAAGTTAAGAAAATCTTAATCAAAAGACAATCTAAAAATATAAAAAAAAACATTAATTCAGAAAAAAAAGGTTAACAAAAATAAACATGGATCAACAAGGGTGCAGGTCTAGTGGAATCATGTGGGCTGTACAAGGCCCATCATCCCTCTAACATGAAAGGAACACGGCTAGGAAAAAATGAAGGGTGGTGTGCTTAGCAGCATGGGCTCCACGGCCTAAAAATAACAACATGGTCAATAGATCTCCTTGGAAACAATTTTAGGCAATACATTAAAAACCATCAGATCTTACCTTTTTTCTCTTTTTAAAATACAAATAGATTGAATGAAATATGACTAAAGCATGGTCAAAGGGATTGGTTTTGAAAACACATTCAATTTTGTTCTAAAAAATAGGGTAAGCTTGCGCTCAGAAGAAACGAATCTTCATCATCGCTTACGAAGAACAGAGATGGCCATGGCGAAATTATCGCGTGAGTATGAACAAAAAAGATCCATGAACGAAATCATCTCCCACCTTCCTTCGCTATTTCTCGTCCGAATCACTCTTGCTCTCACTCATTTTAGCTTCAGGTTTGGCTTTAATCTTCTTGTTCATTTCGATCTGGTTCCGTATGTGTATGATTTTGGGTTTGGAAGATTGTGGTTTTATGGTTCCGAGGAGTGGGTTCTGAAGGTTTTATGGTTGATGATGGTTGTCGTTGTTGTGGTTCGTGGGTGGTTGGAGGTGAGTCGCTTGAATGGGTGGAGTTCGGTGATGAAGATGGAGGCAGAAGTTTTGTGAGGTTTGAAAGGATGGGTTACTGAAGATGATGAGGTTGGGGCGATGAAGGTTGAAGGAGGAGTGAGGTCGGTTGGATGGGGATTGTTGAAAGACAAGGTTGAGTTTTAATGGTCGAAGAGAAAACAAACAGAGGGAGTGGGTTTGGGTTTATGGAAAGAGGTTTCAAAGATTGAACGAGGATGGAGGTAATTGTTTTTCGAGTTTTTTTTTTCTCTACCTTTTTTTTTCCTTTTATCTCTTCGCCTCCTCTTAAAGACTTGTCCATTAAGTTTTCAAATTTTGTCTATTGTTAAGAGGTGTTGCTTTCATGTTGCAGAGATGTCTTGCATTTGTGGCATAGCACGTCTTATTTTTGTGTAAATGTTGCAGGTCCGTGGTTTTGTGGTGTAGTAGAGGTTTGGCTTATCGTTCTGCAGCGGATAGTTGTAGCAGGTTTGTTGTTTTACTGCAGTTGTTGTACAGTTTTGTGTGGTATGCAGAAGTTTTGAAGTAGCAGGGTGGTAGCTTTTGGTAACGACAGGTTTTTTTTTTGCAGCAAGTCATATCAATGTTGAGTTTTGGTGCAAGTGTTTTGTAGCATTGTGGGGTCATTGTCTTGCTAGCAGGGTAGCAGGTTTCGATTCTCATAAGTTTCGTGGGGGGCAGGATTAGCTTTTGTTGTGTAGTGGCTGCATAAAGTGTGAAGCTTTTCCCCTTTTTTTGTTTTGGCAACTTCTCTTGTAATATGATTTTTGTTGAAAACTTGAATTGAACTTGTAATTAAAATTGTAATTTGGACCTTTGAACGGGATTTGAAGCTTGAGTCTTGTAGTTGAATCTTGAAATGAGTTTTGTAACTTGAAATTAAAACATGGAAAATGACATTGGACTTTGGGGATTAGAAAAAATCAATAATGGAAAATTGGTTAAGTAAAAAAAGACAAAATAATGAATAACAATTTGTATTGAAAAAAGTGAAAAGATGGATATGGTTATTGAAAATTGGATTAAGGATAAAAATGGTTAAATATATATGGATAAAAATTAAAAGAGGGATGAAGTTGAAGACATCATATTTTTTGGATTTTCCGGATAATTGTTAGTGGGTGGTATGTACAAATGAAAATATATATAGGTAGGACAAATTTGGGGTATGACAGATGCCCATATCTAATTGGCTTAAACCGAGTTAGATGAACCGGTGTTTGTTCTTTCGAGGTAGAAGTCAATTAGATATGAAGAAGGCCACAAATTTGTCTGAAAGGAAAGAGAATGCCTGGGAGATAGGATGATGGATATTTTGTAGAGGTCGTTACCACCAAAAGGACGATAACAAGAAATCTAACACCAAAAGGATGACAGACCTATCACCAAAAGGATGATAGTGAATACGCACACAGACCCTTCCACCAAAAGGATGAAAATGAGGTCAACGCCTGCTATTACCAAAAGGATAATAGGGCACACAACACAGCCTGCTACTACCAAAAGGATAATAGGGCACACACACACAGACCCTTCCACCAAAAGGATGGAAATGAGGTCAATGCCTGCTATTACCAACGAGATAATAGGGCACACACACACAACCTGCTACTACCAAAAGGATAATAGGGCACACACGCACACAGACCCTTCCACCAAAAGGATGAAAAATGAGGTCAAAGCCTGCTACTACCAAAAGGATAGTATGACACACAACATAGCCTGCTATTACCAAAAGGATAATAGGGCACACACGCACACAAACCCTTCCACCAAAAGGATGAAAATGAGGTCATAGCCTGCTACTACCAAAAGGATAATAGGGCACACACACAGCCAAACCCTTCCACCAAAAGGATGGAAATGAGGTCAACGCCTGCTATCACCGACGAGATAATAGGGCACACACACACACACAGACCCTTCCACCAAAAGGATGGAAATGAGGTCAACGCCTGCTATTACCGACGAGATAATAGGGCACACACACACATACAGACCCTTCCACCAAAAGGATGAAAATGAGGTCAAAGCCTGCTATCACCGACGAGATAATAGGGCACACACACACTGCCTGCTACTACCAAAAGGATAGTATGGCACACAACACAGCCCGCTATTACCAAAAGGATAATAGGGCACACACACACAACCTGCTACTACCAAAAGGATAGTATGCCACACAACACAACCTACTATTACCAAAAGGATAATAGGGCACACACACACAGCCTGCTACTACCAAAAGGATAGTATGACACACAACACAGCCTACTATTACCAAAAGGATAATAGGGAACACACACAAAGGTTGTCACTCACCAAAAGGATGACACACAGACCAAGGGTTTACGGATCGGCGACACCAAAAGGATGACGGATCAAAACAAGCTACTACCACCAAAGGATGATAGGAACTTCTTATTTGTGAGGACCAACATCAAAAGGATGAAGGTTGAATTGAGAATATGAACGGCTACCACCAAAAGGATGATAGGAAATTTTGATTTTGAGGATTACCAACACCAAAAGGATGAAGGTTAAATTGAGTTGACTGGGTTTGATGACCACCAAAAGGATGATAGTAAGGCCATTGACAAAAGGTTAAGTTTGCTGGGGATATGATGAGATTTATTTGGAGACATCAATAAAAGGTTGAAGTAAAGAAATCAATGAGGAGAGCCCACGAAAAGAAAGGGAAACAGTGAAAAATGGAGAAGGTAACCCGCCAAGATCTACGCAATCTTGTGCCTACGTATCTTTACTCGGACGAGAATAAAGAATCAGGGCAGTCGTAGTTCGACTTGAAGAAAAGATTCAATGAGGAATGCCCACTGACTCGGAGTAATGTTTATTGGTTGGGATGAGGATGACGACCACATCAACAAAAAGGTTGAGGAACACAACTTAATGGGGAACGCCCACTGACTTGCTCGGAGATCACAGCTTCATCAACAAAAGCTTGAAGTAACTTCATAAGGAACGCCCATGAACTTGAAGAAGATGCCTCTGGCTGGGCTGAAGGTTACTTGCAGTCTTGTCTTGATCAACAAAAGGTTGAACCAACTACGTGAGGAATGCTCACAGATTTGGAGAAGATGCCCCTGGCTGGGCTGAAGATCGTCTTACAGTCTTGAGATTGATCCTGGATCTTACGCATGTATGAATGCTTGATGATGCCTCATGTCGAATGGAAATGCAAATGTAAATGCTGACGCGTGGAGATGCAAGTGCTGGGGAAGTATGATTGGTTTGGGTATGCATATGATACTAATGATGTTTATGATGCCGAATGCGATGCATATGATTCGTATGATGCTCATGATTGCCGACGGGTGATTGGAAAAATTTGGAGAGGGTGCCAGCATGGTGGACTTTTGGGTAGTTGCCAATGCGGATTGGACTTTTGGGCGGTGGGAGGGATTTGATTTCCTCGACACTCAGTTTGTTGAAGACGCCATGATTGAAGCAAACAAAGATGCTCTTGAAGCTTTAAGCTTGATTGCTTGTTGATAAGTCATGGTGTTCGTTCTGAGGGAACCACAACTTTGTGCTTGATGGTCAGGATGACCTGAAAAGATACAGAGAGGATATGCCTTTTGCGATGGGTTTTGCCCCAGTCTGAACATGGTAATGGTATGCCCCTGTTTAACTAGTTCTGAAGTGATTTGATCTTTGAAAGTTGAGATTTGATGTGCTTTGAGGTGGCTTGCCCCTGATTGAGCTGTTGAAAGATTTGCCCCAGACTGTGGGTTTTGAGGGAGTCTTGCTTCGGGTTGACACCACTGAAAATTCAAATTCCTCTTTGATTGCCCCTTGTTGGAGTTGCTCGGATGTCTGGCACTGATTTACAATTAAAATGATTCATTTACAAATGGTAATCTTAATACAACGCTCATGCAAGTTTTGAAAAGTAATCGTTTATTGGAGTGTCGTGAAAGTGAGACGAATGGACCGTTTGCCCAAACGTGTGCTGACTTTGATGGTGTGAAAGATATAGCAAGGAGAATGACACCAATGCTGAAGATTAGCAAATATGGGGAGTCAGTTTACGCAACCTTGCAATAGTACGCTTTCAGAATAAATCTCGCCTCAATTAGGTCTTTCGAGGGTTGTAACGTGGTCTGGTTCACGGTTTAAGAAACAAAGGATATAAGGCTCAAAACTTGGTTTGTACCCACCCCTTCTTCATGATGATCTCCAGTCATACGTTCAGTTAAATCTGCACAGGTTTGTATTCCAAAAGGGTTGATGGTGTAAGAGTGATAATCCAAGGTTTGCTCGAACTGGAAATCACCTTTATTTTATTTTTGATGGATGTCAGTGACCATTTGGCTTTGATTTGGTGGCCACTAAATCTTATTTTGTTTTTGTTGAGGATTTGAGGGCCTCTTTTGATTTTGTTTTTGATCCCTATCTTTTGCATGGAATGATTTTGCTTTTCAAGTCCATCAGGGTTGTCTTGATTTTTGCCTAAGTCTCCTTTGAGGTACTTGACTTAGCAGGCTTTTGATTTTTTTTGGTTTTTTCGATTTTGTTGGAGGAATGTGACTGTCAAGTCATGGGTATTGATGAAAAATCGTTGTGTCTTGTGGAATTTTGCTTTATGATTCGAGTGCGTAATTAGGTTAACTGAACACTACCCTGCCCCAGTTTGAGTGTAAGGGTTTATAGATCCGAAGGAAACAGCTACTTCTTGGCTCGAAGTGGTTAGCTAGGGATTAACTCCTTGTCTCTCCAGTGTTTGGGGAATTGAAACAATGCATGTACATCATCGACGAGATTCTGTCCGAAAGCATACGGTTTGCAATTATGGGTATTCCGTTGTCATCATCCTCCCTCCAATCATTGCTAAGCAACAGTTTGATATAGAGAGTGAAGTGGATAAATGTGTCGGTGTTTTGCAGTAAATGAAAAAAAAAGAGTGAATACGATATAACTGATTCAAAACATGCATTGTCAATACATTAAGAAAACCAAATACAAACGGCAATGTTCAAAGCATACAGTACTTAAACAAATAAAGACAAAAATACAAGAATGCAAATGATGGGATGGCAACATGACTGCGTTCTTCGGGGAATAAACTTGACTTGACTTAGCTTGCTGCTGGCACTAGCTTGGAGGTGGCAGCGGGTTTTTGATGACGTTTGGAGCCCTCCCATTGAACGTGAGAAACTTTGAGTCGATCATGTCTTGAACCTTGTGTTTGAAAGCTCTGCAGTCCTCGATCGTATGCACTGGATCACCCTTATGAAACTCGCAATGAGCATTAACATCATAATCTGGGGGAATGACAGTTGGAGGAGCTAGGTCCCTCAGAGCGATTGCCTTCTTCTCCATCAATTGAGCAAAGATCTGAGCATATGTTATTGTCAGACGATTAAAGTCTCTATCGGACCTCCTTATCCTTTGTTGATTAGGCTGACGTTGTTAAGCAGCTCTCTGTTATTGATGTTGAGGAGGATACTGATACCCTTGCTGGTTGTAGGATTGTTGCTGAGGAGCCTGTTGTTTAGGCATTGGAGCTTGAACAGCTTGAACAATCGACTAATAAGGCATTGGTGCATATTGCGCAGCAGTAACATATGGATATTAGAAGTATGGCATTTGATAAGGCATTGGAGCTGGAGCTTGTGGAGCTTTCCCCTTCTGAGCATAGACAGCATTTGTTTCGCCCTCTTTCTTTTTGAACCCATTGAAGGGCTTCTTGGCTTGAGACTGACTGCTAGAACCTCCTTGGATCTTTTCGCTCTTCAGACCCTCTTCGATTCTCTCACCGACAATCACCAAATCAGAGAATCCAGCAGAAACATTACCAATCAACTTCTCATAGTATTGGCCTTGCAAAGTACCCATGAAGATGTCAATCAATTCACGGTCAACCAGAGGTGGATGCACCCTTGCAGCTAGCTCTCTCCAGCATTGCGCGTACTCTTTAAAGGATTCGTTGTCTTTTTGAGCCATACTCTGAAGTTGAGTACGATTCGGAGCAAGGTCAGTGTTGTACTTGTATTGCTTGACAAATGCATCAGCTAGATCATCCCAAGTGCGCAAATTGCTACGCTCCAGCTGCATGTACCATTCCAGTGATGCCCCAGACAAGCTGTCTTAGAAGCAATGGATCATCAACTTTTCATCTTTGGCATGGGCAGCCATCTTGCGGCAGTACATCCTTAGATGCATGTAGGGACAACTGAGGCCTTTGTACTTCGGGAATTCTTGTACCTTAAACTTGGGAGGAATGACCACATCTGGTACCAAGCACATTTCCAGAGCGTTTAGATATTTTGAGTTGCGCCCCTCCATGACTCAGAGTTTCTCAGCTAAATCACGACACATTTTGATGGCTTTAGAATCCTGAGCAGCAGTAGGATTGACAATTGGGATAGTAGCATGGTAATTCTGTACCTCATCATACTGATCTACCAGGTTTTCTTCAGCATGAGGAATAGGAATCTGAGTGACAACAGGTTGGGCTTGCGGAATAGCTCCAACAGTAACTCCAGGGGTTGGAAGTGGTTGAGTGGCGGCTCCTTCAGCGGCAGGAGTGAAGTTCATTGGTATCCCATAAGTGATGGGGTTGAGAACAGGAGCTGAGAGCCTTGAGGGTGACCCTTGAACCTATGCATTGTTGTTGGCAGCAGCGGCTTCACGCAGTTCTTCTTCTCTTCTGGCCATCATGATGGCTTCAAGAATATGGTCAATCTTTCCCTTCATAGAGTCTATTTCTTCTCTGAAGGCAGCTTGCTCTTGCTGAATCTGCTCCATCGTTCTTCTTGTGTTGGCTCGAGTTACGTACTGGTGTTGAGGAATCAGCTTGTTTTACTGAGAGAAGGAAGGAAGTTGAAGTGAGATTCTGAGGTTGAAAATGCAATGCAAGATGCATAATAGATGCAATGCAATGCAATGACATGAGATGCAATGCAAGATGCAAGATCCAGGATCGCAGAATCAAACAGCTTCAAACAGTTATGCGGTTGGCCAGAGATGACGGGTCAAGAACCACAACTAGGATCAAGAGAACCCACAGGTAGGTTTCTAAAATGGGTAGGTTCCTAGAGTTATGGATATATTTTGAAAACATTATAACCATGACAAAGATTTGTCCGACTATAATATCCTCGAAATAATCTCGTCTAGGTGAGGTCTTCGTTTCTTCCCCACGAGAAAGATTCCTCGGAGGCGCCCACTACACAACCATCGATACACGGGTTCTAAATAGGATTCTCAAAATCCCAGATCGAGGTCGAAAATATTACTGTCAGGAAGTAATACGTTCGAGGGATCTCATCTGATTGGGGCGTTCGCATTAACTCACATAGAATTAACGCTACTAACCACCATGGGTAAATTAGGTTAATGGTCCTTGGGATCGACGACCCACCTCGAAAGTATTACCACCATGGCAAAGATTCACCACAACAATAATATCTCCAAGGGAATCTACTCCAAGCGGGGTTTTCGCTTCAACTCACGCGAAAGAGACCACGCAAGCCTACACTACACAACCACCATCCTAATCCTAGGGTTATACTCCGACTCGGGTGTAGAGCCATCTCACAAAGTTCCCAACATCAGAACAACCCAACAATGTTACAAAAGGTAACACAAATAAGGAATAGGAAAATAATTAAGTAAGCAAAGGAGAAGAAAAAGATAAACTAAGCTAAAGAGCTAGCGATTCGAATCAAGATAGGCTCGACTCTCTCTTGCATGGGGAAAATACTTCCCCAGCAGAGTCACCAGCTGTCGCACCTTGAAAAAATATCGCTTAATCGAAGACACGACCCTCGCGCAAAAGGCGCAGAAAACGGTTCGACAGAGTCGCCACCGAACCTTATTTATCCCAAAAGAGGGAAAGGAAAATATCGAGAAAACCTTTAAGGAGAGGATAAGAACATGGTAGTCGCAACCACATTCTGGGTTCGGGAGTCTGTTACGTGAGGGGAAGGTACGCGCACCCCCTCACGTCCGTTGTACTCAACGGGAACCTCTTGATTCGAATCGCGATACTCTTTAGCTAAGTTTGTCTATTTTCTTCTCTCTGAATGCTAAAAGGGAACGATGAAAGGGAAAGATGCTAAGGGAAAGGGGGTGGTTTAAGATAGGGTGCTCGGCAAGATTATCGCAATCTCGGGCCTACGTATGCTCATTCGGACGAGAATGAGGAATCAGAGCAATCGTAGTTCGACTACGGGGTTTAACAGAAAAAGATGGTAGTGTGCTCGCCAAGATCATCGCAATCTTGTGCCTACGTATCTTTATTCGGACGAGAATAAAGAATCAGAGCAGTCGTAGTTCGTGGTACGCCCACAAAACAAGGGACTTAATTAATTTTAAAAGAGGCACCAATTGCTCACACACGAGTAAGAGAACTCACACCCAAACAATCGAAGAGAGATCAAAGACTTGAACCTCCATTTTTCACCTTGAAAGAGTTTCGATAGTTGTTTAATCGTTTTGAGTTTTATTGTGAAAATCCGCTTGACGTGGGATCAAGGGTTTATTGTATGCGATTGGTTATTTTTGAAAAGGATTTGATTTGTTAAAAGAAGAGGTGTCAATTGCTCACACACGAGTAAGAGAACTCGCACCCAAACAATCGAAAGAAGATCAAAGACTTGAACCCCCATTTTTCACCTTAAAGAGTTACGATAATCGTTAATTGTTTTTGGAGTTTGATTATCAAAATCCGCTTGACGTTGGATCAAGGGTTTATTTATTACGAAAAGAGTTTGGTTTGACGACGACTCGACGACGAATCGAGGGTTAGTTTGAAAAGGTGTTTGTTTGAAAATGGGCTCGACGACGAATTGAGAATTTGGTTGAAAACGGGTGTGTCTGAAAATGGCTCGACGACGAATCGAGTATTAGTTTGAAAATGGGTTGTCTATGCTAGTCCCTGGGGGTGCTCCTAGTAAACAAACCACAATCAAAGCAATAATAAATGCGTACATCGGAATGGGAGAGGGGTACATGTAAAATACAAGTGTTGATATGAAATAAAGGGTCTCATTGTAAGGTAGCCCAAGAGAAAGCCGTGTGTGTGCAAAGTGTCCTAAACTAAACCTTGAGCAAGCGTCGAGCAAGTGGATGATCATAATCAACAGTCCGTCAATATAAATAATAGGAAAATAATGGAAATGAAATAAAATCGAAATAAATGGGCAAAAGAACAATGGTCTCACTTTTATCGAGATTTAGTCGAGAAATCGATAAATCAATCGATATATGGTTTTCATTGACCCACAAAATGAATAAAAAATAGTGAATAAATTGAAATAAAAATAAATAAATAGGTAGGCCTCATACAACAATTCTATTCAAATAAAACTAAAAAGATCTAATTAAAATCAAAACCAAGTCAAAATTAACTCCAAAAATCTAATTAATTCCTAAAGTTAAGAAAATCTTAATCCAAAGACAATCTAAAAATATAAAAAAAAAACATTAATTCAGAAAAAAAAGGTTAACAAAAATAAACATGGATCAGCAAGGGTGGAGGTCTAGTGGAATCATGTGGGCTGTACAAGGCCCATCATCCCTTTAACATGAAAGGAACACTGCTAGGAAAAAATGAAGGGTGGTGTGCTTAGCAGCATGGGCTCCACGACCCAAAAATAACAACATGGTCAATAGATCTCCTTGGAAACAATTTTAGGCAATACATTAAAAACCATCAGATCTTACCTTTTTTCTTTTTTTAAAATACAAATAGATTGAATGAAATATGACTAAAGCATGGTCAAAGGGATTGGTTTTGAAAACACATTCAATTTTATTCTCAAAAATAGGGTAAGCTTGCGCTCAGAAGAAACGAATCTTCATCATCGCTTACGAAGAACAGAGACGGTCATGGCGAAATTATCGCGTGAGTATGAACAAAAAAGATCCATGAACGAAATCATCTCCCACCTTCCTTCGCTATTTCTCGTCCGAATTACTCTTGCTCTCGCTCGTTTTAGCTTCAGGTTTGGCTTTAATCTTCTTGTTCTTTTCGATATGGTTCCGTATGTGTATGATTTTGGGTTTGGAAGATTATGGTTTTGTGGTTCTGAGGAGTGGGTTCTGAAGGTTTTATGGTTGATGATGGTTGTCGTTGTTGTGGTTCGTGGGTGGTTGGAGGTGAGTTGCTTGAATGGGTGGAGTTCGGTGATGAAGATGGAGGCAGAAGTTTTGTGAGGTTTGAAAGGATGGGTTACTGAAGATGATGAGGTTGGGGCGATGAAGGTTGAAGGAGGAGTGAGGTCGGTTTGATGGGGATTGTTGAAAGACAAGGTTGAGTTTTAATGGTCGAAGAGAAAACAAATAGAGGGAGTGGGTTTTGGGTTTATGGAAAGAGGTTTCAAAGGTTGAACGAGGATGGAGGTAATTGTTTTTCGAGTTTTTTTTTTCTCTACCTTTTTTTTCCTTTTATCTCTTCGCCTCCTCTTAAAGACTTGTCCATTAAGTTTTCAAATTTTGTCTATTGTTGAGAGGTGTTGCTTTCATGTTGCAGAGATGTCTTGCATTTGTGGCATAGCAGGTCTTATTTTTGTGTAAATGTTGCAAGTCTGTGGTTTTGTGGTGTAGTAGAGGTTTGGATTATCGTTCTGCAGCAGATAGTTGTAGCAGGTTTGTTGTTTTGCTGCAGTTGTTGTACAGTTTTGTGTGGTATGCAGAAGTTTTGAAGTAGCAGGGTGGTAGCTTTTGGTAACGGCAGGTTTTTTTTTTTGCAGCAAGTCATATCAATGTTGAGTTTTGGTGCAAGTGTTTTGTAGCATTGTGGGGTCATAGTCTTACTAGCAGGGTAGCAGGTTTCGATTCTCATGAGTTTCGTGGGGCGCAGGATTGGCTTTTGTTGTGTAGTGGCTGCATAAAGTGTGAAGCTTTTCCCCTTTTTTTGTTTTGGCAACTTCTCTTGTAATATGGTTTTTGTTGAAAACTTGAATTGAACTTGTAATGAAAATTGTAATTTGGACCTTTGAACGGGATTTGAAGCTTGAGTCTTGTAATTGAATCTTGAAATGAGTTTTGTAACTTGAAATTAAAACATGGAAAATGACATTGGACTTTGGGGATTAGAAAAAATCAATAATGGAAAATTGGTTAAGTAAAAAAAGACAAAATAATGAATAACAATTTGTATTGAAAAAAGTGAAAAGATGGATATGGTTATTGAAAATTGGATTAAGGATAAAAATGGTTAAATATATATGGATAAAAATTAAAAGAGGGATGAAGTTGAAGACATCATATTTTTTGGATTTTCCGGATAATTGTTAGTGGGTGGTATGTACAGATGAAAATATATACAGGTAGGATAAATTTGGGGTATGACAATATTTTCTTAAGAACAGTGTCTAGGCTATTGGTAAGGTGTTAGGTCTGAAGCTTTTCGATTGATGTATGAAGGTACATGATTTTAGGTTTTTGATTAGTATGCTCGCTAAGATTTTTGTAATCTTATGCCTACGTATTCCCGAAACAGGGAAATCAGAGCGATCGTAGTTCCTCCTATTCTATGGGAGGAAAGAGGTTGTTTTGGTGTCTTGTTCAAAGCCCAAGACATGAAGCTAAAGGTGATTTGTATCTTGTTCAAAGCCCAAGATGTGAAGCTAAAGGGTTTTGACTGAGAGAGAATTTGTCATCTCTAAAGAGGAATTGTTGAGGTTTGTATGCTGTGAGCAAAGCACAAATTTGATGCTAAAAGGTTGATTGACTCAACCGGAGGATTTCTTTATTCAAAGCCAAAGAGGAGGCTAGAAGTTTGACTTTTCCAGGGAAAATGTTCTTTCTGTCTTGTACAACGCCCAAGATTGAGGCTAAAAGGGATTTTGACTCCGTTGGGGAGAATGTGTCTTGTATAAAGCCCAAGATGGAGGCTGAAATGGTTTGACTCAACAAGAGAGTACTTTTATCTGTCTTGTATAAAGCCCAAGACGGAGGCTAAAAAAGGTTGACTCAACAAGAGAGTCTTGAACGGGTGATTGACTCAACAAGAGAGTCTAAAGGTTGATTGACTCAATGAGAGAGTCTTTTATACTCAACAAGAGAGTGATTTGGTGTCTCGTACGAAGCCCGAGATGGAGGCTAAAAGGAGATTGACTCAACAAGAGAGTCTTTTATACTTAACAAGAGAGTGGGTTTTTATATGTGTCTTGTATTAAGCCCAAGACGGAGGCTAAAAGTGGTTGACTCAACAAGAGATTCTTTTATACTCAACAAGAGAGTGTTTTTCTATCTCGTACGAAGCCCGAGATGGAGGCTAAAAGTTGATTGACTCAACAAGAGAGTCTGAAAAGGTTAGCTCGGCTAGGGAGAATCATTTGTACAAAGCCCAAGAGGAGGCTGACTTACCGCTAAGGATTATTTAAATCCTGAAGCATGTCCAAGTGTGGGGAACTCTCATGAGAGAGACCGGGTTTCTGCTGGAGATAGATCCAGAGTGATCGGTGTTTTTTCCTATGTTTGAAAAGAACTTGAGAATGTCTTTGAGACTCAAGAGGTTTAGACTGTCCAAGTCAAGAGTTTTATCTTTTGTACAATGCCCAAGAGGAGGCGCGGACATTAAGGGATGAGTATCAACCCTAAAATGTCCGGAGTTTTGATGCTGGAAAGACTGCTCTAGCAAAGGATGACTAAGTTCTATCTTATACCTTTAAGAGGTCGTCAGGGTCCTTGTATTAAGCCTAAGAGAAGGTATGAGAACTTCTAAGAAGCCGAAGGGTCCTTGTACAACGCCCAAGGGGAGGCGAGGATGCTTTTAGGAAGCCTGTGGGTCCCCAAACCAAGAGAGATTCAAGAAATGCAATTCACAGAGAAGAGATCATTCCAGGGAAGTTCGAGAATTTGGAAGAAACTCAAGAGATGGCATTCACGGAGAAAAGATCATCTCTGGGGAGTTAGAGTTTCTTTGACAATTTCTAAGGGTGACAGTCTGAGAAAAGGTTCACCAAGAATACTTCCTTTCTCTTTGTTCCATATTCTTTAACCCAAAGAGAAGGGAAGACTGTATCTGGAAATCCTATGGGCATCTAGTTTTGTTTGTATTTAAAGAGTGACCAACAAGGCTTTACCTAATGCTAGACGTAGTTGTCGGGGAAAACTCTAAATAACTATACTAGTATTACACAGTGGATATGTGACAAGTATATAAAAGGATGTGAAAGAAGACTTACAGTGAAGCATCCCCACAATACCGTTATATATATGAAGGCGGTAAATGAAAGTGGATAAAGACTTACCCGTTGTAGAGCTTCCATGATGTTTTGTTAGTTGTTCAACAAAGAAAGTTTTGATAACAACATATATTTGAATTCAAAATCAAAGGAGAAAGTGCTTTGAAAAGATTGTTGGGGCTTACAGCTCAAGGAGAGGCCCAAGTTTTAACGATGATCGCACCGTTGTTTTGAAAACTGTACTTGAGGCTTATACAATGTGTGAGGCCCATACCATTTTGGTTTCAAAAAGGGGTTGGGTCTTATACTCTATTAGAGGCCCAAAGAAATATAAATAAAAGAAATGAGGCTTATAACACGAGGGTAGGCCCAGATGATTTGATTTTTGAACTGGCGATTGCGCCGAGATTTTTCTTTTAACGCAGAGGGACTTATACAATATCTGAGGCCCAAAATTGTTTTGGTTAAAAGGGGATTGGGTCTTACACTCTATTAGAGGCCCAAATATTTTAAAAATGAATAAATATGGGTCTTATAGCTCAAGGAGAAGCCCAAAGATTTTTGTTAAAAATGCGACGATCGTGCCGAACTTTTTGACGGTATCGGGACTTATACAATACACTGAGGCCCAAAATATTTTGGTTTTCAAGAGGGGTTGGGTCTTACACTCTATTATAGGCCCAAAAAGTTTAAAAATGAATAAAGATAGGTCTTATAGCTCAAGGAGAAGCCCAAGTGGTTTTGTTAAGAAGGCGGCGATCGCGCCGTTGTTTTTGAAAATACAGTGGGACTTATACAATGACTGAGGCCCAAAAAGTGGCGTATTTATCAAAGGGATGAGTCTTACACTCTAATAGAGGCCCAAAGAGTTTGAAAATGAATAAATATGGGTCTTATAGCTCAAGGAGAAGCCCAAAGATTTTTGTTAAAAATGCGACGATCGTGCCGAACTTTTTAACGGTATCGGGATTTATACAATACACTGAGGCCCAAAATATTTTATTTACAAAGGGGTTGGGTCTTACACTTTATTAGAGGCCCATGAGTGTTTGAAAATGATTTGTTTAGGGTGATCAAAATCAAAACCCTAAATTAATTTCAAAAAGGATTTTAATTAAATAAAAATTTAATTAAAATGATCAAAATTATCAACCATGTGTGAGAAACAAGTTGTGATCTTGGATTAATGTTTGAAAAATCATGTTTATATCCACAAAATGATTGGAAACCAATTAAATTTGGAAAATCATGGAGGAAAAAATATTTTAAATGTTAAAAAACAAATAAAAGATTAATTCTTTGCAAAAATATCAAGTATATGAAATAAATAATATTTTTGGGAATTTTTGGCAAAATATAATATTTCAACATTTTTGTGAATTATTAAAAAAATAATCAACTCAAAATCATTAAAACTCAGAGAGAAATTAATTTTTGAATCAATTAAATAAAATCACAAAATTCAAATATTTGAATTTGTGAAAAAGGCGCCAAGAACATGGTAAGAACACGCGCGTGTTCTGAGTTTGGCCTGATTTGCATTTTCTATCCAATCTCACTTAATACTTGATGAAATCACACAATCCACATATCAATATGCTCGTTTTCACCTCACGATCATGTCTATGGTCTTTAATTTCATTTATTTTAAGCATGGAATAAGAAATCAAGACAAAACCTCAAGAACCCTAAAATTTGCATGAAGGCTGAGAATTTTGATACACGATTCAAACAAAGCAATTAATTGAGGGGAAACATTCTATGCATGATTATGAACATTTGGCAAAAGTATTGTGCGAAGAAATATGCATAGATTAAGAGATGACCAAGTTTAGGCTTACTTGAAGGTCGTGACAGCAAGAGCAAAGTGATTTTTGAGTTGGAGGTGTTACATATGAGTTGTGATGATCTGAATAGCTTCCCTACACCATGTGGAATGTGTTTGAATGCTTGGACTTGATTGGAAATGGCTGGATCACTAGTGAAACAGATTTTGACTTAGTGAAAATTTCACTTAGTGTTGGAAAAAGTGACATTTCATGTTTTCAGCCATTTTGATCCAACCATAACTCAAAATCCATGATGAATTGGAATGAGGTGTAGTTGACACTTTTAAAGTATGCTATGAGAGCTACAAATCCATCTTTGGATCAGCTCAAATGGTTTCTTGGATCTCAAGTTATGATCCTTGGAAGTTGGTACCCTAGCCATTTTGTTCCATAACTTAGAAAATTTCTAACTTTTTTACGGTTACCCCTTTTACAAGTTATCTCACTTTTCTTGGTTTTTATTGATGAATGATGATTCCAATCACACATTAACATCATTTTAGGGTTAGGGGACCATAATTGATAAAAAAAATCAAAAAGTCAAACTTTGACTTTTGGGCACAGTTGACTTTTTATCAGATGAATTCCAAACTGTGTGATCCTCTATGAAATCAAGTCCTTGACCTAAATCAAACTTGATGGATTGATTTCATAGGTGTTATAGGGTGTATTGAATCATGTCCCAAGGCTTGGGAGCATGTCTTGGTCAAAAGTCAAAGGTACAGTTGACTCTTTCCGCGAAACCCTAACTGTGGTTCTGATGAAC
The DNA here is from genome assembly GCA_022829125.1 of Lathyrus tuberosus. Classification (NCBI taxonomy): domain Eukaryota; kingdom Viridiplantae; phylum Streptophyta; class Magnoliopsida; order Fabales; family Fabaceae; genus Lathyrus; species Lathyrus tuberosus. Next base: position 2,497,241 of record JALAZF010000193.1, read on the forward strand.
TTGAAACTTGTGAATCAAGCTTCTTGGATAAATCCATTGTTGCAAATAGATCAATGTGGTTTACTAGGGACCCTCAAATCATGTCTTGAGGTCTTGGGTCATGCTTTATCCCAAAAGTCAACTTATGGGTGAATTAGGTCATGAAACCCTAATTCCTGATTTTTTATGAATGCATCCCCTGAGGCTAAATTGACTTGATGATTGGGTTTATAAGGTCCCTTAAAGTATTTTGGGTTATGCTTTGAAGCATTGGCTCATGCTCAGAGGAAAAATTCCATCCGGAGGCCCTGGTCGACCAAAACCCTAATTTGGTGACACTGGCGGTCTTGAGGCTTAATCCACTTGGAATGTTGCAGCCTTGTGCTGGATCCTTGATGTGGGAGTCCTCTTGATCCATTATGGATATTTGAGAGGTTTAGACAAGTTTAAGATCATTTCATTTCTTGATTGATCCTTTGTCTAAGAGCTCTGAGAGGGCTTGAAACCCTAAGTTTGATTGTAGAGGATGCTCACCCATCTTTGGGGGAGACTAATAAGGTATGATGGTTCATCCATATTATGATGATGATTTGCACAATGATGGGAATCTTAGTGGTCAAAATTTGGAGTATGACAGATGCCCCTATTTAATCTTCTTGAACCCGAAGGTGTGAACGACGAAGGTATTCGGGCATTCGGGGTGCAAGAGGATTAAATATCGGAATACCCAAAATTTTGATGGTGGTTATGAATGGTAGCTTACGCATTCATCTTCTTTTGCTAAGCAATGACGCTTAGAAAAGGTAAAACTTCCCCTCGATCCTGGTTTCCTACCAAGGAACTGGTCTTAGTTACTGCAATAAACTTTCCCTCGATCCTGGTTTCCTACCAAGGAACTGGTGTCAGTTTCTGAAATAAACTTCCCCTCGATCTTGGTTTTCTACCAAGGAATTGGTATCAGTTTCTGAAATAAACTTCCCCTCGATCATGGTTTCCTACCAAGGAACTGGTCTCAGTTTCTGATATAAACTTCCCCTCGATCCTGGCCTTCAGCCAAGGAACTGGTCTCAGTTTCTTTTGTCAATAAACTTTCTTGACAAGGGACGCTGTTCGTAGCGGTTTTCCTCAAACTTCTCACCGAATTTTCCTTGGGAGATGCCATTTGATGGAAAAATATTTGATGTCAGACTTGCTGGGGAACCCATCTGTCTGAGTTGTAGAGGTGTACAAACTTCTCTGTTGGAGATGCCATTCGTTAACTCTACTGGGGGAAAACGAGTCTCTTGAGAGACTGCTTTCACTTGGGGTTACTACATCATACTTTTCTCAGGATCTTCTCAGAGAAATGCCATATGACGTGATCCAATTTTGAGGTGTCGATGACTTTTTCGTCAGCGAATTTTTCGGAGAAAAACTGATGTACTGCCGAATATCTGATTAAGAGGCTTTCTCTAGGGATATTCCTCAATCCGGGAAAGTGAAAATATCATCTTCAATGGTGAAGAGTGACGTTTGTCGAGAGTCATTCTTGCTTTTCAGAGGTTTAAGTTATCAAAGTGGTCAAAAAACCACCTTTAATCCAGAAATAAACTGGAGGAGAGGTCGTTTAGATGACTCACTTCCTGACGAGGAAAGAACTGACAACTCGATTGAGAGAACTTTTATCACTTGGGAACAAGACCGACTAGAGTGATAATGATGCAATATGAATATGAATGAATCAATAATGCATGATGTATGTATGTATATGCTGACAAAACTGATGTGACATACAGACTAATAGATGAACATGACGGGATACTCGGCCACAGTGGGAGATGAAAAGTATCACTGGTTCACGATAGCAATTCTGCCTTGCTTAGGAGAGATAGTCCCCGTGGGGAACACCGTTGGTCGGGCTTAGGAGATAAGAACTCTGCCGGGGATGTCGGACGAAACATGGTCTCCAACACAGTGGATCCTTCATTCAGGTGTACTGGTTTGAGAAGGAGTACTTAGATTCTGCACTTTTGAAGCTCGATTACTTCTGGAGAAGTGATAGATGTTCTTTCGATGTTCAACAGTTAAAAGAAATTTCCATCTTTATTTTAAAAGAAAAAAAAGTTTGACAAGTAAATTCATTTTTGTTTTATTTCAAGAACCGTTGATCATATTAAAATGTCGTTATGTAAAGCTAAAACAAATGAGAATTGCAAACAAAAGCACTAGGGCTCAAATTTTATTGATAGGATGGAAATCAACCAAGCGCGTGATTCCATGGAGTATTTACAAAGTTAGAAAATGGTAATTTAAAGGAAAAGGGCTACGACCGCTATCCTTCTACCAACTTTGAATTCTAGACATCCTGAGCTTCGGTCGAAGATGACCTTGACTGGAGTTTTCCTAATGGATGGCATGACTGCTGAGGGATTCAACTGTGTCATAGTTACTTGCCATTATCCCTAACTTTAGCCTGGATTGTACTGTGATGATTTCCAATCCATCGGGATGATTTTTTTGATCATGTCTCTAATTTTTGCCTGGACCGCCCTTTCGGGTTTTTAATCCACCGAGATGTTTTATTATTTATTTTTTATTTATTTAGGCGAAGCATTTCTTGACTACGTCAAAATTTGTGGGGTAGGCAAATTCTTCTCCATCCATGGTTGTAAGTCTCAAGGCGCCGCCTGAGAAAGCTTTCTTGACCACATAGGGGCCGTCATAGTTCGGGGTCCATTTGCCCCGAGAATCAGTGAGAAATGATTGTATCTTCTTGAGCACAAGGTCTCCTTTCCTGAAGATGCTACGTCAGACCTTTTTGTCAAACGCCCTCTTCATTCTCTATTGATACAACTAACCGTGGCATAGTGTTGTTATTCGCTTTTCTTTGATCAGATTCAGTTCATCGTGTCTACTTTGACACCATTCAGCCTCTGTTAGCTTAGCTTCCATCAATACCCGGATTGATGGGATCTCTACCTCTATGGGGAGCACTGCTTCCATGCCATATACTAGAGAGAAAAGGGTTGGCCCTGTTGAAGTGCGGATAGATGTGCGATAACCGTGAAGAGCAAAAGGTAACATCTCGTGCCAGTCTTTGTAGGTTACAACCATTTTTTGAACGATCTTCTTGATGTTCTTGTTAGCCACTTCTACTGCTCCGTTCATCTTAGGTAGGTAGGGAGATAAGTTATGGTGTTCGATCTTGAACTCAACGCACAACTCTTTCATCATCTTGTTGTTCAAGTTAGATCCATTATCCGTAATGATCTGGCTTGGAACACCATAACAGCAAATGATATTGTTTTTGATAAATCAGACCACCACTTGTCGGGTTACATTGACGAATGACACTGCTTCGACCCACTTGGTGAAGTAATCAATGGCTACCAGGATGAACCGATGTCCGTTTAAAGCTTTGGGTTCAATCATGCCAATCATGTCGATTCCCCATATGGAAAAAGGCCATGGGGAAGAAAGAATTTTGAGATGCGTTGGCGGTACATGGATTTTGTCTGAATATATCTGACACTTGTGACACTTCCTCATGTACTTGTAGCAATCGGATTCCATTGTTAACCAATAGTACCCTGCTCTTAGGATTTTTCTCGCCATTGTGTGTCTGTTGGCATGAGTGCCAAAGGATCCTTCATGAATTTCCTTCATCAGCATGTTTGCTTCTAGTCTGTCTACACATCGGAGCAAGACCATGTCAAAGTTTCTCTTATAGAGTGTATCGCCGCTCAGAAAGAAGCTGCCTGCCAACCTTCTGAGGGTCTTTCTGTCCTTCTTGAATGCCCTAGGTGGATACTCTTATTTCTGAAGGAAGCATTTGATATCGTGATACCAAGGTTTGTCATCGATGACTGCTTCGATTGTGAAAATGTAAGCGGGCCGTTCAAGGCGCATTATGTCAATCTTAGGTAAGTCGTTCCATTGACCTACACTAATCATGGAAGAGAGAGTGGCCAATGCATCAGCCATGTGATTCTCCTCACGAGGGATATGGTGAAACTCGATTCTGTTGAAGAATGGTAACAACCTTCTCCCGTAATATTTGTAAGGAATCAATCCCGATTGGTATGTGTTCTAATCTCCTTTGATCTGATTGATAACCAGGGCTGAGTCGCCCTATACATCCAAGTTATTGATCCTTAAGTCGATCGCTTCTTCGAGACCTATGATACAAGCTTTGTATTCGGCCTCGTTGTTTATGCACTTGAACGTAAGTCTAGCGGTGAAAGGAATGTGGGTACCCTGAGGTGTTATGATGATTGCCCCAATTCCATTTCCTTAATGATTGACAGCTCCGTCAAAGATTAGTCCCCATTGGGAACCTGGTTCTGGCCTTTCACTAGGTAGCAGTTCATCGCAATCTTTCATTTTTAGATACATGACATCTTCGCCTGGGAAGTCAAGTCTGACTGATTCCTGATCGTCAATTGGTTGATGAGCCAAATGATTAGCTAAAACACTTCCTTTAACGGCTTTCTAAGCGTGGTACTCGATGTCATATTCTGATAACAATATCTGCCAACGGGCAATCCCTCCCGTGAGAGCAGGTTTTTCAAAGACGTACTTGATCGGATCCATTTATGAGATTAACCAAGTAGTGTGACGAATCATATACTGGCGAAGACGTTTGGCTGCCCAAGCCAGAGCACAACTAGTTTTCTCGAGCATAGTATATTGAGTTTCACAGTCCGTAAACTTCTTGCTCAAATAGTAAATGGCAGACTCTTTCCTTTTTGTTTCATCTTGTTGGCCAAGTACATAACCCATCGAGTCTTCCAAGACTGTTAGGTAGATAATCAGTGGTCTCCCCTCCACTGGTGGTGATAGAATTGGTGGGTTCAACTGGTATTCCTTGATACTGTCAAAGACGGTTTGGCAGACCTCTATCCAAACGTAGTCCTGATTCTTTTTGAGTAATTTGAAAATTGGCGTGCATGTCGCGGTCACGAGGAATATGAATCTGGAAATGTAATTCAGACGTCCCAGGAATCCCCTGACTTATTTTTCAGTCTTTGGAGAAGGCATTTCTTGAATGGCCTTGACCTTGTCAGGATCAACCTCAATTCCTTTCTGGCTGAACCCTAAAAGTTTTCCTGAACGGACACCAAACGTGCACTTATTGGGATTCAAACGGTGTTTGTACTTTCTCAGACGCTCGAATAGTTTTGACAGGTGGGTCACATGCTCCTCCTCTGTTCTGGATTTTGCAATCATGTCATCGACATATACCTCGATTTCCTTGTGTATCATGTCATGAAACAGAGTAGTCATGGCCCTTTGATAGGTTACCCCGACGTTCTTCAAACCGAACGACATTAGCTTGTAACAAAAGGTTCCCCATGGGGTGATGAAGGATGTTTTCTCCATGTCTTTCGGCGCCATTTTGATTTGATTATAGCCCGAGAATCCATCCATGAAGGAGAAGACTTTGAATTTTGCTGTACTGTCTACCAGCATGTCTATGTGTGGTAAGGGAAAGTCATCCTTTATACTAGCCTTGTTTAGATCTCTATAATCCACACATATTCTGACCTTTATGTCCTTTTTCGAAACTGGTACGATGTTGGCTAACCATTGAGGATATTCTGATGTGGCGAGGAAACCCGCGTCAATCTATTTCTGGACTTCCTCTTTGATTTTGATGGCCATGTCTGGATGAGTCCATCTCAACCTCTGTTTTACTGGCAGACATTCTGATCTTAATGGTAGATGATGTTCCATGATGCTGGTATCCAATCATGGCATATCCTGATAGGACCAAGCAAATACAACTGGAAACTCTTTGAGAAGCTTTGTCAAACTTTCTTTGATAGTTGAACTAAGCAGTGCCCCAATCCTGACCTCTTTTCTTTCTTCCTCTGAGCCCAAGTTGACCGTTTCCAATGGCTCTTTGTGAGGTTCAATGGACCTTTCCTCTTGTCTGAGTAATCAGGAGATCTCTTATGGAATTTCTTCGTCATTTTCTTCTTCAGCCTCAAATACCGGGAATTCAGAGTTGGGAGAAGGCATCGGATCGTACGTTTCAATGGGGTTTAAAACAAGCAATCTGCATGAAGTGAAGATTTGTGTTTAGAAGAGATAGAGAGAAATGCAAGAGTGTGTGCAGTGTTTTTCTGAAAACTGCTTGTTTTTATTATTTGTTGTTTTTTAGGATTACCATTTTCCGAAAAAGCAAAAAGAGAAAACAACAATTAATGCGGAAATTACAGAACGACCTTATTTTATTTATGATCTTGTCGATTCTTGAAACTACAGCCCTATAAAACAACACTTTGTCGCTTTGGGCGAAGCGAAGAGAGATATTTATTGAAAGGTGAGCCCTATCAAAATATCCGTTTCACCTGGGCTAGGTGAAAGGTTAAGATAAAGACGACAATTACTTTGACTTATGAACGATCTTTGGAACATCGACAGCAACCCATTGGTGGCGAACTCCTCGGTGAATCACAAAGTCTGGTACCTTCCTTCTTGATTTGTCTTTAGAAATGACGCTGATTTCTGGCGGAGCAGGATCATTGGAATCTGTCTCCCAGGCAGAGTTTTCGTAGGAGGATTCCTCAGTTGTATTTTGCATCGTAATTGTGCTCTCAGGTATATCTCCCCATCCAGTTAGCTGGATGTCTTCGAGCCTGATGTAGCACCCCAAAATTTGCCCTCATGCTTTTCTAACCTCCAACTGGCTTATGCTTCATTCATTTGCATTTTAGCTAGTTCATGCATATCATTTGGTTCTTTGGTCATGGGATCAAGGTTCTTTGATATTCAACAGTTAGAACCGTCTCGGTATTTTCAACAACTTTTATGTTCGGCTCGGAAGCCAATTCATCAAGGGAAGTGGCGGAAATTAATTGTTTCTGGAATTTCGGTTTTTTGCTGGTTAACTATGCCGGTGGTGTTCAAAGTTCACAACTTCTGATTGGATCAACATTTTTGAGCGATTCCTACGCGAATTCTCTGAGTCGATACACTAAAAAAAAATTCATAACTCTCAGTTCGTTCGTCAGATTGATGCCATTCTGGTGCCTAAAATTCCGTTTCAATGCCATCTTCGTGCCGAATGTTCAGTAGGAAACAGTTCCGAGCGGAAAGACTCCGAAAGTGCGAATTACCAGTGGAATTCATTGACGCGGTTCACTGTCAGTCAGACTTTGGAAAAATCATAACTCGGTTAATTTTTATCGGATTGTGTCCGTTCTCAAAGTGCCGGTTTACAAATTTTGTCCTCTTCAAGTTCAAAGACAAGCTCGGGTTCGAACGGTGCTCCGAAGATCATCGTTTTGGTTTATTTCGCAAAACGGAAGTGCTGAACCAAAGAAAAAGGTTGAAAGTTGTTTCACGGGAAAATTCATATCTCACTCGTTTTTAGTCCGATTGCGCTCATCTTTTGACACGACGTCATGGACTCGTAGATCTACAAATTTGCTGACAAAGTCGAGTCGGGATTCTACTCCTAAAGGCATGACCTTGTCACGTTTTCGAGTCACAGATGGTAAATAAGCTGAAAAAATGACTTTTGACAGTGACGTCTCGCTGCTTAAACATATCGAACTCATTCAATTTTGATTGAATGACGTCCGTTCTTTTTGTGTGGCGTCCGTGACTCAGACGCGGACAATTTCGTAAGAGGCTCAGAGTCAAAATTTTGTACCGAGCAAGGTGTTATTTCCACTTAAGCTGCCGATAAGCTTGAATTTTACCGTTTTACCTCATTTTTCCACCACACTATATATTCAAAACTCTCTCTCATTTCCCTCCAACTTCATTCATAATTCACAAACACCAAAAATTCTGATTTGACTCTCTCAAAAATCAAATCAAGTTCTCTCAACTTTTTCTTAAGAACGCCACAACAACTTCATCAATCTTCAAGAACACTTAAGAACGCAAAGTCTCCGATCAAGCTCCGACCACCGCCGATCAACCACGATCGCCTCCCCCACTCGCGCCGGACCACCGCGCCGACCTCCCTAGCTCCGGACACCCACCGCGTGCCGGCGAACTCCCTCCTCTCCTCGGATTCTTTATCAATTGCTCCTCCGATCTACTTTCCGGTAACAATTCTTGAAGCTTTCGCTTCATTATTTGTTAATTGTTGAGGTTTGGATTGAATTAAAGTGAGTTTGATATTTTTGTAGCTTAGGTGTTTGATAAAATGCTTAGGTGAACACTTGAATTCAAGAATTGTGATAATTGTTGAGTGAATTAATTGTTTGACCATTGATTTGAGATTGATATTGTGGAGATTTGTTGAATGTTCTTGAACAATAGTTGTTGTGATTAATTGATTTTGAATATAGATGAATTAATTGATTCTTGAAATAAGTTGATTATGAGCAAACGTGGAATTGGATGATTTCATTTGAATTGTTGTGTTCCGCGTGTCGAAACTAATTCGGTTCCACAATTGTTGATATTCAATTTGCATCAAGAATGGATTAACCGTGGAATTGTTTGATTGTTGTGTGTTAATGGTTCGCGCGTCGAGAATTATTGATTCGCATGCTTAATGGATGATTTTGCTTGGTCTACATGTTTGAAAGTCGCGTAATCGATGTGCATTAATTGTGTATGATCGTTGGCTTGAGCTTGGTGCATGTTTGCTTGAGAAATAAAAGTTCGGTTGTGTAGTAACGTTATCGTGTCGCTTTCCCGTAAAAATGTGTTTTGGTCATAACTTCCTAACCGTGGCATGTTTTTGCGAATACGAATAATGTAACTCGACTTTGTTGATGATTCCGGAGCTGTTGGTGGACTTTTTAGTTAATTTTGGACAACTTTTTTCTACTGTTTCGCTACTGCCATCCGACGAAATCGGCCTAAAAGTCTCACTTCTGAGCGGAATTAATTCAAACCGAGTTTGTTTTTGAGTCCGTTGGCATGTTTGCGGTCAACCATGCGATTTTTGTTCAATTCCGAGTCGGTGATTTTTGGCGCGTTTTTTTTCCGATTTGACGCTTTTAAGCTCCGTTTTGTGCAAACTTTGCATGTTGACTTGTATTTGATGTGCACTTGTTCTTACTTGCTCATACATTATCATTGTGATTGGTTTCGCTCTTTTCTGGATCGACTTTGTGTGCATTTTATGATGTTGTGGTGGTGCTGCCCCGTTTTGAGACTTTGTGTTCCGATGCATGCGCATTACTCGTATGCTTATCATTGTGCTTGATTTTGAGTTATGATGCATGGGTTCAACTTTCGGTTGCATCTCCTTGTGGTTTCTAACATGTTTGTTGAGATTGTGCAAGGTATTCGCTAAGATTCCGGCGGTGGTTATTCGCTCGGTATTCCACTTTATTTGTGGGATACTACTTTGCTTCCGATGCGATGGCTTTTATCTCATGCTATGAGATGCATTATGTATTACATGCGTGGTTGTCTGGCTTGTGTTTTCATGCAGGTTGCCTATGTGGCCGTGTCCGATACACATACCACATGTCGGTTGTGATTTATTTTCACACCGACAATGTTTTGACGCTTATGCTTGTACCGGATTTCTGACTCGCTTTTGTTTGCTTGATGATAGCTTGTTCTCTGGGTTTCTTGTTCTGCTTGCGTTGCTATTTACGGATTTCTATCCATTGGGAATAATTTCTTGAACTGATTTACTCTCTTTCTGCATTTTTTCTTTTGATGCCATGAGAAGTCGGATTGGGAGTTAGTGCCACTTGGCCAGCAATTCTGAAAGTCTTCAAAGGAGGCTCTATTTGTGATTGTTTAATATTGTGCCTAAGACCTCCAAAGAGGCATCCCATTCCCGTATCCCCTTGTAAGACCTCTAAGAAGGCAATTGGCAGAATGAGAGTCCGCAATCGACTCCCGCCATTTCTAGTCCCAGGTCGTTCTTAGCTCGCATTTCATGTTGATGCTTTGAACATAACTCACTCTTGTTATCGAGTCCGTCAAGTGGAAGAAGGGTTTAGCAATCAAACCCCCATGCCTTGTCTATAGCTCGCATTGACCGATGCTGATACTTATGTAACCTGATTCATATCTTCCCCTCTTACTCTGCTCTCCATGGTTCTCGATACCATTGGATGAGTACCCATATTACTCACAGCTAGCTTGCTTGCCTCGGTTGATATGACCCCTTGGATAAAGCTTCCCCTTTTTCTTATTTTGATTGGGTGACATTATTGTTAACTAACACTGTTTATTCTTTCGTTTGCTTTTAGTTCATTTTGTGATTGATTTATCCTGTGTTTACTTGTCTGATGACATGATCCCGTAGGATTCCTCGCTCCACTTAATTTTTTATTAAGTCGGAGGTAGGAGAGACATTAGGATAGCAATCCATGCATGCTAACATAGGTAGCATCCCCCTTCTAAACTCAACCTTAGGGCCATTAATGCATGATAACTTGTAGGACTGAGTTTCCCGTAGACCTCCCTTGAGTCTTATCTCTCGCACCTATGCGATCGAGATCCTAGTTCTCGTTCACCCGTAGTAGCGTAAACTACGGATGCTCTGATTCCTTTTTCTTTTTAGATTGAGGATACATAGGCACGAGATGCGATATCTCGGCGAGCACACTAACAACAAACTTCCTTTTTTCTTCACAACTTGAGTCTCTCTTCTCATCTCATAACCACTTCTAAAACACTTAATAAGTTTAACGTGTATTGTGCATGAGCCTTGTACATGGGAAATGGAGAGTGGGGGCTTCCTTTCACTTTCCTAGAGTGTTTAGCGCACGTCCCGTCTTGGGTCGATGTGCGACGCATTCGATCCTACGTTATAGACTTGGGTTCAATGCAAGTTACAAACTAACTTCAATCCATTTCTGTCTAAAAAACATAAAACAAACTCAAACCTTTTTTATCCTTCAGGATTGTTAAGTTTCAAACCTATTTTCAGAAAAGGGCAGGTTACTTCCGTCTCGTCGCAAACAGGCATCGACCCTAACTTCCGGACGCGAACTTAACGTCGCTCATAAAAAACACTAAGACCTTGTTAGGTCGAACTACGACTGCTCTGATTTCCTCCTTCTGGTTAGATTGAGTATACGTAGGCACAAGACGACGATGTTTTGGCGAGCAACCTCCCCCCTTAGTTCGTGTCCGAACTACGTTGACTCTGACTTTCCCATTGCACGAGGGAATACGTAGGCATAGGACAACGATGATGTCCTATCGAGTCATTTCTTTTTCTTTTCTCCCTCGTTTTTCTGTTCTCCCCCATTCCCATTCCTTTTCCCTTCCAGTAGCAGTGGAGCTCCAGATGAAGACACCCTTTGATCGAGATAACAAGCGTGGATCCCATCGGGTACAATGGATGCGTAGGGGTGCTAATGCCTTCCCCTCGCGTATCCGACTCCCTTACCAGTTTCTCTTGGTCGTGAGACCATGCTTTTCCTTTCCCTCAGGTTTACGCAGTGTTTCCTTTCCCTTTCTTGGGATAAATACACATTGCTGGCGACTCTGTTTTCGCGCCACTTTCGCGTTTGTACTTGGATCAAAATCCCAGGAGCGACAGCTGGCAACTCTGCTGGGGATTGGTTGACCTCTTGCTGGTTCATCCCTTTAGTGAGTCAATCCTAGCGCTAGTTTATTTTCGATTATAGGGTATTTTATCTGTACGCTTTACTTGCTTTATTTATAGCATTGTTGCATGTTTATCGCTTTCATTGCATTTACTTGCTTTACGTTTACTGTTGCCATATATTATGTGCTGGACTGTGCTGGTTTTTTCTGTTTGGTGGGCAGGGTGATCTGAGAGATAAGCCCATTACACAGGCTTGAGTACACACATAGGATTAGAGTGGAAAGTAGTGTGGCCTACGTAGCGTCTTGGTACGTTTGGTTTACACGAAATTCACACCCAGACGAGGTTTTCTTGGGAGATGTTCTGAGTTACGCGTCTTGTGCATTTCGGGGTGTTAACCTAGAGAGCTGTTGACTCTAGTGACCATTCCCGAGGACTCAGTTGAGGCACTCTTTCAGGGAGCGATAATGGCAGACCAGAAATGGTAAACCCTGAAATTCTGGTATCAGACGTGTGATGTTAAGGTGTGATGTCACAACAACATACTCTGCACAATGGACAGCAATAACAGTAAAATAACACCAAGAATTATTGACCCAGTTCGGTTACAACCAACCTACTCTGGGGGCTACCAAGCCAGGGATGGAATTCACTACTTGTAGATATAATTTACAGACTCAACGACCCGTTGACAATCTCCTAAACTTATACTCTACTAATGACTTCCTACCTAAGAAACCACTTAGGTATGAGAACACCACTCAATCCCTTACAAACACTCAAAGAACCCACTTTGAGTACCCTTGATCTTACTTCACAGTTCCGATCAATTCAAACAACTCTCTTTGCTTCACAGCTTTAGAGAGGACAAAAACTTAACACCTATTCAAACCCTAGAATAGTGTAAATACAAGCACTTTAAACAAACTCTAGACACTAAGCCTCCTGCTCTTGATCTTCTGAATGTTTTCTGTACTTTTTCTTTGGTCTTGTGCGCTTTATATAGCTCCTAAATTGGGCTTGGACTTGTCACAATATTTGATCAGATTTGTTAATTAAAACTGAATCTTCAAAACAGATTTTATCCCCAAAATCTTTTTAAATCTTCAACCTTTTAATTCTCCAACAGATCTGCAATCAAATCTCCCATGTAACAGAAAATATCTATCCCAAGATATTCTCATCCAATGAGTTAACCACTCTCCACAATTCCAGCTAATACGCGTGCCCTAATAACATATCCTGCTGTTATTAATTCTGTAGGTCTGATGTTACAACATCACCTGTGTGACATCAGACATCCATCTTCAGCATTTAACAACTTAACACAGCCCAGTGTTAAGACTTCAATGTTACAACATCAGCACCTTGACATCAACATTGAATAAACTTTGTTTTACCAAAATTCCAGCCAATCCAGGAACTATCAATCTCCCCCTTTGGGTAATTTTGGCTAAAACAATCTCTGCACTCTGCAAATAACTTCTGCACTCTGCACCTTCAGAGATTTCAACAGCGGAATAATCTTCAATCATTTGAAACTTTACAATCAGCAGCAGTTTGACAATCTTCATAGTCTTCATAGTCTTTATCACTTGATCTGCTGCAGCACCATCTTCATTATTGACAACAGCCAATTGGTGCTCCCCCTTGAAAAACATGAACCAGCATCACAGCTGTTCAGTAGCTCACAATATACAGCACTTTTCTCCCCCTTGATATCTGCTTGGCTGCACTCTTCAAATGTCAAAACTCCCCCAAACTTACTTTTCAACTAAACACCTTTTAGCAGCATCAATGTAACTCCCCCTTAATCTCTGCATCACATCAGCAGCATATGGCAATAATCCTCTTGACTATCTTGTCTATGTTCTCCCCCTTTTTAGCCATAATTAGGCAAACAACCCTATTAACTATAGTCATTCCCTGATCTACTTCAGTCTTCTCTACATTCTCCATCCAAGGCAGACTTTCTACTTCATCATTCTCCCATATGACTATGTAGACGCTCCTTAGGTATAATGTAAGCACCAAGCTTCAGATCCAGAACAAGGACATCCTTCACCAAGGACACTCTTGACACTCTTGGCACCAGGGTATTACATATGCTCTACTACTGGATTTACTATCAGCAAAGTAATCCAAACTCAACACTGTGTCACAACCTCCACAGATTCTCAGAATACTTATAAGCTTTACTGAGATCCAGTCTCTTCAAGAGATCACAATTCCTCCATCCTTACATCCACCAGTAGTTGTTGAAGCTGGTGAACAAGCTACTAAACACTTGACCATAATCTCCACCTCTTCTGACCAAAAATGCTAGAGCATCCAACTCCACATGTCCAATCTTAATCATCTTCCAGATATAACCACCAGCAAACATGATGATATAACATCTTTTGGGACATCAGCTTCTCATCACCATTCCAAGGACTCATAGCACAAAAAAGTCCTTCAAGAAGCTCCCAATAAAACACAGTCAGAGCAACACCTGAATACCATAAGTTCCCACACCCTCTCTGAACCATCTCCTAGCAAACTCAACCATATCCAGAGTATCTATACCAAATTCTTTTTCCAGAACATACTTCCACCATTTTACGAAAAGCACAGGAATGTTATCTAGTATGGCCTTTTGAATTTTCTCAGAAGTTCTAACAACAACGACTTCCTTCATTTGAGAGATATCATGGACATTATCATCATACTTATCTCTGATCTTCCTATTTCTGGAAGAGATGAACACTTTACTCCTGGATTTTGTAGTATCATCCACATAGATCTTTTGCTTATCAGTTCTCATCTTTGGAGGTGACTCAATAGCTTTCCTCTTCCTTGATTTCAGTTGTTTAGCAACCCTATGAACCACTTTTGCAATTAGTTCATCATCACTCTTCTTTATTTTAAGGTTAGAAGTACCTTTCTTGACTTGAGATGTTTTAACATCAGCTCTAGCATCTGCATCTTCCAACCTAAGGATTGTCAACTTGTGAAATTTTTCTTCTGAACTATAGGAGTCATTAGTCAGGTTGTCATCTTTCTTGGCCTTGCAAGTATTCAGCTCCCAACACTTCTTAAGGTCACAGCTTTTGATCCTTCCATCAGCATTTTTGACTCCTTCATCTTTCTCACATAACTGACTACTCACATCATCCAACTTAGGAGTAACAGCACCATAAGTCATTAACCCAGATTGACTTTTCATCATACTTTCACACTTGATGTCATCATCTGATGTTACAGCATCATCACTAGATAAGCTGTCCACTTGAGGTATCCACTGATAGCAATTATCTTTGGATCTTACTCCCTTCATCACTACCTTATTCTGCTCATCAGCTACCACACATTCATCTTTGGTGTAGCTTACGTTGTAACCTTCATCACAAAGTTGACTTATGCTAATTAAATTAGCACTCAACCCTTGAACAAGGAGCACATTATCAAGAGTAAGGCCATCATGATTCTTCACTCTTCCAACTCCTTCTACTACTCCTTTTTCACCATTGCCAAAAATAACACCATTTGCATGGCAAGGATTGAACTCTACCAAATGCTTCTTGGATCCAGTCATGTGCTTTGAACATCCACTGTCAAAGTACCATGCATCCATAGAAAAATGTTCATCTGATGTGTGAGCCAATAGACACTTCACCTTCTCCTTAGGTACCCATTGTTTAACAACTTTGGGCATGTACTCTCTCCATCTGTTTTGAGGTTGAGGGTATCCATGCAGCTTGTAGCAAGAGTACTGCATATGTCCAAACCTTCCACAATAATAGCATTTTACCCTTTCATCTCTGAATCTTCTGCCATGATGAGATTGCTTATGCTGCCATCCATAATGTGGTCTCCTCCTACCATAACTGGCCTGCCTTCTATTATGCTGGTATCTTCTTCCATAAGGAGGCTGAGAATGCTGTTTCCTGGATTTTCTCCCATGATGGTGTGGCTTTCTTCTTCCATAGATATGAGGAATAACATTGGTGTAACCATACCCCTGATGTTGAGACACCTGATAAGACATGTGCTGTTTGAATTGAGCAGCTTGCATGCTCTTATGGTGTTGTGGGGGAATATACTGACTAGCTCCTTGTGGCTGCTTTCTCTTCTGATTAGGACCAATCTTCTTCTCAATCTTCTTAGGTTGTGAAACATCAGCTTTCTTAGGTGTAGGATCCTGCTTCTTTGGCTGATGTTGAGACAAAGGTTGTGACACTTCCTTCTTTGAACCTGAAGTGCTTGCTTCTGAAGTTCCCTTATCCTCAGCCACATAACCTATCCCAGCTTTGTCTCCAGCAGCTTTTTCTGACTGTAGTTTCTTGTCAAGAGTGGTTGTCCCACTGTTCAACATTCTAATAGATTTAGTCATATGATTAAGATGAGCTTTGACACATAAGACTTCTTTTTCCAATTCAGCTTTGTCATTCTCTAGCTGAGCAATCTGTTTCTTCTGTTGATTCCTCTCCTGACATAGTTCAACACTCTTTAAGCACAACTCTTTGTAGGTTGAAGCTAGCTCATCATAAGTGACTTCTCCATCACTATCATCACCAGGTTCAATAATTCCTGTCAAAGCTGTAACATTCTTTGCTGACTCAATTTCACTTTCACTATCAAAGTCAGACCAGGAAACTGTCATGCCCTTCTTCTGCTTCTTCAAGAATGTGGGACACTCTTTCTTGACATGTCCATACCCTTCACATTCAAAGCACTGAACTCCTTTATCTTGGGCAGTCTTCTCTTCATCCTTCTCTTTTGCCTTGCTGTTGTCAGAAGAGATGTTCCTGACATTAGGCCTGGAGTTATTGTTCATCCTCTTGAACACTTTGTTGAACTGTCTTCCCAACATAACTATGGCTTGAGACAGATCCTCCTGAAACTCATCATCTATAACTTTCTTAACTTCTGCAGGAGTGGAAACCAAGGCTATACTTTTGGGCTTCTTTTCATGTTCTTCCTCATTCAAACCAAGCTCAAAAGTTTGAAGAGATCCAATGAGCTCATCAACCCTCATCTTGCTGATGTCTTGTGATTCTTCAATGGCAGTTACCTTCATCTTGTACTTCTTAGGAAGAGACCTCAGGATTTTCCTTACAAGCTTTTCTTCTGACATCTTTTCTCCAAGGGCACTGGATGCATTAGCCAGCTCAAGCACACTCATATGGAAGTCATGGATAGTCTCCTCTTCCTTCATCTTCAGACTCTCAAACTTCGATGTTAGAAGCTGGAGTCTTGACATCTTAACTCTAGATGTTCCTTCATGAGTGGCCTTCAAAATATCCCATGCTTTCTTAGCAACCTCACAGGTATTAATTAACCTGAAAATATTCTTATCCACTCCATTGAAGATTGCATTGAAAGCTTTGGAATTTCCAAGGGCAAGCTCATCTTCTTCCTTGGTCCATTCTTCTTCCGGCTTCAGCTTTGAGGTGCCCTCTTTATTTTTGCCAGCATCATCTTTTTCAAACACCACAGGAGCTTTCCATTCTTTAATGACAGCTTTCCAAGCTCTGCTGTCCAATTACTTTAAGAAAGTAGTCATTCTAGGCTTCCAATACTCATAGTTTGAGCCATCCAATATATGGGGTCTGTTGACAAATCCTCCAACCTCTTTGTCCATCTTCACACCAGAAAGTATCTTCCCCAGATCTCACCCAGAGCCAGACAGGATGCCTGCTCTGATACCAATTGAAATTCTGGTATCAGACGTGTGATGTTAAGGTGTGATGTCACAATAACACACTCTGCACAATGGATAGCAATAACAGTAAAATCACACCAAGAATTGTTGACCCATTTCGGTTACAACCAACCTACTCTGGGGGCTACCAAGCCAGGGATGGAATTCACTACTTGTAGATATAATTTACAGACTCAACGACCCGTTGACAATCTCCTAAACTTATACTCTACTAATGACTTCCTACCTAAGAAACCACTTAGGTATGAGAACACCACTCAATCCCTTACAAACACTCAAAGAACCCACTTTGAGTACCCTTGATCTTACTTCACAGTTTCGATCAATGCAAACAACTCTCTTTGCTTCACAGCTTTAGAGAGGACAGAAACTTAACACCTATTCAAACCCTAGAATAGTGTAAATACAAGCACTTTAAACAAACTCTAGACACTAAGCCTCCTGCTCTTGATCTTCTGAATGTTTTCTGTACTTTTTCTTTGGTCTTGTGCGCTTTATATAGCTCCTGAATTGGGCTTGGACTTGTCACAATATTTGATCAAATTTGTTAATTAAAACTGAATCTTCAAAACAGATTTTATCCCCAAAATCTTTTTAAATCTTCAACCTTTTAATTCTCCAACAGATCTGCAATCAAATCTCCCATGTAACAGAAAATATCTATCCCAAGATATTCTCATCCAATGAGTTAACCACTCTCCACAATTCCAGCTAATACGCGTGCCCTAATAACATATCCTGCTGTTATTAATTCTGCAGGTCTGATGTTACAACATCACCTGTGTGACATCAGACATCCATCTTCAGCATTTAACAACTTAACACAGCCCAGTGTTAAGACTTCAATGTTACAACATCAGCACCTTGACATCAACATTGAATAAACTTTGTTTTACCAAAATTCCAGCCAATCCAGGAACTATCAAACCCATTACGTATCCTGCCGAGGACCCGAAACTGGGAACTTGCTATAGGATGACCTTATTTTTGGGGGAATCAGTGGACGACCTCTTTGTTTGGCGAAAGTATTGTACCCCGAGGGATAAATGTACTATTGCTTCTCAAATCAAGAATCCGAAACTGAGGATCCCGCTTTCTAGGAGCCTACATGTGAGGATGGGCGGGTGTTTACAGGTTTACAGGTAACCTCGACTTTCATCCTACCTGGTATTCTGGTTTGCTTATCAGTGTAAACTTGTCGACCTGGTATTCTGGTTATTCGAATATTCTGGTATTCGGGTATTCTCTTCAGAGCAGACCCTTGAACTTATTCATTCAGCAGCACAGCAGTACAGAGCTTTATGGAAGCCTTGATCCTATGTCTGTTGCATCTGCATCATCATTTTTGCATACATGTTCTTGTATTTCCAAGGATCTTAACTTTGAGATTAGCTATTGAGCATTTCCATCTACTTCCTGTGGTTCTTCTGTGAAAAAAAAAACTTGAATCAAAGCATATTGATTCCTTGGAAATATTCAAATATGGCATTCTGCATTGCATTCTCATACCCATTTGCATAACAGGTGTTTGAAGTTGGTTATTCTCATCCTGATCTGGTCTTCTTCTGAATTTCAGACTTAACTCTTCAAAGAAGCTGGAAGCGGATTATGGATCAAATTCAAGCAGATTTGAGGGATGTACGAAGCCAAATGGCCCAGTTTATGGGGAACATGCAAGCTTTGATGCAAGACCAGAAAATACTGAAGGAAGAGGTCAACCAAATGAAGGCTCAGATGGGCTTGATTATGGAAGTCCTAAGAAACGTGTTGAGAAAGAATGATAATCCCATGCTCGAGGCTGTAACAGAAATTGTCGTTCCACCATTGCTTGGGGGATCAATCCCAAAATGTGATTTACCTCAGGGATCGTCTTCACAACCTGAAGGTCCAGAACTTTCCAGCCAACAGCTATCTCCGGCTTTCCAAGATAATCCCAAGGTTAAGAAGTACCCACCGAGGCCGAAGAAGCCTGCGAGGATCTTTGATCCACTTCCTATGCCTTATGCTCAACTGTTGAGGCATCTCCTCCAACTTCAATTGGTTGAACTTCGGACACTGGCTCCGCTTACTGGCATTCCCCCACCAGGCTACAACGCAAGTATCTATTGTGATTTTCATTCTGGAGCGTCGGGGCATAGTATTGAAAAGTGCAAGGCCTTTCAGCACAAAGTGCAAGACCTGATTGATACAGGGGTCATTACTTTCACTGCGGATGGTATGCATTTCAACTGAAGCTTCCCAAGTGGGCACTTGGTACTGTGAGTATGTCATCCAAAGCAATCAGTCCAGACGGAGTCAAGTCTTCTCAACAATGGCAATCTTTGGCTTCTTCACTACATTTTCCTATGTAGCTTTCATTTGTTTGTTTAAACCCTGCCTGCATGTAAAAAACTTGTTTGTGTTTTGAATGATGATTTTGATGCAATGAATGTGCTGTTCTTGAAGTAATTTACTTTTATGCACTTATATCATGTTTATATACAATGCAATACCAACTTTTCTTGCCTAAACTCTTTGAGGGAGGATGATGAAGTGAAAAATGCAAAATATTTGGTTATGTGCTTTTGGATAAGACTTTGTTGAGGATGTACAGGCATTGTTTTAAATCCCTAAACACTGGAGATTTAAGGGAGATAGACCCTCGTTAACCCCTTTGAGCCTTGGAGTAGGAGTTTCTTTCGTACGAAAAAACCCTCACACTTAACCCAGGGGCAGGGTAGGCGTCGATTAGTTTTACCGAGCGTTCAAATCTCAAAAGGAGTGTGCATCTGAGGATCCATTACCTTCTATTCCACACCGTCAAGAGGTCAAGGGATGTGAAACCACAATGGTTATCCCTCAAGAATCAAGGAGTGAGGCAGTCACAACCCTTTCAAGCAAATAAGATAAATCAGTGTCACACGATTTGTTCAAAAAAAATCAAAAAAAGAAGAATCAAAAGAAAAAGAAAAAGGAAAAAGCCCGCTAAGTCGAAACTTGAAAACAAGCGACTTAGGAAAAATTTAGGGCATCCCGCTGGACTTTAAAATCGAAACACTCAAAAGAGCCAGTCCAGGCAAAAATTAGGGATCAGAAAGCAAAAGAACGAAAAAGCGAAAAGCTAAAAAGGATTACAAAGAAAAATCCTCGAGCAAGAACAAAGTCGTGTGACTACAGACACAAAAGACAAAAGGGGGTGAATGTCACTCTAAAACCTCATTAGGTGTCAAACTATCAGTTGCATGGGTTCCTTAAAGATCACAAAATCTTTTTGGGAGATGAGCGCTTGTACCGAATTAGCTGAACGTAGGACTGGAGAACATCACGAAGAGTGGGTGGGCACCAATAAATTTTGAGCCTTAAATCCTTTTTTCACAAAACCGCGAACCAGGCCACGTTACAACCCTTAAAAGTCCTAATTGAAGCAGGGTTTATGCCGAAAGTGCACTTCAGCGAGATAGCGTTCCTGACTCCCATGAGTTATGCTAATAAGATTTTTGTTGGTATTGCATGCGCGTATTGTTTTCCATTCAAAAATCAATGTCGCATCCCAGCTAGTGATTCGTTCATAAGGCTTGGCAACACATTTTCAATAAAACTTCAGGTTAACACGAGTGTTGCATTAGAATTGTCATTCTCATATTAAACGTTTTCTGCTCGCATGTGTTTGACATCAAAGAAGCTTACATGATGAACATCAGTTAAGAAGCTCGATCACGCCAAGTTGAGATGGTGAAAACTCCGAAGGACAATCATGTCAAGAGGTATGTGGCCAAGAGACGGTGCGCAACCTAGAGGTTCCCGATAAATGGTGATAAGAAGCAGCCAAACTGGGGCAATGATGTCGAGATTCAATAAATCTCTCCACAAGCGCTTAATATGGGGCAATCAGGTCGATTTGACAAATCTCTGTAAGATCAGTCAGGGGCAAAGTTTCTTTAAGACTTGGGGCAGGCCACCTCTAGAGCATGGGAAGTTGTCCACTCCTTAAGACGGTTAATCGAAAGCACCTCTTCAAAGTTCAGAATACTGGGGCAGAGTATTTTCAAGTCATTACAAATCCTTTCGAGGTAATTTACTTCATGGGTTATGAAGTCTGGGGCAGTTGCGTCGAGATCTGATAAATCTCTCCAAGAGTTTGAAGACCCTGGGGCAGTGTGAATGCCCGGTCTTCTATAAAATCCTCTTGATATGATTTCTTCCTTTAGACCTGGTGGTCTGGGGCAAGTGGAGAGTTCAAAGGGCCGTTTATGACCATAGAGACAGGTTAGGCTGGGTAACAAGTTTGTTTTTCCCCAGTAGCGTTACTCTCCCCAGCACTGAAAGTACATCATCCTCAGCAAAACTTATTCTCCCCAGCAAGAGTACAGAGGATTGTGTCCCCAGCCGAGGTCATGGTTGGTTTATTATTCCCCAGTAAGCAGTCAGAAGTGGATTGCTCCAAGGTGGATATTGTTGTATCTCCAGCAGGAGATGTGTTGGATGTCTTTGAAAAGACTTTATTTTCCCCACAGAGCCTAGTACTCACTTTCCTCAGCAGGTCAGAAAGTGTATTTCCGTCAGCAACGACATACTCTAATCCCCAGCAGGGTAAAAACTTTTCTCCCCAGTTGAGTTATTCTCCTCAGCATGGAAATTTCATCATCCTCATTAGACTGTCACTCTCCCCAGGCAGAGTACAAAAGATTGTTCCCCAACCAGCATCTAAAGGGGATTGCTTTAGGATGGATGTTGTTTTGTTACCACAGGAGAGTTGTGGAACATATTCCCGAGACAAAGATGTTGTCTTCCCCGCAGAGTATTGGTGTCTACTCCCCTCAGCCAGTCAGGGAATGTGTTTTCACCAGCAACAGTAGGATAAGGGTGAAGTCATTTCCCCAACAGTGGGTTCAGTTCAATGGTGTCCCTAGCAGGTCTAATACTTGTGATGTGTCTCCCCAAGCAGAGTTTGGTGGTAATCCTCGCAGGTTTGTTCAATGATGGTTGACATCCCCAGCAGGTTTTAAGTCCAAGTGATATTTGGCACTCTTCTGATTTAGGTCTTGGTTTCCTTTTCAAAGAGTTATGTATAATCCCCAGTAGAGTGGATGTTCTTTTGGGATTTCATCTCCAGCAGAAGTTGTTGATCAAAGGGGTTGCTTAGTGTGATTCTTCTCGGCAGAGTTCTTGGACTCGGAGGACAATTTATGTTGCCATCCCCGGTGGAGCTGCCTTTGTTTTCAACATTTATTTTGCTGGAGCGCTTCTTTTTGCATTGTATAAGCATCGCTTGCATGGCATCCTCCCAAATGCATAACATTTCCATTTCGTATGGAGCATTACCCAATAGAAAAATTCAAACATGTGCATTTGAAGCATAAGCCAGGTTTGATACTTTCTTTGCCAGTTCTCTTTCTCAGCAGGGATGGCATAACTCAGGAGATTTTCTTTGCCAGTTCTCTTTCTCAGCAGAGATGGCATAACTCAGGAGATTTTGTTTGCCAGTTCTCTTTCTCAGCAGGGATGACATAACTCATGAGATTTTGTTTGCCAGTTCTCTTTCTCAGTAGAGATGGCATAACTCAGGAGATTTTGGTTTATCCTCGGTGAGATCGCCGAGGAATGTGTTCATCCTACCTGTGCTCCCCGACAGAGTCTTTTATTTAGACTTATCCTTTCCCCAGCGAAGTCATCTTATCTGTGGGTTGTAAGTCCGTTGATTTTACCTCTCACCCTTTCGTATCTTTACTAGGAGTTTGCCTTTGATTGGCCAATCTCTTTCGTGAAATCCAGTTCTCGTCTGGTAGTCAGTTCTCGTCTGACTTATTTCGTGAAATCCAGTTCTCGCCTGGTAGTCAGTTTTTGCCTGACTTATTTCGTGAAATCCAGTTCTCGCCTAGTAGTCAGTTCTTATCTGACTTATTTCGTGAAATCCCGTTCTCGCCTGGTAGTCAGTTCTCGTCTGACTTATTTCGGGAAGTCCAGTTCTCACCTGGTAGTCAGTTCTCGTCTGACTTATTTCGTGAAATCTAGTTCTTGCCTGGTAGTCAGCTCTCGTCTGACTTATTTCGTGAAACTCAGTTCTCATCTGACTTATTTTTGTGAAACCCAGTTCTCGCCTGGTAGTCACTTCTCGTCTGACTCATTTCTTGAAATCCAGTTCTCGCCTGGTAGTCAGTTCTCGTCTGACATCTCTTGTGAAACCCAGTTCTCTTCCTCAGCAGAGATGGCATAACTCAGAAGAGTTTGTTACACTTTTTCCCCAGTGAAGTCCATATTCGGCTTGGTCTTCCTTTTCGAGTTCGTCTTTGGCCGTCCTCGTATTATTTTGTTGGGTAGAGCGCCTTTGGCCGGTCTTCCTTTTCGAGTTCGTCTTTGGCCGTCCTCGTATTATCCTTGAATGTCTGAAAGGCGTTGCTATCATACCTTTAGATCCAAGTTGATTGAATAGGGGCAGCTGTAGCACCCCAAAATTTGCCCTCATGCTTTTCTAACCTCCAACTGGCTTATGCTTCATTCATTTGCATTTTAGCTAGTTCATGCATATCATTTGGTTCTTTGGTCATGGGATCAAGGTTATTTGATATTCAACAGTTAGAACTGTCTCGGTATTTTCAACAACTTTTATGTTTGGCTCGGAAGCCAATTCATCAAGGGAAGTGGCGGAAATTAATTGGTGTTTCTGGAATTTCGGTTTTTTGCTGGTTAACTATGCCGGTGGTGTTCAAAGTTCCCAACTTCTGATTGGTTCAACATTTTTGAGCGATTCCTATGCCAAAAGTTCCGTCTTGATATCCTCTCCAACTTTCGTGTTTTGGCCGAAGGCTATTTCTTTGAGGAAGATCTCCGAATACGCGAATTCTCTGAGTCGATACAACAGAAGAACAGTGAAAAATAGTGCTGAACCGGTATATTTCAGACACTAAAAAAAATTCATAACTCTCAGTTCGTTCGTCGGATTGATGCCATTCCGGTGCCTAAAATTCCGTTTCAATGCCATCTTCGTGCCGAATGTTCAGTAGGAAACAGTTCTGAGCGGAAGGACTCCGAAAGTGCGAATTACCAGTGGAATTCATTGACGCAGTTCACTGTCAGTCAGATTTTGGAAAAATCATAACTCGGTCAATATTTATCGGATTGTGTCTGTTCTCAAAGTTTTGGTTTACAAATTTTGTCCTCTTCAAGTTCAAAGACAAGCTCGGGTTTGAACGGTGCTCCGAAGATCATTGTTTTGGTTTATTTCGCAAAACGGAAGTGCTGAACCGAAGAAAAAGGTTGAAAGTTGTTTCACGGGAAAATTCATATCTCACTCATTTTTTGTCCAATCGCACTCATCTTTTGACACGACGTCATGGACTCGTAGATCTACAACTTTGCTGACAAAGTCGAGTCAAGATTCTGCTCTTAAAGGCATGACCTTGTCACGTTTTCGAGTCACAGATGGTAAATAAGCTGAAAAAACGACTTTTGAGAGTGACGTCTCGCTGCTTAAATGTATTGAACTCTTTCAATTTTGATCGAATGATGTCCGTTCTTTTTGCGTGGCGTCCGTGACTCAGACGCGGACAATTTCATAAGAGGCTCAGAGTCAAAATTTTGTACCGAGCAAGGTGTTATTTCCACTTAAGCTGCTGATAAGCTTGAATTTTACCATTTTACCTCATTTTTCCACCACACTATATATTCAAAACTCTCTTTCATTTCCCTCCAACTTCATTCATAATTCACAAACACCAAAAATTCTGATTTGACTATCTCAAAAATCAAATCAAGTTCTCTCAACTTTTTCTTAAGAACGTCACAACAACTTCATCAATCTTCAAGAACACTCAAGAACGCAAAGTCTCCGATCAAGCTCCGACCACCGCCGATCAACCGCGATCGCCTCCCCCACTCCCGCCGGACCACCGCGCCGACCTCCCTAACTCCGGCCAGCCACCGCGCGCCGGCGAACTCCCTCCTCTCCCCGGATTCTTCATCAATTGCTCCTCCGATCTACTTTCCGGTAACAATTCTTGAAGCTTTCGCTTCATTATTTGTTAATTATTGAGGTTTGGATTGAATTAAAGTGAGTTTGATATTTTTGTAGCTTAGGTGTTTGATAAAATGCTTAGGTGAACACTTGAATTCAAGAATTGTGATAATTGTTGAGTGAATTAATTGTTTGATCATTGATTTGAGATTTATATTATGGAGATTTGTTGAATGTTCTTGAACAATAGTTGTTGTGATTAATTGATTTTGAATATAGTTGAATTAATTTATTCTTGAAATAAGTTGATTATGAGCAAACGTGGAATTGGATGATTTCATTTGAATTGTTGTGTTCCGCGTGTCGAAACTAATCCGGTTCCATAATTGTTGATATTCAATTTGCATCAAGAATGGATTAACCGTGGAATTGTTTGATTGTTGTGTGTTAATGGTTCGCCTGTCGAGAATTATTGATTCGAATGCTTAATGGATGATTTTGCTTGGTCTACATGTTTGAAAGTCGCGTAATCGATGTGCATTAATTGTGTATGATCGTTGGCTTGAGCTTGGTGCATGTTTGCTTTAGAAATAAAAGTTCGGTTGTGTAGTAACGTTATCGTGTCGCTTTCCCGTAAAAATGTGTTTTGGTCATAACTTCCTAACTGTTGCATGTTTTTGCGAATACGAATAATGTAACTCGACTTTGTTGATGATTCCGGAGCTGTTGGTGGACTTTTTACTCAATTTTGGACAACTTTTGTCTACTGTTTCGCTACTGCCAGTCGACGAAATTGGCCTAAAAGTCTCACTTCTGAGCGGAATTAATTTAAACCAAGTTTGTTTTTGAGTCCGTTGGCACGTTTGCGGTCAACCATACGATTTTTGTTCAATTCCGAGTCGATGATTTTTGACACGTTTTTTCCGATTTGACGCTTTTAAACTCCGTTTCGTGAAAACTTTGCATGTTGACTTGTATTTGATGTGTACTTGTGCTTACTTTCTCATACATTATCCTTGTGATTGGTTTCTCTCTTTTCCGGATCGACTTTGCGTGCATTTTATGATGTTATGGCGGTGCTGCCCCATTTTGAGACTTTGTGTTCCGATGCATGCGCATTACTCGTATGCTTATCATTGTGCTTGATTTTGAGTTATGATGCATGGGTGCAACTTCCGGTTACATCTCCTTGTGGTTTCTAACATGTTTGTTGAGATTGTGCAAGGTTTCCGCTAAGATTCCGGCGGTGGTTATTCGCTCGGTATTCCACTTTATTTGTGGGATACTACTTTGTTTCCGATGCGATGGCTTTTATCTCATGCTATGAGATGCATTATGTATTGCATGCGTGGTTGTTTGGCTTGTGTTTTCATGCAGGTTGCCTATGTGGCCGTGTCCGATACACACACCACTGTCGGTTGTGATTTATTTTCACACCGACAATGTTTTGACGCTTATGCTTGTACCGGATTTCTGACTCACTTTTGTTTGCCTGATGATAGCTTGCTCTTCGGATTTCTTGTTCTGCTTGCGTTGCTGTTTACGAATTGCTATCCATTGGGTATAATTTCTTGAACCGATTTACTCTCTTTCCGCATTTTTTCTTTTGATGCCATGAGAAGTAGGATTGGGAGTCCGTGCCACTTGGCCGGCAATTCTGGAAGTCCTTAAAGGAGGCTCTGTTTGTGATTGTTTAATATTGTGCCTAAGACCTCCAAAGAGGCATCCCATTCCCTTATCCCCTTGTAAGACCTCCAAGAAGGCAATTGGCGGAATGAGAGTCCGCAATCAACTCCCGCCATTTCTAGTCCCAGGTCGTTCTTAGCTCGCATTTCATGTTGATGCTTTGAACATAACTCACTCTTGTTATCGAGTCCGTCAAGTGGAAGAAGGGTTTAGCAATCAAACCCCCACGCCTTGTCTATAGTTCGCATTGACCGATGTTGATGCTTATGTGACCTGATTCACATCTTTCCCTCTTACTCTGCTCTCCATGGTTCTCGATACCATTGGATGAGTACCCATATTACTCACAGCTAGCTTGCTTGCCTCGGTTGATATGACCCCTTGGCTAAAGCTTCCCCTTTTTCTTATTTTGATTGGGTGACATTATTGTTGACTGACACTGTTTATTCTTTCGTTTGCTTTTAGTTTATTTTGTGATTGATTTATCCTGTGTTTACTTGTCTGATGACATGATCTCGTAGGATTCCTCGCTTCACTTAATTTTTGATTAAGTAGGAGGTAGGAGAGACATTAGGATAGCAATCCATGCATGCTAACATAGGTAGCATCCCCCTTCTAAACTCAACCTTAGGGCCATTAATGCATGATAACTTGTAGGACTCAGTTTCCCGTAGACCTCCCTTGAGTCTTATCTCTCGCACCCATGCGATCGAGATCCTAGTTCCCGTTCACCCGTAGTAGCGTAAACCACGGATGCTCTGATTCCTTTTTCTTTTTAGATTGAGGATACGTAGGCACGAGATGCGATATCTCGACGAGCACACTAACAACTAACTTCCTTTTTTCTTCACAACTTGAGTCTCTCTTCTCATCTCATAACCACTTCTAAAACACTTAATAAGGTTAACGTGTATTGCGCATGAGCCTTGTACATGGGAAATGGAGAGTGGGGGGCTTCCTTTCACTTTCCTAGAGTGTTTAGCCCGCGTCCCGTCTTAGGTCGATGTGCGACGCATTCGATCCTACGTTATAGACTTGGGTGCAATGCAAGTTACAAACTAACTTCAATCCATTTCTGTCTAAAAAACATAAAACAAACTCAAACCTTTTTTATCCTTCGGGATTGTTAAGTTTCAAACCTATTTTCAGAAAAGGGCACGTTACTTCCGTCTCGTCGCAAACAGGCATCGACCCTAACTGTCGGACGCAAACTTAACGTCGCTCATAAAAAACACTAAGACCTTGTTAAGTCGAACTACGACTGCTCTGATTTCCTCCTTCTGGTTAGATTAAGGATACGTAGGCACAAGACGGTGATGTCTTGGCGAGCAACCTCCCCCTTTAGTTCATGTCCGAACTACGTTGATTCTGACTTTCCTATTGCACGAGGGAATACGTAGGCATAGGACAACGATGATGTCCTATCGAGTCATTTCTTTTTCTTTTCTCCCTCGTTTTTCCGTTCTCCTCCGTTCCTGTTCCTTTTCCTTCCAGTAGCAGTGGAGCTCCAGATGAAGACACCCTTTGATCGAGGCAACAAGCGTGGATCCCATCGAGTACGATGGACGCGTGGGGGTGCTAATACCTTCCCCTCGTGTAACCGACTCCCTTACCCGTTTCTCTTGGTCGTGAGACCATGCTTTTCCTTTCCCTCAGGTTTACGCAGTGTTTCCTTTCCCTCTCTTAGGATAAATACACATTGCTGGCGACTCTGTTTTCACGCCACTTTCGCGTTTGTACTTGGATGAAAATCCCAGGAGCGACACCTGATACGAGAGCTTTCGGGAGCGGTATACTTGACCGTGAAGTCGTATCTACCACTTGGTTGTCCCAGGGTTTCCCACACTTCTTTGGAACTGGAGGAGTCATCTCTCTCGATGACGTTGACCTTGGGAAAAACGTAGTTAATGAATTCTAGTCCGGGAAGGTTTGCCAATTCATTGTCATGTTGGATGTTTTCTGAATGCCCTGAGTAATGATCCCATGACATGGTGGGGATGCAGGTATTCTTTTCAATGATGCTCAGCTGATTTTCTTTGTTCGGATGATTTTCTTACCCCAAGTCTCCTAGTTACGGCTTCCAGATAGGCAGGCCATCCATTGGGCCATAATAGTCATGGTCAAAGTTGCCTTTCATCAGAGTGTCCTCCTCTAATGAGTTTGGTGGAGCACGGCATCCTTCTGGATCACAATCTCCGTATATCATTTCGACGTCTGTCCTTGGTATAAATCTCAGACTCTGTGCGGGATAGCAAAATGGCGTAGGCACCTCTTCCTGAGATAAATAACCGTCCTCGTTAAGATAGGACTTCCATTCCTCATCTGTGTCGGACGAATCTCCCTCGTTGATGGTATGTACTTCTTGAGACACTGGGTGAAGGAAACCTCCACTAAGGAAGAAGTTCTGAATGGGATGAAGACTTTCATCGTTAGTAGCTGTCTGGGTACAGGTTGCAGAAAAACCAAGACCCTTCTTTGTTTTATTATCAGTAGGAATGACAAGCTGTCCCCATCCCTTTGCATTGTTACTTTTGATCACCTCGAGAGCATCTTTGTACGAGGAGATCGATGTTCCTTTCTCTAATTGATTCTCATTGCTCACCGAAAGTGCCTGGAACTGAGCTCCAACAACCTCCTCGGGTTCTACACAAGTGGACAATGATAGGTTACTCACGATCAAGGCTTGTTCTCTGCAGACCGTGAAGAGTTGGTCGTTCTTGACGAACTTCAGCTTATGGTGAAGTGTCGAAGTGACTGCCCCAGCCTGGTGTATCCAAGGTCTTCCTAATAAGCAACTGTATGTTGCCCGGATGTCCATAACCTGGAAAGTGACAAGGAAAGTGTGAGGACCGATAGTTATGGGAAGGACGGAGATCCTTTGAATGATAGTCGCATTAGAGTGGACTTCGGCATGACGTTGAGAGCCGATCCGGTGTCTACGAGTATGCTGGCTAAAACATCGTCTTGGTAATTGACTGTGATATTGAGCTCCATGTTGTGACTTGAGCCCTCTTCTGGCAATTCCTCATCACTAAACCCCAAGTTGTTGCAGGAAGTGATGTTAGCGATGATGCTATCGAACTGTCGTATTTACACATCCTGTTCCACAAAGGCTTGTTCTAAGAATTTCTGTAGAGCCTCTCTGTGGGCTTCGGAACTGAGCAAAAGCGATAACACTGAGATCTTTGAAGGAGTTTGTAACAGCGGATCAACAATGTTGTATTCACTCCTTTGGATGAGCTTCAGCATTTCATCATCGTTCTTTGAAAGGTCGGGATCACTGGATTGACCGACTGGTGAATTGGGAACCCCGTTTGAGGATCCTTTTCTCTGTTAGTTTCTCCAACTCCTCTGTTGAAGATTCGACCGCTCCGTGTTACTCGACTGATATCTGCAATATTCACGACGGAGGGTAATGGAGTTTCCTTTCCATTCTCAATTGTTGTTGCACCGTATTTGTAAGGGACTGCCTTAGTTGATTCATACGGTAACGGTCCCGGTAGATAGATAACTACATGGGCCTTCTGATTTTTCTGACCATCGTAAGTAACTTCAATCAATTCTTGGTTAAGAACCTTCGATTCGTCAAGTAGAGGGATGATGGTACAAACATCTTTGGTCCTTTCATGATCAGAGATTACGATAACATCCTTAATCTGATCAGTAAAATAATATGGCGTCCAGTTGATTGATCCAGAACTTGGACATGGTTGAATCTCTTTGCGATCCAACTAACTTTGAAGTGCTTCTTGCACGAGGTAACATCCTTGATTATTTTCCGAGCAGACCCTACAACGCTCGTAATTGTGTGGTGGCACCTGGCCACGTCCGCTTTGAATGCAGTGCAACCTCACTAGATCTGTTTCCATTGATCGAACATCCTGACTTTGATGCCTAGTAGGGTTCCCATTAACCACACTGATTTGTTGCGTGTCTTCATCCATATAGATCGGAAGCCACCAGTGGTTTAATAAGTGTTGTAAAATTCTTTGAACGAGAGCTAACCCTTGGTTACTCTCACGACATACTTTACAGTTTTGATAATTATGCGAAGTCAGGAAACCGAGCTGGACTTGTGTAGCGTGTAACTCCACCAAGCTGGTATTCATCAAACGAATATCAAAGATTTGAATCATATTCACTTGATACTGATTTCTATCGCGGTAATCCTAAATCCATCCAAGATCCATCTGACGCTGGAGGGCCTCTTGTACAAAAGAGCACCCCTGATTGTTTATTGAGCAGATAAGACAAGAATCGTAGTCGTGCCGTGGCAGATTATGATGTTGGCTTTGCCTTGAGTGCATTGCCAACAAGTTGACATTCATTGCACGGATGTCGTGGTTCTGAATGATGTTGGAACTTGTATAAGTCATGTTAACTCCACGAACTCGATGCTCTTGGATCCATCCAAGATCCAATTGTTCCGGTAGAGCCGATTGCACCACAGAACATCCTTGATTGTTTTTAGAGCAGATATCACACTGGTGATAATTGTGAGGTGGGATATGCCCGTATCCACTCTGTCTACAATGCATCTTGACCAAGTTGGTGCTCAATAAGAGCACATCATAAATTTGATAGCTGTTATTGGACTCTTCCTCTATCAAATTTATCGTAGCTTTCTCGTGTTGAGGCAACGGATTCGTGAGAACATTTGGATTCATATCTTTGAAAGATAAGACCCCGCTCCTAACAAGCTTTTGTACTTCGGATTTGAAATTGAGACAGTTTTCTATGTTATGTCCCGTCCTCCTTGATGATAAGGGAAAGTTTGATCCGCTTTAAACCAAAATGGAAGATTTTCCGGTACTGTAAGAGGAGACCTGGTTTGGGCGTGCCCCTTGGCCAGTAGTAGTGGAAACAGTTCTGTGTACAACATTGGTATAGGGTCGAACCCAGGAGGTCGTGTCGTACGATTGTTGTTATATGGAGGACGAGCCTGCTGAAGAGGCTGTTGTGTCCTTTGCTGATATTGCTGTTGATTTGGTTGACTTTGAGCGACCTGAGGCTGATACGTAGGAACAGGCGCAGAGTTAATAGCAGGAGTTACAGCTGCTACTGGTTGGTATCGTCGCCTTTGCTTTCCGAGAGACATATTCCCAATATCCTGCTCTTTTTTCTTAGGGAGAGCACTACCGTATCATTTTGTACTACTTGATGATCCAGCGTCTTTAACTAAACATCCTTCTCGGACTGCTTCCTTAAGACGAACTCCCATGCCCACCATCTCGGTGAAGTCGTTGGGCGCACTGGCAACCATTCTATCGTAGTAAAATGAGCTCAAGGTTTTCAAGAAGATCTTTGTCATCTCTTTTTCCTCAAGAGGTGGACAAATCTGGGCGGCAATTTCACGCCATCTCTGAGCATATTCCTTAAAGGTTTCCTTGTCCTTTTGTGACATCGATCTGAGTTGATCTCTGTCCGGTGCCATGTACAGGTTATACTTATATTGTTGAACGAAGGCAGCGCCAAGATCTCTGAAAGTGCCGATCTTAGTGCGGTTTAAACCCATGTACAATTTGAGTGTGGCACCGGTTAAACTATCTTAGAAATAGTGGATCAGTAGCTGGTTGTTCTTTATCTGAGTTGACATCCTCCGAGCGTACATCACCAAATGGCTTTGAGGGCAAGAGTTACCCTTGTACTTTTCAAATTCGGGCACTTTGAACTTGTGCGGAACTTTCACATTGGGGACCAAACAAAGGTCTACGGCGTCTTTTCCAAATAGATCCTGACCGCAAAGGGCTTATAGTTCTTTCTGCATTTCCAGGAACTGTTCCTGGAACTCATTCATTCTATCAAACATACTTTCGCTTCCACCAGGAGGTATCTGTGGAATCTGTCATTCCGGGACAGTGTGTACCACGGGTGGTGGTATAGTCATCATGGCAGTGACTCTAGGTCCTTCCCTCTCCCGAAGTTTGTAACCTTTAGGAGTTGCCGTCATGCCCCTGACATCTTCACTTTCTCCAAGTTTGTAACCTTCAGGCCCAGCGGTTCCTGCTGCGGTTCCCTGATCTTCAGTGATTGGCAGAACATATCCTTCCGGGATATAGTTAATAGGCATGCCCCAGGGACGATCTTTCGGCATTTTGTACCTAGGATCATACTTTTCCACTATGGGCGTTGATGTGATCTCTGAGATCACAGTCCTTTGTTGTTGTATCTGAGCTTCTGCTAGAGCTTGTATGTCGTTATGAAGCTTTCTCAGATCCTCTTTCAGAGTGTCGATCTCTTCCCTCAACTCTCTGTTCTCTTCTTCGAGATCATCCATCTTTTTCTGTCGATTGGCCCAAGTATTGTACGAATGAGACAGTTTGACTCTAGAATCGAGACGCAAACGTGAGATTCGTAGGTAAGAAGAATGTGTTACGAATGATATGCAATGATTATATTAATTGTATATATTATTTTGTTTATTCAAAGTAAACTTCGACAATTGGATTGCAAATATCAAACAGTGGGGAAACCCCGTTTTATTGAATTCAAAGATTGCAGAATGGAAATACAGTAATTTACATAGTGCTGCAAAAGGAAATCTAAACTTATAGGTCCTGAGTCCTCTCTGAAGCGAGTTCAGGTGCTGGTTCTGGTAATTTCCTTTTCTTTGATCGAGGCTCTTGAGCCGTTGTCGGGTCGTCATTCCTTTGCCAAGTGAAAGGAGCGAGCAAATTCCTCTGGTCATCCTGATTTTCTACAGCATGTTGCTCTAAAATCTCGATCAGAACATTCTTATCATTCAATAGTTGCTGTATTTTCTTACACTCCACATTGAGAATACGATACTTGTTCCTCCAAGACCTCTTCTCCTGCTGAACTTTGTTGAGAGTAACCTGAAGTTTTTTCGTATCAGACATAAAATAAAGGACAGGGTCCCTTAATGGAAGAACTTCTTGACGAGGGTAAGGCATCCTCAGCTTGAGAGCTCTAGTCTGTACCCAGTGGAGATAAGGCTCCACCGAGACACAGTCTGGTTTTCCTAGAGACTCTCTTCCTTTCCTATGAACGTGTTTCCAGGCATGCACTATTTCTGTCTTTAGTGCTCTGTCATTTTCTCCTTCCTTGAAGAAAAGACCTTCCAGATGAGCATTTCGCAGGACATGCCTCATCGGGTATCCGAGTTGACGACGAACTAAAACTGGATGATAGTTGATTCCTCCCTTAGTTCCTATAAGGGGTACATTTGGGAAATTTCCATAACGGTCAATGATTCTGATCCCGTCATAAATTCGATTGTACCAATCGATGTCAGAGTTGGTAAGAGACATGATTCTCTGCGACCAACGTAAAGTATTCTTTTGGTCCCAAAATGCAGCAGACTTTGGCAAATAGGAAGTGAACCATTTGTACAGCAGGAGTACACAGCATGTGATCATTCCTCCGCTGTACAAATTCCTTAAGTGTACAGAATGATAAGCATCTGCGAGCAAGGTCGGTACAGGGTTTCCAATCAGAAAAATCGTAATGGCGTTGATATCAACGAAGTTATCAATGTCGGGAAACAAAAATAACCCGTAGGTAAGCAAAACAAAGATTCTTTCGAAAGCGACCATGTTCCCTATACTAGCAAAGTATAGAGCTTTATTTATGAAGAACTGGGTTGGAAAACCCTGGATTCCTGACTTCTAACTCGTCCAAATAAATTGCCCTTGCAATGGTTTGATCCTTTGGAATTTCTTCCATTCCAAAAAAGGGAGCTTGATCAGTGATATGTAAATCAGTCAGGTGAGAGTACTCCTCCAGTGTTGGTGCTAGTTGATAATCCGGGAATGTGAAACAGTGATAGACCGGATCGTAGAACTGGATTAGTGTGGACAGGATTCCTTTGATTACATGGACCCTTAATAGAGACAACAGTCCTCCATACTTGGCTCTGAAAGCCTCAGGGTTGGTTATCATCCTTGCCAGACCTCTTAAATCCTCTAGTTTTGGAACCTTGAAGGTGTACTTGTGAGTTTTCCTTCTACCGAAATCCATTAGCAATCTCTTTATCTGACATTTACAATCATTGTCTTAGTTTAATTTGAAAAATAGAGACTAGAAGAGAAGATTTTTCTTTGTTTTTTAATATTTTTTTAAATGAATGTATGAATGCAGCACACAAAAACATAGAAAAAACATGGGGTCAAAGCGTCGGTATCATGAAGTCAAAGCTCTACCCATCCCCAAAGGTTTATACTGGTGATTTTTTGTACCTGTCCGTAAAATCATTGACCCCTCTTGGGATAACAACAGCAAGCAGATCGCCAGCGAGCTGATGTATCTTAGAGTGATCTCAGATGAGGGTAGTATCGCGTGACAACTATTCCCGATAGCTTCCGCACTACAAAATAGTTTCAGTCTACTAAAAACCTCAGCTTCTCAGATAACCCAATCGACCACACACCTTTCAACAACCGAAGTCGTATAGGCAATGTATCTGCAAAGGGAGTCTCCACTGAGTTTGATGGTCGACCGGGAACTCTTAACTGGGATTCACTCCCCGTAAGATTACCCGTATAATGTCATCCCCTATCTTAGGTGTATACTCAATCTTTCCACATGCGGCTGTTGATTACAGAATAGGGCAAGCAGCAAAAAAATTTATTTTCGAAAGAATTCCCTCCGGGATTTATGTCGTGTCCACAGAGATCGGTTCGAGGGAAAGAATGTCGTTCGACAGTCTCTCGCGTTTATGAGTTTGGGTTTAAATGGGTTTAAACATAACAACAGAAAAGTAAACATTAAAACAAAAAGAACTCATTCCTCAGAGAGAAAAACTTGTTCGGTCATGCATATAAATCACTCCTCACAAACTTAAACTTACCGACCAGTTATACTCCACCTACAATACTCCTCAATATCACCCAGCATCGCTCACAACAAAGGTTATGTCTAACGCAAAGTTGAGAAAACAACCGTGTTACCCTCGCCGATACTTTCGCACGCTAGCTCAAGGCACAGAGGCATTAAGATTTGATGCCTATTGAAGATGGTTAGCTCCTAAAGCTATCTCTAGAGTCCAGAAACTAACAGATAACCATCCCAAATCGAAGTTTGCGAGGGTTATGTCTAACGCAACCCAAACCACGCACATAAAGCAAAAATCAGAGACAATCACCAATAAAGATTTGTAAAGCAGATATCATATAACGCCATGGGCGACAAATATACATGAGTTCAGAATAAATACATATACACAACCCAACATAGAAGAAAAACACAAAGAAGAAAAGAAATGAACCAAACATCTCGCGGTTTGTCAACATCGGTCGACGATCAATCCACCCCGGTTCATCCGTATGCATGCTTCCATGTTGTTTTCTAAGCTAATCTATCAAAGAATGAGGTTGATGAAGTTAGAGAGGAAAAATCACCTCCAAACAACATCCCTTTCAAAAATGAAGTAAAATGAACTAAATACAAAATTCTGGTTCAGACCCACCGCCCGACGCTAAAAAGCACCGCCCGGCGGCGCCCACTTTTCCTCTCACATTAGCTGCGTACATAAACCGCCTAGTAACAAATATCTAGCACCGCCCAGCGCTGGAAATACCGCCCGGCGCTAGCCCAAAAATATGGCACGCTCCTGTAAGTCTCTTATTTCAACTCTCTTATTTCCTCCGTTGCAGCACCGCCTGGTGCTCAAAACACACCGCCCGGCGCAGCAAAATACACCGCCCAGCGCAGCAAAGGCGCAGCTGACAGCAACAACAAAAATTCTGCACTGTTTTATTCATAACTTTCGCACCGTAACTCCGTTTGACGCACAGTTTGAAGCGTTTGAAAGCTTATTCAATGATCTATACAACAATGGCAAGACATCCTTGATTGGATACCTGCAAAAAATGAGATAAAATCAATTAAACTCAATGGTATTTACACTATACGCAATATATACACTAAAACGTAAAGTAAACGTATTTATAAACAAATCGGGGTTTATTCAAATGATATTAACCAAAAAGTATCGATAAGTGCAACAAAACATATATACAAAAATAGGTACAATTTGCACTTATCAGCGACATCACACGCATTCCCATTAGCAGAAAAATAAACACAGATATCAATTAGGAAAAGAAGTATATATATTTGTCTTAATATCCTAGACCTCTAGTCTTATGATCCTATACAGACAATGAATCCCCAGCAGAGTTGCCATTTCTGTGACACTTGGTGAATTTAAAGATTTCACCCTAAAAGAGGCCAGAAAGAATGCCTCCCACTGTGGTCGCCATTTTTCTGTAGCGCGATTTTTGTGGTTTCGAATTACTATCACTTTGGTACTATAGTTCGATTCATTTTTTTATCCTGTGAAGCTGATTAAGGAAGGGAAATAGATGTCTCCAATTAACCCTGCTTGCAAACTGAGGTTGAACAGTCAAAACTGTTGGTTTACAGATGCTATCAAAATAGGGGGGTCCTTCTTAGGGCTATTTTCTTAAGAACAGTGTCTAGGCTATTGGTAAGGTGTTAGGTCTGATGCTTTTCGATTGATGTATGAAGGTACATAATTTTGGGTTTATGATTAGTATGCTCGCTAAGATTTTCGCAATCTTATGCCTATGTATTCCCGAAACAGGGAAATCAGAGCGATCGTAGTTCCTCCTATTCTATGGGAGGAAAGAGGTTGTTTTGGTGTCTTGTTCAAAGCCGAAGACATGAAGCTAAAGGTGGTTTGTATCTTGTTCAAAGCCCAAGATGTGAAGCTAAAGGGTTTTGACTGAGAGAGAATTTGTCATCTTTAAAGAGGAATTGTTGAGGTTTGTATGCTGTGAGCAAAGCACAAATTTGATGTTAAAAGGTTGATTGACTCAACCGGAGGATTTCTTTATTCAAAGCCTAAGACGAGGCTAGAAGTTTGACTTTTCCGGGGAAAATATTCTTTATGTCTTGTACAATGCCCAAGATTGAGGCTAAAAGGGATTTTGACTCCGTTGGGGAGAATGTATCTTGTATAAAGCCCAAGATGGAGCCTGAAATGGTTTGACTCAACAAGATAGTACTTTTATCTGTCCTGTATAAAGCCCAAGACGGACGCTAAAAAAGGTTAACTCAACAAGAGAGTCTTGAACAGGTGATTGACTCAACAAGAGAGTCTGAAGGTTGATTGACTTAACAAGAGAGTCTTTTATACTCAACAAGAGAGTGATTTGCTGTCTCGTACGAAGTCTGAGATTGAGGCTAAAAGGAGATTGACTCAACAAGAGAGTCTTTTATACTCAACAAGGGAGTGTTTTGCTGTCTCGTACGAAGCCCGAGATTGAGTCTAAAAGGAGATTGACTCAACAAAACTGTCTTTTATACTCAACAAGAGAGTGTTTTATATGTCTTGTACAAACCCCAAGACGGAGGCTAAAAGGGATTGACTCAACAAGAGAGTCTTTTATACTTAACAAGAGAGTGGGTTTTTATATGTGTCTTGTATGAAGCCCAAGACGGAGGCTAAAAGTGGTTGACTCAACAAGAGAGTCTTTTATACTCAACAAGAGAGTGTTTTTCTATCTCGTACGAAGCCCGAGATGGAGGCTAAAAGTTGATTGAATCAACAAGAGAGTCTGAAAAAGGTTAGCTCCGCTAGGGAGAATCATTTGTACAAAGCCCAAGAGGAGGCTGACTTACCGCTAAGGATTATTTAGATCCTGAAGCGGGTCCAAGTGTGGGGAACTCTCATGAGAGAGACCGGGTTTCTACTGGAGATTGATCCAGAGTGATCGGTGTTTTTTCCTATGTTTGAAAGGAACTTGAGAATGTCTTTGAGACTCAATAGGTTTAGATTGTCCAAGTCTAGAGCTTTATCTTTTGTACAATGCCCAAGAGGAGGCGCGGGCATTAAGGGATGAGTATCAACCCTAAAATGGTCGAAGTTTTGACGCTGGAAAGACTGCTCTAGCAAAGGATGACTAAGTTCTGTCTTATACCTTTAAGAGGTCGTCAGGGTCCTTGTATTAAGCCCAAGAGAAGGCATGAGAACTTCTAAGAAGTCGAAGGGTCCTTGTACAACGCCCAAGAGGAGGTGGGGATGCTTTTAGGAAGCCTGTGGGTCCCCAAACCAAGAGAAATTCAAGAAATGAAATTCACAGAGAAGAGATCATTCCAGGAAAGTTCAAGAATTTGGAAGAAACTCAAGAGATGCCATTCACGGAGAAAAGATCATCTCTGGGGAGTTAGAGTTTCTTTGACAATTTCTAAGGGTGACAGTCTGAGAAAAGG
Organism: Lathyrus tuberosus; assembly: GCA_022829125.1. NCBI lineage: Eukaryota > Viridiplantae > Streptophyta > Magnoliopsida > Fabales > Fabaceae > Lathyrus > Lathyrus tuberosus. The sequence goes on from JALAZF010000193.1 coordinate 2,536,217, forward strand.
TTCACCGAGAATACTGCCTTTCTCTTTGTTCCATATTGTTTAACCCTAAGAGAAGGGAAGACTGTATCTGGAAATCCTATGGGGATCTAGTTTTGTTTGTATTTAAAGAGTCACCAATAGGGCTTTACCTAGTGCTAGACGTAGTTGTCGGGGAAAACTCTAAATAAATATAATAGCATTACACAGTGGATATGTGACAAGTATATAAAAGGATGTGAAAGAAGACTTACAGTGAAGCAGCCCCACAATACAATTATATATATGAAAGCGGATAAACACTTACCCATTGTAGAGCTTCCATGTTGTTTTGTTAGTTGTTCAACAAAGAAAGTTTTGATAACAACATATATTTGAATTCAAAATCAAAGGAGAAAGTGCTTTGAAAAGATTGTTGGGGCTTACAGCTTAAGGAGAGGCCCAAGTTTTAACGATGATCACACCGTTGTTTTGAAAACTGTACTTGGGGCTTATACAATGTGTGAGGCCCACACCATTTTGGTTTCAAAAAGGGGTTGGGTCTTACACTCTATTAGAGGCCCAAAGAAATTTAAAGAAAATAAATGGGGCTTATAACACGAGGGTAGACCCAAATGATTTGATTTTTGAACTGGCGATTGCGCCGAGATTTTTCTTTTAACGCAGAGGGACTTATATAATATCTGAGGCCCAAAATTGTTTTGGTCAAAAGGAGATTAGGTCTTACACTCTATTAGAGGCCCAAAGATTTTAAAAATGAATAAATATGGGTCTTATAGCTCAAGGAGAAGCCCAAATATTTTTGTTAAAAAGGCGACGATCGTGCCAAACTTTTTGACGGTATCGGGACTTATACAATACACTGAGGCCCAAAAAGTTTAAAAATTAATAAATATGGGTCTTATAGCTCAAGGAGAAGCCCAAGTGGTTTTGTTAAGAAGGCGGCGATCACGCCGTTGTTTTTGAAAATACAGTGAGACTTATACAATGTCTGAGGCCCAAAAAGTGGTGTATTTACAAAAGGGGTGGGTCTTACACTCTAATAGAGACCCAAAGAGTTTGAAAATGAATAAAGATGGGTCTTATAGCTCAAGGAGAAGCTCAAAGATTTTTTTTTAAAAAGGCGACGATCGTGCCGAACTTTTTAACGGTACCGGGACTTATACAATACACTGAGGCCCAAAATATTTTATTTACAAAGGGGTTGGGTCTTACACTCTATTAGAGGCCCATGAGTGTTTGAAAATGATTTGTTTAGGGTGATCAAAATCAAAACCCTATATTAATTTCAAAAAGGATTTTAATTAAATAAAAATTTAATTAAAATGATCAAAATTATCGAACATGTGTGAAAAACAAATTGTGATCTTGGATTAATGTTTGAAAAATTATGTTTATATCCACAAAATGATTGTAAACTAATTAAATTTGGAAAATCAAGGAGGAAAAATATTTTAAATGTTAAAAAACAAATAAAAGATTAATTCTTTGCAAAAATATCAAATATATGAAATAAATAATATTTTAACATTTTTGTGAATTGTTAAAAAAAGAATCAACTCAAAATCATTAAAAATCAGAGAGAAATTAATTTTTGAATCAATTAAATAAAATCACAAAATTCAAATATTTGAATTTGTGAAAAAGGAGCCAAGAACATGGCAAGAAAACGCGCGTGTTCTGAGTTTGGCCTGATTTGCATTTTCTATCCAATCTCACTGAATACTTGATGAAATCACACAATCCACATATCAATCTGCTCGTTTTCACCTCACGATCATGTCTATGGTCTTTAATTTCATTTATTTTAAGCATGGAATAAGAAATCAAGACAAAACCTCAAGAACCCTAAAATTTGCATGAAGGCTGAGAATTTTGATACACGATTCAAACAAAGCAATTAATTGAGGGGAAACATTCTATGCATGATTATGAACATTTGGAAAAAGTATTGTGCGAGGAAATATGCGTAGATTAAGAGATGACCAAGTTTAGGCTTACTTGAAGGTCGTGACAGCAAGAGCAAAGTGATTTTTGAGTTGGAGGTGTTACAGATGAGTTGTGATGATCTGAACAGCTTCCCTACACCATATGGAATGTGTTTGAACGCTTGGACTTGATTGGAAATGGCTGGATCACTTCATGGCATCTCAGCTGCAACTTGGTTAAAACCTTGAGCAATTGGCTGGTGATTCTGAGAAATCAGTGTTACAGTTGTTGTTTAAGTGTTTGGATCACTCATATATGATATTTATGAGGCGTGTATGTGATTGGTTTGATTGGAATAACTCTCAAACTCAAAACCCGATAGTGACTTGGTTTGGAAGGCAAATTTGGAAGTGAGAAGGTGATTTTGAGGAAAGCATCTGTTTTATGGCTTTGGTGTACTTAAACACAAATGAGCTCTATTTATAGTAGAGCAAGTTTGTTTTGCAAGGAATAGGGAATGGCAACTGCAACAGAGGTTTGGCAAATGTTGATCAATAGGAATCCAAGTCTCCTCTAGCCATTGACTAGAGGTTAGTGCACAGGCTGCTGGTTCCCTAGTTCAGAGATCATCCTTGACTCATTCAGTTGGAAATGGCTCAAATCATGCCACCTTGGTACCTCCATTGAATGCTCCAAAACAAAATTGGAGTCTTGTCCCCTCTTTAGGGTTTTTTAGGTTTGGCTTGCTATTTTTAGTTCTAAAGACTTTGGAGGCATGAAGATCAGATCACCCCCCTTGGATTTGATCCTTAGATGTGTCCAAAGTGATGACAAGACTTGGAATTATCTGATCTTTCCAAATCGAGCAAAAGTGCAAAATTCTGCCTTGCCATGACAGTTGCAGCTAGGCATATTGCCATTGTCATATCTCATGGCTTAAGTGGAGTTTCATGGGGTTCTTGGCCATTTTGAAAATCCCTCATATGATACAACATATGAGTGATCATAGTTTGTCTTAACACTTTTTGGATCCAAGTGAAAAATGCCCTTACATTTGGCAAAAAGTGAAACAGATTCTGACTTAGTGAAAATTTCACTAAGTGTTGGAAAAAGTGACATTTCATGTTTTCAGCCATTTTGATCCAACCATAACTCAAAATCCATGATGAATTGGAATGAGGTGTAGTTGACACTTTTAAATTATGCCATGAGAGCTACAAATCCATCTTTGGATCAGCCCAAATGATTGCTTGGATCTCAAGTTATGATCCTTGGAAGTTGGTACCCTAGCCATTTTGTTCCATAACATAGAAAATTTCTAAGTTTTTTATGGTTACCCCTTTTACAAGTTATCTCACTTTTCTTGGTTTTTCTTGATGAATGATGATTCCAATCACACATTAACATTATTTTAGGGTTAGGGGACCATAATTGATCAAAAAATCAAAAAGTCAAACTTTGACTTTTCGGCACAGTTGACTTTTTATTAGATGAATTCCAAACTGTGCGATCCTCTATGAAATCTAGTCCTTGACCTAAATCAAACTTGATGGATTGATTTCATAGGTGTTATATGGTGTATTGAATCATGTCCCAAGGCTTGGGAGCATGTCTTGGTCAAAAGTCAAAGGTACAGTTGACTTTTTCCTCGAAACCCTAACTGTGGTTTTAATGAACTTGAAACTTGTGAATCAAGCTTCTTGGATCAATCCATTGTTCTAAATGGATCAATGTGGTTTACAAGGGACCCTCAAATCATGTCTTGAGATCTTGGCTCATGTTTTATCCCTAAAGTCAACTTAGGGGTGAATTAGGTCAAGAAACCCTAATTCCTGATTTTTTATGAATGCATCCCCTGAGGCTAAATTGACTTGATGATTGGGTTTATAAGGTCCCTTAAAGTATTTTGGGTTATGCTTTGAAGCATTGGCTCATGCCCAGAGGAAAAATTCCATCTAGAGGCCCTGGTCGACCAAAACCCTAATTTGGTGACACTGGCGATCTTGAGGCTTAATCCACTTGGAATGTTGCAGCCTTGTGCTTGATCCTGGATATGGGAGTCCTCTTGATCCATTGTAGATGTTTAAGAGGTTTAGACAAGTTTAAGATCATGTCATTTCTTGATTGATCCTTTGTCTAAGAGCTCTGAGAGGGCTTAAAACCCTAAGTTTGATTGTAGTGGATGCTCGCCCATCTTTGGGGGAGACTAATGAGGTATAATTGTTCATCCATATTGTGATGATGATTTGTACAATGATGGGAATCTTAGTGGTCAAAATTTGGGGTATGACACTACTGTTGTAAGAAGTTTGGCAATTTGCTGCTGATTCCTGGTCAAACAAGGAAAGGAAGTCAGAAGAAGCAAATATAGCTAGATGTTCTGATGATGAGTCTGTGCTACTTCTAAATTTGATGATATGGATTTGACAGACTGGTGGTATATGGACACTGACTGCTCAAATCATCTTACTGGAAATAAGAAATGGCTGGTTGATTTTGACTCTAGAAATAGAACAAAGATTAGATGTGCTGATGATAAATACCTCAACGCTGAAGGTATGGGAAATGTCAGAGTCGTTCTAAATAATGGGATAACAACATTGATTCAGAAAGTGTGGTATGTACCTGACATGAAAAGCAATCTGATGAGTGTGGGGCAACTAATTGAGAAAGGTTTTTTAGTTACCATGAAGGAAAATCTTCTGAAGCTGTATGCCTGTAATTAGAAGTTGATTATAGAGTCAGAACAGGGAAGGAATAGAACATTCAAGGTGAATGTAAGAACTGCAGACTCTGAATGTCTTAGTGCAACAAGTGTTGTGAAGGAAAGTGAGTTGTGGCACTGAAGATTTAGTCATATGAATTTCAGAAGCTTATGGCATCTGAATTCGAAGAAGCTGGTACATGGAATTCCTACAATTAAGAAGCCTGAGAAGTCACGTAAAGTGTGCATGGAAGGAAATCAACTAAGATTGCCATTTACATCAGAAGTAGCTCAAAGAGCAAAACATGCCTTGGGAGTTGTGCATTCTGATGTGTGTGGTCCATTTCCAATAGCATCGATTTGAGGGAATAAATACTTCGTGTCATTTGTTGATGAATTCACAAGAATGACATGGGTATCCCTTATAAAGTTCAAACACGAGATATTTGCTGAATTGAAGAAGTTCAAAATGAAGGCTGAGAATTTGAGTGGTCAGACTCTAAAGATTCTCAGAACCGATGGTGGAGGTGAGTATAACTTCACTGAGTTCAGAAAGTTCTATGAGGAGAATGGAATTGAGCATGAGGTTACTGCTCCTTACACTCCTCAACACAATGGTCTTGCTGATAGAAGAAATCATACTTTGCTTGATATGGTGAGAAGCATGCTGAAGGAGAAGAAGCTTCCTCATACCTTATGGGGAGAAGTTGCTGCCACCGCAACATATGTGCTTAACAGATGTCCAACGAAGAAGCTGAAGGAAATAGTTCCTATTCAGATGTGGACTGAAGATAAGCAAAGTGTTAGCCATCTGAAGGTATTTGGTTCTGTATGTTACAAACATGTTTCAGAAGATAGAAGCTGGATGATAGAAGCAAAGTAATGTTACTAGTGGGGTACCACAGTACAGGTGCGTACAAGCTCTATTGTTCAGAAACTAATAAAGTTGAATTCAGCAAAGATGTCATTGTAAAGGAATCAGAAACTTGGGATTTGAACAAGTCTCAATCGAACTCTGATATGAGAACTTCTGAAGAAAGTTCAGAATTAGAAGTTTCTGAAGATGAGTCAGAAACTGGAGAAGATTCTGAAGCTGGAGTAGACTTTGATGGTGATTCTGACTCTGAAGGAGACTCAGAAGGTGAAGATGATTCTGATCCAGATTCTGGTGGTGATTCAGATTCTGGGAATATTCCAGACTATGAAGGTGGTCAAGGTTCTAGAGGAGGTCAAACTTCTGAAGAAAGAGCTTCTGAAGGAGAAGCTTCTGAAGATAGAACATCTGGAGTTCAAGCACCCGAAGGAGATTCTGAATATGGCCAGAGGCCACAGAGAATTAGAAATATTCTGAGAAGATTTGAAGAGTTTGACATGCTACAAGACAATGAAGTAGATTCTGAAGGAGAAGTTATTCAGTGTGCCATGTTAGTAGACTTTGAACCTGTAAGCACGGAAGAGGCTCTTGAGCAGAAAGTCTAGCTGAAGGCCATGAAAGAAGAACGTGATACCATAGAGAGGAACAAGACTTGGAAGCTGACAGAACTTCCAAAGGATAAGAAAGTCATCAGCGTCATATGGGTTTTCAAGCAGAAACTAAAGCCAGATAGATCAATTGGAAAACACAAAGCGAGGTTAGTAGCATGAGGATTTTTTACAGAAACCTGGGCTGGATTATTCTGAAGTGTTTGCACCTGTAGAGAGACATGAAATAATCAGACTGGTGATTTCATTTTGCTGCTAACAAAAATTGGCCTCTGATGCATTTAGATGTGAAATCTGCATTTCTGAATGGTCCATTAGAAGAAGAGGTATACGTGTCACAACCTCTTGGATTTGTTAAAAAGAATCAGGAAGGGATGGTGTACAGATTACATAAAGCTTTGTATGGATTGAAGCAAGCGCCCAGAGCCTGGAATCTGAAGATTGATTCATTTTTCAAGGAGCAGAGGTTTCAGAAATGTGAGATGGAGTACGATGTTTATGTTCAGCATACTTCCAAAGGCAATATGATTCTGGTGTGTTTGTATTTTGATGACATACCGTTGATAGGGAGTTTTGAACAAGAGATAGCTAAGTTCAAGAAGGTGCTGATGAATGAGTTTGAAATGACTGATCTCGGGAAAATGACATATTTTCTAGGGATGGAGTTTATATACTCTAAGAAGGGTATCATTTTGCATAAGCTAAAGTATGAACTTGAGCTTCTAAAGAGATTTAAGCTGCAGAATTGTAAGGATGCTATCACACCTGCAGATACAATTAAGAAACTGGATTCTGATTCTGATGGTGAGGATATGGATGCTACAACCTTCAAACAATTGGTTGGTTCTCTGAGGTATCTGTGTAATACCAGACCTGATATCTGCTATGTAGTTGGAATTGTTAGTAGGTTCATGAGTAAACCTAAGTGGTCTCATTACCAAGCTGCTGCCAGAATTCTGAGGTATATTAAGGGAACTCTGAAGTATGGAGTGATATTCCCTTCTGGAAGAAAGATTGAATCAGAACTTTTGAGTTATTCAGATTCTTATTGGTGTGGAGACAGAGTTGACAAAAAAAGTACTTCTGGGTACTTGTTTAAGTTTCTGGGAGGTCCAATTTCTTGGTGTTCCAAGAAACAACCTGTTATTGCGCTGTCAACTTGTGAAGCTGAATATATCGTAGGCATTGTGACTGCATGTCAAGCTGTGTGGATTCTGAACTTACTGCAGGATCTGAAGATCAAAGTTAACAAGCCTCTGAAGCTGATGATTGATAACAAGTCTGCAATCAATCTTGCCAGAAACCCAGTGCTGCATGGGAGAAGTAAGCATATTGAGACTATGTATCATTTTCTGAGAAATCAGGTTCAGAATGGAGTGCTAGAAGTTATACACTGTAGCACCCAGAAGCAGTTGGCAAATGTTCTGACGAAGTCTATCAAGACCGATCAATTTCTTCGCTTAAGGGATCGAATTGGTGTTGTCAGTTTTGGGTAAATATAAATTAAGGGATGGTGTTAGAAAATAATCTATATTTTACAAAACTTAGTGACTAAGCTTTGTTAGAGAGTAATTTAATACTTTAGTATGTTGCCTATGTGGTTCTAGTTTTCTGTGCATAAATAGACTAGTGGTAGATGTCATTTAATGTATTCTTTCTTACAACTTTGTAGCCGTCATTTTGCAGAGTATAAATATATTCTCTCATTCTATTCATCTCTTTTAACCTTGTGCACCAACATTAATGACAAAGTTGAAACATTATTCCAAGTACATGGACAGTGAACTCTCACGACACATGACGAAAGAAAAGACTATGATCCAAAGTATCGAGCTGAAGGCCATGGACATTGTTGGTTTTGGAGGAAACCAGAATGGGAGAATCATAGGCTACAAAACAATTGGTAATGGTTCTCTTCCTTATATTAATAATATAATATGGGTTGAAAGGAACATGAATAACTTACTAAACATAATTCAATTAAGTGATAGTGGTTATGACATAGTCTTTATTCAAAAGTCATGCAAAACTATAAGTAAAAAAGATGGTCGTGTCTTCTTTAGTAAGGGAGAGGAAAAACAACATCTATAGAATCAAGGTTGTCAGACTTACAAAATAGGAGGTAAAGTGCCTCGTGTCAGTGATTGAAGAATAATGACTATGGCATAGACGATTAGGGAATGCACACTTGATTTTATTCTCAAAACTTTACAATCTTAATCTTTTGAGAAATTTTTCTAATATAAAATATCAATTATTTTCTCTTTGTGTGACACGTCAAAAAGAGAAACTTGTGAAAATTTATTTTCATTCTAAAACATTGTTTCATCCTCAAGACCACTAGGGCTTTCACACATTAATATGTTAGGATTAGTCATTGGTAAAAATATGAAATAGTCATTGTTAATGATTATATTAGAGGAATATGGGTAAATGAAGGAAGAGTCCCTTTCTGTGTTCTCAGTATTTTAAAAATAAGTGCAAGTTGAAAAAAATTTTAAAACTGTAATAATTAAAAGTGACCATGGCGTGGAATTTTCTAACAAACCTTTTAAAAAATAGGGTTAATAGTCATTTATCCCCTGTAATATAGGCGAGTTTTGATTTACCCCTTTAAAAAAAGTTTTTTGGATTATCTCCCTTGAAAATTTAAAATTCTAAGTTTTTTGCCCCGCAGGTAGAAAAATTACCCCCTGTAATTTTTTTTTTATTTACCCCCTTGATTTTTACAGGCTTAGGGGGTACTCCAAAATTTCAGGGGGATAATACAAAATTATTTTTTAAAAGAAGGTAAATCAAAACTTGCCTATATTGCAGGGGGATAAATAACTATTAACCCTAAAAATTATTATGAAAAAAATAACATTTTCCAAGATTTCTTATGTCTTAAAACTCTACGATATAATGAAATTGTAGAAATAAAAAATAATCTTAAGATTTCTTTAGCATAAACTATAAAAACACTGTATTATATTCAAAATAAAATCTATTTAAGACCTACATTGAATAAGACTTATGAATTATGGAAAGGTAGAATATCTAAAATTTTATATTTTTCATCCCTTTTTATGTACTTGTTATATGTTGAACAATAATGAACATCTTAACAAGTTTGATTCAAAAGCAAAATATGTATATTATTAGGATATTCTGAATGTTGAAGAGCTTACAAAGTATATAAAAAAATCTTGATTGTTGGATAATCAATCTAAGGTTTAATAATAAAGAGTTTGCAATGATATGTCAAGCTAGTTGAAAATTTTGCCGGAATCCAGACTCTAGAGAATGTAAAATCTCAATCCTCTTGAAAATCTACATTTAAAACTAATGTCTCTAGTGAATAAGACTCTATACTAAAAGCCTCTCGTGAACCAAATGATTTGACTCTGGTCCTAGTCATCAATGGAAGTGCAAGTCCTCACATCCAAAAGATTTAAGCTTAGGAAAAAAGAAAAATCTTGTGAAGACCTCATCATCACTTAAGTGACACTTGTACAAGAAGTTGAAACATTCTGTTGAAAAATAAGCTTTCAAAAAAGTAACTCAAGCAAGAAAAAAACATCATTGGAATAAGTGGATTTTTCAAAAACATACATATTCAACAAAAAGATATTAAAACTTATCTTTTGTAGAAGCATTATCTCCTAGTTGAAGATAAAACATAAGGGTTCAAAGAAAAACATATGTAATTATTTTCTTAACTAATTAATTATTCTATGGAAACTAATAAACACAAAAATAAAAAGCTATGGTGGTAAAGGAAAACACAGTTCATATTCATCATCGTCGGAAGCTCTAGGGCTCCCCACTGGCAGGGAATTCTCGTTTTTCAATGGTTCCTTTTGAAATACCTTGGTCCTGCCTGGAGAATCCTCCTAAGGTCATGGATAATGAGAAAACACTATGAAATAAACAAAATCATTCACACAAACTGTTAAGGTCAACAATAATTTTTGTAATATCTCAACTTCTCAACTGCCTCAATGTTTTCGAAAGGCCAACAAGGTCGCTATTTCAATCTAGAAGATGAGTACTTGGTTGTTTTGGATTCGTGTAAATATAATATTCACAAACGCATCATTTCTCCAAAAGGGTCAACTACATTGACTGTAGTTGTCTTGAAGGGCAAGTTTTCTCCTCTTTGGTCAAATCTAGGTCGTTGGGGAATCACTTCACTGGGAAAATGGTACTATAAGTTCTCCTTATCATACCTTGAAGATTTTACGCGCGTTAGGTCAAATGTGTCTTAGAATCTCAATCTAGGTTCTTTAAAGTGTTTTCCTTGGACCATAGACTTCAATCTTTTTTACAATTTTCATCTTCTACATTGGTTTGGACCATAGACTACATGGATTCAATTGCTACTAAGCCCATATTTCACATACCTTTTGGTTATTTTGTAACACTTTTGGTAGATATGGATTTATCCTCAACATTCAATTACAATGTCTTGGTGGAGAGGCAATGGTATGATTTTGTGTGGATATTGAGTATGAGAACTTGCCACCTTATTACACTCATTTCAATATGGTATGATATAAGGTGGAAATGTGCAAGAGACTTGATCCAAATCTAAAAGAAAAAATAACAAAAAGAAACCCCGATTAAGACTTTTGTGCATGTTAGAAAAGGTAATTTTGAAAAGGTCCAAGTTGGCAAATCTAATGACAAAAGATCTGAAAGATATGATTCAATTGATAAGGGAAATGAACCAATGCCTGAGGTAGGTAATGATCAAGAAACCAGTTGTGTGGTTAAAAGTCATACCCTTCATAACAAATTTGATGATTTAGCTAAGGCTATAGAGGTTATAGATGACTCTGATGATAGCTCCCTTAGGCATAAATTTGTAGATTCCACACAACTTATTGATGATGAAAATGATTCCATAGAAAACTCTTATGTGGATAAATCTCAATAGAAAATAAGTTTCTTCAGGATTCTTGGGCTAATATGGTGGTGTAGCGCGGTTTTTGTGGTTTCGAATCACTATCGCTTTGGTACTACAGTTCGATTCATTTTTTATCCTATTGAAGCTGATGAAGGAAGGGAAATAGATGTCTCCAACTAATCCTGCGTGCAAACTGAGGTTAAACAGTTAAAACTGTTGGTTTATAGATGCGGCTTTAGTTCGTGGGTCTCTCTCTGCTTATTTTGTTCAGAACGAAATACCGGGATTGTTCATGGGGAATTTGTTGGGATCCTGCGCCAGATTGGATGGAGGTAGGGGACTTTGGGGTTTTTTGATTAGTGTGCTCGCTAAGATTCTTTTTTCAATCTTATGCCTACGTATTCCCGGGATAGGGAAATCAGAGCGATCGTAGTTCCTCATATTCTATGGGAGAAAATGGTGTTTTAGTCTCTTGTTCAAAGTCCAAGACATGAAGCTAAAGGTGTTTTGTATCTTGTTCAAAGCCCAAGATGTGAAGCTTAAGGGTCTATTTGTATCTTGTTCGAAGCCCAAGATGTGAAGCTAAAAGGGTGTTGACTTTAGAGAGAATTTGTCATCTCTAAAGGGGAATATTTGACCTGTTTAGCACGACTGTTGGGTGACTGATTATAAAGGATAATTACTTTAACTGGGATATGCGAATCCAGCAATGCCATAATTTCCTTTATAAGGGATTTTCAACCTGAAGGAGAAGAGTTTAACTCAGTTTAGAGCAACACCATCTTTCCTTAGGAATTTCTCATGCTAAAAGAGGGACAGTGGCGTGGATGTAAATAATCCAGAGGCTTGCCGCTTACAGCAATTAGACGAGGGAAAAGGAGTTGTTGATGTTTGTATGCTGAGACCAAAGCATGATTTGATGCTAAAAGGTTGATTGAATCAAACGAGGGTTTCTTTATACAAATCCTAAGAGGAGGCTATTGACCCAATAAGAGGATGCTTTTGTGTCTCGTATGAAGCCCAAGATAGAGGCTAAAAGGGTTGACTCAACAAGAGAGTATTTTTATATGTGTCTTGTACGAAGCCCAAGACGGAGGCTTAAAGGGTTTGACTCAACAAGAGAGTCTTTTATACTCACCAAGAGAGTGATTTGTATCTCGTACGAAGCCCGAGATAGAGGCTAAAAGAGGAATGAATCAATAAGAGAGTCTTTTATACTTAACAAGAGAGTGATTTGGTATCTCGTACGAAGCCCGGGATGGAGGCTAAAAGAGGATTTACTCAACAAGACAGTCTTTTATACTCAACAAGAGAGTGTTTTTGTATCTCGTACGAAGCCCAAGTTGGAGGCTACAATGGTTAACTCTTCTGGGGAGAATCATTGTACAATGCCCAAGAGGAGGCTAGGGTTACTGTTTCAGTTGAGTGACAGGTCCAGTATGTTGGTTAAAAGAGAAATCAGTTCTTATATGGGTAATGTTGTACTCATGGATTTGATCTGAGGACCGGGAATATTTCCTGTTTTTTAAGGAAACGGAGAATCCGAAGGGTATTGAGACTGCTCAAGTCTACGAGTGTTTTTTCCTATTTTTGAAAGAAACTTGAGAATGTCTTCGAGACTCAAGGAGGTTAGACTGTCCAAGTCTAGAGTTTTATCTTTTGTACTATGCTTAAGAGAGATCCAGAGACAGTATGTTCGCTGTAGGAAGATCTAGACTCTTTGAAAGACTGTTCTATTAAGATGACTAATTTCTGTTCCTATACCTTTAAGAGATCGTCGGGACAATTTGTACGAAGCCCAAGAAGAGGCGAGAAAAACTTTTAAGAAGTCGAAGGGACAATTTGTACGAAGTCCAAGAGGAGGCTATCTTCCTAGAGGAAGAATCATTATACGAAGCCTAAGAGGAGGCTGTGAAAACTTCTAAGAAATCGACGGGTCCTTGTACAACGCCCAAGAGGAGACGGGGATGCTTTTAGGAAGCCTGCGGGTCCTTGCACTAAGCCCAAGAGGAGGCTGATGAACAGTTCCAGAAGGGGTTTCACTTGGAACATTGGCCTTCTGTATATGAACTGTTCAAGGGGGGAGATTTCTTAGATCTAGTTATCTAAAATTGTTCCAAAAGAAAATTCTCATGGTTTAGATTATGTTGAAATATCCGGGAGAACGTCGGATGTAAGGAGACGATGTTTTGTCTAGTTCTAGACGTAGTTGCCGAGGAAACTTTAAATATCTATACTAGTATTACACAGTCGATATGAGTTTATGAAAGAAGACTTACAGTGAAATAACCCCACAATACAGTTATATACATATGAAAGCGGTAAATGAAAGCGGGTAAACACTTACTCGGTTGTAGAGCTTCCATGCTGTTTGGTTAGTTGTTCAACAAAGAAATTGAAAGTAACAGTATGTTACAAAATCAAAGGAGAAAGTGCTTTTGAAAGGAAAATTGGGGCTTACAGCTCAAGGAGAGGCCCAGGGTTTTATCAGAGATCGCATTGTTGTTTTGTACAAGGACTTATACAAGTGACTGAGCCCCAAGAAAGATTTTCTGTACAAGGGGATGGGTCTTACACTCTCTCAAGAGGCCCAGGGTTTTATCAGAGATCGCACTGTTGTTTTGTACAAGGACTTATACAAGTGACTGAGGCCCAAGAAAGTTTTTTGTACAAGGGGATGGGTCTTACACTCTCTCAAGAGGCCCAAAGAGTTTAAGGAAAAGAAATGGGGCTTATAACACGAGGGTAGGCCCAGATGATTTGTTTTTGAACTGGCGATTGCGCCGAGATTTTTAAAAACACCGTGGGTCTTATACAATGACCGAGGCCCAAAAGTTTTTGGTTTCAAAAGGGGATTGGGTCTTACACTCTATTAGAGGCCCAAAATGATTTTGAATGGGTCTTATAGCTCGAGGAGGGGCCCAGATGGTTTGTTTTAAACAGGCGATGATCGCGCCGAACTTTTGAAATACAACGGGACTTATACAACATTTGAGGCCCAAAATAGGTTTGTATTTACAAAGGATTGGGTCTTACACTCTATTAGAGGCCCAAAATGTTTTTAAAAGGTGTGATGAGGGTTGAATTAATCAAAACCCTAATTTGTTTCCAAAATGTATTTTAATTGAATAAAAAATTCAATTAAAATGATCAAAATTGTTTAACATGTGGAAAACAAATTGTGATCTTGGATTAATGTTTCAAAAATCATGTTTTGACCTACAAAATGATTAGAAATCATTAAAATTTGCAAAATCAAGAAGGAAAAAATATTTTAAATGTAAAAAACAATTAAAATATTAATTCTTGGCAAAAATATCAATTATATGAAATAAATAATATTTTTGGGATTTTTTGGTAAAATAAAATATTTTAACATTTTTGTGAATTATTAAAAAAAGAATCAACTCAAAATCATTAAAACTCAGAGAGAAATTAATTTTTGAATCAATTAAATAAAATCACAAAATTCAAATATTCAAATATTTGAAAAAGGGCGTCAAGAACATGGCAAGAACACGCGCCCTTCCTTTGTTTCTGCAGATTTGCATTTTCTATCCAATCTCACTGAATACTTGATTATATCATGCAATCTACATATCAATCTACTCGTTTTAACCTCACGATCATGTCCATGGTCTTTAATTTCATTTATTTTAAGCATGTAATAAGAAATCAAAGAGAAACCTGAAGAACCCTAAATTCTGCATGAAGGTTCAGAAATTTCATACACGATTCATACAAAGCAATTGATTGAGGGTAAACACTCACTACGGGAAAAGAGGGAAAAGAGAGCGCTTTTTTTGCCCTATAAAAGCGATGTCTAAGCCTGCGCTGTCGTAGGTAAAGACAACGCTTTTTTATTTATGAAAAAACGCTCTCTAAAAGGGGACTTTAGATTTTAAAAGCGCTGTCTAAAGTATACGTTTAAAATTTAAATTTTTTTTTATATACTTTAGAAAGCGCTTTTTCCTTCAAAAGCGCTCTCTAAAGGTGCTTTTAGACAGCGCTTTTGAAAAGCGCTGTCTAATGTATACGGAAAATGATTTTTTTTATATACCTTTAGAGAGCGCTTTTTCCCTAAAAGCGCTCTTTAAAGGGGACTTTAGACAACGCTTTTGAAAAGCGTTGTCTAATGTATACGGAAAATGATTTTTTTATATACCTTTAGAGAGCGCTTTTTCCCTAAAAGCGCTCTCTAAAGGGGACTTTAGAGAGCGCTTTTTTCTTAAAAGCGCTCTCTAAAGTATACCTATAATTTTATTGATTTTTTTCCTATACCTTTAGAAAGCGCTTTTTTCTCAAAAGCACTGTCTTTTGTCTACGTATAATTTTAAAGATTTTTTTAAAAAATCCCATTTTAACCATTTTTTTATGCAGAAACCTGCATAGTTTCAAACCTGCATTTCTTATAGAATTTCTTGCAACAACAGAATTCTTATACATTTCAATAAATAGAATTCTTGCAACAACAGAATTCATATACATTTCAATAAACACAGAATTTCCTTCTATTCACAAAACTAGAATTTACAACAGAATTCTTACAACAGAATTCTTGCAACAGAATTTCCTTCTATTCACAAAACTAGAATTTACAACAGAATTCTTCTTGCAACAGAATTTCCTTATATTCACAAAACTAAAATTTACATTCACAAAACTATACATTTAAAGAATTCTTCTTAGAAGAAAGAATTCGCATAATTCTTCCGTAATATAATTCAATTGTTTCCTTGTGTAACAAAAACACGCCATATCTTCGAAATACTACATAACAAAACAAAATACGCATTATTTAGTTAAAAATAATAAATTATATGACATATCCGATAAATATTAAAATAAATCCTAAGTTATAAATCCATACATACCATGATAGGAATCTCCAATTGTTCCATTTGAATGATTTCTCTCATGAACCTCAAAACGAAGTACCCACGGTCTATGCCATTACGCTGACGAGGGCACTACACATAGACAAACAAATTAAATAAGAAATAATATATAGATGTTTTGTGTTATCAAGTAGCATCACTAATAAGCAACATTGTGAAAATTAATATACCTCCACTTTGACCCATGTAACATTGGTTGCTCTAGCCCGTGCTACTCGAATCTCTCTTTGTGCACGGTACACTAGTATAGCTCTATAAAAGAAAAATGTAAACTTAGAACAATGTCACAGAAATAATTAAATATACAAATACACACGAATATTTCGAACAATCTCACTTACGTGTCAACCACATCCTTCATATTTTGATACGTGGACCAATCAGTATCCAATGAATTAAGATAATATACCACTTCTCTTACAGGATTAATGGAAACCAACAACCAGTGTCCACTGTAAAATATAACAAAAGTTTAGATGGATAATTTCTACGCAAAAGATACAAATTAAAGATTAGAATGAAATTAGAATGAAAATCTTACCCGTTTCCAGTATTATACGGTAAAAGAAACAGATTTTCTATGTTGCTGGCCATAAATCTGTCAAGTAAGTGGTCTCTTACTTCTGCTGCATTCATATCAATTCTGGGTGCATTAACAATGTTGCAACAGAAGAAACAAAATTTGTTTGACAAATCCGTCCCCCACATGAATTTTTCATACATGCACCTTAAATAAAAACATAATAAACATTAGACTATTATTATTGAAATGTGTAAATAAATTGTTCAACTCAATAAATAATAGATTGATTGGAGTACCAGATGTATGAATGCATAACACCGATGCCTAATTCAGTATGATTGATAACCTGCTCCATGTCCTCTTTTCCGATTATCTCGGAATGAGGAAAACCAAAAACACCTTCGTCCATGTTGATTTGACGAATAGCACCTTGCATCAAATCTGACATTGACATAAGTGTTTCTAGACACGTCTGAAAGTGAGGTCTTTTTTCCTTCACGGTCCTTGTAGGAGCTTTTTTCTTGCCGGTCTGTTGTGAAGGTTGAGCAGGAACCTAACAATCATATAAGTTAGGTAAAGTAGAAAATCATGAAACTTTTGAATTCGGATAATAGAATAACACTTAAAAGCTACCTCTCTGTGTGATTCAACAGACTCGTTTTGCCACAAAACCCCTTTATTCTTTGCTGCGGGTTTTGTAGGAGTCTAACATTACCATGTAAAAAAAATGTAAGTAATGGTTCAGAATGATTTTCATAATCGTTCAGAATTGACATTTGAATACTAAGAGATTCGTAATGGTTTTCAACATACCTCATCACCTATGGAAATGAGGTCTAACGGCCATGCAACAAACGAACCTATTGCATCCCGCAGCAATGTAACCTCTGAAACCGAGTCTGGTATCAGTAGTAAGGCATCCGTATCTAAAGCGATATCAACCGACACTTTCAGATAACCTTGTGGGAGCGGATGATGGTGAAGTAACGCTCCCACAAAGTTATGCACTTTTCCCTTGCCAACAATGCGATAAGTCGGAAACGACAAATACAGCTGGCAAGATGAAATGCCCTGAAGCAATAATAAATATGTAACTGTTAATATGTATAAAGGTCAATTAAAATAAATGTGTTAATTTAATTAAAATAAATATGTGCTAATTACCTCGGGAATTTTATTTGGAGAATTGATACTAGCTTTGTCACTAGTATCTTTCAAACCGGAACCGCGCCTTTCCGCCTCATATCTCTCTTTATCCTGCTGCAATGCTTGGACTTGCGCTTGTAGTGCCATCACAGTTTGCATGATTTCTTGGGTGGTCGGATTTTTTTTCTTTGATTGCTTATACAAGGATGATGGAGTCACAAAAAATCCTTTCCCTCTCACCCGGCCGGGATACTCAGGAACATTTAGCACTCGACTAAGAATGCTCCTGCAATCATCCTCATCTGCGGGTATGGATTTAGATAGATTCTCCTGAAATTCATTGACATATCGAAAATTATTAGTGGGGATTAAAAATTAATTATAATTTAATAAAATTTCAATTAACTTTGAGACATAATGTTATACTTACACATTCTTCATAAACATGCTGAACATCTTTTGTAACAGCTCCACCCTTACCCACACGAGCTTCCTTCCACAAAACATGTGCCGGAAGTGATGATTCTTCACTTTGACTCTCTTTTAACTATACATTTAGTTAAATAATAAGTTCATCAATTATAACACAATAATACAATTAATAAAATCATAGTATTAATATATACTTACAAATTTTTGTTGTAACCGTGCATATCCCAAACACCCTTTTCTGTATGGATATGCGGGCTTTGATGCTCTTTTGCGGTTAATGGCACTCAATTTCTGGATAAACAAGTTTAAGTCATATCAAAACAAACTAATGAAACAAATATATAATACAATCAATAGACATGACAAGATAACATTACATTGAATTCTTCGATTTTCCGTTTGTCTACAAAAAGGCTCCATTCTTCCGGTGTAATCAAATCCGCATACAACGGTGGAAGTTCTCCTTCAACAAAATTTTTGTCTTCATCCCTAAGATACTTGTTTGATAACAAGGCTCTAAACCCTCTGTGTCTCTTTCCGGCCAATTGAAGACAATACTTTTTCCAGCTTTCTTCAATATTAAAGGACCTCTACAAAAAAACATACACATATAAACATAAAGTGTGTTAGTATAAGTAAATTAAAGACTTAATCGTCAACAAAAATCTAATAATATCAATCATATTTGGTAAGTACCTCTATCTCGGTCCATATCTTTTCTTTACCGGCATCCAACGCTTTACTCCTCCAATTATCACAAGTGATTGGAATGTACTGACGGACGAGTGAACCAATGTATGAAGCCAACATTGAATCGTTAGGCTCAACTAGTTGGTTCTGGTCACCCCAATGTACATCAAATCTCATCCCTTTATCTCTAGCACAGATGATTCTCTTCATAATGGTTTTTCCTCTTTTTATTTCATGTTCTACATTCGAAGCTTTATTCTGAGCTTCCTGTGTATCATGTGTCTCGTGGGTGTCTTCTTGGTTATTAGCCATTTTACCTGTAAGAAAGAAAAAAACAAAAATTAAATGACAAATATAAAAATCCATAATCCATAATCCATAATCCATTGAATGATATAAGTTATATATAATTACAGTGGCGAGAGAGAACAACTAATTACCTTTAGAGATGTAAATTACATTCTAACAAATGTTTGAATCACATTCTAACCAAAAAAGGAATAACAGACAAATACCAACATTTAAAAGTAACAAAAGAATTAGTCAAATTGACTCAGCTATCATCATTCATCTATGAAGAATCTATTTCGAAAATAAGCAGTATCACTTGTATAAGTGGTAACCAAATGTTTGAATCACATTCTAACCAAAAAAGGAATAACAGTCAAATACCAACATTTAAAAGTAACAAAAGAATTAGTCACATTGACTTAGCAACACTGCAGCCAACGAATCACACTGGAAAAATATGCAACCACAACAAATGCAACATAATTGTTATCAAAGAATAGTGACTCATTCTTGATTAAAAACTAGACATTGGTTACATTCTTAAAACTCTATTCATATCACAGTAAATACCCTAAGAATTCCCCTAATTTTCTCTGATTCTATAATTTAAACAAAACAAGGTTGTATATTATGGAAAAATAGAATGAAAAATACTATTAATATATATGACTGATTACAGAACAAGTCATTCTCTGTGTGGCATTACATCAAATATGTGATATGCTTATCGTCCAAGTTACTGAGAAGCAACAACAGTATCTTGAACATTTTTCTACGAAGGAAGTAATGTAAACTGAATATTGAGAACAAATAGAACATATTATTATTATTTTTCTAACAATGACATTCAATAAGCTAGAGTTGTTAAGTATTGCTCACAAAGAAGAACGAAGGACGATAATGGGAACTGAAGAATATCTGAACTGAAGAACAAAGGAGAGTTTCGAACGGGAACTGAATGCAAGAATGACGACAAGTTTAGAAGAACAAAGAACGACGATAATGGCAACAGTGATGGTAACGGCAACGGCAACGGCAAAGAACGACGGCAATAATGGCATGCAAGAACGACGACAAGAGTTTAGAGAAACGGTCGAGAGAGAAAATGAATAGAAGTGTCTCTAAAAATGTTTAGAATTGTTTTATATTTTAATTAGTAAAGGACTTTAGAGGGCGCTTTTCGTTAGAAAGCGCTTTCTAAAGTGAAAATCAATTAGAGCCCTATAAGAGCGCTTTCTGAAAGCGCTTTCTAAGGTGGCCTTTAGACAGCGCTTTTTAAAAGCGCTCTTTAAAGTAATACCTATAGCAGTGTTGTTTGGAAAGCGCTTTCTAAGGTGGTCTAAGGTGGCAGTCTTTTACAGCGCTTTTGAAAAGCGCTTTCTAAAGCCTTTCTTTTAAGGCGCTTTTTTTTAGCGAATTTTTTTTTTCTTTTTAGCAGCGCTTTTGTATAAAAGCGCTGTCTTTTAGGTGCTGTCTAAACATATTTTTGGCGTAGTGACTCTATGCATGATTATGAACATATGGCCAAATTATTGTGCAGCAAAAAATGCATGGATCATAGAGTTAGAAGAGCTCATGCTCACCTCTTGCAGCTGGTGATCGTGTTTTGGGTTAGAGGTGTTACAGCTATGTTCTAATGATCTGGATAGCTTCCCTAGGTGCCATGGAGTGTGTCTGGATGCTTGGAATGGATTGAAATGATCTGGAACTTGAGATGGCACCCCAACTGCAAATCTGTCAAAGGCTTGAGCAATTGGCTAGTGATTTTGTGATTTTGGTGTTCCAGATATTAAGTGAGTGTTTGGATCACTTCTATATGATGTTTATGAGGTGTGTGTGTGTGATTGGTTTGGTTGGAATTGCTCTCAAACTCAAAACCCGATAGTGACTTGCTTTGGAAGGCAAATTTGGAAGTGAGAAGGTGATTTTGAGGAAAGCATCTGTTTGATGGCTTTGGTGTACTCAAACTGAGCACAAATGAGCTCTATTTATAGTAGAGCAAGTTTGTATTGGGATCAATAGTGAATGGCAACAGCAGCAGAGGTTTGGCCAATGTTGATTAATAGGAATCCAAGTCTCCTCTAGCCATTGACTAGAGGTTAGAGCACAGAGTTGTGGTTCCCTAGTTGTTGGATCATTCTTGACTGAATTCAGTTGCAAATGTGTCAGTCCATGCCACCTTGGTGCATCCATTAAATGCGCCAATCCAAAATTGGAGTCTTATCCCTCTTTTAGGGATTTCTAGGTTTGGCATGCTACTTCTTGTTCCAAAGACTTTGGAGGCTTGGATCAGTGTTTGTTCCCTTTAGATTTGTTCCTTAGATGTGTCCAAAGTGATGACAAGGCTTGGAATTATCTGATTTTGCCAAATCGAGCAAAAGTACAAAATTCTGCCTAGCCTTGGCAGTTTTCAGCAAGGCATATTGCCATTGTCATATCTCATGGCTCAAGTGGAATTTGATGGAGTTCTTGGCCATTTTGGAAAGGCCTCATATGATACAATAACTGTTTAATTATAATTGGTTTTGATACTTTTTGGATCCAAGTGAAAAATGCCCCTACATTTGGAAAAAAGTGAAGGCAGATTCTGACTTAGTGAAAATTTCACTAAGTGTTGGAAAAACGTGACATTTTCACTTTTTGTGATTTTGATCATTCCATAATTTAAAATCCATGGGGAATTGGAATGAGTGGTAGTTGAAGGTTTTGTAGAGGGTAATGAGAGCTACAAATCCAGATTTGGATGGGAAAAATGGCCTTGTGGTTTAGGAGTTATGATCCTCCAAAGTTGGTACCCTAGCCACTTTGTTCCATAGCTTAGAAAATTTTCTAAGTTTTTTGTGGTTACCCCTTTTGCAAGTTATCCCACTTTTCTTGATTTTAATTGATGAATGATGATTCCAATCACACATTAACATCATTTTAGGGTTGAGGAACCATAATTGTGAAAAATCTCAAAAAGTCAAAGTTTGACTTTTGTGCACAGTTGACTTTTTATCAGATGAATTCCAAACTGTGCGATCCTCTATGAAATCAAGTCCTTGACCTAATTCAAACTTGATGGATTGATTTAATAGGTGTTATAAGGTGTATTGAATCATGTCTTAGGGTTTGGGAGCATGTCCTGGTCAAAAGTCAAAGATACAGTTGACTTTTTCTGCGAAACCCTAACTGTGGTTCTGATGAAATTGAAACTTGTTACTCAAGCTTCTTGGATCAATCCATTATTGCAAATGGATCAATGTGATGTGTTTGAGACCCTCAAATCCTCTCTTGAGGTCTTGGCTCATGTTTTGTCCCAAAAGTCAACTTAGGGGTGAATTAGGTCAAAAAACCCTAATTCTTGATTTTTTTGATGAATGCATCCCCTAAGGATAAATTGACATGATGATTGGGTTCATGAGATCCCTTGGAGCATCATAGGTTATGCTTTTAAGCATTGGCTCATGCCCAGAGAAAAATTTCCATCTGGAGGCCCTAGTCGACCAAACCCTAATTTGGTGACACTGGCAATCTTAAGGCTTGATCCACCTAGAAGGGAGAAGCCTTATGCTTAATCCTTGAAGTTGGAGTCCTCTTGATCCTTTGTGGATGTTTGAGAGGCTAGAAAAGTTGAAGATCATGTCATTTCTTAATTGATCCTTTGTCTAAGAGCTCTGAGAGGGCTTGAAACCCTAAGTCTGATTGTAGTGGATGCTCACCCATCTTTGGGGAGACTAATGGTTCATCCATATTGTGATGATGATTTGCACAATGATGGGAAATCTTAGTGGTCAAAATTTGGGGTATGACAGATGCCCCTATTTAATCTTCTTGGACCCGAAGGTGTGAATGGCGAAGGTATTCGGGCATTCGGGGTGCAAGAGGATTAAATATCAGAATACCCGAAATTTTGATGGTGGTTATGAATGGCAGTTCGCGCATCCTTCCTCTTTTGCTAAGCAATGATGCTTAGAAAAGGTAAAATTCCCCTCGATCTTGGTTTCCTACCAAGGAACTGGTCTCAGTTTCTAATTTAAACTTCCCCTCGATCCTGGTTTCCTACCAAGGATCTGGTTTCAATTTCCGATATAAACTTCCCCTCGATCCTGGTTTCCTACCAAGGAACTGGTCTCAGTTTCTGACTTAAACTTCTTCTCGATCCTGGTTTCCTACCAAGGAATTGGTCTAAGTTTATTTTGTCAATAAACTTTATTGACAAGGGACGCTATGTGTAGCGGTTTTCCTCAAACTTCTCGCCGAATTTTCCTGGAGAGATGCCATTTGATAGAAAAATTTTTGATGTCAGACTTGCTGGGGAACCCATCTGTCTGAATTGTAGAGGGGTACAAACTTCTCTGTTGGAGATGCCATTTGTTGACTCTATCTGGGGAAAATGAGTCTCTTGAGAGACTGCTTTCGCTTTGGGTTACCACATCATACTTTTCTCGGGATCTTCTCGGAGAAATGCCATATGATGTGATCCAATTTTGAGGTGCCGATGACCTTTTCGTCAGTGAATTTTTTGGAGAAAAACTGCTGTACTACCGAATCTCAGATTAAGAGGCTTTCTCTGGGGATTTTCCTTAATCCGGGAAAGCGAAGATATCATCTTCAATGGCGAAGAGTGATGTTTTTCGGAAGCTCTCTGGCTCTTCAGAGGTTCAAGTTATCAAAGTGTTCAAAGAACCACCTTCAATCCAGAAATAAACTGGAGGAGAGATCGCTTAGGTGATTCATTTCCTGACGAGGAAAGAACTGACGACTCGATTGAGATGACTCTTATCACTAGGGAACAAGACCGACTAGAGTGATAGTGATGCAATATGAATATGAATGTAAATCAATAATGCATGGTGTATGTATGTATATGCTGACAAAGCTGACGCGACATACATACTAGTAGATGAACACGACTGGATACTCGGGAGCAATTCTGCCTTACTTAGGAGAGATAGTCCCTGTCGGGAGCTATGTTGGTCGGGCTTAGGAGATAAGAACTCTGCCGGGGGTATCAAATGGGAAAGTCGCATCTGATACAGCTGATCCTTCATTCAGGCGCACTGGCTTAGAAGGAGTACTTTGATTCTGCACTTTGAAGTTCGATTACTTTTGGCGAAGCGATCGATGTTCTTTCGATGTTCAACATTCAAAAGAAATTGCAATCTTTATTTTAAAAGCAGAAAAAGTTTGACAAGTAAATTCATTTTTGTTTCGTTTCAAGAATTGTTATTCATGTTAAAATGTCGTTCTGTAAAGCTAAAACAAATAAGAGTTGCAAACAAACGCACAAGGGCTCAAATTTTATTGATAGGATGGAAATCAGCCAAACTCGTGATTCCATAGAGTATTTACAAAGTTACAAAATGGTAATTTAAGGGAAAAGGGCTACATTGAAACATAATGACCACTATCCTTCTACCAACTTTGAATTCTAGACATCCTGAGCTTCTGTCGAAGATGACCTTGACTGGCGTTTTCCTGACCGATGGCATTACTGCTACTGAGGGATTTGCCCCTTTGTTGAACATAGTTACTTGCCATTATCCCTAATTTTTTCCTGGATTGTACTGTGATGTTTCCAATCCATCGGGATGATTTTTTATCATGTCTCTAATTTTTGCCTGGACCGCCTTTTCGGGTTTTCAATCCACCGAGATGTTTTTTTTTTTAGTTTAGGCGAAGTATTTCTTGACTACATCAACATTTGTGGGGTAGGAAAATTCCTCTCCGTCCATGGTTGCAAGTCTCAAGGCACCGCCTGAGAAAGCTTTCTTGACCACATAGGGGCCGCCATAGTTTGGAGTCCATTTGCCCCGAGAATCAGTGAGAAATGATTGTATCTTTTTGAGCACAAGGTCTCCTTTCCTGAAGACGCGAGGTCAAACCTTTTTGTCGAACGCCTTCTTCATCCTTTGCTGATACAACTGACCATGGCATAGTGCCGTGATTCGCTTTTCTTCGATCAGGTTCAGTTCGTCGTGTCAACTTTGACACCATTCAGCTTCTGTTAGCTTAGCTTCCATCAATACCCGGATTGATGGGATCTCTACTTCGATGAGGAGCACTGCTTCCATGCCATATACTAGAGAGAAAGGGGTTTCCCCTGTTGAAGTGCGGACAGATGTGCGATAATCGTGAAGAGCAAAGGGTAGCATCTCGTGCCAATCTTTGTAGGTTACGACCATCTTTTGAACAATCTTCTTAATGTTCTTGTTAGCCGCTTCTACCGCGCCGTTCATCTTGGGTCGGTAGGGAGATGAGTTATGGTGTTCGATCTTGAACTCTGTGCATAACTATTTCATTATCTTGTTGTTCAAGTTAGATCCATTATCCGTACTGATTTGGCTTGGAACACCATAACGGCAGATGATATTGTTTTTGATAAATCGGACTACCACTTGTCGGGTTACATTGGCGTATGACGCTGCTTCAACCCATTTGGTGAAATAATCAATGGCTACCAGAATGAACCGATGTCCGTTCGAAGCTTTGGGTTCAATCATGCCAATCATGTCGATTCCCCAAATGGAAAAAGGCCATAGGGAAGAAAGAACTTTGAGATGTGTATGCGGTACATGGATTTTGTCTGAGTATATCTGACACTTGTGACATCTCCTCATGTACTTGTAGCAATCAGATTCCATTGTCAACCAATAGTACCCTGCTCTTAGAATTTTTCACGCCATTGTATGTCCGTTGTCATGAGTGCCAAATGACCCTTCGTGAATTTCTTTTATCAGCATGTCTGCTTCTGGTCTGTCGACGCATCGAAGCAAGACCATGTCAAAGTTCCTCTTATAGAGTGTATCACCGCTCAGGAAGAAGCTTCCAGCCAGCCTTCTAAGAGTTTTTCTGTCTTTCCTTAGTGCCCCAGGTGGGTACTCTTGTTTCTGAAGGAAGCATTTGATATCGTGATACCAAGGTTTGTCATCTATGACTGCTTCAATCGCGAAGACGTAAGCGGGCCGTTCAAGGCGTATTATGTCAATCTTAGGTAAGTCGTTCCATTGACCTACACTAATCGTGGAAGAGATAGTGGCTAATGCATCAGCCATGTGATTCTCCTCATGAGGGATATGATGAAACTCGACTCTGTTGAAGAAGGGTAACAACCTTCTTGCGTAATCTTTGTAAGGACTCAACCCTGATTGGCATGTGTTCCAATCTCCTTTGATCTGATTGATAACCAAAGCTGAGTCGCCATATACATCCAAGTTCTTAATCCTTAAGTCGATCGCTTCTTCGAGACCCATAATACAAGCTTCGTATTCGGCCTCGTCGTTTGTGCACTTGAATGTGAGTCTGGCGGTGAAAGGAATGTGGGTACCCTGAGGGGTAACAATGATTGCCCCAATTCTGTTCCCATAATGATTGACAGCTCCGTCAAAAATAAGTCCCCATTGGGAATCTGGTTCTGGCCCTTCATTGGGTAGCGGTTCATCGCAGTCTTTCATTTTTAGATACATGAGATCTTCGTCTGGGAAGTCAAATCCGACTGATTCCTAATCTTCAATCGGTTGATGAGCCAAATGATCGGCTAAAATACTTCCTTTAATGGCTTTCTGAGCGTGGTACTCTATGTCATATTCTGATAACAACATCTGCCAACGGGCAATCTTTCCCGTGAGAGCAGGCTTTTCAAAGACATACTTGATTGGATCCATTTTAGAGATTAACCAAGTGGTGTGACGAATCATGTACTGGCTAAGACGTTTGGCTGTCCAAGCCAGAGCACATCAAGTTTTCTCGAGCATAGTGTACCGAGTCTCGCAGTCGGTGAATTTCTTGCTCAAATAGTAGATAGCAGACTCTTTTCTTTTTGTTTCGTCTTGTTGGCCAAGTACACAACCCATTGAGTCTTCCAAGACTGTTAAATATATGATTAGTGGTCTTCCTTCCACTGGAGGTGATAGAATCGGTGGGTTCAACAGATATTCCTTAATACTGTCAAAGGTGGTTTGGCAGTCTTCTGTCCAAACGCAGTCCTGATTCTTTTTGAGTAATTTGAAAATTGGTGCACATGTCGCGGTCATAAGGAATATGAATCTGGAAATATAGTTCAAACGTCCCAAGAATCCCCTAACTTGTTTTTCAGTCATTGGAGAAGGAATTTCTTGAATGGCCTTGACCTTGTCAGGATCAACCTCAATTCCTCTCTGGCTGACGATGAACCCTAAGAGTTTCCCTGAACGGACACCGAAGGTGCACTTATTGGGAGTCAAGCGGAGTTTGTACTTTCGCAAATGCTCGAATAGTTTTGACAGGTGTGTCACATGCTCCTCCTCTGTTTTAGATTTTGCAATCATATCATAGACATACACTTCGATTTCTTCATGTATCATGTCATGAAACATAGTAGTCATGGCCCTCTGATTGGTTGCCCCGGCGTTCTTCAAACCGAACGACATTACCTTGTAACAGAAGGTACCCCACGGGGTAATGAACGAAGTTTTCTCCATGTCTTTCGGTGCCATTTTGATCTGGTTATAGCCCGAGAATCCATCCATGAAGGAGAAAACTTTGAACTTTGCTGTACTGTCTACCAGCATGTCAATGTGTGGTAAGGGAAAGTCGTCATTTGGACTAGCCTTGTTTAGATCTCTGTAATCCACACACATTATGACCTTTCCGTCCTTTTTCGGAACTGGTACGATGTTGGCTAACCATTGAGGATATTCTGACGTAGCGAGGAAACCCGCGTCAATCTGTTTCTGTACCTCCTCTTTGATTTTGACAGCCATGTCTGGATGAGTCCATCTCAATCTTTGTTTTATCGGCGGACATTATGATCTTAACGGTAGATGATGTTCCACGATGCTGGTATCCAACCCTGGCATATCCTGATAGGACTAAGCGAATACATCGGGAAACTCTTTAAGAAGTTTCGTCAAACTCTCTTTGACAGTTGGACTGAGCAATGCCCCAATCTTGACTTCTTTTCTCTCTTCTTCCGATCCTAAGTTGACTGTTTCCAGCAACTCTTTGTGAGGCTCAATGGACCTTTCCTCTTGTCTGAGTAGTCGGGAGATCTCCTCTGGAATTTCGTCGTCATTTTCTTCTTCAGCCTCAAATACCGGGAACTCAAAGTTGGGAGAAGGCATTGGATCGTATGTTTCAACGGGGTTTAAAACAAGCAATTTGCATGACGTGATGATTTGTGTTTAGAAGAGATAGAGAGAATGCAAGTGTGTGTGCAGTGTATTTTCTTTGAAAACTGCTTGTTTTTATTATTGAGTTGTTTTTTAGGATTACCATTTTCTGAAAAAAGCAAAAAGAGAAAATAGCAATTAATGCGGAAATTACAGAACGACGTTATTTTATTAATGATCAAGTCGATTCTTGAAACTACAACCCTATAAAACAAAACTCTGTCGCTTTGGGCAAAACAAAGAGGGATATTTACAGAAAGTGAGCCCTATCAAAACATTTGTTTCACCTGGGCAAGGTGAAAGGTTAAAGTAAAGATGGCAATTACTTAGACTTATGAACAATCTCCAGATCATCGACAGCAACCCATTGGCGGTGAACTCCTCGGTGAATCACAAAGTCTGGTACCTTCCTTGATTTGTCTTCAGAAATGACGCTGATTTCTGGTGGAGCTAGATCATTGGAATCTGTCTCCCAGGCAGAGTTGTCGTAGGAGGATTCCTCAGTTGTATTTTGCGTAGTATTTGTACTCTCAGCTGTATCTCCCCATCCAGTTGGCTGGATGTCTTCGAGCCTGATACGAGAGCTTTCAGGAGCGGTGTACTTGACCTTGAAGTCGTATTTTCCACTCGGCTGTCCCAGGGTGTCCCACACTTCTTTGGAATTGGAGGAGTCATCCCTCTCGATGACGTTGACCTCGGGAAAAGCATAGTTGATGAATTCTAGTCCGGCAAACATTGCAAATTCATCGTCATGCTGGATATTTTCTGAATAACCTGAGTGTTGATCCCATGACATGGTGGGGACACAGGTATTCTGTTCAATGACGCTCAGCTTATTTTCATTGTTCGACTGACTTTCTTGCCCCGAGTCTCCGGGATACGGCTGCCAGATAGGCAAGCCATCCGTTGGCCCATAATAGCCGTGGTCAAAGTTGTATTTCATCGGAGTGTCTTCCTCTAATGAATTTGGCAGAGCTCGACATCCTTCAGGATCACAATCTTTGTATATCATTTCGACATCTGACCTCGGTATAAATCTCGGACTCTGTGCAGGATAGCAAAAGGGAGTCTGTGTTTTACCCTGAGACGTATAACCGTCCTCGTTGAGATAGGACTTCCATTCTTCCTCCATATAAGAGGAATCGTCTTTATTGATGGTATGCATGTCTTGAGTCACTGGTTGAAGGAAGCCTCCACTGTGGAAGAAGTTCTGAATGGGATGAAGACTTTCATCGTTAGCAGCTGTCTGGGTGCAGGTTGCAGAAAAACCAAGACCCTTCTTTGTTTTATTATCAGTAGGAATGACAAGTTGTCCCCATCCTTTTGCATTGTTATTCTCGATCACTTCGAGAGCATCTCTGTACGAGGAAATCGAGGTTCCTTTCTCTGATTGATTCTCATTGCTCACCGAAAGTGCTTGGAACTGAGTTCCAACAACCTCCCGGGTTCTGCACAAGTAGATAATGACAAGTTGCTCACTAGCAAGGCTTGTTCTCCACAAACCGTGACAAGTTGGCCATTCTGGACGAACTTTAGCTTTTGGTGGAGGGTCGAAGTGACCGCCCCAGCCTGATGTATCCAAGGTCTTCCTAATAAACAACTGTATGTTTCCTGGATGTCCATGACCTGGAAAGTGACTTGGAAAGTGTGAGGACCAATAGTTATGGGAAGGTCGACTTCGCCGATAACCGTTTTTATGGATCCGTCAAATGCTTTGATGACGACCTCGCTGGTTCTCATCGGAGGTCCTTTGAATGATAATTGCATCAAAGTGGACTTCGGCATAACATTCAGGGCTGACCCTGTGTCTACCAGTACATTGGCTAAAACATCGTCCTGACAGTTGACTGTAATGTTGAGCGCCATGTTATGACGGCGACTTTCTTCAGCTAATTCCTAATAACTAAATCCTAAGTTATTGCAGGAAGTGATGTTAGAGACAATGCTATCGAACTGTCTGATTGCTACATCCTGTTCTACAAAGGCTTGCTCCAAGACTTTCTGTAGAGCCTCTCTGTGGGCTTCAGAACTGAGTAAAAGTGATAGCACAGAGATCTTCGAAGGAGTTTGTAACAGTTGATCAACAATGTTGTATCCACTCTTTTGGATGAGCTTCAGCATCTCATCATTGTTTTTCGAAAGGTCGGGATTACTGGATTGACCGACTGGTGGATCGGGAACTTCTATCTGAGGTTCCTTTTCTTTGCTGGGTTCTCCAACTCCTCTGTTGAAGATTCTACCACTCCGTGTTACTTGACTGATGTCTGCAATATTCACGATGGAGGGTAACGGAATTTCCTTTCCATTCTCAATTGTTGTTGCACCATATTTGTAAGGGATAACCTTAGTTGATTCATACGGTAGTGGTCCCGGTAGATAGATGACTATGGGAGCCTTCTGATTTTTCTGACCATCGTAAGTAATTTCGATCCGTTCCCGGTTGGGAACTCTCGATTCGTCAAGTAGAGGGATAATGGTACAAACATCCCTAGCCCTCTGATGATCAGAGATTACGACAAGGTCCTCGATTTGATCAGCGAAGTAGTTGACTGATCCAGAACTTGACCATGGTTGAATCTCTTTGCGGTCCAACAGACTTTGAAGGGCTGCTCGCACGAGGTAGCATCCTTGATTGTCCACTAAGCAAACTCCACACCGCTCATAGTTGTGTAGTGGCACCTGGCCACGTCTTCTTTGAATACAGTGTAACCTTACTAGATCTGTTTCCATCGACCGAACATCCTGACTTTGATATCTAGTAGGATTCCCGTTAGTGATACTGATTTGTTGGGTGTCTTCATCCAAATAGATTGGAAGCCACCAGTGGTTCAACAAGTGCTGAAGTGTTTCCTGGACAAGGGCACAACCCTGATCGTCTTTGCAACCCGCTTTACAGCCCTGATAATCATGTGATACCAGGAACCCGAGCCGGACCTGTTTAGCATGTAACTCCACCAGGCTGGTATTCATCAAGCGAATATCGAAGATTTGAATCATGTTGATTTGATAATGATTCCTATCATGGTAGTATTGAATCCATCCAAGATCCATCTGACGCTGGAGGGCCTCTTGTACAAAAGAGCATCCCTATTTTTTTACGGAGCAAGTCAGACAGGAATTGTAATCGTGTCGTGGCAGATTATGATACTGGCTTTGCCTTGAGTGCATTGCCACCAGGTTGACATTCATCGCACGGATATCGTTGTTTTGAATGATTTCGGAATTCGTATAAACCATGTTAACTCCAGAAACTCGGTGCTCTTGGATCCATCCGAGATCCATCTGTTCCTGTAGAGCTGATTGCACCACAGTACATCCTTGATTGCTTTTAGAGCAGATATCACACTGGTGATAATTATGAGGTGGCACATGGCCATATCCACTCTGTCTACAATGCATCTTGACCAAGTTGGCCCTCAATAAGAGTACATCGTGAATTTGATAGGTGTTGTTAGACTCTCCCTCTATCAAATTGACTGTAGCCTTCTCGTGTTGAGGCAGCGGGTTCGCGAGAACATTCGGATTTGTATCTTTAAAAGATAAGACCCCGCTCCTAACAAGCTTCTGCACATCGAACTTGAAACTGAGACAACTCTCTATGTTATGCCCCGGTCCTCCTTGATAGTAAGGGCAAGTCTGATCCACCTTAAACCAAAAAGGCGATTTTCCGGTACTGTAAGAGGAGACTAGTCTAGACATGCCCCTTGGCTAACAGTAATGGAAATAGTTCTGCGTACGATACGGGTATAGGATCAAATCCCGGTGGCCGCGTTGTACGGTTGTTGTTGTATTGAGGACGAGCCTGCTGAAGAGGCCGTTGTGTCCTTTGCTGAAATTACTGCGAATGCGGTTGGCTTTGAGCAACCTGAGGTTGATACGTAGAAACAGGCGCAGGGCTGATAGCAGGAGTTACAGCTGCTACTGGTTGGTACCGTCGCCTTTGCTTTCCGAGAGAGATATTCCCGATATCTTGCTCCTTTTTCTTAGGGAGAGCACTACCGTATTTTTTAGTACCGCTTGTCGACCCAGTGTCTTTGACTAGACGTCCTTATCGAACGGCTTCCTCGAGACGCACTCCCATACCGACCATTTTGGTGAAGTCGCTGGGCGCACTAGCAACCATTCTGTCGTAGTAAAATAAGCTCAAGTTCTTTAAGAAAATCTTTGTCATCTCTTTTTCCTCAAGAGGTGGACAAATTTAAGCGGCAATTTCATGCCATCTCTGAGCGTATTCCTTAAAGGTTTCCTTATCCTTTTGCGACATTGATCTGAGTTGATCTCTGTCTGGTGCCATGTCCAAATTGTATTTATATTGTTGGACGAAGTCAGTGCCAAGATCTATGAAAGTGCTAATCGTAGCGCGGTTTAAACCCATGTACCATTTTAATGCGGCACTGGTTAAACTATCCTGAAAGTAGTGAATCAGTAGATCCTGGTTCTCTATCTGAGCTGACATTCGCCGAGCGTACATCACCAAATGGCTTTGAGGGCAAGAGTTACCCTAGTACTTTTCAAAATCGGGTACTTGGAATTTGTGCGAGACTTTCACATTGGGGACCAAACAAAAGTCTGCAGCGTCCTTTCCAAATAAATCCTGACCGCGAATAGCTTGCAGTTCTTTCTGCATTTCCAGGAACTACTCTTGGAATTCATTCATTCTGTCGAACATGTTGTCCTTTCTACCAGAAGGTATCTGTGGAATCTGTCCTTTCGGGACAGTGTGCACCACAGAGGGTGGTACCGTTACTACGGCAGTGAATCTTGGCGCTTCCTGAAGTTTGTAACCTTCAGGAGTCCTCATTATGCCTCTGGCATCCTCGCTTTCCCGAAGTTTGTAACCTTCAGGCCCATCGGCTTCTGCTATGATTCCCTGATCTTCAGTGATCGGCGGAACATATCCTTCTTGGCTATAGTTAACAGGCATGCCCCAGGGACGATCTTTTAGCATTTGATACTGATCGCGATAAACTATACGTCTAACGGTTACTAACTGCAAGTGCACAACCTAATCGCGTAGTAATAAAAGATATCGATCCCACAGAGACCAATGTCAACCTACTGTTATCTATCGCTGCGTTGTAAAGCTAAGGCTAATGATATTTTTGATTTAAGGGAAACTAAAAACTAGAACTGAAAATAAAACTAAGAAAATATAATAGAGAAAGAGAGACCGGAATATGGATTCCGCACTCCTAAGGGACTTTGTAGAATTCGGGTACTAATTACGACTATAACTTAGTTCCGTAGAATATACCAACTTAAAGACTCTGCCTCACGCTCTCGCGGTATTAACTAAAGCCATACTTCCTAATCCCAAGATTTTGCTCTCGCTCGCCCGGTAACTAAGAAATACATTTTGAAAGCCAATAATATCCTAACCAACATCTAAAGCACTCCCGCTGTATTTAGATATGGTGCCTAATTTCCACTATCCTGTTTGATCCCCACGCTCTCGCAGTGCCGGCTCTAACCTTAACTAATTTCTCACTCTCGTGACAAAATCGTGATAAACAACATCTCACTCTCGTGACAACGCCATTTAAATTATACTTGGAAATTAAAACCAAAACGGAATTTTAATCATAAGATCGCACCTATAATTTTCTACCGAGTTCCGTCGGTAACGACGGTCCTCATACGCCGGACTCAAGACTACTTAGCTAGACATGGAGAGGAAAATAAACATACAGATATCATAATAAACTAAAATCGGAAACATGCTTTAGGAATCAAATAAGGAAACGACACAATAAATAACAATAAATAAAACCTGGAATATGGTTTTGAATAATACACTAAAGTCTTGAATGCGAATCCGGGTACAGAAAGCAAAAAGGCAGAAAAATAGAATCCTAAAACTAATATCTGTAATAGTCCTCCTGTGTGGAGAACTATTACTTTTACATGGAAGAAAACTGATAAAACCTAAATAATTGAATCTGGAAAAAAATACTCGAGAGCCCTCGCTATGGAGGCTATTAGTCGCTTTTATAATGGACTGAACGTGGAGAGAGAGCAGTTGGAATGCGCGTGAGAATCAAACGGATGAAAGACATGAGACTGGGCGAGAAAAAAGGAAGGTGGAGACTTATTCTCCTAAGAGATAGGTGGCACAAGCCACTTTCTCTCTCTCACATTTCATGTGGCTGGAGCCACATTTGGGGTGGTGGGAGCCACCTTTATTTGGTGCTGGACGCCACCTTCATTTGTGGTGGCAGGTGCCACCCTTATGAAGTGTGGTGGGCCCCACCCCTTTTATTTATTTTTTTTCTTTTTTTTTTCAATTTCTTCCCATTCTTTTTCTTTCCTTCTTCCATTTCTTTCCTTCTATTTTCTTTCCATCATTTCTTCTTATTTTCATTATTTTTCTCCACTTTGCGATAGATTCCGATCCGACTCGAGTACGTGAAAAACGGAAATAAATACAGGTAATATAAAGCATAAATCGGGAAAAAGCGAATAAAACATAATAGAAATTCATGCAAGTCAAGTTAAATACACGATATAATTTCGCGTTATCAAACTCCCCCACACTTAAACCTTTGCTTGTCCTCAAGCAAACCATGACTCGTAAGAAAAATAGTGTATACAGATACTCATCCCAAGCTACCAACTCTACTTCGGTTAAGTTTGTGTCGATAGGTACTTGCTCACACACTAAGGATATCGTAACAACACAATTCCGCTTTTGCGGTCATCAAACTCCATCCTATACAAACCAATCTGAATCATGTCATTATACCTAAGCCTAACTCACTCATCCTTCTTTCATCCCTTTTCATTCTGGCGCAATCACGTTAAGCCCGTTATCCTTTCACACTCATGGTAGGATAGCCTGTTAGTGACTATGATCTCACTATCATCATTTTTTTTCCTTTTGGCACATTGGCTTAAAAATCAATAGAGTAAAGAAGTTTGCACCGTTGGGCTAAATGATCGGGTGAGGATCACCTAACTTAGAAGGAGCATTTCTTTTCATTCATTCATTTTTTTTTCTTCTTTTACCTTTTAAGCTTGAGATCATACACTTATTTGCATCGGCTTCCTACTTAGTGTGTGCTTAGGATGGTGCTGACTGTTAAATAAACTACTTAGGGACTACTAAAGGGGTGAGAACCTAAGGCTTTGGCATAACAAGTACTCAAATTGATTTCTATAATTTAGAGGCTCACGGTGTTAAAACGATACCGATCTTGCGGAATTTTCCCAAGTCTCACAATCTAACCTCAATTTCGTCTGTAACCTAAGATTTTCAAAAGAAACAATATTTTTAACTCAAATATTTTCAAAATATTCGGTGTGGCTGAAGAGAATGGGAAAATCGATAGACAACATAAAATCACGCATAAAGACTCGACAGCACATGCACAGACGCACAAAACATTAAAACAAAAAAAAATTTAAAATCATGCAAGAAAACAGTAAATCTAACTAGAAGGCGGTAAAATAAAAGCGGTAAATGTTCCTCCCCCACACTTAAACCAAACATTGTCCTCAATGTTTTGATAAAAAGTGGTATCGGAAAGATAGAACCTGTATGAATGCCATTGCGTGCTACCACGACCAAATTCGCGCTGATTCTTCCCTTGTTGTCCCTGTCTTCGCTGGCCACTTCTACTCCGGTGTCTTGTACTACGAGTTATCTGAATTTGCTGATACTTTATTTTCTTGAAGCCGCTCATCATACTATTTGTTTCCAAAGGAAGTACCTGCAAAAATGTTAGAAAAATACGGTGCAGTGTGTGCAAGTGGAACCTGACCATGCGAAAGGACAAGGAGGAGTTGAGTTACGAATGGGAGAGATATGCCCTCTCCTATCATACTCAACATTGGTGTCACCACCAGCAGTGACATTCGTAGGAATGTGCGTGGGCACCAGGTCATCTCAAGGGATTGTCTTCTAAAGATCTTTTGCCCAAATGTAGCTGAGACGTGACAAGCGATACAATTCTTTATTTTCTGCAAACACAAACAATAAAAGGAAAACATTAAATTAAAACTCGTGGGTTTCCTCCCACGCGGGGCTTTGTTCGACGTCGATATCTCGACGGCTAATAATTTTCGGTTTCCATGGCCACTTATCAAGCCATCTCACATATCCCTCGCCTTTTCTTTTCTTCCTTCTATAGGGTGGTTCATTCTTTTGAACTTGTGGTGGTGGTTCTGGATCTATGCTAAGTATTGGCTTTTCGAGTTTGGGCTTAGTCATTTCATCCACCATCTCAAAGGTTAGCCTTACCCTCTTAGCACTAATGATTTCCCTAGTTTCATGGTCCTCTAAGTTTCCTTTTTTATACAGGACCTCGGACAAAGGTGTGTTAGTGTTGATATTTTCCAATATCTCCACATACGTTTTGGAATGGGAGTCTACCTTAGTCTCTACAAACCTTTGCGGGAAAAGAATAGGCGGGGTATAGGGATGAGGACCAGTCTTGGAGGATACTTTCTCTACCTCTTTGACGACCTCCCTTTCAGGTGGTCCTAGTGAATTTTTCTCAATCTCTACTTCTTCCTCACCAGAACTCTTCTCAACCTCAATATCACTCTCCTCGACCTCATTATCACTCTCCTCGGGATTCTCGATTTGTTCTTCATTAATGATTGTTACAACATCCACATGCTCCTCAGGGGAGGGTCCTACAGGTATCAGTGCAAGTAGTAAGATTTGGGTCTCCAATGCCTCAGTGTGAGTCACGAGGGACTCGACCATAGTGTTCATCCGCCTAAGGGTTTCATAAGTATCAAGGTGTTGTTTTCTAAGTTCTTCATTCTGGAGAGTTTGTGTCTCCACAAAGTGCTCCATCATAGATTCAAACCTCGAATTAGTTGTTGTTTCAATGAAATCCTCCATTAATGCTTCAAGGTCGGAATTGACGGATTCTTGTGGTTCCTCAAAATATTGGGAGTGGTAATTTAGATGGAAGTGAGTTAGTGTCGCGTTGAAATCCTCCATTAGTATTTCGAGATTGGAATTATGTGATTCTTGGGGTTCCTCAAAATTTTGGGAATGGTAATCATAGGAAAAATTTGGTTGCGGTTCCTCAAAATATTGGGAGTATTGTGGTTGGTAATTGTAGATAAAATTTGGGTGCGGCTCCTCAAGATACTGTGAGTGGTTATCATAGAGAAAATTTGGGTGATACATAGTTTTTAATTTTAAATTTTTTTTTATTATATATATATTTTTTTATAGGAGTGCCTTAGTCTATACGGTGCAACAACGGAATAACAATATTGACTGTTGGTCCCCGGCAACGGCGCCAAAAACTTGATCGCGATAAACTATACGTCTAACGGTTACTAACTGCAAGTGCACAGCCTAATCGCGTAGTAATAAAAGATATCGATCCCACAGAGACCAATGTCAACCTACTGTTATCTATCGCTGCGTTGTAAAGCTAAGGCTAATGATATTTTTTATTTAAGGGAAACTAAAAACTAGAACTGAAAATAAAACTAAGAAAATATAATAGAGAAAGAGAGACCGGAATATGGATTCCGCGCTCCTAAGGGACTTTGTAGAATTCGGGTACTAATTACGACTATAACTTAGTTCCGTAGAATATACCAACTTAAAGACTCTGCCTCACGCTCTCGCGGTATTAACTAAAGCCATACTTCCTAATCCCAAGATTTTGCTCTCGCTCGCCCGGTAACTAAGAAATACATTTTGAAAGCCAATAATATCCTAACCAACATCTAAAGCGTTCCCGCTGTATTTAGATATGGTGCCTAATTTCCACTATCCGGTTCGATCCCCACGCTCTCGCAGTGCCGGCTCTAACCTTAATTAATTTCTCACTCTCATGACAAAATCGTGATAAACAACATCTCACTCTCGTGACAACGCCATTTAAATTATACTTGGAAATTAAAACCAAAACGGAATTTTAATCATAAGATCGCACCTATAATTTTCTACCGAGTTTCGTCGGTAACGACGGTCCTCATACGCCGGACTCAAGACTACTTAGCTAGACATGGAGAGGAAAATAAACATGCAGATATCATAATAAACTAAAATCGGAAACATGCTTTAGGAATCAAATAAGGAAACGACACAATAAATAACAATAAATAAAACCTGGAATATGGTTTTGAATAATACATTGAAGTCCTGAATGCGAATCCGGGTACAGAAAGCAAAAAGGCAGAAAAATAGAATCCTAAAACTAATATCTGTAATAGTCCTCCGGTGTGGAGAACTATTACTTTTACATGAAAGAAAACTGATAAAAACTAAATAATTGAATCTGGAAAAAAATACTCGAGAGCCCTCGCTATGGAGGCTATTAGTCGCTTTTATAATGGACTGAACGTGGAGAGAGAGCAGTTGTAATGCGCGTGAGAATCGAACGGATGAAAGACATGAGACTGGGCGAGAAAAAAGGAAGGTGGAGACTTATTCTCCTAAGAGATAGGTGGTGCAAGCCACTTTCTCTCTCTCACATTTCATGTGGCTGGAGCCACATTTGGGGTGGTGGGAGCCACCTTTATTTGGTGCTGGGCGCCACCTTCATTTGTGGTGGCAGGCGCCACCCTTATGAAGTGTGGTGGGCCCCACCCCTTTTATTTATTTATTTTTCTTTTTTTTTTCAATTTCTTCCCATTCTTTTTCTTTCCTTCTTCCATTTCTTTACTTCTATTTTCTTTCCATCATTTCTTCTTATTTTCATTATTTTTCTCCACTTTGCGATAGATTCCGATCCGACTCGAGTACCTGAAAAACGGAAATAAATACGGGTAATATAAAGCATAAATCAAGAAAAAGCGAATAAAACATAATAGAAATTCATGCAAGTCAAGTTAAATACACGATATAATTTCGCGTTATCAGATACCTAGGATCATACTTCTCCACTATGGGTGTTGAGGTGATCTCTAAGATCACAGTTCTTTGTAGCTGAGCTTCTGCCATGGCTTGCATGTCGTTACAAAGCTTTCTCATATCCTCTCTCAGAGCGTCGATCTCTTCTTTCAACTCTTTATTCTCTTCCTCGAGATCATCCATCTTTTTCTGACGATTGGCCCGAGTATTGTACGAATGAGACAGTTTGACTCTAAAACCGAGACACAAACGCGAGATTCATAGGTAAGAAGAATACGTGATGTGAGAATGATGAATGCAATGATTATATTAATTGTTTTTTTTTTGTTTAATCAAAATAAACTTCGACAATTAGATTGTAAATATCAAACAATGGGGACACCCCCGTTTTATTGAATTCAAAGGATTGCGGAAATGGAAATACAGTAAATTACAAGATGCAGAAACAGAAACCTAAGTTAATGGGTCCCGAGTCCTCTCTGAGGAGAACTCGGGTGCTGATTCTGGTACTTTCCTTTTCTTGGACCGGGGCTCTTGGGCCGTTGTCGGGTTGTCATTCCTTTGCCAAGTGAAAGGAGTGAGCAAATTCCTTTGGTCATCCTGATTTTCTACAGCATGTTGCTCCAAAATCTCAATTAGAGCATCCTTATCTTTCAGCAGTTGCTGTATTTTGGTACACTCCACATTGAGAATGCGGTACTTGTTCTTCCAAGACCTCATCTCCTGTTGACCTTTGTTGAGAGTAACCTGAAGTTTTTCCGTTTCAGTCATGAAGTACATGACAGATTCCCTTGGCGGAAGAACTCCGTGACGAGGATAAGGCATCTTTAGCTTGAGAGCTCTAGTTTGTACCCAGTGGAGATAAGGTTCCACCGAGACACAGTCCGATTTTCCTAGAGACTCTCGTTCTTTCTTATGAACATGTTTCCAAGCGTGCACTATTTCCATCTTTAGTGCCCTGTCATTTTCTCCTTCCTTGAAGAAAAGACCTTCCAAATGAGCATTACGCGGGACATGCCTCATCGGGTATCCAAATTAACGACGAACTAAAACTGGATGCTAATTGATTCCTCCCTTAGTTCCTATAAGGGGTATGTTAGGTAAATTTCCACAACGGTTAATAATCCTGATCCCGTCATAGATTCGATTGTACTAATCGATGTCAGAGTTGGTAAGAGACATGATTTTCTGCGACCAACGTAAGACACTCTTACGATCCCAAAAAGCGGTAGACTTAGGCAAATGGGAGATAAACCATTTATATAGCAGGGGTACACAGCACGTGATCATTCCTCTGCTGTATAAATTCCTTCAGTGTACAGAATGATACGCATCTGCGAGCAAGGTTGGTATGGCGTTTCCAATGAGAAAAACCTTAATGGCGTTGATATCGACAAAGTTATCAATGTTGGGAAACAAAAATAACCCGTAGGTGAGCAAAACAAAGATGCTCTCGAAAGCAGTCATGTTCCCTATACTAGCAAAGTACAGAGCCTTCTTTACCAGAAACTTGGCTGGTAAACCTGGGATTCCTTCCTTGGTGGTCAGGTGAGTCCTGACTTCTGATTCGTCCAAATAAATTGCTTTTGCAAAGGTCTGATCCTTTGGAATTTCTTCCAGTCCAGAAAAGGGAGCTTGATCAGTAATGGATAGATCAATCATATGAGAATACTCCTCCAGCGTTGGTGCGAGCTGGTAATCTGGGAATGTGAAACAGTGATAGACCGGATCGTAAAACTGAATGAGTGCCTCCAGGATTCCTTCAATTACATGGAACCTTAACAGAGGTAGCAGACCTCCGTACTTGGCTCTGAAAGCGTCAGGGTTAGTGATCATCCTTGCTAATCCTCTCAAATCCTCTAGTTTTGGAACCTTGAAGGTATACTTGTGAGTTTTTCTTCTACCGAAATCCATTAGCGCAATCCTTTTCTCTCTGACATTTTCAATCATTGTTTTAGTTTAATTTGAAAAAGAGAGACTAGAAGAGAAAATTTTTCTTTGCTTAATGTTTTTTAAAATGAATGCATGAATGCAGCACACAAAAACATAGAAAAAAGATGGGGTTAAAGGGTCGGTGTCATGAAGTCAAGGCTCTACCCATCCCAAAGGTTTATACTAGTGATTTTTGTACCTGTCTCTCAAAATCATTGATTCTTGTCGAGATAACATCAGCGGGCCGGGAACCGTGCTAGGTGATGTATTTCGAAGAATCTCAGAAGAGGGTAGTATCGCGTGACAACTATTTCCGATAGCTTCCGCACTACTGAAAGAGGTTTTTCCTAGGTGTATACTCAATCTTTCCACATGCGGCATCACACACATTCCCATTAGCAGAAAAATAAACACAGATATCAATTAGGAAAAGCAGTATATATATTTGTCCTAATGTCCTAGACTTTTTAAGAGCTATGAATCCTATGATCCTAACAGAAAATGGCTCCCCGGCAGAGTCGCCATTCTGTGGTACCTTCCCAACTTAAAGGTTTTTGACCTAAGATCCTAGTGAGGGTCGATCCTAGCAATAATGACATTCCCCGATGGAACTGTCATTCGGTGATACCTTGTGAACCCAAGAACTCGTCCTAAGAGAAGGTTTCATCCAGAGAGATAAGAGAGACAAGATTCCTTTGTTTGGCCCCACGGTGGGCGCCATTTTTCCTGTGAAATTGTCTGAACTTAAGGTTTCCTCCTAAGAGATGGGAGAAGAACAAGTTGCTCCCACTGTGGTCGCCATTTTTCTGTAGCGCAGTTTTTTTGGTTTTGAATCACTATCGCTTTGGTACTACAGTTCAATTCATTTTTTATCCTATTGAAGCTGATGAAGGAAGGGGAATAGATGTCTCAAACTAACCCTGCTTGCAAACTGAGGTTAAACAGTTAAAACTGTTGGTTTACAGATGTGGCTTTAGTTCGTGGGTCTCTCTCTGCTTATTTTATTCAGAACGAAATACCGGGATTGTTCATGGGGAATTTGTTGGGATCCTGTGCCAGATTGGATGGAGGTAGGGGACTTTGGGGTTTTTTTTATTAGTGTGCTCGCTAAGATTCTTTTTTCAATCTTATGCCTACGTATTCCCGGGATAGGGAAATCAGAGCGATCGTAGTTCCTCCTATTCTATGGGAGAAAATGGTGTTTTGGTGTCTTGTTCAAAGCCCAAGACATGAAATAAAGGTGGTTTGTATCTTGTTCAAAGCCCAAGATGTGAAGCTGAAGGGTCTATTTGTATCTTGTTCGAAGCCCAAGATGTGAAGCTAAAAGGGTGTTGACTTTAGAGAGAATTTGTCATCTCTAAAGGGGAATATTTGGCCTGTTTGGCACGACTGTTGGGTGACTGATTATAAAGGAGAATTACTTTAACTGGGATATGCGAATCCAGCAATGCCATAATTTCCTTTATAGGGGATTTTTAACCTGAAGGAGAAGACTTTAACTCAGTTTAGAGCAACGCCATCTTTCCTTAGGAATTTCTCATGCTAAAAGAGGGACAGTGGTGTGGATGTAAATAATCCAGAGGCTTGCTGCTTACAGCAATTAGAAGAGGGAAAAGGAGTTGTTGATGTATGTATGCTGAGACCAAAGCATGATTTGATGCTAAAAGGTTGATTGAATCAAACGAGGATTTCTTTATACAAAGCCTAAGAGGAGGCTATTGACCCAACAAGAGGATGCTTTTGTGTCTCGTACGAAGCCCGAGATAGAGGCTAAAAGGGTTGACTCAACAAGAGAGTGTTTTTATATGTGTCTTGTACGAAGCCCAAGACGGAGGTTAAAAGGGTTTGACTCAACAAGAGAGTCTTTTATACTCACCAAGAGAGTGATTTGTATCTCGTACGAAGCCCGAGATAGAGGCTAAAAGAGGATTGACTCAATAAGAGAGTCTGTTATACTCAACAAGAGAGTGATTTGGTATCTTGTACGAAGCCTAAGATGGAGGCTAAAAGAGGATTGACTCAACAAGAGAGTCTTTTATACTCAACAAGAGAGTGTTTTTGTATCTCGTACGAAGCCCGAGATGGAGGCTACAAAGGTTAACTCTGCTGGGGAGAATCATTGTACAAAGCCCAAGAGGAGGCTAGGATTACTGTTTCAGTTGAGTAACAGGTCCAGTATGTTGGTTAAAAGAGAAAATCAGTTCTTATATGGGTAATGTCGTACTCATGGATTTGATCTGAGGACCGGGATTATTTCCTGTTTTTTAAGGAAACGGAGAATCCGAAGGGTATTGAGACTACCCAAGTCTACGGGTGTTTTTTCCTTTTTTGAAAGGAACTTGAGAATATCTTCGAGACTCAAGGAGGTTAGACTGTCCAAGTCTAGAGTTTTATCTTTTGTACTATGCTTAAGAGAGATCCAGAGACAGTATGTTCGCCGTAGGAAGATCTAGACTCTTTGAAAGACTGTTCTATTAAGATGACTAATTTTTGTTCCTATACCTTTAAGAGGTCGTCGGGACAATTTGTACGAAGCCCAAGAGGAGGCGAGAAAAACTTTTAAGAAGCCGAAGGGACAATTTGTACGAAGCCCAAGAAGAGGCTATCTTCCCGGAGGAAGAATCATTATACGAAGCCTAAGAGGAGGCTGTGAAAACTTCTAAGAAGCCGACGGGTCCTTGTACAATGCCCAAGAGGAGGCGGGGATGCTTTTAGGAAGCCTACGGGTCCTTGCACTAAGCCCAAGAGGAGGCTGATGAACAGTTCCAGAAGGGGTTTCGCTTGGAACATTGGCCTTCTATATATGAACTGTTCAAGGGGGGAGATTTCTTAGATGTAGTTATCTAAAATTGTTGTAAAAGAAAATTCTCATGGTTTAGGTTATGTTGAAATATCCGGGAGAACGTCGGATGTAAGGAGATGAGGTTTTGTCTAGTTCTAGACGTAGTTGCCGGGTAAACTCTAAATATCTATACTATTATTACACAGTCGATATGAGTTTATGAAAGAAGACTTACAGTGAAACAGCCCCATAATACAGTTATATACAT
This sequence comes from Lathyrus tuberosus, assembly GCA_022829125.1. Taxonomy (NCBI): domain Eukaryota; kingdom Viridiplantae; phylum Streptophyta; class Magnoliopsida; order Fabales; family Fabaceae; genus Lathyrus; species Lathyrus tuberosus. Next base: position 2,580,120 of record JALAZF010000193.1, read on the forward strand.
GAAAGCAGTAAATGAAAGTGGGTAAACAATTACTCGGTTGTAGAGCTTCCATGTTGTTTGGTTAGTTGTTCAACAAAAAAATTGTAAGTAACAGTATGTTACAAAATCAAAGGAAAAAGTGCTTTTGAAAGGAAAATTGGGGCTTACAGCTCAAGGAGAAGCCCAGGGTTTTATCAGTGATCGCACTGTCGTTTTGTACAGGGACTTATACAAGTGACTGAGGCCCAAGAAAGATTTTCTATACAAGGGGATGGGTCTTACACTCTCTCAAGAGGCCCAAAGAGTTTAAGGAAGAGAAATGGGGCTTATAACACGAGGGTAGGCCCAGATGATTTGTTTTTGAACTGGCGATTGCGTCGAGATTTTTGAAAGCACCGTGGGTCTTATACAATGACTGAGGCCCAAACGTTTTTGATTTCAAAAGGGGATTGGGTCTTACACTCTATTAGAGACCCAAAATGATTTTGAATGGGTCTTATAGCTCGAGGAGAGGCCCAGATGGTTTGTTTTAAACGGGCGATGATCGCGCCGAACTTTTGAAATACAACGGGACTTATACAACATTTGAGGCCCAAAATAGGTTTGTATTTACAAAGGATTGGGTCTTAAACTCTATTAGAGACCCAAAATGTTTTTAAAAGGTTTGATGAGGGTTGAATTAATCAAAACCCTAATTTGTTTCCAAAATGTATTTTAATTGAATAAAAAATTCAATTAAAATGATCAAAATTGTTTAACAGGTGGAAAACAAATTGTGATCTTGGATTAATGTTTCAAAAATCATGTTTTGACCTACAAAATGATTAGAAATCATTAAAATTTGCAAAATCAAGAAGGAAAAAATATTTTAAATGTAAAAAACAATTAAAATATTAATTCTTGGCAAAAATATCAATTATATGAAATAAATAATATTTTTGGGATTTTTTGGTAAAATAAAATATTTTAACATTTTTTTGAATGATTAAAAAAAGAATCAACTCAAAATCATTAAAACTCAGAGAGAAATTAATTTTTGAATCAATTAAATAAAATCACAAAATTTAAATATTCAAATATTTGAAAAAGGGCGCCAAGAACATGGCATGAACACGCACCCTTCCTCTGTTTCTGCAGATTTGCATTTTCTATCCAATCTCACTGAATACTTGATTATATCATGCAATCTACATATCAATCTACTCGTTTCAACCTCACGATCACGTCTATGGTCTTTAATTTCATTTATTTTAAGCATGGAATAAGAAATCAAAGAGAAACCTCAAGAACCCTAAATTCTGCATGAAGGTTAAGAAATTCCATACACGATTCATACAAAGCAATTGATTAAGGGTAAACACTCTATGCATGATTATGAACATATGGCCAAATTATTGTGCAGCAAAAAATGCATGGATTATAGAGTTAGAAGAGCTCATGCTCACCTCTTGCAGCTGGTGATCGTGTTTTGGGTTAGAGGTGTTACAACTAGGTTCCAATGATTTGGATAGCATCCCTAGGTGCCATGGAGTGTGTCTGGATGCTTGGAATGGATTGAAATGATCTGGAACTTGAGATGGCACCCCAACTGCAAATCTGTCAAAGGCTTGAGCAATTGGCTAGTGATTTTGTGATTTTGGTGTTCCAGATGTTATGTGAGTGTTTGGATCACTTCTATATGATGTTTATGAGGTGTGTGTGTGTGTGTGTGATTGGTTTGGTTGGAATTGCTCTCAAACTCAAAACCCGATAGTGACTTGCTTTGGAAGGCAAATTTGGAAGTAAGAAGGTGATTTTGAGGAAAGCATTTGTTTGATGGCTTTGGTGTACTCAAACTGAGCACAAATGAGCTCTATTTATAATAGAGCAAGTTTGTTTTGGGATCAATAGTGAATGGCAACTGCAGCAAAGGTTTGGCCAATGTTGATCAATAGGAATCCAAGTCTCCTCTAGCCATTAACTAGAGGTTAGAGCACATAGTTATGGTTCCCTAGTTGTTGGATTATTCTTGACTGAATTCAGTTGGAAATGTGTCAGTCCATGCCAACTTGGTGCATCCATTAAATGCTCCAATCCAAAATTGGAGTCTTGTCCCTCTTTTAGGGATTTCTAGGTCTGGCATGCTACTTCTTGTTCCAAAGACTTTTGAGGCTTGGATCAGTGTTTGTTCCCTTTAGATTTGATCCTCAGATGTGTCCAATGTGATGACAAGGCTTGGAATTATCTGATTTTGCCAAATCGAGCAAAAGTGCAAAATTCTGCCTAGCCTTGGCAGTTTTCAGCAAGGCATATTGCCATTGTCATATCTCATGGCTCAAGTGGAATTTGATAGAGTTCTTGGCCATTTCGGAAAGCCCTTATATGATACAATAACTGTTTGATCATAATTGGTTTTGATAATTTTTTGATCCAAGTAAAAAATGCCCCTACATTTGTAAAAAAGTGAAGGCAGATTCTGACTTAGTGAAAATTTCACTAAGTGTTGGAAAAAAGTGACATTTTCACTTTTTGTGATTTTGATCATTCCATAATTTAAAATCTATGGGGAATTGGAATGAGTGGTAGTTGAAGCTTTTGTAGAGGGTAATGAGAGTTATAAATCCAGCTTTGGATGGGAAAAAATGGCCTTGTGGTTTAGGAGTTATGATCCTCCAAAGTTGGTACCCTAGCCACTTTGTTCCATAACTTAGAAAATTTTCTAAGTTTTTAATGGTTACCCCTTTTACAAGTTATCCCACGTTTCTTAATTTTTCTTGATGAATGATGATTGCAATCACACATTAACATCATTTTAGGGTTGAGGAACCATAATTGTGAAAAATCTCAAAAAGTCAAAGTTTGACTTTTGTGCACAGTTGATTTTTTATCAGATGAATTCCAAACTGTGCGATCCTCTATGAAATCAAGTCCTTGACCTAAATCAAACTTGATGGATTGATTTCATAGGTGTTATAGGGTGTATTGAATCATGTCTTAGGGTTTGGGAGCATGTCCTGGTCAAAAGTCAAAGATACAATTGACTTTTTCCGTGAAACCCTAACTGTGGTTCTGATGAAATTGAAACTTGTTGCTCAAGCTTATTGGATCAATCCATTATTCCAAATGGATCAATGTGATGTGTTTGAGACCCTCAAATCCCCTCTTGAGGTCTTGGCTCATGTTTTGTCTCAAAAGTCAACTTAGGGGTGAATTAGGTTAAGAAACCCTAATTCCTGATTTTTTGATGAATGCATCCCTTGAGGCTAAATTGACTTGATGATTGGGTTCATGAGATCCCTTGGAGCATCATAGGTTATGCTTTGAAGCATTGGCTCATGCCCAGAGGAAAATTTCCATCTGGAGGCCCTGGTCGACCAAACCCTAATTTGGTGACACTGGCGATCTTAAGGCTTGATCCACCTAAAAGGAAGAAGCCTTATGCTTAATTCTTGAAGTGGGAGTTCTCTTGATCCTTTATGGATGTTTGTGAGGCTAGACAAGTTGAATATCATGTCATTTCTTAATTGATCATTTGTCTAAGAGCTCTGAGAGGGCTTGAAACCCTAAGTCTGATTGTAGTGGATGCTCACCCATCTTTGGGGAGACTAATGGTTCATCCATATTGTGATGATGATTTGCACAATGATGGGAAATCTTAGTGGTCAAAATTTTGGGTATGACAGGTGGAAAATGATGAGGATGAGGAAGACTTTTTGCTAAACTCATATTATGATACTTATAGTAATCCAAGATTCACTTTTGTCAGGGCTAAAAACATGAAAAAGAAACTTAAGCCTTGAGGAAATTATGAAACCGGGTCAAAGGTTGGTCTCTCTAAGCATTTGAAATGATTAGCCTTTTTTGTAACATAAGGGGCCTAGCCAACGCCACTTCAAAATTGGCTCTTAGAAACTTGACCAGGACTTACAAACCTGATTTTATATTTGTTGTTGAACCTTGGATGAACTTTGACTCGTTCCCTTAAAAATGGATTTGTAGAATTGGACTTAAGTTATTCTCTCTTAATAACACACCAAGTCTCGTCCCAAATATCTAGTGCATTTGCAAGATAACTTTTACCCAATAGGCTAGTGTGACGACTTTACAAACTCAAACTCATGCACAGAGAGATGAGCAAAGGAAATAAAAAGAAGAAGCATTAGCAGCAGAGTAGCAGAGTTCCAACTCCACAATCAATCGAGGTTTAAGGGTGATCATGATCCTGACAAGGATGATCTTAGGCTGTAAGAGATCGAGAATATCTTTGTAGTTCTACACTGCACTGGTGAGACCAAGTTGGAGTATGTCACCTTTTTGCTGGTTGGGGAAGCAGAGAGCTGGTGGAGATGAGCTAAAAGCATAATACAGAACAAAGGAAAAGAACTGACATGGGAAGCTTTCAAACAAACGTTCCTAGACAAAGACTTTCCAAGAAGTGTCAGAGCATAGAAAGAAGCTCAATTCCTTAGGTTACATCAGGGTAACATGATTGTCGTTGAGTATGCTACAAAGTTTGAATCCTTAGCAAAGTACTTCTGCTTCTTCAACAATGTGGTTGTTGAAGATTATAAGTGTGAAAGGTTTGAGAACGGCCTTCACTATGACATCAAAAAGGTTGTTTCTCCACATGAGATCGGACAATACGAAGCTTTGGTGGAGAAATGTAAGAAAACGGAGAACCTTAAGCGTAGTCATCAATGCAGGGATTTTGCAGGAGGACCTATGAGGCACCAAGTAAAATAATGTATATAAGTATATGTATATAAATAATAAATACTTTATTCTATATTCAAGTGCTGGGATTTTGCATTACTAAGTTTGTTTTGGTAGGGAAATAACTACCCACCGAGCAAGGGAAACCAACAAGGGCCTTATCCTCGACCCCGAGGAAATGGTAGAGATCAACCTCGAGCCAATAACACAGGGGTTCAGAGTTTTTAAAACAAGAATCAAAATGAAAATCAGTCTATTTGGTGTTTTTGCTATTAAGAGGATGGACACAAATCATTTGACTTCCTGACCAAAAAAAATATATTTCTACATCTATCATAATTTACACCATATTGCTAATAATTGCCCCGAGAGGAGCAATAATAATCCCAAGAACAACAACAACCAGGTTGGACACCCGACGCCTCAAGGACATGTGTACCACATTGGCGAAGAATGAGATAATGACCATTCAGAGCTAATCAAGGGTGAGTGTGAAATTTATGGTAAAGTTTTTCAAGTATTATTTGATTCTAGAGATACTCATTCTTTTATCTCTTAGGAGTATGTGAGCTCCATGTAACTTCCTGTGACACATTTACCTTTTAACTTGGTGGTCATGATACCGTCCACCGAACTTGTGACTCTTAGTGAAGCCTGCTTACAGTGTCCGCTAACTGTCTTGATCATGAAGTTCAAGGTCGATCCAATTTATATTCCCCTTAAGCATATTGGAGTCATTCTTGGAATGGACTAGTTGTCCAATCATTATATTCTTTTGGATTGTGCTCGCAAGTCAGTAATATTCCTAGACCCAGGAATCACTCGGTTTGTCGAAGCTAATCTATTGAAGTTTTCCTTGCATGAAGGTGTTCAGAAGTATGTGTTTTCAAATTCTATTAGCATGAGCCCTAAGTCGATGTTAGTGTCATTCCAATGGTGAGATATTTCTTAGAGGTGTTTCCAGCAGATGTACTAGGTTTACCATCAGTTCGCAATGTTGAATTCTCTATTGATATCACTTCTGGAACAGGACCTATATCTATATCTCCCTACAAAATGTCTCTGCCAGAGTTAGATGAGCTAAAAATGAAGTTAGAGGATGTAACAGCCTGTATAATATATACCTAGAATAATACTATACAAGCGTTTTATTTGGTACTGACACCATCATAAGTGCCTAATGGCGTAATTCACATACTTGACCACTCTAAAAATATAAACACAATCTATGGTACAAGATATGGAAACTAGCCAAAACGATAAAAACTAAGATCAATATACAATATCCTCAATTGTATACAATAAATTACACAGCGAAAAAACTAAAGCTAAGCTTCTCTTGAAACATCCAAGTATAGCTCAACTTGTAAATCAAACCTGCAACCAACGCCTGAAAAATAACAACAATAATGGGGTGAGATATTAATCTCAGTGAGTTCCCTATGTTATGGATTCTCTCGGATTTACAGGGTTCTAGCCAATCCTAACTCAAGTCAATGGGAAGGGAAATGACCTTGAGTTCACAATCTCACACTATATAGAAACATGTTCATGAGTCCATTAACTCAAAATGTCACTAATCAGTAACCAAATCAAGGCATCCCTTATTCCCGTCCTCTTCTACGTCTAGAAGTCGGCACGAGTCATGGATCCTCGTAATTTACTTGACATACGAAATGGATTCGGGTTCTACGATCCGTTAACCGTTATGAACCATCACTTCGTACGAGCCATAACCTGTCATAAGTCTCTTTACCTTATAGGCTCCATTCGTACTCTAATGCGGGAATCAAACCTGCCAAGTAATCATGCGTACATTCCAGAGGAGCCTAAGCTCATGAAATGACAAGTTCAGGGGAAACGATTCTGATTACATGATCTTACATACAACTGTGATTGTATTCTACAATTACAAGACCACATTTGCCTTAAGGCCACATTTTCCTTTTTCTCATAATTACAAGGGCTCACCCATGTTCCATACTTGTGTCTTGTTCTCTTCTCGACCATTACTCGTTAAGGGTATACGCCTAGGCATCGAATGCGTGAGCATCGCCATCTAGATTCTTAATCACAATCCTAAACACAACATAGAATTAAACCATTTGGTTTTGGGGTAAAGTTTCCTCACTCTTCCTATTCCATATTTTAAACATGTATTCATTCAATTACGATTCACAATAAGGAGTTAGATATAGTACAACACATTAGTACAATAGAAATACATATAATGATTCAACTCATAATTTATCACATCTCTTGAGCTTCCTTCAATTTATTTAACCGGGTAACAAAATTGATCGTGAAGGCTGGATCAGATCCTGTAGAAGTGGGCCACCAAGTACGTCTGAGGTGCTGGTCGTATGGAGAGGAGGGGGTGTACCTGCAAGGCACTCCGACGCTCAAGTAAGAAAGGGTTAGAGAAAAGGGGCAAGTACAAAGCGTTAGTTCGTAGGGTGAATATTGGATACCTGACCCTCTCAAGCGAGAGGGTTTATATAGAGCCCCCAGCGCGTGGCCAACGGTCCTATTTTTGGGGCGGAATAACCGTTTTCCCAAAGAATAGGTAACTACCAAAACTAGCTGTTATGTTGGGCAGGGTGCCTAAAACTAGCCGTTATGTCGGGCATAGGCATAGTTTCGGGCACCTGCCCATAGCTATTCGAGGAGTAGACGAGTCGTGCGTAACGGGCATTATTTTCGGGGAGGTGCGACGCAGTCCCTGCCCAGTTGGAAGGGCAGAAAGGTAACTTTTGCCCCTTTGTGGATTGGACTTAGGCAATTTGGGCCGCTTTGGAGCGGAAGTGGATTGGGTCGTGTCTAGCTATTGGTCCAGCCCAGAACAGGAGCCCCCCAAGCCGTTGCTCCCGAGCGTGGGAGTGATGACTTAAGGACAGCTCGTTGCTCCGGGGAGCTAGCGTGAAATCGTCGTTTGAAGACGAGGAGGATTGTCTCAATGTGCCCGTGACCCCCGGTGTCCGTGAAATTCATGGTCGTGACCTTGTTGCCCGGTGTTCGGGGAGACTAAAGGTCAGTCAGAATTGGAAACGTTGGGGTGCCACGTGTGCCTAGAGCTCCGTGTAGCAGTTACTAGGCAATGATGGCTAGTTGATAGTCATCATGGCCTACGAGCGCGTGTCTGCATGTGCCCCTCTGTATAAAAGGGGAAAATCCGTCTCATTTGGGACTTTTTTACTCTGATTTCTCTTCGTCTCCTTCAGCATTCCTGTCCGTCTGCTTACTCTGACCACCGCTCCAATCTTCAAGTAGCCACTTTCGTCTTCTTAAATCAAGTAAGTTTTCGATCCTGTGCTTGTTCTACTCCTTTTGGTGGTCAATGGTAGATTGCATGTGGTTAGGGCTAGGTTTAGAGGACGAAATAGGTTGATTTCCGGTGATTGTTGGTGGTGGACGGTCGTTTTTCCACTTCTGACATGTCGCTGGACGTGTTAGCATGTTTTGGTGAGGAGGGCGGTTCACGGCGTCGTTGCGACGGTGATGCATGTGTAAACGCCGTGATCGTTTATCTTCTGAGTGGGTGATGAGTTTTCCGGTAGAATACTCCCAGATTTCGGTGAAGTTTTGTGATTTCCGGCGAAGCTTCGAACAGAAACTGGGTATGAATGCGGGGGAGCTCCTCACTTGGGGATGATTTGTTTCGAGCGTCTCCTCGCGGGGAAGTTTCAGTCTTTCTTTTGATGTTAGGGCTTAGGCCGGGGACGTTGTCCTCAGCTCTTTGCGCGCCCTTTCACTTGACTAGAGGTGGAAGGGTGGATTTGATTTGTTGTCGAATTCACTTTCTTCTCTGTTTTTCAGGTGATCGACATGGCGACGGGGCCAGATAGAGAGATTATCTTAGATACGTACGAGGAAGAAACAAGTTCCTCGAATAGTAGTAGTAGTTCGACGGCCTCGTGTTCCCCCAGTGAGGTCGGGGAGGAGGAAGAGTTGGACGTTATGGAAGAGGACGCCGTTGAGGGTTCCGCGGAGGAATAGGAGGTGGCTGAACCTGCTGATCACGTATCTACCTTTGCAACGTACATGGGGGATGTCTTCACGGAGGTTGGACCAGAGGGGGAGTGGAAGATGCACTTCCCTTTCGAGGATGAGTGGGTTTGTACGGATTTCGGGGACCGCTTCCCAATGTATGAATATGCTTTAAGGAGCTGGGTCTGAGGTTGCCGTTCACCGATTTTTAGCAGTCGGTGTTCACGCACTTGAAGTTGGCTCCCGCGCAACTGCACCCTAACTCGTTGGCCTTTATCCGGGCGTTCAAGCTGGTATGCCAGTACCTCGCCATAGGGGCTACTCTTCCTCTATTCTTCACCGTCTTCCATCTTCAAAGGCAGCTGTCGGGGAGGAAGTATGGTTGGGTCTCTTTGAAGCAGCCTCGCAAATTGTTTAAACCATTTTCGGAGTCGATACAACCGTTTAAGGAGCGGTACTATGTTGTCGAGCCCGTGTCCGAAGTTGCCCAGGATAGTACATAAGTCTGGGAGATTGAGGTTGATGAGGATGGGAATGACCTGCGCGATGAGGCGGGGAAATTTATTGGGTAAAGAATCTACAAGTTCCCCATTCATTGGGCACCTGACCATTTCGCCAAGAAGCCCAGTGACTACGTTCTCCAACCGCACGAGCTACACGGGCAAGATGCCGTGGCGTACGAGGAGTTGGTGAAGTACGTTAACTCCTTCCAGCTTGCTGAGTGTTGGAGGAACAAGGGTAATCCGATCTTCGAGGAGGACGGTAGTCAGAGGGTTGAGTACCGGTTTATCAACACCAAGGCACTGCTGGAGTGCAAGACTCCTGCAAAAGTCGAGAAGCTGCTTGGTAGTTTTAGTTATTTTATATTTGCTCGTGTTATTTCTTTTCCTCGTAACTAATGTGTTCGACTTTCGTTTGTGCAGGTGAAATTCCTCAGGCTCATGAGGGGGTTGTGAAGAACGCTCTTACGAGGAACAAGGCCGGAGCGGTTCCTCTGAAGTCTCGATTCGCTGGTGCTCGTGCTCCCCTACCGATTTAGTCTGCTGTGGGGACCTCTTCTTCTCCTACTCCTGCTCCCCAGGGATCTCCTATTCCTTTGACCGGATGACCCAAGCGGCCAAGGTTTAATGACGTTGTGGATCTCACTCGAGTACCGAAGAAAGGGAAGTTCGAGTTTCCTCCTTGCATCCTTGATAGGAGATTCTTTGAGGGAAACTCTTTGATCGTGCCTCGGACAGAGTCTCTTCGTTTGGAAAGCATGGATCGCCCGAGCAAGAGGGCGTTGGTGGCTCAAGATGCTTCAGCTTTGGTTAGGATGCTGGAGATGGCAGCCATTTATGCTGAAGGGGACTCTGCAATTGAGTCTGAACTTAATGTTGCCCGGGCTGCCATGGCGTCCCTCATAGAAGAAGTCAAGGGTGCGGACGATGCTCGGAAGAAGGCTGAGGAAGAGGTGGCCAGGTTGAAGAATGAGAATTCCACGCTGGCGGCAGAGAAGAAAGCTACCGAGGAGCTGGTCCAGCAGTTGAGGGCGGTCAATGCTCCGGGTGAAGATGAGCTGGAAGATGTGAAGGAATTAAAGACGAGGTCCGAGCTGGTTTCCCGTATGCTGATGGCCGAGGATGACAGTATTGTCGTTACGGATGAATCCTTCAGAAACGCCGTGGCTCAACTGCGGGTGGTGAACCCCGAGCTTGACTTCTCTGTCGAGGGTACCCGCTGCCTGGCGCATGTCGAGGATGGCCGGATCGTTATGCCCGACGCCCTTCTTGAAGGAAATGCCGAGGATCAGCCCGCGGAGAGCCAGGGGCCTCATTCCGAGCCTTCTGATCAGATGGACGTGTGAGGGGTTTGTATTTCTGTTGTTGTAACTTGTCCGGCCTGCGTTCCGAGTAATTATTGTAATCTATTTGGGGGACATGGCCCCCATTTTATGTAATCCAGTACAGCCGTTGTCCTAGTGGCCACTTATTTATGTTTAAATTATATGTTCGATTTGGTTATTTGCATGGTTTTACTTGCTTTTATTCTTTGCTAAGTGTTGTACTCATGCTCGTTGTGAATATGTATCTGCCCGTATAGGGAGTATTTGACTTATGCGAATTTTTAGGGCGATTGCTCGTTGTAGATGTGTTCGACAGTGAGGGGTACTGATCAAACGGCCGGGGAATGTCCTGGCGGGGATGCGGAGCTCAGGTCGCATTTGAGGCCTGAGTTCGCGGCATGAACGTCCCATCGCGAGCTGGGGTTCTGCCAGTCATGGTACTCTAACGACGGCAATGCTCGATCGAGGACCGCTGTCGAGCAGTAACTCGGCTCGTTACTGAGCGGGGTTCTGCTTTATTGGTATGCGATGCTTATACCTAGGTGTGAATAGTGGTCGGTAGCTGACGTCCGTCGTCGTGACGGGTCGAACCGGGAATTAGCTGTAGTATTGTTTTAGCTTTTCGGCGTTCCATGGTCGAGCAAGTTCTTCCCCGTTGAGATGTTCTAGGTAGTAGGCCCCATTCTCCGTTTTTGCTCGGACGCGATAAGGTCCTTCCCAGTTGGCTGCTAGTTTGCCTTCGCGAGAGTCTTTGTGGTTTCTTCTTAGAACAAGGCTTCCCACGTCGAACTCTCGTCGTATCACCTTGGCGTTGTGCCTGATGGTAATTTTTGTTTTAGTGAGGCTTCGCGGAGGGCTGCCCCGGTTCGGATTTCCTCAACGAGGTCGAGTTCTTCTCTTAACGACTCGTCGTTCATCTCCTCGTCTAGGGACGACTCTGTCCGCCTGGAGGGTACGTGAACTTCGACGGGAATTACAGCCTCGATCCAATATGCTAGACGAAAAGGTGTTTCCCTGGTTGTAGAGTGTGGGGTTGTACGGTATGCCCACAACACACTGTGCAGTTCCTCGACCCAAGCCTTCTTAGTTTCGTCTAGCCTTTGTTTGAGGCCTTGAAGGATGACTCGGTTGGCTGCTTCAGCCTACCTATTTGTTTGAGGGTGTTCGACGGATGCGAAGTGCTGCTTCGTGCCCAGTTGGGCGACGAAGTCCTGAAACTTCATGTCCGTGAATTGTATCCCATTGTCCTTCACTATTGCTTGGGGAATGTCGAAACGTGTAAGGATGTTTCGTTTGTAGAAACGCAGTATGTTGAGGGCGGTTATTTTGGCTAGAGCCTCCGCTTCTATCCATTTTGTGAAGTAGTCCACGCCCACTATTAGGTATTTGTTCTGATTCGATCGTACTACGAAGGGTCCTAGGATGTCCAGGCTCCACCTGGAAAATGGCCACGGGGAGGACATTGCTTTGAGCTCGTTAGGTGGAGCCAGGTGCATGTCCCCGTGTCGTTGGCATTTATTGCATTTCTTCACATGTTCTTTAGCGTCGTGCTGCATGGTCGGCCAGTAGTATCCTGCTCGGAGGGCCTTTTGGGCAAGTGACCTTCCGCCGAGATGTTGGGCGTTGATTCCCTCGTAGATTTCGCGCAGGATGTGTGCGACCATTTCTTCCTCGACACACTTGAGCAGCGGAATGGAGAATCCCCGCCTGTAGAGTTTATCTTCGACCAAGACATAAGAGCAGGCACTTCGCCTAACTATGCTGGCCTCTTTTGGGTTGGACGGAAGTTCGTCTTTGGCGAGATAGTTGTAAATAGGGGTCATCCAGCAGTTGTGGTCGCCGATCACCTATGCATCGAGGGTCGGGGAGGCCTTCTCGATACTGGGTCGAGGAAGTACTTCCTGTATGACGGATTGTTTCCGCCTTTCTTCTTTGTGCTGGCTAGTTTGGATAGAACGTCTGCTCGCACGTTATGTTCGCGGGGAACATGTTTCACTTCTACTATTGTGAACTTCGCCATTTCCTTCTTGACCAGGGCTAAGTATTCGGCAAGGTTGTCGTTTTTGGCTTGATATTCTCCCTGGATCTGAAGGGCCGCGAGTTGTGAATCTGTGCAAATGACGACTTCTTCTGCGCCCAGGTCCTTGGCTAGGCATAACCCAGCGAGAAAGGCCTCGTATTCAGCCTGGTTGTTCAAGGTTGGGAAGGATATGGTGAGTGATACTTCGACAATGATTCCTTCGTTGCTTTCCAGTATGATGCCCGCGCCGCTCCCTGCCGAGCTTGAGGTACCGTCCACAAAAATGGTCCATTTACGTGCTTCGCTCGCGGGGGAGTCTGCGAATGTCATTTCTGCGACGAAGTCGGCCAGAGCCTGGGCTTTGAGAGCTTTCCTGCCTTCATACCGGATGTCAAATTTAGATAGTTCAAGCGACCATTTGAGCATTCGTCCGGCCATGTCTGGTCGTCCCAGTAGCTGTTTTATGGGTTGATCTGTTTAAGCCACGGTCGTGTGAGCTAGGAAGTAGTGTCTTAATCTTCTGGCTACGTTGATTAGGGCCAGAGCCACTTTCTCTATCTATTGGTATCTTAAATCTGGTCCTTGCAGCACTTTGCTCGTGAAATATATGGGCTTCTGCCCGTCAGGTGTCTCGTGGATGAGAGCGGCGCTCACTGCTTCGGTTGCTACGGCGAGGTACAGGTACAATGTTTCGCCTTTGTCTGGGCGAGAGAGGACTGGTGGCTCTGAGAATGCCCGTTTCAGATGGAGAAGGGCCTTGTCACATTCCTCGGTCCATTCGAATGCTGCCTCCTTGCGGAGGAGTTTGAAGAATGGTAGGGCGTGCTGGGCAGACTTGGCCACGAAACGAGATAGTAACGCGAGCATCCCATTGAGGGACTGGATGGACTTCTTAGACTTGGGCGTAGGAAACTCGGAGAATGCTCGGCACTTATCGGGATTGGCCTCGATTCCTCGTTCTGTTAAGTAAAAGCCGAGGAACTTGCCTGCCCGGACGCCGAACGTGCACTTCTCCGGGTTAAAATGCATTTTGTATTTCTTGGCCTGTTCGAAGACCTTTCTCAAATGGGCAGTGTGATCGGTCTCCTCGTGGGATTTTATGATCATGTCGTCCATGTAGACTTCGAGCATGTCACCTATCTCTCCCCAGAAGACCTTGTTCATCATTCTTTGATAGGTAGCTCCGACATTTTTCAGGCCGAAGGGCATTACGTTGTAGTAATAGTTGCCCGATTCAGTCATGAAGGCCGTGTATTTTTTGTCGGCCATTGCCATTGGAATTTGATTATAGCCCGAGTAGGCGTCCATGAACGATAAAAGTTTAAAACCGGCAGAATTATCAACAAGTTTATCAATATTGGGGAGGGGGTAGGCATCCTTCGGGCATGCCTTATTGAGATCGGTGTAATCAATGCACATGCGCCATTTTCCATTAGATTTTTTAACTAGTACAACGTTGGATAGCCAAGTGGTGTACTTGGCCTCTGAAATAAATTTGGCCTCGAGGAGGTCCTTTACAGCTTTTTCAGCAGCCTCCGTTTTTTCCGGAGACTGTTTTCTCCTACGTTGTGCTATGGCCTTGATGGCCGGGTCAATTGTCAGCTGGTGACAGGCAACGGATGGATCCAAGCCGGGTATTTTGGCGGCGCTCCATGCGAAGAGGTCGGCATTCTCACATAGGCATGCTTTGAGCTGCTTCCTCGCGATGTCGGGCAGGTCTGCTCTAATCTTCACTCCCCGCTGAGGGTCGTCGCCGAACAGGACGATCTCGAAGTTGCCATCCGGGATTGGGCACATCGGATGGGAGTTGCTGCTGGATGATGTAGACAGGTTGGCTGAAGCTGCTCATTTCTCCTGTTGGTCTTCTTCGGGGAAGCGACTGTCGAGGTCGATGGAGTCGACCTGGGGCAGAGGCTTGGCTTCCTTGGAGCTGCTTGGCAATGCTGGCTTGCTCGACGCTTTTGGCTTGGACGCAATGGCGTTGAGCCCCTTTGTAGCTGCTTTGAAACACCGTCGTGCAGCTTCGATGTCGCCGTGGAGGGTGGCGACCATTCCTTTTGAAGTGTAATACTTCATCTTCAGGTGGACTGTTGAAGGCACCGCTACCAACTCGGCCAGTGTTGGCCTTCCGAATATGCACTAGTAGAGCGACGGGCAGTCGATTACCAGAAATTATACCTTCACGGATCTGGTCATCTCAGCCGATCCAAAGGTTACGATCAGCTCGACGTATCCTCATGGCTTGGTCACTGATCCGTTGAATCCCTGCAAATCAGACCCTACATAGGGGGTAAGGTGTGATTCGTCCAACTGAAGTGTTGGAAATAGCTGGGAGTACGTGATGTCGACCGAGCTGCCCTGGTCGACGAGGATTCTGCAAACGTCGAAGTTCGCCATTCGGGCTCTGACGAACAAGGGTATGCTCGAGTTCGGGGACCCCCCGAGGAGTTCTTCCCAGTAGAAGGAGATGGGGACGGAGCCCTTCTGGGCCTGATCAAGCGTGGTCACCTTATTGGAGCTTGTGTTGATCAGATACTCGAATTTTTGTTTCAAGGAGCCCACCGTGACTTTGTTAAAGCCCCCGCCAGAGATAACCATGGTGGAGGGAAACGTCTCCCACGGGCTGTGGGCCGCGAAATAAGCAGGGGAGCTGAGCCCGTCCGGGACGTAGAAGTCCTCCGGTCGCGATATGGACATAGCGACCTGTATGTTGGCATCTTATGAGGAGGGTACTTCCTCCTCTATCTTCTTGGACTCCTGGGCGTCTTGCCGAGGAGTGTCCTTCTTCTTCGCGAATTGTTTCAGGTGGCCGTCCCTGATCAGTATCTCAATGGCATCCTTCAGATAGATGCAGTCTTCTGTAGTGTGGCCGTGACTCTTGTGGAAACGGCAGTATTTTGATTTGTCCATGTTCGGCCTGGCCGACAGTTGTTTGGGGAAGCGGACCCCTGCCTGCTTGAATTCCGAATTGGCATATTCGGACAGTATCTTCTCCCTGGAGACGGTCAGGGGGGTATAGTCGTGGAACCGCCCGGAGGGCCGCTTGTTGTCGCGGGAGTCACGAGGACGGTCCTCGCGCCTCCGTTCGCCTCAACGAGATGTTGAGGCTTCCTCATCTCTGGAGGTCCGAGCGTTCTCCTGATGGCGTGATGCTCGGATGTTGCAGGCCACAACCTTCTCTTCGTACTGAATGTGTGATTGGGCTTTGAGGAGGAGGGTGTCTAGGTTCCTCGGTGGTGCGAGGCCGACGACTTTAGAGAACTCAGAGCCTGGGCGGAGCCTTTGCTCGAGCAGAAACTTCTTTATTTCATCCGTTGTAGGGACCTGTACTGCTTCTTTGTTGAACCTTTCGATGTATGTACGGAGAGGTTCGTCCTTTCCTTGGATTATGGCCCCAAGGGAGGCCTCAGTCTTGGGATGACGGCGAGAGGCTGTGAAATGCCGTGAGAACATTCTGCCCAGTTGTCTCCATGAGGTGATGGACTCCTCGGGGAGCTGCTTGTACCATGTCATAGCCCCCTTTCGGAGCGTGGTTGGAAACAGCCGGCATTTGATGGCGCCTCGTACGCCGCGGTAGTCCAACAGCGCATCGATGTTCTCGATGTGTTCGTCGGGGTCAGTGGTTCCGTCGTACATGCCCAGTGACGGGGGCTTCTCCAGGCCCTTTGGGAGACGGGTAGCCAAGATCTCCTGGGACAATGGGCCACGAGGCTCATCGTCGCTGCTAGAATTGGTGAATGACGGGGACCGAAGGGTACGCTCGCGGCGGCAGTTCCTTTGGGGAGAAGGGGAATGGTTCCTTCGAGGAGAAGGTGAGCGATTCCTTCGGGGAGACGGTGAATGGGCCCGGCCTTTAGACTTGACCGGGGGAGACTGCTCGTTCCTTCGAGTTCTCTTGTAGCCGGGAGAGTACTGGTCATGCGGGGAAACCTGGTCACGCTTTCGGGCGGCGCGAGGGTGAGGCTCTTGGCGCAGTCTCCGGTCAATATCTCTCTGGGGCTGCGGGCTCCTTGATCGTCGCTGGTTCCTCCGCAGAGGAGGGGATCTTGGACGCTTGGATTCTTCTAACGCCCTGATCCTCTCGTTCTGCTGCAGGATCAGGGTGTTGGTTTTGTTGATCGCCTCCAGGAGGGCTGCCACTGCTGGGTCGGCATTGGGCGGAACAGGAATGGGCTGGATGTCCAGCGTAGGCTGATCATTGTTGCGGTCAGCAGGGGTGTGGGAAGGATAAGTTGTGGCTTCGTCCCTCAGAAAACTGGCATCTCAGAGAAGAGATGATTGGTCGTCAACGTCAGTTTTATTGACGGGGAAGACAGCGGTTTGTAGAGCACATTTGGCGTGGTCTTGAGAGGCCATGATGATGATGATCTTTGAAAATTGTTTTGATCTTTGGTTTTCGGGGAAAGAAAGACGGGGAGAACAATGTTTCCCACAGACGGCGCCACTGATCGTGAAGGCTGGATCAGATCTTGTAGAAGTGGGCCATCAAGTACGTCTGAGGTGCTGGTCGTATGGAGAGGAGGGGGTGTACCTGCAAGGCACTCCGACGCTCAAGTAAGAAAGGGTCAGAGAAAAGGGGCAAGTACAAAGCGTTAGTTCGTAGGGTGAATATTGGATACTTGACCCTCTCAAGCGAGAGGGTTTATATAGAGCCCCCAGCGTGTGGCCAACGCTCCTATTTTTGGGGCGGAATAACCGTTTTCCCGAAGAATAGGTAACTACCCAAACTAGCCGTTATGTCGGGCAGGGTACCCAAAACTAGCCGTTATGTCGGGCATTGTTTCCGGGGAGGTGCAACGCAGTCCCTGCCCGGTTGGAAGGGCAGAAAGGTAACTTTTGCCCATTTATTGATTGGACTTAGGCAATTTGGGCCGCTTTGGAGCGGAAGTGGATTGGGCCGTGTCTAGCCATTGGTCCAGCCCAGAACAAAAATCAATATTTTTCACTTTCATTGCGTAGGATATTTCCATAGCTTTCCAATGACTATTAATACGCTTCGATCGGAGTTACGATCTAAAAGATATAAATTTTTCAATATTTTTCCTCAACTTACAATGGTAATCAGTTACCCTAATAGGGTAACCGGTTACTCAAGCTTCACTGTTCACACAGAGGCTAAATGAGAGTTAGAGATACATTTCGGTAATCGATTACCCAAATAGGATAATCGGTTACTCAGTTCAAATTTTGCGCAGATTA
Organism: Lathyrus tuberosus; assembly: GCA_022829125.1. NCBI lineage: Eukaryota > Viridiplantae > Streptophyta > Magnoliopsida > Fabales > Fabaceae > Lathyrus > Lathyrus tuberosus. The sequence goes on from JALAZF010000193.1 coordinate 2,597,822, forward strand.
TCAATTTTTCCACAGAGTAATCAGTTACTCTGTTACAGAATTGAAAAATTCTGATTTTCTCATGTTTCAAAATCATCCAACCAACTCAAACCTCATAAAAACTCAAAGGATCAAATATTCACTTATCATACATTATATTCATACCTGTATCGATCATACTATGCATTTTAATCGAGATTTGAACCGTGAAAACAATTGATTCCACACAATATTCGATATTAACCAATTCTAACCTAAACTCTAACATTTTCAAAATTTCTAGAGCTTAAGTACTAACTAAAACCCACTTTAGAGATAGAAGAGGAGGTTGAAGAAGATGATGAATAATGATGATGATCCATGAGCTGCTTCTTCTTCCTTGAGCTTTTCTCTCTTCTCTTGCTCTTCTTTTTCTCTGTTTTCTTCTTCTTTCTATTTCTCCACTTTTTCACACAAATATATATATATATATATATATATATATATATATATATATATGGAGCATATCAAATGAGAGTGATTTTAAAATGAGAGATGAGAGGAGCAAACAACAACTGTTAGATCAAGTTAATAAGAGAGATGAAATGCAAGTTAATAAGAGAGAGAAATTAATAGTCACATTAATGAATATGTTTAATCATAATTTTTTACTGATCAAACGGTTGTTGTTTGTTCCTCTCATCTCTCATTTTAAACTTCCTCTCACTTGATATGCCCCCGTATAATACCAATATTATACAATATAATCCAGGGTAAAATATCTCCAATCGATATTTTGTCGTCTCAAACCAATTGATCAATTATTCGAGTTTGAATTAATAAAATTGATATGTCCCTTTAATAAATAATTGATCTCTTCAGAGTTCACCAGTTGCTCTATTGATCCCAATTGACAATACTTAAAGAATTCCATTATTCCAATTAACCAAGATAGAGCACATAGACACTCATCAGATCTCATCTGATATCCAATTGAGCATTTAGATAATATGAGGTATTACAAAGGACCTCCAATCCAAAGGATTCATACGACCAAGTGTCTCACCTTGGGGAGTCCCAGTCCTTCTTCTGAAGAAAAATGATGGAAAATCTAGACTTTGCATCGATTATCGGCAACTCAACAAAGTCACAATAAAGAATAAATATCCATTGTCGCGTATTGACGACCCTATGGACCAACTCGGAGGTGCAATAGTGTTTTATAAGATTGATTTGAAGTCAGGGTACCATCAAATACGAGTGAAGGAAGAAGATATTCCCAAGACAACATTTAGAACTCGCTATGGGCATTACGAGTATCTTGTAATGCCTTTTGGCGTAACCAATGCACCAGCCATCTTCATGGATTATATGAATCGTATCTTCCATACTTTCTTGGACAAATTTGTGGTAGTATTTATTAATGACATCCTCATATACTCTAAGAATAATGTGGAACATGAGGAGCATTTACGTCAGGTATTGCAAGTATTGAAGGAGAAGGGAAGTGTGAATTTTGGCTAGATGAATTGAAGTTCTTAGGGCATGTGATTTCGAAGAATTGTATCGTTGTTGACCCATCCAAAGTAGAAGTTGTGTTAGCTTGGGAACAACCTAAGACTGCCACTGAGATAAGAAGCTTTGTGGGATCAGCTGGATACTATAGATGATTGATTTAAAGATTCTCGAAGATCATATCCCCACTGAATCAACTTACCAGGAAGAACCAAATATTTGCATGGATGGAAGAATGTGAAAAGAACTTCCAACTAATGAAAGAAAAATTGACTACCTCTTCGGTGCTTATTTTGCCATAACCAGGGGAACCATATGAAGTTTATTGTGATGCGTCTTATCAGGGTTTGGGTTGTGTTCTTATGCAGCATAAGCAGGTGGTGGCATATACTTCAAGGAAACTAAAGGTACATGAGAAGAACTACCCACACATGATTTGGAGCTTACTGCTAATGTCTTTGCACTAAATATATGGAGACATTATTTATATGGTTGTACTTTTGAGGTATTTAGTGATCATAAGAGTCTAAAGTATTTGTTTGATCAAAAAGAGTTAAATACGGGACAGAGAAGGTGGATGGAATTTGTTAAGGACTATGAATTCACCTTACAGTATCACCCAGGAAAGGTGGATGTAGTAGCAGATACTTTGAGTAGGAAACGAGTTCATCTCTCGGCCATGGCAGTAAAGTGACTAGAAACATTAGAGAACTTTCGTGACTTGAACTTGAAGGAGGATTCCTCAACCGATGGTTTACATTGTGGTATAATTACAATTCAAAACAAATTGATGAGAAAGATCAAGAATCTTCAGCAGGCTGATGAAGTAGTCCAAGAGAAAAAGAAATTGGTTGAAGCAGGAAAGGCACCTGAATTTAATCTAGGATTAGATAACATCTTATGATGCCATGGAAGAGTTTATGTTCCTAATGATGTAGAGTTGCTCATAAAAGGTCCATCTTACATCATTGGGAAGCTCATAAAAGGTTCATCCTAGAAGAAGCTCATAAAATCAAGCTAAGTATTCACCCCGGTATGACAAAGATGTATCGAAACCTGAAGCAGAGATTTTGGTGTCCCGGTATGAAGAGGCAGGTGGTTGATTATGTGGCTTCATGTTTGGCATGTCAGAAAGCTAAGGTAGGACATCAGAAGCCAGCAAGATTAATGCAGTATCTGGATGTCCCACAATTGAAGTGGGATAACATTTCCATGGACTTTGTTGTGGAATTACCGAAGACCTTGCAAAAGTTTGACTCTATATGGGTGATTGTAGGCAGGTTGACAAAGTGTACTCACTTTATACCAGTGAGACCCAATTATAATGTGGCCAAGCTAGCAGAGATTTATATTGGAGAGATTGTCAGACTACTTGGAGTACCATCTAGCATTGTTTCGAATAGAGGTCAAAAGTTTACTTCTCACTTCTGGGGAGCATTACATGAAGCTTTGGGTACGAAGTTGAGATTGAGTTCTGCCTACCATCCTCAAATAGATGGACAGACCTAGAGGACCATTCAAACTTTGGAAGACATGTTGAGGGCTTGTGTCCTAGATGACCGGGGAAGTTGGGACAATTTTCTACCATTTATGGAATTCACCTACAACAATAGCTATCATGCAAGTATTGTGATGGCGCCATACGAGGCTTTGTACGGATGCAAATGGCAGGCACCTTTATGTTGGTACAAGAACAAAGAAAGCTCGATTATGGGACCCGACTTTGTACAACTAGTGGTGGAAAAATGGTCGATTTCGGTTGGTGACGGACCAGAAATGTCAATTTGATTGAAACCACAGTTTCTAAATCGTGGCCCATCTCCGTCCATTTAGGCTTTCAATTTCCTCGGATAGGGGTTTCGACAGGTGACAGTTTATTTCGGATGGATTAGTCCGGATCCTTTATTAAGTCACCAACAACAAAAAATTTCCAAAAGAAAGAAAAAACTATAAGTGGACATATATCAAAATAATTATAGAAGATGATGAGAGGGTTTTGGTTCTGAAAGGGTTAGAGAAGCAAGTATTTTTCTCCAAACATGTAGATCTAAAGACAAACAACATTTCTATTGGAGTGATGAAACATAAGCATGAAATATTAAGAATAATTATTGTCACATTCATATGCTTTGTCCTAGTTGAAATTAAAAAGAACTTTTATTAGTTGAAATGGAGATGAGAAGAAGAAAATAAAAAAAATAAATAATTAATTTTTTTATAAAATGGATAGTTGTGTTTACATTAAGAGTGAAATGAGTTATAAATGTTATTTTAAGACTACTAGTTTGTTTGTTGTAAAAATGAGTATTTCAAATTAAATGCAGTAATCTTTTCTCCATTTTCAAGAGTTTCAAGAGCCACGTCTCATCATAGCATAACTGTGCCATCAGTTACTAGTATGTATTACTTTTACCATTTGATTAAAAAAATGAAATATACGTATGCAATATATATGAGTCGGTCGGTTTCAGTTTCATATGGACGAATTTTTAACATCCGAGCTTGTGTGTTCATACTCATGCGAAATTGATAATATTTATCTGATGACCCGATAACCCGTGCTCACCCACTCGTTTGATTTTTTTTATCATCTTGGTTTTATCGATTTCGGATGGATTTCGGTTTTTTATCCCCTAGGTACAACATACGACTGAGAAGGTCAAGTTAATTAAGGAAAGAATGAAAATAGCTCAGATTAGACATAAGAGTTATGCAGACCAGTGGACGAGAGTTTTGGAATTTCGAGAAGGCGATCGTGTGTTTTTTAGAGTGACGTCTACGACTGGTGTGGGCAGAGCACTGAGATATAAAAAACTAACTCCTAAACTTTGATACCAATTATTTATAATTATTAATAATTGAGAATAATTTTGATGTATTAGTATGGGACATAAACTTTTAAATTAAGTGTAAATTGGGTTCTCAGATGGTGTGAGATCAATATTAGCTTAAGTTGTGGATGCCTAAGTGACGGGGTTGTTTTTTTGTGTTCATCAGCTTAACATGACATGTCATGTGCATTTTATGATTGCCTTAGTGGCGGGTGGTTATATTTTTTTTTTCATGCATGACATGACATATGCATTTCTGTGTAATGCCTTAGTGGCGGGTTATTTTCCTCATTGATATGAGATGAATTCTGTGTGGTGCCTTAGTGGCAGACTGAAATATCCAGATCATATAGTTTTAAAAGCATGCATATTTTGCATAAGATCGGTATAATATTGATTGTTGATAGTTTTTATTTAACTCCTTTATGTATATCCCGTTTTAAACTTATAACTTTGTTATTAATAATTTTGGTGAGTAATTGTTATTAATTCTCTTGGACATGATATGTATATTTATATTTGTCTGATTTCTACTCTTGTATAATTTAGTTTGACATGGATTGTGATTAATGGAAACTGACCCCTTACAATAATATTTTAGGTATAAATGTGGAGTTTTAAAGTGATTGATGTCTTCTTGATGCGTGATCGTTGAGAAGAAGATATTTGCAAAATAAAAATATTTCAATAGTTATAAAGTGGTTGCATTATATTTTAAGTTATTTATTTATTTTCCTTTGAATGAATTAGAAATGCGGCGACCTTCCACTTATGAATTTGAATGGTCACCGAATTGATTAATTTTAAACAATTCGGGGCGTTACAGGATCCAAAACAAACAAATAAAATAATAGAAAAATTCAAAACACGGGCTCGTAATCGGTTATATCATTTGATTAATCGGTTACAGCTGATATTTAATTAAAATTTCATTCAGCGGTAATCGGTTAACACCACAGGATATCCGATTACATATGTGAAATCTTCATTTTTCTACTACTTGGAAGTGCTATTGACTTTGTTATAGCTGGTTACACCCTCGTGTTAACCGGAGACTGTTGGGGTCGGCTGAAATATACATGTTGAAGAAGTCTCACATTGCTTAATTTTGTGAAGGAAGGGGAAGTCCAAAGCTATATATAAGATTCAGGTTCTTCATTCCAAGATGCACCAGTAAAAAACACTTTAAGCTTGTATTTGATTTTCTTTGTTCTCTTATACTCTTGTATTAGTATTGTGAGATGTAGTTAAATATTTGTTTTGGTTGATGTGGGTGTACTAAGAGTCTGAGTTAGTTGAGAGTATATTATATTGTTCTCTGGTTGTCTATTGACAACGGCCATAATTTTTTCTCCAAATTTAGAGTTTCCGCGTTATATTCTTGTGTTGTAATTGTGTTCATCTTTTTTTTCTCTCTATATTTTATTGGTTTTCGCCTCAATAGTTACAACACTTGAATTACCAAATAACTTTGAAATACTATTTGCATATACTAATTGTAATATTTTCATGTAAATTAAATCTTTATAGAATCACTGATCTCACTATCACATTCTACTTCACACAACTTCACTTTAAAAGTAGACTTATAGGCCCATAATGAATATGGATAAAAATGGATATTTTTAAATTTATCCAATTATATTATGCAAATATCAAATTTATTGATTCCATATGAAACTGTTTGTCTAATGTCTATTACTTTATAAAATCTTTTCAAATCTTGCTTAATGTTTTTATACTAGAAAGTGATAAGTGATTAGACTACTCAACAACTCTTTGAATTTGCATCTTTGACATCATCTCTTGTAGCTGATTGAATTGAAATGCCATTTCAATCTTGCTATAAATTCCAAAGACCAAGAACCAAAATTTTCAATCACTAGTAGGGAAATTTCAAACTAACTTTTATTTTACAACAAACACATTTGACTTTTTTTCCCTCCTTGCATTATCCATCTTTGGTACTCCCTCCGTTCCACAATGAATGACCCAGTTGACTTTTCACACAAATTAAAAAAAATAGAATAAATAAAGGAGAGCGAATGATATTTTTACTAAAGTACTCTTGTAATGTATTGGGAATGATGAAAGTAATAATAATTAAAGGGTAAAATAGAAAAAGTTACATTGGAAATTAAAATGGGTCATATATTTTAGGACACCGTTTTATTCCAAATGAATCACTCATTATAGAACGGAGGGAGTATAAACTATCAAGACTTACTATATCACAAAAACCATCAAACATACTATATATTTGAACTATCTATAAATTTGACATAATCATACAAATATCACTGTAATTTTGTACAAAAATACAAAATTACGGTGCTATAATGATTTTGTCAAATTCGCTAACTTCGATTCAACCTTTGGTTCTAATAATAGTAATGGAGCCTCTACCCCTAGTTTGAATCCTAGTAAGAGCTGCAACTTCTTTTCCAGAAATACCATAACTTCGGTTTGAATTAATGCACGAACTACTCTCATAATCTTGTACAACCACAGGGTGTGGAATTGGCTTTGATGGATTCATCATCATTTGATGATTTATATCTCTAATTGTTGTCTCACCTTCAACTCCTCCAGGCTTCACTAACTCAAATGGATATGCTATTTTCTTCCACTGTCCCCCTAGTTACATCACAAGCACATGATGAACAATAAAGATGCTTAATAAAGAGACATGAAATGATGAATCAAGTAAAGATTCATGTGTTAAAAAAGTAAAAGAATTTTGTACTTGAAATTGAAGCATCATTTTCATCTGATTCTTTAGAGGCACAACAACTCCTTTGAGGTGAATCATGTTTGACGGCATGATTTTGTGATGATGATGATGATTTTTTATGTTCTGTAAAGTAATAATATGCAAGTCAGTGTGATAGTCACATTTCAATTATTTCTTGCTACATTGCAGTACAAGTTAATTTAATATAATTTTATTATTTTTGTAACAAATGTGTTAGAATAATTAATAAAAATAAAATAAAAATAAAACCTAAATTATAAATAATTAACATGATTTTTCCATTTATACAAGTCGATTCAACGTGTCTATGTCCGGCAACTACAAACTAGTTTTCGTTATTTGGATAATAGTAACTAGAAATATTTTCAAAGGAGTGATATTCAAAATCTTGCAAGACTACATTGAGAGCGATGCAACTACAAAAATACTAAGAGCACAGACATCAGAACACGACACCAACACTGACATATTAACGATAACAATTTGAAAGAAAAACTATATACCTTCGAGTAATTGGTCCTCTTTGGATGGTAAATTATGTTGGTTACACCAAATATCCCAACCAGTTATTGCATCTTCAAGATATCCACTAGATGTATCTGATGCAAACCAATACTCATCTATAGAAAAACCCCAAATAAACAAAATAAACATACAAGCATATTCTTGAAAACAAGTGAATCAAGAAAAAAAATAGTATATGAAAAATACCAAGACTAAAATCTGAATGAGTGACTCCAATATCAAGTTCCATGGAGAAACTTAAGGAAGTGAAAACAGAAGCAATTGTTATATGAATATTTGTGGTACAGAAGTTAATGGAAGTTTCATATATGTGAACAAAAACACTACTGTGTTGCACTAAATTATTGTTATGGGCCATATTAATTCTCTGAAAATACCAACCTACCTAACCTTACAATATAATCAAAATAATTAATGGACCATATTAATTGGATTGCTGATTCTGCAATGTGATTAGTAATTAATAAATTTTTTGGTCTCATTATATTGAGGAAGGTATTTAATTGCTCATAAATATTAAATAAAAGGTTTAATTTTTTGTCACCTTATTATGCGGATTATGTTGCTTTATCTAAGGTGGATTGGATGCTAAAATAGGAACAAAAAGTAATGTACCTATAGAAAAAGAAAAAGAAAATTCACTTAATTTCAACCATCTCTTAGAACCTTTTCTTTTTTTAATTCTTTGTTGAATTGCCCATCCTGATTATCAAAAGTCCAACTGGTATGAAAAGACAAGCCTGCAGAAAATTGTGCTAGGCCACATAAAATTTTATGATTTTTTTTATAAGCCAAATATATATTCAAGGATATCCCAATCCACTCAACCACCATCAAGTCAATATAAACTACATTACATTCACATTTACCGATTAAATATCAAATAATATGAAATCCTCTTATTATATACAGCAGTCAGTAACACTAACCTAATTCAAGATCATAGATTCGAATTAAACTAGTTTATACACTTACATAAAAGATACTTGATTTTTACTGGAAAATATTAAAATTAACTTTGAAGACATGCAAAATGATCCATAAAGAACCTTAAAATTGTGACTTTTTGTAAGTTAGTGAGTTCTTGAATTTGTTCTCTGTATTTTTTTTCTAAGTTCGTGTATCACATTTTTTGCGCGTGTTTTATTTTCTAAAGTTAAAATCCGCAGAAAAATTTAAAGAAAATCTGTGAATTGTAAATTTTTTCGCGAATTTTAACTTTAAAAACTAATCTACACATAAAAAGTGAGATATAGAAATTCAGACAAAAAAATTCCAAAAAACAAATTTAAAAAGATCAACAAATTATTTAAACATTATTTTTTTTAGCTAATGTTTTCTAAAAACATAAAGACCATAATATAATGATGGAAGATAGAAAGAAAGTGGAGAGTAAAAGGGTAGTTTCCCAAAAAATATTTGAAGCATCACTTTCTGTTTTCCTAATTCGCTACATATCTTTTTTTTTTCTCTATGCTATAGGCTTTCAAAGCATGCGTGAGTGAGTACTATTTTATTTTCATTATTGGTTTGCTTCTGTTACTTTGGTATAGTTTTCTAGTTTTCTACTTACTCTTGATTTTTAGAATGTGATAAGGACTAGTGAAGCTACTCAATACTTGGCTTTTGTAGATTTGCATATTTCAACCTTGATTTTTATTTTATTTTTGGTTTTCTCTTACCCTTATTTGTGTCCCTTTATTTAGGGTTTTGTTTTTTAAATATTAATTTTTGGTTGAAAAAATTGAGATTAGGGGATGTAAAGCTCAAGAGGACTGTATATTGTTTAGTAACTAAAGAGCTTCAAATTTTAATCTAAATTAAAATCACAATAGACGTGAGTGGAAGATTTCAATCTTATGTGATTATCGAAAGAAAAAAGTGTCACATATAGATTTAGTATAATATTTTATTGGAGTTTATAAATAGTCTTACTCATTCTACAAGACCGATTCTTGAAGGTTAATTATGTGAGCTGTGGACCTCATTGCCATACCTTCCACAAATAATATAACGTAAACACAAGAAATAATAAAATACAATTAAATATATTTTTCATTGATTTAAAGAATAATTATGCATTTTAACTAGTTTGAATAAAAACTGTAGTTGCATGCCTTTACTATTAAGTTTTTTTTTTCTTATCACTTTTATATTTGTTTTATTTTGATTAGTTGACTCTCCTTCATAATTATATTTTTGGGAATCGAATTTGTTTTAATTTGTTTTTAGGATACATAAAACTTTGGTTTGAAAATTTGAGATTTTATAATATTCATTCGAATCATTCTGTTTTACTTTGAATTTTTTTATCATGCTCAAATTGAAAAATAACTCAACTCAGCAATTTGATCCTGATTAGATTTTACACTTGATCATTTTCCTAGAAACAAATTTTGTCTAATTCTATTCGAATCAAATTCTGTACATGATTCGAATCAATTTTAATTTTCAAAAATCATGTTTGTTTCTATTTGATTTGATCCAAATCAAAATTTGAACAAGATCTGAATCAAATCCATTTGCCTAAAAATTAAGTCGATTCTGTGTCATTTGATTCGAATCAAATTTTATGCTTGATTCGAATCATGTTTTCTCTTATCCAAATCAACTGACATGTTCTTTAAAAATTAGTTATTTCTTTCATTTCACATCATTTTGCTCATTTGATTTAAATTATATTTTTCTTTATTCGAATCTAACCACGTTTTTTCAACCATTTTGTGTGTTTTATCTGAAGCACATATAAATCTTTTTTTTCATCATTCTACACATAACATCTATCATTCTATTAAGATTTTTCAGTGTGATTTTGTGTGAAAATTAATTTCCTCTGTTTTAGGTGTTCAAAGTCTTGCTACGAATTTCTCACATCTTCAACTTCAATTGAGTTCAGATCTTGATAACGAGAGTTTTATGACTGGTTAAAGAAAGTGCGTACTTGAAGCTAACCATTCTTGAAGATCTTGTTGAGTTTTCAGGATGTTAGCAAGAACGAGGGATTGTCAATGGCGGTGACAAATTCCATTGAAAAGAAGTAGGTTTTTCTCTCTAGCATTGTCTTAGTAGTAACTGTGTGAAAGATTACAGATAAGATGAAGTTCTTCTCGGATCTTTGGACAATTTCATACGCTCAATGAATCAGTAGGATCAAGGGGTTGATACCTATACATGAAGGCTTGGAGAAAAATTTGTGTAATTGGAAGATCAAGAAACGTATTCGAGTAAAGATTATGTCAAAGAGTTTGACAAGTTTGCTAGATACAAGTCAATATCCATATTAGGAGATCTATTTTCTCAGTTGTAATCGTGGATTGGTGATTATATGAACTCTTAGAAATATTTGTCAAATAACAAGGAACTATGTAGGTTCCAATGGGAAACCATTGAAGACTGCACGTAAGCCAAGCGAGGACAAATGTCGAAGCACTATAAATCTCGGTGTCATCTCTCTAACTCTTACTCTTGTGTTTATATTTGTAGTGATTGCAAGCTAGGTCTTTAAATTCCTTTGTATTATACAGTTTTATCTTCATATCAATTTATTACATAAAGCTTTATGTTTTATTGGAATTGGACAACTAGTCAAGCTAGCATTGTGATTGATAAATATGAAAACTGATTGATTTTAGGATTCGACACAATGAATCAATTGTGTACACTTCTTGTGACTACACAAATTGAATCAATTCATACAAGCGTTTCATTGTTATAATCTTGCATATTTGTGAAACGAATTATGTTAGCTTGATCATATTCATCTGTATAATATTCATATTTGCTTCAAACCTTTCGCTTACAACTCATTTTTGAAAACACTCTGATTTTGGAAAATAGTGGTTGCTTATTTTTAATTTGGGTCTATTCACCCCCCCCCCCCTTTAGACTCTTTTTCTACTTCCATATTCACATCCAACAATTGGCATTAAGGGTTGGTCTTTTGATTGTGTCTAATCGACTTCCAAAATGTTGTGAGTATGTCGGAAGATAACGATCCTAATGGAGCGTATAATAGAACACCAATTTTCAAAGGCAGAAATTATACATATTGGAAGTTGATCATGTATGTACACTTGTCATCTGTTGACAAAAATCTTTGGTGTGTCGTCACCGAGGGATCATATATTCTTAAGGGTGATAATGAAATTGTTAAACATCCAAAAGATTGGACTGATGATGAAACCGAAAAGGCTTCATATGATTTGAAAGCAAGGAACATAATTATTTCAATACTTAGTGCTACAATGTTCTATTATATTTCACATCATACGAGTGCTAAAGGTATGCGGGATGCTTTCCAAACTCTCTAAGGGGGAACAATGGACATCAAGGATTCTAAAACTAATATGTATACATAGGAGTTTGAACTCTTTCGTATGGAACCCGAAGAATCTGTGGATTTCATACAAACTAGATTCCTCCGTTTAATCAACAAACTGCGAGACTTAGGTCAAACCTTTTCCAACAAAGATTGTACTAACAAAATATTGAGATCTATGTGCAAGGAGTGGCAACCAAAAGTTACTACAATAAAAGAAGCAAATGATCTTAGTACTTTGGACATTACAAAACTGTTTTGGAATTTAGCCGAGCATAAGAATGAGCTGAAACGACTCGCCGATAGCGAAGTAAAGTCGAAAAAGAAAGAGAAATGGAAAGAAGAGAAACATGATATTTCTTTGAAAGCTTCATCTTCTAAAGGGAGGAAGTCAAATCAAGAAAGTGATTATTCTGACGAAGAAGTTTATAAAAAGGAAGAAATGGGTTTATTCGTCAGACGCTACAATAAATATCTTAAGAGAAACAAGCTCAAGCATACCAACAAAGGTCCAGTGAATTTCATAAATACTCATCCACCAAAAAGGGGTCACAATAAAGAAGATGATGAGATCACATGCTATGAATGTGGTAAATTGGGACACTATAAAACTACATGTCTAAATCTCACCAAACATCATAAAAGAAAAGACAAGGCTTTCTACCAGACGAAGAGAAAACCTTCCAAAGGTCGTAGATCCTACATCGCGTGGGAAGAAAAGGTAGAGAGCTCCTCCTCTGATTCTTGCTCGAGTTCAGATGATGAGTGTGCCAACTTTTGCTTGATGGCACGAAAGAAAAGTGGAACTTCAAAGGTATATAATTTTAAATATGAAAATAAGTATACTTATAGTGAATTGTCTAATGCTTTCAATGATGTGTGTGCTGATTCCATTAAAGCATTTAAGAAAATTGATCTCCAAAAAGAAATTATTGATATACTTTAACATGAGATAAAGAATATTAATCGTGCTTTATATTGTTTAAAGGAAGTTTATACATCTCTTGTGGAAGAGCATTGCATTATTTTAGACACTTTAGCTAAAAAGATAGAAGTAACAGAAATTGAAACTCTCAAGGGAAAATTAACACATGTTGCCACACTATCTAATACTTGTTCTAGTTATTCAAGTTAAAGAGGGAAAATTTTGAAGAAAACCCTCATGTCACAAGGAGAAATAGAAGAAGTGTTACATCTAAAGCTATTTGTCAATATTGTGGAGATAAGGGTCACATTAGGCCTCTTTGTCATGTTAGGAACATTCAAGTTCCCAATGGTAAAATGACATGGATTTCTAGTTCTATCTATTATTGTTTTGTGCATGAGTGTCTAGGAATCTTTATGGGTTCTCAAGAAAGGTGAAGGAAGATGTATCCAATCATATTTGTGATCGTATTGTATTTTTTTGCTGAATTAGTGTTGTTATTTGCTACTTGTGTAGAAAGTTTAGTCCTAGATCATAGTAATTGGTATGATTATTTTATTCTCATTTATCTTCGCGTAGTCCCACTTTATCTATCTCATTCACATAAAAAAATTGCATTAGAATAATCTATTCATGTTGATTTTGATGAGCCCTCATCCCAAAAGTTGGGGAAGGGTATTTGTTATGATGTTTCAAGTATTACAACAGAAAGATTGATCGACAACGAAAATTCAAAAGAGGATCTCGATCTGAGAATAAAGGATAAGGACATTACAGAAGATAAGGAGGATATATTATATGAGGATGCCAAACAAATGACCTCAAACCAGATACCTCGAGATTGGACAATCGCAAAGGATCGTATGTTAGACCAAATCCTTAAAGACATCAAAAAGGGAGTAAGTACTAGGTCACAAGTTAACAATTTTTGTAAGTAATCTGCTTTCATTTTTCAGACTGAACCTAAATCCATATTTAATGCCTTACTTGACGAGGGATGGTTACTTGCTATGCAAAAGGAACTAATCAAATTTAAAATAAATGAAGTTTGGACCTTGTTCCGCATCTGGTTGATAAAACCGTCATAGGCACAAGATGGGTATTTAGGAACAAGATGGATGAAAACAGAGTAATTACAAGAAATAAAGCTAGGCTAGAGGAAAACACACATAATCAAGTCGAAGAAATAGACTACAACAAGACTTATGCTCATGTAGCCCACCTAGAAATCATTAGACTCCTTTTGCCATTCGCCTACTGCCTGGACTTTAAGCTTTACTAGATGGATGTTAAGTCTGGTTTTCTAAATAGTCATATAAATGAAGAGGTGTACGTCTCAACAATTTGATCCTGATGAGATTTTACACTTGATCATTTTCCTAGGAGTGAATTTTCTCTAATTTGATTCGAATGAAATTTTTTACATTATTCGAATCAATTTTAATTTCCAAAAATCATGTTTGTTTCTATTTGATATGATATGAATCAAACTTTGAACATGATCCGAATCAAATCCATTTGCCTAAAAATTGAGTCAGTTTTGTGTCATTTTATCCGAATCAAATTTTGTTCTTGATTTGAATCAAAAGGCATTTGATTCAAATCATGTTTCTTCTGATCCGAATCAACTGGCATATTTTTCAAAAATTGGTTATTTATTTCATTCCACCTCATTTTGCTCATTTAATTTCTATCATATTTTTCTTGATTCAAATATAACCACCTTTTTCAACCATTTTATTTGGTGTATCTCAAGCACATATAAATCATTTTTGCCATCATTCTACACATAACATCTATCATTCTCTTAAGATTTTTCAATGTGATTTTGTGTGAAAATTAATTCGAATTCTAGCACGCAGATACCAGATATCGAGACAGATGTCACAACACTGAGATCAAAACAACTTGATCACACAAATAAAAGGCAGAAACTTAAATGACAGAAAAGTAAAAATAACACCAATAATTGTTAACCCAGTTCAGTGCGATTCACCTACATCTGGGGGCTACCAAGCCAGGAAGGAAATTCACTATGATAGTATTAGTTCAAAGCTAAACTCCCTCGTTTACAACTTCTCGCCCAATCCATACCTTGTGCAACTTCTACCTAGACACCCTCTAGATATGAGATCCCCCTCTCACTTCCTAATCAGTCACAATCCCAGTGACAATTCAACAATTACCAATAATAGAAGTACCAACCCTTCCAAGTACAATACTTGGTTTTGCTTAAAAGCTTCAACCAAGAACAATACACTCTTGCTTAAAAGCTTTAGAATGGACAATTAACAATGAACAATCAGTCAACCTCAATGCATTAGAAGATACATGAGTGACATACAATTAACAGACACTAAACCCTAAAGATCAACCAAAACACGGATAATCCTAATGCTTCAATCTTCACGTGATGTACCTCTTTCAATAGGGTTAGGTTTTCTCTTTAACTAGCCTTCTGTCCACTTGGGCTTGGGCTCTTGAAGCGTAAAATCACCAGGAATCAGCTTTAAACCATAAGCATAATCTCCTGCACAATAATAGGAACAAAGTACAAACTTTCCTAAAAAGGCTCTACAATCCTTTTAACGAAAACTAACATAATCTGTCAAAACAGAAATTCCCACAATATACTCCCATGAATAACGCAACCGTGTGAATCAGAACACACTCACAAATCACACTAAAAATACCAAAATAGTCATGCTTGTCATACCCCAAATTTGTCCTACTTGTAAATTATCTTTCACCTGTACTTCCATCCACTAACCATTATTCAAAAATTCAAAAAAAATATGTTGTTACTTTCATTTTCCTTGTTGTATAAATCTAAGTTGTTGCAAAGATGAATTGAGGTTCATTTGAGGTTTGTCAGGTCAAGTGTGTGCGTGGTGTGGTTTGAAATTCAATGGAAGTTTGACCTAATCTTGGTCGAAAAAGTTGTTTTCTTCTTATCAAGTACAGGCTGAGTCAAGTTCATCAGTGCTTCATGATTGAAGAATCATCATGATTCAGTTCCTTTTCGATTAGGTTTAGTGCAGTGACAACATAGTTCATATCTCAGGTCACCTATGTTAAGGGTCATTATGAGGGCAAGGAAGTGCCAGATTCAAGCGATTTCTGTCTGAAAACCACCAAGTGATCAGGATTAGGGTTTTGTGCATGATCAAAGTTTATCTGATTGAAGTCAAGTTGCAAAGCCATCAAAAGTCAAGGCATTTGGTCCATATTCCTAGTCAGTTACAAGTCTTTATTATGTGGTTCTTGTGCTTGCCATGAATCCAAGAAAAAGTCAAGTTTGCGGTTCATTTCAATGACCAAATTTCAAGGCATAGTCAAGAAGTGTCACAGTGAAGATTCTGATTCATCATAATTCAAGTGGTAAAATCAAGATCCATTTTGATTCAAGGATCTAATTCATTTCAGATTTTCAAGATTTGTTCAAAACCTTCACATGGTTAATTGTGAGAGAGAATTCAAATGCAAATTGTATGGAAGATTGATCATACATGATCACTTGTTGGAAGCCAGGATTGTCATTTTAAGGGTAAGTTTATTGGATTCTTTATTCAAGAAGAATGGTTGATATGCTTTCAAGACAAAAAGTTCATCACTTGTCAAGATTACATGATGTACTACACTTCCAAGTTCCATAAGGCACAATATGAGGCAAATTGCCACTAAAATTGGATGGAAGATTGGGTTCAAATTATTTTCATATTCAAGGATACTTTCAAAGTAGATACAACGATTCTTTAGTTTACAATAACAAGTAAAGTTGGTATCTTAGTGTTGAATTATAAAGACATGGGTGTCAATTGTGTACTTTCTCAAATTTCTAAAGATATGAGCACATAGGAAACCGCGAATTTTGGAGGTGGTGTCTTTTGTGCATTTTTCAATAGACAAAAGAATGTTGATGCTTTATTGATCAAGAATTCATTTTGGTTTTTGCAAAGCAGTCTCCACATATACAAACAAATGCCATCAAATTGTAACAGGTACCGTATACATTCACTTTTATAACTTGGAGTGTGCAGGCTACAGTGATTTATGAGTTTAGAATGGCAACAAATAAGAAAATCAACAAGCAGCTACATGTAGAAAAAATGCAGGCTTCTATAATTCATACACACCACTTCAAAATCAAAATTAAACCACATACAAGCCATAAATAAACAATGAGTCATCAACTACTACGCAACTTCCAAGCCAGCACCACGCACACCAATAATTTCCAGCCAAAACACACACCAAGAGCAGCCTATACATCCAACACCAAGCTTTTGTCCAAGCATAATCAGACACATACCATATATCAAAAACCAAGCCATGCCATAATACATTTTTCCCAGCCATCAAATGAGCCACGCAACACGCATCATGCTAAACTGACCTGCAAGCCGTTACCTTCGCAAGCCATAACAAATACAAAAACCACATCACAATGCATAACAAAAAAACTGACCCCACACCTTTTCACAAATATCTTTCAGCTATGATACGATAACAACACAACATCACGCAATTCATGTATGATAGGCAGTATTATAAGCCCATTAGAAAAATGCAAAAACCTGTTTGGCAGAAGGATTATTCTATGGAATAATTTAATATTTGGGCCTAAATTTAGTTTATTTTATTTTCTCTTCAAGTGGGCTAAGCCCAGAGTTGTTTAAGTCCTTTTGAACTCTTGTATTTAAAGGTTTGTTGTTCCCTTTCTAGGGCAGAAAATATATGACAATTTATTTCTTTCCTTATTTTTTTGTGTTTGTCTTTATGAGTAAACCCTAATTTCTTGGTAGTAGTAGAGCACTCTATCATTTGGTGTTTTCATCTTCATCCTCAATGCCTCCCAAACCTGTAGTTCCCACACCTAAAGACATTGATGATACTCTCCAAGCCACAAACCAACGCATTGAAGACCTCTTCACTACTCATGAAAACCTTGAATCCACCATGGAAGCTAACAACCAAGCTGTTGCTTTGCAGCTGGGCCAAATCAACACCAACCACAGTAACTTGGAGACAACAATGAACAGTAATTTCGCAGCACTTACAACACTCATGACTCAGCAATTTGCAGCAATGAATGCTGCTGCTGCAATACCCAGATCTACCCCAACATCAACACCTAGATCTACCCCTATCTCCACTACCAGATCTATCATAGGTAACTCCTCTATTCCTTTAACAACTTCTTTTTCACAAATCAACTCAACCCTAAGCTCTACTCAACTTTATACACCACCACCACCACCGCCTCCTTATTTTACTAGATCTTCACCAACTCTACATTCCACAAATTCTGTCTTTCAACCTTTTTCTCAAACATTCAGAAACCCATTTCCACCACAGTACACACAGCCACCACACATTCTCACCCAACAAAATTATTCCTCTTTTCAACCTTACAGCACTACAACCCAGCCCCACATTTACCCATTTTTTCCTTATTCCAACTCTTCCCATCAAAACCCCCTTACAATCACATAACACAACCTAACTCAATGAAAAACCTGAACTTTCGACAACCAAAGATTGAACTAAGTACTTTTGATGGCAATGATGCATTAGAATGGTTGTTCCAAGCGGAATAATTTTTTGCTTTTTACAATATTGCTTATGAAAATCGTGTATCATTGGTGGCCTTTTATATGAAAGATGATGCACTTGGCTGGTATAAGTGGATGTTTCAAAGTAATGAATTATCATATTGGCATTCATTTGCAAAAGCATTAGAGTTGCGTTTCGGACCATCAACATATGAAAATCATCAAGCTCAACTTTTTAAACTAAGGCAGCAAGGTTCAGTTACAGAATATCAAACAAATTTTGAGAAGCTAGGTAATCGCGTTATTGGGTTACTACCAGACGCAATCCTAAACTGTTTTATTTCTGGCTTAATTCCTGAAATACGAAATGAACTTGCTGTCCAAAAACCTCAATCAATTTCTCATGCTATTGGTCTGGCTAAGCTCATTGAGGCCAAAATAAAAGATTCAAAGCCCAAGTTTAAAACCCCTTACACACACCACCAAAACTCACCTTCCCAACCAACCACACAAAAACCAGCAACCGTTGATACCACCATAACCCCACCAACCAAACCTATATCCACTCCAGCAACTCACCCTTCAAACAACTATTTCCCTATTCGAAGAATCACTCCAGCCCAACAAGCTGAAAGGAGAGCTCAGGGCCTATGTTTTAATTGTGACGAAAAATTCATTCCTGGCCATAAGTGTGCAGCTGGAAAATTTATTTTGCTAATGATAGAGGATGACTCCTCAATTGAGGGTTCCCTAAAACAGAGTGAAATTTCAAATTTTTTGGAAATGGAAACCACAGTTCAAGAACCACAAGAACCTACTGAAACCTATTTTCAACTCTCCCCACAGGCTGTGAGTGGTGAATTCTCTCCCAAAACTCTTAAATTCAAAGGAATGCTTAATGGCCTCAATGTGTCCGTCCTCATAGACACCGGCAGCACTCATAATATTCTCCAGCCACGGACCGCCCACCATTTACAAATTCCTTGCCAAGATATTGCCAATTTTTCAGTAATGGTGGGAAATGGCTCAAAACTACAATGCTCAGGCCTATGTTCTCAAGTCCCTATCACCATTCAATCCCATTTATTTTTCATTCCTTTTTACTTAATCCCAATTGAAGGGGCATACGTTGTTTTAGGTATGGAATGGTTGAGAACGCTGGGACCTCTTATGGAAGATTTCTCAATTCCCAAAATTTCATTCACCCATGAAAACAAAACCATTACTATAACTGGTGATACCAATCTGGCACCATTCCAATCTACTTTTAATCAACTCTGTCATCTTCTCCACACAGATTCCATTGCCTTCATCCACTTACTGCTATATCAGCCTACATCTGACCAAACCTTAATGTCCAAAACCCAACCCTAAAATTCAATCCCCCACGAAATACAGTCCCTCATAACTTCTTACCCAACCGTTGTCAAAGAACCACATGGTTTACCCCCCTCTAGACCACATGATCATCACATTCCTCTCAACCTATACACTTCCCCAATCAATGTCAAGCCTTATCGCTATCCCCACTCCCAAAAGGAAGCGATGACTAATATTATTCAAGACATGCTTTCACAAGGCATAATTAAACCCAGTACCAGCCCCTTCTCATCCCCGGTACTACTAGTTCGCAAAAAAGATGGTTCATGGCTATTTTGTGTTGATTATCGGGCCTTAAACGCTGTCACTATCCGCGACTATTTCCCCATACCCACCATTGATGAACTATTTGATGAGTTAGGCTCTGCTACTTTGTTTACAAAGATCGACCTTCGGTCGGGCTACCACCAAATTAGGGTCGTACCAGAAGACACTCACAAAACGGCATTTAGAACCTTTGATGGGCACTACGAGTTTTTAGTAATGCCTTTTGGTTTAACTAACACTCCTAGTACTTTTCAAATCGGCAATGAATGACCTCTTTCGCCCCTACTTGCGACGGTTTGTTCTCGTTTTTTTTTCTGACATTCTTATTTACAGCAGTTGTTTTTCTGATCACCTACACCAGTTGACGTTGATTTTAGATTTGCTTGCGTCACATAAATTTGTTGCAAAATTTTCTAAGTGTGTTTTTGCAGTACCTGAGCTTGATTATTTAGGTCATGTTATTTCATCATGTGGAGTAACCCCTGACCCTATGAAAATTCAATCAATGCTGGATTGGCCGAAGCCGCGGTTACTCACGCAACTCAGGGGATTTCTGGGCCTCACCGGTTTTTATCGCAGATTTGTCCGCAACTACGCCACACTCGCCGCTCCGTTCACCGATTTATTACATTTTACAACCTTTAAATGGAATGCAGAAGCTGATGCTGCTTTTACAAATTTAAAGAAAAAGATGACTGAAACTCCAGTGCTAGCTCTTCCCAACTTCAGCAAGACATTTGTTGTAGAAACCGACGCCTCAGCAGTGGCCATTGGAGCAGTCCTCTCACAAGATGGTCACCCTTTAGCCTTCTTCAACAAGAAAATGTGCCCTCGGCTTCAGGCATCCTCTGTCTACGTTCGGGAAATGTATGCCATCACAGAAGCTGTAAAGAAATGGCGTCAGTATCTCATAGGACAACATTTTCACATTTTCACTGATCAAAAAAGCCTCAAAAACTTGCTGGTACAAACTATAAAAGCGCCCGAACAACAAAAGTGGGCAGCTAAATTGCAAGGGTTCAGTTTTGAGATATTTTACAAACCTGGAAGCTCTAATAAGGTTGTTGATGCTCTGAGTCGAAAGCATACTGAAGAAGATGCCCTTTGCCTTGCAATCTCATCCCCTTTCCCAACCTTCATCACGAACCTCCGACAGTACTACAGTGAAACAACAAAAAGTCAAAATCTGGTTGCTAAATGTCAGCAGGATCCCAAGATGGCCATGATTTTCAACTACAGAAATGGTCTATTATATTACAAGGATCGAATTTTCATACCCGATGATCTGAATTTCAGAACGGATGTCTTCACGGAATGCCACAATACTCCTTCGGGGGGCCATTCGGGGCTGAAACCGACACTCTCTCGTATCACAACCACTTTTTTATGGCCTGGACTGTACAAAGAACTCAAACAATTTGTTAAGTGTTGTTCTTCTTGCCAACATAACAAGTACCTGCCAACAAAAAAAAGGGTTTGTTACAACCACTCGAAATTCCAAAACAAGTTTGGGACGATTTATCAATGGACTTTATCACTCACCTCCCAAAATCGTTTGGTCATACAGTCATTTGGGTAATTTGTGACCGCCTCTCCAAGTTCGTGCACTTTGTTGCCCTTCCCACTAGTTTCTCTGCTAAGGATTTGGCTTTGCGCTTTTCGGTCGAAATATGCCGCCTCCATAGGATACCAAAATCCATTGTCTCTGACAGGGACCCTATATTCTTGAGCGCCTTCTGGAAAGAACTCTTTCGCGCACAAGGTACAACCCTGAAATTTAGTACATCTTACCATCCCGAAACTGATGGTCAAACCGAAGTGCTGAATAGATGTGTAGAAACATACCTTCGTTGTTTTACCAGCGACAACCCCAAGCAATGGTTCAAATATCTTCATCTGGCTGAGTATTGGCATAACTCCACCCTCCACTCTTCAATCTGCATGACTCTCTTTGAAGCGTTATACGGCAGACAACCCCCGACCGTCAGAGACTATGTTGAAGGTTTCTCCACAATACCTTCAGTTCAAACCACCCTACAAGACAGACAACAAATCCTTAATCGCTTGAAGCTCAACCTTAGACACAGTCAAACACTCATGCAGAAACACACAAACAAGAAAAGACAAGATTTTACCTTTGCTGAAGGAGACCTCGTTCTGCTCCGCCTACACCCTTATCGTCAAACCTCAGTCCAACGACAACCATCACAAAAACTTTCCAAACGTTTCTATGGACCCTTTCGGGTGTTGAGACGTATTGGATCTGTAGCTTATGAGTTGGAACTTCCACCAGAATCACGGATCCACCCTGTGTTCCACGTCTCTCAGCTCCGCCCTTATCATAGTCAAGAACCAATCATCAAAGTTTCACCTCTTCCGCAAAATATGCAGGAAGACCAGGTTAGTGAAGAACAAGAGTGGGTTTCTAACGTGATGAAGTTAAAGGAACAAAAGTGTTTAGGTAAGGACATGGGTTCAGAAGAAAAACAAGGGAGGGTGGAAAATAACAAAGAATATTGTGCGCAGAAGAAAATAGGTACTTTCAAGCAAGACTTAACAAAAAAAATGGGTTGTGGAAGTTTCAAGGATTTGGAAAGTGCAACTGAAAATCTAGAAGAGTATGTGCATGCGGACCCTTTATCTATTCCTCCCACCGATCAAGTGCATTTACCCGTGGCAAATTCTGTGTCGTTGGATCACATAGGATCCCCTTTGCTTTTTGACAACACCGCCCACATGAGGGACCCACCAACCTTGCCATCCCAACGTTCTTTTACCCTCCCACGTGATACAGCTGTATCCCAAATGTTTCCCAATAAACTAGTCAATGCACCAGTTCCCAACATGACCTTCCAGCCACCTACCCCACTAACTCTTGCCCCTAAAGTTGTTGATCTGGACCCTAAAGCACCGTTGGATCTCCAACGGCTACATCTCCCATCACCACATACAAACACGTGTCCTTCTTATCTTTTCCCTTGCATGCCCTCTCCACCGCCCATACCCTGCAGTCACGCTACCCCATGCCAAATAAAATCTGTGAAAAATCCCACGGTTTCCAACAACGAGATGCTTCCTAGTCACCCAATTGGGATTTCCCCTTTCCTTCCAAATGGGCCAGACGCAATTGAAACTCACCACAACCTTGAGGACAAGGTTTCTTCTGGGCCGAATAGTAGTGATAGGCAGTATTATAAGCCCATTAGAAAAATGCAAAAACCTGTTTGGCAGAAGGATTATTCTATGGAATAATTTAATATTTGGGCCTTAATTTAGTTTATTTTATTTTCTCTTCAAGTGGGCTGAGCCCAGAGTTGTTTAAGTCCTTTTGAACTCTTGTATTTAAAGGTTTGCTGTTCCCTTTCTAGGGCAGAAAAATATGACAATTTATTTCTTTCCTTATTTTTTTTTGTGTTTGTCTTTATGAGTAAACCTTAATCTCTTGGTAGTAGTAGAGCACTCTATCAATGTACGACAAAAGAACGAAAACGTAGCAATTGATTCCAAAACGGCAGTGAAAATTTTAAAATCAACTTACCCACTCGTCCTATAAATCAGGAGCTTCATTCTTCATTCTGGCCCATGCTCGAGAAGCTAAGGTCACTCTGCAAAAATTCCATCACAATCTCAGACCTTCAACCAGAACCTCTTTTTTCTCAAACCCAACAACCATGACACCATTCCACAAATTTCTTTAACCTACCTCAAATCAACACAAACACAAAACCCACAAATCCTAACAAGCAAACAAATCAATTCACAAACTCAAATTGCAGAAGAGAAGAAGAACAGAGAGTGAAACGAAAAACAAATTTAGATCCAAACCCACAACAAACCTGAATGAATGAGAAATCGAGAGCAGAACGGAGAAGCAAGACGCGAGAAGGTGGGAATGAGATGTGCGTCGTCATGTTTTGCTCTTGAAAACCATTTTAAAACTGATGATTGTTGCTTTTTATTTTTCGTCGCATGTTGATTATGAGAGTGAAAACATGTTGTTCTGTTTTGATTTTGCTGTAGCTTCTTTTGTGATGCGTTTGCGTTGAAGCTTTCCAATTTTTTTAATCCATTTTTTCCTTTGTTTTTTTTTAAATGGCTAATGGGCTTTTTGTTTTCAGCATTTAATTTCCATTCACGCACCCCATGTTGATGATAGTTACCACCCTTTCTTTTAGCTAACATTGTTATTCTATTTTTTTTTAAATCTACATTTTGTTGGGCTGTGAGCTTTGTGAGCCCATGTTGTTTTACATACCCACACCCCAATGATTCAGCCTATGCCACCCTTTCCTTTTTTCCGTTTTTTTATTTATTTTGTTATTTTTTTATTTTATTATTTGGGATTCTTCTCTATTTTTTTAATAAAAGCTTGTTATGTAACAATTAGGTCTCATTGATCTTATATGTTGCCTTGATTTTATTTTTAAAACTTTCACTCTATTTTATTTCCATTTCGATTTCATTTTCAATTTTATTTTGATTATTGGTCGATGAACATCTAAGAATCCTGGATTGTCGATTCATTGATGAAAATCTATGATCAAGATTAGACTATTTTCTTTTCTGACTTATCTCATTCCATTTTGATTAATTTTCATTTTTCAATTTCTTTTGGTCGATGAAGTCTTTAACATCGCGAATGTTAGTTATCAAAGTTGTTAACCTTCATTATTTCAAATCTGTAGTGAATGATCATCGAGATCATTTCCTATACTTTGGGATCGTGATAGGTTACCTTCGATTAATCGACGAAAGTTTGTGATTAAGACGAGACTGTCCTCTTTTATTTTCGTGTGGCACGATTCGTTGAGAACGATTCACATATGTTTCTCCATCGTGTTTTAGCACAAACATCGTTACTTGCGCGGCCACCTGTAGCAGGATCTTCGTCATAGATCGTGCTACGATGGTTTAGCACTATAGTTGACCTGATTCATCCGATCGAATGACAGTTAATGATTAACGATTAACCACTAACTTTAACTTCTGTTCAATATTATCTTGCTTTATCTTTCTTGTCCATATTATTATCTGTTCATATTATCATATTGTTTATCGTCATATTATTGATATCTTGTTCATCTAACCCTTTTTTTGTTCATCTTATTTGAAAACACAATAAAACTATCGAAACCCTAAAAACGATTAATTGGTGGACTGTTGGTTACTATTCTGAGGCATGAAGTTTGGACCTTGTACAGAAACCCTAGCAAGGAGATTTTTGTCTGAACTCTTGTTTGTGGCTTAGTTTAGGACACCTCACACACACGGCTTCCTTTTGCCTTACAATGACCCCATTTATTTCTCGCAATCCAGTGTACTTTACATGTACCCCGCTCTCATTCTGATATACGCACTTTACTCGCTTTTTTATTGTGGTTTTGTTTACTAGGAGCGCCCCTAGGGACTAGCATAGACTAAACCATTTTTAAACTAATTCTCGATTCGTCGTTGATCCATTTTCAAAACACCCTTGTAAGTCGATTGCTCTTTAGCATTCGCCATCAACCTAATGCACACACTCGCACTTTTCTTGGTTTCGTTATTAGGAGCACCCCTAGGGACTAGGATTAATTCTCATCTTTTTACAAACTCTCGATTCGTCGTCGAGCCATTTTCAAAACAACTTTTAAGTCGAGTTCCTTTTGCCTCACAATCAACCTCTTTTCAAGCAACCTCGGCGAATACAAACAAACCCTTGATTCAACATCAAGTGGATTTTCTCAACTAAATTTCAAAACACATAACAATTATCGAAACTTTTTTCATGGTGAAAGGGAGGGGATCGAGTCTACGGTCTTTTTCCTCAGTTGTTTGGGTGCGAGTTCTCTTACTCGTGTGTGAACAATTGACACCTCTAAAAGATCTCTAACTTGACAACATTCAAAACATTCGCAAGCATTCGTCGTTCATCCAAAACACTTAATCCATAGTCAAACACATTCTCGTTTCAAGGTGAAATGAAGGGGGATGGAGTCTTCTATCTTTTTTCTCAATTATTTGGGTGCGAGTTCTCTTACTCATGTGTAAACGATTGTCACTTCTAAAACACACCAACTAAGTCGTAGTTCCACGAACTACGAACTCTCTAATTCTTCATTCTCATCCGAATGAAGATACGTAGGCACAAGATTGCAATGATTTTGGCGAGCTACCTTCCATCTTTTTCTTTGCTACCTTTTTCTTTTTCCCCCGTTTGCGTCTACCTTTTCTACCTTCCATCTTTTTCTTTGCTACCTTTTTCTTTTTCCTCCGTTTGCGTCTACCTTTTCTTTTTTCCACCTTTCCCGTAGTCGAACTACAAACGCTCTGATTCCTCATTCTCGTCTGAATGAGCATACGTAGGCACAAGGGCCCCAATCCTTGGCGAGCACCCTATTATAAAAACCACTCATTTTCCCCTTAGCGTCGAATCCTTTTATCGTACTTTTTTTGCTTTATATCGTTTAGAAGAAAACAAATAAGCTTAGCTAACATTCATCACAATTCGAAGTAAGAGGTTCCCGTTGAGTACAACGGACTTGAGGGGGTGTTAATACCTTCCCCTTACGTAACCGACTCCCGAACCCAGAATGTGGTTACGATGATCATGTTCTTATCTCTTTAAAGGTTTTTTTTTCGATTTTTGCATTTCTCTCTTTTGGGATAAATAAAGTTCGGTGGCGACTTTGTCGAACCGCATTTCTTCCGTGCCTTTTGCGCGAGGGTCATATTTTCGATGTATTTTTCGAGGTGCGACAATGCCCTAACTTTCTTGTATAACATGTTCTGGCACATGTCACAACATCATGCTGGACATGATGTATGACTATCATGGCAGAACATCTGGTGTAACATCATGCTAATAGCATGTCATTTTACCAAAATGTAGCAAATCCAAAAGTCACAGAACTTACAATCTCACCCTTTGGCAAATTTTGGCTACAACAAGCTTAGCACACATCAGAGGCATACACAGCGGACTCAGAATATAACACAGAAAGCAAGAACTACAAACCCCAAACACAATGCTGTTAAAATAGTAGAGCACACCTGACAACACAATGTCAAGACATTTAGTCTGACATCACAGAAACACATGCTACATGACAACATGTAAGCTTTGTACAAACTGCAACTTTGCAGCTACAGATCAGACAGGTACACAGCTCCCCCTGTCATACATAACTAGTACTCCCCCTGAAGGGGAAAACCAAAATCACAAGAAGAATACACAAGAACACACATGAACTTTTGGAAGTTCTTACAAAAGAAACTTCAACAACACAACACACCCCCTGCAGAGAAAATGCATTCTCCCACACACATGAACACCATTACTCCAACTAGCAAACACCTCAGAGTCTGACATCCTCAGAACCTTACATCTTGTTCTTGCACACCAACATCAGTGGATCTTACCTTTCAGCATAGACACAAAACAGATTATCATGTTCCCCCTAAATAGTTGCATACAACCAACAACCAGAGAAAACTACTTTTCCTAAGCAGTAGTATAAACATGTCATGAAGTCATGGCATCTGATCCAACATCAGCAACAAACAAACATACTAACACTTTACTCCCCCTTTTTAGCCAAAAATTAATAAAAAGAAAAATATAGTAAATGTACATAATCATAAATGGAACCACACATATGGAAGCAAACAAAAATAATGCATAAAGCATAAACTTAGATGGAAACAAACAGTAATAGATGGAAGCACAAATTCAGATAATCTTTAGATGATCTTCCACCTCTTGCCCCTATCAAAGACCCTTCTACACTCCTTGGAGTTGTCATAAGATTTAGGAGTATTGGTACTGAACTTCCCTGTTATAGCCTTAAAACATGCCTTCTTCAAATTAGTCCTTCTATCTTGCAAATATCTTTTGTTCCATCTACTAACAACTGTCACTTGCTCAGGCCTACCCATCATTAGAGGATAGAGGAAGATGCAATATGTGTTGCATTCCTCCATTTATGTAATTGCTATAACTCTTCAGCAGTGCCTTTTCTCACTTCACAGTCTATGTTCTCAAAAACATCTCTATATGAGGGATTAGTAAGCATAACAGTCAGATGATCCTTAGTGTCCACACAATTCAAAATCAAAGCCATTGTCTTTCCTTCATTAAGATTCCTGATAAGTTGATCATACCTGTTAGGGTTCTTGTTCCAGACTGATTTGATGAAATATCTTATAGCATTCAGATCCTTACAATATAATTTCAGAACATCAGCCCTGTCATCACGTTTCTTCAATATATATTTCATCCATACTAATTGAAAGCAACCTTCTCTGATTTCACCATACTCAGCTTCAGTAGTACACCAAGAAACACATGTTTGCTTATTGTTAATCCAGGAAATCATATCTCTTACCCATTCTACCTTGTATAATTCTTTCATCATAACCTTTGTGCTGTAGAAGTAATGCAAATCACAATCCGTTGCTCCAATGATGCAATTCAAGATCTTCTTCTTTAGAATAATAGAACTCATTCTTGGTTCAAACTTGCAATCAAGACATGAGTTTGTTATTTCCTTTGTAAACCCAGTAATGTTTCTTTTAATATAGTGTCTAGCACTAAGATCCTCGGATAGCTTTGAATGACTCTCTGAAGTGACTTGAGAGTTATCCAACAAAATGCTAGAGAAGTTATAGCTTTTTTCTTTTGTCTGACTAGTCTGCACAGAGGATGTTCCAATGTTGTTCTTAACATCCATCCTTTATTTTGTAACTGAATCATCAATCACCACATTGATAAATTCCATTGTCATCCCAGTTCTGGAGTTAAAGATTCTAAAAGCTCTATTGCTTGAAGAGTAACCTAGAAATATCCCTTCATCTCTTCTGGGATCCATCTTACCTTTTTGGTATTTGTTAGTCAGGACATAACATTTGCTTCCAAAAATATGGAAGTAATTGACTGTAGGCTTCCTTCCTTTCCATAGCTCATAGAGAGTGATTGAAGTGCCTTATCGCAGAGTGACCATATTATGAATATAATAAGCAGTATTCATAGCTTTAGCACAAAAATGACTTGGTACTTGCTTATCACAAAGCATAACTTCAGCTAATTCTTGTATATCCCAGGTCTGTTGCTCAAAATTTCCATTTAGCTGAAAAGAAAGGTTATAACTGATGTCTTCAGACTCACAATATTCAGTGAATTTGGTATTCTAAAACTCCTTGTCATGATAATTTCTAATCTTAACAATCATACTCTTTTGCTCCTTTTGAGAATGAAGACACCTGAAGAAGTTTGGTCGGGTCACCCACCAGATCTCGACAAACTGAGAGTATTTGCCTGTTTAGCCTATGCTCATATTAGGCAAGACAAGGTCGAACCTAGAGCTCTGAGATACATGTTTCTTGGATATCCTGAGGGAGTCAAGGGTTATAGGTTGTGGTTCCTAGAACCACGTCACAGAAGATGTATCACAATTCGTGATGTAGTTTTCAATGAAGTCGAGATTGCGTTCAAGAAAACTGGTGATGTTGGTCGATGTGCAGAAATCTCTGAAGAGGAACTGGAACAGGTAGAGATTCCTCTTGAGGTGGAGCATAGTGATGTTGAAGTGCATAGCCCAGATGAAGTCGAAGAAGAAGAGCAAGATGCTAAAGAGACTGAGGAAACTGTCGATGACTACCCACTGGCAAGAGATAGGTCGATAAGAATCATCAAGCCAACTCAAAAACTTGGTTATGCAGATCTTATAGCTTTTACCTTAATCTCTGCAAGTGAGGTACTTGAGGAAGAATCTAGAGATTACAAGGAATCTATGAGGAGTCAAAATCAGACTAAATGGCAAAAATCCATGGATGACGAGATGAAATCTCTTCATGATAATAACACTTGGGAGCTAATTGAGAAACCTGCAGGAGCAAGGTTAGTCAGTTATAAGTTGATTTTCAAGGTCAAGGAAGGAATCGAAAGAGTGATGTCGAAGTGCTTTAAGGCAAGTCTAGTTGCTAGGGGGTTTACTCAGAAAGAAGATGTCGACGTCAATGATGTGTTCTCACCTGTTGTAAAGTATAGATCCATTAGAATGTTCTTGGCCATGGTGGCAATGTTCGACTTGGAGTTTGAGCAAATGGATGTGAAGACAACATTTCTGTATGGTGACCTAGACGAAACGATCTTAATGCGTCAACCTGAAGGGTATGCAGAAAAGGATAAGGAAGATTATGTGTGCAGGCTAAATTAGTCTTTGTATGGCCTGAAGTAATCTCCTCGATAGTGGAACAGGAGATTCGACAAGTTCAAGACACACATTGGTTTCACTAGGAGCCTGTTTGACCATTGTGTTTACTTCAGATTTCGACCTGGAAACTCACTTGTTATTTTTTTTTCTTTATGTGGATGATATCCTCATAGCTAGCAACAGTGTCGAGGATGTAATGGAGGTGAAGGCTGAACTCAGTAAGGAGTTCGAAATGAAGGATCTGGGAGCTGCCATCAGAATTCTTGGGATTGACATTCGGAGAGATAGAAAGTAGTTAAATTATGCTTATCTCAAGAGACATACCTACGAAAGCTTCTCGACAAGTTTGATATGTCGAATTCAAAGCCTGTTGTAACTCCAACAAATCCTCAGTTTAAGCTTAGTACTACTCAAAGTCTGAGTACTGAAGGTGAAAGAATCTATATGAGTAGCATCCATATGCCAGTGTGGTAGGTTCTTTGATTATGTTATGGTATGTACGAGGCCAGTCATAGCGTATGGAGTGAGCCTTGTAAGCAGGTATATGGTCAATCCTGGAAAAGCGCACTGGCAAGCTTTGAAGTGGATTCTCATGTAC
Organism: Lathyrus tuberosus; assembly: GCA_022829125.1. Lineage (NCBI taxonomy): Eukaryota > Viridiplantae > Streptophyta > Magnoliopsida > Fabales > Fabaceae > Lathyrus > Lathyrus tuberosus. The sequence continues at coordinate 2,628,642 of JALAZF010000193.1, forward strand.
ATAAATGGGTCTCTGAAAGAGTCATGATTTATGGTGGAGCCTATGATGATGATAGCAAAGTCGAAATCGAATGGTTTGTCGACTATGATTATACAGGTTGTATGGATTCCAGAAATTCTATTTCTGGATATGTGTTCACTCTATTCGGCACAACAATCAGTTGGAAAGCAACGCTTCACAAGGTTGTTGCCTTATCAACCACTGAAGCAGAATATATTGCCCTCACTGAAGATGTGAAAGAAGCATTGTGGCTTGAAGGTTTTGCAAAAGAGCTAAAACTTCAAGGTCGAAGTATCACTGTTAAATGTGATAGTCAAAATGCAATACACTTGTCGAAGAACTCATCCTATCATGAGCGAACAAAGCACATCGATGTGAGGTTTCACTTCGTCAGAGAGAAAATCAAGCATAGTGAAGTCCAGGTGCTGAAGGTTTCGACCGATGACAATGTTGCTGATATGATCGCCAAGACGTTGTCAAGTTGCAAGTTTTTCCATTGTATGCAATTGATAAAGCTGCATGATGAAAGTTAGTTTGTTCCCTGTTGTTTGTAGAGTTAGATCCAAGGTGGAGATTTGTGAGATTTTGGGTCGAACTCTAGATCTGTCGAGGAAAAGCTTTCATGTGTTTCGACAGGAGACAAGCATGAAGTCGAAGGTGGGTCACATGCTGATGTCGAAGGGTTGCATACTATAGCCGAAGTTTATTCTAGTATGTATTGTCGAAACATAATGTTGACTTAATATGTCAAATTGGGTCTTGTGTTAAAGATCCAATTGTTTAGTTAGCTTGTAATGTAAGTTAGCTAGTTAGTCTATAAATAGGCTAGATCACTCAATTTGTTGAGTGAGGCCAATTGTGATATTCATTTGTAATCATTTGTAAACCCTTATGGAAAAGTGAATAGTAAATAATTTGCATTAATCCTTCTCCTTCTTTCTTTTTTTACCATTTCTTCTTTCTCTCTTTGTTCTAACCGTTTTCATTGTTCACCCAAGAACTCTGTTTCTCAATCTTTATTTATTAAAAGGTATCGTTTGTGATCACAACAATTAATTTTATGAATTGGAACATATGGACTACTTTGAACTTAATCTCAAATATCATAACTCGACTCTTCAATAAAAACAATTTATTTTCTCTTTCCAAAAAACATACCTTCAGCATTGAAAAATGGCAGTTTGTATTTGAAATCACCCTATCTCGTGAGACAATTAGTATTTAAATAAAAATTAGAATCTAATTCTATTTATTACCCATGTGACTTCATGCACAGTAGGAAGAATTGTGATAAAAATGATTTTTAAAACTTTAAAGAAAAAACTTGATTTTACTTGGTTGATTTTAAGAAAAGAGAAGAGATACAGATTAAGTGCATAAGAATAAATGACAGAAATATAAAATATAAAGAGATAAAGGAAAAAAATAACACACCACAAATCATACTTGTTCAGCGTTAATCCATGTAGCCTACTTCAGTCCCTAATGATTTTTTTCTTAAGAGTTTCACTAACAAAAGATCTTTTATTACAGGATCAGGTCACAACCTTCTTACTCCATACTTTATATCTGATTCAACTTGAAACCTTTATATTAATATCAAAATCACAAGAGAACAATAGTATTATCCTCGTAGCCTACTTCAGTCCCCAAGAATGCATCCTTAAGAGTTTCACTAACAATAAAGCTTTTATTGCAAGATCAACTCACAACCTTCTTATATCAAAATTTTATCTTTAGTCCAGTTTGTAACCTTTACATTAATATCAAAATCACAAGAGAGCAATACTTTCTGATTCAAATTTATAATACAAACACATTAACTTGTAATTACACAAGAACAACTCTTATTGAGTGTCTCATTGTTTCAACACAATATTTCTAAGAAAATATGAAATTTTTAAGAAGAGAGTGATAGCAAGAGAAGAAGTAACATTCATATTTCATGCGTGTTTTTGTTTGAACACGTGTCCTTTTTATATAGTAAAAGATTTAGCCAAAAAAAGAAAATATTTTGGGTCGGATCCACATCATAATCGATTAGAATACGATTCTAATCGATTATGATTGAGCAATATAGGAATAATTTTCCTAGATTTGAACCATAATCGATAAGAAAGCTTCCTTAATTGGGTATTGGATGATTTTACCACGCAATCAATTCGACAAATGTCATAATTTATTAGAAGGTGAATTTTCGCTTCAAAATTGATTAACAAAGCTTCATAGTCTATTAAGCTTCGATTTCAAAAAGGTTTAGCCCAAATTAAGAGGTTTAGAAGAAGTTTTCTAAAAAAAATTTTAGAAAATAGTTTGAGTGTTATCTTAGTAATTTGAGAACTACACACACTTAATATTACGTTACGATCTTAAAGAAATAAATAAAGAATAGAGCACATGATCTCATGCGAGTTTATGTATATTACATAAACGTATATTTATTTTATGTTGTTCTTTACCATTTGATTCTCTCTAGTCAAATATCAGATTTTTTTTTTTTAATTTGATGATGCTTATGATTGTTTTGCTTTATTCCCTTTGTTATCATGATTGGACTTTCTTGTCTTGGACGCGTGGTCGTCCCGAATTAAACAAAAATGGATCTAACTCAATCTTGAGTTTTCCAATTAAAAAGAAGCTATAAAGAGTGCAAGATACAAAGATTCATAATTAATTAAAGGGTTAAATATGTTTTTAGTCCCTATAAAGTTTGAAATTTCATTTTTAGTCCCTCCTGGGTTTTGGCAACGGTTTTAGCTGGTTTTGGCAACGGTTTTTTTGTAAAAACCGTTGCCAAAAGGTAGAGAAGGACTAAAAATGAAATTTCAAACTTTATAGGGACTAAAAACATATTTAACCCTTAATTAAATCAAGCTTCTTCTTCTTTTTGACAATGCACCTTTAGGCATTTGGGCATGCAGCCTCATCTCTCTTTCTGTTTGAATGTTCCTCATTGCAATTTCTCAATAGAAGACACAACCTGTTTCTTCTTTATGTGGATGGTAAGCATGTTAAATCTAATACTAGTTTATATGTTGGTTTTGTAATCAGACAAGATATGAGCATAACTTGAACAAAAATCACAAAAAGATAAATAATTCATTCTGCATAAATAAACAAAACCATACTTATAAATTATAAATATGAAAACATAATTCAGTTTTTCTTGTAATCACTCAACAAGAGAAACATAGAAATAGCTTAACTCAATAACAAACTACTTAATCACTTCCTAAACATAACAAAAAAATCAATTATTGAGGCAAATATGGAGACAAACACACCCTTGTTCCATTCCAAACCATCTCTAGCAAACACCATTCATCTTATCATTCAACTTCTTCCTTTCCAACACAAACTTCTTCCAAACCGCAGTTATTTCTCTCTGAGTCTCCAAAGCACTCTTTTTAGCCGTCACAACTTCACCATTATTCTTCACAACTTCAAGAACCGTAACATTGCTACTGCTACTTATCATTTTTATCCTCGCTGCAAGTGCATCGAGCTCGTGCAACACTTTCTCGATATCGGCCACAAGCCGCTCTGCTAAAGTCCTCGAGAAATCCTCCCTTATGACAACGCGTAAAACGGTTATGTGTTGAGCGTCCGGAGGCATGCTGTATGCCGGAACAATCCATCCGAAGCGCCTCAACAAGTCCGAGATTTGGAATTCATCAAAGCTTGTATGGTCCTTCAATGTGAAGGCCACTAGAGGGACACCGTCATCTTTCGACACGATGTTGAAGCGCCCCATTTTCTCGAGTCCTCCTTTTAGTACTATCATGTTGTCTCTACAATTTTCCATCACATTTTTATACCCCTGCAACAAGTAAATGCAAAGAATTAGTACATCGCATAATTTTGAAGTGTTTTACAAGAAAAATATGAAGATTTTAATACCTCGAAACCAAGGCGAATCATTTGATAGTATTGCGCGATGACTTGGCTAGAACCTGCATTTCATAATTTTGTTAAAGAACCTATTATATATATTCATGTACTCAGATTCACCGCACTCAAGAAATCTCGATGGTGTGATTAAGACCAGACATCTCACATTTCAAATATGAGTTGTCTGATCTTGATCTACTCATTTGATCACGCGAATGTTGCAAATGCTAAATCGCGGATTAAACTCCTATTATTGCGTGTTCCGATTATGTGCTACGTACCTTTGGAGAAGTTGAGCGTAAATGTAGGTTGATCAGCTCCGAGATAGTTGATGTGAAAGATGAGTTCCTCTGGCAAATCATCCTTGCTTCTCCAAATAGCCCAACCGATTCCGGCGTAAACAAGACCATATTTGTGACCACTAACATTGATGCTCTTCACTAGCGGTAAACGAAAATCCCACTCGAGCTCTGGATATATAAATGGAGCAATGAATCCACCACTAGCTGCATCAACATGAATAGGAGTGTCCCATCTACAAAAGAATTTCATATATATCAGTTCCTCAAATATCAGATACATTAGTTATTCAATGAACTTAAAAGTGATATTGTATTTTATAATAAGGACCAGGTAATATTATAGAACCTACCCGGTTTCCTTATTCTTTTCAACAAGGAGATCGTTTAAGCGTTTAACATCTTCGAACTCGCCGTTCAATGTTGAACCAAGAATAGCCGCAACACAAATGGTGTTCTCATCAACCAATTCCACAGCCTTTTCAGGGTCCATTACATAGTATCCTTCACTTAGTTTCACCTCTTTCAACTCCACCTCGAAGTACCTTGCGAATTTCTCCCAACAAACCTTCAAATGGACGATAATTGAAGATATTAAAGAATGGAATAACAAAAACAATGTGAGAAAGAAGAATATGATTTTGAATATATGTAATGTACCTGGACATTGGCTCCAGTGACAATGTTGGGTTTGTCAAAAGGCTTTCCCTCTAGTTTTCTTTTGTTCTGCCATTTTCTTTTGAATGCTAATCCTGCTAACATTATGGCCTCTGATGAACCAACAGTTCCAACACCAACTGCAGCTTCAGTTTCTTCAAGGGGTGCATTGAAAAGATGAGCTATCATGTTAACACACCGATTCTGCATATAGATGTCACAAACAATTACTATTGTTCTTCAAAGCATATTTTTAATTTGTCATGGATTTTTCATAATTTTTCTTAAAACACCTTATTATTGAAAAAATGTGTGTTCGTAATTATATCTATGTTTAAAATTGAAACCAACATTTATGATTATTATCGGTAATTATTTTTATTTTTACCATTTGTGAAAAATGATTAGATATGAATTTTTTAATAAATAAAAAAATAGAATATTTCTTGATCCATAAAAAAATTAAAAATATTTTAGATTTTCATCTATACAAATTTTATGTAATAATTACTTTTTTCTATTTCTTTTTAATTGTTGCATTTGCTGAAAAATGTGTTACTATTTATTTTGAGTTTTTAAAATTTAATATATTATTAATTATTATTTTATCAATATTACTTTTAAGTATTCTTTGCATAGAAAAAAAATTATTCAGAATATTGTAAGAAAAAGATAAAGAAGCATTTCAAAGATAATAAAATGTATTACCATGTGTGTAAAAGTCATACAAAACAACAAAAGGTTAAATTTAGAAAATGAATATTGATTAGTCAAATGCAGGGATTCATTAAATAATCTCATCTACTAGCCAATCTGCCAACGGATGGTATCTCTAATTAATATAAAGCAAATTAAGCATTTAATATATGTATCAATAAAGGCAATGTCAAAAAAAGGCAATTTGACTAAAAAATTAGCGACAAAAGCAAAGAAAGTGCCACGAAAAGAACCGTTTAATTAATCAATCATGCTGTATTAGGTGGCGAATGTAGTATTGTTAGTATGGGCATAGGAATGTTTGGAGTGTGGGCAGTAGGAGACTTGCAGGGTTGTGGTGGTCTGCTGTATCACCTTAACTTGGTTCAGTTTAGATTTTTATTATGCAGTAGCTGTAGTGGTAACTGGCCAGTTTCTTTGTTTACACTTTGTATCGTGGTATGGTGAATCTGGTGTACTATAGCATTGCTTGTGCTGTTGTTTTAATAAATTTTGGCTTTTCCAAAAAAAAAATCAATCATGCTGTATTTGTCAACAACAAAAAATAATTAACCATATCTAAAAACCGACACACAACTTGTGAGTTTTTTATTAAGAGAATAAATCATTTATACTCCATTATTGGAGCCTTAGAAAAAAAATATATTATATGCCATGTTCTATGCTTTTAAACTATTAAAATAATAAAGTTGAGTGGAGTAATTAAATTAATATTTAATATTTGTTAGCTGATAACAAATCGGTTTTTGACCATAATATTTATTTATATTTATTTAATAATATAACTAATTTATAATACTTATAAATAAAAAATTTAAAAGATATTTACTTCTTTTAAGAAAAAAAAAGTCAACAGAGTAAAAGTATAATTTTTGTATTAAAACTATTGAATACACAATTTTTAATATTTGATTGACTAACTCGTACCTCTAACATTTTCTAGTAGCTATGTCTAGTTAATGAAAAGCAAATTAAGCATTTAATATAAGAAAAAGATTGGCGAGAAAACCAAATGTTTGGGTTGGAGTGATAAACGAACTTCCATTAAGAAATTAAGATTTGGAAAATATCGATTTTGATTTTTTTGATGAAAATAATATTTAGCCAAATTTATAATCATTCAAGGCGAACTCTGAAATATTAAGGCCTTTTCTAGAAACTAGAGAGGTTGGAAAAAAAATTGGCTACAAAAGAAAGAAAAAAAGTGCTGGGAAAAGAAGTTTTTAATTAATCAGCTTTACTATATTTGTCCACAACAAAAAAATAATCCACCATATCTAAATCACACACACAACTGGTGAATTTTTTATTAAGAGAATAAATAATTTATACTCCATCATTAGCGCGTTAGAAAAAATATGTTAAATGCCATGATCTATGCAATAAATTAATCAAACAATCAAATAAAGATCAGAATTTTTAATATTTGATTGACTAACTTCCACCTTTAACGTTTTCCATAAATTAATCAAATAAAGATCAAAATTAAAAAATAAAAAAAAAAGGTAAATAAGATATATACCTGTAGTTCAGTGGTGACAGGGTATTCATCCATGTCAACGTAGTTCTTGTTGATGGAAGCCATGATGAGTTTATCACACTCTGGCTCCATCCATGTTGTCACAAACGATGCCAGATTCAATCTAGGATTTCCATCCAGCATCAGTTCATCGTTTATGATCTGATATGCTGCATCCTTTGGTATCGATTCCTCCGGCATCTTGAATCTATAACAAAATTCAGCTAACATTTGTTAAAAATATTGATAGTAAGACAATCATGATCTAGATACAGACAAAGACACGACACTGATACATGACACTGATGTGATGCGTTACCTGGGAAGTGAAGTTCTGACATAGCGAGAAGCAAAGGTTGAGTGGACGGAGACATCGGACTCGGAGGCTGTTTTAGAGAGAACCATGGTTGTTAGAAAGAGAGAGATGTTTGTTTGTTTTTGTTTATGTGTGTATCGATGAAATGAAACAGGGGAGTTATGCATGTATATAAATACCGGGACAATTTCGTTACCCATCATAAAAAGTTGGATAAGCTATCTTCAATCAAACCACTAATGCCATATCATTTTATTATATTTAATTATTTATTTAGTGATTTAAATTTTGTAAATTTCTAATGCAATATAGCCTAATTTATTCTATGGATAACTCTACCTAATTTTTTGAAGTGGGTAGATAAGAATTCACCTATAAATACACATATTAGTGCGCTACACGTTTTGTTTCATTAATTGTTACAGGTAAAAGGACGAATCAAATACTCTATTCAACACAAGAAAAAAAGAACCAATTGAATACTAGTCTATATAAAGTCAAAGACTCTTTCTACCGTGTGACTTTATTAACACGGAATACTTCTTCTACTTTTATTTTTGTTGATACTAAATATTTAAGACCCTTTAAATTAAATTATAATTTATTTTTAAATAGTTGAATTATTAAATTTGTTGATTATTGATATAATTTTATAAATTTATTCTTAAGAAAAAAATTATTCATTGTTTCTGTAACACTATTTGTTATGAGCCGGACATATTTCTATTGGACCGACCACTTTAAAATAGTACGTTTTGGATCATGACTTTTTAGTGTTTTCAAAATCTTCTTCTTACTATAACAAGAAACCTATGTATCTTATACTTTACAACAGGAAATCTATGTCTCGAGTACATCCAACGATCTTCTGCATTTCATACTTGAAAGATAGTGAGACTGTTATTTCTCTCCCCATATATATGAAATGGCGCCAAAATCAGGTAACAAGTTTTAAATTTAATTTGAATACTCTTTACTCTTTCACATACTGACTTAAACATCAGAGTGCTAACCTTGTAGGTACACCTCACTTCTCCGCATCGGAAACTCTGCAACTTCCACATCTATTTCTATTTCTAGCGTCGTCTGTAGGAATCGACTTTTGATTCCCGCATTCTTATCAAGAACAACTCGTTCTCCACCTGAAGAAAGATCTCTGCCAGAAACAAATCGAGCGTAAGCAATAACTTCTGTGAAGATGATCGAGGAACCTGATTCCATTTCAGATCCAATCATTCACCTATCGACATCGATTGATGCATTTCAAAGCATTGCCACATCCAATGCTTCGCCATCTCCCGGCTGATTCTTGATAGACACGGATCCGAGAAGCCAGCGAGTTAATCAGCCAGAATTAGGATTCCTAAATCAAGAAAAAAATCGACGGAATCGCAAACTCTGAAGTACCTCTGGTTCTCGTGAGAAGAGGAGGAGTTTCGAATTAGATAATCTTGTCTCTCTTTAAGTCGTTCTATTTCTTCCAATAAGTTTTTATTTTTCAATTTGATGAAAGAAATATTGTCTTTGGAGGTAGAGACAATTTGTTATAATTTACTTTTTTCATTAGTTAGCTTTTTACATATGTGAAACAAGTCTTAATAAGAAAAATAAGAGGTTAGCTCATCTTCTTCATTATTTTCCATGAGAGATACGTTTGCTTCTTCTTTATCATAGGATTTCACATCATTGTCATCCCAAGATATGTAGGTTGTTTTAACTTCTTTTCACAGTTTCTTGGATCTTCTCTGATTTTGAGGGTAGTTTGGTCTTATGTTCCCTTCCTTTTCACATTGGTGGCATGTGGGATTGACGGAGTACCCTTCTTCATTTTGCTCTCGGAAACTTGTAATTTGTTTTTCTTGCCTTAAAAACTCTTGAATTTTTGAAACTTGAGTTTCATATATATGTTAATCTCACTTTACAGTTTTTATCTTTTAATTCCATATCTTTAATGTTAGTAGCATTTAGTGCAATACTTTTCCTTTTCTTCTTGTCAATTTCTTCGACATTAACAAGTATGTTCAGCTCCATCTCGTGTTTCTGGAATTTACCAAAAAAGTATATGTGTGTGAGAGAGAGAGAGAGAAAGAAATAGAGAGAGAGAGCGCGTGTGTGTGTATGTTTGTGTGTGTATGTATGTGTGTGTGTTGTGTGTGTGTGTGTTGTGTGTGTGTGTGTGTGTATCCATGGTTGATAAATCCCTACATTCACAAATTGTAGTGAATTTAGGTTGCTAATTCCGGTTTATGCATCCAAGAATTTTCACAACCAATTCCTCATTTGAAAATATTTTTCCCATGGTTCTTATATGACTCATGATATAGGTAAATTGTGATTGCATTTGATTTATGTTCTCTTCAGATTTCATTCTAAAAATTTCATACTCGTGAGTTAATGTGACTAACCTTTCCCTCAGTAGTTCTTTCATGGGTAGTTTGTAGGATGTTCCAAATTTATTTTGCAGTCTCGCAGCGAGAAACTTGAAAGATTTCATCAAGATCGAGAGCGGCGGTGATGATAGTTTTTACCTTCAAACAGCGCTGCACATTTTCTTTATCATATTTGGGTCTAATACTTTTCAGTTTTGTTTACTACAACATCAATGATATCGTGTGTAGGAAAAAATTGGACATTCTTTCAGAGCGTTCCAAACTCCACGGTCCATCCATTTTATGAAAAACTTCATTTTCTCTTTCCACAAACTATACTCTTCTCCATTAAAGGATACAAGTTTGTTTAGTAAATAACTTAAAGTCATTTTCCTCCTAGGACGATTAGTCATTAAGAGGAGTTAGGCTCTAAAGCTACTTGTTGGACAAGTGATTACAAGCACAAGAGGGGGAAGGGGTAAATTGTGGTATTCAAAAGTCGTGATTAATTTAGACGTTTTAATAATTAAGTAAATTGTGTTAGTATTTTTAAGATCAGAATAAAAAGTAGCGGAAAATAAAGCAATAAAGTAAATAGCCGAAATTCAAAGATAATGGTTAGAGAGATGACACCAGAGAGTTATCCAGGTTCAACCGAATGTTGGCCTACTCTTGCCCCGAAGAAGTCTTCTTGAGATTTGACTATAATATCGAGCTTTTATAGGTCATGCCCACGAACCTTTGATACAAGCAAATCAAGAGATTTTAAATTGGCGTATCCCTAACCAAAAGTGAGATTTTCCATGGGTTGAACTCACAAACTGAGTAGAGATTTTACAAGCCGGTCTCAATAACCAAACATAACTTTTATAGGATGAGTTCTATAACCAAACCAAGATTTTCAAATGGTTTATATAAATAACCAAACTCATTTCTTCAAGAGTATTGCACTCTTGAAAATAAAAACAATGTCAAAAAACCAGTACAACTCTTTCTTCACATGCAGTTTTCACTCACAAAGCACTAAGGCAATTTTGATGAAAAGAAAATATTTAGAGAGATAGAGAGAAGAGAGAAGAGAGATAAATTGAAAGAATTAGAGAAATCATGAATTCTGTTGTGGAATGAAGTGAAGAGAGGTCTCCTTTATATATGAGAAGAATTAGCTCAAAAAGGAAACAATCCATGGGCTAATTAAGTCACATAATCGATTAGGTACCGAGTATAATCGATTAGGAACTTTGAATAATCGATTATTATGGCCCAACATGGAAGGTTTTGATATAGAATTGTTACCAGTCATTAAAAGATTATCACAATCATTTATAAACTCGATTAGAAATCATCTAATCAATTAGGTTCAGGATCTAATTGATTAAATAGTTGAAAAAATTATCCTAATCAAGCAGACAATCCTATAATCAACTCGCTAGGCCTTAAAAACATTTTTTATGTGATTTTGTTAAGTAAAGAAATGCCTTAAAAGTATTTTAGGTGTGTGTGTCAGTTGTCTCAATTCTTAAGAGTTACTCTCATACTTTCACAAGACTCTAGTCACTCAGATATACACGACTAGATAAACTTTTACACTCCCTCTCTTTCATAACTCTAAAGCTTTCATGTTTTTTCCAGGTATACCCATCATATAAGAACTTCATTGGAACCTTGAATCTTTTACTTGATGAGGCTTTATAAATCTTCAAGTTAATCACCATCATCTAAGAGTTGTAAATATATTACCGCCAAATTCAAAAAGCATAAGAGTTATCGTCATCAAAACACCAAGAAGGTCATCAATGTCAGGATCATCGACTTTATACCTCAAACACATAGATCCACAACTACAACATCTGGAGATAAGATTCCAAAAAATAGAAAGTATCTCTTGGGCTCTCGTTATAATGATGACCCAAAAATTGAGGCATTATTTTTTAGCACAACACATCACTTGAGGATTGACCACCTTATCATGCAAGTGTTGTTCAAACAACACTTAGCAAAGATAACTAAGAAGTGGTTCGTTGAAGTCTATAAATTCAATATTGTTGGAGCACAAGGTTGAATATGAAGAAGAGGATGGAAGATAAAAAACTTTGTAACTAACTTCTAAATGAAAAATGATTACAATGTTCTATTACAAACTAAGCTAAGCTTTAGCTTATATACATAAGCCCAAGCTAAATGCAATCTATATGCAAAGCCAAAATAACTCTAAATTCAACAGAATATGAATTTGGAATACACTTTAACACCATCCCTTAATCCACATTCAAGACTAAAATCAACAACATCAATTCCATCCCTCAAATGGATAAAATATGCAGTCTTGATAACTTTAGTCAGCACATCTATAAGTTGCTTCTGAGTACTACAATGAACAACTTCAAGCACTCCATTATGAACCTCATTGCACATAAAATGAAACTTTGTGTCAATATGTTTGCTTCTTCCATGCAGCACTTGATTCTTGGCAAGGTTTATAACTGATTTGTTGTCAATCATTAACTTCATAGGCTTTATCACCTTGATCTTTAGATCCTGAAATAAGTCCAGAGTCCAAATAGTTTCACAAGCAAACGAAGCACCTGCAATGTACTTAGCTTCACAGGTTGACAATCGATAAGTGTAAAATTATGGTTAATTTGTAATTGAAAACATGGCATTTATTAACTTATTTCATTATATTCTTGTAGAAAAACCTCAACTTTTGTGTAAATATCTAACTATATTAGTTTATCATGTATTTAGTAGTACTTTGCTTAAATTCAACCCATTTTTTAGGTATTTATGCTTAGGAGGAGATTTAGTCATCAAAAGACAAAGATATGGCTTCAACATGCATTTTTTTATCAAAGCAATCCTGCTGATGGGGCTTAGCACCATTGTAGCATAGTAGTTTGTTCTTATCACGGTTAAAGCACGCTTAGAGGTGGCTAGTCAAGGCTACCGCGCTTAACGCCAAATTTTGTGCTTAGCGCCATTTATGTCGGTTTAAGTTATTTGTCTGCTAACTGCACTTAACGCCAAATCTTGTGCTTAGTGCAGTCTGTTTTTTCAGCTTTATATACATAGCTTCGCACTTCATATTTTTAGATATACATTACATTTTGGAGAGAGAGAGAGAGAGGGAGAGGGGGAGGGAGAGAGAAAAAACTTAGAAAACAACAAAAGAGGGTGATTCTTGAAGATCGAAAGTTGGGTTCGCATCAATCATTGGGAAATCACGATTGATGCATGTTTATTTTCATTCTTCTCTTTGTATCAATCTACCATGATTAGTTAAATCCCTTTCTTGTTGGGATTGGATGTAGTTCACTGTCATAGTATGTATTTTTATCGATCATAGCGTTATGTATAATCTATTCATGCATTAGTATCGATGTCATTCTTTTTTACTCGTTTTATATATTGATTTGAACTGTTATTGAGAAATACTCTTCGAATCTCGATCTAAGATAATCATATGTTAGATTATAAACTCTAGACATAGATTTAGATTTAACATTCACTTGAGTATCGAGTCTTAATGCTACCGTATTGTTTAATAGGCCGGGAGATCGTCGATTCAACAATACAGTTGAACTCTCGTCAGGAGTTTAGACATAAACACTGTCGGCGAGCGATACATGATGATAATGATAAGTTTTTAGATTGTGTATAACTGATTGGTAAATTACATATTCTATCGATGGATGAAATTCAATCCTGACAAGTTCTCATCTCTCTGAAACTTTATTTATCATTCATTTGTTTTACATTTTGTAGCTTTAAACCATAAAATATCTTGCAAACTTAAGCTTAAAATCATATTAACTTTTGATCGACATTGATATCGCACCAATACCTGTGGATATGACAAAGCAAATACTCACCCTTGATAGCAATACTGCAATCAACAAAATGGCATCGTTGTCGGGTACTGGCGTTTAGATATTAAAAGCATAGCAATAGTTTCTATCTTTTTAAGCTTTGTGCATTTGTCTATATTGTATATATACTTGTTTCCCATCACGTTTTCTCAAGTGTTAGTTAGGTGTAACTGCTAGTGAAAAGACAACAACAAAACCAGGAAACACAAACAACTATCCAAGCAAAAGAAGCAACAAGATGGAGCGTCTAGTTGATAAAGGCGCCGAGCTAACGACGTTAAACAAATGCTTGTTGGGAGGCAACCCAACTTTATAAGTATTTAATAGCTTTGCATTAAGTACTTTAAGCCTTAAAGAGTGAAAGTGGATGGAAAGCATGACAAAAATTTGCATTTTGAAAATTCTGGGCAGCTGAGCTGGTGCTAAGCGCGCCCGGCTATACTAGTAAAAATATTTTTTTTACTCATCCCACTTATCCATTTTCACTGATGCCCATTTACCCCATCTTTGTGGTGATTTTTTTATAATTAAGTTGTGTTTTGTTTAATTTTTTTCAAGTAGATAGTATAGTAGTTTAGTTTAATTTTAAGAGTTTTAGCAAAATTTTTGAGTTTGTTCTCAAAGTTTGCTTTTGAATGGCTTGAAAAAGCATTGAGTGATTATTCCAAGTTTGAATGTTTCAAATAGAAAATGCTTTGGTAATGATAAAAGCTTTGAAGGATGGTACAATGTCAAGATACATGTTTATTGCTTTCTAGACCATAACTTGAATATGAAACTTGTAATTTGTACAAACATCATGTCATTCATTCTTTTGCACTACATGTTCATGATTGAATCTCTTTATATCAAAGCTTAAATGCGAGGATACTTTCCATTTTTTGACTCGGTTGATTTATGTTTAATCCTCCATTTATGTTGAAGTTATGAAAGCATGAAAATAACCAAGGCAATTTTTGATTTTGAGCACAACCACTTAACCAAAAGTAACCTACCTTGTAAGTGAGCGAGAATTCGTTAACCTCTTTGAACCTTAGTGTTAGCATTTATATCAATTTTGAACTGTGGAGTTTTTCCTTTGCATGCAAAAAGTAGTTCATTATTGATTTTATAATGAATTCTGAATTCTAAATTTTTTTCTTGAACCTTAAACCTTCATTTGATTGTGTAATTTTGTCCCTTGTATTAGAAATTGAGGAGCATTCTTGTACAATGTTGGTTGTATTCAAGTTGGGGAGAAAGAAAGAAAAAAAGGTTGGTTGCTAAGAATTTGAAAAAGAAAATGATATGTGAAAAATACTTGAAAAAGAAGTGAATTTGTTTGAAAGAAAAAATGGAAAATAAAGCAAGTGTGATCAAGGGTGTATCATCTAAGCAAAGATAAGTGGTTAATGAAGTTGTAAAGTAAAAAATAATGTGATTTCTGAATGCTCTTTTAGGTTTTGGAAACTTTGTTTCAATTACCTTTAGATATGATCCTTCTTTGATAGTTAAACCTCATTATAACCCTTGAAAATCCTTCGTGATTTGTGCTTTTATGCTTTCAATGTGATTTTCTTGGATGAGTGCATAAGTTGATCAAGATGTTAGCAAGATTTTTGGGTGTGAGTCAAGTACCTCATTTTTGTTCTTCATCAAAGTTTGAAGATGTGTACTAGGTGTGATTCATAATTGAGCATGTGTTGTTTTAGAATTTATGACATGAGTTTTGTGATTAGAATTTGTTTCATTATCATGGTTTGTTTGTAGTATAGTAGTAAGCATTACTTTGCTTGTGCTTTTGAAGTTTTGAACCATGCATTTATCTTATTTTCTCAAACCTTGTTTGATCATGCGAAATCTTGGTAGTTGCTCTTGTTTATTTAGGTTTTAAGACTCTTGTTTGAGGACAAACAAAATTTTAAGTTGGGGAGAGTTGATAAGTGTCGAATTATGGTTAATTTGTAATTGAAAACATGACATTTATTAACTTATTTCATTAGATTCTTATAGCAAAACCTCAACTTTTGTGTAAACACTACGCCAAAAATAGGATTAGACAACACTAAAAAGACAGCGCTTTTATCAAAAAGCGCTGCTAAAAAGAATAAAAAAATTTCGCTAAAAAAAAGCGCTGTAAAAGACAACCTTTAGAAAGGTCTTTTTAAAAGCCCTGTTAAATGCCATAAATGGAAGCCACCTTAGAAAGCGCTTTTTGCACAAAGCGCTGCTAAAAAGAATAAAAAAATTTCGCTAAAAAAAGTGCTGTAAAGGACAGACTTTAGAAAGCGCTTTTTAAAAGCGCTGTTAAATGGAAGCCACCTTAGAAAGCGCTTTTTGGAAAAGCGCTGCTATAGGTATTAACCTTAGAAAGTGCTTTCAGAAAAGCGCTCTTATATGTAGCACTTAAGAAAGCGCTTTTATGAAAAGCGCTCTCTAAGGTCAATTATGAATTAAATTATAAAACAATTTCTATTCATTTTCAGAAACCTCTTTTCATTTTCTTCTCTCGGCCGTTGCTTTCATGCGTTCTGAAACCCTTGCTTTCAATCGTTCTTGCATGCGTTCTGAAACCTTGCCATTGCCGTCATTCTGATACTTTTTCTGTCACGGTTGCCGTCGTTCTGATACTTTTTCCGTCACGGTTGCCGCCGTTCTGAAACCCTCGCATTCGTGAAGGAGAAGACGAAAACGAAGAGGTGCGTTCTTGTTGTTGTTCTTGCGTCTTACCATTGAAACTTTTTCCGTCATTATTGATACTTTTTCCGTCATTGTTGTTCTTGTTGTTTGGTTCGCTTTAGGAATTGTGTTCATTGTTGTTAAGAGACAAGAGGAGAATATTTTGTGTGTTGAAGTAACGCAAAAGAATAGTAGAAGGAGATGGGTTTTCTTGATTTAGAAAAAATGGAGATTGTTTTTTATGAAGATGTGAGCAAAAGTGATAGGAGGGTAATCTAAAATTATTTTTTTAAAGGGGGTAATCTAACAGCAAGCCCAGTTCTCTGGCGGGTCTTGTTGTGTGGTTTGCAACATTGCTATCATGGATTACTATCATATATTGTGTAGTTTACTATCATATATTGGATATAAAAGAAAGACATAGTTTTAAGATTAATTAAAAGAAAATGTTGTGTAGTTTGTTAATGATCCATCCTTATAGTGCAACGAATGCTCTTTCCTTGTTGGAGATAATCAAAAGCCTTGTTAATATCTTTGAATTCCACCTCTTGTGTTATGAAACCAATCACAACATTGCTATTATATAGTGACTATATATATTGAGAAAGAGTACTTACTTTTGAGGCCACTATGTAGGTGTTTACCTCTAATTGTTGCTTGTTTGTGATTACAAGTTGCCACTTATCAAGTTATGACTCATAATTGGTCAATTAATGATATTTCATTTTATGATATGTGTACAGGGGGATCTTGGTAATTCTAACCTATCTGGACACTGTGTGGGTCTAGAAGTTGTTTCTCTACAGGTAAATATTTTTTATTTTTGTTTTTGTTTAGTTTAATTAGTATAATTATGGATAAGAAATGGATGGCTTCAAGTCGATTGTCGAAAGAGTACGAGAATGGGGTATCGAAAATCGTTAAGTTTGTTGTTGCGCACGCCAAAGACCCCAGTCGAATGAGATGTCCTTGCTTGGGTTGCTGTTTTGGGAGTCGGGTTGACGCGGTTCAGTTGGCATCACATTTAATGAGGAGTGGAATTGATTGAAGTTATACATGTTGGAATTTGCATGGTGAGAAAATTAACGGGAATGTTGAACCGGGGGATAATACGACCTATGCTTCAAACGACAATGGCACAGATACATACGATTCTGATCGAGTCGAAGAGATTGCAGAAGCACTTGAAGAAGATCTTAAGGATTGTCCCAAAATGTTTGAGAGGTTGGTAAGCGATGCAGAGAAACCGCTATATAATGGTTGCACCAAATTCACAAGATTGTCTGCGGTATTCAAGTTGTACAACTTAAAGGCGGACAATGGATGGTCGGATAAAAGTTTCACAGAGTTATTGGCCCTTATGAAAGATATGCTTTAAGAGGATAATGTTCTTCCCAATCGAACATATGAGGCCAAAACGATGTTGTGCTCTATTGGCATGAGCTATGATACGATACATGCATGTCCAAACGATTGCGTTTTGTTTCGAAATGAGTATGCATCGTTAAATAAGTGTCCTGAATGCGGTGTCTCTCGATATAAGGAAAAGTTGTCTCCAGAAAAAGTCTTATGGTATTTTCCTATAATTCTGAGATTTAGACGCATGTTTCGTAGTGAGATCGATTCAAGACACTTGACTTGGCATGCAGATGAAAGAATTATTGATGGAAAGTTACGACATCCGGCAGATTCACCACAGTGGATGAAAATTGATGATGATTATCCTGAATTTGGAAAAGAAGCAAGAAACCTTCGCTTGGCATTATCTACTGATGGAATGAACCCACACGGTCTTCAGAGTATCTCACATAGCACTTGGCCTGTGATCATAATGATTTATAACCTACCTCCATGGCTATGTATGAAGCGTACGTACATGATGTTATCTATGTTAATTTCTGGGCCTAGACAACCAGGGAATGACATAGACGTATACTTGGCACCCTTAATCGAAGATTTAAAGTTTTTGTGGGAGAACGGTGTGGAGGTTTATGATGGGTATAGGAAAGAAAGTTTCAACTTGAGGGCGATGTTGTTTGGCACAATTAATGATTTTCCAGCATACAAAAATCTATCAGGGTACAGCATAAAAGGTCAATGTGCGTGTCCTATTTGTGAAGATAAAACAGATTGGACGCGATTGGAGTTTGGTCAGAAGAATGTATTTCTCGGTCATCGTAGATTCTTAAATTCTAATCATCACTATCGTGGGTGGAGAAAAGCATTCAATGGAGAGGCAGAACATGGTAGAGCTCCAACTATATTGACAGGTGATCAAATTTTTGAAAAGGTGAAAGATGTGAGTACTCAGTTTGGAAAGCCTTTTGCACATACACTTGTCAAGAGTGGGTGGAAGAAGAGGTCAATTTTTTTTAAACTGCCATATTGGAAGTCGTTATATGTAAGACATTTTCTCGATGTTATGCATATTGCAAAAAATGTATTCGACAATGTTATTGGTACGTTACTCAATATACAAGGAAAGTCTAAGGATGGCCTTAAAGCAAGAAAGAACCTGGTAGCGATGGGAATAAGAAATGAATTAGGACCCATGAAGAAAGGAACACGAACATATCTACCACCTACTGCTTATACTCTATCTAGAAAAGAGAAAAAGGTATTGTGTAAGTTTCTAAGTGAAGTTAAAGTTCCAGAAGGATACTCTTCCGATATTCGAAGACTTGTGTCTATGAAAGACCTCAAGTTAAAGAGTTTAAAGACGCATGACTGCCATGTTATAATGGAACATTTTCTACCAATAGGTATACGTTCTATTCTGCCAGAAAAAGTAAGAAGCGCAATAACTAAATTGTGTTTTTTCTTCAAGTCAATTTACAGTAACGTGATCGATCTTGCGATCTTACCAACATTGCAAAAAGAAATAGTTATTACTTTGTGTGATCTTGAAATGATTTTTCCTCCCTCGTTTTTTGACATAATGGTTCATCTAGTTGTTCATCTGGTGAAAGAGACACAATTGTGTGGACCGGCTTATATGAGATGGATGTACCCTACTGAACGTTATATGAAAATATTAAAAGGGTATGTGAAAAACCAAAGTCGACCAGAGGGTTGTATTGTCGAATGATACATTGTTGAAGAAGCGATTGAGTTTTGTACTAAATATCTGTCCAATGTACAATCAATTGTACTCCCCAAATCTCATATTGTCGAAAAAAAAGAAGGAAAAAAGTTAATTGGAAATGAAGTTGTGACAGTATCAAGGGTCGAACGGGATCAAGTGCATTTGTATGTTCTGCACAATGAGAATGAGGTTAAGCCGTATGTTGAAATGCACAAGGATGTTCTCCGAGGTTTAAATCCGAATAGAAATGAGAATTGGATAGTACGAGAGCACAATCGAAGTTTCATACCTTGGTTTAAGGATCATATTTATTCAAAGTATTATTCAGATCCCGCTTCAATAACAGAAAGGTTGAGATGTTTAGCATATGGTCCAAGTTTGGTTGTGTTTTCTTATAGCGCATACGCAATTAATGGATACACATTTTATACCAAAGAACAAGATGATAAAAGTACTATGCAAAATAGTGGTGTCACCGTGGTAGCTGAAGCAATGCACATTTCAAGTGTGAAAGATTTAAACCCCAAATTTGCAAATCTGTCATATTTTGGGGTTATCGAGCGCATTTGGGTGTTTGATTATGAGAAGTTTAAGATTCCTATATTTCGTTGCAAGTGGGTTGAAAATAATAATGGCGTACGAATGGATAAGTCAGGATTTTTGCAAGCGGATCTTAATAGGGTGGGGTACAAAGATGAGCCTTTTATTCTAGCCTCTCAAGCTAAACAAGTGTTCTATGTCACTGATCCGACAAGTACAAAATGGTCTATAGTGCTTTTATCTAACAAAGTAATTGATGAAAACATTGGAGATCAAGGTGATATTGATGTTGATATTGAATCATTTACTAGAAATGATCAAGATGAAAATATTATAGCGAATGAATCATATACAAGAAATGATCATAATGAGGGTATTTGGATCAATCCAACCGTCCGTGTTGTTAAGAGACGGGTAGAAAATATTCCAACCAAGAAAAGAAAGAGACGTTAGTGAAAAAGGTACTAAGATTTTCATTCTAATTTCATTCTAATCTTTAATTTGTATCTTTTGCGTAGGAATTATCCATCTAAACTTTTGTTATATTTTACAGTGGACACTGCTAGTTGGTTGCCATTAATCCTACAAGAGAAGTATACTGAGCACAAAGAGAATCTCGAGTAGCACGGGCTAAAGCAACCAACGTTACATGGGTCAAAGTGGAGGTATATTAATTTTCACAATGTTGCTTATTAGTGATGCTACTTGATAACACAAAACAACTATATATTAATTCTTATTTGTTTGTCTATGTGTAGTGTCCTCGTCAGCGTAATGGCATAGACTGCAAGTATTTCGTTTTGAGGTTTACGAGAGAAATCCATCAAATGGATCGATTAGAGGTTCCTATTACGGTATGCATGGATTTATAACTTAGGATTTATTTTAATATTTATCGGATATGTCATATAATTTATTATTTTTAACTAAATCATGCATATTTTGTTTTGTTATGTAGTACTTTGATGAATACGCGTGTTCTCATTACACGAAGGATAAATTGCAAGAAATTAAGGAGGAGTTGTGCGAATACCTTATTGAAAAAAGAATCCTATATAAGGTATAGGATTATGGGATTATGTGAATGTATAGTTTTGTGAATGGTTTATTTTATGGGATTGTATAGTTTTGTGAATGGTTTATGCCCTTTATGTGTTTTTGGATTGTAATTGTATAGTTTTGTGAATAGTTAATGTAAATAACTTGAATTATAATGGAAATGGTTTATGTGGTTTATGTGATTTATGGGATTAGTGGAAATGGTTAATGAACCATACTAGAAATTGTTTATGGAAATGTGAAATATACAGGTTTTTTGAAATGGCTTGAATTATACAGGTTTCTGCATAAAAAAATGGTTAAAATGAGATTTTTAAAAAAAATCATTAAAATTATACGTAGAGAAAAGACAGCGCTTTCTAGAAAAAGCGCTGTCTATAGTTCACAAAAGAAAGCGCTTTTCCTAAAAAGCGTCCTCTAAAGGTATAGAAAAATTGATAACTAAAATTATAGGCATACATTAGACAGCGCTTTATAAAGCGCTCTCTAAATGGGGCCTTTAGACAACGTTTTTTCCTGAAAAAGCGCTTTCTAAAGGTATATAAAAAAATTCATTAAAATTTTATACGTATACATTAGACAGCGCTGTCTAAAGGCCCACTTTAGAGAGCGTTTTTTAAGGAAAAAACACTGTCTAATGTATACTTTAGAGAGCGCTTTTCCATAAATCAAAAGCGTTGTCTTTACCTACGACAGCGCTACCTTAGGCAACGCTTTTAAGCGCCGTCTAATGTCTTGTTTGGCATAGTGAAATATCTAACTATATTAGTTTATCATGTATTTAGTAGTATTTTGCTTAAATTCAACCCATTTTTTAGGTATTTATGCTTAGGAGGAGATTTAGTCATCAAAAGACAAAGATATGGCTTCAACATGCATTTTTTTATCAAAGCAATCCCGCTGATGGGGCTTAGCACCATTGCAGCACAACAGTTTGTCCTTAGCATGATCAAGGCACGCTTAGAGGTGGCCAGTCAGGGGCTACCACGCTTAGCGCCAAGTTTTGTGCTTGGCGCCATTTATTGGGGTTTAAGTTATTTGTCTACTAGCTGCGCTTAGCGCGAAATCTTGTGCTTAACACAATCTGCTTTTTCAGCTTTGTATAAATAGCTTTGCACTTCATATTTTTAGATATACATTACATTTTGGAGAGAGAGAGAGAGAGAGAGAGAGAGAGAGAGAGGGAGAGAAACTTAGAAAACAATAGGAGAGGGTGCTTCTTGAAGATCGGAAGTTGGGTTCGCATCAATTGTTGGGAAATCACAATTGATGCATGTTCATCTTCATTCTTCTCTTTGTATCAAGCTACCATGAGTAGTTAAATCCCTTTCTTGTTAGGATCGGATGTAGTTCACTGTCACAATATGTATTTTTATTGATCATGGTGTTATGTACAATCTATTCATGCATTAGTATTGATGTTATCCTTGTTTACTTGTTTTATATATTGATTTGAACTATTACTGAGAAATACTCTTCGAATCTCGATCTAGCATAATCATTTGTTAGATTCTAAACTCTATACATAGATTTAGATTTAACATTCACTTGAGTATCAAGTATTAATGCTACTATATTATTTAATAGGGTGAGAGATCGTCGATTCAACAATTTGGTTCAACTCTTGTCAGGAGTTTAGACATAAACACTGTCGGCGAGCGATATGTGATGATAATGATAAATGTTTAGATTCCGTATAACTGATTGGTAAATTACCTATTCTATCAGTGGATGAAATTCAATCCTTACAAGGTCTCATCTCTCTAAAAATATTTATCATTCATCCATTTTATATTTTGTAGCTTTAAACCATCAAACATCTTGCAAAATTAAGCTTAAAATCATAGTAACTGTTGAACGACATTGATATCGCATCAGTCCCCGTGGATACGACAAAACAAATACTCACCCTTGATAGCAATACCGCAATCAACAACAATGCAACCACTGGTTTCTTTTTGGAGCACTAAGAAATGGGACATCACAGATACATGAAGAAATATCCATAAGTACTTCTTCTGTCAACTCTGTCTCCACACCAATCAGAGTCTAAATAGCATATCGGCTCTGAATCACATTTAGAATCAAAGAGGAACAAAACTCCATACTTCAAAGCCCCCTTAATATACCTCAGTATCCTGAAAGTAGCTTGGTACTGTAACCACTTTGGTTTATTCATAAACCTACTCACAAATCCAACTACATAGTGTAGCATCTGCGAAAATCAACCGGCGGAAAGGAACAGAAGAGTCGCCACAGAATGTTATTTATCCCGACGCATGGAAAGGAAACGATCGAAGAAAACCTAAAAGGAAGGAAAGGAATGGTCGTCGCAACCATATCCTGGGTTTGGGATTCGGTTACGCGAGAGGAAGGTATTAGCACCCCCTCGCGTCCATCGTACTCGATGGGATCCACGCTTGTTGTTATCGATCAAAAGGTGTAGGTATCTGAAGCTCAACTGCTAACTGGAAACGGGGGAACGGAGAAACGGGGGGAGAGAAGAAAAGGTGACTCGATAGGACATCGCCGTCCTAGGCCTACGTATTCCCTCGGGAGCGGGAAAGTCAGAGTCAACGTAGTTCGGAGGATTACGGGCTTGATGGGGGGAAGGTTGCTCGCCAAGACATCGCCATCTTGTGCCTACGTATCCTCAATCTAACACGAAGGAGGTAGTCAGAGCAGTCATAGTTCGACCCACTACGGGTTGCTAAAGGGAGACAAAAGGATCGCCGACCGAAGGCGGACTTACAACAAAAGGAAGGGTGCTCCTACTACCTGTCAGAATCGGTAGAAAAGAAAGGAGAAACAAAGAGGTTGATAAATAAGGTTGCTCGCAAAGATCTCGCACGATCTCCTGCCTACATATCTCCATTAACCAATGAAGAATCAGAGCGATGTAGTTCCCCTCACTAAAGGTGTCCCCATCTTTGTTTGTGTTTTTTAACTGGGCAATGCTAATGTTCTAGCTTAGATGTTACGACTCGCTGAATCGAGACTCGTGTTATCGGCTTACAGTAGAACAAGGAGAAGCATGCCCTTACGTCGAGTGAGAGTTTGAGATGAGAAGAGAAAGACGTTTGTCTGCTTATTATCTTTTAGAAGAAGTGTTTTGGTTGTTTTGTTTGCGATATACAAAGTGTTAAAGTCTATGACATAGTGAATATTTTGCGTAACGAGTCACACGCCTCGTGCGGCAAAGCATACTATGTACTTAAGGCTCATGGCACACAAAGCACATCTTTATTCATTAAGTGTTTTAGCTTTTCTTTGAGAGAGAGAGAGAGAGAGAAGAGATTACTCAAGGTTTGAAAAGAAAATCTAATGGGGGACTCAATCTTAGTGTTAGAATGCATCATTGATCCTATGATAGAATTATGAGAAAGAAAGGGAAGATCTCTACCTAAGTTACCATACATGGATTGGTAACCTAATGTCTATCCTACTTTGAACCTAATCCAAAATTAGATTCAATCTAGGAGCCCTATGGGGAACATGCGAAACAAGTAGACATTATGTAACTCAATCCATAAACAAAAGGAACTACAAGTAAATGAAAGAGTAAGCAGTGCCAATCAACAATAACATCAAACAATCAAAGTGAGAAAAAGGGGGAGCTTTAGCCAAGGGGTCATATCAACCGAGGCAAACAAGCTAGCTGGAGGGAAGACACAAGAGTCTCAACCAATGATATAGAAAATCATGGTGAGCGGAGCATGAAGGGGATGTGAATGAGATCATATAAGCGTTAGCATCGGCCTAATGCGAACTAGAGATAAGGTGTGGGGTATGATTGCTAGACCCTCCTTCCACTTGACGGACTCGATAACAAGATCGGGGGCACATGTTCAAGAGCATCAACACGTGGTGTGAGCTAGTGAATGACTCAACTGAAAGTGTGGGGACTGATTGCAAATCCCTCATTCGCTTGCCTTCTTTTGAGGACTTATCATGGGGATAGGGAAAGGGATGCCTCATAGAGGTCTTTAGCACAAATATAAACACACACATACAGAGCCTCTTTTGAGGACTTTCCAGAAAAATGCCCCCAAAAAGAAACGGTCGGAACTCCAATCCTACTTCTCCTGGTATTTGAAAAGGAGAAAGTGAGTAGAAGGGATGAATAGTACTACCGGATAGCAACGTAAGCAAAGCAACATAAGCACTTGAAAGCCTCAATCCAATTAACATCAATGAGCAAAAATGTTAGAAGTGGACTTAATTCACAAATGAAAGTGGAATAAGCTAATTGGATAAACACCATCAGAGACTCTTTCAAAAAATCCTTCCACAAGCTAGTACACAAGTTAGTAATAATAAGCAATTACAATAAACCACAAACAGCAACAACAACAACAGTGCTCCAGCACCTGTACAACCATAAAAACTAGCAACAAGCAAAAATAGCCTATAACAGCTACTGTTTTTCAGAAATGAATAGGTGTGAGAAACTATGGACAGAATTGCAACATTTAACAGCTCACCTTGTGCACACCAGCTATGTATGCAGCAACACACCTTTAAACAACTTATCAAATCAAGTATGAATCACTACAAAGACAACTCAAAAATTAGTCAAAGTAATCAACAAAATAACCAAGGTTAGCAACCAAAATCCAAAAGGAAATTGTCAACAAAAATTAAGTAGAATGGATATCAAAATGTAAACAACAATTAATCAAAACTAACATTTAAGAACCATTAACAAAGTTAACATATGAAACTACTAAGGAGATTAGTCAATGTTAGCATTAAATTCTAAGTTTAGTCAATGTTAGAACTAAACTAAGTATAGTCAATGTTAGAAACTAGTTTCTAATTCTAAAGCAATTAGTGGACAATTAAGGCAATAACAATTTGTGAACCAATAGGCCAAAACAATTATTGACCTAGTAAGCAAAAAATCAATTAGGATATGATTAAACCAAAAATCAATTATTGAACAATTAAGCTAAAAATGATTAGTGCGATTAAGCAAAAACAATTAGTAAGCAAAAACAATTAGTGCAATTAAACTAAAAGTAATGATTGGTGCAATTAAGCAAAAAAGAAATAGTGCAATTAAGCAAAAACAATGATTGGTGCAATTAAGCAAAAAAGAATTATTCAAAACCATTATCTAAAATCTAATCTAATTAGTCAAAATTAAAGTCTAAAGCCAAGATTAATCTTAAATTGAAAATCCAATTGAAGTTAATTCTAAAACAATTCTAAAAATCAAATTCAAACAATTAAACTAATTCTCAATTAACATCCAATTAAACCTAAGTCTAAGATTAAAATTAAGACCTAAATCTAAAATCGAATTCAATCCAGATTATCCTAAACCCAATAACACTTAATTATCTAAACTATTACCTAAACAATTAAACAAAATGGAGCTTAATCCAAGGGGGGTGCGATATTGAAACAGGCGTGTGAGTCCAAGTCTATGGGGCTTTGAAAGCCTGGTCCATGATCCTGTCAAGAATTTTAACCTAGAAAAAGAAAATGAGCAAAGTACCAGCAAACCAAAACCTAAATCGCGTCTCTCCACCTACACGTCATCTTCTCCGCATAACGCTCTCCCTCCCTTCCATGGCTTCGCCACCTTCTCTCTGATTTCTCTTTAAAAACGTCGGTGACATACTTTTCCCTCTCCTTTCGCAACATTTTCCCCAATCAACCCTACATCATCATCTCACTCGATTTCGTCGCGCCAGCACGCCTCACGGCGGCGGCTGCGACGACCACAAATTTCTCCTCTACATCTATGCGAAACAAATTCACCAGTATTCTGTTTCAAATTCGCTCTCGCGCTCCGATATCAGAATCAAGGAACGTCACGGATTTATGATTAAGCTAAATTAGAATAGAGAAGGGACGATTACCTGTTACAAGTCTATGGTGTTGGATGGGGATCACTGCTGCACAGGTACGAACGTTCGATACGATTCTTCCGCACACTCTCTTCGCCTATTGTTATGTTTCTTTTACCCTGAATATTCTTCTTCTCCTACTTTTTCTGTACGTGTTGTGATGTTGTCCGTTCTTGTTGTTCACGAGTTTTTGCTGAATCTGAATTGTTATTGTTGAATTCTTGTTACGAGTTCGATGCTTTGGTGGTAGTGTGAAGTAACAGAGAAATTCAGTGCTTATAGTGAATCTCGTTGCGTTTGTGAGAATTGCGAATTCTTCTTTTGCGTATTTCTTGCCTCAAATTCTTATTCTCGTTGCGGTTTTACCGAGTTTCCTTCTGTGTGTGTTATGATTTGCAAGCTGTTGAATTGATGATGATGATGTGAATTGCAAAAGATGAGTTGAATTCGCCGATAGCAGAATCAAAAGGAAACTGAAGGAAAATTTGGTGATATTGAAGCTGATGGTGACGGTTGATGAGTTGCAAAAAAACTCTGCAGAAGGTTGAATGAAGATGGTGCGATAGTTTGTTAGAGAAAACTTTGGGAGAGTTTTTTGACAGTTAGAATTTTCTGTTGTAGGTTAGTTATTCTGTTAGGAGGTTAGAGTGTTAGAGATTGCTTTTTTTTTGTACAGGGATTGTTAGCAGTTAGAGGAATTGTAGTGGAGAGTTTGTAACTGTTAGGAATCCCTCTGGTTTTTCTGTTATCAGTTAATTCTGGAAATTTTCTGTCATGAACTTTGTAGCGCTTTGAAACTTATTGCAATGAAACTTGCACGTGGATATTGGTGCTGATAAATGATTTGTACAAAATGATTCTTTTCCACCATCAGGTGCCTTTATGCATTGTAAAAAGAAATTGAAATCTGTGCCTTTTTCTTTTTCATCTATACTGAGTTTTATCGATCATTGTTGATGTTTATTTGCCTTCAATCTTCAATTGCCAATAACAAAGCATCTCTTTTTGTTTAACTTTTTCCTCACGTGATGTCTCTCGAGGAGAGTAGGTGATTTTGCAATAAAAGATTAATCATAAACTAGTATAGAGATGAAAATGGGTTTGGAAATTGAATTAAAAGAGATGTGGAGAATGGATATAGATATGAGTTAGTTTTGAAAATGGTTGAGAATGGATTTTGGATATAGAAAATGATTATTTGTAAAGTGAATGAAAATGGATTTGAATTCTAAAATGGATATCAAAAATGGTTTTAAAGTGGATATGGTTTTAGCAAATGGACATGATTATTAAAACGGACAATTGGACTAAAAATGGATATTAGGAATGAGATAATGGTTTCGGTTGAAATGAATATCAAAAGTGGATTATGATTTATGATATGGGGTGGATACGGATTTACAAACTTGTATCTTGAATTCAAATATCTTAAAGTGCTTGCCCAATCCAAATTCAAACTCAAATACTCCATGAACTACACCTCGAATCAACTTCAATCTCCTCCCTCATTAACTTGTATTATACACAATGAACAATAAGCAACTGAGAGAAAAAATTTATCCTGACCACAATATAAATCCACAACGGGATCTCATGTCAAGATGCCTTTGCCATGAACCCTAACCACCATCTTTAATTGATGAATATCAACCAAGTCGCATAGAAGATAAGAAACCATGATCCTACGCCTCAGGAGCCCAATGCAAATGAATGAATGAGTCATAACCTAATGGATATGCAGATGAATGTGAAGCATAAGCCACGATTACAAGGCAATAAATAAGAGGGCAAATTTTGGGGTGTTACACATAGTAAATGTCAGGTTTGGTATTACAGAGATATCTAAAAGAGACCACCAACTTTTTAAAAGTTGTAGCATCTACATCATCACCCTCAACATCATAATCTAGCTTATGATTTGTTTCAGCAAGTGTGATTACAGACTTGTAATTTATTACCTCAAATCTCTTCAGAAGCTCTACTTTATACTTCAGCTGATGCAAAATTATACCCTTATCAGAGTACAAAATCTCCATCCCTAAAAAATATACCATATTTCCTATATCATTTATCTCAAACTCATTCATTAAGACCTTCTTCAACTTAGCTATCTCATATGAACAACTCTCTGTTACCAATATGTCATCAACATAGAGATATACCAGAATCATATTGCTATCAGATGTATGCTCAACATGAAAACCATACTCCATCTCAAATTTTCTAAATCCTTGAAGCTTGGAAAATGAATCAATTTTCAGACTCCAAGCTCTTGGAGCTTGTTTTAGTCCATACAAGGATTTATGCAACTTGTACACCATCCCTTCCTGATTCTTTTTCACAAATCCAAAAGGTTGTGAAACATAAACGTCCTATTGTAAATGACCATTCAGAAATGTAGATTTCACATCTAAATGCATCAGAGGCCAATTTCTATTAGCGGCTATAACAATCATTAATCTGATTATTTCATGTCTCGAAACAGGTGCAAACACCTCAAAGCAATATACTAACCTTGCTTTGTGTTTGCCAATTGATCCATCTGGCTTCAGTTTCAACTTGTAAATCCATCTCACACTGATGGCTTTCTTGTTCTTTGGAAGTTTAGTCAACTTCCAAGTCTTGTTTCTTTCTATAGCCTCAAGTTCTTCTTTTATGCATCAACCATATTTTCTTCTTGAGAGCTTCTTCAGTACTAACTGGTTCATAGTCTACTATCATGGCACTCTGAAGGACTTCCCCTTCAGAGTCTATCTCAGTATCTTACAACATGTCAAACTCTGTAAATCTTCTTGGAATTTGTCTGATTCTTTATGGTCTATAAACTTATTCATAATCTTCTTCAGATGTTGGAACAATATCAAATGATCAACTACCTTCAGAGATTGGACCATATTTAGAGGTATGATTACCACCAGAGTCTGGATCCTCATCAGAATCTGGATCATAATCAGATTCACCTTCAGAATCAAACTTATCTTCAACATCATAGTCACCTTCAGACTCTGACTCATCTTTAGAGGCAGATTCTCCTTCAAAGTTTGAAATATTTTTAGAAGTTAACTCAGGTGTTAACGTTATACCAGAGTTAGATTAAGACTTGTTCCAATTCCATGTTTTTGTTTCCTTCATAATAACATCTCTGCTGAATTCAACTTTGTTAGTGACTAGACCATAAATTTTATAAGCACTTGTATTGTGGTACCCTGCAAGCAACATGATTCTGCTTATAACAAACAGAACCAAACACCTTCAGATGACTCACACTTTGTTTGTCTCTAGTCTACTTCTGAATAGGAACTACTCCCTTCAGCTTCTTTGTGAGACATTTATTAAGCACATATGCTGCAGTGGCAACATCTTCTCCCCACAAGGTGTGAGGGAGTTTCTTCTCCTTCAGCATGATCCTTGTTGTATCAAGCAAAGTCATGTTTCTTCTTTCAGTAAGACCATTGTGTTGTGGAGTATATGAAGCGGTCACTTCATGCTTAATTCCATTCTTCTCATAGAACCTTATGAACTCTGATGAGTTATACTCACCCCCACCATCAGTTATGAGAATTTTCAGCTTTTGACCACTCTGTTTTTCAGCCTTCACCTTGAACTTCTGAAACTCAGCAAACACCTCATGCTTAAACTTAATGATTACCCATTTCATTCTTGTAAACTTATCCATAAATGACACAAATTACTTGTTTCATCCCAGTGAAGGTGCTTCAAATGGTCTACATACATCATAATGTACTACTCCTAAAGCATTTTTTGCTTTTGGAGCCACTTCTGATGCAAATGGCAATCTAGGTTGCTTGCTTTTCATCCATATCTCACATGACTTCTCAAACTTCACAATCTTAGGAATGCCATGTACTAGCCTCTTAGAACTCATATGCCCTAAGCTTATGAAGGTCAGATTCCCCAATCTCCTGTGCCACAACTCATTGTCACCTTCAACACCTTTTACACTAAGGTATTTAGTTTCTGTTGTTTTCACATTCACCTTGAATGTTCTGTTGCTTCCCTGTTTAGATTGCATAATCAGCTTATGATTAGAATCATACAACTTCAAGAGATTTTCCTTCATGGTAACTGAGAAACCTTTCTCAATTAGCTGACCTACACTCATCAGATTGCTCTTCATGCCCGGAACATACCAAACATCCTTTATTAGAACACTTTTGCCATTCATCAGTCTGACCTTGACATTTCCCATTCCTTCAACATTCAGAT
This sequence comes from Lathyrus tuberosus, assembly GCA_022829125.1. Taxonomy (NCBI): domain Eukaryota; kingdom Viridiplantae; phylum Streptophyta; class Magnoliopsida; order Fabales; family Fabaceae; genus Lathyrus; species Lathyrus tuberosus. The sequence goes on from JALAZF010000193.1 coordinate 2,659,706, forward strand.
ACTTATCATCAGCACATCCGGTCCTCTTTATATATTCAAAATTATTCAGCCATTGTTTGTTCCCAGTTATGTGATTTGATTAGGCAGTGTACATATAACACCAGTCTACCAAATATCCACCATCAGATTCAGAAGCCATCAATAGCATATGTTCATCATCAGTCTCTCCTCTGGCTATGTTTGCTTCTTCTGATTTCATTTCCTTGTTTAACCAACAGTCAGCAGCAAAGTAACCAAACTTCTTACAACAGTAGCATTGAACCTTCTTCATGTCAAACTTCTCCTTTCCCATCTTATGTTTTTTCTCATTGGGCTTGGAGACTTCTGACTTCTGATGACCACTACCATGTCTCTTCTTGGCCTCTGACCAAGATTGCTTCTGATTCTTCTTACTAGAAGATAGTTTTAGATCTTGTTCTACCTCTCTTTCAAAGGTTCTCTCAGTCAGATGAAACTCTTGTGCATATAGACTACTATGCAACTCTTCAATTCTCGTGGTGCTAAAGTCCTTAGAATGTTCAATTGCTACAATAATGTAATCAAATTGAAGAGTAAGTGATCTTAGTACCTTTTCAATGATTACTTGTTCAGAGAGAGTATCTCCACAAGATCTCATCTGTGATCAGAATCACTCTGGAGATGTAATCAGGTACTGTCTCATTGTTATTCATGTTGATATTCTCAGACTGCTTACGTAGAGACTAAAGCTTCGCCTTCTTCATTGATGCATCACCGCCGTAGCGCCGTACCAGTGTGTCCCACGTAACCTTCACTGTTGTTGAATCAACGATCTTCTCAAACACATTCATATCCACACACTAATAGATATATAACAACGTCTTCTGATCATTATTTTTCATTTCTCTATGCATGTTTCTTTGTGATTCAGTTGCATCTACTACAACCACTGCGTAACCGTCATTGACGAGATTAAGAACATCTTGAGCGCTAAATAACACACACATATGAATCATCCATCGATTTCAATTATTTCCATCAAAGTTTGGAAGCTTTGTGTTCAAGCTACTGTTTCCATTGTTCATCTTCAATCTTGTGCAAATTCACTAAAAACTCACCAACACTCGTGTTTCCCAATCCCTCAGAATCAAGAAATGTGATTCTATTACGATTCATATCTTTAATTCATTGCGAATTGAATGAGTAGAATCTATAACACACGCCTCGCGTACACTCGTGTTTCCCCGTTCTGAATCTAAACCGGAGCTCTAGATACCAATTGCTGGAGCACAAGGTTGAAGATGAAGATGACGATGGAAGAGAAAAAACTTTGTAACTAACTTCTAACTGAAAAATGATTACAAAATTCCATTATAAACGGAACTAAGCTTTAGTTTATATACACAAGGCCAAGCTAAATGTAATCTAAATGCAAAACTAAATTAACTCTAAATTCAACAGAATCTGAATTTGGATTAGACTCTAATAGATTTCACTTACAAACCTCGAAAAGATCTTAAAACTTGGACCTTGGCTGATTTTGCACCTGAAACCACATATGAAGCGTGACATACTCTCAAGATGTACGATGTAAGTAAATGGCTCTTCTAACATCATGAGCAGTGTGTTCAAAATATTTTTAAAAAACGACAATAAACTCACCCTCGAAGTAGTCGTAAGGTTCAAATTCCCAACATCTAACAATCAAATGGAGTACGAAGATCACTTAGCAAGACTGTCATGCAGTAGTACTTGATCATCGTTAAAGGCACCATGGCTAAATTAAATAAGGTAGAAGTCCAACACTTCCCCATATAAAATAATTTAAAGGCAGTCGTTATTTCAAACGTGATAGTTCTAAGGCAAGAGATTTCAACAAAATTGTAATCTAAGGGGCTTTAACAACCCTAATGTTACTCGCAGTTGATTTTATAAGGGGAGCAGTTGGAGGAGCACACTTCTATAAGGGATATAAGAGAAATAAGAGGAGGAGCACACCCCAAATATTTTCTAAAAATAAACATTTAAATAGGATCGGTCCAGTTCTAATTTTAAAATGAGACAAAATTAAAAAAAAATACAATTATAATAATTTAAAATAATATATAAAAAATATAATTATATATTAATAAAAATAAGATTTAATTATAATTATTTTGACTTTGATCAATCCCATTTTTTAATGTATTGGGCTTTTATTATAGTATTTTTTTTAATTTATTTGATTTTTATAATATTTTTTATATTTATTACTATTAATGTAAAAAATTGGCAAAATTTTGAAACCCTCCAAAGTTTAGGACCCTTTGTTGTAGAGCTACTACTTTTGCAAAGGGTCGGGATGCGTTTAAATAAAATTGATAAGTACTATCTACTATCTACCCATTACAAATAAGTTCCATGCACTGCCTATTTTGCCCTCCCCCCATAAAGTATTTCCCCTACTAAAAGGTTAAATTCGTAACTAGCAAAATAACCTAAACTCAATGCTTTCTTTTCACAAGAGAGTGCCATGTGCTTACTTCCCATTGGTCCGGAAATTAAAAATTACTACTCTCTCCAAACAAAATTAACTCATCTTCCAAAAGAACCTCATTCCTCACGTTTCTCTCAGTTTGCTTTTGCTCTCTCTCCACAAACCCTAAATATCTCACTTTCCACCACTCGTCGCCGCCCCGTTTCTCCGTCATTTATACCACCACCCCGCCGTTTTCTCTCTTTCTCTTTCATTCAACTCCCATATTTTCGATCGCCATCAAAACGCGAAGCACCGATCACTCATCCGCGCGGGACCAAGCGAAAGCCGCCACGTTTAGATCCAACACGGGTATTTCTCTTTTCCTTTCACTTTATTGATTTCATGGTCTGATTATTAATGTGTATGCTTTGATTTCACCTGTAAGATTTCTGATTTTCGATTTCATCGTCTTCATTAACATCTTTTTCTTCCCATTGTAAGATTTCTGAATCTATTCAATTTTTTGCTGTGGTTTTTTTTATTTTTTCAGCTTTTGGTTTCTGGTTTAAGAAGCATACGAAGAAGAAGCTTCTGTTATGGAGGCTGTTACGAGTCTCTAATCTTTTGATGCTAATGAGACTTTACAAAGGTTTTATTTCTGTTTCACTTTTATGTTTGATGATTTGTGCTTTGTTCTTTCATTTCTGAATAGAGGCTGGTTTATGGAAGAAGAAACTCACTGGTTTATTCGCACATGCTATTGTTCTATTTGCAGGTCCAGCATCTTATTGCAGAACTCAATGAAATCTTGGCTCATGATACCGTAGATGAGGCTGGTTTATGGAAGAAGAAACTCTGATTGTTCATCAAATGCATTTTATATCATAAGTTTTTTTTAGACAATCATTCATTCACTCATTTTGTTCTTATTATGATAATTGTTACTCTAAAATTGTAGATCATAGGGTGAACGGTTTGCAATTTATTTTTGAACTGCTCTGATATAAATCTGCAGGGTGAACGATTTGCGTAACACCAAAGGGCTTGCTATGATGCTCTGAATTTTATGATGCTGCAGATGTTATTTGTTGGTTTTTCGTGACAAAAATAAATCTTCTGAGCACTGAATGTTGCTGCGAAAATCCTCTCCTTCCTGTTGTTCCTTCTGATATACTTTCCCTTTTACATCTCATGGCATTGAATTGAGACAAACGTCTTGATCTGCCATTTGTTGGTGGTTGATGATGACTTGGAATAAATTCCAGTCTGAAACCTAATTTGCTGAACTCTTAACATGTTGCTGGTTATTTGTTGTTTAATGTCGTTGAATTGATATGGATTCTACTAATGAAAACTTGGTTTTATTTTACAGAACCATTGTTTTTATGTTGCAACACAATTTGTTGTCGTTGCTTCACGGGACACTTTCATCGTATGCCATGTGATGCAAATTCAATTCGTAACGACAAATTTTTTCTTGCATACCGAACGATTTACAATTTATTTTTGAACTGCTCTGATATAAATCTGTAGGGAGAACGGTTTGTGTAACACCAAAGGCCTTGCTATGATGCTCTGAATTTTATGATGCTGCAGATGTTATTTGTTGGTTTGTTGTGATGAAAATAAATCTTCTGAGCACTGAATGTTGCTGCAAAAATCCTCTCCTTCCTGTTGTTCCTTCTGACATACTTTCCCTTTTACATCTCATGGCATTGAATTGAGACAAATTCTTGATCTGCCATTTGTTGGTGGTTGATGATGACTTGGAATAAATTCCAGTCTGAAACCTAATTTGTTGAACTCTTAACATCTTGCTGGTTATTTGTTGTTTAATGCTGTTGAATTGATATGGATTCTGCTAATGAAAACTTGGTTTGATTTTACAGAACCATTTTTTTATATTGCAACACAGTTTGTTGTCGTTGCTTCATGGGACACTTTCATCGTATGCCACGTCCTTCAAATTCAATTCGTATCGATGAATTTTACAGGTAAGCTTTAGTTATGTTTATACCTCTTATGTTTATACCTCTTAGATTATTATCGACGAATTTTTTCTTGCATACCGAACCTCTTGTGAGTTACTACTTTGACAGGAGTTTTGGATGATACATATGCACTTTGTATAGCTTGCAAAGAATCATTAACCTCCTTGCTTAACTTGATGGCAGCTTATAGGGAGGAGGATGATTATACTGTGCTCTCTAACCTGATATATCTATTGCTATTTTCCCAATATTATTACTCATTATTTACATAGGTTATTTATTTGATCTAATTTTAGTTCTCCTATTTTACAGATAAGTCAAAAAGTTCAACGTATTGCAGCCGATGCAGTTCCGGACTTACTAGATCATTTTAATCAGTTTTCTATTAATGTTCTCCAGTACCCTGTAGAGTAAGTTGGATTTTATTGCAGTTCATGATTTATTATAGGAATTAGACTATTTATGCTGCAACATTCCGGTTTATATTGCTTTGTAGGAGGCTTGGATGGGATCCTAAACCAGGAGAAAGTCATGATGATGCGTTGTTGAGAGGAGAAATTTTGACTTCCCTTGCTAAATTTGGACATGATCTGTCACTGGATGAAGCAAGCAAGCGATTCCAAGCTTTCTTAGAAGATAGAAATACTCCACTTTTTGCACCTGACATAAGAAGGGTTTGCTGCAGCATCATTTGAAATTTTGAACGCGTGAAATCTTAAGGATTCTTCATTTGATGACTTTTTTTATTGTCGGCAGGCAGTTTATGTGGCTGTAATGAAACGAGCAACCAAATCTAACCGGTCGGGTTATGAGTCACTTCTGAAAGTATACAGAGAAACTGACCTAAGTGAGGAGAAAACACGTATTCTGGGTAATGAAATATCTTCTGGGTAATGATTCCTTTTAATATTTTCTATGCTTGTAGGCTCACTGTCTTCTTCATCTGATCCAGACCTAATTCTTGAAGTTCTTGACTTTATGTTATCTTCGGAGGTATCTAATTTTAAGATATTATTTGAATTCATAATACGTAATTACATAAAAATAGTTGCCATGTTATCATATTAGTAGTTTGGAGATTGATATAATGTCATGCATCATGCGTGGACAAGGTTAAAACTCAAGATGCTACTTGTGGACTCGGTGTCAGTCGGGAAGGAAGAGATGTGGCGTGGGTCTGGCTTAAGGTAAATAACACATAAAAGTACTGCAATTGTCATTTAGAGTGTGAAATATGATGAATAAAAGTGAGAATACGTAGAAATGAAGTATACTACATATTTTGGTATAAATTTTTTGATATTAGATTCCTTTTAAGGTTTAGGAAATTGATCATTAGGTAAAATTTGTTTTGTTATTGCTATTCGGAGAAAACTTGATCGTAGAACTAGAGTTTAAATACTTCCTTAAATTCTTTGCCAAGATTTCCTGTCATCTGTCATAGTTTATCTCTAAGCCTAGAGAGCATGCTAAGATTTACTCCGTGTTTTGATTTTGGAGAGAAAAAACTGATGGGGATTATGAAGTTTATTTTCTGTTAACTGTATTTCCTTTCTATCTTCAAGTCCTTATGGTTCTTTAATTTTATGCAGGAAAATTGGGAATACATCTAAAAAACTTTTGGTTCTGGATTTGTAATAACTCGCTTTGTCAGTGCAACTGTCTCACCGGTTTGTCTTCTGCCTTTTCTCTATGTTTTTTCCAATGTTTTTCTTAGCAATTTTTACACCCCTTAATTCTGTAGTGTGGCATACAGTAATAGGATGCTCAATAATAATTCCATTTTTTCTGTTATCTGTTGGTGCAGTTTGCTTCCCTTGAGAAGGGAAAGGAAGTAGAAGAATTCTTTGATAGCCATCCTATGCCCGCCATTGTTAGAACTTTGAAACAGAGCCTCGAGCGAGTTAATATAAATGCAACCTGGGTTCAGAGTGTTAAGAATGAAAAGGGTCGTGTTGATGTTATAAAGGAGTTGCATATCTTTGATAGCCATCCTATGCCCGCCATTGTTAGAACTTTGAAACAGAGCCTCGAGCGAGTTAATATAAATGCAACCTGGGTTCAGAGTGTTAAGAATGAAAAGGGTCGTGTTGATGTTATAAAGGAGTTGCATACAAGAAATATCTAATTATATATAGAAGAATGTTACCGGTTGAAAGAAGTTTTTTAAAATTAAAAGTAATGGAATCTTATTAAAAATCAACAATATCTCAAATAAATGAATTGACTTTTTGATTGTTAAAGATGAAATATTAAATGAGATTAAATATGATAATTTAATAAATGTTTACACATTTTAAAAACTTTAAAAATTAAGTTTTAAATATAAAAAATTACTTTCATAGTTTTTATTATTATTAATAATTACAAAAAAAAATTATGTTAACCTGAGTTATAAGTTCAAGCATCTTACTAATAGTTTGGATATTTTTTCATTCTTTAATATAATGCCTCTTATGAATTGTTATCTAATACCATTATTATTTTCTTATAATTTATTTTACGGGCCAAATCATTGAGTTTCTTTTGAAGATCGATATTTGAAATTTTAATTTTTAGAACATTATAACAATTGATTGAAATAGATGTTATATTTTCATTTATTTGTTTCTTCTTATTTTATATCATTGATATCCTTTGTCAAAAATAAATTATATTGTGTAACCATATTACAAATTTATAGTTGAAAAATTTTCATATCAAAAATTTTCATTATACATTTTTCATTTAGAATAAATGATTTTTTTTACATATATATCTCAATATATTATTTCTACAACCGCACGGGTATTTTACTAGTTTTAACAATAAATTGATTTTGTTTATTGAAAAAATTTATAAAATTTCAAATAAACCATTAAGAACTATTTATGAACTATGAAGATTCCTACGAGCTTGTGTTTGTCTCTTTATGATAGTCAAAATTCTTATTCAAGAAAATCATGGGTCTTGTCAATTAAGCAAAATGGTTCAATTTTGAAACCGTGTGCTGAAAAGGGACCCATGTTGAAACAGGAAGTAGCTTTTGGAAGGGTTTCATGACCGAGAGAGAAAGTAAAAAATGGTGACCAACAAAGATTATGAGTGGTGGATTAAGGGTTGGAAGATTATAAATTGAGGGCTCTTGAATAATACAATAGGAAAATAAGACAAGAAAAAAAATGATCGTGACCTTTAGTTGAATATTTGATTTTTCAATTTAAAATAGATAGTAGAATAGATCAAACCTGAAAATAGATAGTATAGTAATTAAAGAAAAATATAAATGCATATTAGCAATAATGCAGTAGCACATTCAATGCCATCCATCATCTATAAATTGCATCTATGGTGATGACTATTAATTAAAGTCTGAAATTTTTTTAAAGCCGGCGATTTCGGGAAATTATCGTTCTTTTTTGGTAATGCCATTCACACTACGTAAAGGAAAACAAATTCAAGTAAAAAACCATCAAAAACAAAATGCTTTATTTGTTGCAATAACCGTGTCAAAGTGTACAGAGGGGATGAGAATTTGGAATAATCAAGTTTAAAATAGTAACGTTTTGTTCTTAAATTAACGGGTGCGGAATCCTTACATGGGTGTGGACTTCTTACATCCGTGTGAATGGAGAAATTGTCAACATGTCTCACTCCTATTTTATTCTTTCCAAAATTGCATTTTTATATCTACCCACCGTCAATATATCTCCTATAAACTATAATACTCCATCTGTTTCAGAATAAGAATTTTTTTAATTAAAAAAATTTATTTTAAAATAAGATATTTTTTTATATTTTTAAGATAATAATTAATTTTATCAACTTTACCTCTAATAAATATTATTTACACAACTTTTAAGATATTAGATCACATTACACTTTATAACAACCAATAAAAATTAAGGACAGTTTTATAAAATTGTTATATTTAATTATTGAATCATTATTTTTCTTAATCTATATGCAACAACCTTAAAAGACTTTTATTTTGAGACGAAGGAAATATACTATTTGTCTAATGGAAATTATAAGTTAAAAAAGGTATGTTTTTGATGGTGAAGACTGATCAGATCTTGAAATGGGCCAAGAAGAACGTCTGTGATGCTGGTTGTGTGAGATGAGGAGGGAGTGTACCTGCAAGACACTCCGATGCTAAAGTAAGAATCGGGAGAGAGAAAGACAAGTACAAAAGTATGAGTTTCTTAGTATGATTTTTGATATCTGACCCTCTCAAATGAGAGGGTTTTTTTGGTCTGAGTCTCTATAACTCACTTTTTGTTTGTGGTTTAGTCCCTAAAGGCAAAATTTGCAGGAAAAAGTGAACTATAGGGACTCTGATAAAAAAATTTACAGGGACCAAACTAAAAAAACTCCCTAATTTACAGGGATCAAAAGTGCATTAAAGCCAACTATTATCCAATATATCATTTTCTTGTATTGAAATCGAAGAGAACATGAATAAGATGATAAAAATCTATTTTAATTTAATGATTAAAAGTTCTCTCTTTTGAACTTTTGGGGAGAAATTCTTTGATTTAAGAAAATAATTACAAGCGTCTTTAGTGTTGACAAAGTGACTTCAAACACAAGAGGGGAGTGAATTTTGATAAACAGTTTTTGAAAACTTTTTACAAAAAAAAGTTGATTTTACTTGGTCAATTTTAAGAAGAAATATGAAACAGCGATTTAAGTACATAAAATAAATAACAGGAAAATAAAAGAGAAAGAAATAGGAAAGTGCACACCGGAATTTATAGCGGCTTAGCCTTAAAAACACGACCAACTCAGTCCCTGAGAAATTTCCCTTGATAGGTACACTATCAAATTAAACTTTTATTATAGGATCAACTCAAAATCTTCTTACACCAAACTTTTAATCTAATTAAGCTTGCAACCTCTATAATTATATCAATATTACAAGAGAATGATACTTATTTATAATTACAACACGATTTGATTCAAACAGCAAATACACAAGCATAACTCAACATAACTCTTGTTTAAGTATTTCACTCTCTAAAAACTAAAATAATTCCAGGTGTGTGAAAATATTTCTAAAAAAAGAGTGAGTATGAGAGAAGAGTGAAAATATCAAATTTCTAGTGTTGTTCAGAAGTAAACACAAGTCCTCCTTATATAGGAAAAACATTTTCAGAAAAAGGAAAGAATTTTGGGGTGGAGTCATTCTCTAATTGATTTCCATATGGTGCTAATCGATAATGGCCTAGCTTTTTAGGAAAGAAACAGGCTCGTTCGTAGCCTAATCAATTCGACACAAGTTCTAATCGATTAAAGAATAAAATTTCCTAATTAATTAGGTACGCTTCCTAATCGATTAGCTTTAGGCCAAAATTAATATTAAGAATATTTTAAATCAGATAAAGTTTGTAAAATGGTTTAAGTGTGATATAGATTTGAGTGCTTCCATAGGATTTGAATATCTAACTAAATGATATGACTCCAACAAAGTAGCAAATAAAAAGAGAATCACAAACAAGAAAATATGGAATAGGAAAGAAATGGAAGAAATCACCACACTCCACAAAAGAATGATAAGATCAATTTAGAAACACCACAAGAGTAAGAGGCTCTTGATAAGATTCATCTTTGGTTCAAATAAGAACCCTAGAGAGCTTTTTTTTTAACTCACACAAAAATGTCTTTTTTTTATCCATTTCCCAAAAATTACCAAATATTACACCATAAAAGACATATATAGTACTCCATCCGTTTCATAAAAAGTGTCCTATTTGAGCAATGCACAATTATTAAGGAAATGATTAGATGTGTTGATTCAATGATAAAACCAATATCATTTACTAGAATACCATTATTAATTATAGATAATAATAGAGTAGTTGAATAAAGTGAAAATTAATAAATAAGGGTATAGTAGTGGAAAAATAATAATAAATGCTGCATTGATATTGTAAAGGGACAATTATTTTGAGATAGAGAAAAAAATGCAAATGAGACACTTTTTATGAGACGGAGAGAGTATAAGATAAAAAAACATGGTGCCAAGATGCACACAACTAAAGACATGGTGCCTAAAATAACAAATTCTTAGGCACGTGTCGCAACTACGAAAAACAACCGGCGAGAAACAGAGTCGCCACCGAACGTTTTTATCCCGACGAGGGAAAGGAAACGGTCGAAGAAACCCAAAGAAGGGAAAAACATGGTCATCGCAACCAAGATCGGGGTTCGGGAGTCGGTTACGCCAGATGAAGGTATTAGCACCCCCTCGCGTCCATTGTACTCGATGGAATCCACGCTTGTTGTCCTGATAAAAGGGTATAGATATTTGAGGCTCCACTACTAACTGGAAAGGAATAGAACGAGAGACAAAGAAGAGGGGGAAAAGGCACGAAAGGTGACTCGATAGGATTTCGCCGTCCTAGGCCTACGTATTCCCTCGGGAATTGGAAAGTCAAAGTCAACATAGTTCGGAGGACTACGGGTGATGGGGGAAGGTTGTTCGCCAAGACATCGTCGTCTTGTGCCTATGTATCCTCAATCGGACGAGAGAGAGGAAATCAGAGCAGTCATAGTTCGGCCCACTACGGGTGACCTTGTTTATTTGGTGTTTCTTAGGTGGACGATGCTAACGTTCGCGTTCTAGCAGTTTAGGTGTTGTCGCTCATTGTGTGAAGACTTACGCGTTTACCTGTTTGCGGTAGAACGGAAATAACGTGTCCTTACGATTAGAGGGAGTGAGATGAGAAAAGAATCCCGAAGGAAGACGATTAATTTGTTTAGAAGAAGTGTTTTGATTTGTTTTGTTTGAGATATATATTGTGCTAAAGACTATGTATGACATAGGAGCGAATACTTTGACAAGGTCGCCCCCAACGGGACGTTTGCAAAGCACCCTAGAAGAGTAAAGGAGACCTTCACTAATCATTCCCCGTGTGCTTAAGGCTCGTGGTGCACTACACATACAATATTTGTTAAGTGTTTTTGTTTTTCCTTTAGAGAAAGAAGAAAGACTCAAGTGGTTAAAAGAAGAATCTAAGGGGATCTTCATCCTAGAAGTTGTTATGCAATGATTGATCCTATAGTTGAAATAAGGAAAGGGAATCTCTACCTATGTTAGCATGCTTGGATTGATAACCTAATATATATCCTACTTTGAACCTAATTCAAAATTAGATTCAAGCTAGGAACCTTAAGGGAACATGTGATCATACACAAGTAAACATTAGACAATTCAATCACAATTCAAGAAGTAATAATGAAGAAATGAGATGAAAGAGGAATTACATAAGAGTTGATGTCAAAGTAAAGTTATACAAGTGTTCATTAAATTCAAATCAAGTTCAACTATCAAATAGTTGAAAGAAATATGCAAAACAATGCACTTATGCTGATGCAAATGTCCTAAGACTATCCTAGAAGTAATGTCAATCATTAAACAAAATGAAGTGGGTACTAAGAGGGTGAGAACCCTAGTGGGGCAGTAGTTATGTCCTACTATATCTCATTCATGTTAATGTCCTAATAAGTGTAAAAGAATTCAATTTATGTCTCATGTTAGCACACAAACAATTGTCAATCAAAAAGTCATGCAAAACACACCATAAAAGGCTACACAAATGAAGTTAAGCCAATCATACAAGTTAGGTCAGTGGCACACATGGTATGATCATGGAAAAATGAGGTTTGAGATGTTAAGAAATGATTAAAATACTCACACCAAGTCATGTTCAAAAGATTAGGCAATTCTACACAAACATGTCACCTTTATGATGCATCAATCACTTATGACACAACAATGAACAAGTAAGCATGAAGTTAACTTGTAAATGACCTAAGTCAGAAGCTTAAACATGTGTTTAATGCTTAAAAGTAACCTTTAAACATTGCAAAAGTTTCATGTCAAAGCACTCTTAGAAGTTAGAACAAGCAATGATCAAACTCAGCCCTAATCATCCTCTAAAAGCATGTAGACTTACACTCAAAAAAAGAAGGAAAAGAGCATGTCAAAGTAGTGTCTAAGCATGTAAGTCAGAGGAAAATTACCTATAATATCTCATGTTTAAGACTCACAAGTGTTGAGTAATGATGCCATTCAAATGGCTCAAATGAAGTTGTCAAAGTTGATGCACAATCATGTTCAAATTCATGCAAGTATAACACCAATTAGAGGCACACAAAATGACCTATAAAATGGTATGGAAAGGCTTTACCTCATGCTAGATCAAGTGTAAATAAATGCTCAAAATATCCCCAAAAGGGTTGCATAAATGTATCATCAAATCCAATCACTTAGGTAAACATTGAACAAACATCGGGTATGCATTTAGGGTTCAAGATAAGCACATAGATCATGATCAACAATCAATATCAAAGCATCACAATGGAGCAAAAATATCCTATTGAATATGCCTAAACATGTCAAGGAAATTGGCTTAAGAGAGGTCACACACAATCATCAAATTCACCCTAATTCTAGGCACACATCAAAGCATTGGACATGCAAGGAAAAAATCATGAAAAATAGTTAGAAGTCTTGAAAAATTATGATATTTTAACCATGATATGATGAAGTCATTGGCTTAACAAGCTATAAAAATAGACCTAAACTTATGCACACAAGGTTCTCAAAGAATGCCACACATATGGCAAGTTATAAGGCAAAGATCATCCAAAACTAGCTTCAAAAGATGAACTTAAAAAGGACCCAAAATTATGGTAAAAATATATAAGGGTCATCAAAACCTCCTATACATATATGTCTAAGTTTATGCAAAAATTAGGGTCAAGAAAAATTAGGTAAAATCACTTTCTAAACCCTAATGTAAAACCTATGTCAATCTTCACATATTTATTCCTAAAATAAAAAATAAATGCCAAATTTAATCAAAAATGAAAATTAAAAATTTGGAAAATTAATTAAAATGTCAAAGGTTATCCATACATTTTTGTGGAATTTTCTGATGAAGAAAAGTATTTTTATTAAATCAAAATTAGAATGACATTAAAAGAAAATGCAAAAATTCAAGAATACATGAAGGGGGTATGATGATTATAGCAAATTCTACGTTCAAATACCCAATGGGCCAGCATTGGGGGTGGGAATAGAAAAAACATGCGTGGCCCAAACCATTTACACAATAACTAGTTTTTTTGTCTGATTTTATTTATTAAAATTACTCAGAATTAAAGAAATGGAAAGAGCACGTGGGTTTTACTTTGATCTCATTAATGTGCTGGCTAATGGTCACAGGTGGAATTAAACATGGGATTAAAACAAATTACATGGCCCAATCTGGTGATGACACGCATGCGCTGACATCAACGCCTGAAAATAATACAGACGCCGGAGCTAGGGCTCCACTCGTCTTCTCTGGTGGACCTCCACCGTGAGTGATGATCAAACTTTCCAGAAATGAAAAAGAAATGCACTACCCTGCTTGTTTTTCCATGCCGATTCTAAATCTAGGCTTAAAATTTCCATTAAGTTCCTCTATCATGAAAAACAAAGAGAATTAAGTAAAACCCTAAAATCAAGAACTTCATGAAAAGCCCTAAAACTAACCACAAACAGAGCCTATGATCATATGACTTCAGATGCAACTCCTAAATGCTTCTAAATCCTCATAGATTGCTCTAAAATGATGCTCAAAGTTTAAATAATTCTAACCTGTTAGAGATGTTATTCAAGCTCAAAGAAACCCTGAAAAACTATTTGCACTATCTTGTAATCTACACTGGATCAAAATAAATGCTCAAGAATCCTTGAATCTGACTGAAAATACAAGTTTGATGATGAATGGCGATGAATTCGTGGATGATGTTATGGTGATTCCAGATGGAGATTCTTGCAAACAGAAGCTTATATAAAGTGTGATGATGGCAATGGTGAAGAAATCTTGGAGAAAACTTCAAAATTGAGAGAGATTCGAAGGCTTGAATATGAGGGTGTGAAATGTGAACTTTGGATCTGTTTGCTCTAATAGAGAGTAACTGAATCTGTTAGTATGATGATGAGCTCTTATATGTGTGGTTAGTGTATGTTTAAGAATTAATCTTGGTTGGAAATCAGTTAGAAGGGTGGTTAATGAAAATTGAAAATGAGGGTGAAGTCATGGTTAGGCACGGGTTTGTGTGTGAAGTGCATGGTCATTGCTGTGCACTACATGATAATGATGATGTATGTTGATGGTAAGGCTAGCTGGTACAATCAGAATAGCAACTTGTTGGATAAGTTTTGTTTTTTCTCTTTCATTGCTATGTGAAGTAAAGTTATTACATGTGCATGTTGTATGAAGAAAATGCATGGCCAAAAGGAGTAATGTGGAGTGACATGAGGTGAGATGCGCATGCCAAGAGTGTAACAACCATATTCTTGAAAATTTAACGAAATACCATGGTTGGTGGAGATGGAAAACACTCTTCATAGAGCTGACTTTGAGGTTGCATAACTTGATGTTTAATGAATCAATTCGCACAATCTTGGTATCATGAGAAAGAGGGAATAACATAGAGTAGTTTTCATGTTTGATGCAACTTGAATTGAAGCCTCAAACACGATTGAAATTGGCCTTGAAGATGGTATGACACAAACTGACTTTTGCCTTAAAAAATTCTAAGAGTTTTTCCAAATTGAACAACTTGATGTCATGATTTTTAGAACACCAAAACTTTTGATTGACAAATCCAAATGAGGCATTCTTTATATGGTTGGCAAGGTGGAAGATCCATCTACAACTTTCATTTGAACATGATTTCCAAATAAGGATGGGAAGCCACTCAAAAATGAGCTTGAACATTGGCACACAAACTGACCTTAAACACTTGGAAAAAATTCTAAGTATTGGAAAATGCAAGTGTGAAAATGTCCAATTTCCAACAACCATAACTTGGTAAAAAATGATCCAATTGCGATGAATTTTATATGGTTGGAAGGCTTGTCATAAGCACTACAACTTTCATGTTTGACAAAAAATGAAATGGAGCTTTGAACATGGGGAAAAATGGCCTTGAAAGTGACTGCACAACCATGAAAGCTTGCCAAAAATGGAAAGTTCTAAAACCCTAATTTGCCAAAAATAGAAACTTTCCACAATCCTTGATTTTTCATGATTCTTTTGATATTTCTTGATCAAATTTCACCCATGGGTCATATTTGACATGATGAACACAAGATTGACCTCAAAAAGCCAGGAGTTGACTTTTTCACTACTCAGTTGACTTTGTTCCCAATTTAGCTGATTCTCAATCATCTGGCCAATTGAAACTCTTCTGAATGAAATTGATGGTCAATACTCTACTCATAGATACTTGAGAACATATAGAATACCATGGAATCAAGTATTGCTCAAAGAATCAGAAATAAACTAATTTTAAATAAAACCCTAATTTTAGCCCCAAAAGATAGGAGATATGGATCAATGATGAAAACCCTAATTCCTCTGAAGACAAATGATAATCTCTTGAACCAAGAAGTTATATGTGATATGGTGATGTTGAGGCTTAAAAATCCTTTCCTATGAGGGTGCCATATACACAGATAGGCAAAACCCTAATCTGAGGACCAAAGATAGGAGAAGATGATCATCTTCAAGTTTCTTGCAAATTTTAATCACCTGATGAAATGATGAACCAAACATGATGTCTTGACGCATGAAAATCCTTTGTAGTTTGAGTGCTTGAGTATATCTCATTCTTCTTACTTTGAACAATTAATGACATAGAAACTCCTGATCCCATGCCTCGGGAAAGCCAATGATGTATGTATGTTGTTTATGACATAAATGCACATGTATGTGAAGCATAAGCCACTTATTGATGGTAAAAAAAGAGGTCAAATTTTTGGGTGTTACAGCTGCCCCTATTCAATCAACTTGGGCGTGAAGGAATGATAGCAACGACTTTCAGACATTCAGGGTAAAAGGAGTTTGAATACCAAGATAACCACACAAAATTTGTGACCTGCAAAGGGAGGGACGACTCCGCTGGGGAACAAGTAATAAAAGGTATAAAACCATAAACCCGGACGGGTGTCCAAAATAAATACGGACGAAGTATTGAAATAGAGCGAAACAAACACGGATGGGTGCCTGAAATCAAAAGGGTGAACATAGACAAGTGCCTAATATCAATACAGACGAGTATTGAAGAAATTACTATGATTATATAAAATCTAGGATCAATACGGACGAGTATTGATGAAACTGAAACAAACACGGATGAGTGCCTAAGATCAATACGGACGAAGTATTGAAGAAATGAAATTGAACACGGACGGGTGTCGAAAGAACACAGGCGAGTGTCTAAGATCAATACGAACGAAGTATTGAAGAAAACGAATCGAACACAGACGAGTGTCGAAAGAACATGAACGAGTGTCTAATATCAATAAGGACGAAGTATTATAGAAATGAAATCGAACATGGACGGGTGTCGAAAGAACAGGGACGAGTGTCTAAGATCAATACGGATGAAGTATTGAAGAAATGAAATCGAAGACGGACGAGTGTCTAAGATCAATACGGACGAAGTATTGAAGAAAAGGAATCGAACACG
Organism: Lathyrus tuberosus; assembly: GCA_022829125.1. Taxonomy (NCBI): domain Eukaryota; kingdom Viridiplantae; phylum Streptophyta; class Magnoliopsida; order Fabales; family Fabaceae; genus Lathyrus; species Lathyrus tuberosus. Next base: position 2,676,629 of record JALAZF010000193.1, read on the forward strand.
GACGAGTGTTTAAGATCAATACGGACGAAGTATTGAAGAAAAGGAATCGAACATGGAAGAGTTTCGAAAGAACACGGACGAGTGTCTAAGATCAATATGGATGAAGTATTGAAGAAATAAAATCGAACATGGACGGGTGTCGAAAGAACATGGACGAGTGTCTAAGATCAATACGAACAAAGTATTGAAGAAATGAAATCAAACACGGACGAGTGTCAAAAGAACACGGACGAGTGTCAAAAGAACACGGACGGGTGTCTAAGATCAATACGGACGAAGTATTGAAGAAATGAAATTGAACATGGACGGGTGTCGAAAGAACACGGACGAGTGTCTAAGATCAATACCGACGAAGTATTGAAGAAAAGGAATCGAACACAGACGAGTGTCGAAAGATCAATACAGATGAAGTATTGAAGAAAAGAAATCGAACACGGATGGGTGTCGAAAGAACACGGACGAGTGTCTAAGAATCAAGGATCAATACGGACGAGTACTGATGAAACTGAAACAAACACAGACGATTGTTGAAAGAAAAAAAATGAACACGGACGAGTGTTGAAAAAAATGAACACGGACGAGTGTTGGCAGAACAGTATCCCGAAAATATCAAGATTAACGAATCTAAACCTTGAACGATGGGTGATAGAGACAACTCTGAAGGGATAATGGAATCCTAGTCAGACGACTCTGCTAGGAAACGAAGATCAAAAGGGTAAGATTGACGGGTTTACTACCCTAAGGATTGGTTGAAGCACCTGCTTGGGGGCTACAGTTAAACGATCTCTCCTGAGTTACATCATTTTCTGCTAGAGAAACGTATGGCAAAGAATGTATCAAAGTTGGCTTATGCTTCAGATGCATATGTTTGAATTTTTCCATGGCATAATGTTCCATATCTAATGGAAATGCTACGTGTTTTGAAGATGCGATGTAATGATGATTACTATATACAAGATGCAAAGTGAATCCTCTGCTGGGGATGATGATTAGTAACTCTGCTGAGGAAGTGACCACTGATTTGATCTTCTGACTTTCTGTGGGGAAAAAAAAACAATTCGGCTGGGGAGTAATGTTGATATATCTGTGCTCTGAACTGCCAAAACTTACTGCGAATTTCCGGACTCTGCAACTGCGGGGAAGGATGACTTTGCTGGGAAGACATCACCTGAACCAATCCTGCTTGGGGAGAACCTATAATCATAGAAATTTGCTGGGGAAATAACAACCTTCTAACCTGGCTACTGGGGGATGTGATCAAACAAGCCTCTGCTGAAGAAGAAAATGCTTGTTGGAGAATAGAGATCAAACAAGTCTCCTGTTAGGGATGGTCTCTGACTTGATGAGGAAATTATATACCAGTACTTTGTGGGGAGAGAAACTCTACTGGGGACGGGAGGTTAAACGAGCCTCCTGTTGGGGATGTCGATCTGCTTGGAGAGCAAGAACAAACCATCCTTACCCTGCCTGGGGACTTGAACTCTTGCTGGAGAAAAGACAAATCCAACTCTGGCTAGGGAAACCAACCTCTGGACTCTCGCTGGGGAGAATAATAAGAAAATATAGCACTCTTCCGAGGACGATACAACCTTAGCTATTTCTGTCGGGGAGACATATATATTCTCATATTTAAACGATGCCACAATTGCTGCGAGAGGAAAATGGTTTCGCAACGTATAGAGCAACAAGGGGATGTCTCAAGTACAACATAACCTATAAAGGAACTTGCCTTGAGAGGTATCACGAAGGCTTGATGTATTCTGCCCCAGTATACCGAACCCTGGAGAAGTAATTCTGATTAACCGTCTTCTGGAGAGGACAACTTCTCGCTCCTGGGGTGGTCTGCCTCAGTACGAGTCTTGCAGCAATTTTACCCTTGTCTCTGAAAGATTCGCTGAATCTCGACATGATTGCCTTAGATTGGCTGAATTTTAGAGAGATTTCTCGACGTGACTGCCCAATATTGGTTGAACTTTGGAGAGATTTCTCGACATGACTACCCCAGATTGGCTGAACTTTGGAGAGATTTCTCGACGTGACTGCCCCAGATTGGCTACATCTGAGCACAACTTGCTGAGAAAACCGTTACTTGACAGAGTCTTTTGACTACATGCTCCTCAATATGATTGTCCAGGAATTTCCTCTTGGCAAAGTTAGACTTCTCGACTGATGCTCATTATGCAAGCTTCATTGGCGTCAAGTACAATGTATGCAAGCAGAAAATGCTTATTCTGAGAATGATCATTCTAATGTAACACACATGTTAATCTTGAAGTTTTTATTAAAAAGATATTGCCAAACCCTGCGAACGAATCACTAGTTAAGATGCGACACTAATTTTTGAATGAAGGACATTATGCACATGCAATACCAACAAAATATTTTAGCACCACTCATGGGAGTCAGGAATGCTGTCTCATCAGAAGCACGCCTTCAGAATAATCCTTACCTCAATTAGGACTTTTGAGGGTTGTATCGTGGCCTGGTTCATGGTTTGAGAAAGAAGGATTTATTGCTCAAAATTTTGTTTGTACCCACCCATTCTCCTTGATGTCCTCCAGTCCTACGTTCAGTTAATTTGGCACGAGCGCTCACCTTTCAAAAGGTTATTGAATGTCAGCATTGATGGTTAAGAGCCCACAAGGTTTTCAGATTAACAGTCACTCCTTTTATCTTTGGTGTCTGTAGTCACACGACTTGCTCTTGCTCGAGGATTTTTCTTTTGTAATCCTTTTCGCTTTTTCTATTTTTTATTATTTATTTCCCTGACTTTTCCTGGACTGATTCTTTTGAATTCTTTTCAATTTTGATGTCCAGTGGAATGCCCTAACTTTTGCCTAAGTCATTTGTTTTCAAGCTTTCGACTTAGCAGGTTTTCTTTCTCCTTTTTTTTGAACAAATTGTGTGACACTGGATGTCTTGATTTCCATGAAAGAGTTGGGACTGACTCACTCCTTGCGGTGAGGGATAACCATTGTGATTTCACGCCCCTTGACCTCCTGATATGTGAGGAATAAATGGTAATGGATCTTTAGTTGCACATTCCTTTTGAAATTTGAATGCTTGGTCAAATCAACTGACAACTACCCTGCCCCGAGGTTAAGATGTGAGGGTTTTTTTCAAAAGAAACTTCTACTTCTAGGCTCAACGGGGTTAACGAGGGTCTATCTCCCTTATATCTCCGGTGTTTGGGGAGTTGAAACAATGCATGTACATCATCAGCAAGGTTTTGTTCCAAAATCATACGACCAGAAAGTTTGTGTTTTCAATTCGTCATCCTCCCTCCAAGAGTTTAAGCAAGTAAGTTGGTATTGCAATGCACAAGAATATGAGTGAACACAAATGAATTACTTCACGAAAAATATACTCATTGCATTAAGATTATCATTTAAAAACAACAAATTCTACCTGCAAACAATGCTTTAACAAGCAATGAAAAATACAAGTGAAAATGCAGTAAAGAAGCTGAAGATTACCATTGTTGATGAGGTCTGACTCCGTTAACATACTGCAGTCTGAGTGCTCACTTGGAAGGCTTCAGTTAATGTGAAGACCGTCTGCAGTGAATGTGATGACCTTTGAGTCGACCAGATCCTACACCAGGTGTTTCATAGCTCTACAATCTTCGATTAAATGGACAGATGCCCCTGAATGGAACTCACATCTTGCAGTTGCATCATAACCTGGTGGCAGCTGGGCAGGAGCAACGAAAGTCCTTAACTGAATCAGCTAATGCTTGAGAAGCTCAGGCAATAACTGTTCATACAACATGGGGGTGGCATCAATCTGCCTTTCAGGCTTCTTCGGCCTTTGTCGTTTCTTCTGAGGATGATTCTGATTTAGGCACCCATCCTGCCCAGGTGCTTTCCTCTTCAGATTTGGTTGAGGAACAGACAAATGTTGTTGGTGTGAGGATTCTGAAACCCAAGACTGTGGAATATGCCCCTGTCCTAAGGCTGACCCTGGAGATATGAGAGGAGCATCCATATCTTTTGCGACAGTCGGAGCGGGATCACCCCGTACCTCCGTGCCGCTCGGCGTGAACTCGATTTACTTTGAATCAATTAAGTTCTGGACCTTATGCTGAAAGGCCTTGCATTTTTCAATACTATGCCCGGGTGCTCTAGAATGGAAGTCACAATGGGTCTTCGCGTCATAGCCTGGGGGAATCTTACCAGCAGGTGGAGCTAGAGTCTACAACAGAACCAATTGAAGCTAAAGCAAATGTTCCAGCAGCGGTGCTTACGGCATCGGGAGAGGGTCAAAAACTCTTTCAGGCCTCTTTTGCCTTAATCCATACCCTCCGCTCCTAGGATTCTCTTGGAAGACAGGCAATGGCTATTGTCGGGAAAGTTCTGGACCCTCAGGTTGTGAAGAAGATCCCCGAGGCAATTCATGGTCTGGAAGAGATTCTGACAGAGCAGGGGGAATAATACCTTCTGTTGCAGCATCCGGCGTATAACTGCCCACCTTTCTTAACAGAGTTCTCATGACCTCCATGATCAAGCCCATCTAAATCTTCAGTTGATGGACTTCTTCCCTCAGCATTCTCTGACCTTGAGATAAAGCTTGCATGTCCACCATGAACTGCCCCATTTGGCTGCAGACTGCCATCAAACTCTGCTTGAATCTGCTCCATTGTTATCTGTTGATTCTGGCATGTTGAGTAGCCGTGAAGGTAAGAGTTAGCAATCCGGCCTGTTAAATCAAACAAGGTAAAAAATCCAAATGTAAACTTGTTATGCAAAATGAAATGCGTGAATGCATGCACATGTCATGTTTAATCATTTCCAAGGTATTTCTATACTTTGATTCCCATTTTAACCGGGCAAGGGATCAGATACATTGTTGAGAAGATATTACTGGAACAGATAGATATTGTGGAGAAAATATAGCTGGAACAAACATTGCTGAAAGAATACTGTTGAAACAAATATTGCTGAAACAAACATCTCATCATATAATACTTCAAAGAGTCATACAAATACGTCTGGTATAATCATAGGTGATTCCATCAGCAAGCCTGATGGCAATCACAATAAGCAACACACAGAAATACAGAGACAATTCATTCCCAAACCCCTAGTCCATACAAACTGCCCCTGACTTCCTCGAGAAGTGCTTCGGTATAAGGATGAGTCGGTCACTCTATCAATCCCTTGCATTTTTCAATACTATGCCGGGTGCTCTAGAATGGAAGTCACAACGGGCCTTCGCGTCATAGCCTGGGGGAAGCTTACCAGCAGGTGGAGCTAGAGTCTACAACAGAACCAATTGAAGCTGAAACAAATGTTGCAGCAGCGCTGCTTACGGCATCGGGAGCGGGTCAAAAACTCTTTCAGGCCTCTTTGGCCTTAATCCATACCCTCCGCTCCTAGGATTCTCTTAGGAGATAGGCAATGGCTGTTGTCGGGAAAGTTCTGGACCCTCAGGTTGTGAAGAAGATCCCCGAGGCAATTCATGGTCTGGAAGAGATTCTGACGAAGCAAGGGGAATAACACCTTCTGTTGCAGCATCAGGCGTATAACTGCCCTCCTTTCTTAACAGAGTTCTCATGACCTCCATGATCAAGCCCATCTAAATCTTCAGTTGATGGACTTCTTCCCTCAGCATTCGCTGACCCTGAGATAAAGCTTGCATGTCCACCATGAACTGCCCCATTTGGCCGCAGACTGCCAATAACTCTCCTTGAATCTGCTCCATTGCTATCTGTTGATTCTGGCGTGTTGAGTAGCCATGAAGGTAAGAGTCAGCAATCTGGCCTGTTAAATCAAACAAGGTAAGGAATTCAAATGTAAACCTGTAATGCAAAATGAAATGCGTGAATGCATGCACATGTCATGTTTAATCATTTCCAAGGTATTTATATACATTGATTCCCGTTTTAACTGGGCGAGGGATCAGATGCATTGGTGAGAAGATATTACTGGAACAGATAGATATTGCGGAGAAAATATAGCTGGACCAAACATTGTTGAAACAAACATCTCATCATATAATACTTCAAAGAGTCATACAAATACGTCTGGTACAATCATAGGTGATTCCATCAGCAAGCCTGATGGTAATCACAATAAGCAACACACAGAAATACAGAGACAATTCATTCCCAAACCTCTAGTCCATATAAACTGCCCCTGACTTCCTCGAGAAGTGCTTCGGTATAAGGATGAGTCTGTCGCTCTATCAATCCCTTGATCAGCTTGTTTCTCTTCCCAATACCTGGTTTAGCTTACCAATATGCTATGTGCTATCATCATCCCCAAAGACATCTCTTAGATTTGCCTTCTTTATTCCAGCTTGGACTTTGAGCTCTTCGATTTCCCTTTGAGCCTCCTTCAGCTTGTCAGAAAAGTTATTTTTGCCTCTTTTCGTATTCTGGAGCTCTTCCTATTTCGCTTTGAGTTCTTTCTTTAGTTCTTCATTTTCAGCCCTGATTTCATCTTCTCTCTTCTTCCTGCAGGCCGCAAAGTTGTCCCAGACTTTTCGAGAGTCAGCAAGCTTGACATTCCTTTCAAACAAGAGTTTCTTAGTGTGTTTGTGAACCTTGCCGGAGGATTCTGCAACCATGTTTGCTTTTCGATAAAATTGAGCCCTATCTGCAAAGTCTTTCTCTCTTTTCGCTAACAACTTTGTTGCATCTTGGGCTTTACATTCCAATCCCTTGTTGATATATAAAGCATCCTGAAGGCGGCTACTCAGGTCGGAGTTTTCCACACGGAGTTCATTCACAATAGCTTGCAGCTTGTTATATTCTTCAATAGCTACCATGGTTCTTTCTTCCACAACCTCGGGATACAAAGAGGTGCCGGGTAAAAAGGCAAATAGAAATCCTCAATCCTCTTCCTTAGCCAGTCTTCATATGGGGGATAGGTTCGATTATTGCCCTTCCCTAAAACAGTTTTCCCTCTTTTCTGTATGCTGAGCCAAGCATCAGAAGCTTTTTGTGCTATCGCCACACCATCCGTTATTTGGAAGTATAAGGACTCATCGACATCCCTTTTGACTGGTGGACCTGTCAAAGTGTACCCAAATTGTCTGATAGCCAAAGAGGCATTATAATTGATTCCCCATTTCCTTCCTATCAATGGCATATTCAGGAGCTCACCACAACTATGAATGATATCCTTACAAAGCAACCCATGATCTATCCAAAAAATATCTTTGGCAGCCAAACCCATCATTCTCTGACATGACTCCAAAGAATCCTTGGTATCCACAAAAGCGCCCAAACGAGGTAGGCGGTTTGCAAACCATTTGTAAAAAAGAGGTGCATAACAATGAACTCCTTCTCCTCTTTTTTTCTCATTTCTATTATGCACCGAATGATAAAGATCCCCCAATAAAGTTGGCACCGGATTCCTCATCGCAAATATTCAGATAGCGTCCACATCAACGAAGTCAGCCATATTCGGGAATAGAACAATGTCGTACACACAGAGGGCCAATATTGCATTGAAGGTAGTCCATCTTTTGGCTTCAGCGACCTCTTGAGGTTTCTTTGTCAAGTGACCCAGATGATAACCCCGAAAACCTCCTTTACTGGCTATGTTAGCTTCCAACGTTGATTTGCTCAAATAAAGAGCACCGGCCACATCCCCGAACTCAAGATCTTCTTGGAGCCAAATAACGGTGTGCCCTCCTTGATAGAAATCCCCAAGATACTTGCATACTCCTCCAGGGTTGGGACCAATAGATAGTCTGGAAATGTGAAACACCTCAAAGGAGGATCGTAGAACTGCAACAATGTGTGAATACCCCTGTACTCATAATCACTGATATTATGAACAAAAGATAGGATGCACCCGTACTTCTTCTTGAAAGTTCCCAACGCATCAGGATTCTCCAAAGCCTTCAAGCTGTTAATGGGGCCTAGATTAGGCATAGGAAACTTGTAGATGATGATATTTTTCTTTTTCTCAGTATCCATCCCTGTAGAAACTCCCTGACTGGAATGAAGAATAAGATATAAACCTGGAAATGAAAAAACATGAATGTTAGGGTATGCACATTGAAAGCACTTTTGGTTTGACAGAATTTTGGTAAAACAATTCTAATGATAAAGATGAAGAAATCTGGCTTGAACAAAGATGTCGAAGAAGATGTCTTAACCTGAAGACATGACATTCTGCAGTACTGCAATGATTTAGCAAGTGTTAAATCTGTAACAAATCTGCCAAGAGTTAATGTGCATGGATCAAGGACAAAAGATAGAAAGCCCAAGATTTCTTAAGCCTATAAAAGAAGACTTAGACCTAGTATTTCATATGCCTTTGTATGCCTTTTGTAACCTAGCTCTCTGGCGTAAGAAACAAGGGTTTAGGGTTTTGAGAGTCGTTGGCTCTCTAGGTTGTAAGTATGGGTGTTCGCGGGCCGGTTTGGTTCGGTTTTGAGAGAATCCGATACCCAAACCGATCAAAAATATATGGATTGGTTTGGATTGGATTTACATAATTTTGTGATAAAGCCCAAACCGAACCAAACTAATAAACAACGGGTTGGTTTGGGTTGGATTGATCGGGTACATTAGAAACAAATGTGCAAAAATATTTTTAAAAAATATTAAATTATATCAACTAATTTTCCAAAATAATATAAAATTCTTAATTTTATTGTTTCTCCATATTGGTTGTGTATATCACAAATGATGTTTCATTTTTTTTCTTGAAGTTGAATATGTCCTTCTAGTTTCCATGATAATGATGATATATATTATACTAATTAATTATGATTGGTTCGGGTAGACGAGCTCGCAGGTAGAATTTTTGAAATTCGTTGCCCGAGCCAATTAACATTGGATTTCATTGGTTTGGTTCGGTTTTTGCCCGAACTAAAAAAATGCCCGAACCAAACACAATAGTTTGGTTTGGATTCCGGTTTGGTTCGGATTTTCCCGAACCAATGAACACCCCTAGTTGTAAGTTTCCCTTTGTATCAGTTGATGCATTATGGCAGATATAGGTGTTGCACAGATCCATAAGCCTTGAGGTATTAGATTGTGTATTGTTCTTGGATGAAGCTTTTAAGCAAATCCGAGTTAGCTTGGTTGTCAAGAAAGCTTGAGAGATTTATGTATTGACAGGGATGATGTAGAAATCACAGTTGGTGATTAAGGGAAGTGAGTGGGGTATCTCATATAAAAGTTGTAAATGTTTGAGTTTAGCTTTGGAAAAGATGTTCATTGGGTAGATGTTAGTATAAAGTTGTAAACAGAGGAGTTTAGCTTTGTAACAGGTCTACAGATAGTGAAGTTTTCTTCCTGGATTGGTATCCCCCAGATGTAGGTGAGTTGCACCGAACTGGGTTAATAATTGTTGTGTTCTTTATCATTCTGCAGATTTACGTTTTCTGTTAGGGTTCATGATAAACATGTTGAATCATATGTCATGACATTTGTGATCCTGCAGTTCTGATATTCAAGGTATCAGTCTGCTGTTGCGCCTCTGAGTTTAAATGATTATATAGCACAGTGTCTTGACATGTGTTAGGACATTTGCTGTCTGTATATGCCAGAATTTTAATTGGTATCAGAGCAGGCATCCTGTCTGGTTCTGGATGAGATTTTTGGGAGATACTTTCTGGCGTTTAAACAAGGAGGAGTTTTAAAGATCAGATCAATCAACTCAGACATACTCAAGGGTATTAATGAATGAGATGGATGTTCTGGATCGAAGGTAACAACCCGTTGGTTATTCATGTTGCTAAGGAGGTTCTACAACAACTACTGGAGGAGTGGCTAGTTCTCTTGTTGGGGTGTCTTATAAGATGTTCTGACATCTTATTAGAGCAAGCAGGATCTATTCCTTGGTGGTTCCGCTGCATGTGCTTCTGATGGAAGAGCTCTAGAATTATGGGATTCTAGAGTTGTTACTGAAGACAGTTGGTGGAAGATCTCAATCGTCGGCCTCTATATGTGAAGATGTCTGCATTCTTTTATTCCAAAGTCGGGAGCGATGGAATGAAGGGAGTTGTTGGTAGATATCTGGTATGGTGACTTGGTACTTGGAAGCTTGGTTTCTTGGTGCAGTTGAAGTCAGTTGAAGAGGAGAGGAGTTGAGTTTAAGTTTATCAAGTTCTTGCTCTAGGAGTTTGATAAATTATTGATCGGCTAGGTTGTCAAAGATACTTGAGAATTCTCTCAAGTTCACTCATAAAGGCATCTCATTTGTGCATCTAGAGTCTTCTAGTCATTCTTCTGAATAGAAGGTGTTTCTTTAAAACACAATCTGAAGAAAGTGGAGGTGATTTATTTTCACCATCCAAAAACAGCAAGGAAGGATTCATCTCTCTTAACCCTAAGGGTGGATCTAATCTGATTGGAGAGTTCAAAATTGTTGAGGTAAATAAGGTTCATTCAGAGAGAATCTTAGTTACTTGAGTCAAGGGTGGCAGCCTTGGTATCTCAACACTGTTGGTCAAAGAAGATACTTGCAAAAGATTAAATACTTGATAAGTGTTCATGAAGTGATCTGGTGGAGCTTAGCTACAATAGTGAAGAAGGGTTATTGGACAAGGATTTAAGATCAATTGCTATTTATGGAGTCCACAAGTATTTAATTGATTATCCTTGAAAGTCAAGATTGCTGATGTTCAACAAGATGTTGGAACATCTCATCATCAGAGTTTGTGCAGAATCATGGGAGGGGTACTGCATACGCTTTAGCATTTTTTTTAGTCTTAGGTGGTGACCTAAGAATGGGCTTCAGTAGGGTGTGACAGAAGCATGTGTTCTTTGGAGAGTTTCCTGGCAAGAAACTGGTCTGGACTTTGATCAGTTGAAGATGTAGATGAAGACATCATAATCTTGATGGTTACTGCTTGGATCAGTTTATTTCTGATCTAGGAATTTTGGAACATGGATCTTGCTCTTCTAGGAAGTCAAAGTTAAGTGGCAGTTATCTCTGACTTTCTACAGTCTGCTCTACCAAGGAAAGTGGCATTCTTTGGTATGGCTATGGTGTATGTCATACCCCAAAATTTGCCCTCTCATTTCTTCATATCATTTAGCATGAGCTTTCATTTCATTTCATTGCATTCAAGTATAGAAAAACAAAACATCAAACATTGCATTGCATCTTGCATAAGGGCATGGGATCAGTGATTCTCAAAGGTGTTGATCATCCAAAGCAATGGAATAAGAACCAAAGGTCTTCAAACAACCCTAAAAGGTCTCTTACATCACATATCATCTCCATTGATCCCACAAGTCATTAGAAGAGGAGAATTCATCAAGAAGATTGGGCAGTGCATCATTTCCTACACAAGGCAATCTAAGATTGGGATTTGACCCCCAAATGGGCAAGCTCTTTGAGTTTGTATCACCTCCAAATGGCATATCTCATCATTGTTTGAGAGGATACACATCATATTCAGAGGAATTTGGATTTGAAGGATGTGTTATTTCCTCCTAACCAGAGGGTGCCAAAATTAGGGTTTGACCTAGAATCAGTTTATCTCTGATTTTTTGGACAAGACTTGATCTCATGGTATTCCTTGTGTTCTTAAGTGTATATGGATGGAAAATTGCTCATCAATTGGTTTCAGAAGGGTCTCAATTGATCAATTACTTGATAATCAAGAAATTGGGGGAAAAGTCAACTGTGCAGTGAAAAAAGTCAACTCTTGACTTTCTAAGGTCAAATTCATGAAATTCATGTTATATATGTTCATTGGACAAAATTTGATCAAGAAATGATGGAGGAATAATGAAAAATCAAGAATTTACAAAACTGCCAAAAATAGAAACTTTAGGGTTTCCAAAAATGGTAACTTTGGACCATTTTGCACCCTACTTTGAGGCTCTCTTTCTTCAAGATAAAAGCTCCAAACTTCAGGCCCAAGTTGAGCCAATTAAAGTTCATGTTCTAAGCTTCAAATCCATATAAAGAACATCTCCATTGGATCAATATTGAGGGAGATATGATCAACCAAAGTTTGGCAAAACTAGGTCACAAACCAAGTCATGACCAAGCATGACCAGGCCCACGCGCCATAATTTTGACAAACGCTTGGTGTGCCAAATGTCAAGCTGAATTTCTCCAAGGTAAAAGCTCCAAATGAAAAACTTTTCAATATCAAAGTTGTTCCTTGCCATGCCCTCTTCAATGTTGATGTTGGACAAATTTTGATTTGATCAAAGTATGATAGAGATATATTGGTCCCAAGTAGGTATGTTCATTCTGAAATGCCATGCACCAAGTTGCCTTGCCAACCAACCATTTGCCACGCCTATGAAATCAGTTCCACCTTCATGAGTTCCAAGCAACTTTTCACTACTCTACAAACTTTCATTTCAATCCCAGTCTCACACCAAACTTGTTCTATGATCCATCATCTTTTCAGTGACACCTAAATTTCATATTTTCATTCACTAACAAAAGAGGAATTCCTTCTCAAACTTGCACATTCCCATTGAACCTCAAGCTGCTACAAAATCAGAAAAATAAACACTATTGTTGTTGTTATTTCAAAGTATCCACATCAGTCACCTCTCTTTTCCTCATTTAAACCCAACATAATTCTTACACCATGCATACATGCTTACCATACGTGGAAATGGAAAATAATAAACTTGCTGAACAAGTTTCTCTGCTACAGCCGTGACCTCATCCTCGCCATTCACTTCATCCACACCATAAACTCCATGAATCTCAACCTCATTATATTATTCCTCTCCTCACTCGCCCTAACTAACTTGACTCAGTTAGTTAGGGATAACTCACTTTAACCATATCAACTCACCCTAACTCACTCACTTAACCACAGGTTAACACACTAAACCACACTTATAAATCAGAATTTCACTCTCAATTTGATTTTTTAACTCTCATTTTCTCAGAAACACTCTCAAACCCTCTCAAACTCTCTCTACTCTCTCACTCAGATCTCACACGATTTCACTATTTCTTCTCAATCATCTTCATCATTTGGTGACTATTAATCAAGAACATTCAAGAACCAATTCATCTCTCCAAACTCAGCATCATTGCAGCTGTTGTTTTCTCTGCATTCTCTAAGTCAAGAGGCATTTATTTTGCTTAAACTTGAAGTTCTACAAGCTCAGGATATCAAGTTCTCTGGTTTTCTCAAGTACTTCAAAGTTCTACATAGTTTCAGGTTTTTTCTCTCAACCTTTTTCTACTAAATTCAGTTTGTTTCATGTTGTTTAAAGCTTATTAGTGGCTATGCGTGAGTCCTGGCTAGTTGATAGGATCTGTAGGAGCTTAGGTGTGATTTTAGGGCAAATTGTTTTGGCTCGGTTTGTGTTGTATGTGCTTGATCTATGAGAAATAATTGTGTATTCTTGATCTCCATAATGTCCTCTTCATTTTGGTATACGATTTGTGCATTTCTGTGAAAATTGAAATTTACAGGTGGTGGTTGTTCGCCGGAGAAGATGACCGGAGGTCCTTCTCCGGCCGGTGAGTTTAATGCTAGGGTTTTGCATGTTTGAATTGTGACCGTTTGATCTGTGCATCGTGTGGTTGATATGTTGCCAACACATTAAAATCATTTTATAACCTGAGTGTTTGAGTGCGTGTGTTCCATGATTATTATCGTGTGTATTCAATCTAATCCGTTCATCATGTATGATTGATTCTCATAAGATTGATCCAACGTCTTGTATGTTGCCAATGCATTAATAAACCATGTGCATCACGCGTGCCATTTATTTTTAATCTGAGTATTCTTGTGAGTGCATGTTCATGGTTACTTTGGTGTGCGCGATATGTGGTGCATTAGATCATGTGATTTGATTCATTGTATGGTTATGATTGCATCCTCATGGTGAATGATTGTACACTGCATCACACGCGCACATGTTTTTTAATTGGATTGGACTTAATTTCTATGTACACCCCCATGCTAAGCCCATTCTTGCTTTTGAACGTGAAAATTACTATGAATACACTCCTTCTCATTTCTTTTATTCTTTTAATTTCTTTTTCACATTTGTTTGGATTTTGATTTTTTAAAAATAGTAAATGACCTCTAAAAATGCCAAATTAATTCATGAATCATATTCATAGTTTTATAAAATTTTTACAAATTTTATTTTCTATTTTTATTTTATTTTTTGCCTCTGGATTAATTGTTGTTTAAATTTCTTTTGAAATGGTTCATTTGGGCACACTTGATCTTGTTGATTTTATTTCTCATCATTGGTACATAGTTAGATCCTCATTCCTTTTGCATATTTTAAAGGACACTTTGAAGCATTTAAAACATTTTTTATCATATTTTTAAAACCATCTTTGCACCATTTTTGAGTCTTTTCTTTGTGCATGGTCATGTGAAATCTTAATGACTTTGCCATGCTTGTTTGATTGAGTTTATTTGGGATTATTTGCATGAGCTTTTGGTATGATATTTGTCTCTGGTTGAGGTCTCTTGAGACCTATTTTGTTGATTTTTCAATCATGTTTGGTATTTGTTAGATGACTCTTGATTGAGGCCAACTTTTGTGAAATTCCTTGATCATGTTTGTTTGCTTGCTTGAGAAGGCACTTGTGCCATTGTATGATATCATTTCTTCTTGACTTCTTGAGCCATGTTTAGATCATTATAGGTCTGTTGATTGAATTTATAAGTCATTGGTTTGAAGTTGATGCTTTCTTTGTGTACATGTTCAATACTTGTTTCACATGTTTCCTTTTGACCTAATTCCTCATCCTTTTTCATCTAAGTTCCAACTTGACTTGTAATTGGTTTGTTGATGCCATGCCATACTATCCATTTGCATTTCATATGATGTATGCCTCTGACTTTAAAGTATAGCATTCATTCCATATGCCATTTATGTTTTACTTTGCATACTTGAACATGTTTCATCTAAATGCATGGTCCTTTTTCTTCTAGCTCCTAAATGACTTGTAATTGCTTGAATGTGATTGGTTTGTGCATCTTATTTTCATCCTAACATGTCATATTAATTTTGATTGTGATACTTGAGTTTCATCTTGAACTTTTTTTAGGTTTGACCTATGCCTTAAGTCACTTCTTTCCATGTTAAATTCATGTTTATATCTTCTCACTTCTTCTCCTAATCACTCTTAATGCTTGGATACTTGATTGTTTGCCTCATATGAGATTTGTGCATCATGTTTAGGCACATGTTTAGGTAATCCACATTCTGACTTTGACATTACTTGAAGCATTATTACATGATCACTTTGCATATCCACTCATTCTTCATCTACTTCTTTCATAATGCATTTCTTTGTGATTTAAGACATTGTTTGTGTGCATTTGATTTGTGTTTACCCTCATATTATTAGAGAACATTCTTATGATGTGCATTCTGACCTTGTGCTTCCCTTAACCTTTAAGATGCTTTTACTTTGGTTATTGATTTGTTTAAGTCTTACTTGTTCATCTTAACTTGTTTCTTCACTTGTAAATAATTGTACTAACCATTTCAGGGGCTAATGGTAAGTCACTTGAGTGTGGATATACATCCACATTCTAATTTCTTCCTTCATCTTTTAATAATTCAATTTGGGTTGTTTAAGCATTTAATAATGCTTTGTTTTCACAATCTTCTTTCTTCCCTCTTATAAATAACTTAACTTCCATCTTGGAAGTAAGTTGCTTTCTACCTTCTTCTTCTCCTTTATTTTAGGGTTAGACTTCTTAAACCACATTAACCATAGGGTCTCCAAGCATGCTAATATTAGGGTGAGTCTTAGTCCCCTTTAGTTTTTACCTTTACTCCGTTTTTGAGTCTCTTCTTCTCAGCTTCAAACAAAAGTAAAAACACTTAATACAGGCAAAACAAATATTGTATTTGAGCCTTTCATGTGAGAATGAGATAGTGAGGGATCTTCTCTCATTTTCTTAGAATGTTTGGCGTTCGTCCCATCTCGGGTCGATATGCGAGGCATTCGATCTTACATGAGGGACTTAAATACAATGTGCGTTATAAAAACAACTACAAAAACACTTCTTTCTAAAAAAGACAAAAACAAACAATAACGTCTTTCCTTCGGGAATTCTTTTCTCATCTCACTCATTCTCAACGTACGAACGTGCTTCTCCTCGTTCTCTTGCAAGACGGTAACGCCTAAGTCTCCATACAGCGAGCTGCAACACCTGAGCTAGAACATTAGCCGTTCCCTAAAAAAACACAAACAACTTTCCCTTCGGTGAGGGGAACTACGTCGCTCTGATTCTCATGCTCCCGATGAGATACGTAGGCAGTGGGGTAGGGCCCATCCGAGCACTTCTTTTATTTTCCCTACACTTGTTTCTCTTTCTCTCTCCTTTCCTTTTCCAGTTCTCCAGCTAGCAGTTCCTTTTCCAGTATTCTTTTCTTACACCCTTTGATTGAAACAGCAAGCGTGGATCCCATCGGGTACGATGGACGCGTGGGGGTGCTAATACCTTCCTCGCGCGTAACCGACTCCCGAACCCAGTTCTCTTGGTCGCAAGACCATGTTCTTTCCTTTCCCCCAGGTTTATGCAGTGTTTCCTTTCCCTCTCTTGGGATAAATACACATTGCTGGCGACTCTGTTTCGGTGCCACTTTCGCGTTTGTACTAGGATGAAAATCCCGGGAGCAACAGCTGGCGACTCTGCTGGGGATCGAACCCAGAATCTCTGGTTTCCTTAGCGAGTCAATCCTAGCTCTTGTCTATTTTTCTTTCATTGGGTGTTTACTGTTGTGTTGTATTTACTGTTGTATTGTACTACTATTTACTGTATTACTGCTTTACTGTATTTTATTGTATACTACTGTATTTACTGCATTTTAGCATTTTCATTTCATATGCTATATTATGCTATGTTGTGCTGTGCTGTTTTCTGTTTGGCGGGATGGGGTATTCTGAGAGATAGGCCCAATACACAGGCCTGAGTGCACTTATGTTTAGTGTGTTTCATGTCCTATCGCGTTCCATCTCGGTTCGAGGAGGGAATATGAAACACAATCTGGATGTGGTTCTCTCTAGAGAATTCTGCGTTGTGGATCTTCCACGATGGTAGAGCTATCTGGAAGAGCTGTTAAGTCTAGATGACCTTTTAGGATGACCCCTCTTTATTTTGAGGTGAATCAGAGGACGATCTCTTTGTTTGGCGATAGCATTGTGTCCTTCGGGCTGAATATGCTATTGCTTCTCATTCTGAGATTCGAATTTGAGGATCTTCACCTTCTAGTACATACATGTGAGATGGGGGGATTGTTTACAGGTGTGCAGGAACCCTTGACCTTCAGAATACCCGGCTTTCTTATTTGTTCTGGATTGGTTACTGAATCTTTGGTTCTGATCAATTCACATTTGTTCTAGATTTGTTATTGGACTTCTTATCCTGGTGTTGTATATCTCACCAACTTCAGATTGCAGTACAGTGGATTCAGCATTATTTGTGCAGCACTGATCACATGCCCTTGCATACATATCATCATTAGCATTCTTGCATTTAAGCTTCATGTTTATTCATTTGCAGGGTATACTTCCTTTCGATTCCAGTTGACAGTTCCCTTTTGCAGCTATAGAGATTCCCAGGAAGAACAATGTGCATTATACTTTCTTTGACACAAAGGTGGGACAGTTACGAAAGATGGTTTCTCTTATTACTCCAGACCATGTGGGTATGTTCCGAAAGGCTTATGGGTAGATTATGACTGTGGTTGTTGACTTGAATGCTTCAGAAAGGAGTGTCATCCATACGTGCTTACAGTTTTATGACCCACAACTAAGGTGCTTCACTTTCTCGGATTTTCAGTTAGCCCCGATGCTAGAAGAGTATGCCCTGCTTCTAGGTGTGCCTCTCAAGTACCAGATTCCTTTCAACTCTGACATGCGCCCTCCAAAGCCAGAAGAGATAGCTAAGGCCCTCCATCTGAGCGTACCTGTGGTAGCAGATAACCTCACCACCAAAGGAGGTTTATCTGGTTTTCATTTGGACTTCTTGGTTGCCAAAGCTGAAGAATGCGCTGCTAACTCTCAGTGGGAAACCGTTTGTGCAATCCTGGCTTTGAGCATCTATGGAATTATGTTGTTTGCTGATGAACCTAAGTTTGTGGACATGAGTGCAATCCATATTTTTGTGCTGAAGAATCCTATACCTACACTCCTGGGTGATTTGTACTATTCTGTGCATTTTAAGAATGAGAAGAAACGAGGAGGTTTGGTTAGATGTTGCGCACCTCTGTTCCATAAGTGGCTCATGAGTCATTTACCAAATTCAGAGGCCTTTTTGGATCCTCATCCTACAAAGAATTGGGCTAAGAGGATGATTCAGTTGACAGCAAAGGACATTCGTTGGTTTAATCAAAGGATGATGGGTGGAGATTTTGTCAGTAGCTGTGGAAGACATCCTATTATGCCACTCTTGGGAATAAAGGGTTGCATCAATTACAACCCTGTTATTCTCAGGAGACAGTTAGGATTTGCCTTAATAGAGCCTCCGAGGGACAGTGATTTGGAAGAATCTTTCTTTTTCCCTGTGAAGGATAATCTTTTGTTGGTAAGGCAAGCGGCTGGAGCTTGGGGCAATTTGCAAACGAAGGGTAAAGTTGTCTTCGGCAAGTGCAACAATGTGTCTTCTTCTCAATTTGATGTCTGGTTGAAAAGAAGAGTTCAGATCACTCTTTTGCCATTTTCTCAGGAAAGACCGTCAGATCCAGTTGCTGTAGAACCGGTAACCATGATAAGCGTTGCTGAATATAACAAGCTTAAAGCGGAGATGGATAAGACAGTCAAAATGAATGAGAAGCTGAGCGAAGGACTCAGAAAGACGCTTTGTGAAAAGCGTAATGTTGAATATGAACTGCAAAAGCTGACTGGGTGTCATGAGGTGAATGAGAAAAGAATGGCTGAAGACACCATCTATATTCGCAAGGTCAAACAGAATGAGATGGCACTAAAAGAGGCGTGCAAGCGCATCAATGAGCAGTTGACCAAGTCTGAGAATGCCCTTGCCAAAGGACAACAGAGATGGGATGAGTTTTCTGAATGCCGGAGGGAGATCGAGGCGAGAATCAGGGCTAAAAATGACGAGTTGAGGAAAAATTTGAAGAGCAAAGAAAGTGAATTTCTCCAGCAACTAAGTTCAGCTAATCAAGAGATCGAAGATCTGAAGATCCGCGCTGGAGTAAAAAGAGCCAAAGAGCTAGCTGTTAAAGATCAAATCCGAAAGCTAAAAGAAGCTTCAAGTTAAGGAGTCAACTGATCAGAAGTCTTACCGAGCGACCAAATGATCCAGTTACTGAAGCGCTTCTCAAGGAGGCCCGGGAAGATTTGTGTGGGTTCAGTGTTTGAGTTGTGTTGTTGTTATTCTGGGGAATCACCATCAGGCTTGTTGATGGGTTTTCTTTTATTTGTATTCATGATATTCAGTTGTATTTGTTCAAGAACAATTTGTATTTGACTGTTCCACACCTAGCTGTGGGTTTTTTCCATTTATGCTATTGGCTTTGTTTGGTATTATTGAGGTGGATTCTTTGTCAAATTATACAATGATTCACACACTCACTGGGCTGTATGATGGGTATTCTGAATTATTAATCTGCACCTCTGATGTTCTGTCACTGTTAGCAATTGCAGGAGTATGCACTGTTCATTTTCAGTCAAACTGGAATCGAAGGAAGGAATGCCTCAAAATGAATAAACATTGCATTGCATGGCATATCATTTTGCATTTTGTTGCTTGCTTTGCAGGTACTTGTTGCAGGAGATCTCTAACCTTTATTTGGTTTCAGGCATTATAGCTGAGAATCACGTACACCGATACTCAACTCGAAGAAATCAAGCAAGGATAATGGATCAAATGCAGAATGATTTGGCTGAAATGAGGGCACGCATGGACCAGTTCATGACTCTCATGACTGGTATGGCACAAACTCAAGAGAGATTGAGGCTTCTGGTAGAGCGTCCAGAGACTACGCTAGGAGGTAATCAGAACGACAATTCACAAACACATGACATTCCTCCTCCGGTTGGCAATCCTCCGCCTGTGGGCAATCTGGGTAATGGAAATGTCAGAAATGCTGGTGTTGTTCAGGAAGATGCTCAGGAAGACCAGTTCACCCTAGTGGATGTTGAGATGGGTAATCCTAATGATAAAAGGTATGATGAGTTGGCTAAGAAGATACGGGCTATGGAATGCAAGAATTCTATGGGCATTGATGTCACCAATCTGGGTCTGGTACCAGGAGTCAGAATTCCTCACAAATTCAAGCCGCCCACTTTTGACAAATATCATGGTAATACGTGTCCCCAGACACATATTCAAGCTTATTTTGGGAAGATCTCGGCCCGTACCGATGATGAGAAGCTATGGATGCATTATTTTCAGGACAGTTTGGCTGGAGCATCGTTGACCTGGTATATGAAATTGAACAGAGTTGTTGTGAGAAGTTGGAAGGATCTGGCAGAAGCATTCCTAAAGCAATATCAGTACAATATCGACATGGCGCCCAACCGCACTCAACTGCAAGGGTTGTCACAGAATGCTAAGGAAAGTTTCAAGGAATACGCTCAAAGGTGGAGAGAGATGGCTGCACAGGTTCTACCTCCTTTGTTGGATAGAGAAATGGCAGATATGTTTATGGGAACCCTGCAAGGGGCATTCCTTGATAGATTGGCTGCCTGTCCATCAATAGGATTTTCTGACATCGTGATTACAGGTGAAAGGATCGAGAGTCTGTTGAAGCTTAGAAAGATTCAAGACGTAAGTGGGGTTGGTTCCTCTGGGACGAAGAAACCGTTTGCTAGTGGTCAGAAAAGGAGAGAGGTGATACAAATGTTGTGTATAGAGGACGGGGAAAAGGACGTTCTCAGGCTTACCATCAAGTAGGTGCAGTGACAATCCCAGCACCAGCTGTTCAGCAGTAGCAACCCCAACAACAGGTTCAGCAGCAGCAGCAAACTCCTTTCCAGCAAAGATCTAGGCAGAGGGATCGCAAAATTGACCCTCTCCCTATGACCTATTCAGCATTGTTACCCCAGTTACTCAAATTAAAGTTGGTTGAGCTTCGTACTATGAAAGCTCCTGCTGCTGGAAACTTGCCACCTAATTTTGATGTCAACGCTCGCTGTGATTTCCATTCGGGTGCGCAGGGGCATACCACTGAGAAGTGTTGGGCGTTTCAAAATAAAGTACAAGATTTGATCGACGCTAAAGCAATCAATTTCTATCTCCCTCCTAATGTTCTCCAGAACCCCATGCCTGATCATGGTGTGGCAGATGTGCATGCTATTGAAGACGGAAAGAGGTTGAACTTGGTGGCAGATATCAGTCAGGTGAAGACTTCCTTGTTGGTTGTAAAAGATCGTCTGTTGAAGGGAAAGGTGTTCCCAGGTTGTGACCAAGATTGTTCTGAATGTATGGGCCAAAAGAATGGCTGTGATAAGTTGAGAGTTGGTCTGCAGAATCTGATCAACGAAGGTCGTCTACAGTTTAACCGGATTGCGAAGGATATTGATGAGGTGTCAACTGTGACCATTTATTATACTCCTGCAGAAATTCAGGTCCCTGCAAGTACATCTCCTGTAGCAAGTGTTGTGAGAGAAAGACCTAGTCCTGTTACCATTATGGTGCCAGGACCTGTTTCGTTTACATCTACAAAGGCAATCCCATGGCACTATGGGGCAGACGTGTACTACGAAGGGAAAAAGCAGGAAGTCGGGACATCAGCCAGTTCGAATATTGATAATGTGGGTGGTGTAGGTGGCTTTACAAGAAGCGGAAGATTGTTTGCTCCCCAAACTTTGTGCAGTGATAAAGAAGTTGAGGCTGCGGCCAAAGCTAAAGGAAAACAGGTGGTTGAGAGTGTGCCTGTGCCTGAAACAGAGACAAAGATTACCTTTGACAATGAGGTAGAAGAGTTCATGAGGATAATAAAGAAAAGTGATTATAAGATTGTCGATCAACTGAACCAGACGCCCTTGAAAATTTCAATTTTGTCATTGTTGATGTGTTCTGACGCACACCGGGAGGCTTTATTGAAAGTGTTGAATAGAGCATATGTTCCACCGGAAATCACTGTCAATCAACTTGAGGGTGTAATTTCCAACATCAATGTCAGCCACGGATTGGGGTTCACAAGCAAAGACTTGACTTCTGAAGGAAGAAACCACAACAAAGCTTTGCACATCACAATGGAGTGCAGGGGTCCAGTGTTATCTCATGTCCTGGTAGACACAGGTTCCTCGCTCAATGTCTTGCCTAAAAAGGCACTGATGAAGCTAGAAGTTGATGGTTTGATTTTAAGGCCAAGTGATTTGGTTGTCCGAGCGTTCGATGGAATGAAAAGATCTATGTTTGGTGAAGTGGAATTGCCAGTGCAAATTGGACCGCAAGTGTTCAAATCTACATTCCATGTGATGGATATACAACCTGCATATAGCTGCTTATTAGGTCGCCCATGGATTCATGCGGCCGGGGCTATTACATCCACCTTACACCAAAAGCTGAAATATGAGTTTGAAGGTCAAGTGGTGACTGTGTGCGTTGAAGAAGACATCTTTGTTAGTCACTTGTCCACATTCAAGTATGTCGAGATGGATGGGGAAATCCACAAGATGCTCTGCCAGTCATTTGAGGTCGTGAACATTGATTAGGTGACTAAATCTTCCTCTAGACCAGATAGAGCTGGTACATCCATTTCGTCCTATAAGCAAGCCGTCGAGGTGGTCAGAGCAGGCAACGCCCAGGGCTGGGGCAAGCTGATAGAGACACCAATGAAGGAGGACAAGTTTGGTATTGGTTATCGTCCCTCTATGACTTCAGTTGCAGAGAACAGTGGACCCATCACTTTCAGTAGCGGGGGAATTATCTACCCAGATCAGTCTTGTGCGGCTACAGAAGATGGTGTTGACAGTGACTGTGACTTGGACAACTGGGTACGCCCACGTGCTCCGGGACAATCATTGCAGAATTGGTCCGCTGAAGAAGTCATTCGAGTTACTCTTCAAACAGAGTAATTTTCTTTATTTTTCTAACCATAATGCATGTTAAAATCTTGCGCTCTGCCCAAGGCGTATAGATTCATTTGTAGGGCCACCCTGTTTGCATTTGCAATTTTAATCATCAATAAAGGACGTTTTGCACTCAAATTTTGTTCTCTGTCTTTCATTTTTATTTTTGCATAAAAATAATAAAATGGCAATGTTTCTTTTCTTACTTTTTGCTTTGAAATAAATTCTAAAATAAAGCATGAACCCGTTCATGCAGACTTGATCCTCTGGATTCCATTGATAATGGTTCTGCTATGGCTATGTATGACTTTGACAAACTGATTTATCAAGCCGAAGAAGGGGATGAGAAAGGCTGTGAACTCCCTGAGGAACTGGCCAGATTGTTAAAACAAGAGGAAAGGACCATCCAGCCTCATCAAGAGACCATAGAGATCATCAATATTGGTACCGAGAATGCTAAGAAAGAGATCAAGATTGGCGCCAACTTGAAAGCGGATGTGAAGAAAGCTTTGACTGAGATGTTGTGTGAATATGTTGATATCTTCGCATGGTCATATCAAGACATGCCAGGGCTGGATACTGATATTGTTTTGCACAGGCTGCCATTGAGAGAAGAATGTCTGCCAGTCAAGCAGAAACTTCGTCGGACTCATCCCGATATGGCCATAAAGATCAAAGAAGAAGTTTAGAAGCAGTGGGATGCTGGGTTTCTTGTTGTGACTAACTATCCTCCCTGGGTTGCCAACATTGTGCCGGTGCCAAAGAAATACGGAAAGGTTAGAATGTGTGTGGATTATCGAGATCTTAACAAAGCTAGTCCGAAAGATGATTTTCCACTACCCCACATAGATGTGCTGGTTGACAATACAACTCAGTTTTCAGTGTTCTCGTTTATGGATGGTTTCTCCGGGTACAACCAGATTAAGATGGCACCTGAGGATATGGAGAAGACCACGTTCATTACCCCACGGGGTACATACTGTTATAAAGTGATGCCTTTTGGGTTGAAAAACGCAGGGGAAACGTACCAGCGGGTAATGGTAACTTTGTTTCACGACTTGATTCACAAAGAGATCGAATGTTATGTGGACGACATGATTGCCAAGTCGCGAACGGAAGAAGAGCATCTGATTAACTTGAAAAAATTGTTTGAAAGGTTGAGAAAGTTCCGCTTAAGATTGAATCCTAACAAGTGCACTTTTGGGGTGCGTTCTGGAAAGCTGCTGGGTTTCATTGTGAGTGAAAAAGGGATTGAGGTCGATCCTGCCAAAGTGAAAGCAATACAAGATATGCCTGAACCGAGAACAGAAAAAGAGGTTCGTGGTTTTCTGGGTAGACTGAACTACATTGCAAGGTTCATATATCACCTAATAGCCACATGCGAACCAATATTCAAACTGCTAAGAAAAGATCAAACGGTCAAGTGGAATGACGATTGCCAATTGGCATTCGATAAGATAAAAGAATATTTGCAGGAACCTCCAATTCTCATGCCGCCAGTGGCGGGAAGACCTTTTATAATGTATTTGACAGTGCTTGAAGGTTCTATGGGCTGTGTTCTCAGTCAACATGACGAGACAGGTAGGAAAGAGCATGCTATCTACTACCTGAGCAAAAAGTTCAATGACTGTGAGTCCCGGTACTCAATGCTTGAAAAGACATGTTGTGCACTTGCATGGGCCGCTAAGCGATTGAGGCAGTATATGATCAGGCACACAACTTTGTTGATTTCAAAAATGGATCCTATCAAATACATTTTCGAGAAACCAGCACTAACAGGCAGAGTTGCATGGTGGCAAATGGTTTTGACAGAATATGATATCCAGTATACTTCTCAAAAGGCCATCAAAGGAAGTATCCTGTTAGACTATCTTGCGCAACAGCCGATTGATGATTACCAACCCATGAAATTTGATTTCCCTGATGAGGGCATCATGTTTCTCAAAGCTAAAGACTGCGAGGAACCACTCCCGGAGGAGGGGCCAGACCCTGAATCCAAATGGAGTTTGATGTTTGATGGGGCCGTCAATATGAATGGGTGCAGAGTTGGAGCAGTTCTTATCACGCCGGAAGGTGTTCATATGCCTTTCACTGTCCGAATAACTTTCGGATGCACCAACAATGAAGCAGAATATGAAGCTTGTATAATGGGGATTGAGGAGGCGATTAATTTATGAATTAAGACCCTCGATATCTTCGGTGATTCAGCTTTGGTAATCAATCAAGTGAAAGGGAGTTGGTACACGCACCAAGCAAATCTGGTTTCATATAGAGATTATACAAGGAGGTTGCTGACATTTTTCACAACAGTGAAGCTGTACCATATTCCTCGAGATGAGAACAAGTTTGTTGATGCCCTGGCTACATTATCTTCCATGATCAAAGTGCAAAGATGGAATCATGTACCTAAGATCGAAGTATCTCGCCTTGACAGACCTGCATTTGTGTTTGCTGTTGATGCAACGTCTGATGACAAGCCATGGTTTCATGACATCAAGTGTTTCTTGAAAAGTCAAGAGTACCCGCCAGGGGCATCTACTAAAGATAAGAAGACGTTGAGAAGATTGTCTGGTAGCTTCTTCTTGAATCAGGATGACGTGCTATACAAACGAAATTTTGACATGGTTCTGCTCAGATGCGTGGATAGACACGAAGCAGACCTGTTAATGCAGGAAGTGCATGAAGGATCTTTCGGTACCCATGCCGGAGGACATGCAATGGCAAAGAAATTATTAAGGTCGGGATATTACTGGTTGACAATGGAAGCAGATTGTTGCAAGTACACCCGCAAATGTCACAAATGCCAGATCTATGCAGACAAACTGCACGTTCCTCCAAATCCATTGAGCGTCATGTCATCTCCTTGACCCTTTGCTATGTGGGGCATTGACATGATCGGAAAGATTGAGCCTACTGCTTCAAATGGCCATCGTTTCATCTTGAACGCCATTGATTATTTCACTAAATGGGTTGAAGCAGCATCTTATGCCAATGTCACTAAACAGGTGGTAGCTCGTTTCCTGAAACGGGATATCATTTGTCGCTATGGAGTGCCCGAGAGAATCATTACTGATAATGGTTCAAATTTGAACAACAAAATGATTGCTGAGCTGTGCCGGGACTTCAAAATTGAACATCATAATTCTTCTCCGTATCGCCCGAAGATGAATGGCGCTGTGGAGGCGGCCAACAAGAATATTAAGAAGATTGTGCAGAAAATGGTTGTCACATATAAAGATTGGCATGAGATGTTACCATTTGCCTTGCATGGGTACCGAACGTTAGTACGCACGTCCACTGGGGCAACACCATTCTCACTTGTATACGGTATGGAGGCAGTGCTACCGGTTGAAGTTGAGATTCCATCCCTCAGAGTCATGATGGATGTCAAGCTAGACGAGGCTGAGTGGGTTCGTGCCAGATTTAATCAGTTGAGCCTTATTGAAGAGAAATAATTGGCAGCTATGTGTCATGGGCAGTTATACCAGCGGAGGATGAAGCAAGCATTCGACCAAAAGGTGCGTCCTCGGGTTTACAAAGTGGGAGATGTGGTACTCAAAAGGATCCTTCCTCCTAATACAGATCACAGGGGCAAATGGACTCCCAACTATGAAGGTCCATTCGTGGTTAAGAAGGTCTTCTCGGGTGGAGCCTTGTTACTTACAACCATGGACGGCGAAGACTTTTTATCCCCTGTCAACTCAGACGTAGTCAAAAAATACTTTGCATGAATAGACCCGCTGGACAAAAAAAAAGAAAAGTCCAGGAAAAAAAGGGCATCCCGGCGAACCACAAAAACAGAATAAAAGGTTCGGGCAAAAATTAGGGATATAAAATAAAAAATGGTACACCCGGTGAGTTGAAAATCCGCAAGGACAACTCAGGAAAAAAAGGGTATCCCGGTGGATTGAAAACCCGAAAGGGCGGTCCACGCAAAAGAGGGATTTAAGCGAACGATTACGATCTGAGTTATCTGTACTCCATCAGCGTTTCGACAACTGACATTCCAAAGGGTAGGAATCAGTCTGATCATTCCTCAGAAGGCAAGGTCGGGGAGTCTTGAAGATATACTGGCCATAGCAGAATTGAAACTCAGTGGAATGCCGTTTTCACATTGCCATTAGGATAGTTTCTTTTCTCAATTTTCAGCGATCACCTCTTTCCAGGGATTGCTTCCTGATGTAATTGCCTATTCTGGACTTTTCTTCAATAAATTGAATTTCAGTAAAAAGCTTCTTATTTTGTTTTACTGGTTTGTTTGCAAAAAACGTCCGAATTTTTGATAAAACATTGCATTTGGAAAACATGTTGGCTTTACAATAGCATACGCAGAAAAACATTTAAAATTACTTTGAATGTTGAATAATCCTGGATGGTGGATTCAAACCACGCAATATCCCGGGGCACGCGTGCATATTCTTTTGTTGCAGGTAACAGATCCAGGTGATTTCAAGCACAAGAGGCTTTTCTCCTAGACGAGTAGTCACTTATTCCCACGCAGAAGACCGGGGCAATCATATTCATGGAAGGATATTCTTGTCACCCTTTTTGTCGCAACGTTTACTAATGGAGTTCATCATCCGATCGACGGCCGGTCACGACGTTTCGATATCGACAAGTTAATTGAGTTCAACTGGGTATTGTTGTATCTTATTAAGTCGATTCTCTCATTCAGTACTTCCAACAGCTACAAGCTTTTCTGTGTCGATAACGGTTGCAGATTCTCCAGCAGAGTTGCTTCGCAGACACCAAAGTTAATGGTCAATCCCCAGTGAAGTCGTCAGGAGTTTGAAGATGCTTAATCTTCTGTAAAATCCTCTTGTGACATTTTCTTCAGATCAGTCTTGTATCATGGGGCAAAAGCAAGTCGTTGATCCTCTCAAGCATGAGGCATATTGAATTTCCCCAGCAGAAGATGTTCCAGATCTATTATCACCAGTAGAGTTTGAAGATGGTTGGTCTTCTGTAAAATCTTCTCAAGAGACATTCCCCAGCACGAGATGCTTGGAAGCGGTTTTCCCCAGCAGAGTTTGTTATAAATTCATTATCCCCAGCGGAGTCGTCAAACGGAAAGTTCGCCTAACATGGGGAATTGTGGCACTTATCCTAAGCTTGACAGTTTTTTCCTCAGCAGACTACTGTGGAAGTTGTTTTATGTTTCCCTAGCAGATCTCTAAGGACTCTCTCCCAGTGTGTTGCAATAGAACGTCTTCTAACCAGGATTTGCGTATTCCCGATGGAGTAGCCCTGATCCCCAGCAAGATCGTATCTCTGGTAGTTGTATTCCCCATAGAGTTCAGCATTGAATCTTGTCAGCAATACTCCCCAGCTGAGTTGTTATTCTCCCTGCAGAGATTTATAAGATCAACGGAATCGCTTCCTCAACAAAGTGGTAGTACATTTTTTCCCCAGCTGAGTTAGAATGCTGATGATCCCCGCAAAGGATCTCGAGTTGGGTAGATCCCCAAGCAGAATTTTAATGACTTCTCCCCCAGCAGGACGTCATTCAAAAATTCTCATCCCCAGTGGAGTTGCTATGACTAGAGTTTATCCCCAAGCAGATGAAGTAATTCCTGGAAGAATCATCGCTCCCCTCATATCCCAAAGTCCAATTTATTTTTGGCAAGCATGACAATTAGAAGCAAGCAGATTGTTCATTCATTCTCCAACAGAGATACCATCCTTGCAGGAGTCTCTAATGGCAAATCATTGATCATTGTTCCTCAGCAGAGATGTCTGACATACATGCAGAGTGTAATCCAGTATTGGAATCAGCAAAGTCCAACAGCAGATTGGCAAAGGTCCGTCTTCGGGTGGCAAATCATCAAAGTCCAACAGCAGATTGGCAAAAGTCCGTCTTCGGGTGGCAAATCATCAAAGTCCAACAGCAGATTGGCAAAAGTCCGTCTTCGGGTGGCAAATCATCAAAGTCCAACAGCAGATTGGCAAAAGTCCATCTTAGGGTGGAAAATCATTAAAGTCCAACAGCAGATTGGCAAAAGTCCGTCTTCGGGCGGTAAATCATCAAAGTCCAACAGCAGATTGGCAAAAGTCCATCTTCGGGTGGCAAATCAACAAAGTCCAACAGCAGATTGGCAAAAGTCCGTCTTCGGGTGGCAAATAAGCAAAGTCCACCAGCAGCGTGGCAAGCCAGTAGTCGTCTGGCGTCGTGCAAAAAGACGTTGTTAAAGTCCACCAGCAGCGTGGCAAGCCAGTAGCCGTCTGGCGTCGTGCAAAAAGACGTTGTTAAAGTCCACCAGCAGCGTGGCGAGCCAGTAGTCATCTGGCGTCGTGCAAAAAGACATTATTAAAGTCCACCAGCAGCGTGGCAAGCCAGTAGTCGTCTGGCGTCGTGCAAAAAGACGTTGATAAAGTCCACCAGCAGCGTGGCGAGCCAGTAGTCATCTGGCGTCATGTAAAAAGACAGTATTAAAGTCCACCAGCAGCGTGGCAAGCCAGTAGTCGTCTGGCGTCGTTCGAAAAGACGTTATTAAAGTCCACCAGCAGCGTGGCGAGCCAGTAGTCGTCTGGCGTCGTGCAAAAAGACATTATTAAAGTCCACCCGCAGCGTGGCGAGCCAGTAGTCGTTTGGCGTCGTTCCAAAAGGCAGCTCTTCAATATTATTCTTTTCATCAGAGTTTTATACAGGTAGAATTCATTTAGTGGGGTTTATATCCCTTTTCTTCTTCTCCACAGAGCGCAAATTTTCGGGTTATTCTTCGGTATTCAATCCCTCCATACCTTGAACGCCTGCAAGCAATCGCTATCATTCATTCAGGTCTACAGTGATTGAATAGGGGCAGCTGTCATACCCCAAAATTTGGCCTCTCATTTCTTCATATCATTTAGCATGAACTTTCATTTCATTTCATTGCATTCAAGCATAGAAAAACAAAACATCAAGCATTGCATTGCATCTTGCATAAGGGCATTAGATCAGTGATTCTCAAAGGTGTTGATCATCCAAAGCAAGGGAATAAGAACCAAAGGTCTTCAAACAATCCTAAAAGGTCTCTTACATCATATATCATCTCCATTGATCCCACAAGTCACTGGAAGAGGAGAATTCATCAAGAAGATTGGGCAGTGCATCATTTCCTACACAAGGCAGTCTAAGATTGGGATTTGACCCCCAAATGGGCAATCTCTTTGAGTTTGTATCACCTCCAAATGGCATATCTCATCAATGTTTGAGAGGATACACATCATATTCATAGGAATTTGGATTTGAAGGATGTGTTATTTCCTCCTAACTAGAGGGTGCCAAAATTAGGGTTTGACCTAGAATCAGTTTATCTCTGATTTTTTGGACAAGACTTGATCTCATGGTATTCCTTGTGTTCTTAAGTGTATATGGATGGAAAATTGCTCATCAATTGGTTTCAGAAGGGTCTCAATTGATCAATTGCTTGATAATCAAGAAATTGAGGGAAAAGTCAACTGTGCAATGAAAAAAGTCAACTCTTGACTTTCTAAGGTCAAATTCATGAAATTCAGGTTATGTATGTTCATTGGACAAAATTTGATCAAGAAATGATGGAGGAATAATGAAAAATCAAGAATTTACAAAACTGCCAAAAATAGAAACTTTAGGGTTTCCAAAAATGGCAACTTTGGACCATTTTGTACCCTACTTTGAGGCTCGCTTTCTTCAAGATAAAAGCTCCAAATTTCAGGCCCAAGTTGAGCCGATTAAAGTTCATGTTCTAAGCTTCAAATCCATATAAAGAACATCTCCATTGGATCAATATTGAGGGAGATATGATCAACCAAAGTTTGGCAAAACTAGGTCACAAACCGAGTCATGACCAAGCATGACCAGGCCCACGCGCCATAATTTTGACAAACACTTGGTGTGCCAAATGTCAAGCTGAATTTCCCCAAGGTAAAAGCTCCAAATGAAAAACTTTTCAACATCAAAGTTGTTCCTTGCCATGCCCTCTTCAATGTTGATGTTGGACAAATTTTGATTTGATCAAAGTATGATGGAGATATATTGGTCCCAAGTAGGTATGTTCATTCTGAAATGCCATGCACCAAGTTGCCTTGCCAACCAACCATTTGCCACGCCTATGAAATCAGTTCCACCTTCATGAGTTCCAAGCAACTTTTCACTACTCTACAAGCTTCATTTCAATCCCAGTCTCACACCAAACTTGTTCTATGATCCATCATCTTTTCAATGACACCTAAATTTCATATTTTCATTCACTAACAAAAGAGGAATTCCTTCTCAAACTTGCACATTCCCATTGAACCTCAAGCTGCTACAAAATCAGAAAAATAAACATTATTGTTGTTGTTATTTCAAAGTATCCACATCAGTCACCTCTCTTTTCCTCATTTAAACCAAACATAATTCTTACACCATGCATACATGCTTACCATACGTGGAAATGGAAAAGAATAAACTTGCTAAACAAGTTTCTCTACTGCAGCCATGACCTCATCCTCACCATTCACTTCATCCACACCATAAACTCCATGAATCTCTACCTCATTATATCATTCCTCTCCTCACTCGCCCTAACTAACTTGACTCAGTTAGTTAGGGATAACTCACTTTAACCATATCAACTCACACTAACTCACTCACTTAACCACAGGTTAACACACTAAACCACACTTATAAATCAGAATTTCACTCTCAATTTGATTTTTCAACTCTCATTTTCTCACAAACACTCTCAAACCCTCTCAAACTCTCTCTACTCTCTCACTCAGATCTCACACGATTTTTCTATTTCTTCTCAATCATCTTCATCATTTGGTGACTATTAATTAAGAACATTCAAGAACCAATTCATCTCTCCAAACTCAGCATCATTGCAGCTGTTGTTTTCTCTGCATTCTCCAAATCAAGAGGCATTTATTTTGCTTAAACTTGAAGTTCTACAAGCTCAAGATATCAAGTTCTCTGATTTTCTCAAGTACTTCAAAGTTCTACATAGTTTCAGGTTTTTTTCTCTCAACCTTTTTCTACTAAATTCAGTTTGTTTCATGTTGTTTAGAGCTTATTAGAGGCTATGCGTGAGTCCTGGCTAGTTGATAGGATATGTAGGAGCTTAGGTGTGATTTTAGGGCAAATTGTTTTGGATCGGTTTGTGTTGTATGTGCTTGATCTATGAGAAATAATTGTGTATTCTTGATCTCCATAATGTCCTCTTCATTTTGGTATGCGATTTGTGCATTTCTGTGAAAATTGAAATTTGCAGGTGGTGGTTGTTCGCCGGAGAAGATGACCGGAGGTCCTTCTCCGGCCGGTGAGTTTAATGCTAGGGTTTTGCATGTTTGAATTGTGACCGTTTGATCTGTGCATCGTGTGGTTGATATGTTGCCAACACATTAAAATCATTTTATAACCTGAGTGTTTGAGTGCGTGTGTTCCATGATTATTATCGTGTGTATTCAATCTAATCCGTTCATCATGTATGATTGATTCTCATAAGATTGATCCAACGTCTTATATGTTGCCAACGCATTAATGAACCATGTGCATCACGCGTGCCATTTATTTTTAATCTGAGTATTCTGGTGAGTGCATGTGCATGGTTACTTTGGTGCGCGCGATATGTGGTGCGTTAGATCATGTGATTTGATTCATTGTATGGTTATGATTGCATCCTCATGGTGAATGATTGTACACTGCAATACACGTGCACATGTTTTTTAATTGGATTGGAATTAATTTCTAAGTACACCCCATGCTAAGCCCATTCTTGCTTTTGAACGTGAAAATTACTCTAAATACACCTCTTCTCATTTCTTTTATTCTTTTAATTTCTTTTTCACATCTGTTTGGATTTTGATTTTTTAAAAATAGTAAATGACCTCTAAAAATGCCAAATTAATTCATGAATCATATTCATAGTTTTATAAAATTTTTAAAAATTTTATTTTCCATTTTTATATTATTTTTTGACTCTGGATTAATTGTTGTTTAAATTTCTTTTGAAATGGTTCATTTGGGCACACTTAATCTTGTTGATTTTATTTCTCATAATTGGTACATAGTTTGATCCTCATTCCTTTTGCATATTTTAAAGGACACTTTGAAGCATTTAAAATTTTTTTTTTCATATTTTTAAAACCATCTTTGCACCAGTTTTGAGTCTTTTCTTTGTGCATGATCATGTGAAATCTTAATGACTTTGCCATGCTTGTTTGATTGAGTTTATATGGGATTCTTTGCATGAGATTTTGGTATGATATTTGTCTCTGGTTGAGGTCTCTTGAGACCTATTTTGTTTATTTTTCAATCATGTTTGGTATTTGTTAGATGATTCTTGATTGAGGCCCACTCTTGATTGAGGCCCCCTTTTGTGAAATTCCTTGATCATGTTTGTTTGCTTGCTTGAGAAGACACTTGTGCCATTGTATGATATCGTTTCTTCTTGAATTCTTGAGCCATGTTTAGATCATTATAGGTCTGTTGATTGAATTTATATATCATTGGTTTGAAGTTGATGCTTTCTTTGTGTACATGTTCAATACTTGTTTCACATGTTTCCTTTTGACCTAATTCCTCATCCTTTTTCATCTAAGTTCCAACTTGACTTGTAATTGGTTTGTTGATGCCATGCCATACTATCCATTTGCATTTCATATGATGTATGCCTCTGACTTTAAATTATTGCATTCATTCCATATGCCATTTATGTTTTACTTTGCATACTTGAACATGTTTCATCTAAATGCATGGTCCTTTTTCTTCTAGCTCCTAAATGACTTGTAATTGCTTGAATGTGATTGGTTTGTACATCTTATTTTCATCCTAACATGTCATATTAATTTTGATTGTGATACTTGAGTTTCATCTTGAACTTTTTTTAGGTTTGACCTATGCCTTAAGTCACTTCTTTCCATGTTAAATTCATGTTCATATCTTCTCACTTCTTCTCCTAATCACTCTTAATGCTTGGATACTTGATTGTTTGCCTCATATGAGATTTGTACATCATGTTTAGGCACATGTTTAGGTAATCCACATTCTGA
Source organism: Lathyrus tuberosus (assembly GCA_022829125.1). Lineage (NCBI taxonomy): Eukaryota > Viridiplantae > Streptophyta > Magnoliopsida > Fabales > Fabaceae > Lathyrus > Lathyrus tuberosus. The sequence continues at coordinate 2,710,546 of JALAZF010000193.1, forward strand.
CTTTGACATTACTTGAAGCATTCTTACATGATCACTTTGCATATCCATTCATTCTTCATCTACTTCTTTCATAATGCATTTCTTTGTGATTTAAGACATTGTTTGTGTGCATTTGATTTGTGTTTGCCCTCATATTATTAGAGAACATTCTTATGATGTGCATTCTGACCTTGTGCTTCCCTTAACCTTTAAGATGTTTTTACTTTGGTTATTGATTTGTTTAAGTCTTACTTGTTCATCTTAACTTGTTTCTTCACTTGTAAATAATTGTACTAACCATTTTAGGGGCTAATGGTAAGTCACTTGAGTGTGGATATACATCCACATTCTAATTTCTTCCTTCATCTTTTAATCATTCAATTTGGGTTGTTTAAGCATTTAATAATGCTTTGTTTTCACAATCTTCTTTCTTCCCTCTTAGAAATAACTTAACTTCCATCTTGGAAGTAAGTTGCTTTCTACCTTCTTGTTCTCCTTTATTTTAGGGTTAGACTTCTTAAACCACATTAACCATAGGGTCTCCAAGCATGCTAACATTAGGGTGAGTCTTAGTCCCCTTTAGTTTTTACCTTTACTCCGTTTTTGAGTCTCTTCTTCTCAGCTTCAAACAAAAGTAAAAACACTTAATACAGGCAAAACAAATATTGTATTTGAGCCTTTCATGTGAGAATGAGATAGTGAGGGATCTTCTCTCATTTTCTTAGAATGTTTGGCGTATGTCCCATCTCGGGTCGATATGCGAGGCATTCGATCTTACATGAGGGACTTAAATACAATGTGCGTTATAAAAACAACTACAAAAACACTTCTTTCTAAAAAAGACAAAAATAAACAATAACGTCTTTCCTTCGGGAATTCTTTTCTCATCTCACTCATTCTCAACGTACGAACGTGCTTCTCCTTGTTCTCTTGCAAGACGGTAACGCCTAAGTCTCCATACAGCGAGCTGCAACACCTGAGCTTGAACATTAGTCGTTCCCTTAAAAAACACAAACAACTTTCCCTTAGGTGAGGGGAACTACGTCGCTCTGATTCTCATGCTCCCGATGAGATACGTAGGCAGTGGAGTAGGACCCATTCGAGCACTTCTTTTATTTTCCCTACACTTGTTTCTCTTTCTCTCTCCTTTCCTTTTCCAGTTCTCCAGCTAGCAGTTCCTTTTCCAATATTCTTTTCTTACACCCTTTGATTGAAACAGCAAGCGTGGATCCCATCGGGTACGATGGACGCGTGGGGGTTCTAATACCTTCCTCGCGCGTAACCGACTCCCGAACCCAGTTCTCTTGGTTGCAAGACCATGTTCTTTCCTTTCCCCCAGGTTTATGCAGTGTTTCCTTTCCCTCTCTTGGGATAAATACACATTGTTGGCGACTCTGTTTCGGTGCCACTTTCGCGTTTGTACTAGGATGAAAATCCCGGGAGTGACAGTGTAGTCTAGGACTACTTATTTTCTGAAGATTCAGACGTGGCAGGTGTGAAGTCTTTGGAGTTTCAAAGCAGAATGGAGGTTGTCTACTCAAACTTGGTTGTTGAATCAGCTCTATGAGAGCATGGAACTCTTGTTCTATAATAGGGAGGAGGTTCTTCTAAGTGGCAGAAGGAGAAGCTGAATTCATCAGTTGGATGTCGTATCAGAATGTTCTGACATCTAGCTTAACATCAGAGTCTCAGCTGGTGATGTGGCACATCAGCTTAAGATAAGGTGATCTACAGGAGAATGGAAGTTATGGATGCTTCAAAAAGGTCTATCTCATATAGTTTACGAGAGCTGTGGATGGGAAGATGTTACAGGTCTATGAGGCTTGGTGGATCCAAGATGACTTGCTATGCTGCAAGTAGTTCATGTGACTTGAAGATCTGATTTCATTGGTGGATCAGTGTATTTGAGTTCTGAAGAAAAGTGAGGTCAATCAAAAGGTGTCATTTGGTTGGTTTCATAGTGTGCATTCAAGCAGGATGCTTGAAACTGATTGCTCTTGTGCAGAAGGGTAGTTAGTTGAAAACGTAAGGAGGTTTTGGTTCTCTTGGAGCTTGTGGTAGAAGTTCTAGGTTGAGGATGGAAGTGTCATACCCCAAATTTTGACCACTAAGATTTCCCATTATTGTGCAAATCATCATCACAATATGGATGGGCCATCATACTTCATCAGTCTCCCCAAAGATGGGTGAGCATCCACTACAATCAAGAATTAGGGTTTCAAGCCCTCTCAGAGCCTTAGACAAAGGATCAATCAAGGAATGACTTGATCTTTAACTTGTCTAACCTCTCAAACATCCACAATGGATCAAAAGGACTCCCACTTCAAGGATTAAGCATAAGGCTACTCCCTTTTAGGTGGATTAAGTCTCAAGATCGACAGTCTCACCAAATTAGGGTTTTGGTCGACCAGGGCCTCCAGATGGAAATTTTTCATCTGGGCACAAGCCAATGATCCAAAACCTTACCTAATATACTGCATGGAACCTCATGGACCCAATCATCAAGTCAAATTTGCCTCAGGGGATGCATTCATCAAAAATCAGGAATTAGGGTTTCTTGACCTAATTCACCCCCTAAGTTGACTTTTAGGGCAAATCATGAGCCAAGACCTCAAGAGAGGGTTTGAGGGTCTCTAATGAACTATATTGATCCATTTGCAACAATGGATTAATCCAAGAAGCTTGAGCAACAAGTCTCAATTTCATCTGCACCACAGTTAGGGTTTTAAGGAAAAAGTCAACTGTAACTTTGACTTTTGACCAGGACATGCTCCCAAGCCCTATGACATGCATCAATATACCCTATGACACCCATGGAACATGTCCATCAAGTTTGATTTAGGTCAAGGACATGATTTCCTGAAGAATTGCACAGTTTGGAATTCATCTGATAAAAAGTCAACTGTGCACAAAAGTCAACTTTGACTTTTTGAGATTTTTCACCAAAATGGATTTTTAACCCTAAAATGATGTTAATGTATGATTTGAATCATCATTCATCAAGAAAAATCAAGAAAAGTTGGGTAACTTGTAAAAGGGGTAACCATAAAAAACTTAGAAAATTTTCTAAGTTAAAAATAAAGTGGCTAGGGTACCAACTTTGGAGGGTCATAACTCCTAAACCACAAAGCCATTTTCTCCCATCCAAGGCTTGATTTGTAGATATCATTGCCCTTTACAAAAACTTCAACTAGACCTAATTCCAATTCATTGTGGATTTTGAGTTATGGAGTGATCAAAATCAAGAAAAGTCATTTTGTTCCAACACTTATTGAAAATTTCACTAAGTCAGATTTTACCCTACTTTTTGCCAAATGTAGGGGGATTTTTCACTTGGATTCAATAGAGATCAAAACCAAATATGTTCAAACAGTTGTTGTATCTTGTAAGGGCTTTCCAAAATGACCAAGAACATTACCAAATTCAATTTGAGTCATGAGATATGACATTGGAAAGTTGCCTTGCTGAAATCTGCCAAGGCAAGGCAGAATTTGCATTTTTGCTCGATTTGCCAAAATCAGCCAAATCCAAATGCTCCTATCCACTTGGACACCTCTGAGGATTGAATCTAAAGGGGACAACCACTGAGCCAAGCCTCCAAAGTCTTTGGAACAAGAAATAGCATGTTGAACCTAGAATGACCAAAATAGGGACAAGACTCCAATTTTGGATTGGAGCATTCAATAGAAGCATCAAGGTGGCATGGACTGAGCCATTTGCAACTGAATTCAGTCAAGACTTATCCAAGACCAAGGGAACCACAGCCCTGTGCCCTAACCTCTAGTCAATGGCTAGAGGAGACTTGGATTTCCATTGGCCAACATTGAACAAACACCTGCTGCAGTTGCCATTCAGTGTAGATCCCAAAACAAACTTGCTATACTATAAATAGAGCTCAATTGTGATCAGTTTGAGTACACCAAAGCCATCAAACAGATGCTTTCCTCAAAACCTCTTTCTCTTGGCAAAAATGCCTTCTTTAGCAAGGCAACTTTGAGTTTTTGAGCTTGAGAGCTTTTTCATCACAATCAATCACACACACACCTCATATATATCATATGTAAGCTGTGCAAACTATCACAAGTGACCTGTAATCACAAAATCACAAAGTCACCTCTCAAAACCTCAAAATAGACTTTTTTTTGCATTTTTCAAGCCATGTCTTGATTCAGTCACTTTCCAAACCAGATAAAACCTCAAACACACTCCAAATATCATCCTTGAACTGTCCCAAATGGTTCCCCTCATCTGGAACACCATTTGAGGGAGTTGCTACTTTGGTCACTTTTAACCCCTTTTGCAAGAAAGGGACTGTTTGTGTTTTTGCAGGTACCGGTCAATTCCAATCATCCTAAAAGCTTCTAAGGGATCATTTGAGTGTGTCTAAAGCATCAAACCATTTCTGGAATAAGAGGTTTGACAGATTGCACAAAAGCTCCAAAATCTCAAAAAAGAGGTAAGCCTCACAACTTGGAATCTTTCAAACATGCAATGCTTTGAAGTCCATTGATCATAAACATCTCATACATGTTGTATATGTTGTGTTTGAGCTAATTCACCATGTAATCCATGCTTGTACCAAGTTGTAGCATATAAAATGCATTTATAGGTCATTTTCAAAACCATTATCGGGTTTTGAGGAGGGAGTGTGATCTGAAAAAACTACCACCACCATTGGATTCCTTATGAAATTCTGGTCCAGATGCATATAAATTTTGTCTCAAACCATTAAGAATTGAGAAAGTTATGACCTTCATGTTTCTGAGCCAAAACTTGCCAAAACTTGCCTTGGGCCAAGCCTAAAACCGAGGCATGACTTGTATATTTGTTGTTTTGTTTCAAACAATGGATGTATCACCACCCCAGTGGTAAGGCGCACGCCTTGTAACCTTGAGGTCTTGGGTTCAAACCCCACCCATGCCATTTTGTGTTTTTTTCACATTTTTCCATTTTTTCCAATATTTTCATGGTTTATTAATTAATTGGAAAATTAATAACTCTTTCAATTTTAATTATTTTTTATTGGTTCTTTTTGCAAAAAATCACAAAAATGTTGAAATATTTTATTCCACAAAAAAATTGAATTTATATTATTTATTTAATATAATTAGAATTTTTGTGAATAAATTCATTTTTATTTGTTTTTAAACATTTTAAAATGAATATTCATCTTGAAAAATCAAGACCAAATGAGTTTTAATATCTCTTGTGACTTATACCTCATTTTCAAACCTTAAACAAAAATCACAAGTGGTTTATTCAAACCTATTTGGTATTTTTCATTGATTTTCTTTAAATATTTACTTTTAAAGAATAAAATTAGGGTTTCTTTGATTTTCACTCAAACAAATCATTGTCAAACACTCATGGGCCTCTAATAGAGTGTAAGACCCAATCCTTTTTTGACCAAACCATTTTTGGGCCTCAGTGTATTGTATAAGTCCCGATACCGTCAAAAACAAACGGCGTGATCGTCGCCTTTTGAAAAATAACCTTTGGGCCTCTCCTCGAGCTATAAGACCCATTTAAAACTTTTTGGGCCTCTATTAGAGTGTAAGACCCAATCCCCTTTTAACCAAAACATTTTGGGCCTCACTTATTGTATAAGTCCCTCTGCGTTAAAAGAAAACCTCGGCGCGATCGCCATTTTTAAACGAAAAGTCAAACTGGGCCTACCCTCGTGTTATAAGCCCCACTATTTTTCTTTAAACCTTTTGGACCTCTTGAGAGAGTGTAAGACCCATCCCTTTGTACAGAAAACAATTTTTGGGCCACAGTCACTTGTATAAGTCCCTCTGTACAAATTCAAATAGTGCGCTCACTGATAAAACCCTGGGCCTCTTCTTGAGCTGTAAGCCCCAAATCTTTCTTTTTCAAAACACTTTCTCCTTTGATTTTGAATATACTGTTGTTTTCAATCTTTCTTTGTTGAACAATTAACCAAACAGCATGGAAGCTCTACAACCGAGTAAGTGTTTATACGCTTTCATATACATATAACTGTATTGTGGGGCTGTTTCACTGGAAGTCTTCTTTCATAAACTTATATCAACTGTGTAATAATAGTATAGATATTTAGAGTTTTCCAGGCCACTACGTCTAGAACTAGGTGACGCCGTTTCGTTTATTCGTAGAAATAGACAACTAGATCCCCAATAGGATCACCAGATACAGTCTTCTCTTCGGCTGTCCTCATTAGGAATTGTCAAGAAACTCTATTCCCAGAGATGAATGTATTCTCCGTGAATGGCATCTTTGAGTTTCTTCCAAATTCTCGAACTTTCCTGACTTGATCTATTCCTTGTGAATAGCTTGCCTTGAATTTCTCGAGGTTTGGGGACCCACGGGCTTCTTAAAAGCATCGGCCTTCTCTTGGGCATCATACAAGGACCCACAGGCTTCCTAAAAGCAACCCCGCATCCTCTTGGGCTTAGTACAAGGACCCGTCGGCTTCTTAGAAGTATTCACAGCCTCCTCTTAGGCTTCGTATAATGATCTCTTCCTCCGGGAATGATAGCCTCCTCTTGGGCATCGTACAAGGACCCGTCGACTTCTTAAAAGTTTCCAGCCTCCTCTTGGGCTTCATACAAATTGTCCCGACGACCTCCTAGAGGTATAGGAACAGAAATTAGTCATCCGCATAGAACAGTCCTTTCATAGAGTCTACTACTGTTTCTCAAAGCATGGTACGAAAGATGAAACTCTAGACTTGGACAGTCTAATATCCTTGAGTCTCAAAGACATTCTCAAGTGACCCCTTTAAGAATAGGAAGAAAACCCGTAGACTCGGACAATCTCACTACCCTTTGGATTTCCCACTTCCTTAAAGAACAGGAATAACCCGGATCCTCGAACCAAATCCTTGAGTACAGTGTTGCTCATATAAGAACTGATTTTCTCTTTCAAAATCAGTATACTGGACGTGTCACTTAACTGAAACAGTAACCATAGCCTCCTCTTAGGCTTTGTATAATGATCCTTCTCCAGTGATACTAGCCTTCCTCTTGGGCTTTGTACAATGATTCTCCCCAGCGGAGTTAAAAGTCGTTCAGCCTCTCTCTCGGGCTTTGTACGAGACACATAAGAGACTCCCTCGTTGAGTCAATTACCCATTTCGCCTCCATCTCGGGCTTTATACAAGATATAAAAAGGTTCTTATTGAGCCAAACAAATTTCAGCCTCCATCTCGGGCTTTGTACGAGATACAAAAAACTCTCTTGTTGAGTCAAATAGCCTCTATCTCGGGCTTTATACGAGATACCAAAAGATTCCCTCGTTGAGTCAAAACCTTTTAGCCTCTCTCTCGGGCTTTGTACAAGACACATAATAGCCTCCTCTTAGGCTTTGTATAAGAAAACCACTGGTTGATCCAATTAACCTTTTAGCATCAAAGCTGTGCCTCGTTCACAGTACACAAACATCAACAACTCCTTCCCCTCCATCTAACTGCTGTAAGCGCAAGCCTCTGGATCATCTACATCCATGCCAATGTCCCTTTTTTAGTATGAGAAATTTCTAAGGAAAGATGACATTACTCTACACTGAGTTAAAGTCTTCTCCTTCAGGTTGAAATCCCCTATAAAGGAAATTATGGCATTGCCGGATTCATAAATCCCGGTTAAAGTAATTCTCCTTTATAAACAGTCGTAACAGACAAACCCCTCTTTAGAGATGACAAATTTTCTCTAAGGTCAACACTTTTAGCTTCACATCTTGGGCTTTAAACAAGATACAAATAAACCCTTCAACTTCACATCTTGGGCTTTGAACAAGATACAAACCACCTTTCGCTTCACGTCTTGGGCTTTGAACAAGACACCAAAACAACCATTTCCTCCCATAGAATAGGAGGAACTACGAACACTCTGATTTCCCTGTTTCGGTAAACGGGAATACGTAGGCATAAGATTGAAAGAAAAATCTTAGCGAGCACACTAAACAAAAACCCAAAATCCCATACTTTCATATATATCCGTCCTAACATCCTAACCGATAGCCTAAAGCACCCCTCGCCAACAAAATAACCTAGGACAAACCCCGAATCTTTGTAGCATCTGTAAACTAACAGTTTCGACTGTTTAATCTCAGTATGCAAGCAGGGTTAATTGGAGACATCTATTTCCCTTCCTTCATCAGCTTTAATAGAATAAAAAATGAATCGAACTGTAGTACTAGAGCGATCGTGCTTCGCAACCACATCCAAAAATCACTCGCTACAGGAAGTATACCTTCTTTTTGGGTGGATGAGAGTTTATTTCTCTTTGGGTTTCTGAAGTTCTCTTTGTTCAAGCTGGTGGCGCAGTGTTGTGTGAAGATCTTCAGTTTGGATTACTATGCTGATAGTAATTCCAGTGGTGGAGCATATCAAGAACCATGGTGTGTGGTGTCTATGATGTGTGAAGGATGTCCTAACTGATGTTAGAACATTTTCTGGGTTGGTTATCCTTGGTGGAGGATTCTTAAGTTCTGGTCTAGGAACTTGTTAGCTACATCATGCCTAAAGAGTATCTATCTTGTCATACAGGAGAATGATGAAGTAGAAGAACTGCCTTGGGAGGATGGTGTGGAGAAGACTGAAGTGGATAATGTTTTGATTGCATGGAAGTCTGAATATGGATATTCACCAGTTGATCAGAAGTATTCCAGGTTATCATACAGGAGAATGATGAAGGAATGACTGTCTTGGATTATGGGGTGTCTATCTCAGTTGCTGGCCTTGGTAAGGTCAGTAGAAAATCTTGTGAAGGGGATACTACCCCTGGTTGCAAGTCATGCTAGTAGTGGATCAGTTTGGCAGCTGTGAAGTTCTGGAGCATGTATACGATATCTGACATCGTTATAACAAACTAAGGGGCCCTGTGCGTCTCTTTGAGGAATGTGAAGCATTCTGATTCAATTGGGTTGTGCCTCAAGCAGCTGGAGGTCTATACATGAGAATTTAAGAGGAGTTCGTATGGTGTGTAGATGGTTGCAAAAAGAGGGGGATCAATGGGACTTTGATCTTAATCCAAGAGTTTGTTATGGTAGGATGGTGATCCTTATATTTCCTCACAGGTAGCATGATGGCGTTCATGTGTGAGTGATTATTGGTTCTTGTCAAAAGAAGCAATAAGAGAGTTGATGATTGTGTTCAGCAGGTAGTTTGGACTGAGGGTGTGCTCTTGAAGACATGAAGAAGCGTTTTATGTTTTCCATTCATCAGCTTAGTATTCTGTGGAGGAGCACTGGTTATCTTAGATAGGGGAGTTGCTCCTTGATCTAAGATGTATTACTGCGAGGGTGCAGTGGAAGTTCCAGTTTGTATTATGCATCAAGCAAGCTGTGATTATGTGTCCATCTTGGGAGGATGAGATGTCGAGAAGGATGTCATGACATTTTTGTATTGTTGCAAGTTGGGGGAGACTTGGAAGTGCAAGTTACATGATTCTTATTGGATGCTTAAGAATCAGTGGTTGAGTCTGAGGGAATTTATTTTCTCTGCAGACTTTGTTCTGAAGACTGTGTAGTTATTAGTCAATACAGAAGCTTTCTTTGGTGGACAATGTCTGACATGATGTCAGGACAATAGGTAAAAGTAACCGGTCTTATGGTCGGCAGATAACATGCGCGCTTATTGTAACTTGTATTACTTCTGGAGGGTTTTCTTCAAAGAAGAAACAGTTAAAGCACTGATGGTAGGTGCGAATTGGTTTTTGGTGAAGTTACAACCTGAGATTAATAACCTCATTGAATTGACCACTGTTATTTTCAATAGGTCATTACATACGAAGGAAAACTCTTGGGTATTTAAGGGAGCTCTTGGAGCAGTTTGTCTCAGACAATGTTTTCTTTGTGGTATGTTCAAAATGTCTTTTGTTCAAGCCTGGATTAGTATTGGTTGGGTATGGGAATGTCTTGGCTACCTTTGCCAATTTTTGGCTAAAAAGGGGGAGTATGAGTCTTGGGTACAGGGAATGTGTGTGTTGCTCTTGTAGTTGTTTTGTAAGAACATTGAACAAGGCGGCTTTATTATCATCTTGTATATGTTTCTCTTGTGCCTTGTGACTTGAGTTAGTTGTGTCTTGTGACCTGAGTTACATGCTTTATATACTCAGATTCATGAAGACTACAACTGATTTCTAGAGGGGGAGTGTGTTTGAAATGAGTGTCCAGGTTTCTGGTGTTTCAGACTTTCTTCTTGTCTCTTTAGGAGTCTCAACTCTTGGACCTCTCTCATCTTCACTCACCCTGGGAATAGGAAGGTTGTGTTATCTTTCTCCTCATGTACACCAACATGAATCCAACATGCTCAGTATTTCAATCATAACCGCCATTCAAACTAAAAGGTGTTTTAGGACAAATTTGTCAAAAGGGGGAGATTGAAAGCACTTTTAGTTTGACAGAATTTTGGTAAAAAAATTCTAATGATAAAGATGAAGAAATCTGGCCTGAACAAAGATGTCGAAGAAGATGTCTTAACCTGAAGACATGACATCCTGAAGTACTGCACTGATTTAGCAAGTGTTAAATCTATAACAAATCTGCCAAGAGTTAATGCGCATGGATCAAGGACAAAAGATAGAAAGCCCAAGATTTCTTAAGCCTATAAAAGAAGACTTAGACCTAGTATTTCGTATGCCTTTGTATACCTTTTGTAACCTAGTTCTCTTGCGTAAGAAACAAGGGTTTAGGGTTTTGAGAGTCGTTGGCTCTCTAGGTTGTAAGTCTCCCTTTGTATTAGTTGATGCATTGTGGCAGATATAGGTGTCGCACAGATCCATAAGCCTTGAGGTATTGGATTGTGTATTGTTCTTGGATGAAGCTTTTAAGCAAATCTGAGTTAGCTTGGTTGTCAAGAAAGCTTGACAGATTTTTGTATTGACAGGGATGATGTAGAAATCACAGTTGGTGAGTAAGAGAAATGAGTGGGGTATCTCATATCAAAGTTGTAAACGTTTGAGTTTAGCTTTGGTAAAGATGTTCATTGGGTAGATGTTAGGATAAAGTTGTAAATGGGGGAGTTTAGCTTTGTAACAGGTCTACAAATAGTGAAGTCTTCTTCCTAGATTGGTATCCCCCAGATGTAGGTGAGTTGCACCGAATTGGGTTAACAATTGTTGTTTTCTTTATCATTCTGTAGATTTACGTTTTCTGTTAGGGTTCATGATAAACATGTTGAATCAGATGTCGTGACATCTGTGATCCTGCAGTTCTTATATTCAAGGTATCAGTCTGCTGTTGCGCCTTTGAGTTTAAATGATCATGTAGCACAATGTCTTGACATGTGTTAGGACATCTGTTGTTTGCATATGCCAGAATTTCACACATGAAATGATGTAATGCATTGGCATGGTATCACAAGTGCCAGATATAGCTGGACGTGTCTGTGCTGAACTGTGTGAATAACAAATAAAACATCCCACGCATAGTATAACATTTATAATCAACTAACAACTTAAGATTATACAAGATTTGGAACAAACTGAATCTAAAACCTCAAATCTTCAAGAACAACATGAGCACAAAAAAACATTAAAAAAAAATTAGGGACAAATATTACCATTTAGGCATAAGCTCTGAATACCACATGATATGGATTTGAGTGCTTCCATAGGATTTGATGATCTAACCGAATGATATGACTCTAACAAAGTAGAAAATAAAAGGAGAATCACAAACAAGAAAATATGGAATATGGAAGAAATAGATGAAATTGCCACACTTAACAAATGAATGAAAAGATCAATGTATAATCACCACAAAAGTAAGAGGCTCTTGATAAGATTCAAGTTAGGTTCAAAGAAGAACCCCGGAGAGCATTTCTCTAAACTCACACAAAATTTTCTTTTTTGTTCTATTTCCCAAAAATTACTAAATATTACACCATAAAAGACATATATAGTCTAAGATTAAAAAAATACATAGTGCTAAAATGCACACAACTAAAGACATGGTGCCTAAAATAACAAATTCTTAGGCACACACACAAACCAAACTTAACTTTTAACTTAAAGTATTATTATTACATCCAAAAATAAAAATTTTGCTTAAAATAATTTTATGACCAAGATATTAGAATGAAATAGACCAATCTTGTCATGTGACTTAAAGTCAATAAAGTTATTAACTTATTGCTCAACTTGTTACTTTAACTTTCTAATCTTTCCTCTAGTTAATAGTCTGTCCACTCCTAACTCTTGAAGATCCTTAGCCTTTATGTTGGGTAGGTCCTCATCAAATTGTGTGTATGTGTGTTACTTTGATATTTTGAGAGCTAACCATACTTATTTACAAACTAAAGATTTTAAAACAAATAAAAAACAATTTAAGCAACATGATCACATGCGAGCATTCAAAGGCTTTAGTTCATTTGATCTTAGCATTTTATTTTTCTTTGTTTCAAACATCATAACCTTCTTTCTTCGCTCTTTAATTTACTTAAATCTTTTTCTTTCTTGATAATATATATGACAATTTTGCTTTATTTTTGTTATCATCAAAACTGCAACTACTTGTTAAGCACATAGATTCACATTTAGTAGTGAGACACATTAGAGGAAGAATCTAAGTTTTCTTGTATCTTCTTTGTAACACATGCAATTAAAATTATTATCTTGTAAATTAGAGAGTTATTCTTGTTAAATATGTAATTCATTGTGTTAAGTAAGAGTGTATTCGACAGATGTTGAATTATGTAGTTGTCGAAGGAGTTAACTTCGACAGATTCTAAGTTTGTGTATTTTCAACATAGTCGAATCAGTTTACTTCGACAGAGTTGAACATAGTTTTTGTAATAGTTGAGTTACCTATTTTGAGATTAGTTGGAGTGTAAATAATCTCATTATAAATAGAAGGAGGCTCTATGTAATCAATAACATAGAGAGATCACTCTAAAACTACTTTCAAGAAATGCAATTCAGTCCAGTTGCACAGTAAAATACACTCTTCTTCTTCCTTAAAATTTTGTATTCGTAAAACCTAAATCTTTTCTTTTCATCTCTTCAAATTTGTGTGAAAAATATAATCACCTTGAAATCAATGTATGGTTGATTCACTCAAGCAAAGAGCAAGAGGCGCGATCAATTAGAAAGATTAATTCTTGTTTATCAGGATAGATTCAGATTATCTCCAAAATTGGGGTTTAATTTCAACATCACGTATCTAGAGCATTTGCTGTGATTCTTGGGATGCATTGAATCGAGATGAATCATCCAAATAGGCATTTCCAAACAAGTATTCCCATCTTGAATGGTAAGAACTATGATAATTGGTGCAAGCAGATGAAGGCCTTTTTTTCTATCAAGACGTATGGGATCTTGTGAAGTATGAAGTATCACCAATTGACGATAATGCCACGGATGAACAAAAGGCTCCACATAAAGATTTGAGGAAGAAAGATTATAAAGTTATTTTTTTAATCCATTAATGTGTTGATCCAGAAAGTTGATAATGTAGACTCATCAAAGGAAGCATGGGACATCCTGGAAAAATCATTTAAAGGTGCTGAGAATGTGAAAGAGGTGAGGTTACAAACTCATAAAAAGATTGTATGGATTTCTTCAGGTGGAAGAAAACAAAAGTATTACTGATTTCTTCACCAGAGTAAAGAGACTAGTGAATCAAATCAAGATGTCTGGAGAAGTGTTGACATCAAAATCATTAGTTGCAAAGATCTTGAGGTCATTACTTCCAAAGTTAGATCATGTGGTAGTAGCCATAGAAGAATCGAAGGATTTGTCTAGCATGACAAAAGAGGAGCTTCAAAGGACGCTTGAATCTCATGAACAAAGAATTAATGAAAGGTTTGCAAATAAGACAAAGAGTGATGTGACTCTATAGACACATTTAGCTAAAGATAAGAAAAACAAAGGAAAATGTAATGGAAACAAACGTAGAGGAGGCAATAAAATTTCTACTGGTAGAGGAAACCAACAAGAAGGTACTTTATCAAATCAGAGACAATCCTTAAGCCAAAGCAATCATATAGTTGGTGTGAGGGAGAGGTGATGGAAAAAAACTTGACAAAATCCATATTTAGCATTATAACTGTCAAAAGTATAGACATTATGCAAGTTAATGTCCAGGAGGCAAGAAAGAAAATCAATAAAGTGATGCAAGACTTGAAAAACAAGAATAAGATTAAGATTTGTTGATGGTCACAATGAAAGAATAAGAAAGATTCAAAGATCAATGGCATCTCCACTCAGGTTACTCGTCACACCTGATTAGAAGAAGTGATTGGTTTATTAACATTTGTCCCTCGATGAAGAAGAAGGTAAAATTTTCTAGTGACAATACCCTATGAAGACTCTAAGATTTGACTAAATTTTGGTAAAACATGGTGTTGAACAAGATGTCCTAACATGAAGAAATCTGTTAAAAGAAAACATGTCAAACAAGATGTCCTATCTTGAGGACTCAACATCTTGGTTTGATACAGTAGGTTGTTGCAGATCTGTTCTAAGATTTAAGGAACAATTAGAACATGGATCAAGGGATGATTAAACAGAGATTTCGAAGCCCATGGACAGCTGAAGATTATAAAAGGAAGATCTAGACCTATTGCAAAACAGAGTGAGACCTTGTTAAGACTTTTGTAAAATAAAATAAGGGTTTAGGGTTTTGAGAGTCGTGTACTTTCTTGTATTGTAAGTCACCCTTTGTATCAGTTTGATACATTGTGGTAGACATAGTTTTACAGATTCAGAAACTTGTAGGTAATGAATTGTATATTGCCCAAAATGGGAAGATGTTAGCACCCAAAACGTCTATAGTACTCTATAGGAACCCTTTGAAATATCTACGCTTTTTGGTTTGAAAAGGTTTGTTTTAAAAGAGATTGGGGAGATGAGAAGAGAAATGTTTTTTAATATTTTTGTGTTTGGAGAGACTATTCGCCTCATGCCTACGTACCCATAAAGTGCAATATAGGATCAAAACCTCGTAGTTCGTGGTACAAATAACAAAAATTATTGGTTATGATTCCTTTTATCTTGAAAAGACAACCCGTCATTCTCAAGAGAGAATACTCAACTAATTACCCAAAGGTATGTGAAAGAGGCATTTGCATCACATTAAGATGGAGGATTTGCTTGGATTAAAATCAACAAGACTAATCACTTCAACATCTAAGTGGAAAATGACCATACTTTACACAAAATACCATGGTTAGGAGCTTTACATCTCATCAAAGAAGATGAGTCATGTCTAATCTTTTTGAAAAGTTTAAAAGAAAAAGTGCACAAAAGCACAAAAAAAGATTGAATGAGTTTTTGTATTTTTTATGTCTTTTGAAATGGTAAAAGTATGATTAACATTGATTGAAATTTATTAAAGAAAACAAAGTTTGAAAATCACTTGACAAAAGTCAAGGTTTTATTTATGAAAGTGGTTTTGAGTTTGAAAACAAGAAGGTTTTGAAAAAGAGGGAAGATTTTGAAAATTAAAGAATGGGTGGAGAAGAAGAGACTATCCTAGTGCGTAAAATAAAAGCTAAGGTAAGAAAGATCTAACCACATGGAGGCACTCTTCAAAGCATAATAAGAAAATAATTTCATCCTCTTGAGCCAATAAGCAAGCCAAATAAAGCCTAGAATACCAACTCCATAATAATCCAAAGCATAAGGGAGAGAATCCTAATTCTAAGTCCATAAGTCCATAACCAAGCCAAGAAATCTAAGAGTATAGATCCTCCAATGCAAGGGATAGTGACCATAGTCCAAAATTAAGAGCACAAGTCTTTTAATGGTTTAAGCCTTTATTAATGTTTTTGAGTCCAAATGGACAAAAGAAAAACAAAAGCACAAGATAATATGGTCCAAGTGGACAAAAGAAAAAAAATGACATAAACAAAAACATGATATGATATAATGAGCAATGAGCAATAAAAAAATAAAGAGAGACAGGGAGCAAGAAGGAAACATAAACAATATATCACAATGACATCACAAAGGCACCAATGCCATAAGCCTTCAAAAGGTAAACCGATTTGAGTATTTTTCGAAGCCACTCACTAGTTTCCATGAGAATGAAAACATAACCCCATACATTAATCACAAGAAAAGCTTCAATCCGGATGAAATCGATGTATATCCAACTTAGTCTTATGAAGAACCCAAAGGTTAATCTATTTCAAACCACGCCATGGAAAGTAGGAGACTAACAATCTCTTACAAAAATACTCGGTTTTCCGTCTCACGTCATGAACTATAATGAATGAACAATGTACTTAGGCCAAGTTTAATGAAGACTTGTTAGAAGATTGATAGAATCAAAGCCTCTACACAACAAGCTTCATAGATTTTGAATCTAATACAAAAGATCAACCATCCTTGGGCTTACAATCATAAGTTTGGGCCACAAAAGTTCATGTTCCGATCCGGAGAGGGACAAATGTAACGCTATGTTAAGCAACCGCCAAGTGACTTATATAGAAGTCACCCTACTCGAGACTTGTCAAAATGATCTTTGTACTAATGCATGCTAGATGAGCGATATGTAAATTGTCATCCGAAAGCAATACCGCACGAAAAGAAAAAAATGGTAATGATCTAGTCTTGATCAAGAGTTCAACAAATAAATTCTAAGATCCATAAGACTTTAATCGATCAAAATAAAAGAGAAATAGATGAAGAGAAAGCCAAATTAAACCACAAAATTATGTGATCTAAGGCTAAGAACAAAGGGAAGGGGTTAGGAATGAAGAAACAACCAAAACAGTCCCAAAAATAGGTGAAAAACACCATTCTGCACTATGCAAATCGATTGCACCAGTGTACAAATCGATTGCACAGCGGAAAATCAGCAAATCTGGGCAAAAAATACACTGTGCAATCGATTGCACTGAAATGCAAATCGATTACACACTGACACGCAGCAATAAAATCAAGATTTACAAGGCAAAACCATGATCAATCATTTCTCCAAACACCTCATGATCATGGATGCAAAAGAGCACGGAAATTCAAGTAAAACAACAGCAAATAACACCAATAAAACACAATTTGCAAGATCCAAAGATCAAGCAACAAAGATCAACAATAGATCACATTGTGGAAGATGAATCAAGAACAACAATGGTGGAAAATGAGATTACCACTCCAAATCTGAAAATTACTTCAAATTACTCCAAGATCCAAACTCCAAAGCCTTGATCTACAAGAATTGATGAAGAAAACAAGTTTGGATGAAGGTTTAGCTCAAAGTTAAACAAGATTTAATGTGAAAACTTGTTAACTTTCAAAAGAAGAAAGTGAGCTTTGAGTGAATTTTGTGGTTGGGGAGAGAATTTGTGAAAGGTTTTTTGGCTGTCAAAAGCTTGTGAAATGAATGAAATGAGGCCTCTATTTATAGGATTTAGGCTTGGAAATTTTGGTGGTTTGGAATTTGGTTTGGAAATAAAATTAAGCTTAGAATTTGAATTTTGGAGGCAAAATCAAGATCAAGTGGTGATTAATGAGGGTGTATGGTGGGAATTAATTGTGATTATGTAGTGGAATTATTTTTGGGTGATCTAGAATATTCTCAAATGATGAAATTGGTGTCAAATGCTTCAAAATTTGAAAAATGCTGATTTTGGCCAATTCTGTCCTTGTGCAATCGATTATACAGTAGCGCAAATAGACTGCACCGCTGAAAACTTCAAAATCTAGGGAAAAATGCATGGTGCAATCGATTGGACCAATAGTGCAATCGATTGCACAGTTGAAAAACTTGAAAAATGGCCTGTTGGCTGGATTATTTTGGCTCTAGCTCGACTCTTCTTGCTTGTCAAAGAAGGCATGTAAATAAAGACATGAACCTTGGAGTCTCTTGAATAATAATCAATTAAATCTTGGAAACTCTTGATCAGATGAATTTTAAATTGTTTGCAGATCAACTTTGACTTTGCTCAAATGATATTCATTCGAGCTAAGGGACTAGTATTTGATGTCCTTGATCCAAATTCTTCCTGAAAATGTTAGTAAAGGAAAACAAACATTTTTTAATTTAATTAATGGTTAGTAAATAAACATCAAACAAACGTCAAACAAACAATAAAACAGGGGTGCTTGGCAATCTCACTCAAGAACAAACCTTCAGAGGAGGGCAAGAGAACCAAAGCTTGTGATCTTGTTAGTGGTGTGAGATGCAAATGACATGTGGGATCTTAGGGGTAAAAATTAGGGTATTACATGAAGCTATTAAGAAAATTCAAGTGTTATTGTTAGTCAAGAGTCTTGACTGAATATTGTATTGGAAGGGTTGTCTTTCAATTGAACAGTTTGATGCAGTTTTCGGAGGTTGTAACTGTTAGATATCACTGAGGTGATTTAGGAATTGTGATGGACTTCTCTTATCTAGATAGGTTTCTAGATAGAATTGAACTGGGTAGGGAATTAATTGATAAGCTACCAGAGGTTGTATACTTAGAATTAATACTACTGATAGTGAATTCATTCATGGCTTGGTAGCCCTCAGATGTAGATGTTGTTGTTCACCAAACTGGGTCATCATATCTTTGTGTTATTCATCATGTTGTTATGTTCAATTCAGTCTGATCTTATGCTCAGAAGTATATGTCTTGATTGATGTTGAAACATCTGTCACGACATTGTTATGAATCTGCACTTTTTTTATGTTCTTGTTTTGGCCTTGTTCAGAGAAGCAGAGATCAATATCTCGACATCTCTCAGGACATCTGAGATCTGCTACCAGAATTTCAATTGGTATTAGAGCAGACATCCTGGACTATTTTTGGATGAGTTATAGGGTAGATACTTTTTGGTCTTTGAACAAGGTAGGAGGTTGCATGATCAGACCAGTCATGGGTGTTGTTGGATAGGTTGTTCCAGACAAACAACCTCTAATAGTTGACTGATACTCTATAAAGATTCTACCGTTGCTACTGATAATGATGTTATTGTTACTCATGGTGCATTTTAAGATGTTTTAACATCTTACCTCGTGCGTTTTGAAGATGGTGTCAGCCTCTATTATTGTTCTTGCCATCACTAGCTGGGAGTAATATACAAGAGAGAGCACTGTGACCTGGATTTATCCGAAGGATCTTTCTATGTTGCTTGGGGGATAATTTTAATCAAGCAACATAAAGGGTAATTGGATGAAGAAGGTTGAGTTGAGGTCTTGTGTATTCAATTCATGATCTATGGATTTGATAAACACTCTATGTCATGTTTAAAGTATCCCAAGATACTTGAGTTTTCTCTCAAGTCCACTCATAAAGGCACCTTTGAATGTGTTTGATAAATAGAGTCAGAAGAGAAGATGGTCAAGAAGATGTTCCAAGGGTACTCAGAAGTGTGACATGAGAATGCCATACGATGGAAGAGAGCCAAGAGAAATTTATTTTTGCTTTCAACCCTATAAGAGACTATCTTTACTTGAGGATCTCCTATCAGATCTCCTGGAAGGAAGTATTTAGGAGGAACTGCACAAGTGTAATGACATTCAACTAGGCCAGAACTGGAGTAATTGCTATTCAATGTTAAAGCAGTATCATGAGTGTAAAGACATTGGATTTGTGTCTTAGAAAGTGATTTTATTTATCCAAGGATGTTACTGTTTTGCTTAAGATGGTCTTCTAAGGTAATTTTGTGCCTTGAATATTTCTTCCTAGGTTGTGCTGGATTTCTTATTCCTGGTTTTGTAGCTAGAGTAAGGAGGGATGCAAATATGAAGAATACAAAATTGGGATTTAAGATCAATTACTACTTGTGGACTTAACAGGTACTTAGTTGATTGTCCTTTTGCTTGGTGCTCAAGAAAGATGATGTCACTCCATAAGGTACAACTTCAGACAATTTCAAGAACTCAAGAATCTATTCTTTGCATCTAATGTGTCTTGAAGAATAGATATAATTGGTATCTTTTGTGCAGTTTTCGAAAGTTCCTTATCCTGTCCCCAAAAGTGATCAAGGTGTGTAAATTTGGAAATAGTTTCAGAACCAATTTCAGTGATCTGTTTGTTGGAGAACGAGCCGATATTTAATCAAATGTTGAAACATCTTTCCAAAAGAGTGTGCGCTGAATCTTGTTGATCCAAGGAGAGAACTGCTTGGATAAATGAGTGATGTGGCATATGCTTTGGATGCTAAGTAAAGATATTCTCTGAGGATAGGTGTGCTGATGTGGTGAAGATCAACACATGATCATCTTGGTGTACATTCCTTGGGGCAGTTCTCTTTGATCTAAGTGCTTAAGGGTGCAGAAGCTGTGTTCCATTATAATCTATATGAGTTTGTGTTCTGATTCCTAGTGGAAGACTATTAAAGGAATCTTAACAAGACTATATCTAGGACTCTTTTCTCAGATTTATTGAAGATTATTTTGTTCATAAGTAGCCAGATTCATGTGAACTTGCTTGTGGATAATCTAGAATAGTCTCTGGTATGGATGACTTTGTTGGGGAAAAGAGCTTAAAGAAGTAATTGATCAAGATTTTTTTAAGACTGGGTGATGTTCTTAAAACTAGGATAGAGGTTGTTTACTCAAACTTGAATACAGAGTTCAAGTATATGAGAACATGGAACTCTTGTTCTGTTGATATAGAAGAAAACCCAAGGTACTTAAGGATGAGTGTTGTCCTTAACATCAGATAGAATGTTTCTAAATTCTGTTTCTGGTAGAAGCTGTATGAGTTGCATAAGAGTTTATCTGCTTCAGTGGTTTTCTGATGCATGTAAGGTGAGACAAGTGTGTATCATCTTAAGATTTTCATGTGCTCCTTGGAAGTTAGTCCAGTGTGTAGTGTTTCAAGAATCAAAGTCATGTCTTCTCTGATTGAGACTGATGTCCTAAATGATGTTGGTACATCATTCCTGGTTTTGTTTTTTTGGAAGATGACTGAGGTTGACTTTTAGTCTTAGAGATATATCTATTCATGGTTGAGTATGGTGTAGAGTTCTGGTCAAGACTGCGTGGATTTTGATGATAGGTTCTGCTGGAAGTAGCACTTTAAAAGATTGGATTAGGTTGTATCTTAAGAAGGAAGCAAGCTGAGGATGTATTTCAAGTATGGATGACATTCCGTCTAACCAAGAAGCTAAGAGAAGTTGTGGGCGAGTATTGTTTGGGTCTGGGACTGTTTTGGTTTTGTTTGCCAATTTTTGGCTAAAAAGGGGGAGAAAGGTTGTGTGTCCATATCAGTTGTGTGGTGTTCCTTATAACACATGACTGATCTTCTCTTGTGTGCTTAGTCCATTCTTGTAGTTGCTTTGCAAGGATGTTGGATATGATGTCCTAACATCCTGTCTGTGTCTCAGTTTCTTTTTCGAGTCTTCTTTTTGTGTCTTGTGATCTGAGTTATGAACACTTTTGTGTCTTGTGTTCTGAGTTATCCGGAGATAGGGTTTGGTTCTCTGAGCCCTGATCTGGATAATGAAGGATGGTAAATTGGGACTGTTTTTGAGGGGGAGTGTCGTGCATCTTCTTCCTCGTGTACACCAGGTCTAAGGGTACATGGCGTACAACACATGGTGTGCGCTGTGTAAACCTTCCATACAACTGGACAGAAAGAATGAAAGCTTCTGGGAGTCACATTATTTTCTGCTAGACTCGTCACAGGCTGGCTGAAATGACTTCAGGACTTTCTAATCCTTCTCTCCTTTTTCTCTTGGGTTTATTGTGCAAAAGTACTTTTAGCCAAAATTCGTCAAAAGGGGGAGATTGAAGACTCTAATATTTGACTAAATTTTGGTAAAACATGGTGTTGAACAAGATGCCCTAACATGAAGAAATCTGTTAAAAGAAAACATGTCAGACAAGATGCCCTATCTTGAGGACTCGACATCTTGGTCTGATACAGCAGGTTGTTGCAGATCTGTTCCAAGATTTAAGGCGCAATCAGAACATGGATCAAGGGAAGATTAAATAGAGATTTCGAAGCCCGTGGGTAGCTAAAGGTTATAAAATTAAGATCTAGACCTAGGGAAAAATAGAGTTAGACCTTGTTAAGACTTTTGTAAAATAAAATAAGGGTTTAGGGTTTTGAGAGTCGTGTACTTTCTTGTATTGTAAGTCACCCTTTGTATCAGTTTGATACATTGTGGTTTACATAGTTTTACAGATTCAGAAACATGTAGGTAATGAATTGTATATTGTTCTTGTATAAAACTATTAAGAAAATTCAAGTGTTATTGTTAGTCAAGAGTCTTGATTGAATATTGTATTGGAAGGGTTGTTTTTCAATTGAACAGTTTGATGCAGTTGTCGGAGGTTGTAACTTTTAGATGTCACTGAGGTGATTTAGGAATTGAGATGGCCTTCTCTTATCTAGATGGGTTTCTAGATAGAATTGCACTGGGTAGGGAATTAAGTGATAAGTTACCAGAGGTTGTATACCTAGAATTAATACTACTGATAGTGAATTCATTCCTGGCTTGATAGCCCCCATATGTAGGTTTTGTTGTTCACCGAACTGGGTCATCATATCTTTGTGTTATTCATCATTATGTTATGTTTAATTCAGTCTGATCTTATGCTTAGAAGTATATGTCTTGACTGATGATGAAACATCTGTCACAACATTGTTATGAATCTGCAGTTTTTTTGGATGTTCTTGTTCTGGCCTTGTTTAGAGAAGCAGAGATCAATATCTCGACATCTCTCAGGACATCTGAGATCTGCTACCAGAATTTCACCCTAAGTACTGAAGGTATTGGTTATGTTTTGATCATGATAAAGGATGGAAAACAATAGATGATTTCCAATGTGTTGTACATTCCTCTCTTGAAAAGTAATCTACTAATATAGGCCAGCTAATCGAGAATAAGTATTTTGTTACATTTATAGATAATTACAACAGAAAGCTGTGGACCTACTTGATTAAGGAGAAAAGTGATGTCATTGATGCCTTCACCAAGTTCAAAGCCTAGATTGAAAGACAAAGTGATAACAATATCAAGACTCTTAGGATATATGGTGGTGGAGAATATGTGTAAAAATATTTTGACACACTATGTGAAAGAGAAGGAATTGTGCATGAGGTGGTGCCACCCTACAGTCCACAGAAAAATGGAATTGCATAAAGGAAGAATAGAACCATCATGAACATGGTTAGGAGTATGCTGAAAGGCAGTCACCTACCTAAAAGGAATCACACTGAAAGAATGTTGGTCTAGTGTCAAGCCTAGCTTAAGTCATCTAAAGGTGTTTGGATCTATAGCATATAGACATGTGCTTGATCTGTTGAGAAGAAAACTTGATGGCAAGTCAAACCAGATGATCCTGATAGGATATCACTGAACTGGTGGATACAAACTGTTCGACCCAGTAAAAAAGCAAGTTGTGATCATTGGGGATGTGATTATAAATGAGCTTATGGAATGAGACTGGACTGAAAGCATCAAGAAGGGTTTAGTGAGAATCCAATGTGATGAACAAGCTAGTGAAGCTGATAAAGAAGTTATACAAGAAGAAGTAAGTGGTCAAGCAAGCACAAACATAACTCAAAGAACAAGAAACTTGCCTGCATGGTTGCAGGAATGTGTGATTACATCAGATGATGTGGTCGATGATGAAGGTGAACTTTTTCATTATGCTTCTATGCAGATACTGAGCCATTCAATGTAACTAAGGAATTGAAGGACTCAAAGTGGATGCAAGCCATGATGGAGGAACTGAAGTCCATAGAAGTAAACAAAACTTAGTCACTAGTGTAATTTCCACAAGGAAAGAAGGAAATTGATGTGAAGTGGATTTACAATGTGAAGTTTAATCCAAAGGGAGAAGTAATTAGACACAAGGCAAGACTTGTATCAAAAGTATTTTTTCAGAAAGAAGGAATCAACTTTGATGAAGTCCATGTATCAGTTGCTAGGATCGAAACAATCAGGTTTGTTGTTGATCTAGCAAACATAAACAATTGGTATGTGTGTCAAATGGATATGAAATGTGAATTTCTGAATGGCCCTATAGATGAAGAGGTTTATGTAGCACAACTAGTTATTTTTGTGAAGCAAGGCCAAGAAGGAAAGGTATACGGGTTGCACAAGGCACATATGGCTTCAAGTAAGCTCTAAGAGCTTGGAACAAGAAGATAGATAGATTTCTAAGGGAAAAAATTTATAAAGTGGGCAACTGAGCATGGTGTCTATGTCAGGAGAAGTATGAGTAAATTGTTTATACTATGTCTCTATTTCGATGACCTGTTGATAACAGGTAATTTCAATAAGTATATCGAAGATTTCAAACATGACTTAAGCAAGGAGTTTGAAATGTCAGACATGGGAAAAATCTCATGTTTTCTTGGAGTCGAATTCTATAAGAGTAGTAGAGGCTTAATGATGCACCAAAGAAGATATGCATGAGAGATACTCAAAAGATTTGAGATGGAAGAATGCAATGCAAGCTCAACACCATCTGAAATAAGATTGTAGCTGACAAAAGATCTAGACGAAGATGAGGTCGATTTAACTCAGTATAGAAGACTCATTGGATAATTAAGATACCTTTGTGACACAAGGCTTGATCTAGAATACAGTGTAAGTATGGTGAGTAGATTCATGCAGAATTCAAAGATATCTCATCTTGCAGTCACCAAGAGGATACTAGGATACCTTAGAGGAACACTAGATTATGACATTTTGTTTCCTACAGTGGATGAAGGAAAATAATGCAAACTTATTGTTCGAACTGCAGTAAAGCGGCAAGAAGCAAAAATTTAGTTTTGGAAGGATTCCCTCTGGGATTTATATCGTCTCCACAGGGGTCGCTGCGAGGGAAAGAATGTCGTTCAATGGTCTCTACATTTCTAATCTTGCTGCAAAAATTTGGTTTAAGAGATTCAAGATACAATAAATAAAACCGAAAAATATAAAGACAAAAATATAAAGTAAAGAATTTAAAATAAACGAAGCCTTTTTGGGATTGGATTTCATCAATTGATAACACATGCATTCTTCTAATCAGTGAAACATAAATCAATCATTCGTCTGATACCCTCACGTATCACCCATAACCGAGGTTATGTCTAACGCAAAGTCGAGAGAATAACCATATTGTCTCATTGGTGATGTCTCACGTAACTCAACAACACAGAGCATTAAGAACTGACACTCAAGCAAATGTTAGGCCTAAATCTATGTCTAGAGTTTAGAATATAACATATAATCATCCTAGATCCAAATCTAAAGAGTATATTTCTATAATGGTTTAAATAAAAGATAATCAGGTAAACAAAGATGACACCCATATCAGCTTCATGATTGATTCATATAAAACGCCATGATTAGAATACGTACATACGCTTAACCCTTTTTACATGTGTTCAACTAATTCGTCAAATGTATGTGAACATATTTCTTCATCTCTATTATCACGCATCCTCACAATACCGTTCACATAAAAAACATTATCATGGTCTTTACCGTATTGATCTTACTCATGCTACTAATCAACATAATAAAATAAAAGTGATACTAGTGAATATCAACTTACAAGACTATGTCAAAAGTTTGCTCATTGATAGATGAATATCTTAAATCAAAGATTTGAAAAGGTTTTGCCATGACCCACAAATAAGAAATCAAAGACCACATCAATATTGAATCAAAACTAGTTCACAATGCATACATTAGATGAAATACATAAGGTATCAAAAGATTACATCTAAACCCAACAAGAGATCGAAGCTCTTACCTTCTCCCCCTTAGGGTTTGTGTTTCTCTCTCTAGAATATGCTTGGAATGAAGAGAGATAAAGTTCTATTTAAAAAATATCTAACTAACTATCTAAAGAGTGAGAAAAGTACATATATAGTAAAACTAAAATCTGTCATGTTCGCCAAACGAACACCTTCTTCGCCCAACGAAGACCATGTTAGGCACTTCAAGTGCCTCAGGAACAGTTAAACCGCCATTGGAAATATCTAAGTTCGTAGTGCAAACTCATTCTTCGCACATCGAACCTCTTCGCTCCAGCTTCACACAACAAACTTATGGCCCTTTTCCTACTGCCATCCAAGGTTTCCTCTTCACTGGGACCTCGCTGCAACTTCGTACAACAAACATTCGTTGGCTGCTCGCAGGTGTTCGCACATCAAACATTATTGATTCTTCTTCATTTCTTTGGCTTCCTTGTCCAATCATTTGTGTCTTAATCATTGATGTTTTATGCCTATTTTCTGCACAATAACACACACATCAAAGAATGCAAATGTATTTAAAATATTATGAAGAATCAAACAAGAACAAGAAAGAAATCCCTTAAAATATAAGAAATGAGTTGAAAAGTGCCAAGAAATATGGTTGAGTTTAAGTCCAAATTTGCACTTAACAAACTCTCCTCAACTAGATTTTTGCTTATCCTCAAGCAAAGTATGCCCCTCATGAAAGCAAGAGAGATTTGCTCAAACAAGAGGATTTGATCAAGCATAAGATTCCACCAAGAAAGGATTAACAATTCAAATTCAAACAATAGAGATGTAATAACCCGTATTTATAATGCTCTGCATAATATTGGTTGAGATCAAATGGGGTCCGGTGTGCTCCGAGAAATTATCTATTAAGATAATTAGAGCAACTGATGAGCTCAGAATAGATCAAATTAATATTATCTGACCCTGAGGTTTTATCAATTGATACATTAGAGACAACTTGGGCATTTAAGTTATTGTTACTAACTTAATGATATCTCTACATATCATATTCATTTCCTTTCCTCTTCATTTTGTGACAAAGATAGAAAGAAGTAGAGAGAAGGAAGAGCAAAAGGGAGAAAAGGGAAAGAAGACCTAGAGGAAGAGAGAAAGCTTGGATCTTCTTCATTATTCATCAAATCTTCTCACCATTTTCATCATCATCCTATCTTGAGGTGGGTTCTAGTTAGAACTTAAGTTCTAGAATTTTTAGAGATGTTAGAGTTTAGGTTAAATATGGTAGATAATGAATATTTGTGTGGAATCAATTGTTTTCACGGTTCAAATATGGATTAAAATGCGTAATGTGATCGATATATATGTGAATATGATTTATGATAAGTGATTATTTGATCCTCTGAGTTTTTATGAGTTTTTAGTAAGTTTGATTGGTTTTGTATCAAGAGAAAACCAGAATTTTTCTGTTCTGTAACAGAGTAATCGATTAACAGGAATTGGGTAACCGATTACTCTGTGGAAAAATTAATGTTCTGCGCAAAATTTGAACTGAGTAACCGATTACCCATATTTGAGTAACCGGTTACGAAATGTGCTTCTAACTCTCATTTTGATTATGTGTGAACAGTGAAATGTGAGTAACCGATTACACATATTTGAGTAACCGATTACCACTGTAGGTTGATGAAAAAATATTGAAAAATTCATATCTTTTGGATCGTAACTCCGATCGAGGCGTAGTAATAGTCGTTGGAAATCTATGAAAATATTCTACGCAATAAAAGTGAAAAATGTCGATTTTATTTATGGAAATTGATTGATCGACTGGAGTCGGATAAATGTGATAATTTTATGAGTTGAATTATTACATGTATTTTGTTATGCTGTTGTGTTGCGCTATATCTAACTTCTTGTTGTGAATTGTAATTGAGTGAAGGCATGTTTAAAATTTGGAATAGGAAGAGTGACGAAACCTTACCATAAATCCATAGTGGAACCTAGTAGTGTGAATAGGAATTGATAGATAATCTAGATGGCGATGCTCGTATGTTCGATGCCTAGGTGTGCATCTCCGGCGAGTAATGGTCTAGAGGAGAGTGAGACACTAGTATGGAATATGTGTGGACCTTGTGTTAGGTGATAAGGCGACTGTGGCCTTGTGATTGTCAAATACAATCACGTTTGTGTGTGAGATCACGTAATCAGAACTGTTTCCCTGAGACTTGCGGTTTTATGAGCTGAGAGCTCCTCTGGAATGTACACATGATTACTTGGCAGGTTTGATTCCCACGTGCAGTACGAATAGAACCTACGGGTAGAGACTTGTGATGGTTAATGTCCCATGTGAAGTGACGGTTCATAACGGTTAATGGCCTGTAGAATCCGAATCCATTTCGTATGTCAAGTAAGTGCAAGGATCCATGACTCGTGCCGACTCTTAGACGTAGGAGAGGACGGGAAAAGGGGATGCCTTGACGAGGTTACCGATTAGCGATATTTTGAGTTGGTGAACTCATGAACTTGTTTCCATATAGTGTGAGATTGTGAACTCAAAGTCATTTCCCTTCCCCTTGATTCGAGGTAGGAATTGTTAGAACCTTGTAAAGTCGAGAGGATCCATAAGATAGGGAACTCACTGGAATTTAATATCTCACCCCACGTTGTTGATTATATTTCAGGTGCTTCAGGTTCCGAGAAGGGTAAGGATAAATTCGTTTGATTATCTTTACGTATCTTGCTCTTTTGGGATGGCATAACTTCCGTTGTGGATATTTTATTTTGAGATCATTATTTTGATCTAGTTCTTAGTACTTTGAAACATCTTATGTATATTATGCCATAGGTTTAGTATTTTGTATTTTGGGCATGTAATGTATAAAATGTGTTAACTAGGAACTTATGGCATTTCAATACCAAAACTTAGATTCATGTATAATATATATGCTTTGATGTATGTTGTTATATATGGGTGTTACAGTTGGTATCAGAGCAGGTCGTATCCTCGACCTAGCCATGAAATAGTATAAGTAATTCCTTTTGTTCATATGTGTTGTGTCACCATTGGTCTTAAGTGTTATATTTATGGCATTGAGTCTGATCAACTTAATCCTATCTGTATGACGTTTAGGAACATGGCTGACGGACGTAGAACCCGTGGTAGACCCAGAACTACTCCTACTGAGACGAACCCGTCAGGCGGCGAGGGGTATGTCCCTTGGCTCCAGTTTTTGCAACAGATGTAGCAGCAGCAGAACCAATTCATGCAGCAGATGGTACAACAGATGAATGGAGATTTTCATCCTCAAGTGTTTGTTCCAGATGCTGTAGGTGGAAGTTTTCGGGATTTCATCCGCATGAATCCTCCAGAATTTCATGGAGGATTAGATCCTGTGAAAGCTGATGAATGGGTGGCTGGTATGGAGAAAATCTTTCTGATAGTTCAATGTAGTGAAGAGAACAAAGTGGTATTTGCTTCTCACTCGTTGAAAGGTTCTCCTATGAGGTGGTGGGAGAGTGCTTCGAATTTAATGACTATCCAAGATGTGCCTAAGGTCTGGGAGCAATTTAAGACTACCTTTATAGAGAAGTACTTCCCAAGTTCTTTGAGGACCCAAAAGGAGTTTGATTTCCAAAAGTTAAGGCAGGGTACTATGACAGTAACTGCTTATGCTTAGAAGTTTGAGATCATGGCTGCTTACTCTAGGCAGGCCGTGTATGCTCCAGATGAAAAGTGGAAGATTGACCAATTTCTTTTTGGATTGAAAGCTGAGATTTCTCACAGTGTCTAAAAGAGAGTTCACTACTTATGATGAGTTGCTAAGGCAATGTTATGTGGCCGAGCACAGTTTGAAGAGGGTTCAGACAGAAGGAGAATTGAATAGGATGAACCAGAACGATATTGGGAGATCAAGCCAACAGTTTAGGCCTAGACAACAAGCTTTCAAAGGAAAACAAGTTCAGAATTCTAGAACTAGTGCACCTCCTATGTGTCGTACTTATGGTAGGAATCATCATGGAAGGTGTGGTATTGAAGGTGTGAGGTGCTATCAATTTCAAAAAATGGGTCATCTGGCTAGGGATTATCCTCAGAATAGGAATCAGACGCAAGGAAAGAGTACCAGTCGAGTTTATACACTAGATGCAAGGAAGGCTATGGGCAATAACTCTTTGATTACTGGTACGTGTTTCGTTAATGGGCATCCTTGTTTTGTATTATTTGATTGTGGAGTAACACACTCTTTTGTGTCAATACAATGTATGAAGCAACTTGGGTTGCAAGCTATTCCGTTGTCTCCTCCGATGGTGGTCACTACTGTCATGGATGAGATGGTTGAAACACCTTTAATGTGTGAAAACTGTGTATTATCCGTGGATGGAAGAGTTTTTTAGATTGATCTTATTTGTTTGTCGCTTAAGAAAGTAGATGTTGTTTTGGGGATGGATTGGCTTTCTACTAATTCGGTGTTTATTGGTTGTGAGGAAAAGCTAATCATCATTTCGTCCGCTGAAGCTACTCCGAAAGATGTGTTAACAACTTTTTTAGAAGGTACGGTTGGAATGATAAATTTCTTGTTTGAGAAGGAAAAATCTATTCTTTTGGTTCTCACTAAGGAGGAGAGTAGCGACCTGCAAGTTCTGCATATCCCTGTAGTCCGTGAGTTTTTCGATGTTTTCCCAGAGGATGTCACTTCTCTTCCTCCGGAAAGGGAAGTGGAATTCTCTATTGACCTGATACCGGGAACGACTCCTATATTCGTTTCTCCATATCGGATGGCACCCCTTGAGTTAAGAGAATTGAAGGATCAATTGGAAGAGTTAATGGCTAAGCATTTTGTTTGACCCACTGTTTCGCCCTGGGGAGCTCCAGTGTTGTAGTAAAGAAGAAGGATGGTGGAATGCGGTTATGTATTGATTACCGACAGTTGAATAAAGTCACCATTAAGAACAAGTACCCATTATCCAGGATAGACGACCTGTTAGATCAATTGAAAGGAGCCTGTGTATTCTCGAAGATTGATTTACGGTCGGGTTATCATCAAATTCGTGTGAAGAGTTCAGATGTGCCAAAGACTGCGTTTAGAACCCGTTATGGTCATTACGAATTCCTAGTGATGCCTTTCGGTGTGACGAATGCTCCATCTGTTTTTATGGATTATATGAATCGGATATTCCAACCTTACTTGGACCAATTTGTAGTGATATTTATCGATGACATTCTTATTTATTCTCGTACTTCTCAAGAGCACGGAGAACATCTAAGAATCGTTTTATCGATCTTTCAAGAGAGACAACTTTTTGCCAAGTTAAGCAAGTGTGAATTTTGGATGACGAAGGTTAGATTTATTGGTCATGTCATATCTCAAGGAGGTGTGGTGGTGGATCCATTGAAGTTTGAAGCGGTAATTAATTGGGAGAGGCCGAAGAATGCTTTAGAGGTTAGAAGTTTCTTGGGATTAGCAGGTTACTATAGAAGGTTCATTAAAGGATTTTCTCAATTGGTTTTACCAATGACTAAACTTACTCGAAAGGATTTTTCTTATGAGTGGGATTTGGCTTGTGAACAAAGTTTTATGAGTTTGAAGGAAAGATTGACGACGACTCCTGTTTTGATCATTCTTGATCCTAACAAGTCATATGAGGTATCTTGTGATGCATCAAAGATGGGTTTAAGAGGTGTTTTGATGCAAGATGGTCAAGTGGTGGCTTATGCTTCCCGACAACTAAAAGTTCACGAGAATAATTATCCAACTCATGATTTGGAATTGGCGGCGGTTGTTTTTACCCTGAAAGTGTGGCGTCATTATTTGTATGGAGTACATTTTGAAATGTTCAGCGACCACAAGAGTTTAAAGTATCTTTTTGATCAAAAATAATTGAACATGCATCAAAGGAGATGGATGGAGTATTTAAAGGATTATGATTTGGAACTAAAGTACCATCCGGGTAAAGCGAATAAAGTAGCGGATGCATTGAGTCGAAAAGTGTTTCATAGTGCCGAGTTGATGATGCTAGAGTATGCCTTATTGGAAAAGTTTAGGGATCTTAACCTTTAATTTATTTGGACTCAAAATGGTGTGATTATGGGAAATTTTAATGTTAATTATACTCTTAGAGATGAGATTCAACAAGGACAAGTTCTAGATGAGAAGTTGCAAGAAGTGTTTGTTCAATCGGGTTTCGTCCGAGCTACCGATGGAATCATTTTGTTTAACCAAAGGATTTGTGTTCCGGATGATGCGGTGTTAAAAAGAAGGATTTTGGAAGAAGCTCATAAAGGTGCTTTTACTATACACCCTGGTTCTTCGAAGATGTATCAAGACTTAAAGAAGAACTATTGGTGGTCCGGAATGAAAAGAGATATTGCGGTGTATGTGTCGGAGTGTGCGGTATGCCAACAAGTAAATATTGAACATCAGAGGCCGGTGTAATACCCCAAAATTTTCCCTCTTATTTCTTCATATCATTTAGCATGAGCTTTCATTTCATTGCATTGCATTCAAGCATAGAAAAATAAAACATTGAACATTTAGCATTGCATCTTGCATAAGGGCATGTGATCAGTTGTTTCTCAAAGATGTGGATCATCCAAAGCAAGAGAACAAGAGTCAAGGGTCTCTCAATAAGTCTCAAGGGTCTATTACATCATATATAATCCCACTTGACCCCACAAGTCATTGGAAGATGGGAACTCATCAAGAAGATTGGGCAGTGCATCATCTCCTATCACAAACAGTCCAAATTAGGGTTTTGAATTCAAGTGGTCTCCTGATGAAATTTTGAGTCAAACTTGATTTCAATGTTTTCTACATGATATCAAGTGTCTAAGGATGGAAGATTGGCCATTGATTCATTTCAGAAGAGGTTCAATTAATCAGTTGCTTGATAATCAAGAAATTGGGGAAAAAGTCAATTGTGCAGTGAAAAAGTCAACTCCTTACTTTTTAAGGTCAAATTCATGAAATTCAAGTTATTGGACAAGATTTGATCAAGAAATGATGGAGGAATCATGAAAAATCAAGAAATTACAAAACTGCCAAAAATAGAAACTTTAGGGTTTCCCAAAATGGCAAGTTTGGACCATTTTGCACCCTACTTTGAGGCTCTCTTTCTCCAAGATAAAAGCTCCAAACCTCAGGCCCAAGTTGAGCCAATTAAAGTTCATGTTCTAAGCTTCAAATCCATTTAAAGAACTCTTCCATTGGATCAAAATTGAGGGAGTTATGGTCAATTAAAGTTTGACAAAACTAGGTCAAAAACCAAGTTATGGCAAGGCAAGACCAGGCCCATGCTCCATAATTTTGACAAACACATGGTGGGCAAGATGTCAAGCCATTTTTCTCATTGAAGGATGCTTCAAATGGAAAAATGTTAAACATAAAAGTTGTTCATCTCAATGTCCTCTTCAACTTTGATGTTGGACATTTTTCCATTTGAGCAAGTTATGATGGAGTTATGAGGGTCACAAGTTGGTGTGATCATGCTGAAAATTCATAGGCCATGTTGCCATGCCATGCCAAGCTTGCCTCGCCCATGAAATCAGTTTCAAACCTTGATGTTCCAAGCCATTTTTCATCAACTTCCAAGCCTTTATTCAATTCAATTTTCCCATCAAACTTGTTCTATGATCTTTCCTCTTTCCTTAGACACCAAGAATGCCCATTTTCATCCACAAATCATGGAGAAATTCTTTCATAAACTTCCATGCTTTCATGTTGCCAAGGATGTTGTAACATTGCTATGTACTTCACACCAGATTTTATTTCTTAAAAGCCACGCATACACTCTTATATCAGTCCCTCTTTTTTTCTTCTTTTGAGCCAACACAATAACATGTCACATACCATGCCATGCTACCTCATACACTACAAAGGAAAACAACAAAACTTGTGCGCCAAGCTTCTGCTACATCAGAACTAACATCACCACCATTCTTCACTTCCACCTCACCATAACATCATGAAATACACCACACCATAGCCAAACCTCTTTTCACTCGCCCCTAACAAACTTGACTCAGTTAGTTAGGGTGAACTCAGTTAACCATGCCCAAACTCACTAAACTAACTCACTTAACCACCATGGTTTAATTCTGACTCAACCTATATAACTAAATCTCACTCACCATTTCATTTGGAACTTCATTTTTCCACTCTCTCTCCAAAATTCTTCTCATTTTTTCTCTCTATTCTCTCTCTGATTTCACACGAACTCATCAATCTTCATCCACATTCCATCTCTATCATCATCAATATTCTATTTCTGATCAAGAACAAGAGAGAAGGAATTCAATTCAGCAAGTGTAGCTTCAGTTCAGTTGAGTTTTCATCGTGATTTTCTTCAAGATCTCAAGAACAAGTAGCATTTATTTTGCTCAACAAGTTCAAGAGCTCAAGATATCTCTGGTTTTCTCAACACTTCAAAGTCCTTCACAGTTTCAGGTTTTTTTCTTCCTCAACTTTTCCACTGAATTTAGCTTGTTTTCTTGGTGTTTGTGGCTAATTAGAAGCAGCGTGAGTTCTGGCTAGTTGATAGGCCTCTTAGAGGCATAGATTCAAAACTTAGGGCAATGTTCATCGCTTTGTTTCTCCTCATATGTGATTGATATGTGAAAAATATTAGTGGATTCGTGATGTGCATGAGTTCCTCTTTCGAATGATATGCTTTTTGTTGATTTCTGGGGAGATGTGAAACTTGCAGTGGCCGGAGAGTGGCCGGAGAAGACGACCTGAGGTCCTTCTCCAGCCGGTGAGGTTTAATGCTAGGGTTTTCCTCAGTTTAAATCTTGGCCGTTTGATCTTGTGCATCTTATGGTTGTCATGTTGCCAACGCATTAAAATCATTGTGTGACCTGAGTGGTTGTGTGTGTGTGTGCATCATACTTGTTAATGTGTGTCTCTAATCTGAACCATTCACCTTGCCTGCTTGATCACCATGAGATTAATCCAATGGCTTAAACGTTGCCAACGCATTAATGAAGGTGTTGCCTATCACGTGTGTTCTTTTGATCTCTGAATTAATTGTGTGTGCGTGCGTGTAAGAGAATTATCATGTGCTTGCTTCATGGACTATTGGATTAGCATGCTTTAATGATTGATATGGATTGACCTGATTATGTGGCTCAGATTACCTCCACGTGTTTGACTTACATGCGCACTATCACACACAATCACACGTTAGTGGACTGGATTCATTAATTGATGTTTACACCCCCTTACTGAGCCCAGTATTATTCATTGACACTTGCACTTGCATGATTTCTTTCTCTCATCTCACATCATATTTTTGATTCATTCTTTTTGTATTGATTAGATAACATCTTAAAGTGCCTAAAACAATTTTTGTCTGATTTTTAAAGTCATTATATCATACCTTTTGATGTTCATCTTTGCACCTTCTTGTGATGATTTTCAATATGACTTTGGTGATTTGTTTGAGCATGTTTCATTTTGATTTTTGCCATGATCTGTTGATACTTGATTTGCTTCTGATTTAGGTTGTTTAGATCCAATTTTCATGATTTTAATATGTACTTTTGATATTTGTTTAGAGCTTTACATTTGAAGCTATCTTTGTGCATATTCTTATACTTCCTTCTAGCTTAATTTTAATAAGGCACTTGTGCCACCCTTTCTTGTTTGCTTTGTGTGAGATTAGAGGTTTCATTTAGAAGATTATAGTTCTTTCTTAACTCAATTATAGGTCATGTTGGTTTATACTTTCATTTGGTTTGTGTTTATGCATTTTAAGTTACCTTTTTGACATGTTTTCACATCTTATCTACTCTTGTGCTTAACATGAATTGTGTTTGCATTTGGTATGCCATCTCATTCTTTCCATTTGCATTTCACTAATGATATGTGACTGCCCATATACATTCATCAATCATTTTACATGATATGCATCTTTGATATGTAACTTTGTGCATCTTAGTGAAACTTGTTTCTCATTCTTTTCTCTTTCTCATCTCTTCTTCTTACATCATTTCATCTATGAACTACATGATGATTCATAAGCATTGTAAAACCATTCCTAAATGACATTGGTTCTGACTTTAACCTTTCATGAAGCATTAATGCATGATCACTTTACATATCCACTCATTCTTCATCTACTTCTTTCATAATGCATTTCTTTGTGGATTAAGGCATTGTTTGTGTACATTTGATTTGTGTTTGATCTCATAGCATTAGAGAACATTCTTATGATGTGCATTCTGACCTTAAGCTTTCCTTAACCTTTAAGATGCTTTTACTTTGGTTCTTGACTTGTTTAAGCCTTACTTGTTCATCTTAACTTGTTTCTTCACTTGTAAATAATTGTACTAACTATTTCAGGGGCTAATGGTAAATCACTTGAGTGTGGATATGCATCCACATTCTAATTTCTTCCTTCATCTTTTAATCATTCAATTTGTGTTGTTTAAGCATTTAATGATGCTTTGCTTTCATAATCTTCTTTCTTCCCTCTTAGAAATAACTTAACTTCCATCTTGGAAGTAAGTTGCTTTCTATCTTCTTCTCCTCGTTTCTTTTAGGATTAGATTTCTTAAACCACATTAACCTTAGGATCTCCATGTATGATAACTCTAGGGTTGAGTCTTAGTCTCCCTCATTAGATTTTACCTTTCTCGACCATTTGAGCCTTTCTTCTTTTTACCTTTAAAACAAAAATAAAAAACACTTAATAAAGGCATAACAAATATTGTATTTGAGCCTCTCATGTAAGAATGAGATAGTGAGGGGTCTTCTCTCACTTTCTTAGAATGTTTAGCACACGTCCCGCCTTGGGTCGATATGAGAGGCATTCGATCTTACATGAAGGGCTTAAATACAATGTGTGTTACAAAATATAAAACAATCGAAACCCTTCTTTCTTAAAAGACAAAAACAAACAAATATTTCTTTTCTCATCTCTTCACTCCTTCCTTAAGGACTCGTCAAGTCCGTTCTACCGCAAACGGGTAACGTGTAAGTCTCCCTACAGCGAGCTGCAACACCTAACTGTTGGGACGTGCACTCTGACGTTTCCACTAAAAAACACAAACAAAGCGACCCTCGTTGAGGGGAACTACGTCGCTCTGATTCTCATGTTCCTGATGAGATACGTAGGCAGTGGGGTAGGACCCATGCGAGCACTTCTTTTTATTTTCCCTACATTTGTTTCTTGTTCTCTCTCCTTTCTTTTTTTCCCTTTTCTTGTTCTTTTTCCAGTATCCTTTCCTTACACCCTTTGATTGAAGCAGCAAGCATGGATCCCATCGGGTACGATGGACGCGTGGGGGTGCTAATACCTTCCTCGCGCGTAACCGACTCCTGAACCCAGTTCTCTTGGTCGCAAGACCATGCTCTTTCCTTTTCCCTAGGTTTATGTGGTGTTTCCTTTCCCTCTCTTGGGATAAATACACATTGCTGGTGACTCTGTTCGGTGCCACTTTCGCGTTTGTACTTGGATGAAAATCCTAGGAGCGACAGCTGGCGACTCTGCTGGGGATCGAACCCAGAATCTTTGGTTTCCTTAGCGAGTCAATCCTAGCGCTTGTCTGTTTTTCTTTCATTGGGTGTTTACTGTGATGATGTGTTTTTCTGCTTTACTATTTTACTGTATTGCTGTTTGCTGTATTATTGCTTTACTGTATTTACTATATTTACCGCACTTATTGCATTTACATATCATTATTGTACTGGACTGTGCTGTGCTGGTTTTCTGTTTGGCGGGATGGGTATTCTGAGAGATAAGCCCATTACACAGGCTTGAGTACATACATAGGACTAGAGTGGACGGTAGTGTGGCCTACGTAGCGTCTTGTTATGTATGGTTTACACGAAATCCACAGCCAGACGAGGTTTTCTTGGGAGATGTTCTGATTTGCGCGTCCTGTGCATTTCAGAGTGTTAACCTAGAAAGTTGTCGACTCTGGTGACCGATCATTGAGGACCTTAGTGGAAACCTCCCTCTTTAGTGGTGACAGTGGCAGACCACATTCTGTGGGAAACCCATTCGTACCCGAGGGCCCACTTTGGAACTTGCATAGGATGGCCTTTATTTTTGGGGAATCAGTGGACGATCTCTTTGTTTGGCGATAACATTGTATCCTACGGGCTGAATGTGCTATTGCTTCTCAAAATAGAGAATCCGAAACTGAGGAACCGCTGTTCTAGTACCCACATGTGAGTATGGGCGGGTGTTTACAGGTTTGCAGGTGACCATGCCTCCCACATACCTTGATACTCTGGTATTTTCACAGACAGATGATGTAACTTGGTACAGTCAGTGGGTTTCTATCTGCAGTATTATTCTCAGACTTGTACAGACACCGTGCACACAGTCCAGCACAGACACAGAGCACGCTAATCACATGCCCTTTTGCATTGCATTATCATGTCATAACATTCATGTTTGTCATTTACAGGTGCTTATTACACTTCTGGTTCCAATCAATGGGCTCGACAGAGACAGTTCTCGAGAGAAAGCGCAATGTTGCCTACAAGTTCCCAGAACCTACCTTGGACTTACTGCACAAGGTGATAGCTATGGCTGACCCGGGTGTTCTTATCAACTTCTAGAAGAAATATGGGAAATTGGTTGAGATGGTTCGCAGAATCACACAGTATGAACATGATGCTCTTCACATGTTGCTGCAGTTTTATGAGCCTTCGTTGAGATGTTTTCTTTTTCCTGACTACATTTTGATGCCTACTTTGGAAGAGTTCTCATTTATTTTGGGAACTCCGGCCGAATCAGCTTTTCCATTCTTTTCTTGAAGTCATCCTAGCATAGAGGAGATTGCAGCTGCGGTACAGGTGAAAGATTCAGTGTTAAAAGGAAATGTGGCTATCAAAAATGGGGTCAAAGGTTTTCACTTAGCCTTTCTTACTGACCAAGCTCAAGAGGCTGCTGAAGCAAAGAATTGGGCGGTTTACAACTCCATCCTGGCTTTGTGCATCTACGGCATTGTTCTTTTCCCTAATCAACAAGATTTTGTGGATATGCAGGCTATAAGAGTTTTTATTCTCAAAAACCCGGTTCCCACTTTGTTAGGAGATTTTTACTACTCGGTGCATTTCAAGAATGAAAAAAGAAGGGGATGACCTGTCAATTGTTGCACTCCACTTTTATCTCATTGGTTTTTGAAGCATTTATCTCAGACAGGTGCTTTTGTAGAAACAAAGGATTCCTTAAAATGGTCTAAGCGGATAATGGGATTAACTGCTGATAACATCGTCTGGTTCGATCGTAAGTTGATGGGGATAGAGATTATCACCAGTTGTGGGAACTTTCCCAATGTGCCTCTAATCGACATTAAAGGGGGAATTAACTATAACCCGATCCTGGCCGTTAGACAGTTTGGATACGCTTCAAGGTCTCCTCCCACAGATCAGGATGTTGAGAAATCTTTGTTCTTTACAGGGAGTGAAAATGAGGAAATTTTGTAAGAAATTGTGAATGCTTGGGGTCACCAGCATAGAGCAGGAAAAACAGTTTTTGGAAAGATGGATTGCAGATCTTACCCTGAGTACGAAAGATGGCTTGAAATGAAGGTGAACGAGTTTCTCTTGCCTTTTTCAAGGGAACCCCTTCTCTATCCTGTAATGCCAGAGCAGCCTACCATGATAGCCATTGAGGAGTTTGACAAGCTGCAGAAGTTGGTAAAGGAGTTTCGGGTGGAGAATTCAGATCTGAGTAGTCTTCTTCAAAACGCTTTGCATGCCAACAGAGAATTGGAGCATAAAGCCCAAGACGCCGAAAGAATCTTAGCTGCAAGAGAAGAGGATTTCGCTGAAAGAGCTCAATACTTCCAGAAAATTAGTAAAGGTGCCGATGCTGCCACTCAAGCTCATAAGAAGACTAAACAGACTTTAGCTCAGACCAAGGACACGCTAAATAAGCTTTAGCAAGCCTGGGATGAGGTTAGGATCGAAAACGCAGAGTTGCAGGAACAGCTGAAGACCAAGGATGATGAGCTCAAAAAGGCACATGAACAACAGAGAAAGTATCGGGAGAACCTCGGTGAAAGTCAAGAGAAATTGGTAAGCGCCAGAGAGGAGCTGAAGACTTCCAAGAGCGAGCTTGAAGAGGCCAGGGTAGATGTGGAGAAACTCAAGATACAAGCCGGCGTGAAGAGGTAGAAAGGGGTTTGTGAGGATGAAGCTCCCCTGATGCATATGGGCTCACTGACCGAAGCTCTCATGAAAAGAGATGTTCTGATCAAGGAGTTAATCGAAAGACCAAATCACCAGCGTACTCGCATACTCTTCGAGGAGGTCAAGTATTCAAGTGATAAGTTGAAGGATTTAGAGTTATCGGATTGACAGTTTGTTTATTTCTCTTGATGTAATTTTGTTGATGGATATTATCAGGCTTGTTGATGAATCCACCTTTTTGATGTATGATGTTTGAATTCATTGTTGAACACCGTATGTATGTTTCTTCTTGAGTGAAATGAGCAGGTTATTCAGAAATGTTCCTCTGGCTGTTATTTGTACACGAGCACATGATCACGGCACGTCTTTTCATATCACGATTTCTGATCTTCAGATTTTTGTGGTTAATATTGGAATCAGAGTGTAGAGCACCTCGGAAGTGATAAACATGGCAGTTGCATTGCATGGCATATCATTTTGCATTTTTATTGCTTGCTTTTCTGGTACTCGTGGCAGGGTCTCTAACCTTTATTTGGTTTCAGGCATTATAGCTGATACCCACGTTCACCGATACGCAACTCGCAGGAATCAAGCAAGGATCATGGATCAAATGCAGAATGATTTGGCTGAGATGAGGGCACACATGGACCAGTTCATGACTCTCATGACTGGTATGGCACAGACTCAAGAGAGATTGAGACTTCTGGTTGAGCGTCCAGAGAACACGCCTGAAGGTAATCAAGTTGACAATTCACAGACACATGGCACTCCTCCTCCTGGTGGCAACCCTCCTCCTGTTGGTAATCTGGGTAATGGAAATGTCAGAAATGCTGGTGTTGTTTAGGAAGATGTTCAGGAAGACCAATTCACCCTGCTGGATGCTGATATGGGTAATCCCGGTGATAGAAGGTATGATGAGCTGGCTGAGAAGATCCAGGCTATAGAGTGCAAGAATTCTCTGGGCATTGATGTTACTAATCTGGGTCTGGTACCAG
Organism: Lathyrus tuberosus; assembly: GCA_022829125.1. NCBI lineage: Eukaryota > Viridiplantae > Streptophyta > Magnoliopsida > Fabales > Fabaceae > Lathyrus > Lathyrus tuberosus. The sequence goes on from JALAZF010000193.1 coordinate 2,751,234, forward strand.
GAGTCAGAATTCCTCCAAAGTTCAAGCCGCCCACTTTTGACAAATATCATGGCAATACGTGTCCCCAGACACACATTCAGGCTTATTTTGGGAGGATCTCGGCCTACACTGATGATGAGAAGTTATGGATGCATTACTTTCAAGACAGTTTGGCCAGAGTTTCATTGACGTGGTACATTAAATTGAACAGGGCTGCTGTGAGAAGCTGGAAGGATCTAGCAGAAGCGTTTCTAAAGCAATATCAGCACAATATCGACATGGCTCCCAACTGCACTCAACTGCAAGGGTTGTCACAAAATGCTAAGGAAAGTTTCAAAGAATACGCTCAAAGGTGGAGAGAAATGGCTGCCCAGGTTCAACCTCCTTTGCTGATAGAGAAATGGCGGATATGTTTATGGGCACCCTGCAAGGGGCATTTCTTGAAAGATTGGTTGCTTGTCCATCGACCGGATTTTATGATATTGTGATTGCTGGGGAAAGGATCGAGAGTCTGTTGAAACTCGGGAAGATACAAGATGTAAGTGAGGCTGGCTCTTCTGGAACAAAGAAACCCTTTGCTAGTGGTTAGAAAAGGAAAGAAGGTGATACAAACACTGTGTATAGAGGACGGGGAAGAGGACGTTCTCAGGATTATCACCAAGTAGGTGCAGTGACAATCCCAACACCATCTGTTCAGCAACAACAACCACAATAGCAGGCTCAGCAGCAACAGCAGGAACCTCCTTTCCAACAAAGGTCTAGGCAGAGGGACCGTAAGATTGACCCTCTCCCTATGACTTATTCAGCGTTGTTACCTCAGTTACTACAACTGAAGTTGGTTGAGCTCCGTACTATGAGACCTCCTGCTGCTGGCAACTTGCCACCTAATTTTGATGTTAACGCTCGCTGTGATTTCCACTCAGGTGCTCAGGGGCATACCACTGAAAAGTGTTGGGCATTTCAGAATAAGGTGCAAGACTTGATTGATGCTAAAGCAATCAATTTCTCTCTGCCTCCAAATGTTATCCAGAACCCCATGCCTAACCATGGTGTGGCAGATGTGCACGCTATTGAGGACAGAAAGAGATTGAACTTGGTGGCAGACATCAATCATGTGAAGACTTCATTTTTGGTTGTGAAGGATCGACTGTTGAAGTGACAAGTGTTCCTGGGTTGTGACCAAGATTGTTCTGAATGTATGGGCCAAGAGAATGGTTGTGATCAGTTAAGAATCGGTTTGCAAAGTCTGATTAATGAAGGCTGTCTACAGTTTGACCGGGTTGTGAAAGATATTGATGAGGTGTCAACTGTGACAATTTATTATACTCCCGCTAAAATTCAGGTACCTGCAAGGGCAGCTCCTGTAGCAAGTGTTGTGCAAGAAAGATCCAGTCCTGTTACCATCACGGTGCCGGGACCAGTTCCGTTTACATCTACGAAAGCAATCCCATGGCACTATAGGGCAGACGTGTATTATGAAGGGAAAAAGCAGGAAGTCGGGACATCAGCCAGTTCAAATATTGATAATGTGGGTGGTGTAGGTGGCTTTACTAGGAGTGGAAGGTTGTTTGCTCCCCAAACCCTTCGAAGTAATAAAGAAGCTGAGGCTGCGGCAAAAGCTAAAGGAAAACAGGTAGCTGAGAGTGTGCCCGTGCCTGAAACAGAGACCAAGATTACCTTTGACAACGAGGTAGAAGAGTTTATGAGGATAATAAAGAAAAGTGATTATATAATTGTCGATCAATTGAACCAAACGCCCTCGAAGATCTCAATTTTGTCATTGTTGATGTGTTCTGATGCGCACCGAGAGGCTTTGCTGAAAGTGTTGAAGAGAGCCTATGTTCCACAGGAAATTACCGTCAATCAGCTTGAGGGTGTGATTTCTAATGTCAATGTCAGCCACGGATTGGGTTTCACAAGCAGAGATTTGACGCCTGAAGGTAGAAACCACAACAAAGCTTTGCACATTACAATGGAGTGCAGGGGTGCAGTGTTGTCTCACGTGTTGGTAGACACTGGTTCCTCGCTCAATGTCTTGCCTAAGAAGGCGCTGATGAAGCTAGAAGTTGATGGATTGATTTTAAGGCCAAGTGATTTGGTTGTCAGAGCATTCGACGGGACGAAAAGGTCCGTGTTTGGTGAAGTGGAATTACCGGTGCAAATTGGACCTCAAGTGTTCAAGTCTACATTCCATGTGATGGATATACAGCCTGCTTATAGCTGCTTATTAGGTCGCCCTTGGATTCATGCGGCCGGGGCTGTTACATCCACATTACATCAGAAGCTGAAATACGAGTTCGAGGGACAAGTAGTGACTGTGTGTGGTGAAGAGGACATTTTTGTCAGTCATTTGTCCACCTTCAAGTATGTTGAGATGGATGGGGAAATCCACGAAATACTTTGCCAGTCGTTCTAGGCGGTGAATATTGATAAAGTGTCGAATATTCCCTTACACCGGATAGAGCCGGCACGTCCATTTCATCTTATAAGCAAGTTGTCGAGGTTGTTAGAGCAGGTAATGCCCAAGGCTGGGATAAGCTGATAGAGACACCAATGAAGGAGGACAAGTTTGGTATTGGCTATCAACCTTCTATGGATTCGGTTGCAACATACAGTGGACCCATCACTTTCAGCAGTGGGGGAATCATTTACCCAGATCAGTCTTGTGCAGCTACAGAAGATGGCGTTGACAGTGACTGTGACTTAGACAACTGGGTACGCCCACGGGCCTCGGGACAACCATTGCAGAACTGGTCTGTTGAAGAAGTAATTCAAGTTACTCTTCAAACAGAGTAATTTTCTTTGTTTTTCTAACCATAATGCATGTTAAAATCTTGTGCTCTGCCCAAGGCGTATAGATTCATTTGTAGGGCCACCTGTTTGAATTTGCAATTTTAATCATCAATAAAGGACGTTTTGCACTCAAATTTTGTTCTCTGTCTTTCATTTTTATTTTTGCACAAAAATAATAAAATGGCAATGTTTCGTTTCTTTTTGTTTTAAAATAAATTCTAAAATAAAGCATGAACCCGTTCGTGCAGACTTGATCCTCCGGATTCCATTGATAACGGTTCTGCTATGGCTATGTATGACTTTGACAAACCGATTTATCAAGCCGAAGAAGGGGATGAGAAGGGCTGTGAACTCCCTGAGGAACTGGCCAGATTGTTAAAACAAGAGGAAAGGGTCATCCAGCCTCATCAAGATACCATAGAGATCATTAATATTGGTACCGAGGATGCTAAGAAAGAGATCAAGATTGGCGCCAGCCTGCAAGCAGATGTAAAGAAAGCTTTGACTGAAATGTTGTGTGAATATGTTGATATCTTCGCCTGGTCGTATCAAGACATGCCAGGGTTGGATACTGATATTGTTGTACACAGGCTGCCATTGAGAGAAGAATGCCCGCCAATCAAGCAGAAACTTCGTCGGACTCATCCCGATATGGCCATAAAGATCAATGAAGAAGTTCAGAAGCAGTGGGACGCAGGGTCTCTTGCTGTGACTAATTATCCTCCCTGGGTTGCCAACATCCTGCCAGTACCAAAGAAAGACGGAAAGGTTAGAATGTGTGTGGATTATCGAGATCTTAACAAAGCTAGTCCGAAAGATGATTTTCCACTACCCCACATCGATGTGCTGGTTGACAATACAGCTCAGTTTTCAGTGTTCTCGTTTATGGACGGTTTCTCCGGGTACAACCAGATTAAGATGGCACCTGAGGATATGGAGAAAACCACGTTCATTACCCCATGGGGTACATACTGTTATAAGGTGATGCCTTTTATGTTGAAAAATGCAGGGGCAACGTATCAGCAGGCAATGATAACATTATTCCACGACTTGATTCACAAAGAGATTAAATGTTATGTGGATGATATGATCGCCAAGTCGCGAACGGAAGAGGAACATCTGATTAACTTGAAAAAGTTGTTTGAAAGGTTGAGAAAGTTCCGTTTAAGGTTGAATCCGAACAAGTGCACTTTCGGGGTACGTTCTGGAAAGCTGCTGGGTTTCATTGGGAGTGAAAAAGGGATTGAGGTTGATCATGACAAAGTGAAAGCAATACAAGACATGCCTGAACCGAGAACAGAAAAAGAGGTTCATGGTTTTCTGGGTAGATTGAACTACATTGCAAGGTTCATATCTCACCTAACAGCCACATGCGAACCAATATTCAAACTGCTAAGAAAAGATCAAACGGTCAGGTGGAATGACGATTGCCAATTGGAGTTCAATAAAATAAAAGAATACTTGCAGGAACCTCTAATTCTCATGCCTCCAGTTTCAGGAAGACCTTTGATAATGTATTTGACAGTGCTTGAAGGTTCTATGGGTTGTGTTCTCGGTCAACATGACGAGACAGGTAGGAAGGAGCATGCTATCTACTACCTGAGCAAAAAGTTCAATGACTGCGAGTCCCGATACTCAATGCTTGAGAAGATATGCTGTGCACTTGCATGGGCTGCTAAGCGATTGAGGCAGTATATGATCAGGCACACAACTTTGTTGATTTCAAAAATGGATCCTATCAAATACATTTTCGAGAAACCAGCACTAACAGGCAGAGTTGCACGGTGGCAAATGGTTTTGACAGAATATGATATCCAGTATACTTCTCAGAAAGCTATCAAAGGAAGTATCTTGTCATACTATCTTGCGCAACAACCGATTGATGATTGCCAACCCATGAAATTTGATTTCCCTGATGAGGACATCATGTTTCTCAAAGCTAAAGATTGCGAGGAACCACTCCCGGAGGAGGGGCCAGACCCTGAATCCAAATGGAGTTTGATGTTTGATGGGGCTGTCAATATGAATGGATGTGGAGTTGGAGCAGTTCTTATCACGCCGGAAGGTGTTCATATGCCTTTCACTGCCCGAATAACTTTCGGATGCACCAACAATGAAGCATAGTATGAAGCTTGTATAATGGGGATTGAGGAGGCAATTAATTTACAAATTAAGACCCTTGATATCTTCGGTGATTCAGCTTTGGTAATCAATCAATTAAAGGGAGTTGGTACACGCACCAAGCGCATCTGGTTCCGTATAGAGATTATACGAGGAGATTGTTGACATTTTTCACAACAGTGAAGTTGTACCATATTCCTCGGGATGAGAATAAGTTTGCTGATGCCTTGGCCACATTGTCTTCCATGATCAAAGTGCAAAGGTGGAACCATGTACCTAAGATTAAAGTGTCTCGTCTTGGCAGACCTGCATTTGTGTTTGCTGTTGATGCAACGTCTGATGACAAGCCATGGTTTCATGACATCAAGTGTTTCTTGAAAAGTCAAGAGTACTCTCCTGGGGCATCTACTAAAGATAAGAAGACGTTGAGAAGGTTGTTCGGTAGCTTCTTCTTAAATCAAGATGACGTACTGTACAAATGGAACTTTGACATGGTTCTGCTCAGATGCGTGGATAGACACGAAGCAAACTTGTTAATGCAGGAAGTACATGAAGGCTCTTTCGGTACCCATGCCAGAGGACACGCAATGGCAAAGAAACTATTGAGGTCGGGGTATTACTGGTTGACAATGGAGGCAGATTATTGCAAGTACGCCCGCAAATGTCACAAGTTCCAAATTTATGCAGACAAAGTGCATGTGCCTCCAAATCCGTTGAGTGTCATGTCCTCTCCTTGGCCCTTTGCAATGTGGGGCATTGATATGATTGGAAAGATTGAGCCTACTGCTTCAAACGACCATCGTTTCATCTTGGTCGCCATTGATTATTTCACTAAATGGGTTGAAGCATCATCTTATGCCAATGTCACTAAGCAGGTGGTAGCTCGTTTCCTGAAACGGGATATCATTTGTCGTTACGGAGTACCAGAGAGGATCATTACGGATAATGGTTCTAATCTGAATAACAAAATGATGGCTGAGTTGTGCCGGGACTTCAAAATTGAACATCACAATTCTTCTCCGTATCGCCCGAAGATGAATGGCGTTGTGGAGGCGGCCAACAAGAATATTAAGAAGATTGTGCAGAAAATGGTTGTAACATATAAAGATTGGCATGAGATGTTACCATTTGCTTTGCATGGGTACCGAACGTCAGTACGCATGTCCACTGGGGCAACACCATTCTCACTTGTATACGGTATGGAGGCAGTACTACCGGTTGAAGTTGAGATTCCATCCCTCAGAGTCATGATGTATGTCAAGTTAGACGAAGCTGAATGGGTTCGTGTCAGATTTAATCAGTTGAGCCTTATTGAAGAGAAACGACTGGCAGCTGTGTGCCATGGGGAGTTATACCAACGGAGGATGAAACAGACATTCGACCAAAAGGTGCGTCCTCGGGTTTACAAGGTTGGAGATGTGGTACTCAAAAGGATCCTTCCTGCTAGTACAGATCACAAGGGCAAATGGACTCCCAACTATGAATGTCCATTCGTGGTTAAGAAGGTCTTCTCGGGCGGAGCCTTGTTACTTACAACCATGGACGGCGAAGACTTTCCATCCCCTGTCAATTCAGACGTAGTCAAAAAATACTTCGTATAAATAGACCCGCTGGAAAAAAAAAAGTCCAGGCAAAAAAGGGTATCCCGGCGAACCACAAAAACAGAATAAAAAGGTTCGGGCAAAAAAAATTTTAGGGATATAACATAAAAAATGGTACACCCGGTGAGTTGAAAATCCGCAAGGACAACTCAAGCAAAAAAGGGTATCCCGATGGATTGAAAACCCGAAAGGGCAGTCCATGCAAAAGAGGGATTTTAGCGAATGACTACGGTCTGAGTTATCTGTACTCCATCACCGTTTCAGCAACTGACTTTCCAAAGGGTAGGAATCATCCTAATCACTCCTCAGAAGGCAAGGTCGGGGAGTCTTGAAGACATACTGGCAATAGCAGAATTGAAACTCAGTGGAATGCCGTTTTCACATTGCCATTATGATAGTTTCTTTTCTCAATTTACAGCAATCTCCTCTTTCCAGGGTTTGCTTCCCAATTGTACTTGCCTATTCTGGGCATTTTCAATCAATAAATTGAATTTCAGCCAAAAGCTTCTTATTTTGTTTTTATTGCTTTGTTTGCAAAAACGTCCAAATTTTTGATAAAACATTGCATTTGAAAACACTGTGGCCTTACAAATAACATGCACAGAAAAACATTTAAAATCACTTTGAATGTTGAGTAATCCTGGATGGTGGATTCAAACCACGCAATATCCTGGGGCATGTGTGCATATTCTTTTGTTGCAGGTAACAAGTGCAAGTCCTCTAAGCAGGGATCATGTCTTTTAGACGAGGAATCACTTACCCCCATGCAGAAGACTGGGGCAGGCAGGTTCAGGAGAAGGTCCCCATGTCACCTTTGGTCACAACGTTTACTGATTGAGTCCATCATGCGGCTGTCGATTGCTCGCGACGATTTGATGTTGACAGGTTAATTTCAACTAGGTAGTGTTGTATCTTATTAAGTCGATTCTCCTATTCAATACTTCCAACAGCTACAAGCTTTTCTGTGTCGATAACGGTTGTAAATTTCCCAGTAGAAATGCCTCGCTGTTAATGTTCAAGACTCAACGAGTGTCCAGGAGTTTGAAGATGCCAAGTCTTCTGTAAAATCCTCTTGGGACGTTTTCTTCAGATACACCGCGTGATCTGGGGCAAAAGCAAGTTGTTGAACCTCCCAAACATGGGGCATCATAAAATTCCCCAGCGAGATGTGTTCCAGATCTATTATCTCCAGTAGAGTGACCTCTCAAGTCTCAGCATTTGCCTAAGAGTTTGAAGATATGTGGTCTTCTGTAAAATCCTCTCAAGGGGCATTCCCCAGCGAGACGCTTTGAAGCGGTTCTCCCCAGCAGAGTTTGTTGTCAACTCATTATTCCCAGTGGAGTCGTCAAACGGAAAGTTCGCCTAACATGGAGCATTGTGGCACTTATCCTAAGCTCGATAGTTTTGTTCCTCAATAGATTACCGTGGATTTGCTTTGTGTTTTCCTAGCAGATCTCTAGGGACTCTTTCTCAGCATGTTGCAACAGAATGTCTTCTAACTAGGATTTGTGTATCCCTGAAGGAGTAGTTCCGGTCCCCAGCAAGATTATGTCTCTGGTAGTTGTACTCCCCACAGAGTTCAACATTGAATCTTGTCAACAATACTCCCCAGCTGAGTTGTGTTCTTCCCCGCAGAAGTTTAGCAGGTCAACAGAATCTCTTCCTCAGCAGAGTGTTAGCATATTCTCCTCGGGTATGATAGATACCCAAGCAGAATTTTAATGACTTGTCTTCTTTGGCAGAGTGTTAGTACATTCTTCCCCCAGCCAAGTCAGAAAATTCTCATCCCCAGCGGAGTTGCTATGACCAGAATTCGTCCTCAGTCAGATGAAGTAATTCCTGGAAGAGTCATCACTCTCCTACATCTCAAAGTCCAATTTATTTTTGGCAAACGTGACAATTCGAAGCAAACAGATTGTTCATTCATTCTCCAACAGAGATACCATCCTTTCAGGAGTCTCTAAAATCAAATTATTGATCATTGTTCCTCAGCAGAGTCAGCAAGTCCAACCGTAGATTGGCAAAGGTTCATCCAAGGGTGGCAAAGCAGCAAAGTCCAACTGTAGATTGGCAAAAGTCCATCCAAGGGTGGTAAATCAGCAAGTCCAACAGTAGATTGGCAAAAGTCCATCCAAGGGTGGCAAAGCAAGGCAAAGTCCAACCGTAGATTGGCAAAAGTCCATCCAAGGGTGGCAAAGTCCAATCGTAGATTTGCGAAAGTCCACCCGCAGTGTGGCAAGTCAGTAGTCGTCTGACTCCATTTAAAAAGACAGTTTAAAGTCCACCCGTAGTGTGGCAGGCCAGTAGTCGTCTGACATTGTACAAAAGACGTTGCTAAAGTCCACCCGTAGTGTGGCAGGCCAGTAGTCGCCTGACTCCATTTAAAAAGACAGTTTAAAGTCCACCTGTAGTGTGGCAGGCCAGTAGTCGTCTGGCATTGTACAAAAGACGTTGCTAAAGTCCACCTGTAGTGTGGCAGGCCAGTAGTCGTCTGGCATTGTACAAAAGACGTTGCTAAAGTCCACCCATAGTGTGGCAGGCCAATAGTCATCTGGCATTGTACAAAAGACGTTGTTAAAGTCCACCCGTAGTGTGGCAGGCCAGTAGTCGTTTGGCATTGTACAAAAGACGTTGCTAAAGTCCACCCGTAGTGTGGCAGGCCAGTAGTCGTTCGGCATTGTACAAAAGACGTTGTTAAAGTCCACCCGTAGTATGGCAGGCCAGTAGTCGTCTGGCATTGTACAAAAGACGTTGTTAAAGTCCACCCGTAGTGTGGCAGGCCAGTAGTCGTCTGGTGTTGTACAAAAGACGTTGTTAAAGTCCACCCGCAGTATGGCAAGCCAGTAGTCGTCTGGCGTTGTTCAAAAAGACATCCCTCCAGTGTTATTCTTCCCATCAGAGTTTTATATAAGCAGAGTTCACGTGATTGGGTTTATATCCCTTTTCTTCTTCTCCACAGAGTGCAAATTTTTTGGTTATTTTCGGTATTCAATCCCTCCACACCTTGAAAGTCTGACAGCAATCGCTATCATCCATTCAGGTTTACAGTGATTGAATAGGGGCAGCTGTAATACCCCAAAATTTGCCCTCTCATTTCTTCATATCATTTACCATGAGCTTTCATTTCATTGCATTGCATTCAAGCATAGAAAAATAAAACATTGAACATTTAGCATTGCATCTTGCATAAGGGCATGTGATCAGTTGTTTCTCAAAGATGTGGATCATCCAAAGCAAGAGAACAAGAGTCAAGGGTCTCTCAATAAGTCTCAAGGGTCTATTACATCATATATAATCCCACTTGACCCCACAAGTCATTGGAAGATGGGAACTCATCAAGAAGATTGGGCAGTGCATCATCTCCTATCACAAACAGTCCAAATTAGGGTTTTGAATTCAAGTGGGCTCCTGATGAAATTTTGAGTCAAACTTGATTTCAATGTTTTCTACATAATATCAATTGTCTAAGGATGGAAGATTGGCCATTGATTCATTTCAGAAGAGGTTCAATTAATCAGTTGCTTGATAATCAAGAAATTGGGGAAAAAGTCAATTGTGCAGTTAAAAAGTCAACTCCTTACTTTTTAAGGTCAAATTCATGAAATTCAATTTATTGGACAAGATTTGATCAAGAAATGATGGAGGAATCATGAAAAATCAAGAAATTACAAAACTTCCAAAAATAGAAACTTTAGGGTTTCCCAAAATGGCAAGTTTGGACGATTTTGCACCCTACTTTGAGGCTCTCTTTCTCCAAGATAAAAGCTCCAAACCTCAGGCCCAATTTGAGCCAATTAAAGTTCATGTTCTAATCTTCAAATCCATATAAATAACTCTTCCATTGGATCAAAATTGAGGGAGTTATGGTCAATCAAAGTTTGACAAAACTAGGTCAAAAACCAAGTCATCGCAAGGCAAGACCAGGCCCATGCGCCATAATTTTGACAAACACATGGTGGGCAAGATGTTAAGCCATTTTTATCATTGAAGGAAGCTTCAAATGGAAAAATGTTGAACATCAAAGTTGTTCATCTCAATGTCCTCTTCAACTTTGATGTTGGACATTTTTCCATTTGAGTAAGTTATGATGGAGTTATGAGGGTCCCAAGTTGGTGTGATCATGCTGAAAATTCACAGGCCATGTTGCCATGCCATGCCAAGCTTGCCTCGCCCATGAAATGAGTTTCAAACCTTGATGTTCCAAGACATTTTTCATCAACTTCCAAGCCTTTATTCAATTCAATTTTCCCATCAAACTTGTTCTATGATCTTTCCTCTTTCCTTAGACACCAAGAATGCCCATTTTCATCCACAAATCATGGAGAAATTCTTTCATAAACTTCCATGCTTTCATGTTGCCAAGGATGTTGTAACATTTCTATGTACTTCACACCATATTCTATTTCTTAAAAGCCACGCATACACTCTTATATCAGTCCCTCTTTTTTTCTTCTTTTGAGCCAACACAATAACATGTCACATACCATGCCATGCTACCCAAACACTAAAAAGGAAAACAACAAAACTTGTTCGCCAAGCTTCTGCTACATCAGAACTAACATCATCACCATTCTTCACTTCCACCTCACCATAACATCATGAAATACACCACACCATAGCCAAACCTCTTTTCACTCGCCCCTAACTAACTTGACTCAGTTAGTTAGGGTGAACTCAGTTAACCATGCCCAAACTCACTAAACTAACTCACTTAACCACCATGGTTTAATTCTGACTCAACCTATATAACTAAATCTCACTCACCATTTCATTTGGAACTTCATTTTTCCACTCTCTCTCTCCAAAATTCTTCTCACTTTTTCTCTCTATTCTCTCTCTGATTTCACACGAACTCATCAATCTTCATCCACATTCCATCTCTATCATCATCAATATTCTATTTCTGATCAAGAACAAGAGAGAAGGAATTCAATTCAGCAAGTGTAGCTTCAGTTCAGTTGAGTTTTCATCGTGATTTTCTTCAAGATCTCAAGAACAAGTAGCATTTATTTTGCTTAACAAGTTCAAGAGCTCAAGATATCTCTGGTTTTCTCAACACTTCAAAGTCCTTCACAGTTTCAGGTTTTTTTCTTCCTCAACTTTTCCACTGAATTTAGCTTGTTTTCATGGTGTTTGTGGCTTGTTAGAAGCAGCGTGAGTTCTGGCTAGTTGATAGGCCTCTTAGAGGCATAGATTCAAAACTTAGGGCAATGTTCATCGCTTCGTTTCTCCTTATATGTGATTTATATGTGAAAAATATTTGTGGATTCGTGATGTGCATGAGTTCCTCTTTCGAATGATATGCTTTTTGTTGATTTCTGGGGAGATGTGAAACTTGCAGTGGCCGGAGAGTGGCCGGAGAAGACGACCGGAGGTCCTTCTCCGGCCGGTGAGGTTTAATGCTAGGGTTTTCCTCAGTTTAAATCTTGGCCGTTTGATCTTGTGCATCTTGTGGTTGTCATGTTGCCAACGCATTAAAATCATTGTGTGACCTGAGTGGTTGTGTGTGTGTGCATCATGCTTGTTAATGTGTGTCTCTAATCTGAACCATTCATCTTGCCTGCTTGATCACCATGAGATTAATCCAATGGCTTAAAGGTTGCCAACGCATTAATGAAGGTGTTGCCTATCACGTGTGTTCTTTTGATCTCTGAATTAATTGTGTGTGCGTGCGTGTAAGAGAATTATCATGTGCTTGCTTCATGGACTGTTGGATTAGCATGCTTTAATGATTGATATGGATTGACCTGATTGTGTGGCTCAGATTACCTCCACGTGTTTGACTTACATGCGCACTATCACACACAATCACACGTTAGTAGACTGGATTCATTAATTGATGTTTACACCCCCTTACTGAGCCCAATATTATTCTAAACATGAGAATTGCTTTGTCTGCACCCCCTGGTCTCTCTTTCTTTTCTTTTAATTTCTTTTTCATACTTGTTTCATAATTGATTCTTAAAAATACTAAATGATCTCTAAAAATTACAAATTAATTCATGTGACATCTTAACATGTTTAAATAATTTCCTATATTTTTTAATTCTGATTTTTGTGAATTTTTACACATTGTTTCATATTTTATTTTCAATTTCTTTTTCGAATGCTCTTATTCATTGACACTTGCACTTGCATGATTTCTTTCTCTCATCTCACATCATATTTTTGATTCATTCTTTTTGTATTGATTAGATAACATCTTAAAGTGCCTAAAACAATTTTTGTCTGATTTTTAAAGTCATTATATCATACCTTTTGATGTTCATCTTTGCACCTTCTTGTGATGTGTTTCAATATGACTTTGTTGATTTGTTTGAGCATGTTTCATTTTGATTTTTGCCATGAGCTGTTGATACTTGATTTGCTTCTGATTTAGGTTGTTTAGAGCAAATTTTCATGATTTTAATATGTACTTTTGATATTTGTTTAGAGCTTTACATTTGAAGCTATCTTTGTGCATATTCTTATACTTCCTTCTAGCTTAATTTTAATGAGGCACTTGTGCCAGCCTTTCTTGTTTGCTTTGTGTGAGATTAGAGGTTTCATTTAGAAGATTATAGTTCTTTCTTAACTCAATTATAGGTCATGTTGGTTTATACTTGCATTTGGTTTGTGTTTATGCATTTTAACTTACCTTTTTGACATGTTTTCACATCTTATCTACTCTTGTGCTTAACATGAATTGTGTTTGCATTTGGTATGCCATCTCATTCTTTCCATTTGCATTTCACTAATGATATGTGACTGCCCATATACATTCATCAATCATTTTACATGATATGCATCTTTGATATGTAACTTTGTGCATCTTAGTGAAACTTGTTTCTCATTCTTTTGTCTTTCTCATCTATTCTTCTTACATCATTTCATCTAAGAACTACATGATGATTCATAAGCATTGTAAAACCATTCCTAAATGACATTGGTTCTGACTTTAACCTTTCATGAAGCATTAATGCATGATTACTTTGCATATCCACTCATTCTTCATCTACTTCTTTCATAATGCATTTCTTTGTGGATTAAGGCATTGTTTGTGTACATTTGATTTGTGTTTGATCTCATAGCATTAGAAAACATTCTTATGATGTGAATTCTGACCTTAAGCTTTCCTTAACCATTAAGATGCTTTTACTTTGGTTCTTGACTTGTTTAAGCCTTACTTGTTCATCTTAACTTGTTTCTTCACTTGTAAATAATTGTACTAACTATTTCAGGGGCTAATGGTAAATCACTTGAGTGTGGATATGCATCCATATTCTAATATCTTCCTTCATCTTTTAATCATTCAATTTGTGTTGTTTAAGCATTTAATGATGCTTTGCTTTCATAATCTTCTTTCTTCCCTCTTAGAAATAACTTAACTTCCATCTTGGAAGTAAGTTGCTTTCTATCTTCTTCTCCTCCTTTCTTTTAGGATTAGATTTCTTAAACCACATTAACCTTAGGATCTCCATGTATGATAACTCTAGGGTTGAGTCTTAGTCTCCCTCATTAGATTTTACCTTTCTCGACCATTTGAGTCTCTCTTCTTTTTACCTTTAAAACAAAAATAAAAAACACTTAATAAAAGCATAACAAATATTGTATTTGAGCCTCTCATGTAAGAATGAGATAGTGAGGAGTCTTCTCTCACTTTCTTAGAATGTTTAGCATACGTCCCGCCTTGGGTCGATATGCGAGGCATTCGATCTTACATGAAGGACTTAAATACAATGTGTGTTACAAAATATAAAACAATCGAAACACTTCTTTCTTAAAAGACAAAAACAAACAAATATTTCTTTTCTCATCTCTTCACTCCTTCCTTAAGGACTCATCAAGTCCGTTCTACCGCAAACGGGTAACGTGTAAGTCTCCCTACAGCGAGCTGCAACACCTAACTATTGGGACGTGCACTCTGACGTTTCCACTAAAAAACACAAACAAAGCGACCCTCGTTGAGGGGAACTACGTCGCTCTAATTCTCATGTTCCCGATGAGATGCGTAGGCAGTGGGATAGGGCCCATGCGAACACTTCTTTTTATTTTCCCTACATTTGTTTCTTGTTCTCTCTCCTTTCTTTTTTTTTCCCTTTTCTTGTTCTTTTTCCAGTATCCTTTCCTTACACCCTTTGATTGAAGCAGCAAGCGTGGATCCCATCGGGTACGATGGACGCGTGGGGGTGTTAATACCTTCCTCGCGCGTAACCGACTCCCGAACCCAGTTCTCTTGGTCGCAAGACCAAGCTCTTTCCTTTTCCCCAGGTTTATGCGGTGTTTCCTTTCCCTCTCTTGGGATAAATACACATTGCTGGCGACTCTGTTCGGTGCCACTTTCGCGTTTGTACTTGGATGAAAATCCCGGGAGCGACAGCCGGGTGGTTTATTACAACCTTTTGAAATTCCAGTTTGGAAATGAGATAGTATTTCTATGGACTTTGCAGTTGGATTCCCCGTGCACAAGGTGGTTTTGATTCTATTTGGGTGATTGTGGATCGGTTGACGAAATCTGCGCATTTCTTAGCCGTAAAGACTACTTACAAGGCAAGTCATCTTGCAAGGTTGTTTATTTCGGAAATTGTGAGGTTACATGGTATTCCCTCTAGCATTGTGTTCGATAGAGATCCAAAGTTTAATTCAAGATTTTGGATAGCTTTTCAACAAGCTATGGGAACGAAGTTGTGTTTGAGTACGTCGAATCATCCTCAAACGGATGGAAGATATGTTAAGGGCGTGCGTGCTTGGAAGTGGAGGAAATTAGATAGAACTTTTACTGTTGATTGAGTTTCCGTACAATAATAGATATCACGCGAGTATCGGTATGGCTCCTTACGAAGCATTGTACGAAAGAAAATGTAGGACGCCTTTGTGTTGGGCGGAAGTTGGCGAAGATAGAATTTTGGGACCCGAGATTATCCAAGAGACTACGGAAAAGATTAAAATGATCCGTGACAAAGTTAAGCAAGCACAAGACCGTCAGAAGAGTTATGCGGATAACCGTAGGAGACCTTTAGAGTTTGATGAAGGTGATCATGCGTGTTTGAAGGTTACTCTGAGATTGAGGTTGAAAGGACCATTTAAGCCGTGGAAGTTAAGTCTGAGATACGTGGGACCATATCAAATTTTAGAAAGGATTGGCGAAGTAGCTTACAAATTAGCCTTACCACCTTCTCTATTAGAGATGCACGATGTTTTTCATGTGTCTCAACTTCGGAAGTTTGTTCCAGATCCTCTTCAGCCAATTCTACCGGATACAATTGAGATAGAAGCAGATTTAATGTTCGAACCTCAACCAAGTCGTATCACAGGAAGAGAAACTAAGGTACTAAGGAATAAAGAGATTCCTCTTGTGAAAGTTCAGTGGGATGAGACGCATCCGGGTGATGCAACTTGGGAACTAGAATCGGAAATGCGAGATGCTTACCCTCATCTTTTCAGGTAATCTTTAAATTCACGGACGAATTTCTATTTAAGGAGGGGAGGATGTAATACCCCGTATTTATAATGCTCTGGTTAATATTAGTTGAGATCAACTAGGTTCCGATGTGCTTCGAGAAATTATCTGTTAAGATAATTAGAGCAACTAATGAGCTCAGAATAGATCAAATTAATATTATCTGACCCTGAGGTTTTTATCAATTGATACATTAGAGATAACTTGGGCATTTAAGTTATTGTTACTAACTTAATGATATCTCTACATATCATATTCATTTCCTTTCCTCTTCATTTTGTGACAAAGATAGAAAGAAGTAGAGAGAAGGAAGGGCAAAAGGGAGAAAAGGGAAAGAAGACTTAGAGGAAGAGAGAAAACTTAGATCTTCTTCATTCTTCATCAAATCTTCTCACCATCTTCATCATCATCCTATCTTGAGGTGGGTTCTAGTTAGAACTTAATTTCTAGAATTTTTAGAGATGTTAGAGTTTAGGTTAAATATGGTAGATAATGAATATTTGTGTGGAATTGATTGTTTTCACGGTTCAAATATGGATTAAAATGCGTAATGTGATCGATATATGTGTGAATATGATTTATTATAAGTGATTATTTGATACTCTGAGTTTTATGAGTTTTGAGTAAGTTTGATTGGTTTTGGATCAAGAGAAAACCTGAATTTTTCTGTTCTGTAACAGAGTAATCGATTAACAGGAATTGGGTAACCGATTACTCTGTGGAAAAATTAATGTTCTGCGCAAAATTTGAACTGAGTAACCGATTACCCATATTTGAGTAACCGGTTACGAAATGTGCCTCTAACTCTCATTTTGATTCTGTGTGAACAGGGAAATGTGAGTAACTGATTACCCATATTTGAGTAACCGATTACCACTGTAGGTTGATGAAAAAATATTGAAAAATTCATATCTTTTGGATCGTAACTCCGATCGAGGCGTAGTAATAGTCGTTGGAAAGCTATGAAAATATTCTACGCAATAAAAGTGAAAAATGTCGATTTTATTTATGGAAATTGATTAATCGGTGGGAGTCAGATAAATGTGATGATTTTATGAGTTGAATTATTACATGTATTTTGTTATGCTATTGTGTTGCACTATATCTAACTTCTTGTTGTGAATTGTAATTGAGTGAAGACATGTTTAAAATTTGGAATAGGAAGAGTGAAGAAACCTTACCATAAATCTATAGTGGAACCTATTAGTGTGACTAGGAATTGATAGATAATCTAGATGGCGATGCTCGTGCGTTCGATGCCTAGGTTCGCATCCCCGACGAGTAATGGTCTAGAGGAGAGTGAGACATTAGTATGGAACATGTGTGGACTTTGTGTTCGGTGATAAGGCAATTGTGGCCTTGTGATTGTCAAATACAATCACGTTTTTGTGTGAGATCATGTAATCGGAACCGTTTCCCTGAGACTTGTCGTTTCATGAACCGAGAGCTCCTCCAGAATATACGCATGATTACTTGGCAGGTTTGATTCCCGTGTGCAGTACGAATGGAACCTACGGGTAAAGACTTGTGATGGTTAATGGCCTGTGTGAAGTGACAGTTCATAACGGTTAATGGTCGGTAGAACCTGAATTTATTTCGTATGTCAAGTAAGTGCAAGGATCCCTGACTCGTGCCGACTCTTAGACGTAGGAGACGAAGGGAAAAGGGATGCCTTGATAAGGTTACCGATTAGTGATATTTTGAGTTGGTGAACTCATGAACATGTTTCCATATAGTATGAGATTGTGAACTCAAAGTCATTTCCCTTCCCCTTGACTCGAGTTAGGAATTGTTAGAACCTTGTAAAGCCGAGAGGATCCATAAGATAGGGAACTCACTGAGATTTAATATCTCACCCCACGTTGTTGATTATATTTCAGGTGCTTCAGGTTCCGAGAAAGGTAAGGATAAAGTCGTTTGATTATCCTTACGTATCTTGCTCTTTTGGGATGGCATGGCTTCCGTTGTGGAGATTTTATTTTGAGATCATTGTATTGATCTAGTTCTTAGTACTTTGGAACATCTTGTGTATATTATGCCATAGTTTTAGTATTTTGTATTTTGGGCATGTAATGTATACAATGTGTTAACTAGGAACTTATGGTATTTCAATACCAAAACTTGGATTCATGTATAATATATATGCTTTGATGTATGTTGTTATATATGGGTATTGCAATTCAATGAGGATTTGCTCAAACAAGAGGATTTGCTCAAACATGAAAATACGCACAAGCAATGTTCACCACTTAATAGAATCGAACAATGATAAAGAATTTAGTTCTTAAACAAATATCATGCAATGTTTCAAATAACAACTAAATTCTCATACTTGAAACACTCTAACACTCCTCTTCAAAATAAGAATGAAGAAATTAACGCGTTTACAACCGCGGGGTAATTTCACTCACTTGACAAACAAAACTAATAACAATTCAATTCATACATTCATCTAATAATCACAAATGAAAACATGGAAGCAAAAAGATCACTAAGGGCTTTTAAGGTTGTAGTTGGTCAGGTTCAAAACTAAGGGTCATTTCTAAAGGCCATTGAATCGAAATTGCCAATGCAAAAGAACATTCACCATACAATCTATTTACACATCACACTTCATTCACCACTTTCTTTCCTCTATTGCAAACCTTCTCAAACTTCCTTTTGCACAACTATTTCATTCTCTAATTTTCTTTTTCAAACAAGCATTCTTTTTATTTTGTTTTTCACATTCATATTCACACTTTTTCTACACTTGCTTGAAAGTTTTCAAAATTTTTAGTAACCTACCATTTTCCTTTTCGTTCTCCCCAACTTGAATTCAACCAAACCTCAAGTGAATGCTCCTTGTTTTTTATGGCAAAGAAATCAATTTAAAGCAATGTTCAAAGGTTCATGAAATTTTTTTAGAACCTCACAAAATTCAATGATGAACTAAACTTTCAAATTATGTACAAAAACCAAGTTCATCACTAAAATGAGATCTAAACTGTTTAGACTCAAAGGGGTTAACAAATTCTCACTACTCACGGGTAAGTTACTTTTGGATATGGTTGTGCTCAATATAAACAAATGCCTTGATCATTTCTAATGCTTCCACAAAATCACAATAATCAAAAGATTAAGTATGAATCAAACGAATTAAACAAAGTTATCAGTCATCCTAGCATATAGTAAACAATGGAGGTTTCTCACAATTTGTGGCTTTTGGACCTAAGTGAAATAAGCATTCAAACATAGTTGCAAAATGAAACAAAAATACACATTTGCACAAAGCACAAAGTTCTTAAATCATTCTAACATTCTATAAAGCGGTACAATTTACCTTGCTTGCATTCACATGTTCAACATCTTACCATCACCATACAAACTTGGGAGAATCTTCATTGGATACTTTTATACAAATAGCAACCAATCTAGAAGAAGTTCTCATTATTCATCCCTAATCAAAACTTGAGAAAACGTGAAAGGAAACAAATATATATACAATATAAACAATTGTACAAAGCTCAAAAATATCGAAACTATTGCAATGCGATTAAATATCTAAACACCAATCCCCGACAACAGTGTCATTTTGTTCGAACTACAGTAAAACGGCAAGAAAAAAAATAGTTTTGGAAGGATTCCCTCCGGGATTTATATCGTCTCCACAGGGATCGGTGCGAAGGAAAAAATTCCGTTCAACGGTCTCTACATTTCTAAGCTTGTTGTGAAAATTTGGTTAAAGATATTCAAGGTACAATAAATAAAAGTAGAAAATATAAAGACGGAAAATATAAAGTAAAGACTTTAAAATAAACGGAGTTTTGCTGGGATTGGATCTCATCAATTGATAACACATGCATTCTTCTAATCAGTTAAACACAAATCAATCATTCATTTAATACCCTCACGTATCACCCACAACTGAGGTTATGTCTAACGCAAAGTCAAGAGAACAACCGTATTGTCTCATTGGTGATGTCTCACGCAACTCAACAACACAGAGCATTAATAACCGACACTCAAGCAAATGTTAAGCCTAAATCTATGTCTAGAGTCTAGAACCTAACAAATAATCATCCTAGATCCAAATCTGAAGAGTATATTTCCATAACGGTTCAAATCAAAGATAAACAGGTAAACAAAGATGACACCCATATCAGCTTCATGATTGATTCATATGAAACGTCATGATCAGAAGACGTGAATACACTTAACCCTTTTTACATGTATTTAACTAATTTGTCAAATGTATGTGAACATAATTCTTCATCTCTATTATCACGCATCCTCACAATACCGTTTACATCAAAAACATTATCGTAGTCTTTACCGTATTGATCCCACTCATGCTACTCATGCTACTAATCAACACAATAAAATAAAAGTGATACTACTGAATATCAACATACATGACTATGTCAAAAGTTTTCTCATTGATAGATGAACATCTTAGATCAAAGATTTTAAAAGGTTTTGTCAAGACCCACAAATAAGAAATCAAAGACCACATCAATATTGAATCAAAACTAGTTCACAATACATAGATTAGATGAAATACATAAGGTATCAAAAGATTATAGCCAAACCCAATAAGATATCAAAGCTCTTACCTTCTCCCCCTTAGGGTTTGTCTTTCTCTCTCTAGAATATTCTTGGAATGAAGAGAGATAAAGTTCTATTTTGAAAAATATCTAACTAACTATCTAAAAAGTGAGAAAAATACATATATAGTAAAACAAAAATCTGTCTTGTTCGCCTAGCGAACACCTTCTTCGCCCAGTGAAGACCACGTTTAGGCACTTCAAGTGCCTCAGGAACAGTTAAATCGCCCTTGGAAATATCTAAGTTCGCAGTCTAAACTCATTCTTCGCACAGTGAACCTCTTCGCTCCAGCTTCACACAACAAACTTATGGCCCTTTTCCTACTGCCATCCAAGGTTTCCTTTTTACTAGGACCTCGCTGGAACTTCGCACAGCGAACATTCGTTGGCTGCTCGCTGGTGTTCGCACAGCGAACATTGCTGATTTTTCTTAATTTCTTTGACTTCCTTGTTCAATCATTTGTGTCTTAATCAGTGATGTTTTATGCCTATTTTCTGCACAATAACACACACACATATCAAAGAATCCAAAGGTATTTCCAATATGTTGAAGAATCAAACAAGAATAAGAAATAAATCCCTTAAAACATGAGAAATAAGTTGGAAAGTGCCAAGAAAGATGGTTCAATTTAAGTCAAAATTTGCACTTATCACTTATGAGATGCACTGACTCTAGTTAGTGTGGTGATGTCGAGGATAGAAAATCCACAGCTGGATATACGTTCATGTTAGGTGGTGCACCAATTGCTTGAAGTTCAAGAAAGAAACCTATTGTAGAATCATCTGTGAGAACAAGATTTGGTTATGCAATATTATCTCTAAGTTTTGATGATAACAGATGAATATTTGTATGAACAATTTTATGCAACTAATGTTGTTATTTGTGAGAACCTAGCAAACAGGTTCTGCTTCCGTGAATTGGCCCAATGCTTAATGAAAGATGCTTCGAAGAGCTGAACTCAATTCGAAGATAAGACAAGATTCACATAACTCTGATACGAAAGAAAAAGAGAATGAGTTATGAAAATCAAAAGACAAAGGTTCTGATGGAACGAAGTCCAGATGCTGAAGCCTCATGCTCTCTGATCAAGGTTCTGAAGACCTACCCAAAGTCGACTCTAATACTTCAATCAAATATTATCAGAAGCCTCTGAAGATATAGAGAAAGTAAATTAAAAGAACAAGGTTCTGAAGGCAAGTTCTGAAGATTCTGGAAGCGCAGAGCTAATGATTCGAAGACTTGATAATCTCAAGAACCGAGCAATGTTTTCCCTTCTTACTCATGCTCACAAAAAGCCTCTGTAGTTGATAAGCTAAGAAAACGTGCCACACTGTACAGCTGTACGACATTACAACGTTAAAATTCTTGAAGACTGTGCGAAATACAAACTGACACAGACAAGACGCGCTGCATGCAGAAGATTTTGTACCTGTCCTCACACTTCTAGCCGTAAGCCTACATAGCTATCATAATTTCATCTCAACAGCTCTTTCCACTCGGCTATAAAAGGAAGCTCAAAGACTTGAAGAAAGATATACACGCAACCGGCTACAAGATCTTATAACTCTGTTCTTTCTTAAGCCATTCTTGATCCAAAACTAGTTTACATTATCAGCTTAATAAGAAGCAATTTTCTGTAAACCCATTGCGTTTGAACTTAAAGTTGTATTCCTTAAGAGAGTCTTAGTGATTAGATCTCTTGAGAAGTCTAGGACGTGTGTCTTAAAGATTGTACCTTAAGTAAGACCTGTGTGGTTGGATTACTTGAGAAGTCTAGAACGTGTGAGTTTTAGAGGTTGTTGTTAGTCACCAGCTGTGGTAGCTCGTGCATTGTACTATTTTGTTGAAATAGTGGATTAAGACCTCGTTGAGAGAGGCGAAATCACCTTGGAGGGTGGACTATATTAACTTGAGAGGTTCTCAAGTGAACTAGTATAAACATAACTTGTTTATATCTCTTTGTTTGACCAAGTTGTTTTAAACTTTAGGAAAAGGGGTAAAGTTTTTAAAGAGAAAATTATTTTAAAAAGAAACGATTTATTTTGAAAAACCAATTCAAACCCCCCTTTCTTGCGTTTTTCACACCTTCAATTGGCATCAGAGCTCCGGTTCTGAGGTGATAAAAAGATTGAATTTTTATCAAGCACTTAACAGTGTTCAGTACCGATCCAAGTGTGAAAAACAATGACTACACCACCACCAACAACTTCTGAAACAAATGTTATTGAAAGAGAATCTTACACTGCAAAACCTCCTATCTTTGATGGCGAAAAGTTTGATTATTGGAAAGATAGAATTGAAAGTTATTTTTTATCATTTGATCTAGATCTATGGGATCTAGTACTTGATGGCTATTGTCATCCTGTAGATTCTGTAGGTAAAAAGATTGAAAGAAGTGAGTTTACAGATGCTCAGAAGAAAACTTACAAAAATCATCACAAAGCAAGAACCATTATGTTGAACTCAATTTCTTATACCGAGTATGAGAAAATCACAAACAAAGAAACTGCAAAGTCCATCTTTGACTCTCTTCGTATGACTCACGAAGGAAATGCTCAAGTCAAGGAGACGAAGGCTCTTGCGCTAATTCAAAAATACGAAGTCTTCAAAATGGAAGATGATGAGTCTGTTGAAACCATGTTCTCAAGGTTTCAAATGCTTGTTGCCGGACTCAGAGTTCTGAACAAAGGCTATTCTACTGCTGATCATGTCAAGAAAATCATCAGAAGTCTTCCGGCCAAATGGAGACCAATGGTGTCTGCCTTGAAACTTGCAAAGGATTTGAATAGTATCAGTCTTGAAGAACTTATCAGTTCTTTAAGAAGTCATGAAATAGAGCTTCAAGGAGATGAACCTCAGAAGAAAAACAAATCCATTGCACTAAAGTCAAAGCAAGAAAAGAAGAAGGCGTATCAGGCAGAAGAAGAGATGGAAGAATCTGAGGAAGATTCAGAAGAAGATGATATATCACTCATATCAAGAAAGATAAGTCAACTATGGAGATACATAAGGAATAAATTAAAAGGACCAAGGAGAAGATTCGAATCTACATCTGGTCAAAGAAGAAACTATGGAAAAGATGTTACGTGTTTTGAATGCAAAGAACCTGGACATCTCAAAAATGACTGTCCAAAGGCCAAGAAAGAAGAAAGACCCAGGAAAACCAAAAAGGGTCTCATGGCAACCTGGGATGATTCAGAAACTGAAGATGATGCCGATGAAGGACGGATCAACATGGCATTCATGGCAGAAACCAGAAGCGACCCATCAGAGGAAGAACTATCAGACTCCGACGATGAAAGAGAGGTACTTTCCTCCTTATCACGATCTGAACTTGATTTAGGATTAACTAAACTTATAAAGAGATATCAAAACCTTCAAAGAAAATTCAAAATCTTGAAAAAGAGTTTTATAGTCTCTTCAGAAGATCTTGCTAAAAACAGGAAAACCATTTCTGAACAAAATGAGAAAATATTTGTCTTAGAAAACTCAAATACTGTCCTGAAATGTAAACTATCTAAGTTAGAAGAAGAAACTGTTTCAAACTCAACTAACACTAGTGAAGAAGACAAATATGATAACGCATTTAAAAATTTTCTTGCCAAAAGCGTAGATAGAAGCAAAATGCCTTCACTAATCTATGGAGTCAGTAGAAATGGCAGTAGAGGTCTAGGATATTCAGGACCATCTCAACCATATGATGAAACCAAAAACATCAAAATAATACCTCTGTCCAAAAAGTTTATTCCCTCTGGTACTGGCCTTAAGCATTCAGAACCAAAAGGCTTAAATCCTGGGATTACACAAACACACACACTAAAGAAATATCCTAAAAACGAATACTATGCACAAATTCCACACTGTTTCACTAACGTAAGGAAATCTATAGGGATCAGAACCTTTAGAAAAACTAATGTGAAAGGACCCACAAAATGGGTACCTAAAAACAAGATAATCTATGTTGCAGATATCCTTAATAGCTCCATTGAAACACCAGTCATGGTGCCTGGACAGTGGGTGCTTGCGACACATGACGGGAGAAAGGCTTATGTTCCAAGATCTGAAACTTAAGCTTGGAGGCGTCGTCGGTTTCGGAGGAAATCAGAAAGGAAGAATCATTGGCTCCGGAACTGTTGGAAATGGTAAGCTTCCTTCCATTAAGAATGTTTTATTAGTAGAAGGTCTAATGCATAATTTGTTATCAATAAGTCAACTTAGCGACAGTGGCTATGATCTCATTTTTAATCAAACTTCTTGTAAAGCTGTAAGTCAGAAGGATGGATATGTCCTATTCAATGGAAAGAGGAAAAACAACACTTACAAAATTAAGTTATCTGATTTAAAACATCAAAATGTAAAATGTCTTCTTTCTGTAAACGAAGAGCAATGGGTCTGGCACAGACGTCCTGGTCATGTTAGTTTGAGAAGAATCTCTCAACTTAACAAGCTTGGTCTTGTTAGAGGCTTGCCAATTCTAAAATATTCGTCAGACGCTCTTTGTGAAGCATGTCAGAAAGGAAAGTTTTCAAAAACCTCTTTCAAAGCTAAAAATGTTGTTTCTACCTCTAGACCATTGGAACTTCTTCACATTGATCTGTTTGGCCCTGTAAAAACGGCCTCTCTCAATGGTAAGAAATATGGACTAGTCATCGTTGATGACTATAGCTGATGGACATGGGTAAAATTCTTAAAACACAAGGATGAATCACACTTTGTAAAATAGTCAGAGTCAGAAGTGATCATGGTGGAGAATTTGAAAATAAAAACTTTGAAGAACTTTTTGATTCACATGGAATATCTCACGATTTTTCTTGCCCTAGAACTCCACAACAAAACGGAGTTGTAGAAAGAAAGAATCGAACTTTACAAGAAATAGCTTGCAACATGATCCAAGAAACTGATATAGCTAAACACTTCTGGGCAGAAGCAATTAACACAGCATGTTATATTCAAAATAGAATCTGTATAAGACCTATTTTGAATAAAACTCTATATGAATTGTGGAAAAATAAATTACCCAACATTTCATATTTTCATCCATTTGGATGTGTCTATTTTATGCTTAACACCAATGAGAATCTTAGCAAGTTTGATTCCAAAACACATAAATGTCTGTTATTGGGATACTCTGAACGCTCGAAAGGCTACAGAGTTTACAACACAGAATCAAGAATTGTGGAGGAATATATTCATGTTAGATTCAATGACAAGCCTGACTCTGAAAAGTCAGAGCTAGTTGAGAAACTTGCAGATTTGGAAATCAGATTCTCCGAACCT
Organism: Lathyrus tuberosus; assembly: GCA_022829125.1. NCBI lineage: Eukaryota > Viridiplantae > Streptophyta > Magnoliopsida > Fabales > Fabaceae > Lathyrus > Lathyrus tuberosus. Next base: position 2,777,031 of record JALAZF010000193.1, read on the forward strand.
AAGGAAGGGACAGATAAAGTTAAAGAACAGCAAGATCCTACACCAGAAATCACTGAAGTAACTCCAAACACCCCATCTCAATGAAGAAGAAGATTGTCCACATCCCATCCTGAGGAACTGATTCTGGGTAACAAAGATGCTCCTATCAGAACCAGATCAGCCTTTAGGCCATCAGAAGAAACACTTGTAGGACTAGTATCATTAATAGAACCAGCTACAATTGAAGAAGCCCTCATAGACAAAGACTGGGTTTTGGCTATGGAAGAAGAACTCAACCAGTTCTCCAAAAATGATGTTTGGGATCTAGTTCCTAAACCTAAGAATGCTCATATAATAGGAACTAAGTGGGTATTTAGGAACAAGCTAAATGAAAAGGGAGAAGTTGTCAGGAACAAAGCACGACTTGTTGCTCAAGGATACAGTCAGCAAGAAGGAATTTATTACAACAAAACATTTGCCCCAGTTGCCAGACTCGAAGCAATACGTTTGCTAATATCCTTTTCAGTAAATCATAACATCACTCTATATCAAATAGATGTTAAGAGTGCATTCTTAAATAGTTATATATCAGAAGAAGTTTATGTCAAACAACCTCCTGGTTTTGAAAATTCAGAAAAATCAGATTTTGTTTTTAAACTTAGAAAATCACTCTATGGTTTAAAGCAAGCTCCCAGAGCTTGGTACAATAGATTGAGCAAATTTCTATTAGAAAACAATTTCACCAGAGGAAAGGTTAACACAACTCTTTTCTGCAAAACATATAATAATGAAATTCTTATTGTTCAAATCTATGTTGATGACATTATTTTTGGTTCTGCTAACCCTTCTCTATGTGAAGAATTTTCAAAGTTAATGCAGACAGAATTTGAAATGAGCCTCATGGGAGAACTGAAGTTCTTCCTTGGAATTCAGATTGATCAAAGATCAGAGGCCACTTACATCCATCAAACCAAGTACACAAAAGAACTTCTGAAGGAGTTCAATATGACGGATTGCAACATTGCTAAAACCCCAATGCATCCAACTTGTGTCATGGGAAAAGAAGAAACAGGAGTTAAGGTTTGTCAAAAACTCTATCGTGGTATGATAGGTTCTCTCTTATATCTAACTGCTTCTAGACCTGATATATTATTCAGTGTACATCTATGTGCTAGATTCCAATCAGATCTAAGAGAATCACATCTAACCGATGTCAAGCGAATTCTAAGGTATCTGAAAGGAACAACTAACCTTGGCCTGATGTATAAGAAAACATCAGAGTATACTCTTTCTGGTTACTGCGATGCAGATTATGCCGGAGACAGATTAGAAAGAAAGAGCACATCGGGGAACTGTCAGTTCTTAGGAAGCAGCCTAATCTCATGGTCAAGCAAGAGACAATCTATAATTGCTCTCTCAACAGCTGAAGCAGAATACATATCATCTTCCCTATGCAGCACTCAAATGCTATGGATGAAAAATCAGCTGGAAGACTATCAGATATATGAGAGTAACATTCCTATCTTCTGTGATAATACGGCTGCTATTTGCTTAAGTAAAAATCCAATTTTGCATTCTAGGGCTAAACACATTGAAATAAAACATGATTTTATTAGGAATTATGTTCATAAGGGAACTCTATGCTTAAAATTCATTGATACAGACCATCAGTGGGCTGACATTTTTGCAAAACCCTTAGCTGAAGATAGATTTCTAATCATTTTAAATCACCTGAATATGAAGTACTGTTCAGAATAAAAAAATTTCAGAACCTCATGTGTTTAGTCAGAAGAAAAGTATTCTTCAAATCATCAGAACCTTTTTCTAAACGCATCTCAAGTTCTGATAAATAAATGACATGTCATATATTCAGAAAATTATTTTTGCACGTGATTTAGATAAAATTAAGTCACTTTAACTATTCAAATTGAACGAACATCATTTTTCTCGAGATTGACTCACAAATTTATTACATTTATTAATTTTCCCCTAAAAATGTCAATCCTTTAAGTTCTATAGAACGTCTTTGTTCTCTACTCTCACTCGAAACCTTACAATTACCAGATCCTGTCAGAAAATGATCAATACTCCTAACCTAGAATCTTTACATCTAATCTCTAGTATAATGATGAGGAAAAATTTTTCTTGGAAATAAATACGCTCACTTTTCTTCTTCCGTATTTTTCAACTTTTCAAATCACCTTATACATATATACCACTCATACAACCTCACCAAAACTCTCAGAAACCCTAAACCTTAGAAATCCTAAATCTTTCTCTCTAAATCACTCAAAATGATGACCCCAATACAAAAGGAAACCGTCAAGTTTTCACAAGAATTAGAAGCCTCAGTAAAAAGATTGTCAGGTTCCTTAACCGAATCATCATCAACAATACCTTCAATAGCTCAAGTGATCGCTTCATCTTAAATAAAGAACATATTACTCAAAGAGAAGCTTCTGACACCTGCACCCATGTGAATCTAACGGTAATAAAGGAACTGCATGTGGACTTCGTGAATCTTGTCGAAAATGGATTTAATCTGATCGAAGAGGTAGAAGCTCAAGGATGGAATAATTTCTTTGACAGGCTCAAAGGACCAGTCTTTGAAGCACTTGTAAAAGGCTTTTGGAGACAAGCTGTCTGCGACAAGATTCATATTGTCTCTTATGTCCTGGGAAGAAAGATCGTCATCACCGAAAAATCCATTGCCAATCTTTACAACCTAGATTTTTTGAAGAACAAGAGAGTCTACAGGAAGAACAATAAATCTTTATTTGTGAAAAAGAAGATCGACCCAATCATCTATACCAACTATCAACCAAACAAGAAGGAGTACAAGAGAGAGGATCTGCATGCTCATTTGAAAATCTGGCACAAGATCATCTTTGGCTGCATCAACCCAAGAACTTCATCATATGCTGCAGACTACCTCAATGCTAATCAGAAATACATGATTTATTATTTGTTCACCAAAGAGAAGATGTGCTTACCTTCTATTCTGTTATACTACTTGAGAGATATGGTGACGAAAACCAGAACAACTGGTGGACATAAAAATGATATACCAAAATACATTCCTTTTGGTAGAATGCTCTCAGATTTTTTCTATGAAAGTGGTATTGTGGATACTCTGGCCACAGAAGTCAAATACACAGAAGATCTGACAACAACCCTTGGAGAAACAGTCAACGTCACAACTCTTAAACACATGAGATTAATCAATGAAGTGAAAGTAAAACCTTTCATAGTTTCTGAAGATTTAAGTAAACGAAGAGTTACTGTGCCAGGTTATCCTATCTATCATAGAAGCTACCATTTTGAAGAGATAGTTGCATATGCAGATGCAATGAAGGCACGAGGTTATAATGTATGTAAAGTCAAGAATGAAGAAGAAGAATGGGAGAAAATTGAGCAAACTGACGGTTCTACTTCTGAGCCAACTCTTATAGAGTCTCTCAAAAGGAAAGGAAAACAAACTACTACCTCTGAACCTCAGAAAACGGAAGAAGAGTAAAAGATCAAAAGTCTCCAAGACTGCCAACTTATCTCATGCACTAAAATCCAATTATGTTACATCAGTTAGTGTCAAACCATCTAACCTACCATCACCAACGCCTATTTTCGCAACCTTACAAATCTCCTCTCCATCAATAACCATACCAATTATCAAACCTGATATACCTGTCTCACCAATGGCCTATGCTTTTCATCAGAAAATCATAACTGAATCCTCAATTCAGCCTTCTGATTCTCCGTCTCCTGAAATTCATATAGATCTAGACACTCAAGAAGCATCCTCTCCTGAACCTGCTCCTACTGAGATTGATTCATCTCAGCAAACACCACCAGAAACCAACTCTGCCGAATCTAATCTCGCTTTGGTTATCTATAATGCACCACCTCCATTATCCCTTGAAGAGTGCATAAGTCAGTTTCATGACAAAGCACTGGATACGTTCGCCAAGCTAAGAGCAGAACTTTGTACAAGCACGAAGCTCATGGAACTTGAGAGTGTCAGTCAAAGCTTTCAAAAATGGTTGGAAGTGGAACTTACAAGAATTCTAACTCTCTCAAACGCCACCATAACTGATGGACTTGAGAAAGCTAAGGAAAGAGCAGAAGCTGAAGCACGAGTCAGAGCACTCAAGTTCTTGGCTGCTAAGCAAAGAGAAACTGAAGAAAAGGCTGCTAAAGAAGCAGAAGAGCAAGCTGCTAGAAAGGCACAAGAAGCTGCTAAAGCAGAAAGAGCTAAAAAAAGTGCTACGATTGCTTCCACTTCTGATCCTGCTATCAAGTGTCTCTGAGAAGCCATTGATGAAATCAGAATTGAACAAAAGAACTTCAGAGAAAGGTTTGACAAGCAAGATACTGTTAATGAAAATCTTCAAATCATGATGAAGAAGATTTGGGACAAGATGTCCTCTGACAGCAAATAAACATCTGTTTTTCTTTTAAGTTTTAATTCTGTGTTTTTCACCCTTGGACTACCCTGTGTTTATCTTTTTGATTCATGACAAAAAGGGGGAGAAAATATATGAATGAGATAATTTTGATCTTATAGTCATTCTCTGAAAAACAATGCTGCTTACATTGCAAACAGATAAATCTATCATCTCTATTAGATTGTTTTTCTGTATTTTTCTTCTGTGCAGATAACTCTGATAATGAAGAAATACTCAAAAAGGTTAATGAAGTCAGGGGAGCCCGAGCACGAACCTTAATCAAATCTAATACTCAGGGGGAGCACTTCATAAAAAGGATAAGCTATCCTAAAAACCTTTTTTTCATGTTATTTGTGTTATATATTTATATATCAAAATTGCGTCATCAAATACATAGTTTTGCCATCATCAAAAAGGGGGAGATTGTGAGAACAAGATTTGGTTCTGCAATATTATCTCTAAGTTTTGATGATAACAGATGAATATTTGTATGAACAATTTTGTGCAACTAATGTTGTTATTTGTGAGAACCTAGCAAACAGGTTCTGCTTCCGTGAATTGGCGCAATGCTTAATGAAAGATGCTTCGAAAAGCTGAACTCAATTCGAAGATAAGACAAGATTCACATAACTCTGATACGAAAGAAAAAGAGAATGAGTTCTGAAGATCAAAAGACAAAGGTTCTAATGGAACGAAGTCTAGATGCTGAAGCCTCATGCTCTCTGATCAAGGTTCTGAAGACCTACCCAAAGTCGACTCTCATGCTTTAATCAAATATTATCAGAAGCCTCTGAAGATATAAAGAAAGTAAATTAAAAGAACAAGGTTCTGAAGGCAAGTTCTGAAGATTCAGGAAGCGCAGAGCTGATGATTCGAAGACTTGATAATCTCAAGAAACGAGCAATGGTTTCCCTTTTTACTCATGCTCACAAAAAGCCTCTGTAGTTGAGAAGCTAAGAAAATGTGCCACACTGTACAGCTGTACCACATTAAAACGTTAAAATTCTTGAAGACTGTGCGAAATACAAACTGACACAGACAGGACGCGCTGCATGCAGAATATTTTGTACCTGTCCTCACACTTCTAGCCGTAAGCCTACATAGCTATCATGATTTCATCTCAACGGCTCTTTCCACTCGGCTATAAAAGGAAGCTCAAAAACTTGAAGAAAGATATACACGGAACCTGCTACAAGATCTTATAACTCTATTCTTTCTTAAGTCATTCTTGATCCAAAACTAGTTTACATTATTAGCTTGATAAGAAGCAATTTTCTGTAAACCCATTGCGTTTGAACTTAAAGTTGTATTCCTTAAGAGAGTCTTAGTAATTAGATCTCTTGAGAAGTCTAGGACGTGTGTCTTAGAGATTGTACCTTAAGTAAGACCTGTGTGGTTGGATTACTTGAGAAGTCTAGAACGTGTGAGTTCTAGAGGTTGTTGTTAGTCACCAGCTATGGTAGCTCGTGCATTGTACTATTTTGTTGAAATAGTGGATTAAGACCTCGTTGAGAGAGGCGAAATCACCTTGGCGGGTGGACTAGATTAACTTGAGAGGTTCTCAAGTGAACTAGTATAAACATAACTTGTTTATATCTCTTTGTTTGACCAAGTTGTTTTAAACTTTAGGAAAAGGGGTAAAGTTTTTAAAGAGAAAGTTATTTTAAAAAGAAACGATTTATTTTAAAAAACCAATTCAAACCCCCATTTCTTTCGTTTTTCACACCTTCATTATCATCATGTGAGGCTGAATTCATAACTGCCTCTCTATGTTCCGTGCCAAGCAACATGGATGATAAATTTGATTGAAGAAATTACAGGGAAGAATCGTGGAGCAATGACCAAGGAGATCGACAACATGTCTACTGTCAACCTGTCGAAGAATCCGATAGCACATGGAAGAAGTAAGCACAATGAAATGAGATTCCATTATCTAAGAGAACAAGTTGCAAATGGAAGGTTGAGCCTGAAACATTGTAGATCAGAGAATCAGATTGCAGACATAACGACGTAGGCTGTGCAGATCGAATTGTTCAAGAGATTTAAAACAATGATGAATGTAGATAACTTAGACAAAATGAATTAGATGGTGTCCTAAATATATAATTTTTTGTGTTAAGTAAGAGTGTATTTGACAGATGTCGACGTATGTAGTTATTTAAGGAGTTAACTTCGACATAGTCTGAGTTTGTATATTTTCAACAGAGTCGAATCATTTACTTCGACATAATTAGACTTAGTTTTTGTAATAGTTAAGTAAGCTATTTTAAAATTATTTGTAGTACTAGTAATCTCATTATAAAACACTTTCAAAAAATACAATTCAGTGCTCTTGTTGACTTGAATACCATGGTTATTTTTTTGCTTGGAATACCATAAGCACAAACATTCGATATAATAAAGAAACATAAGAAATTGAATGAGAGGGAAGGTTTCTTACAAATAATAAAAAATCAATGTTATATTCAAATCTGGTAATTAACTTTCTACTAATTTGTTAATAATAAATTATTTGTAATCTTTTGACTTTGTTTTGTTTTCCTCAAGTAAGTTTCAACTGCATAGACTAGAATTTTGATGGTCATTGAAGACTTATCAATTTGGAATTCTTAGAAATATACATTTTATACCTTCTAGAGCAAGATAGTTCCTTATGAACGAACAGTCTTGAATTCACGTACTCAAAATCAAGTTTGCTGCGGTTTCTACAAATAGATGATTTTGGCTTTTATTTTGAGCAAATTAGTGTAATTTTGATGTAAATAATTAAGAAAGCGATTTAAAAAATATATAAATTACAGTTGCAAAATTATATATGTTAACAATTTTTTATTAACATAATCTATATATATATATATATATATATATATATATATATATATAATTTAATTGATATGTACTGACAGTATAAAGAGTTTTTACACTGTCAGTTAATCACAACCGTCGATTTATTTAAAAGGTTTGACTTTAACATTAACCACTTGAAAAGTAATACCAACGGATGATTGTGATGCATTGACAGTGTAAAACTTTTTACACTGACAGTGCATAACAATTAATCTCATATATATATATATATATATATATATATATATATATATATATATATATATATATATATATATATATATATATATATATATATATATATATATATATATATATATATTGTGTAAAACGATATCTTTAAGCAAAGTATAAAACGGTTTCTTGATGATCAAGAACCAAACAAGGGTTAACGGAAAACCAAGAAAGAAAACATAAGAAGAAGAAGAAGGAACAAAAAGGATTGGGCAAATCTAAATTCTGTTTACTATTCACTTTCTCATTAAAGTCACAAATGATTATAAGTGAATATCACAATTTGTCACACTCAACAAACTGAGTGTACTAGCCTATTTATAGACTAACTAGGTAACTTGCAGCCCAAGAAACCTAAACAATTGGATCCTTAACACAAGGCCCAATTCGACAGTACATACTAGAACAAAACTTCGACTACAGTATGTAACACTCAGGCACCAGCATGTGAACAAGCTTCGACTGCATGCTTGCCTCCTGTCGAAACACATGAAAGCTCTCATTCGACACAGCATGAGTTCAACCCAAATCTCACAAATCTCCACCTTGGATCTAACTCAGCAACAAGGGAATCAACTAGCTTTCATCATGCAGCTTTATCGGCTGCATACAGTGGAAAAACTTGAAACTTGGCAACGTCTTGGTGATCATATCAGCAGCATTGTCTTCAGTCGAAACCTTCAGCACCTGGACTTCACCACGCTCGATTATCTCTCTGACGAAGTGCAGCCTCACATCGATGTGCTTAGTTCGCTCATGATAGGCTAAATTCTTCGACAAGTGTATTGCACTTTGACTATCACATTTAACAGTGATACTTTGACCTTGAAGTTTCAGCTTCGTTGCAAAACCTTCAAGCCACAATGCTTCCTTCACAGCTTCAGTGAGGGCAATATATTCAGCTTCAGTGGTTGATAAGGAAACAACCTTCTGAAGCGTCGCTTTCCAACTAATTACTGTGCCAAACATTGTGAAACCATATCCAGAAATAGTCTTTCTCGAATCCATACAACCTGCATAATCAGAGTCAACAAATCCTTCGATTTCGACTATGCTATCACCACCACAGGCTCCACCATAAATCAAGACTCTCTTCGGAGACCCATTTATGTACCTGAGAATCCACTTTACAGCTTGCCAGTGCGCCTTTCCAGGATTGGCCATATACCTGCTCACAAGGCTCACTCCATATGTTATGTCTGGCCTCGTACAGACCATAGCATACATCAAAGAACCCACTACACTAGCATATGGAATGCTATTAATATAAATTCTTTCAGCTTCAGTACTCGGACTTTGAGTAGTACTAAGCTTAAACTGAGGATTTGTAGGTGTCACAACAGGCTTTGAATTCGACATACCAAACTTGTCGAGAAGCTTCCGTAGGTATGTCTCCTGAGATAGGCACAAATTCGACTGCTTTCTACCTCATCAGATGTCAATCCCAAGAATCCTGGCTGCAGCTCGCAGATCCTTCATTTCGAACTCCTTACTGAGTTCAGCCTTCACCTTCGTTACATCCTCAATACTGTTGCTAGCTATGAGGATATCATCCACATACAGCAGCAACATAACAAGTGAGTTTCCAGGTCAAAATCTGAAGTAAACACAGTGATTGAACTGACTTCTAGTGAAACCAGCGTGGGCCATGAACTTGTCGAATCTCCTATTCCACTGTCGAAGAGATTGTTTCAGGCCATACAAAGACCTATTCAGCCTGCACACATAATCTTCTTTTCCCTTTTCTGCATACCCTTCAGGTTGACGCATCAGGATCGTTTCATCTAGATCACCATACAAAAATGTTGTCTTCACATCCATTTGCTCAAGTTCTAAGTCGAACTTTTCCACCATGCCGAACAGCATTCGAATGGATCTATGCTTTACAACAGGTGAGAACACATCATTGAAGTCGACTCCTTCTTTCTAAGTGAACCCCCTAGCAACCAGCCTCACCTTAAAGCGCTTCGACATCACTCCTTCGATTCCTTCCTTGACCTTTAAAATCCACTTACAACTGACTAACCTGGCTCCTGCAGGTTTCTCAATCAGCTCCCAAGTGTTATTATCATGAAGAGATTTCATCTCGTCATCCATGGCTTTTTGCCATTCAGTCTTGTTTCGACTCCTTATAGCTTCCTTGTAATCTCTAGGTTCTTCGTCAAGTACCTCACTTGCAGAGATTAAGGCAAAAGCTATAAGATCTGCATAACCAAGTCTCTGAGGTGTCTTGATGACTCTTCTCGACCTATCTTTTACCAGTAGGTAGTCATCGACAGTTTCCTCAGCCTCTTCAGCATTTTGCTCTTCGACTTCAACAGGGCTATACACTTCAACATCACTATGCTCCACCTCAACAGGCATCTCTACCTGTTGTAGCTCCTCTTCAGAGATTTCTGCACTTCGACCAACATCACCAGTTTTATTGAAAGCCATTTCGACCTCATTGAAAACTACATCACGACTTGTGATACATCTTCAGTGACCTGGTTCTAGGCACCACAGCCTATAACCCTTGACTCCCTCAGGATATCCAAGGAACATTCATCTCAGAGCTCTAGGTTCGACCTTGTCTTGCCTAATGTGAGCATAGGCTAAACAGCCAAATACTTTCAGTTTGTCGAGATCTGGTGGATGACCCGACCAAACTTCTTCAGGTGTCTTCATTCCCAGCGCAGTCGAGGGACATTTATTTATCAGATAAGCCGCTGTCGAAACAGCCTCTGCCCAAAACACCTTCTTCAATCCAGCGCTAACCAACATGCATCTAACCCTTTCAAGGATTATTCGATTGAATCTCTCAGCTAAGCCATTTTATTGAGGAGTACCTGCTACAGTCTTATGCCTTGCAATCCCAGACTCAACACAGTAACTGTCGAACGCTTCCTTGCATAATTCAAGGCCATTATCGGTTCTCAACCTCTTAACCTTTCTGCCAGTTTGAGTTTCGACTAGAACATTCCAACTTTTGAAATTCTCAAAAGTTTCATCCTTCGTCTTCTGAATGAATACCCATAGATTTCTGGAATAGTCATCAACGATGGATAGAAAATACCTTGCACCTGAGTGTGAAGGATTCCTTGCAGGCCCCCAAAGATCAGCATGAATGTAATCAAGGGATCCATGTGTTCTTTGCTTGCCTTTGTTAAACTTCGCCCTACAGGATTTACCAAATACACAAGATTCACAAAACTCCAGCTTTTCGACTTTGTCACCTCCTAGCAGGTTCTGCTTCCCCAATTCGACCAGGCCTCTTTCGCTGACATGGCCCAATCTCATGTGCCATAATTCTGTCTTCGACACAGGTTTCGTGGATACAACATTTGTCGAACCACTTACAACCTCAGCCTCAAGGGTATACAAGCCTTGGTTTTTCACGCCTCTCAAGACTTCCTTCGACCCTTTCATAACTTTCAGGATACATTGCTCTCCTTTGAAAACATATCCCTTTCTGTCGAATTCACCAAGAGAAATTAAATTCCTCTTAAGATCAGGTACATACCTAACCCCAGTCAATAGCTTTATTGACTCATCATGGATCTTGAATCTAACAGATCCAATACCTGCAATCTTGCAAGCTTTATTGCTCCCCAGCAACACTGATCCACCATCTTGATCACACAATTCTTCAAACACATTCTTGTTTGGAGTCATATGCCAAGTACATCCATAATCCATAATCCACTCTTCGCAAGAGTTGCTGCTCGACACCACAAGGACATCAGATGATTCATAACCATCTTGCACTATAGTTGCATTCCCATTGTCCTTACCTCCATGATTATTCAGGCACTCAGGGCACACCTTTCTTATGTGACCCTCCTTCTTACAATGATAACATTTGATACTAGACATATCACCGCCATAAGACTTCTACTGAGCCTTTCCTTTCTTCTTGTCAAACCTACCATCTTTCTTTGACGATCTTCCTTTCACGAACAACCCTTCGCCAACTGATGAAGGTTTCTTCTCCTTTCTTTCGTTCAAATTCTTCGAATACAAGGCTGCTTGAACTTCTTCAAAGGTCAGGTACTCTCTTCCATACAAGAGTGTTTCTTTGAAGTGAGTATACGATCTGGGCAAAGCACATAACAACAACAGTGCTTGATCTTCGTCATTGATCTTCACATCAATGTTTTCAAGATCAAGAATCAGCTTGTTGAACATATCCAACTGCTCAGTCAAAGCTTTGTCTTCACTCATCTTGAATGAATACTGTAACGCCCCGAATTAATTAAAATATTTATTTAATTAATTTTTATAATAGAATTGTGTGAATATTATGATTTTGGATGGCTTTGATGAAAAGTTATAATCTATGTGAAGTTGGATTTATTTTGAGAATTTTGGAACAAGTTAGATTAATTAAATTAGATTTGTTTAATTAGAAAAATAGAGTAGAATTGGAGTTGGATGAGAGTAAGGGTAATTTGGTCAAATGTGGAGGTTTAGTGAGGGCAATAGAGGAAAATCATAAAAGAGACTTAAGGGTTTATACGGAGGAATAAGGGTTTTGGAAATTTCACTGTTGCATTGCATTTTGGAAAGAGAGGCAGAGAGAAGAGAAAAGCAGTTAGGCTTTGAGAATTTGCAGTGGAAGGATCGAAGAACACGAAGAGGATTCAAGGCTAAGGAATCATATCAGGTATGAGGAGTGAAATTATGTTATTATAATTGATTTAAGTTTTAGGTAATTGTAGAATGTTTGAACAATCAATCGATGATGAATTGTGATAGAAGTTTAAGTAGATTAAACAGAGAAATTTCGATAGGTGGAATGCTTGAGAAACTGATAAATGACTGAATGTAGGAGTCATTGAGAAATTATGAGAAATTATATAGCACGGATGATGGATGAATTGAGTTGAGTTATTAAGTTTCTGAGTTGTAAATCCACATGAAATTATTGATGTCTAAGACATAAGAAAAGAAAAAAAAAGGGATTGTAGTAAAGTGGCGCAAGCCACTGGTGCAAGGTGGCGCAAGCCACCAAGTGTAGTAAAGGGTGGCGCAAGCCACCAAATGCATAAAGGGTGGCGCAAGCCACCAAGTGTATGTAGGGTGGCGCAAGCCACCATTTCAGTGGGGAAATTGTTATTCAGTTTTTCCAAAAATCGTAACTTTTGATTAGAAACTCCATTTTTGGTGTTGTTTAAAGCTATGAAAAGGTAATAGAACAATCTATAACATGGTAAAATGAAATAAATCATATAGTGTAATCCTCCAATTGATATTGATAGGCTAAATGGTGAGTGTCCTATGTTGATATACCAGTAGGTTGCATATCTGTGTGAAATTGCAGGATTTTATCTAGCAATGATTTAGTTGATATTGGTGATAATGAAATGATGATATTATGATGATTATGGTGATATTATGAGGTTTATTATGTTATTGCAATGTGATGATATTTTGTGATAAAACTGACAGTAACTGTGTAAACTGTGTGAAATTGGTGTGCTTATGCCTGGAAATGAATTGTCTGGTATTGGCTATAATCACATGATGTTGTTTTAAGTATGACGAATATGTGTGAAGTATGTGAAGTGAATATTATGATGAGGATGGAATGATGATGCATTTTGACTAGCCGTGGTCGCATTTTATGATTTTTACGCATCATGCATTCATAGCATATTTTAGGACGAATTGTCCAGTGAAATTTGCAGGATTAAGTGCAAATTGTGAAGTGCTCTGGTTCCAAGCGGGAACCGATCCTATTGGTGGGGATCTTTCGAGATTGAAGATGATTAAGTCATCAGTGAAGTTTCGGTACCGCTTGTAACGCCCCAGTTTTAGTATTTTTATTTAATCGAGTCGTTTTGATTATTTTATTATTATATTATTTTATTTTCGACTTTTATTTGGAAATATGTTATTTTTCAATGTTGTGATATTTTATCGGGTTTTGGGAACGTTTGCGAGATATTTGAGTGTAGGGGTATTTTGGGCATTTCACTTTATTTTTTTCTTAAGTTAAGAAAATAGAAATAGAAAGAGAGAAAAATAGAGAGAAAGAAAAAGAGAAGAAGGAAAAGGGAAAGAAAAGAGAAAAAGAGAAGAAAAAGAGAGAAAACTTGGAAATCAAGAAAACAATCTCCCGACTTTTCTAAACACGATTAAATCGGGTAAGGGTGCGAAACTCGATTATTATATGCTTGTGTATGATTATGTATGTATGTTTTTGGTTGTTATTGGATTGAAATGGAAATATATAGTAAAAACCATATTATGTAAAAATTGATTAGAAATCGATTAAATTGTGTCGGAAATCATGTTTTCAGGCCCATTATTGTTGATACATGTTAGATACATGTTGTTAGGCATTGTATTGGTAATTTTTCTGGTGTACAGGTGAAAATTGGATGATTTTGGGTTGGAAAACGCAGAAGAAATTCTGCAGAAAAATTCTGGTTTTCCACTGCCCATACGCGTATCACTCATGGCAATACGCGTATTGGTCAAGGCAATACGCGTATGGTATTGAAGAAAACTAGGCAATACGCGTATGGAGCTTCATTTTCTCGGCCATCTGCCCATTTGCGTAATGGTATGCGTAAGACTTTAGGGCAATACGCGTATGATGTAGGGCACTACGCGTATTGGAATTTTAATGGGAATTTTGGGAAAAATAGGTCTCTGCCCATACGCGTATGACCTTGGGCAATACGCGTATGGAATGGGCGAGGGAGCAGGGCAATACGCGTATGGCTCAGGGCAATACGCGTATGTCCAGGAGAATTGCAAAATGTGGTTTTTTCGCGATGTCTTTTCTTGTTTAGTCCGTAACTTGTGTTCCGTTTATCCGTTTTTAACATTCTTGGTATCGTTGAGTAGCTATTGAACTGTACTTTCTTATTATGATAATTTTGAGATTGTTAGCCGATTTAATTATGTAGGGAATTTGGAATAGTGTCGTTTTGTCGACTTTTGTCATTATAATTGTGTGTAATTGGTGTGTATCATGCAATGTGCTGTTGATATGGATATGGTATGATTTGCGTGCTGTTGTATGGTATAAATGCATTGTTTTGGGCTTGAATTGCAAAGCATGATTAATGTTGAGTGAGATGATTGCATATATGTGTGCATTTGAATGTCATGAGTCATTGTATGCTGAGCATCATGATGTGCATTCTTGTGATGTCGCGTGCCCTAGGGTGTGAGCGACGAATCGATTCCAGAGGGAATATGCTATAACATCGTGAGCCTTATACCAAGATAACCAAAAGTGATGGTTATAGACGATCGTGTGCCCGTGTGGGGTGTGAGCGATCGGATCGTGAGCCTTATACAAAGAGGACCGAAAGCGATCCATAAACGTCGTGAGCCTTATACAAAGAGGACCGAAAGCGACGGGGAACATCGTATGCCCGACGGGGAGTTACACTAAGTAACGAGTGATGGTTCCAATAGTTCCTGAGTGAACGGGTGTTGAGAATTGATGGAAGTCGGTACCGCTTGTGCATATGCATAGAGTCGTTGTGTCGGTCTCTTGCATTTGCATAAATCATTAATGGTTTGTTTATGTGTGGAATTGTGGATAAAATTGATAAATTGATATATGGATATGTGTTGGTGATACTTGTATTGTGCATGGTTGGTATACCTTGGTAATGGAAATATGAAATATACATTGTGTTGTTTTGTGTTTGAATTCTGGTATGAGTTGTGGTGAGAACAATATATATGTGTATTTTTGGTGTTATATATAATTGTATGCAATTATATTATGATTGTGTTTCTCACCCTTCTGCTGTTTTATAATGCTCTATGAGGCATTGTAGATTAGATTGCTGGAGGTCTTTTTGTGAAGCTTAGGTCTTCATTCTTTTGTCGGTCGACTCTGATATGTGACACCGGGTAGTTAGGGAGACCGTTGGTGATTTGTATGTATATGTATATGTTTATTTTGGGATTGTAGATGTATGATTGTATTTGGTAGACAAACTTTTCATGATATATATATATATGATATTTCAGTACAGATTTTCCGCTTTTATTCTGTATCTGAATTGTGGGTAGTAGGAACTAAGTTCCTTTGTTAATTGCTACCTGATTGTTGCATATCTTTATGGGCAGGTTTATGTGAGTTTGGTTTCAAAATGATGTGACCCCTCGGTCTATGCCATGAATGTTTTAAATATACTCTGATGAAATTTTGAATTTTTATTTATCGCTTTAATAGCTTGGGGGTATAGATTGGGGGTGTTACATTAAGTGGTATCAGAGCCAGTTGGTGTCAGTTTGTGTCAGTCCTTGTCGGTCTTGGTGTTGGGTTGAGCTGTTTGTTTAACCATAGTTGCTGTTATTGGAAATGAACAGAATATGGCTGGTAGGAATGACGCTGCTTTGGCTGCTGCTATGCAAGCTATGGCTCGGGCTGTGCAGGGTGCACCTAATGCTGCAGGTAATGATGAGTTCAGGAAGAACAAACCGTCTGTCTTCAAAGGAAGATATGATCCTGATGGTGCTCAGATATGGTTGAAAGAGATTGAAAGAATTTTCCGAGTGATGGATTGTGTTGAGGATCAGAAAGTGAGACTGGGTACTCACATGTTACTGGAAGAAGCTGATGATTGGTGGGTTAGTACACGTCATGTGTTGGAAGCTGCAGAGGAGGAGATCACTTGGGCTGTGTTTAGCATTGAGTTTCTGAGGAAGTATTTTCCTGAAGATGTAAGAGGAAAGAAGGAAATTGAGTTATTGGAATTGAAACAAGGTAATATGTCTGTTGTTGATTATACTGCTAAGTTTGTGGAACTTGTGCAGTTTTATCCACATTATGCTGAAGCGACCGCGGAATTTTCTAAGTGTGTAAAGTTTGAGAACGGATTGCGTCCTGAGATAAAGCAGGCAATTGGTTATCAAAGGATTCATAGGTTTTCTGATTTGGTGGATTGTTGTAGGATTTATGAGGAGGATAGTAAGGCTCGTTCTACTCACTATAAGAGTGTGAGCGAGAGGAAAAGGAAGCAACAGTTTCGTGGTGGTCCGTATGTAACCCCAGCTGATAAGGGTAAACAAAGGGGAAATTTTGAGAGAAGGTCAAGTGGAGGAGGAATGTCTGGTCCTCTGAGATGTTATAGATGTGGTGATGTGGGACATCTTCAGTCCAAATGTAGGAAAGATTTGAGGAAGTGTTCTAATTGTGGAGGTTTAGGACATGTCGATGCTGATTGTGCAAGGAAGAATGTGGTGAAGTGTTTCAACTGTGGTGAACCTGGTCACATTAGTACGAAGTGTCCGAAACCGAAGCAAGCTCCAGCTGGTGGGAAAGTTTTTGCCTTGGCAGGAACTCAGACTTCAAGTGCAGACCGTCTGATCAGAGGTACTTGTTTTATTAATAGTACTCCTTTAGTTGTTATTATTGATACTGGAGAGACTCATTCATTTATTTCGTCTGAGTGCACGAAGTGTTTGAATCTTGTGTTGTCTTCGATGGGTGGTGAGATGGTTATTGATACTCTAGCAATGGGGTCAGTAACTACTTCTTTGGTTTGTCTAAGTTGTCCTTTGACCATTTATGGTAAAGACTTTGAGATGGATTTGGTGTGTTTACCGTTGGAGGGTTTAGATGTGGTTCTGGGAATGAATTGGTTGCAGTTCAATTGGGTTCATATTGATTGTTACTATAAGTTAGTAAGGTTTCCTTCTCTTGAGGAAGACGAAGACTCGAGTTTCTTATCTACCAAAGAGTTGAAGAAACTTTTGGCGGATGAAGCTCAGTTGTTTGGGTTGTTTGCATCATTAACTGTGGATAGTCAAGTTTCACTGGATGTGTTTCCTGTTGTGTGTGAATTTTCGGAAGTGTTTCCTCAGGATATTTCAGACTTGCCGCCAGAGAGAGAGGTGAAGTTTTCTATAGACCTAGTTCCTGGTACTAGACCTGTTTCTATGGCACCTTATCGTATGTCGGCATCTGAGTTGGTTGAGTTAAAGAAACAGTTGAATGAATTATTGGAAAAGAGGTTTGTGAGGCCAAGCGTTTCTCCTTGGGGTGCTCCAGTTTTATTGGTGAAAAAGAAAGATAAAAGTATGCGATTGTGTATTGATTATCGCCAGTTGAATAAGGTGACGATTAAGAATAAGTATCCTCTTCCGAGAATTGATGATCTGATGGATCAGTTGGTTGGTGTGTGTGTGTTTAGTAAGATTGATTTAAGATCTGGGTATCATCAGATTAGCATGAAAGAGGAAGATATTCAGAAGATGGCTTTTAGGACACGTTACAGTCATTATGAATATTCTGTGATGCCGTTCGGGGTTTCTAATGCGCCAGGTGTGTTTATGGAGTACATGAATCGTATTTTCCACGAGCATTTGGATAGTTTTGTGGTTGTATTTATTGATGACATTTTGATTTATTCTAAGTCTCGGGAGGAGCACGCGGAGCATTTGCGTATTGTTTTGCAGGTTTTGAAAGAAAGAAAGCTTTTTTCCAAATTGTCCAAGTGTGATTTCTGGTTGTCGGAGGTGAGTTTTCTTGGGCACGTGATTTCAGGTAATGGTATTTCTGTGGATCCATCTAAAGTAGAAGCAGTTCTACAATGGGAGGCTCCGAGATCTGTTACTGAAATTCGAAGCTTTTTGGGTTTGGCCGGATATTATCGAAGGTTCATTGAAGGTTTTTCTAAGCTAGCACTTCCTTTGACCCAGTTGACTTGTAAAGGGCAAGCGTTCATTTGGGATATTTGGTGCGAGGAAAGTTTTAATGAGCTGAAGAGAAGATTGAAGACAGCTCCGATTTTGATTTTATCGGATCCTAATGAACCGTTTGTGGTTTATTGTGATGCGTCTTTGATTGGTCTAGGTGGGGTGCTAATGCAAGAAGGTAAGGTCGTGGCTTATGCTTCAAGGCAGTTGAGAGTGCATGAGAAAAATTATACTACTCATGATCTTGAATTAGCGGCTGTGGTTTTTGTGTTGAAGATTTGGAGGCATTATCTCTACGGTGCCAGGTTTGAAGTCTTTAGTGATCATAAAAGTTTGAAATATTTGTTTGATAAGAAAGAATTGAATATGAGGCAGCGGAGATGGTTGGAATTTTTGAAGGACTACGACTTTGGCTTGAATTACCATCCTGGTAAAGCTAATATGGTAGTCGACGCGTTGAGTCGGAAATCGTTACATATGTCCGCTTTAATGGTTAAGGAGTGGGAGCTTTTGGAAGCTTTTAGGGACTTGAGTTTGGTATGTGAAGTGACGCCGGATAGCGTAAGGCTTGGAATGTTGAAGGTTACTAATGATTTTCTGAAGACTGTTAGTGAGAAACAGAAGATGGATGTGAAATTTGTGGATTTGATGACGGTTGGAGAGAAAAGTGAAAATGAGGACTTTAAAGTGGATATTAATGGGGTTTTGAGATTCCGAGGCCGAATTTGTATTCCTGATGATTCAGAGTTGAAAAGGATGATTTTGGAGGAAGGACATCGGAGTAATTTGAGTATACATCCGGGAGCTAATAAGATGTACCAAGATTTGAAGAAGATTTTCCGGTGGTCTAGATTGAAAAGAGATGTGGCTCAGTTTGTTTATGCATGTTTGACTTGTCAGAAATCAAAGGTAGAACATCTGAGGCCTAGTGGTTTGTTGCAACCATTGGATATTCCTGAGTGGAAGTGGGACAACATCTCCATGGATTTTGTGAAAGGGTTACCGAATACACAACGAGGGCATAATGCTATTTAGGTGGTTGTTGATAGGCTGACTAAATCGGCGCATTTCATTCCGATTGACATCAGTTTTACTTTGGAGAGGTTGGCTGAGATTTACATCAGTGTGATTGTGAAGTTGCATGGGGTTCAGTTGAGTATTGTTTCGGATTGAGATCTGAGGTTTACCTCGAGATTTTGGGAAAGTTTACAGAAGTCGTTGGATTCTAAATTGAGGTTGAGTTCGGCTTATCATCCGCAGACGGATGGTCAGACCGAGAGAACGATTCAGTCATTGGAAGATTTGTTGAGAGTGTGTGTTCTTGAACAAGGTGGTTCATAGGATAGTTATCTTGCATTGATTGAATTCACGTATAATAACAGTTTCCATTCTAGTATTGGAATGGCACCTTTTGAAGCACTGTATGGACGAAGATGTCGAACACCGTTGTGTTGGCAAGAATCTGGTGAGAGTTCGGTGGTTGGGCCAGAGTTGGTGCAACAGACTATGGAAAAAGTGAAGCTTATTCGTGAGAAAATGAAGACTTCTCAGAGTAGGCAAAAGAGTTATCATGATCGGAGGAGAAAAGATCTTGAGTTCCAAGAGGGCGATCATGTATTTTTGAGAGTTACACCGGTAACGGGTGTGGGTCGTGCATTGAAATCGAAGAAACTTACTTCTCGGTTTATTGGTCCTTACCAGATATCCGCGAGAGTGGGTGTTGTGGCTTATAGGGTGGTGTTGCCGCCGAATCTGTTGAATTTACACAATGTGTTCCATGTTTCACAACTTCGGAAGTATGTTTCGGATCCGTCGCATGTGATTCCGATGGATGAGGTTGAGGTAAGGGAGAACCTTACGGTTAAGGCATTACCCGTTAGGATTTTGGATCGCGAGGTGAAGCAGTTGAGGGGCAAGGATATTGCACTTGTGAAAGTGGCGTGGGGAGGCGCTGCTGAGGGCAATTTGACTTGGGAGTTGGAGAGTCGGATGCCGGAATCGTACCCAGAGTTGTTCGTCTCAGGTATATTTTCGAGGACGAAAATTTCTAAGTGGGGGAGAGTTGTAACGCCCCAGTTTTAGTATTTTTATTTAATCGAGTCGTTTTGATTATTTTATTATTATATTATTTTATTTTTGACTTTTATTTGGAAATATGTTATTTTTCAATGTTGTGATATTTTATCGGGTTTTGGGAACGTTTGCGAGATATTTGAGTGTAGGGGTATTTTGGGCATTTCACTTTATTTTTTTCTCAAGTTAAGAAAATAGAAATAGAAAGAGAGAAAAATATAGAGAAAGAAAAAGAGAAGAAGGAAAAGGGAAAGAAAAGAGAAGAAGAGAAGAAAAAGAGAGAAAACTTGGAAATCAAGAAAACAATCTCCCGACTTTTCTAAACACGATTAAATCGGGTAAGGGTGCAAAACTCGATTATTATATGCTTGTGTATGATTATGTATGTATGTTTTTGGTTGTTATTGGATTGAAATGGAAATATATAGTAAAAAC
This sequence comes from Lathyrus tuberosus, assembly GCA_022829125.1. Lineage (NCBI taxonomy): Eukaryota > Viridiplantae > Streptophyta > Magnoliopsida > Fabales > Fabaceae > Lathyrus > Lathyrus tuberosus. The sequence goes on from JALAZF010000193.1 coordinate 2,797,700, forward strand.
CATATTATGTAAAAATTGATTAGAAATCGATTAAATTGTGTCGGAAATCATGTTTTCAGGTCCATTATTGTTGATACATGTTAGATACATATTGTTAGGCATTGTATTAGTAATTTTTCTGGTGTACAGGTGAAAATTGGATGATTTTGGGTTGGAAAACGCAGAAGAAATTCTGCAGAAAAATTCTGGTTTTCCACTGCCCATACGCGTATCACTCGAGGCAATACGCGTATTGGTCATGGCAATACGCGTATTGGTCATGGCAATACGCGTAAGGTATTGAAGAAAACTGGGCAATACGCGTATGGAGCTTCATTTTCTCGGCCATCTGCCCATTTGCGTAATGGTACGCGTAAGACTTTAGGGCAATACGCGTATGATATAGGGCACTACGCGTATTGGAATTTTAATGGGAATTTTGGGAAAAATGGGTCTCTGCCCATACGCGTATGACCTTGGGCAATACGCGTATGGAATGGGCGAGGGAGCAGGGCAATACGCGTATGGCTCAGGGCAATACGCGTATGGCCAGGAGAATTGCAAAATGTGGTTTTTTCGCGATGTCTTTTCTTGTTTAGTCCGTAACTTGTGTTCCGTTTATCCGTTTTTAACATTCTTGGTATCGTTGAGTAGCTATTGAACTGTACTTTCTTATTATGATAATTTTGAGATTGTTAGCCGATTTAATTATGTAGGGAATTTGGAATAGTGTCGTTTTGTCGACTTTTGTCGTTATAATTGTGTGTAATTGGTGTGTATCATGCAATGTGAAGTTGATATGGATATGGTATGATTTGCGTGCTGTTGTATAGTATAAATGCATTGTTTTGGGCTTGAATTGCAAAGCATGATTAATGTTGAGTGAGATGATTGCATATATGTGTGCATTTGAATGTCATGAGTCATTGTATGCTGAGCATCATGATGTGCATTCTTGTGATGTCGTGTGCCCTAGTGGGTGTGAGCGACGAATCAATTCCAGCGGGAATATGCTATAACATCGTGAGCCTTATACCGAGAGGACCGAAAGCGATGGTTATAGACGATCGTGTGCCCGTGTGGGGTGTGAGCGATCGGATCGTGAGCCTTATACAAAGAGGACCGAAAGCGATCCATAAACGTCGTGAGCCTTATACAAAGAGGACCGAAAGCGACGGGGAACATCGTATGCCCGACGGGGAGTTACACTAAGTAACGAGCGATGGTTCCAATAGTTCCTGAGTGAACTGGTGTTGAGAATTGATGGAAGTCGGTACCGCATGTGCATATACATAGAGTCGTTGTGTCGGTCTCTTGCATTTGCATAAATCATTAATGGTTTGTTTATGTGTGGAATTGTGGATAAAATTGATAAATTGATATATGGATATGTGTTGGTGATACTTGTATTGTGCATGGTTGGTATACCTTGGTAATGGAAATATGAAATATACATTGTGTTGTTTTATGTTTGAATTCTGGTATGAGTTGTGGTGAGAACAGTATATATGTGTATTTTTGGTTTTATATATAATTGTATGCAATTATATTATGATTGTCTTTCTCACCCTTCTGCTGTTTTATAATGCTCTATGAGGCATTGAAGATTAGATTGCTGGAGGTCTTTTTGTGAAGCTTAGGTCTTCATTCTTTTGTCGGTCGGCTCTGATATGTGACACCGGGTAGTTAGGGAGACCGTTGATGATTTGTGTGTATATGTATATGTTTCTTTTGGGATTGTACATGTATGATTGTATTTAGTAGACAAACTTTTCATGATATATATATATATATATATATATATATATATATATATATATATATATATATGAGATTTCAGTACAAATTTTCCGCTTTTATTCTGTATCTGAATTGTGGGTAGTAGGAACTAAGTTCCTTTGTTAATTGCTACCTGATTGTTGCATATCTTTATGGGCAGGTTTATGTGTATTTGGTTTCAAATTGATGTGACCCCTCGGTCTATGCCATGAATGTTTTAAATATACTCTGATGAAATTTTGAATTTTTATTTATCGCTTTAATAGTTTGGGGGTATAGATTGAGGGTGTTACACATGCATGTTGCATTTCATGACTGGTGGCATTGCATCATATTTGTTCCGTGATGACTTTTGAGATGATTTTGACTTGTGCAACATTTTATGATTACATGTTGTTATGAATAAATGTGTTATGAACAAAATGCTGCTATGAATTATATGCTACCATGAATACATGCTGCTATGTTATTGTTGTTTCAATAGTTATAACTACTATATCTCTTACTTATATCTTTTATAATGATTACGATTTACTCACCCTGCCTATTGAATGTTTCCCCTATCTGGGCAACGCACAGGTGATCCGGAGTAGTATTTAGACGCATTGAAGATTTAGCTTCAGAGTCAATTATTTTTATTTCGGTGGATTAGAAGGCGTCTTGCTCTGATATATGTAACATTGGGGTTTGGGATCATCTGATCGGAACAACTGCGTTATTTTCCTTCTGTTTGGTTGTTATTGGAGATTTATATATTGTTTCCATGAATTTTATTTAAATGCTGAATTTTGAGTTACTGTTTGATGAAATTATGATGAAGTATTTTAATAAAGAACTTGAGACTAAATTTTCCGCTGTGGAGTTTTAATGCTGAATTTTCTTGGAGAATAATAATTATGAAATTTTTGAGAACCCGTGTTACAGAGTAGGAACATATTTATGATGTGATTTTATGAAATGAAATGTGACACCCTTTTTGTGAAGATACTCTGATTATTTATTTAAATTATTGTGTGAAAATGTCGTGGGGTAGAAGGGTGTTACAAATACAGAGCTTGCTTCAGGTACAAACGATTTACCAACGATTTGGTCATGTACAAACTTTCAAGCTTCACCCATAACCCCGATGCCGTCGTCTCCTTTGATACCTGCCGAAGAACCTTATCACCAAGGCTCAACAATATTGCGTTGTGTGCTTTCTGGATCATTATCGTCTTTTCTCTTTCCGTCAATGCAGCATCCATGGCTGCCAGTTCCTTCAACGCCTCCAAACGTCCCTGCTGTACCTGTAGGGCTTTCATCTTCAGGTGCCACAGACCGAAGTCGTTCACTCCGGTGAACTTCTCGATCTCATACTTTGTTGAAGACATCTTCTCCACGCTCACCGCACCAATTTGTTGTGTAAAACAATATCTTTAAGCAAAGTATAAAACGGTTTCTTGATGATCAAGAACCAAACAAGGGTTAACGGAAAACCAAGAAAGAAAACACAAGAAGAAGAAGAAGGAACAACAAGGATTGGGCAAATATAAATTCTGTTTACTATTCACTTTCTCATTAAAGTCACAAATGATTACAAGTGAATATCACAATTTGCCACACTCAACAAACTGAGTGTACTAGCCTATTTATAGACTAACTATGTAACTTTCAGCCCAAGAAACCTAAACAATTGGATCCTTAACACAAGGCCCAATTCGACATTACATACTAGAACAAAACTTCGACTACAGTATGTAACACTCAGGCACCAGCATGTGAACAAGCTTCGACTGCATGCTTGCCTCCTGTCGAAACACATGAAAGCTCTCCTTCGACATAGCATGAGTTCGACCCAAATCTTACAAATTAACCCCGATGCCGTCGTCTCCTTTGATACCTGCCGAAGAAACTTATCACAAAGGCTCAACAATATTGCGTTGTGTGCTTTCTCGATCTCATACTTTGTTGAAGACAACCCTGCTGCCAGTCCCTTCAACGCTTCCAAACATCCCTGCTGTACCAGTAGGGCTTTCATCTTCAGGCCCCACAGACCGAAGTCGTTCACTCCAGTGAATTTCTCAATCTCATACTTTGTTGAAGACATCTTCTCCACGCTCACCGCACCAATATATATATATATATATATATATATATATATATATATATATATATATATATATATATAAACTTATCAAAATAACTATATTAATTTCAGGATAAAACTAATCTATTAAATGGTGGCATATAATAAAAATATAAGATTATTTTTGTAAATTGATTTTGTTACATAATGAAATTAAAAAACTATTGATAAATTATTTTATTGACTTAAATAATCAATTGGCTCATATAACTTAACATGCTTTTATTTTTCGTTCTATATCACTTTTTGAAAATAATTTCTTGTGAAAAATAATTTTTAATTTACAAAGTAACTCTGGAGTTACATCATTTTTTTTTCCATTTCTCCTTGAGACCCTAAAAAAAATACTCATTTTTTTAGGAATACATATAAGATTCATCATTACAAAACAAAAAATAGAGTGGTAATTCGACCATTAACACCGAATTTTGAACTTGTTATTCTCTTGTTTAGCAGGCAATTACTTTACCGAAAAGGATGATTTATTTGGATCGACATGAGAGTCCAACCACATTACATTGCCAAAATCTATGTTGTATACTGGAAAAATGTTTATGGTTAAAATCGTGTTGGTTTTATTCTCTAAATTTGTAGATTTTTCTGTGTATTTTAATTTTGGAAACTAAAACTAAATGGAATTTGACATTTATGAATTATATATATATATATATATATATATATATATGAAAAACAAAAACACGTTAAGTCACATGACCAATTCACTTTTTAAACCTATTTTATTTTATTATTTATTTTTCTATCACTTTTCTATTGACTTTTATGCCACTCATTTTATTTATTTATATATATAATTACTTTGAATTCAAATTTTCATTAAATAAAAACCTTTGACATGTATTTGTTAAAATAAGGCGGGTATAGAAAAACTAAGGCGGTTACATAAAATACAAGCAAATTTTTAATGATAAACATCATTTTCCCCACATTTTTATTGTGACAACTGTTTATTTGTTATTCTTTGGGAATGTCAAAGGGGAAGTATACTCTAAATAAGAGTATAGTATTTTTTTTACCTGTAAAGAAGGAGTTTAATCACTTGAAATTTTTATCATCCGTTTTATATTTATCACCTTTTAAAGATGTGTGCCACATCATCTAAAAGGGGAAGATTGTAAATGTGTGTTTGTAGGTATGACCATCACATTACTACGTAAAACCCATTTAACAACGGTTAAAAAATACATGTAATAACGCAGATCAAGGCGTTGTTATGTAGAGTGTTGTGGTAAATGCGCTACTTATAATCACGGCCCTGGGACGTTGTTGTATTCTGAAAAGCGTGCGTTATATCACAACGGTTATTCTTAACAACCGTTGTGATACATAGGGTACTGGGTTCGAAACCCAGCAGGAAATTAATTACATTAGATGACGGTTGTTATAGACAACCGTCGTGGAAAGTACCTATAGTTTATTATATACAAATGTATATTGCTTGGTTTACCATACACCTATTTAAAGAAATACAACCATTCAAATTGGCAAAGAAATATATAATCTAAAAATTAAAATATTCTGGAAAACCAACTTAAACACAACAATTTTTTTTGAATTGCATTCGTCTCATTCAACACATTTATGTTTTTTAACACATAATATACAATTCAATGGTCTGATTCCCTCTACTCATCGATATCTTTTATTATAGTTTACCTCATCATTATCGCTTATTAACGCGATTGTAAATTATATCGATGAATTGAAGCAAACAGACCATTAAACCATATATTATGTGTTAAGGAACATAAAATGTGCTGAATGAAACGGATGCGATTCGGAAAACATTGATTGATATAGGTCGGTTTTCAAATACATCTTAATTTTCAGAATATAAGTTTCTATTTCAATATAAATGATCGCATTTTCATTAAAAGGTAAGTGAAACAAACAATATACATAGTATATAATAAACTAAACTTCTCAACCTGCATAAGAATTTAAAGAACAAAACATTGTTAATTTACAAGAAGCCTCTATCTTGTGACTTAGCAATGTTTTGTTCTTATTTTAAGAACATTTGTCAACAACAACAACATACAACAAAACAACATGCAACACAATAAAAAAACATACATTATTTAAGCAACAAAACCCCAAGTGGGACTGTAAAAAACCAACATACATTGAGTCAATAACCCATCTTTTATTGAAAATAATTGTGGAGCAGTAGCAAACCAAGATATATATCAAGTTCATCCAGTTTTTGATGTCATGAAGAAGAAATATAAGGTGGATGAAGTTTATACAACAACTTCATACTTCTTATATTTTTCTTCATTGCTTCAAAAACCATATGAAATTTCACCATAGTATACGCTTGCTACCACCATCATCACCATGTATCTACAAGGAAACACAACAAAAATCAAACTTAACCCTAAAACATCATTAACATAATGTTTTCCACAGCATCCTAAAACCAAAACCTAAAACAATAATGTTAGAAAGAAGAGAGCAGGAGAAAATACCATCTTCGCCGCCGTAGGAGTTTGCGTCGGACGTTGCTCCCGTCAGAGTTTGGTTAAGATTCATGAGAAGAGAGGGTTGTGTTGGGGTTTTCTTTAGAGAGAAACGGAAAATATGAAGTAGGTCACATATAGTTTCGTTTATATATTAAAAACTATCACTTTTCGTTACGGTTCTTAACTACAACCGTAATTATAATTTATATTTTAAAATAATAGAAAACTACATAACGACGGTTATAAATAATAACCGTAGTGATAAATAAAAAAGAAATGAGCGCCTATCATATCAGTTATTCTTACAACCGTTATTATACTATATACAATTTTTAATTAAAAAATATAATATAAAATTAGTGTCTGAGTTTAGAGATATCAGCACGGTTTTGGTAGAACCGTGGTGACTTGGGTTCATATATTTTTCATTTAAGGTTATGTGATGAGTTTACCACATATGTGACAAAGTTTTCATTCAAGTTCATATATTCAAGGTTAATTAATGAGTTTACCACATATGTAAATATTTTTAATAAGAATAAGACAATAAAATGCAAGTTTCATATAAATTAGTAAACTCCAACAAAATGCAAGTTTATATTTAAAATAACAAAATTAAAATCTTGAATATCAAATCTAAATGTCCTAGCTGACATAAAATTACTCTAACCAAACGGTGCTTCGTCCTCATCATCTGAATCGAAAATAGTTGTCCTTTTTCTCTTTCTTCTTGATCTCCTTCTTCTCCTCCTGGCTCGTATTTCTTGCAAGGCGACCGCCTGTTGGGTCTATACAGCTTGTTCGGGCTGGAAAACTGGTTGGACCTCTGATGCCTCTGCGACCTGGACTTCTTCTTGGACATCTACTACCTTGGCAAATTCTTGAACATCAACATCTTTAACCACACGCGCATTTTGTTGGACTTCTTGGACAACTTCTTCTTGAACATCTACAGTTTGTTGGACTTCTTGAACTGCATTGTTGGAATTCATTTTGATTAATTCTCTTCAATGATGTTGCTTGTGTGATGGTAATAAGAGGAATAACGTATTTATAATGATTTCTCTGATTCTTCATTTTCTCTTTACATTGAAAATCTAATCGTTTTAGTTAAAAGTCATTATTATTTCTTTAATTCAAAAACCATTGCTGATTCTTCATCTTCCTCATTCATTTTTTATCTTCCTCTAACAACGGTTGACTTTCTCCACCGTTGTAAAATCATTTAAAATTTTATTTTTGTAATAATTCACATAAGCGACACAAGCGTATAACAACGATTGTTTAAACTAACTGTTGTAAAATAATATACATTTTATTTTTTATTTAAAGGACTTAAGGAACACACGCTTAATGTACTCTAAAAAATGGAAAAAATAATGTTGCTGAGAATCGAAGCTTGTCACACATCATTTATTACCACGGTTTTTAAAGACAACCGTCATTAAATCACTGTTCTTATATCCAGCTACTGACTGGCGCGGAAATTTAATTTATTACAACGGTGTATATTTCTTCTGTGGTAAACCTGACGTTGTTGTTTACGCGTTTTGTAGTAGTGTCAGTTTGTTTTGATGATGAAAACTCATGAAGTAGTTTTGAAGACAACAACTCTTCGGAAACATGTGTCTCTAAAACATACAATTTTTTATTATGCTTGAGGACAACCCTCATGTTTCGGTGCCAATTAAGAAAATTTATCCCAGAAAATTTTTCTTTATCAAGGATTGATTGTAAAACGTTTTTAGAGGTATTTAGGTAGGAACTTCTTTCAATTGTACCTAATATAATTCTCAAATATTATCAGTTAGGTGAATATCTCCTTATTCTAGTCTTTGCTACTATGTAAAGGCCATTTTACCACAGTTGGAAAAATGATACCATCATGCTTGACCAACCATGGTAAGGTAAATGGTGGTAGTAAGTGCTCTACTTTCCACCATGGGCTAATGTCTGTTGTGAAAAACTAGATAACGTTCTACATTTCACCATGATTGAAAATTCCAACCGTGGTGATATATACCAATTTTCACCATGGTTGACAATTCCAACCGTGGTGATATGTACCACTTTTTACCACAATTGGAACTTCCAACCGTGGTGAAATGTCAGCCATCCCACTTTTCACCACAGTTGGATGTTCCGACCGTGGTGAAAAGTCAGTCAGCCCAATTTTTTATTTTTGCCGCATGCTTTGACTGACTACGTTGAGAACTTTCATCATAATCAAATATTTCTAACACAACAACAACAATAATAACAACAACAATAACAAAAAAACCAAGAACAAGAAAAATAATAAGAACAACAAGAACAATAACAAGAACAACAACGACAACAACAAGAAAAATAATAAGAACAACAACAACAACAATAACAACAACAACAACAACAACAACAAAATCAATAGAATTATTAAACATTAAATCTCAACAACAACAACAAAACAAAATCAACACAATCGTTAAATATTAAATCTCAACAACAACAACAACAACAATAACACGACAACAAGAGAAAAACAACAACAACAACAAAATCAATAAAATTGTTGAGCGTTAGATCTAAAAAAACAACATCATTAAACACTTTACCTAACACAAGAATAACAACTAACATTGCTAACTTGAATCGATGTTTTCCTTGCCTCGTTCAAGTTGGAGAAGAGACGGTGGAGTTCCGAAACTTGTTAATGAAAGAAATGATGTTTTCTAGTTTCATAAATGGAAGAAATGGTGTTTTCGAGTTTGGTTTCGTAAATGAAAGACGAAGTTTAAAGGTAGAAGATGAAGTTCGTCTAAGTTCGTCTAGGGTAAAATGAATGAACATGGAGTATTATATATCTTGGAAATGTAATTTATTTTTAATTTTAAAATAAAAATATGAAAATGTCACTTTTCACCACGGTTGGAATTCCAACTGTGGTGAAAGGTGGCTTAAAAATAAATAAATAAGAAAACTGTTGGTGCTGAGATTCGAACCCATGACCAGGCACTATTTTTCACCACGGTTGGAATTCCACCCGTGGTGAAAAGTGGGTTAAAAATAAATAAAAAGCCAAAATTTTTAGTACTAGGATTCCAACCCATGACCAGACACCTCTTTTCACCACGGTTGGAATTCCAACCGTCCTAAAAATTGGCTTAAAAATGAAAATAAAAGGAACGCGGCTAATTGAGTAGATTCTACCACAATGGATAATTTGGGTGAGGTAATAGTTTGTTACGAAAGGTATATTTTGTAGTAGTGTCATCATATGGATTGTTCCCAACTCTTGCTTCTAAACGTATATAATCGTATTATAATTAGTTTAGTTAAGTTCGACACAATATTTTAGCAATTGAATATTACATTTATCCTATCGCGTCTTACTAATATAGAACATGCCCCTCTTGTTAGGAGAAACCTATATTATTCGATACTAGTCTTGATGAGTTATAAATTTTGAAAAGCATATACTTAATATTCATTTTAAGGGAATTTTAATTAGTTTGATTTCATCAGCTTAGTTATCATATAAATAACCTCTCATATGTATAAATATACTTTCATATGCATCAACATACATATAAAATGATACAATTTATGGCCCCTGGCGCAATTGTTCCCTCAAGCCAATGAGTGAACCTAAGCTAAACCTAATAATGATCTATGTTTCTCCAAGCTAGACCTCCATGGTTGTCCTCATTTGATATTGTCTTATTATTTTTTCATTACATTACATTATCTAAAAGAATACTTGTTTTACATACGAGGGAGTGAGATGAGAAAATAAGTTACATAAAGAGATTATAGAGAAAGTCACGACACATATGTCGTATTTAAAATTCCCAAAACAAAATAAAGGAAAACTAAGGCCATAACCGTCACCGCAAGGCAACAATAATAAACAAATTTTATTATTATTATTTTTAAATTTTGTTAATTAAATAAATCAAATTAAATATCGACGATTGATCACACTACACAAAGTAAGCCCGGGGTTTCGCTTCCTGGTCACTTGGAATTGGCGTCATTTTTCGTATAAACACTTTATGCTTACTAAAAAAATGAATGGCACAACTCTTGCGCCGTCAAAAATTCTAACACAACACATTTGTACCATCAAAACACAATGATTGATTATTCAATATGATTGATTGAAATTCCATTGCTTCATCATACTAATGTCGAATTTCAAAGCAGATGAACAATGATCGTTCAAAGGAATAACAATCATCACACAATCGAATGGGCGAAATAGAAATAGTATATCGAATATACCATCATTGCAACGTAATTACATATATCATATATATACTTTGATAAAATCACATTTTTGTAACTTATGGATGATCAAAGTATCGTTGCTTCACCAAACAGAAGTCAGATTGTTAAGCATACTCATCATCAAATAATCCAAATCGAACACAACATGATGCCAATTTTTAATTACTTAATTCTTATTTAATTCGGTATATGTTGTAATCAAATTAATACAGAAAAAATAGAAAATAAACAACTATCTGATACATGGTTTCGTAAGTGGCTCTGATACCACTAAAGGGAAATTGTGATACAAAACGTAGCGGAACACAAAAATTTCCCTTTAGTTGATCATTATGAATGATGCATGATCGATGATAGAATGATTACCTCTTATGGAGATTAACACATTTGATACAAAATCATAGGGATGATCACGAGCGTTGAATCACTACGCCAAAATTGCTTTTTGGCAACACCACATAGACAACGCTTTTTATCAAAAGCGCTGTTATATGTGTTAAAAAAAACACGCTGAAAAAAAGCGCTGCCTAAAGGGCTACATTAGAAAGCGCTTCCTAAAAGCGCTGCTAAAAGCCATACAAATGTGACACCTTAGAAAGCGCTGCTAAAGGCACACTTTAGAAAACGCTTTTAAAAAGCGCTGCTAAAGGCCTTACGTAGGTCACACATTAGAAAGCGCTTTCTAAAAGCGCTGCTATAGGCAATTAAAAAGAAAGCGCTTTTAGAGAAAAAGCGCTGCTAAAGCTAGTACATAAGAAAGCGCTGTCTTATGTTATTATTTCATAAATATTAAAAAACTTTTCATTATTTCAGAATGCTCTAATCATTTGTTTTCTTTCTCCCTCTCTCTCGCGACTTCTCCCTCCGCCGTGTCTCCCCCTCTCTCGTGACTTCTCCCTCCGCACTGTTCCTCTGTTCGTCTTCTCCGACCGGCGTTCCTCTATCCGTCTTCTCCGACCGGAACTGTTCCTCTGTTCGTATCTCCATCTTCTCCGACCGGCATTCCTCCGTGAGTGTTACTGTTTCTTTTGTTTGTTCTTGAGTTTCAGTGATTATTTAATGTTCTTGAGCTTGCTATATAGTTTCTTTTGTTTGTTCTTGAGGGTTTGTTCTTGAACATCTTGTTTTGTTTTTGTTTTGTTTTTAGTTTGAATGTGTTAGTTTGAATGAGTGTTGTTATATTATAGGAAATTATATCCATTACAAAAATGAGGGTTGTTAGAAAAATGAGTGTTATAGAAATATGAGTGTTGTTAGAGTATCAAAGTGTTGATGTGGTTGTTGTCGATTTGGTGAATTAGTGTTGATGTGGTTGTTGTTTGAATTTGATTTTGAAATTGTTGTTGTAGTAAAGTTGGAGATGATAAATAGTGATATTTGTGTAGACTAAGTGTTTGATAAAATACTTAAGTGAATTTTTGAACTCAAGAATTGTGATAATAATTGTGATGAGATTTGGATTCTTGAATTGGTGTTAATTGTGATAATTGTGTTGAATCCTATAATTTTTTATAGAAATGTCGAAGCCTCTTTTTGTTACTACTTGTTGCTAATTCATGAGATGATGGAATTGTAGTTTGGATAGAAATGTGATTCACTTTCTTTCAATACTAAAACTTCAATTCAAATTAGAATTCCATCAACTTTTGGAATTGTATTTCATGCTTGACACTGACACTTTTGTTGTGAATTTTCATGCTTGACATCCGTGCAAGATTCATGCATTTTTGAGCTGATTTTTCATGTGAAATAGTTGCTGCCCCGTGTACGGAAATGGTACTTCCGGTTGGATGTAATTCGAGCCATATAGTTTTTTGAGTCCGTTGGCATGTTTGTATGCTATCGTGCAATTTTCATGCGATTCCGTTCCGATGATTTGTGCGCCTATTTTTGAATTTAATGCTATTCGACTCCATTTGTATGATATATGTTTGAGTCTTTTTGGTCATTTACGAACTATTGCGCTTGAGTTTGCTTGTTTCCGGATTGGTTTTGTATGCGTTTCAAACAATTGTGTCACCGTTGCCCGGGTTTCAAAGTATTGGTTCCGATGTTTGTTCGGATTGCATATTATCATGTTGCTACTTGTTTTTGAGTTGTGAATTGCATGTGCAAATTCTGGTTGCATTTCCTTGTTGTTTATAGTATGAACTGTGTAGAATATAATGATGTAGTTGTCTGAGGTGTTATTAACTTATTGAATTTTCTATATATATATATATATATATGGGTTACTTGTGAACTGCGCAATACTTTAACATGAGCACTTCCTCAAAAAACTCCGCGGCCAAGAAGGTGATCGTGAAAATGAAGAAGGACGATCCAAATGTTGCAATATCTATTGCATCATCAATCGGAGTAACCTTGTCCAGGAAGAAATCTGTGACAAAGATGAAATCCCTCACAAAAGACCGCGCTCCGAAACGTGATTTTGGTACAGATGTTGATGAGGACTGGGATGAAGATTGATTCAATTTTCTTCATTCAGGAGGCTGGAGAGAGAGCGATTAGCTTCTAGAGGGGAAGCTGTATTTTGTTGTTGTTTTGATTGTCCCCTTATATGGGCGTTAGTGATTTTTCTGGCCTTCAGGCTCTCTTTTTAATTGTATTGTACAATGTTTTGGCTCGTCTGAGGCATTTTATATAATATATCATTTTTCCTCCTACAAGGAATTACCCTTTTATGTATATGCTAGCCCCTCGAGTACTTAAGTGAATGTGACTTAGAGTGGTCAATCATGAGGTACCAAGCGTTATTTTTTTGCCTTTTTGTTTTCTGAGACTTTATATTTGGGGTATGAAAAAGCGCTTTCTAAAGATGCCAATAGAAAGCATAAAAGACAAGAAAAAGTGCTGCTAAAGACCCACTTTAGACAACGCTTTTCCAGAAAAAGCGCTGCTAAAGGCCTACTTTAGAAAGCGCTTTTCCAGAAAAAGCGCTGCTAAAGGCCTACATAAGGCAACACTTTTGCATAAAACAAAAGCGTTGTCTTTACCTATAGCAGCGCCACCTTATGCAGCGCTTTTAAGCGCTGTTAAAAGCCAAAAAAAGCGTTGTCTTTTCCCTTCCGTGGCATAGTGAATGCATAACAACACATCTACTCAGTCCACACGAACAACGTGCCTTCAATATTAATGCTAGTTGCTAAGAATGAAGACTTTGAGGTGTGTGAGTGTGTGTGTGTGTGTGTGTGTGTGTGTGAGAGAGAGAGAGAGAGAGAGAATTTTATGAAGTATCAAAGCTTATGCACAAGGATTTTATTTATAGAACCACTTGTGTGGGCTGAAAGCTAAAAAGCCCACTTAAGTGCACCGTACTTTATGGTGTACTATATTTCACTTAAGCGCACAGTACCTTACCGTATTCCATATTCCACTTAAGTGAATCATACCTTATGATGTTCTAAAATTCACTTAAGTGCATTGTACCATACGGTGTTTTGTAATTCTCTTAAATACATCGTACCTTATGGTGTTCCTTATCTATTCTATCTCTCATTACTCTGTCCTTATGTGTGTGACTCTGTAGGTTCTCGTGACATTGGAAATTATATTAAATCACACATTTAATATAACAAACAGTGAGTGATATATAGCAACACACCACTGCTATCTAAGTCACAAAAATGTCATGTGATCTCACAAAACAATTCTGTGATAATGCTTGTGTGTACACTTACCCTTTTCCCTCATGTTTTTATTGAACACAAGGCATAGACTGTGTCACCTTTGTCTCGTGTTAAATATTGGGCCCTTAGACATTTATCCTGTTTTGCAAGATGGGAAAATTCCATCTAAGCCACTCATGTCCCTCATCATGATTTGTGGAGTACCCATCAACTGTCTTTATGGTCATCCATTTACGGATAATGTTTGATCATCAATAAAGTACTCGACTCCATGTATAGGGTTCATAGTGGTTTCAGGCCGAGGGGTAGTATACACCACTATCTGTAGCGCGAATTTTTGCGTGGTTGCGAAGCACTATCGCTTTGGGGTACTACAGCTCGATTCATTTTGTATCCTATTGAAGCTGATGAAGGAAGGGAAATAGATGTCTCCAATTAACCCTGCTTGTAAACTGAGTTTGAACAGATGACTGTTGGTTTACAGATGCAACAAAGATTGTAGGTCTCTCTTAGGTTATTTTGTTAAAATAGTGCCCGGGCGATTGGTGGGAGTTTAAGACTGATGCTTTTCGATTGATATGTTAAGGTATTGGATTTGGGACTTTGGATTAGTGTGCTCGCTAAGATTTTTCTTTCAATCTTTTGCCTACGTATTCCCGTTTACCGAAACAGGGAAATCAGAGCGATTGTAGTTCCTCCTATTCTATGGGAGGAAATGGTGTTTTGGTGTCTTGTTCAAAGCCCAAGACGTGAAGCTGAAAAGGTGGTTTATATCTTGTTCAAAGCCCAAGATGCGAAGCTAAAAGGGTGTTGACTTTAGAGAGAATTTGTCATCTCTAAAGGGGGTCTGTTTGTCACAACTGTTGGGTGACTGACTATAAAGGACGATTACTTTAACTGGGATATGTGAATCCTAGCAATGCCATAATTTCCTTTATAGGGGGTTTTAACCTGAAGGAGAAGACTTTAACTCAGTGTAGAGCAATGCTATCTTTCATTAGGAATTTCTCATACTAAAAGAGGGACAGTGGCGTAGATGTAAATAATCCAGAGGCTTGCCGCTTACAGCGATTAGATGAAAGGAGTTGTTGATGTTTGTATCCTGTGAACGAGGCACAGTTTTGCTGCTAAAAGGTTGATTGACTCAACCGGGGTTTTTCTTATATAAAGTCTAAGAGGAGGCTATTTGTAGCGAGCGATTTTGGACACGGTTCTTAAGCGCTGGTCGCTCTCTGCGGTTTGAGCTTAAACTACAGGTCGATTCATTTTTTATCCTATTGTGAGCTGATAAAGGAAGGGAAATAGATGTCTCCAATTAACCCTGCTTTGCATACTGAGTTTAAACAGCGGTCTGTTAGGTTACGGATGTGATCAATGTGGGGGACCTTTCTTGTGTTATTTTGACATACAGGTTTCTGGCGGGGAACAAGGATTAGGATGTTAGGACTGATGCTTTTTGATGGATACATGAGAGTATGGGATTTTGGGTTTTTGTTTAGTGTGCTCGCTAAGATTTTTCTTTCAATCTTATGCCTACGTATTCCCGTTTACTGAAACAGGGAAATCAGAGCGTTCGTAGTTCCTCCTATTCTATGGGAGGAAATGGTTGTTTTGGTGTCTTGTTCAAAGCCCAAGACATGAAGCGAAAGGTGATTTGTATCTTGTTCAAAGCCCAAGATATGAAGCTGAAAAGTCTATTTGTATCTTGTTTAAAGCCCAAGATATGAAGCTAAAAGGTTGACCTTAGAGAGAATTTGTCATCTCTAAAAGGGGGGTCTGTTTGTCACAACTGTTGGGTGACTGGTTATAAAGGAGGATTACTTTAACCGGGATGTGTGAATCCGGCAATGCCATAATTTCCTTTATATGGGTTTTTAACCTGAAGGAGAAGACTTTAACTCAGTGTAGAGCAATGCTATCTTTCCTTAGGAATTTCTCATGCTAAAAGAGGGACAGTGGCATGGATGTAGATGATCCAGAGGCTTGCCGCTTACAGCGATTAGATGAAAGGGAAGGAGTTGTTGATGTTTGTATACTGTGAACGAGGCACAACTTTGATGCTAAAAGGTTAATTGGATTAACCAGTGGTTTTCTTATATAAAGCCTAAGAGGAGGCTAATATGTGTCTCGTACAAAGCCCGAGAGAGAGGCAAAAAGGTTTTTGACTCAACAAGGGAATCTTTTGGTATCTCGTATAAAGCCCGAGATGGAGGCTAAAATTAGTTTGGCTCAGTAAGAACCTTTTTGTATCTCGTATAAAGCCCGAGATGGAGGCTAAAGGGTGATTGACTCAACGAGGGAGTCTCTTATGTGTCTCGTACAAAGCCCGAGAGAGAGGCTAAACGTTGTTCGACTCCGCTGGGGAGAATCATTTGTACAAAGCCCAAGAGGAGGCTGTGGTAACTGTTTCAATTAAGTGACAGGTCCAGTATACTGATTTTAAAAGAGAAAATTAGTTCTTATATGAGCAATGCTGTACTCAAGGATTTGATCCAAGGATCCAGGTTATTCCTGTTCTTTAAGGAATCGGGAAATCCGAAGGGTATTGAGACTGTCCGAGTCTACGGGTTTCCTTCCTATTTAACGAAGGGGTCACTTGAGAATGTCTTTGAGACTCAAGGAGATTAGACTGTCCAAGTCTAGAGTGTCCTCTTTTATACCATGCTTTGAGAAACGGTAGTAGACTCTATGAAAGGACTGTTCTATGAAGGTGACTAAGTTCTGTTCCTATACCTCTAGGAGGTCGTCGGGACAATTTGTACGAAGCCCAAGAGGAGGCTGGAAACTTTTAAGAAGCCGATCGGTCCTTGTACTAAGCCCAAGAGAAGGCTATCATTCCCGGAGGAAGAGATCATTATACGAAGCCTAAGAGGAGGCTGTGAATACTTATAAGAAGCCGCAGGGTCCTTGTACTAAGCCCAAGAGGAGGCGGGGTTGTTTTTAGGAAGCCTGTGGGTCCTTGTACGATGCCCAAGAGGAGGCCGATGCTTTTAAGAAGCCCGTGGGTCCCCAAACCCCGAGAAATTCAAGGCAAGCTATTCACAAGGAATAGATCAAGTCAGGAAAGTTCGAGAATTTGGAAGAAACTCAAAGATGCCATTCACGGAGAATACATTCATCTCTGGGAATAGAGTTTCTTGATAATTCCTAATGAGGACAGCCGAAGAGAAGACTGTATCTGGTGATCCTATTGGGGATCTAATTGTCTATTTCTACGAATAAACGAAACGGCGTCACCTAGTTCTAGACGTAGTTGTCGGGGAAACTCGAAATATCTAAACTATTATTACACAGTTGATATGAGTTTACGAAAGAAGACTTACAGTGAAACAGCCCCACAATACAGTTATATGTATATGAAAGCGGTAAATGAAAGCAATAACCACTTACTCGGTTGTAGAGCTTCCATGCTGTTTGGTTAGTTGTTCAACAAAGAAAGATTAAAAACAACAGTATATTCAAAATCAAAGGAGAAAGTGCTTTGAAAAAGAAAGATTTAGGGCTTACAGCTCAAGGAGAGGCCCCGATGATTTTATCAGTGAGCGCACTGTTTGAATTTGTACAGAGGGACTTATACAAGTGACTGAGGCCCAAAATGTTTTTCTGTACAAAGGGATGGGTCTTACACTCTTTCAAGAGGCCCAAAAAAGTTTAAAGAAAAAGAGTGGGGCTTATAACACGAGGGTAGGCCCAGATGATTTTTTCGTTTAAAAATGACGATCGCGCCGAGGTTTTCTTTTAACGCGGAGGGACTTATACAATAAGTGAGACCCAAAATGTTTGGTTAAAAGTGGGTTGGGTCTTACACTCTATTAGAGGCCCAAAAGTTTTAAATGGGTCTTATAGCTCGAGGAGAGGCCCAAAAGGTTATTTTTCAAAAGGCGACGATCGCGCCATTTGTTTTTGACGGTATCGGGACTTATACAATGCACTGAGGCCCAAAAATGATTTGGTCAAAAAAGGATTGGGTCTTACACTCTATTAGAGGCCCAAAAGTTTTGAATGGGTCTTATAGCTCGAGGAGAGGCCCAAAAGGTTTGTTTTTATACGGATGATGATCGCGTCGAACTTTTTGAAATACAACGGGACTTATACAATAAGTGAGGCCCAAAATGGGTTGTATTTACAAAGGGTTGGGTCTTACACTCTATTAGAGGCCCAAAAGTGTTTTGAAAATGATTTATGAGGGTTGAATTAATCCAAAAACCCTAATTTGTTTTCAAAAATGTATTTAATTGAATAAAAATTCAATTAAAATGATCAAAATTGTTTAACATGTGAAAAACAAATTGTGATCTTGGATTAATGCTTCAACAATTAAGTATTGACCTACAAAATAATTAGAAAGCATTAAAAGTTGCAAAATCAATGTGGAAAAAATATTTAAAATGTCAAAAACAATTAAAATATTAATTCTTTGCAAAAATATCAATTATATGAAATAAATAATATTTTTGGGATTTTTTGGGAAAATAAAATATTTTAAAATTTTTGTGAATTATTAAAAAAAGAATCAACTCAAAATCATTAAAACTCAGAGAGAAATTAATTTTTGAATCAATTAAACAAAAATCACAAAATTCAAATATTTGAAAATTCAAAAAAGGCGCCAAGAACAGCTGAAGAACACGCGCGTGTTCTGGGTTTGGCTGATTTGCATTTTCTATCCAATCTCCCTGAATACTTGATTATAACATGCAATCCATATATCATTATGCTCGTCTCAACCTCACGATCATGTCTATGTCTATTAATTTCATTTAAATTAAACACATAACAAGAAATCATGAAAAATCCTCAAGAACCCTAATTTCTGCATGAAGGCCAGGATTTTTGATACACGATTCAAACAATGCAATTAATTGAGGGAAAACATTCCATGCATGATTATGAACATATGGCCAAATTATTGTGCAGCAAAAATTGCATGGATCATAGAGTTAGAAGAGCTCATGCTTACCACTTGCAGCTGGTGATCGTGATTTGTGTTGGAGGTGTTACAGCTAGGTTCCAATGATGTGGATAGCTTCCCTAGGTACCAAGTGATGTGTCTGAGTGCTTGGAATGGATTGAAATGGTTTGGAGTTGAAGATGGCACCTCAACTGCAAAACTGTCAAGAACTTGAGTAATTGGCTGGTGATTTTGTGAAATCAGTGTTCCAGATGTTATGTGAGTGTTTGGATCACTTCTATATGATGTATGTGAGGTGTGTGAGTGATTTGTTTGATTGGAAAAGCTCCCAAACTCAAAACCCGATAGCTACCTTGCTAAGAAAGGCATTTTTGCCAAGAGAAAGAAATTTTGAGGAAAGCATCTGTTAGATGGCTTTGGTGTACTCAAACTGATCACAATTGAGCTCTATTTATAGTAGAGCAAGTTTGTTTTGGGATCCACAGTGAATGGCAACTGCAGCAGGTGTTTGTTCAATGTTGGCCAATGGAAATCTAAGTCTCCTCTAGCCATTGACTAGAGGTTAGGGCACAGGGCTGTGGTTCCCTTGGTCTTGGATAAGTCTTGACTGAATTCAGTTGCAAATGGCTCAGTCCATGCCACCTTGATGCTTCCATTGAATTCTCCAATCCAAAATTGGAGTCTTGTCCCTATTTGGGCCATTCTAGGTTCAACATGCTATTTCTTGTTCCAAAGACTTTGGAGGCTTGGCTCAGTGATTGTCCCCTTTAGATTCAATCCTCTGAGGTGTCCAAGTGGATAGGAGCATTTGAATTTGGCTGATTTTCGTAAATCGAGCAAAGTTGCAAATTCTGCCTTGCCTTGGCAGATTTCAGCAAGGCAACTTTCCAATGTCATATCTCATGACTCAAATGGAATTTGGTAATGTTCTTGGCCATTTTGGAAAGCCCTTACATGATACAACAACTGTTTGAACATGTTTGGTTTTGATCTCTTTTGAATCCAAGTGAAAAATCCCTCTAAATTTGGCAAAAAGTGAAGGCAGATTCTGACTTAGTGAAAATTTCACTAAGTGTTGGAAAAAGTGATATTTTCACATTTCAGCCACTTTGATCACTCACTAACTCAAAATACTTAATGAATTGGACTTAGGTCTAGTTGAAGTTTTTGTAGAGGGTAATGAGGGCTACAAATCCATCTTTCGATGAAAAAAAATGGCTTTGTGGTTTAGGAGTTATGATCCTCCAAAGTTGGTGCCCTTGTCACTTTATTTTTAACTTAGAAAATTTTCTAAGTTTTTATGGTTACCCCTTTTACAAGTTATCCCACTTTTCTTGATTTTTCTTGATGAATGATGATTCAAATCATACATTAACATCATTTTAGGGTTAAAAATCCATTTTGGTGAAAAATCTCAAAAAGTCAAAGTTGACTTTTGTGCACAGTTGACTTTTTATCAGATGAATTCCAAACTGTGCAATTCTTCAGGAAATCATGTCCTTGACCTAAATCAAACTTGATGGACATGTTCCATGGGTGTCATAGAGTATATTGATGCATGTCATAGGGCTTGGGAGCATGTCCTGGTCAAAAGTCAAAGTTACAGTTGACTTTTCCCTTAAAACCCTAACTGTGGTGCAGATGAAATTGAGACTTGTTGCTCAAGCTTCTTGGATTAATCCATTGTTCCAAATGGATCAATATAGTTCATTAGAGACCCTCAAACCCTCTCTTGAGGTCTTGGCTCATGATTTGTCCCAAATGTCAACTTAGGGGTGAATTAGGTCAAGAACCCTAATTCCTGATTTTTGATGAATGCATCCCCTGAGGCAAAATTGACTTGATGATTGGGTCCATGAGGTCCCATGGAGTATATTAGGTTATGTTTTGGATCATTGGCTTGTGCCCAGATGAAAATTTTCCATCTGGAGGCCCTGGTCGACCAAAACCCTAATTTGGTGACACTGTCGATCTTGAGACTTGATCCACCTAGAAGGGAGCATCCTTGTGCTTGATCCTTGAAGTGGGAGTCCTTTTTGATCCTTTGTGTATGTTTGAGAGGTTTAGACAAGTTGAAGATTATGTCATTCCTTGATTGATCCTTTGTCTAAGGCTCTGAGAGGGCTTAAAACCCTAATTTTGATTGTAGTGGATGCTCACCCATCTTTGGGGAGACTGATGAGGTATGATGGTTCCTCCATATTGTGATGATGAGTGACATAATGATGGGACATCTTAGTGGTCAAAATTTGGGGTATGACAGATGCCCCTATTTAATCTTCTTGGACCCGAAGGTGTGAATGCCGAAGGTATTCGGGCATTCGAGGTGCAAGAGGATTAAATATCAGAATACCCGAAATTTTGATGGTGGTTATGAATGGTAGCTTACACATTCATCTTCTTTAGCTAAGCAATGATGCTGGTCTTAGTTTCTGATTTAAACTTCCCCTCGATCCTGGTCTCCCACCAAGGAACTGGTCTCAGTTTCTTTTGTCAATAAACTTTACTGACAAGGGACGCTACTCGTAGCGGTTTTCCTCAAACTCCTTGCCGAATTTTCCTGGGGAGGTGCCATTTGAGTGGAAAAAGTTTTGATGTCAGACTTGCTGGGGAACCCAGTCATCTGAGTTGTAGAGGTGTACAAACTTCTCTGTTGGAGACGCCATTTGTCAATTCTACTGGGGAAAGCGAGTCTCTTGAGAGACTGTTTTCGTTTGGGGGCTTACATCATACTTTTCTCAGGATCTTTCCGGAGAAATGCCATATGATGGGATCCAATTTTGAGGTACCGATGACCTTTTCATCGGTGGGTTTTTCGGAGAATGGCAGATGTACTGCCAAATCTCTGCTTAGGAGGCTTTCTCTGGGGATTTTCCTTAATCTGGGAAAGCAAGGATATCATCTTCAATGGTGAAGAGTGACATCAGTCGAAGGTTCTCTGGTCTTTCAGAGGTTCAAGTTATCAAAGTGGTCAAGGGCCAATTCTGATCCAGAAATAAACTGGAGGAGAGAGAATGTTCAGACGCAGCGTTTCCTGACGAGGCAAGAACTGATGACTCGATTGAGAGAACTTCTATCACTAGGGGACAAGACCGACTAGAGTGATAGTGATGCAATATGAAATGTGAATGCAAATCAATAATGCATGATGTGTGTATGTTTATGCTGACAAAACTGACGCGACATACAAACTAATGGGTGAACACGACTGGATACTCGGCCATCGCGGGGCGAAGAAGTACCGTTGGTTCAGAATAGCAATTCCGCCTTGCTTAGGAGAGATAGTCCCGGTTGGGAATACCGTTGATCGGGCTTAGGAGATAAGAACTCGGCCGAGGTGTGTCAGACAAAACAAGGTCTCTGACACAGTTGATCCCTTCATTCAGGCGTACTAGGCCTAGAAGGAGTACTTTGATTCTGCACTTTGAAGTTCGCTTACTTCTGGAGAAGCGACCGATGTTCCTTTGATGTTCAACAGTCAAAAGAAATTGCCGACTTTATTTTAAAAGAAGAAAAAGTTTTAATAGATAAATTCATTTTTGTTTTATTTCAAGAATCGTTAATCATGTTAACAACGTCGTTCTGTAAAGCTAAAACAAATAAGAATTACAAACAAAAGCACAAGGGCTCAAATTTTATTGATGAGATGGAGATCAGCCAAACGCATGATTCCAAAGAGTATATACAAAGTTTGAAAATGGTAATTTACAGGGAAAAGGGCTACGTTGAAACATAACAACCATTATCCTTCTACCAACTTTGAATTCGGGGCATCCTGAGCTTCTGTCGAAGATGACCTTGACTGGAGTTTTCCTCCGATGGATGGTGTAACTGCTGCTGCTGAGGGACTTGCCTCTGTTGAGCATAGTTACTTGCCACTATCCCTAACTTTTGCTTGGATTGTACTGTGATGTTTCCAATCCACTGAGATGATTTTTTTCTCTGTCTCTAACTTTTACCTGGACCGCCCTTTTGGGTTTTCAATCCACCGAGACGTTTTTTTTTTTAGTTTAGGCGAAGTATTTCTGGACTACATCAACATTTGTGGGGTAGGCAAATTCCTCTCCGTCCATGGTTGTAAGTCTCAAGGCACCGCCTGAGAAAGCTTTCGTGACCACATAGGGGCCATCATAATTCGGAGTCCATTTACCTCGCGAATCTGTGAGAAATGATTGTATCTTCTTGAGCACGAGGTCTCCTTTCTTGAAGATGCGAGGTCGAACCTTTTTGTCGAATGCCTTCTTCATTCTCTGTTGATACAGCTGACCATGGCATAGTGCTGTGATTCTCTTTTCTTCGATCAGATTCAGTTCGTCGTGTCGGCTTTGACACCATTCAGCTTCGGTGAGCTTGGCTTCCATCAATACTCGGATTGACGGGATCTCTACTTCTATGGGGAGCACTACTTCCATGCCATACACTAGAGAGAAAGGGGTTGCCCCTGTTGAAGTGCGGACAGATGTGCGATAACCGTGAAGAGCAAAGGGTAGCATTTCGTGCCAATCTTTGTAGGTTACCACCATCTTTTGAACGATCTTCTTGATGTTCTTGTTAGCCGCTTCTACTGCTCCGTTCATCTTGGGTCAGTAGGGAGATGAGTTATGGTGTTCGATCTTGAACTCTGCACACAACTCTCTCATCATCTTGTTGTTCAAGTTAGATCCATTATCAGCAATGATCTCGCTTGGAACACCATAACGGCAGATGATATTGTTTTTGATAAATCGGACCACCACTTGCCGGGTTACATTGGCGAATGACGCTGCTTCGACCCACTTGGTGAAATAGTCGAGGGCTACTAGGATGAATCGATGTCCGTTTGAAGCCTTAGGTTCGATCATGCCGATCATGTCGATTCCCCATATGGAAAATGGCCATGGGGAAGAAAGAACTTTGAGATGTGATGGCGGTACATGAATTTTGTCGGAGTATATCTGACACTTATGACACCTCCTCATGTACTTATAGCAGTCAGATTCCATGGTCAACCAGTAGTACCCTGCTTTCAAAATTTTTCTCGCCATTGTATGTCCGTTGGCATGAGTGCCAAAGGATCCTTCATGAATTTCTTTCATAAGTGTGTCTGCTTCTGGTCTCTCGACGCATCGGAGCAAGACCATGTCAAAATTTCTCTTGTAGAGAGTGTCACCGCTCAGGAAGAAGTTTCCAGCCAATCTTCTGAGGGTTTTCCTGTCTTTCCTTAGTGCCCCAGGTGGGTACTCTTGTTTCTGAAGGAAGCATTTGATATCGTAATACCAAGGTTTATCGTCTATGACTGCTTCAATCGTGAAGATGTAAGCGGGCCGTTCAAGGCGCATTATGTCGATCTTAGGTAGGTCGTTCCATTGACCTACACTTATCATGGAAGAGAGAGTGGCTAATGCATCAGCCATGTGATTCTCTTCACGAGGGATGTGATGAAACTCAACTCTGTTGAAGAAGGGTAACAACCTTCTTGCATAGTCTTTGTAAGGAATCAATCCTGATTGGTATGTGTTTCAATCTCCTTTTATTTGATTGATAACCAGAGCTGAGTCGCCATATACGTCCAAGTTTTTTATCCTTAAATCAATTGCTTCTTCGAGACCCATAATACAAGCTTCGTATTTGGCCTCGTTGTTCGTACATTTGAACGTAAGTCTGGCGGTGAAAGGAATGTGGGTACCCTGAGGGGTAACAATGATTGCCCCAATTCCGTTTCCATAATGATTAACTGCTCCGTCAAAGATAAGTCCCCAATGGGAACCTGGTTCTGGCCCTTCACTGGGTAACGGTTCATCACAATCTTTCATTTTTAGATACATGACATCTTCGTCTAGGAAGTCAAACCCGATTGGTTCTTGATCGTCAATCGGTTGATGAGCCAAATGATCGGCTAAAATACTCCCTTTAACGGCTTTCTGAGCGTGGTACTCTATGTCATATTCTGATAACAACATCTGCCAACGGGCAATTCTTCCCGTGAGAGCAGGCTTTTCGAAAACGTACTTGATTGGATCCATTTCGGAGACCAACCAGGTAGTATGACGAATCATGTATTGGCGAAGACGTTTGGCTGCCCAAGCCAAAGCGCAACAATTTTTCTCAAGCATCGTGTACCGAGTTTCACAGTCGGTAAATTTCTTGCTTAGATAATAAATGGCAGACTCTTTCCTTTTGGTTTCGTCTTGTTGGCCAAGTACACATCCCATTGAGTCCTCTAGGACTGTGAGGTAAATGATCAGTGGTCTTTCTTCCACTAGAGGTGATAGAATCGGCGGATTCAACAAGTATTCCTTAATACTGTCGAAGGCAGTTTGGCAATCTTCTGACCAAACGCAATCCTGGTTCTTTTTCAATAATTTGAAAATCGGCGCACACGTGGCGGTCATAAGGAATATGAATCTGGAGATGTAGTTCAACCGTCCCAGGAATCCTCTGACTTGTTTTTCAGTTTTCGGAGAAGGCATTTCCTGAATGGCCTTGACCTTGTCAGGATCAACCTCAATTCCTTTCTGGCTGATGATGAACCCTAATAGTTTCCCTGAACGGACACCGAAGGTGCACTTGTTGGGATTCAGGCGGAGCTTGAATTTTCTTAAACGCTCGAACAATTTTGACAGGTGGGTCACATGCTCCTCTTCTGTCTTAGATTTTGCAATTATGTCATCGACAAATACCTCTATCTCTTTCTGTATCATGTCATGAAACAGAGTAGTCATGGCCCTTTGATAGGTTCCCCCGGCGTTCTTCAAACCGAACGGCATTACCTTGTAACAAAAGGTACCCCATGGGGTAATGAATGAAGTTTTCTCCATGTCTTTCGGCGCCATTTTGATCTGGTTATAGCCCGAGAATCCATCCATGAAGGAGAAAATTTGAACTTTGCTGTACTGTCTACCAGTATGTCAATGTGTGGTAAAGGAAAGTCGTCCTTTGGACTTGCCTTGTTCAGATCCCTGTAATCAACACACATTCTGACCTTTCCGTCCTTTTTGGGAACGGGTACGATGTTGGCTAACCATTGAGGATATTTAGATGTAGCGAGGAAACCTGCGTCGATCTGTTTATGTACCTCCTCTTTGATTTTGATGGCCATGTCCGGGTGAGTCCATCTCAACCTTTGCTTCACTGGCGGACATTCCGATCTCAACGGTAAGTGATGTTCCACGATGCTGGTATCCAACCCTGGTATATCCTGATAGGACCAAGCGAATACATCGGGGAATTCTTTGAGAAGCTTTATCAAACTCTCTTTGGCAGTTGGATTGAGCAGTGCCCCAATCCTGATTTCTTTTCTCTCTTGCTCTGAACCCAATTTTACCGTTTCCAACGACTCTTTGTGAGGTTCAATGGACCTTTCCTCTTGTCTGAGTAGTCGGGAGATCTCTTCTGGAATTTCGTTGTCATTTTCTTCTTCAGCCCCAAATACCGGGAACTCAAAGTTAGGAGAAGGCATTGGATCGTATGTTTCAACGGGGTTTAAAACAAGCAATCTGCATGACGTGATGATTCGTGTTTAGAAGAGATAGAGGAAAATGCAAGTGTGTGCAGTGTTTTTATTTTATTACTGCTTGTTTTTATTATTGAATTGTTTTTTAGGATTACCATTTTCTGAAAAAACAAAAAGAGAAAACAGTAATTAATGCGAAAATTACAGAACGACATTATTTTATTAATGAACAAGTCGATCCTTGAAACTACAGCCCTATAAAACAAAACTTTGTCGCTTCGAGCAAAGCGAAGAGGGAAATTTTACAGAAAGCGAGCCCTATCAAAACATCCGTTTCACCTGGGCAGGGTGAAAGGTTAAAGATGGCAATTACTTTGACTGACGGACGACCTTCGGAACCTCGACGGCAACCCATTGGCGGTGAACTCCTTGGTGAATCACAAAGTCTGGCACCTTCCTTGATTTGTCTTCAGAAATGATGCTGATTTCTGGTGGAGTGGGATCATTGGAATCTGTCTCCCAGGCAGAATTGTCGTAGGAGAATTCCTCTGTTGTATTATGCATAACATTTGTGCTCTCAGCTGTATCTCCCCATCCAGTAGGCTGGATATCTTTGAGCCTGATACGAGAGCTTTCAGGAGCGGTGTATTTGACCATAAAGTCGTATTTCCCACTCGGTTGTCCCAAGGTGTCCCACACTTCTTTCGAACTGGAGGAGTCATCCCTCTCGATGACGTTGACCTCGGGAAAAACATAGTTGATGAATTCAAGTCCTGCAAACGTTGCAAATTCATCGTCATGTTGAGTAGTTTCTGAATGACCTGAGTGTTGATCCCATGACATGGTGGGGACATAGGTATTCTGTTCAATGACGGTCAGCTGATTTTCATTGTTCGGCTGACTCTCTTGCCCCAAGTTTCCTGGGTAAGGCTGCCACATTGGCAGGCCATCCATTAGGCTATAGTAGTTGTAGTCAAAATTGTCTTTCATCGGAGTGTCTTCCTCTAATGAATTTGGCGGAGCACGGCATCCTTCCGGATCACAATCCCCGTATATCATTTCGACGTCTGATCTTTGTATAAATCTCGGACTTTCTGTAGGAAAGCAAAAAGGCGTAGGCACCTCTTCCTGAGACATATAACCGTCCTTGTTAAGGTAGGACTTCCATTCTTCATCTGTGTCAGAGGGATCTTCCTCATTGATAGCATGTACTTCTTGAGACACTGGGTGAAGAAAACCTCCACTGTGGAAGAAGTTTTGAAGGGGATGAATACTTTCATCGCTGGCAGCTGTCTGGGTACAGGTTGTGGAAAAACCAAGACCCTTCTTTGTTTTATTGTCAATAGGAATGACAAGCTGTCCCCATCCTGTTGTATCGGTACTCTCGACTGCTTTGATAGCATCTTTGTATGAGGAAATGGAAGTTCCTCCTTTGAAATGATTGTCCTTGCTCACCGACAGTGCTTGGAACTGAGTTCCAATAACCTCCTCGGGGTCTACATAAGTAGATGATGACAAGTTGCTCACAAGCAAGGCTTGTTCCCCACAAACCGTGACAAGTTGATCGTTCTTGACGAACTTTAGCTTTTGGTGGAGGGTTGAAGTAACCGCTCCAGCCTGATGTATCCAAGGTCTTCCTAATAAACAACTGTATGTTGCCCGGATGTCCATGACCTGGAAAGTGACTTGGAAAGTGTGAGGACCGATAGTTATGGGAAGATCAACTTCGCCGATAACTGTTTTTCTGGATCCGTCGAACGCTTTGACGACGACCTTGCTGATTCTCATCGGAGGGCCTTTGAATGATAATTGCATCAAAGTGGACTTTGGCATAACATTCAGGGCTGACCCTATGTCTACCAGTACGCTGGCTAAAGCATCGTCCTGTCAGTTAACTGTGATATTGAGCGCCATGTTATGACGGCGACCCTCTTCAGGTAATTCCTCATTACTAAATCCCAAATTGTTGCAGGAAGTGATGTTAGAGACAATGCTATCGAACTGTCTGATTGTTACATCTTGTTCCACAAAGGCTTGCTCCAAGACTTTCTGTAGAGCCTCCCTGTGGGCTTCTGAACTGAGTAACAGTGATAATACTGAGATCTTTGAAGGAGTCTGTAATAGTTGATCAACAATGTTGTATTCACTCCTTTGGATGAGCTTCAGCATCTCATCATTATTTTTCGAAAGGTCGGGATTACTGGATTGACCGACTGGTGGATCGGAAGCTTCCGTTTGAAGTTCCTTTTCTTTGTTAAGTTCTCCAACTCCTCGGTTGAAGATTCGACCGCTCCGTGTTACACGACTGATGTCTGCAATATTCACGACGGAGGGTAATGGAATTTCCTTTCCATTTTCAATTATCGTTGCACCGTATTTGTAAGGGATAGCCTTAGCTGATTCATACGGTAGTGGTCCCGGTAGATAGATGATTATGGGAACCTTCTGATTCTTCTGACCATCATAAGTGATCTCGATTCGTTCCCGGTTGGGAACTTTAGATTCGTCAAGTAGAGGGATAATGGAAAAAACATCCCTGGTCCTATGATGACTAGAGATCGTGATAACATCCTCAACTTGCTCGGCAAGGTAGTTCGGCGTCCAGTTGATGGGTCCAGAACCCGGATATGGGCGAATCTCTCCACGATCTACCTGACCCTGAAGAGCTGCTCTCACAAAGTAACACCCTTGGTTACTTTCCGAACAGACGCCGCAACGTTCATAGTTGTGCGGTGGCACCTGGCCACGCCCACTTTGAATACAATGTAACCTCACTAGGTTAGCTTCCACAGATCGGACATCCTGACTCTGACGCCGAGTGGGGTTTCTGTTATTGATACTAATCTGTTGAGTATCTTCATCCATATAAATTGGCATCCACCAGTGATTTAACAAGTGCTGAAGTGCCTCCCGGACAAGGGTACAACCTCGATCGTTTTTGCAACCTGCTTTACAGCTTTGATAGTGATGTGATATTAAGAATCCGAGCCGGACCTGCTCAGCATGTAACTCTACCAGGTTGGTATTCATCACGCGAATATCGAAGATCTGAACCATGTTGATCTGATAAGGGTTCCTATCATGGTAGTCTCGGATCCATCCAAGATCCATATGACGCTGGAGGGCCTCCTGTATGAAAGAGCATCCCTGTTTGTTTACCGAGCAAATCAGACAGGAACTGTAATCGTGCCGCGACAGATTATGATACTGGCTTTGCCTTGAGTGCATTGCCACCAGATTGACATTCATTGCACAGATATCATGGTTCTGAATGACGTTAGAATTCGTGTAAACCATGTTAACTCCACGAACTCGGTGCTCTTGGATCCATCCGAGATCCATCTGTTCCTGTAGAGCTGCTTGCACCACAGAACATCCTTGATTGTCTTTAGAGCAGATATCACACTGGTGATAATTATGAGGTGGCACATGGCCATATCCACTCTGTCTACAATGCATCTTGACCAGATTGGTTTTCAACAAGAGTACATCATGAATTTGATAGACATCGTTAGTCTCTCCTTCTATCAAATTGACTGCAGCCTTCTCATGTTGACGCAGCGGGTTCGTTAGAACATTAGGATTTGTATCCTTGAAATATAAGACCCCGTTGTTGTACCCTAAATTTTTACCCTTAGATGTCATCCAGTTCTTGTGCATCTTAGGAGCATCTCTGCATTGTTTGAGCTAGCCCATATCTTGTAGTTTGTTTCTTTATGTTCAAATTAGGTTTACCTATCATCATGAAGCTCTACAAGTGGTTTGAAGCAAGTCAAGCTAACCAGAGGACATCCAGTGCAAAGATTGTGGAATTAGGGTTTCCACTGAAGAAGTCACTAAGTAATTAGCTCTATCAAGTCAAGATTTGTGTGGTTCACCCACCATATGAAGTCATCTATATTCAAAGACATCATCCAACAAGAATTCAAAGTCTATACATCCTCAACAAGAGAAGTTCGAGCCTCAGCCTCACTGTGCCTCCAAACTAGGGTTTCTGTGGCACTTATCAGTCAACAGCTTTGATCTTCATCAAGATGGACTCCTAAGCCCTAATTCTTGGTTTTATTGGTTTATCAACATCCTCAAGAGTCTCCTAAGACCTTTAGATGAGAAGGAAGAAGCAAGATCACAAGATATAACCTCAGTGCATTCACAGTCAAATTTAGGGTTTGACTGAGGCCCTAATCTTTTGGAATTTTGGAGCAAATGAAGAATTATTGGTTCTAATCATCATATTTTGTCTCATGGAGTATACAAAGTATTCATATCAAGTTTCATGAGGTTTCTTTCAAGGGAAGTAGGGTTTTGACCAAAGAATGTGTCATTTGTGAGATTTTTCCCCTAATAGCCCATTTTGAAAGGACCATAACTCCTAAACTACACATCCAATTGGAATGGTTCAAAGCTCATTGGAAAGCTCTTTCCAAGATCTTCAATTTGTTCAATATGAAGTTTTGTCTAAAAATGCTTGGATTTTGAGTTATGGAGCTTCCAAGGCATTTTGACCAACACTTAGAAAATTTTCCAGCATGTTTCATCACTCTTTTTCTCAACTTTAGCGCCACTTTTCACCATTTTCTATTTGGATTCAGGTCTTGAGTCCCAAATGAAAGTTGTAGAGCTTGTTGAGAGCTTTCCAACCATATGTGGAATGTCTCAAGGGGATAATCCGTTCTCAAGTTATGAATTATTTAAGAAGGGCACTTGAAATTGTTAAAACTCAACACTTAGAATTTTTTTCCAAGTTTCTTTTGGACAGTTTTGAGGACACGATTTTTGTGAGCTACTTTTCTACCATTTCAAGGCATTATTTCAACAATCTTCCAACATCAAACTTGTAGTATCATGCAAGAACTTTCATTTGAACCTAAGAGCATGAAAAATGGATCATCAAGTAATGAGATATAATTTTTACAACATGGCCACACGAAAATGGTTGTTGCACCAAGAACACCATTTTTTGATTTGAATTTCGTTTCCCTCTCCAAGTACACCATCTGCAGACCTGTCACCACCTTTTCCAACATCTCTTCAACCCCTAAAACCCGCTGCACACACTTTGCTTTTGTACTTCTTTGTTACCTTTGCAAGCTACCTTAAAACATTTCCATCGTGTACATCCTTGGACCAAAAGACACGAGCCAAAATCATGCCTTTTCTGACTTATTTGGTACCAAAAGAAGATTCACATGGCTCTATGTGCTCAGAATAACCACAGCCATATCTCAACATCTTTTCCATGATATTTTCTCTCCAAATTGGACTCTTGGCACATTGGATAAACACCCTCTTGGACCAGCTGGTTTCCCTATAAAAGGGGCTTTCCTCCACTTCATTTGGACACACAAAATCATCAACAACAACACTAAAAAAACACTCTGAGATTTGTCTTCTGAAAGAGAACGAGGAGCTAGCTGGGAGAAGGAGAAAGCTCTTGCAAATTTGCATGGAAAATAGGTAAGCCTCAAACTCTTATTTACCATGTTCATTACACCATGATAACTGTTTTGCATTACTTATGATTAGATCACCTATATTGTTGTTTTTTAATATTCAAAGTGCTTGCGGTATATATTGTATATGAACTGCATGTTGAGTTTGATAAAACTCTAAGTAGTTGCCCTAACATTTTAATCATTGTTATCATGAATGTTTGTGTTGAACATGTTGGTTAAGATATTCATGTTACTATGCTTTTATATGCTGCTTCTGTTTAAACGATGCCATGATACTTGTTATGTAGGTCAAGCTTGTATGTTGTTTGGTTTGAGTTAAGAAGAATTCTGTGTTGACCATAATGCCATCTCCTTCATATTTAGAAACCGAACTTACATGAACACATTTTGGATACTATTTGTTGCCCTGTTTGTAATATATGCATGATAATGGTACATGTTGCATGTTGTTTCATTTTATGTTGCAATAAATGATATGTGAAAGTTTCTGTTAGGTTTTGCTTTTCATGGATGAAGTTTAGAAACCAATGCCAAATCTTGTATACTCATTATGTGTATGTTTGACTTGCAACAATGCCAAATCTTGTTTGATAATATCTCTAAACTGTTTATGCTTTGGATATTTGTTTGAATGTTCATGCTAGGTTGATTCGTTCATAATATATGTCTTTATCAAGCTGTCACAGTTCATGTTGTTTGTGAATGGGATATAGTTTGTTTTGCTAGGTTATCATTTTAAAAGATGGATACTTTTGTTTTCTGCTCACACCCGAGTTCAGTTAAAACCCTTTGTATTGTTGATGAAACCTTTTGCTCATAATTTCATGATGTTGTTGGTTTGCTATTCTGTGATAGTTTGTTATTAATATCTCATGATAGTTTGATTGTTTACGGCACTCGTTTTTGTTGTATGATAGCATTGAGTGAAAGTTTGTTTTAATGATGCTATGTCTATATGAAATTGTCTTCTATGCATCTTTGATATTTTGATTTTTATCTTGAACTATCGGTTTAGAAGTACGCTGGATGTTTTGGTTTGTGTTCAACTCATGTGAATCTTAGCTTTCCATGTTTTGTTTATCGTGTGAGCAAGTACAGAAGTTTGTCATATCACATGTTGTTTTGATGAATTGTGGAAAAAAATATGTTAATCTGAAGTTCTATTTGGATTCATCACTTTTCTTAAACTAACTAATATCTTTTTTAACCATGGTTTTCAATCGATGACTGCTCATGTTGTAACCATCATCTTGTTCGTTTACTGGTTGCATCATATTCTATGTTCAAAATGCTCCATGTTGGTATTTTATTTTGTGTTATTTGGTCAAGTCTTAGTAAAGTTAGATTGATTAGAAGTTGGGTATTCATGTTGATGTTTTACTTTAACCTGATAGCAGTGTGTTTGTTATGCATGTTTTGCCAATGCCATATGTACGTGATTTATATTGGTCTTCGTTTCAGTGGCTGCGTGTGCATTTTGTTTGGTTTTGGCTCTTGCATGTTATTTAATACGTTACAGTTCTAATTAAATGCATGTTGTTCCATTTTTTCATGCGTATTATTGTTTGGATTTTGGCATTTTATGTTGTCTTGTTATGCGTTCAGTACCATCACGTGTAATACATAATCACGCACCACTTCCCTATGTCTGCGCATGCGTGTTTTGTCTTTATTACATTTTCATTGTTTGGTTGGTTTATTAATTAATGAATGTATGCTAATAAACGGATGTATAACCGTCCCAACGGTTCACCATATGCCATGCCAATACCCTTTCACCACAATGTCTCAGGTTCAATCTAGCGGATCAACCTTTTGACATTTTTTCTCTGTTTTTTCGCCTGTGCCTTGTTCTTTCCATTTTGGGACTTGCGCCTTTTATTTACCATCAGCACCCCCTGTCTGGCCCAATTTAATTTCCCTTGTTATTTTTAACTAAACCAATTACTTGCATGCACCCCCTGCGTTTTTTATTTTTGTTTGTTTGATGTTTAATTTTATTTTCAATTTAATTTCATTTGATTAATGAATATGTGATGTGTTTTATTAATTGTTAATTAATTGTTAATTGTTTATTAGCTTTTATTTTTTTTTTAATTATCAATTATATCTTAAATGCATTGTTAATCCTATTTGTGATATTAAATGTTATTTTCAACCATGTTATTAACTCTTAAATTACCAATTTGTGTCTTAAATTTGCATGTTTTAAATGTATGACTAATTGTTAATTTCTAAATGGTTAATTATCCATGTATGATTAATTTTTAATTACCTTGTGTGTTGTAATTATTAATTCTAATTGCCTTGCCAATTAATTATCAATTGTTGGTTTAAATATTAATATCATCTATGAGCATTTTTCTTGACATGTTATGTTATTAAATTGACTTGTTTAATTCTTAGGACCATATATCCATGTTGAGTGGCCATATGCTTGACTTTATATGAATATTATCCTTCTCTCAATATCATCTTTTACATCATTTCTATATGTTTGTCTTCCTAAAGATTGAAGCATATTGATGTGTTCTTTTATATCATCCTTTATGTTTGTCTTCCTAAAGATTGAAGCATATTTGATGTATTCTCTTAATCATGTTCATCTTATCCATATCCTTGTCATAAACATATTGCCATCCTCATGCTTATGTTGTTTTATCTATTATATCAATGTCCTATCTTTTATCATGTCTTATTTATTGCTATTATCAACTGTTTTTCCCCTTATTCCAAAGGAAGGTGAATAGGGTTGACTCTTAAAGTCATGGCCCCCATCTTAACCTAAGTAACCTCTTAGGAAGAAACCTTGTTTCTTGGCTTCATCAAGGGCCATGAAATTACAACTAGCTTTAGGAAGAGTTCTTCAACTCTTAGTGATATTCATCATAATGAATTTATCACTTTCCCCTACTGACTAAAACATAACATAGGATCATTTCAACTAGATCTAGAGAGTTCTTAAACTCTGCAATGAGCTTGTACTCATTTCCCCTCTGAATATTGACCATAGTCAATCATTCAGTAGAAGTAGAACTACACATACTCTGATTCTATTCCCGAGGATACGTAGGCGTAAAGTGCGATGCTTTATCGAGTATACTTAGATACTAACCCCTAGGGTTTTCAAGCCTTTAGCATAGAACCCTTAGCAAACATAAGATAACATTAACAAGAGGTTCCCGTAGAGTACTACGGGCGTTTAGGGTGCTAATACCTTCCCTAGGCGTAACCAACCCCCGAACCTTAGATCTTTCCCTTTAGGTTTTTCTAACGATCTTGAACCTTTCCTTTGGATAAATCAAAGTCGGTTGTAAAAGAAAATGATGCAAATTAATTAATAATTTGTTATTCAATTTTCACCGCAACAGAAATGGCGACTTCACTGGGGATTAAGTTAGACCTATTGCTGGTCCTTTCCTAAGAGGGTTAAGCGTATCTTGTTTTGTTGTTGTTATTCATGTTTGCTTATTTGCTTGTATGTGCTTATGTATGTCATATTTGCTCATATATTTGCTCATTTGTTCTTGCTTGATCTTTTGGGTTGACATGGTATCTATGAGTGAGATAAGTCCTAACCCGGACTTGAGAGCACATTATTATAGGATCGTGGTGTAATCAATAGTCGGTTGTAGGCAGTAGTACCAACAATCTATGGCATATGATGACGACACTCAGATGAGGCCCTTTGGGATTGTTGATGTCTGATGTGAGAAGTCGCATTGATATTACTTTTTCAAATGGGAGCCAGGGATTCTGAGGACCGTAGTTACCTTTACCCCACTTGGCCTTTTAGGATGTAGTGTGGTGACTATGAGGGAGCCAGTCCTGAGTAGTTGTCACGCGATACTACACTCAGACGAGTTTATCTTGAGAATATTATTAACTCGTGTAAGTAGTTACATGGGCCGATAATATCCGAAAGATCTACGTAGACTCTTGGAACTTTTTAGAACCCTGTTCTGCAGATGACAAACCAGTAGTACATACCTGTTGGGATGGGTAGACCTTAACTTCATTCAAGAGACCTCAAACCTATAGCTTGTTTGCTGTGTGTTTATATTTGTGCTTGCCTGTGTCTGCGCATTGCATACATCTCATTGCATCCTTCTTTGGTTTTAAGGAACTCAGTCGTATTTTTCTTTGAAAACTTAGGTATCATGGATATTGAGAAGAGAAACACTAAGAAGTTCAACTTCAAAAAGCCCAAATTGGCAAAGCTGAAGAAGTTAACAACCTTGATACAAGGACATGAGAGCTTCCGTAAGAGATATGGGAGATTGGTTAGCCTTCTTGGGACTAAAATGGAGGAAGGAATCCTTGACACCTTGGTCCAATTTTACGATCCTCTCTATCATTATTTTACTTTCCCGGATTACTAACTGGTTCCAACTTTAGAAGAGTATTCTCATTGGATTGGCTTACCTGTAAAGAAACAGAGACCTTTCAGCGGTCAGGAGAAGATCCCGACTCCAAAGGAAATTGGCGAGTCTATTCATTTGGACGCATCAGAGGTCAAACCCCACATCACCACCAAGGATGGTATCAGGGGATTACCATCCAAGTTCTTATACGAAAAAGCTTGTCAGTTCTTCAACACAAACAGTATTGCTGCCTTCGAAGCCACCTTTGCTTTGTTGGTCTATGGTCTGTTCTTGTTTGCTAATGTAGAGGATTTTGTCGACGTCAATGCTATCAGGATCTTCATCAGTAGAAACCATGTGCCTACACTACTAGGTGACTCCCTCCATTCTATTCACCACAGGACTCTTCGAGGAAAAGGAACTATTTTGTGTTATGCACCTTTGCTTTACCAGTGGTACATCACACATCTACATCGGACGTCAAAATTCCGAGACAACCCCGACAAGCTTCGTTGGTCTCGAAGAATTAGTTCTCTTACCCATAATGACATCTTTTGGTATGACCCGATTTATGACAGGAATGTATACTTTAACAGTTGTGGACCATTTCCTAATATACCGCTTCTTGGTATTCATGGTGGGATTAGCTACAGTCCTGTTCTTGCTAGACGCCAGTTCGGATTTGCAATGAAGGAAAAACCTAAGAATATCCATGTGTCTGGTTTCTTTTATCTTAATGAAGAAGCCACTGATGAGACCAAAAATGGAGTTTGGTGTGCTTGGGATAAATTCCACGAAAGTACTAAGGATGAGTTGGGGAAGAGAAACTGTGTGTCCTTGGAATCATACCTTCAGTGGGTTCGATCCAGAGCCCATGACCTCAAGATGCCTTATTTTCCCAGGATACTTCAACAGCCAACTATTGCATCCCCATCTGCTATTCCTATTGAGCGCATGGAAGAATATCAAGAGAATCTAGCCAGGATAAAGCTTGAGAGAGACACATGGGAGTGGAAATATCATACCATCTGCATTGAGCAAGAAGAGATGAAAGAGAAGATGAAAGAGAAGGATGATCTGATTGAATGGCTGGAAAGACGTGTGATAGATGAACCTCAGGCACAGGAGAATTCATTTTTCTCCAGCATGAGGCCTACTTCTAGCACTCATGAGTATGCTTGCATTCCTCCAACATCTGGCGCTTGGAAAGGGATTGTTGACAAGTTGATTTTCGAAAATTAAGAGTTGAAGAGACAGAAGAGAAGACGTGAAGCAGGGCACTCTTAGACAGTGTTTATTTTCCCTCTAGGCTTAGTTGTTGTTCCTTTTGTATTTTGGGCCTTTTTTATGTACTTTCCAAGTTGTAAAACTCTTCTCAATATTCAATGAAATGAGGCTTTGTTTTATTTTTGTCTCGCTTGAGTTCCTTAAAACCAAGTGCATTCGCATGTTGCATTTTCGCTAAACTATCAAGTTACTAATCTTGTTTTGCAGATTTTGTAGAGATGGATGCTGCAAGGAAAGGAGTTTGGCCTTACTTCTTTGAGTTGCCAGAGGTGGATCGTCTGTTGTGGTTAGGAGAAATGATTGAAGACCAGTCAGCCTTCACTGACAGATATGGGTGTGTCATACCCCTGATGAAGACACCAGTAGTTGTGGGACCTCTTGAAGTTCTGGTCCAGCTGTATCACCCAGCATACCGTTGTTTCTTGTTCCCTGAATTCCAGTTAGTGCCAACCTTGGAAGAGTTTTCAGCCATGATAGGAATTCCAATCAGGGAAGCTCCTGTCTTTTCTGGAATCAAAGAAACACCTTCTGCCAGAGACATAGCCAGGCTAACCAGAATTAGGCTATCTGATGTTCAAGCCAACTTGACTAACAAGGGAGGAAAGCTGGGGTTGCCAGCCCAGTTCTTGATGGAAAAAGCTCTGTACTTCAAGAATAGGGGGAGTGAAGCTTTGTTTGAATCCACTCTAGCACTGATGATATATG
The DNA here is from genome assembly GCA_022829125.1 of Lathyrus tuberosus. Classification (NCBI taxonomy): domain Eukaryota; kingdom Viridiplantae; phylum Streptophyta; class Magnoliopsida; order Fabales; family Fabaceae; genus Lathyrus; species Lathyrus tuberosus. Next base: position 2,836,120 of record JALAZF010000193.1, read on the forward strand.
GTTTGTTCTTGTTCCCGAATGCCAAGGATTTTGTAGACACCCAAACTATTCAGCTGTTTGCTGTCAACAATCCAGTTTCGACGCTGCTGGCTGATGTTTACCATTCCATACAAACCAGATATATGAGAGGCAATGGGCCAATTATTTGCTGCGTGGCCCTCCTCTACAAGTGGTTTGTTTCTTATCTGCCGAAGACCCCAACTTTCTGGGAGGTCGAGGACTGTAAGGTGTGGTCTAGGAAGTTGATGGAACTGAAGCATACCGACATTGAATGGTATGATTCAACAGACGAGGGAATCACCATAATCCATAGCTGTGGAGATTGCCCTAACGTACCTCTCATGGGAAGGAATGGTTGTATCAATTACAACCCTGTCCTCGCTCGCCGTCAGCTGGGTCATTTGAAGGAAGGAATCCCAGATAATGAAGACATGCAGATGATCTTTTGTGACGAAAGGGAAGGTTTTGAGATGAAGATGCGCTTGAGTCGCACTTGGCGCCATATCAACAGACAGTTGTGGAGATCTGAATGCCCAGTCACAGAGGCTCATTTGCAATGGTCTCGTGACATAGCCCGAGTAATGATGAAGCCACGTCCTCGCCATGAGTCCCCTACTAAAACAAAGCAGAGGATGATGGAGGAGTTGGGAGAGCTGGTTCTCGCTAAGGAAGAAACAAAAGAGCGCATCGTCAAGATAATGAGGGTGATCAATGGAGGAGAAGGATCGTCAACCGGCGGGTTTTAATTTCTAGTGTTGTTGTTGACATTTGTGTTGCTGTTGTATCTTTTAATTTTGTTGTATCTCTACTTATGTACTTGGAGTATGAGAATACCCTGCTCCAGATGTAATGTTTGCCAAACTCTTAATGAAGAAGTTGTTTTATCAAGAATCTATTTTCTACATTATTCGTAAAATATCTTTGGTTTCTTGATAGTTTAGCTTTGCATCTGCATCTCATTTGCATCTTTGCATGTGCATATGCATTCTTCTGTGTCTCATTGTCGTTTTGTCTTCTTTAGAACCATCACCCTGATCTCTCTACATTTGTCATAACATCCAGGCCAGGCTTGAAGAGGGAAGATGTCTGATAATTGTGAGAATTTGGATCAAGTCAACGACGAGCTCAATGAGTTGAGAGTAGGCATGGGGCAGATTATGGAGGTTTTGCATGTTATACGAGCAAAAATGGATACACAGGCTACTGTAATCTCAGAAGTCATCACATCAACTGTTGAGCCACCAGTCATACCTGTTGTGGACACTACTTTAGGAATACCATTTGAGTTTATGCGGGCCACAGTTCCTCAGTCTACACAACAAGCTGCACCGTTGTTTGGTGAAAACCAACAAGCTATCCCAACTTATACTCCACCTGTGGTTCAGACCCAATTTCAACCCGTCTTTCAGAATCAACATCATTTTATTAATGATAACGTATCTATGGAAGGAGATGACAGTAATGAGAAATTAAGAGCCAGTATGGAGATTATGCAGAGAAAGCTGAAGGCCATGGAGGGAGATAATGTCTTCAGTTCCGACCTAAAGGATATGTGTTTGGTCACTGACTTAGTAATTCCACCAAAGTTCAAATTACCAAGCTTCGAATTGTACTCTGGCGCTACGTGTCCTAAGGCACACTTGGTCATGTATCTCCGAAGAATGGCGACATATATGGATAATGATAAGCTGATGATCCATTGTTTCCAGGACAACCTGAAGGGCGCTGCCGCGAAGTGGTATTTGAGCTTAGACCAGTCACAGATTAAATGTTTCCAAGATGTTATGGATGTCTTCATAAAGCACTATAAGTATAACTTGGATTTGGCGCCTGATCGTAGGCAACTTTTGGCCATGACTCAGAAGAGCACTGAATCGTTCAAAGAATATGCTCAGAGGTGGAGAGAGACTGCGTCACAAGTTGAACCACCATTGACCGAGAAAGAATTAGCTGATTGGTTTGTAGACACTGTGAAACTGGAGTTCTATGATAAAATGATTAGCAACATTGGCGCCAATTTCTCTGACATCATTGCAATTGGTATGAAAGTAGAGGCAGGTCTGAGAAGTGGAAAGGTGGCCAGTTCACCCAACAGTGCCACTAGTGCCGGTGTCAAGAGGTCTCCAGGAAATTTTCATAAGAAAAAGGAAGGCGAGACTAATGCTGTCATGACAGGGAAAAAGCAGAGTCCTAGTTGGAAGTGAGCTCTTTTCCAACCACAACCGGGTCCCAGTTTTCCCCAACAGCCCATTTATGCTATGCAATTCCCACAACAACCATACGTGGCATCTGTTATTCCCACCTTTAATCGTCCGGTAATGCAACAGGCTCCTGTTTCCCAGCCACAAAACCAGCAACAGTGGCCAAGGAATCAGAACCAGAATTACCAACAGCAGCGGCGACCAGCGCCACAGCAAAGTACACCTCAAAGGAGATAGACAGTAACACCAAATTTTCCACCCATACCGATGACATATACAGCATTGTATCCCTCTCTGGTAGAACAAGGGTTAGTTGTTACAAGGCCATTGGGGCCACCCTCCGAGAAGTCTATGCAGTTCTATAACCCTAATGCAACCTGTGTTTTCCATCAAGGAGGGGTAGGTCATGACTTAGAAGGATGTTTAGCATTGAAGAATCTAGTGAAGGGTCTGATAGAGAAAAACATTCTGTCTTTCGTTAATAGCCAGCCAAATGTGAAAAGCAACCCTTTGCCAACCCACCGGTCAGCTAATGCTATTGAAGACGAGAATGACGAAGTATTAATCTCAGATGCAGCAAAGATTAAAACTCCCTTGAGGATGTTTCACGCCAAGTTGTTCCGCGCCGGTTTGGTCGAAGTTTGCCATGATGTTTGTAAGGAGTGTGATGGTGGTAGTGAAGGATGTCAGTTGGTCCAGAATGATATTCAGCGTTTGATTAATGAAGGTTTCTTACAAGTTTTCAGGAAGGAAAACAGAATAGCGGTGATCGAGCCAGTGTTCAATTTGCCAAGACAAGTATAGTTGTTCGATGAGGACGAGTACATATCAGTTGTTCCTGTGTTCAACAATCCAGGGGCAAATACTGTGAGTCCTGTTTTTAGACAATCAGTTCCAAGATTTAATAGGCCTGAAGCTGCTGCTCCTGTTAATCGTGCTAGGCAAAATAACTTCCCAAAACCAGTCCCATTCAGGTTCAGAGGAACCAAAGCAGTGCCGTGGATTTATGAAGACATTACAGGTGAAAGGAAGAAAGAAGAAATGATCCCAAGGAAAGAGGTGGGGGTCGTGATAGAAGAACCGGTCCCAAGGAAAGAGGTGGGGGATGACGAGAAGAACGTGTCTAATATAGTAGGAACAGGGAGAATGATTAGGAGTGGAAGGATTTGTCCCCCTGTGAACACGGAAATGTCCATAAAAGAAGGTGTTAGTCATGTACCTGCCAACGATAAGGGAAAAGAAGTAATTTCCAAGGAGGATGACGAAGAATTCCTTAGAATAATAAAAAGAAGTGACTACAGGATTATGGATCAGCTCCATCAAACCCCGTCAAAGATTTCTGTTCTATCTCTGTTGATTAATTCACCAGCTCACCGATCAGCACTGCAGAAGGTTTTGGCTCAGGCTCATGTAGCTCAAGATATCACCACCGGGCAGTTTGATCACATTGTTACTAACATTACCGCTTGCAATACACTCAGTTTCAGTGATGAAGAGTTAACCCAAGCAGGTCGGAAGCACAACCTCGCTCTACACATATCCATGACATGTCAGGAAGACACGTTGGCTAGAGTCCTCGTAGACACAGGATCTTCTCTGAATGTTTTGCCGAAGAGAACTCTTGATAAATTGGCATACAAAGGAGGAATCATGAGACCCACATCGTTAATTGTTAAAGCTTTTGACGGTTCGCGAAGATCTGTTATGGGGGAAATTGAGCTCCCAGTGTTGATTGGACCTCAGGAGTTTAATATTCTGTTTCAAATTCTGGACATCAATCCTGCCTATAGCTGTTTGCTCGGAAGACCTTGGATCCACGAAGCCGGTGCTGTAACCTCTACCTTACATCAGAAGATGAAGTTTGTAGTTGATGAAAAGTTAGTCATCATACATGGTGAGGAGGATTTGATGGTCAGTAACCTGTCCTCATTTCGTTACATTGAGGCTGACGAAGATGCATTGGAAACTTCTTTCCAAGCTTTGGAAATAGCTAATGCAGTTATGGTCGACAATGAGAAGCCAGTAGTACCAGAGTATCCATCTTTTGCTTCCTATAAGAGTATCCAGTATGCTCTTCAGGAGGGCGTGCCTGCAGGTTGGGGCGAAGTCATCGAGATTAAGAAGAGGGACCGACACCAGGGGTTGGGTTACAGACCAACTCCAGAAGATGAGGCTGCTTCAAGAATGAGAAGAAGGACGCAGACGAAGAATGTACAGGAAATATTTGTCAGGGGTGGACATCAGGTCCACGCAATCATTGGAAGCGCTGAAGAAGAAGAGGATATTGATCATCTGGTTTTTCGCCAAGAGGGTGCTTTGAGCAATTGGGAGGCTATAGAGTTCCCAACTGTAATGAATCGTAAACCCATTGTATTCAATGACCTTGCTATTACTATTGACTTTGACTCCCCTATCTATCAAGCTGAGGAGGGGGGGATTATGAGGTACCCAAAGAGTTAGCAGATATGTGCGACTATCAGTATATAGATCTTCAGCCACATGAAGAGCAGGTGGATGTCGTCAATCTTAGTTCTGAGGAAGAGAAGAAAGAAGTTAAGATTGGGGCATCCCTGAAGCCAGAAATTAGACAGCAGTTGATTTCACTACTTGAAGAGTATGTGGATGTGTTTGCTTGGTCTTACCAAGATATGCCCGGTTTGGATACAAATATTGTGGTTCATAAACTACCGCTCAAGCCCGAGTGCCCGCCAGTAAAACAAAAGCTACGCAGAAGTCATCCTGACATGGCCCCCAAATTCCGTGACGAAGTTAAGAGGCAGTTGGATGCCAGATTTTTAGCAGTTTCCAAGTATCCAGAGTGGGTGGCCAATATTGTGCCTGTTATGAAGAAGAATGGAAAGGTAAAAATGTGTGTGGACTATAGGGATCTGAACAAAGCTAGTCCTAAGGACGATTTCCCTCTACCACATATCGACACGCTGGTAGATAACACGGCCCGTTTCGCAATGTTCTCATTCATGGATGGATTTTCAGGTTACAATCAGATTAGAATGGATCCAGCCGATATGGACAAAACAACTTTCATTACTCCATGGGGGACTTATTATTATAAGGTTATGCCTTTTGGACTAAAGAACGCCGGGGCAACATACCAAAGGGCTATGGTGACTTTGTTTCACGATATGATCCACAAAGAGATAGAGGTGTATGTGGACGATATGATAGCCAAATCACAGAATGAAGAGGAACATGTAGATCACTTATTGAAATTGTTCAAGAGACTTCAGAAGTATCAGTTGAGGCTGAACCCCGCAAAGTGTACCTTTGGGGTCAGATCTGGGAAATTATTAGGTTTCATTGTCAGCCAGAAGGGTATTGAAGTGGATCCTGATAAAGTGCGAGCAATTCAAGAAATGCTAGCTCCGCGAACCGAATCTCAAGTCAGAGGATTTTTGGGCCGTTTGAATTACATCTCCAGGTTCATCTCCAACATGACTCCGATATGTGCACCAATTTTCAAGCTACTCCGTAAGAATCAGCCAGTAGAATGGAATGCAGAATGTCAACAAGCTTTTGAGAAACTCAAAAGTTATCTCCAAGAACCTCCTGTTTTGGTTCCTCCGGTTCCCAGGAGACCCCTCTTTATGTATTTGACTGTTTTAGAAGAATATATGGGCTGTGTTTTGGGACAGCATGATGAGACTGGCCGGAAAGAGCATGCAATTTATTATCTGAGTAAGAAATTCGCAGACAGCGAAAGTCGCTACTCATTACTGGAAAAGACTTGTTGCGCTTTGTCTTGGGCCGCCAAACGCCTGAGGCAGTATCTGATTTGTCATACTACCCTTTTGATTTCCAAGATGGATCCGATAAAGTACATTTTCGAGAAACCTGCTCAATCAGGCAGACTTGCCCGTTGGCACATGTTATTATCTGAGTACGACATTCAGTATGTCGCTCAAAAGGCCATTAAAGGAAGCGTTCTCTCATAATATCTTGTTGATCAACCAGTTGAAGACTATGAACCACTCAAATTTGACTTCCCTGACGAGGATATTATGGCAGTAAAAGATGATGAAGAGTCAAGTTCTGAAGAAGATCCCAGGGCTGAGTACAGATGGAAGATGATGTTCGACGGTTCATCCAATTACAAGGGGCATGGAGTAGGTGTTGTTATAATTAATCCTGAAGGTGGTTACACCCCTTTTACAGCTAGGTTGGATTTTGGATGTACGAATAATATTGCTGAGTATGAAGCGTGCATTCTGGGTTTGGAAGCTGCAATCAATCTTGGAATCTATTTTCTTGAAGTAATGGGTGATTCCGCTCTGGTCGTTTATCAAATCAGAGGCGAGTGGGAGACAAAAGATGAGAAGTTTATCCCTTATCAGGCATATTCTTTGGAGTTGATTAAGTGTTTTGATGAGATAACTTTCCGCCACGTGCCACGTACTGAGAATCATGTGGCTAATGCTTTGGCAACACTAGCTTCGATGTGGCAAGTCATATTTATCAATGAAGATCCAGTAATCAGTATTGGAAGAAGGACTGAGCCGGCCTACTGCCAGGTCATTGAAGAGGAATCAGACGGCAAACCTTGGTTTTATGACATTTTGAACTTCTTGAAGAATAAAGAATATCCGGCCAACGCCTCCGCTCTTGATAAGAAGACTCTGCGAAGATTATCAGCCAAGTTCTTCATCAGCAACGGTGTACTGTACAAAAGGAATCATGATATGGTTTTGTTAAGATGTGTCGATAAGAGAGAAGCAGACTTGTTGATCCATGATATTCATGAATGAGCTTTTGGCACCCATGTCAATGGGCATGCCATGGTTAAGAAGATCCCGAGGGCTGGATATTATTGGTTGACTATGGAGACTGATTGCATCCAGTATGCTAGAAGATGCCATAAATGCCAGATTTATGCAGACAAAATGCATGTTCCTCCTACTCTGTTGAATGTGCTATCATCGCCCTGGCCGTTCTCTATGTGGGGCATTGATATGATTGGGGCAATTGAGCCTAAAGCGTCTAATGGGCATCGATTCATTTTGGTGGCTATAGATTACTTTACCAAGTGGGTGGAAGCCGCCTCTTATGCAAACGTAACTAAGGAAGTAGTTGCTCGTTTCATTAAGAACAATATCATTTGTCGTTATGGGATCCCAAGCAGAATCATAACCGACAATGGAACTAATTTGAATAACAGAACCATGAAGGAGTTGTGTGATAACTTCAAGATTGAGCACCATAACTCTTCACCGTATCGTCCAAAGATGAATGGAGCGGTCGAAGCTGCGAACAAGAATATCAAGAAGATTCTTCAAAAAATGGTCAAGACATACAAGGACTGGCATGAGATGTTGCCATATGCGTTACATGGATATAGAACGTCTGTCAGAATATCAACAGGGGCAACCCCTTTTTCGTTGGTATATGGAATGGATGTTGTTCTCCCTATAGAAGTGGAAATACCTTCGCTGAGGATATTGATGGAAACAAAGCTTGATGAAGCTGAGGGGATTCAAGAGAGATATGATCAGTTGAACTTAATTGATGAGAAGCGCCTGACAGCTATGTGTCATGGCCAGTTGTATCAGAAGAAGATGAAGAGAGCATTTGATAAAAAGGTCTGTACTCGTGAATTCCGAGTGGGCGAGTTGGTACTTAAGAAGAATTTACCGTCACAAAGAGATACCCGTGGAAAATGGGCACCTAATTATGAAGGTCCATACGTAGTCAAGACAGTGTTTTCAGGAGGATCTCTTTTCCTTACAACTATGGACGGTGAACAGCTTGCGCATCCTGTGAATGCTGATCCGGTGCGAATGTATTATGCTTAAGACTAGGACACCTCTGTGATATCCAGGAATCCCCAAAGAAGCTCAAGTTGGCTACAGCTAGAGTCCTTAGTCATTAGGGTTATTGGTCATTGAATACAATGTAACCTTTGATAAATTGCCATTTTGTTGCATTTGTAATATTTCATGGGACTCTGCTATTTGGCAAGTCACCATTTTTCAATGAATATCAGATATTGAATCATCTCTTGTTTAATACGCTATCATCTTTGTTTCTGCAAAATTTCTTAGTCATTTTCACTTGATTTTTGAAAACGGAAATGTTGCAATTTCTAAGAAAACACAAAGATAAACTAAGTCTTACTCTGGAATTAAGATATTTTGGGAATCAAATTTGTGCAAGAAGAGTTAGTTGTACTGTATTTTTGGCATTGGATCTACCATCTCCAGTGGAAAGAAGATTGTCCTGGTTATCCTTGATGTTCGGATTTCAGGGTGTTGGCCTGTGCTTTCTTTTTTTCTGTTTTGCGTCGTTCGCGTCGTTTCTAGCATATAGCTAAGCATGTGCATTCCCGTTGCATCTTTGCATTCTTTGTGCTCTGTCTTGCTTGTGGTCTTTTGTTGTGCCTGTCTTTATTTCCCCAGTGAGGTAAAGACATTTCATGGTTTGCTTGGTGTCGTGCTTGTTCGTTCTTAACCTCTGCGCGCCAGATTTGAATCTTTAAAATCTTTTTCTGTTCCCCAAGAAGTTTAACTTTAAAGGATTTTTAGAGCTGTTCTTGTTTGAATCGCGTCAAACTTGAACCTGTTCTTGTTTGAATCGTGTCAAACTTGAACTTAGACTTTGTTTGAATCGTGTCAAGCATTGTCTTCTGTGTTCTCGTTTGAATCGTGTCAAACTTGAACTTAGACTTTGTTTGAATCGTGTCAAGCATTGTCTTATGTGTTCTTGTTTGAATCGTGTCAAACTTGAACTTAGACTTTGTTTGAATCGTGTCAAGCATTGTCTTTTGTATTCTCGTTTGAAGCGTGTCAAACTTGAACTTAGACTTTGTTTGAATCGTGTCAAGCATTGTCTTATGTGTTCTTGTTTGAATCGTGTCAAACTTGAACTTGGACTTTGTTTGAATCATGTCAAGTATTGTCTTTTGTGTTCTCGTTTGAATCGTGTCAAACTTGAACTTGGACTCTGTTTGAATCGCGTCAAACATTGTCTTTTCTGTTCTCGTTTGAATCGTGTCAAACCTGAACAGAGTCTTTGTTCGAATCGTGTCGGACACTGACCCCCTTTGTTTTAAAACCGTTCTTGTTCGAATCGTGTCGAATTTGAATCGGGACTTTTCTTGAATCGTGTCAAGCACTGTCTTTTGTTTTAAAACTGTTCTTGTTCGAATCGTGTCGGACAATGAACCCTTATCTTGTTTCTTTGCTAAAAATGCTTTAAGCTAAGTTCTTGGAACAATTTTATTCAAACTTTCAGACTCCTATCTGGTGCGCAGGGTTAGTCTCTGCTTTCCTGGCTCTTTCTGAAGATCCCATTTTGAACTCTTCAGTTTCAGATCCCCAGGAAGTCCTCGCCTGGTTATTTGTGTCTTTTGGGCTGATCCTTGTTGATCATGTTGTTTTCTTTCTGGTTTCGTGCCCAGAAAGGGGTGTGGGTTTGTTTTGTCCCCAGCAGTCCATCTCCCTGGATCTTTCCCCAGTGGAGATTGTCTTTTGGTTTTTCCCTAGTGTTTCTTTGGAGTCTCCCCAGTGAGTCTCCTTTGTTGTTGGTTGTCTTGTATCCCCAGTGAGTATTCGCTTGTGGATACTAGCTTTCGTCTTTCCCCGGCGAAACTTTCTCTTGTGTGTTTGCTTCCTGTTGTCCTTGGTGTCTGGTCTGTCTGCATTCTTTTGCATTCCTGGCATCATATCATCATTTTAGAAGTTCATGGCATGTCAGCATTTGCATGTCTGTCACTTCTCCTTAGCATTTGCATTCCATCTAAGGGAAAAAATTTTGGGTTTGCTATATTTAAATACCTTTCACCTTGGTACCTCTGGAACCTCCGTTCCTCGTGCCTCTGGTGAAGCTATTTAAATAGGGGCAACTGTTGTACCCTAAATTTTTACCCTTAGATGTCATCCAGTTCTTGTGCATCTTAGGAGCATCTCTGCATTTTTTGAGCTAACCCATATCTTGTAGTTTGTTTCTTTATGTTCAAATTAGGTTTACCTATCATCATGAAGCTCTACAAGTGGTTTGAAGCAAGTCAAGCCAACCAGAGGACATCCAGTGCAAGGATTGTGGAATTAGGGTTTCCACTGAAGAAGTCACTAAGTAATTGGCTCTATCAAGTCAAGATTTGTGTGGTTCACCCACCATATGAAGTCATCTACATTCAAAGACATCATCCAACAAGAATTCAAAGTCTATACATCCTCAACAAGAGAAGTTCGAGCCTCAGCCTCACTGTGCCTCCAAACTAGGGTTTCTGTGGCACTTATCAGTCAACAGCTTTGATCTTCATCAAGATGGACTCCTAAGCCCTAATTCTTGGTTTTATTGGTTTATCAACATCCTCAAGAGTCTCTTAAGACCTTTAGATGAGAAGGAAGAAGCAAGATCACAAGATATAACCTCAGTGCATTCACAGTCAAATTTAGGGTTTGACTGAGGCCCTAATCTTTTGGAATTTTGGAGCGAATGAAGAATTATTGGTTCTAATCATCATATTTTGTCTCATGGAGTATACAAAGTATTCATATCAAGTTTCATGAGTTTTCTTGCAAGGGAAGTAGGGTTTTGACCAAAGAATGTGTCATTTGTGAGATTTTTCCCCTAATAGCCCATTTTGAAAGGACCATAACTCCTAAACTACACATCCAATTGGAATGGTTCAAAGCTCATTGGAAAGCTCTTTCCAAGATCTTCAATTTGTTCAATATGAAGTTTTGTCTAAAAATGCTTGGATTTTGAGTTATGGAGCTTCCAAGGCATTTTGACCAACACTTAGAAAATTTTCCAGCATGTTTCATCACTCTTTTTCTCAACTTTGGCGCCACTTTTCACCCTTTTCTATTTGGATTCAGGTCTTGAGTCCCAAATGAAAGTTGTAGAGCTTGTTGAGAGCTTTCCAACCATATGTGGAATGTCTCAAGGGGATAATCCGTTCTCAAGTTATGAATTATTTAAGAAGGGCACTTGAAATTGTTAAAACTCAACACTTAGAATTTTTTTCCAAGTTTCTTTTGGACAGTTTTGAGGACACGATTTTTGTGAGCTACTTTTCTACCATTTCAAGGCATTATTTCAACAATCTTCCAACATCAAACTTGTAGTATCATGCAAGCACTTTCATTTGAACCTAAGAGCATGAAAAATGGATCATCAAGTAATGAGATATAATTTTTACAACATGGCCACACGAAAATGGTTGTTGCACCAAGAACACCATTTTTTGATTTGAATTTCATTTCCCTCTCCAAGTACACCATCTGCAGACCTGTCACCACCTTTTCCAACATCTCTTCAATCCCTAAAACCCGCTGCACACACTTTGCTTTTGTACCTCTTTGTTACCTTTGCAAGCTACCTTAAAACATTTCCATCGTGTACATCCTTGGACCAAAAGACACGAGCCAAAAGCATGCCTTTTCTGACTTATTTGGTACCAAAAGAAGATTCACATGGCTCTATGTGCTCAGAATAACCACAGCCATATCTCAACATCTTTTCCACGATATTTTCTCTCCAAATTGGACTCTTGGCACATTGGATAAACACCCTCTTGGACCAGCTGGTTTCCCTATAAAAGGGGCTTTCCTCCACTTCATTTGGACACACACAATCATCAACAACAACACTAAAAAAACACTCTGAGATTTGTCTTCTGAAAGAGAACGAGGAGCTAGTTGGGAGAAGGAGAAAGCTCTTGCAAATTTGCGTGGAAAATAGGTAAGCCTCAAACTCTTATTTACCATGTTCATTACACCATGATAACTGTTTTGCATTACTTATGATTAGATCACCTATATTGTTGTTTTTTAATATTCAAAGTGCTTGCGGTATATATTGTATATGAACTGCATGTTGAGTTTGATGAAACTCTAAGTAGTTGCCTTAACATTTTAATCATTGTTATCATGAATGTTTGTGTTGAACATGTTGGTTAAGATATTCATGTTACTATGCTTTTATATGCTGCTTCTGTTTAAACGATGCCATGATACTTGTTATGTAGGTCAAGCTTGTATGTTGTTTGGTTTGAGTTAAGAAGAATTCTGTGTTGACCATAATGCCATCTCCTTCATATTTAGGAACCGAACTTACATGAACACATTTTGGATACTATTTGTTGCCCTGTTTGTAATATATGCATGATAATGATACATGTTGTATGTTGTTTCATTTTATGTTGCAATAAATGATATGTGAAAGTTGCTGTTAGGTTTTGCTTTTCATGGATGAAGTTTAGAAACCAATGCCAAATCTTGTATACTCATTATGTGTATGTTTGACTTGCAACAATGCCAAATCTTGTTTGATAATATCTCTAAACTGTTTATGCTTTGGATATTTTTTCGAATGTTCATGCTAGGTTGATTCGTTCATAATATATGTCTTTATCAAGCTGTCACAGTTCATGTTGTTTGTGAATGGGATATAGTTTGTTTTGCTAGGTTATCATTTTAAAAGATGGATACTTTTGTTTTCTGCTCACACCCGAGTTCAGTTAAAACCCTTTGGATTGTTGATGAAACCTTTTGCTCATAATTTCATGATGTTGTTGGTTTGCTATTCTGTGATAGTTTGTTATTAATATCTCATGATAGTTTGATTGTTTACGGCACTCGTTTTTGTTGTATGATAGCATTGAGTGAAAGTTTGTTTTAATGCTGCTATGTCTATATGAAATTGTCTTCTATGCATCTTTGATATTTTGATTTTTATCTTGAACTATCGGTTTAGAAGTACGCTGGATGTTTTGGTTTGTGTTTAACTCATGTGAATCTTAGCTTTCCATGTTTTGTTTATCATGTGAGCAAGTACAGAAGTTTGTCATATCTCATGTTGTTTTGATGAATTGTGGAAACAAATATATTAATCTGAAGTTCTATTTGGATTCATCACTTTTCTTAAACTAACTAATATCTTTTTTAACCATGGTTTTCAACCGATTACTGCTAATGTTGTAACCATCATCTTGTTCGTTTACTGGTTGCATCATATTCTATGTTCAAAATGCTCCATGTTGGTATTTTATTTTGTGTTATTTGGTCAAGTCTTAGTAAAGTTAGATTGATTAGAAGTTGGGTATTCATGTTGATGTTTTACTTTAACCTGATAGCAGTGTGTTTGTTAAGCATGTTTTGCCAATTCCATACGTACGTGATTTATATTGGTCTTCGTTTCAGTGGCTGCGTGTGCATTTTGTTTGGTTTTGGCTCTTGCATGTTATTTAATACGTTACAGTTCTAATTAAATGCATGTTGTTCCATTTTTTCATGCGTATTATTGTTTGGATTTTGGCATTTTATGTTGTCTTGTTATGCGTTCAGTACCATCACGTGTAATACATAACCACGCACCACTTCCCTATGTCTGCGCATGCGTGTTTTGTCTTTATTACATTTTCATTGTTTGGTTGGTTTATTAATTAATGAATGTATGCTAATAAACGGATGTATAGTCGTCCCAACTGTTCACCATATGCCATGCCAATACCCTTTCACCACAATGTCTCAGGTTCGATCCAGCGGATCAACCTTTTGACATTTTTTCTCTGTTTTTTCGCCTGTGCCTTGTTCTTTCCATTTTGGGCCTTGCGCCTTTTATTTACCATCAGCACCCCATGTCTGGCCCAATTTAATTTCCCTTCTTATTTTTAACTAAACCAATTACTTGCATGCACCCCCTGCGTTTTTTATTTTTGTTTGTTTGATGTTTAATTTTATTTTCAATCTAATTTCATTTGATTAATGAATATGTGATGTATTTTATTAATTGTTAATTAATTATTAATTGTTTATTAGCTTTTATTTTTTTTTTTAATTATCAATTATATCTTAAATGCATTGTTAATCCTATTTGTGATATTAAATGTTATTTTCAACCATGTTATTAACTCTTAAATTACCAATTTGTGTCTTAAATTTGCATGTTTTAAATGTATGACTAATTGTTAATTTCTAAATGGTTAATTATCCATGTATGATTAATTTTTAATTACCTTGTGTGTTGTAATTATTAATTCTAATTGCCTTGCCAATTAATTATCAATTGTTGGTTTAAATATTAATATCATCTATGAGCATTTTTCTTGATATGTTATGTTATTAAATTGACTTGTTTAATTCTTAGGACGATATATCCATGTTGAGTGGCCATATGCTTGACTTTATATGAATATTATCCTTCTCTCAATATCATCTTTTACATCATTTCTATATGTTTGTCTTCCTAAAGATTGAAGCATATTGATGTGTTCTTTTATATCATCCTTTATGTTTGTCTTCCTAAAGATTAAAGCATATTTGATGTATTCTCTTAATCATGTTCATCTTATCCATATCCTTGTCATAAACATATTGCCATCCTCATGCTTATGTTGTTTTATCTATTATATCAATGTCCTATCTTTTATCATGTCTTATTTATTGCTATTATCAATTGTTTTTCCCCTTATTCCAAAGGAAGGTGAATAGGGTTGACTCTTAAAGTCATAGCCCCCATCTTAACCTAAGTAACCTCTTAGGAAGAAAGCTTGTTTCTTGGCTTCATCAAGGGCCATGAAATTACAACTAGCTTTAGGAAGAGTTCTTCAACTCTTAGTGATATTCATCATAATGAATTTATCACTTTCCCTTACTGACTAAAACATAACATAGGATAATTTCAACTAGATCTAGAGAGTTCTTAAACTCTACAATGAGCTTGTACTCATTTCCCCTCTGAATATTGACCATAGTCAATCATTCAGTAGAAGTAGAACTACGCATACTCTGATTCTATTCCCGAGGATACGTAGGCGTAAAGTGCGATGCTTTATCGAGTATACTTAGATACTAACCCCTAGGGTTTTCAAGCCTTTATCATAGAACCCTTAGCAAACATAAGATAACATTAACAAGAGGTTCCCGTAGAGTACTACGGGCGTTTAGGGTGCTAATACCTTCCCCAGGAGTAACCAACCCCCGAACCTTAGATCTTTCCCTTTAGGTTTTTCTAACAATCTTGAACCTTTCCTTTGGATAAATCAAAGTCGGTTGTAAAAGAAAATGATGCAAATTAATTAATAATTTGTTATCCAATTTTCACCGCAACACCCGCTCCTAACAAGTTTTTGCACGTCGGACTTGAAATTGAGACAAGTCTCTATGTTATACCCTGGACCTCCTTGATGATAAGGGCAAGTTTGATCCACCTTAAACCAAAAAGGCGGATTTTCCAGTACTGTAAGAGGAGATTTAGTCTGAATGTGCCCCTTAGCCAGTAGTAATGGAAACAGCTCTGCATACGACACGGGTATAGGATCAAATCCTGGTGGCCGTGTTGTACGCTTGTTGTTATATGGAGGATGAGCCTGCTGAAGAGGCTGTTGTGTCCTTTGTTGATCAGGTTGGCTCTGCGCAACCTGAGGTTGATACGTAGGAATAGACGCAGGGTTGATAGCAGGAGTTACAGCTTCTACTGGTTGATAACGTCGCCTTTGCTTTCCGAGAGAGATATTCCCAATATCTTGCTCTTTTTTCTTAGGGAGAGCACTACCGTATCATTTTGTACTACTCGATGATCCAGTGTCTTTTACCAAACGTCCTTCTCGGACGGCTTCCTCAAGACGTACGCCCATGTCGACCATTTTGGTGAAGTCACTGGGCGCACTGGCAACCATTCGGTCATAGTAAAATGAGCTTAAAGTCTTTAAGAAGATCTTTGTCATCACTTTTTCCTCCAGAGGTGGACAAATTTGAGCGGCAATCTCACGCCACCTTTGAGCATACTCCTTAAAGGTTTCCTTGTCCTTTTACGACATCGATCTGAGTTGATCTCTGTCGGGTGCCATGTCCAAATTGTATTTGTATTATTGGACGAAGGCAGTGCCAAGATCTCTGAATGTGCTGATCGTGGCACGGTTCAAACCCATGTACCATTTGAGTGCGGCACCGGTTAAACTATCTTGAAAGTAGTGAATCAGTAGGTCCTGATTTTCCGTCTGAGCTGACATCCGCCGAGCGTACATCACCAGATGGCTTTGAGGGCAAGAGTTACCCTTGTACTTTTCAAAGTCGGGCACTTGAAATTTGTGCGGAACTTTCACATTTAGGACCAACCAGAGGTCTGCGGCGTCCTTTCCAAATAGATCCTAACCGCGAATGGCTTGCAGTTCCTTCTGCATTTCTAAGAACTGCTCCTGGAATTCCTCCATTCTGTCAGACATAGTTTCCTTCTTACCAGAAGGTGTCTGTGGAATCTGTCATTCCGGGACAGTGTGCACCACAGGGGGTGGTACCGTGACTACGGTAGTGAGTCTTGGTGTCTCCCGAAGTTTGTAACCTTCAGGAGTCTTCAGTATGCCTCTGGCATATTCGGTTTCCCAAAGTTTGTAACCTTCAGGCCCAGCGGCTTCTGTTGTTATTCCCTGATCTTCAGTGATCGACGGAACATATCCTTCCGGGATATAATTAACAGGCATGCCCCAAGGACGATCTTTCGGTATTTGATACCTAGGATCATACTTCTCCACTATGGGCATTGAGGTGATCTCTGAGATCACAGTTCTTTGTAGCTGAGCTTCTGCCATGGCTTGCATGTCGTTACGAAGCTTCCTTATATCCTCTCTTAGAGTGTCGATCTCTTCTTTCAACTCTCTGTTTTCTTCCTCAAGATCATCCATCTTTTCCTGACGATTGGCCCGAGTATTGTACGAATGAGACAGTTTGACTCTAGAACCGAGACACAAACGTGAGATTCGTAGGTAAGAAGAATACGCGATGTGAGAATGATGAATGCAATGATTATATTAATTGTTTAAGGTTTAATTAAAATAAACTTCGACAATTAGATTGCAAATATCAAACGGTGGGGAAACCCCTTTTTATTGAATTCAAAGGATTACAGAAATGGAAATACAGTAGATTACAAGGTGCAGAAACAGAAACCTAAGCTAATGGGTCCCGAGGGAACTCGGGTGCTGATTCTGGTATCTTCCTTTTCTTTGACCGGGGCTCTTGGGCCGTTGTCGGGTTGTCATTCCTTTGCCAGGTGAAAGGAATGAGCAAATTCCTTTGGTTATCCTGATTATCCACAGCATGCTGCTCCAAAATTTCAATCAGAGCATCTTTCTCTTTCAGTAATTGTTGTATTTTGATGCACTCTACGTCGAGGGTGCGGTACTTGTTCTTCCAAGACCTTCTCTCCTTTTGAACTTTGTTGAGAGTAACCTGAAGCTTTTCAGTTTCCGTCATGAAGTACATGACAGATTCCCTCGGCGAAAGAATTCCGTGACGAGGATAAGGCATCTTTAGCTTGAGAGCTCTAGTTTGTACCCAATGGAGATACGGCTCCACTGAGACATAGTCCAGTTTTCCCAGAGACTCTCGTCCTTTCTTATGAACAAGTTTCCAAGCATGCACTATTTCCGTCTTTAGTGCTCTGTCGTTTTCTCCTTCCTTGAAGAAAAGACCTTCCAGATGAACACCCCATGGGATGTGTCTCATCGGGTATCCAAATTGACGATGAACGAGAACTGAATGGTAATTGATTCCTCCCTTAGTTCCTATAAGGGGTACGTTGGGGAAGTTTCCACAACGGTCAATGATCCTGATTCCATCATATATCCTATTACACCAATCTATATCAGAGTTGGTGAGAGACATGATCTTCTGCGAGTAACGTAAGGCACTCTTACAATCCCAAAAAGCAGCAGACTTGGGCAAGTGAGAGATAAACCACTTGTAAAGCAAAGGTACACAACATGTGATCTCCCCTCCGCTGTACAAATTTCCCAAGTGTACAGAATGATACGCATCTGCGAGCAAAGTCGGCACAGGGTTTCCAATGAGAAAAACCTTAATGGAGTTGATATCGACGAAGTTATTAATGTTGGGAAACAAAAATAACCCGTAGGTGAGCAAGACAAAGATGCTTTCAAAAGCAGTCATGTTCCCTATACTGGCAAAATACAGGGCTTTCTTTGTCAAGAACTGGGCTGGCAAACCTTGGATGCCACCCTTAGCGGTCATGTGAGTCCTGACCTCAGACTCGTCCAAATGAATTGCTCTTGCAATGGTCTGATTCTTTGGAATTTCTTCCAGTCTAGAAAATGGAGCTCGATCTGTGATGTGTAAATTGATTAGATGAGAATACTCCTCCAGCGTTGGTGCTAGCTGGTAATCCGGGAATGTGAAACAGTGATAAACCGGATCGTAAAACTGAATGAGCGCATCCATGATTCCCTCAATCACATGGACTCTTAACAGTGGTAGCAAACCTCCGTGCTTGGCTCTGAAAGCCTCTGGGTTAGTGATCATCCTTGCTAACCTTCTCAAATCCTCTAGTTTTGGAACCTTGAAGGTATACCTATGGGTTCTCCTTCTACCGAAATCCATTAGCGTAATCCTCTTCTCTGATATTTGCAATCACAATCTTAGTTTAATTTGAAAAACAAAGAGACTAGAAGAGAAGATTTTTTTTGAATGTTTTAATGTTTTTTAAATGAATGCATGAATGCAGCACACAAAAACATAGAAAAAACACGGGGTCAAAGGGTCGTTGTCATGAAGTCAAGGCTCTAACCATCCCCCAAAGGTTTATACTAGGGTGATTTTTGTACCTGTACTCATTATCATCAGCTCCTCCCAGGAAAGCAAAACAACAAGCGGATCGCCAGCAAGTTGTAGTGCAATCTTAGAGTAAGTGCCATTCACCGAGAATAGATCACCAGCCTCAAATGAGGGTAGTATCGCGTAACAACTATTTCTGATAGTTTCCGCACTACGAAAGGGATTGGCTCCTCAGCTTCTCAGACTTAACAACCGGCCCATTGTCTAGGTGAGAGAATGGGTTGCGTTGGTCAGCCTCCACTGAGGTTGATGGTCGACCCCGTCGCCATCACTTATCTTAAGTGTATACTCAATCTTTCCACATACGGCATCACCCGCATTCCCATTAGCAGAAAAATAAACACGTATAGCAATTAGGAAAAGCGGTATATATATTTGTCCTGAACATCCTAGACCTTTAAAGCTATGAATCCTATGTTCCTGACAGAAAATGGGTTCCCCGGCGGAAGCCCCAATCTGTGGTATTCACACAAGAGGTGAAAAGAAAGACCGTGCCTAGATCTAACTTTGAAAGGCCCCACAGTGGGCGACATTTTTTTGTAGCGAGTGATTTTGGACGCGGTTCTTAAGCGCTGGTCGCTCTCTGCGGTTTGAGCTTAAACTACAGGTCGATTCATTTTTTATCCTATTGTGAGCTGATGAAGGAAGGGAAATAGATGTCTCCAATTAACCCTGCTTTGCATACTGAGTTTAAACAGCGGTCTGTTAGGTTATGGATGCGATCAATGTGGGGGGGCCTTTCTTGTGTTATTTTGACAGACAGGTTTTTGGCGGGGAACAAGGATTAGGATGTTAGGACTGATGCTTTTTGATGGATACATGAGAGTATGGGATTTTGGGTTTTTGTTTAGTGTGCTCGCTAAGATTTTTCTTTCAATCTTATGCCTACGTATTCCCGTTTACCGAAACAGGGAAATCAAAGCGTTCATAGTTCCTCCTATTCTATGGGAGAAAATGGTTGTTTTGGTGTCTTGTTCAAAGCCCAAGACATGAAGCGAAAGGTGATTTGTATCTTGTTCAAAGCCCAAGATATGAAGCTGAAAAGTCTATTTGTATCTTGTTCAAAGCCCAAGATATGAAGCTAAAAGGTTGACCTTAGAGAGAATTTGTCATCTCTAAAAGGGGGGTCTGTTTGTCACAACTGTTGGGTGACTGGTTATGAAGGAGGATTACTTTAACCGGGATAAGTGAATCCGGCAATGCCATAATTTCCTTTATATGGGTTTTTAACCTGAAGGAGAAGACTTTAACTCAGTGTAGAGCAATGCTATCTTTCCTTAGGAATTTCTCATGCTAAAAGAGGGACAGTGGCATGGATGTAGATGATCCAGAGGCTTGCCGCTTACAGCGATTAGATGAAAAGGAAGGAGTTGTTGATGTTTGTATACTGTGAACGAGGCACAGCTTTGATGCTAAAAGGTTAATTGGATTAACCAGTGGTTTTCTTATATAAAGCCTAAAAGGAGGCTAATATGTGTCTCATACAAAGCCCGAGAGAGAGGCTAAAAGGTTTTTGACTCAACAAGGGAATCTTTTGGTATCTCGTATAAAGCCCGAGATGGAGGCTAAAATTCGTTTGGCTCAGTAAGAACCTTTTTGTATTTCGTATAAAGCCCGAGATAGAGGCTAAAGGGTGATTGACTCAACGAGGGAGTCTCTTATGTGTCTCGTACAAAGCCCGAGAGAGAGAGGCTAAACGTTGTTCGACTCCGCTGGGGAGAATCATTTGTACAAAGCCCAAGAGGAGGTTGTGGTTACTGTTTCAATTAAGTGACAGGTCCAGTATACTGATTTTAAAAGAGAAAATAAGTTCTTATATGAGCAATGTTGTACTCAAGGATTTGATCCAAGGATCCAGGTTATTCCTGTTCTTTAAGGAATCGGGAAATCCGAAGGGTATTGAGACTGTTCGAGTCTACAGGTTTCCTTCCTATTTAACGAAGGGGTCACTTGAGAATGTCTTTGAGACTCAAGGAGATTAGACTGTCCAAGTCTAGAGTGTCCTCTTTTATACCATGCTTTGAGAAACGGTAGTAGACTCTATGAAAGGATTGTTCTATGAAGGTGACTAAGTTTTATTCCTATACCTCTAGGAGGTCGTCGGGACAATTTGTACGAAGCCCAAGAGGAGGCTGGAAACTTTTAAGAAGCCGATCGGTCCTTGTACTAAGCCCAAGAGAAGGCTATCATTCCCGGAGGAAGAGATCATTATACGAAGCCTAAGAGGAGGCTGTGAATACTTCTAAGAAGTCGTAGGGTCCTTGTACTAAGCCCAAGAGGAGGCGGGGTTGTTTTTAGGAAGCATGTGGGTCCTTGTACGATGCCCAAGAGGAGGCCGATGCTTTTAAGAAGCCCGTGGGTCCCCAAACCCCGAGAAATTCAAGGCAAGCTATTCACAAGGAATAGATCAAGTCATGAAAGTTCGAGAATTTGGAAGAAACTCAAAGATGCCATTCACGGAGAATACATTCATCTCTGGGAATAGAGTTTCTTGACAATTCCTAATGAGGACAGCCGAAGAGAAGACTGTATCTGGTGATCCTATTGGGGATCTAGTTGTCTATTTCTACGAATAAACGAAACGGCGTCACCTAGTTCTAGACGTAGTTGCCGGGGAAACTCGAAATATCTATACTATTATTACACAGTTGATATGAGTTTACAAAAGAAGACTTACAATGAAACAGCCCCACAATACAGTTATATGTATATGAAAGCGGTAAATAAAAGCAATAACCACTTACTCGGTTGTAGAGCTTCCATGCTGTTTGGTTAGTTGTTCAACAAAGAAAGATTGAAAATAACAGTATATTCAAAATCAAAGGAGAAAGTGCTTTGAAAAAGAAAGATTTGGGGCTTACAGCTCAAGGAGAGGCCCAGATGATTTTATCAGTGAGCGCACTGTTTGAATTTGTACAGAGGGACTTATACAAGTGACTGAGGCCCAAAATGTTTTTCTGTACAAAGGGATGGGTCTTACACTCTTTCAAGAGGCCCAAAAAATTTTAAAGAAAAAGAGTGGGGCTTATAACACGAGGGTAGGCCCAGATGATTTTTTCGTTTAAAAATGACGATCGCGCCGAGGTTTTCTTTTAACGCGGAGGGACTTATACAATAAGTGAGGCCCAAAATGTTTGGTTAAAAGGGGGTTGGGTCTTACACTCTATTAGAGGCCCAAAAGTTTTGAATGGGTCTTATAGCTCGAGGAGAGGCCCAAAAGGTTATTTTTCAAAAGGCGACGATCGCGCCGTTTGTTGTTGACGGTATCGGGACTTATACAATGCACTGAGGCCCAAAAATGATTTGGTCAAAAAAGGATTGGGTCTTACACTCTATTAGAGGCCCAAAAGTTTTGAATGGGTCTTATAGCTCGAGGAGAGGCCCAAAAGGTTTGTTTTTCAACGGATGATGATCGCGTCGAACTTTTTGAAATACAACGGGACTTATACAATAAGTGATGCCCAAAATGGGTTGTATTTACAAAGGGTTGGGTCTTACACTCTATTAGAGGCCCAAAAGTGTTTTGAAAATGATTTATGAGGGTTGAATTAATCCAAAAACCCTAATTTGTTTTCAAAAATGTATTTAATTGAATAAAAATTCAATTAAAATGATCAAAATTGTTTAACATGTGAAAAAAAAATTGTGATCTTGGATTAATGCTTCAAAAATTAAGTATTGATCTACAAAATAATTAGAAAGCATTAAAAGTTGCAAAATCAATGTGGAAAAAATATTTAAAATGTCAAAAACAATTAAAATATTAATTCTTTGCAAAAATATCAATTATATGAAATAAATAATATTTTTGGGATTTTTTGGGAAAATAAAATATTTTAACATTTTTGTGAATTATTAAAAAAAGAATCAACTCAAAATCATTAAAACTCAGAGAGAAATTAATTTTTGAATCAATTAAACAAAAATCACAAAATTCAAATATTTGAAAATTCAAAAAAGGCGCCAAGAACAGCTGAAGAACACGCGCGTGTTCTGGGTTTAGCTGATTTGTATTTTCTATCCAATCTCCCTGAATACTCGATTATAACATGCAATCCATATATCATTATGCTCGTCTCAACCTCACGATCATGTCTATGTCCATTAGTTTCATTTAAATTAAACACATAACAAGAAATCATGAAAAATCCTCAAGAACCCTAATTTCTGCATGAAGGTCAGGATTTTTGATACACGATTCAAACAATGCAATTAATTGAGGGAAAACATTCCATGCATGATTATGAACATATGGCCAAATTATTGTGCAGCAAAAATTGCATGGATCATAGAGTTAGAAGAGCTCATGCTTACCACTTGCAGCTGGTGATCGTGATTTGTGTTGGAGGTGTTACAGCTAGGTTCCAATGATGTGGATAGCTTCCCTAGGTACCAAGTGATGTGTCTGAGTGCTTGGAATGGATTGAAATGGTTTGGAGTTGAAGATGGCACCTCAACTGCAAAACTGTCAAGAACTTGAGTAATTGGCTGGTGATTTTGTGAAATCAGTGTTCCAGATGTTATGTGAGTGTTTGGATCACTTCTATATGATGTATGTGAGGTGTGTGAGTGATTGGTTTGATTGGAAAAGCTCCCAAACTCAAAACCCGATAGCTACCTTGCTAAGAAAGGCATTTTTACCAAGAGAAAGAGATTTTGAGGAAAGCATCTGTTAGATGGCTTTGGTGTACTCAAACTGATCACAATTGAGCTCTATTTACAGTAGAGCAAGTTTGTTTTGGGATCCACAGTGAATGGCAACTGCAGCAGGTGTTTGTTCAATGTTGGCCAATGGAAATCCAAGTCTCCTCTAGCCATTGACTAGAGGTTAGGGCACAGGGTTGTGATTCCCTTGGTCTTGGATAAGTCTTGACTGAATTCAGTTGCAAATGGCTCAGTCCATGCCACCTTGATGCTTCCATTGAATGCTCCAATCCAAAATTGGAGTCTTGTCCCTATTTTGGCCATTCTAGGTTCAACATGCTATTTCTTGTTCCAAAGACTTTGGAGGCTTGGCTTAGTGATTGTCCCCTTTAGATTCAATCCTCTGAGGTGTCCAAGTGGATAGGAGCATTTGAATTTGGCTTATTTTGGTAAATCGAGCAAAGTTGCAAATTCTGCCTTGCCTTGGTAGATTTCAGCAAGGCAACTTTCCAATGTCATATCTCATGACTCAAATGGAATTTGGTAATGTTCTTGGCCATTTTGGAAAGCCCTTACATGATACAACAACTGTTTGAACATGTTTGGTTTTGATCTCTTTTGAATCCAAGTGAAAAATCCCTCTACATTTGGCAAAAAGTGAAGGCAGATTCTGACTTAGTGAAAATTTCACTAAGTGTTGGAAAAAGTGATATTTTCACATTTCAGCCACTTTGATCACTCACTAACTCAAAATCCTTAATGAATTGGACTTAGGTCTAGTTGAAGTTTTTGTAGAGGGTAATGAGGGCTACAAATCCATCTTTGGATGAAAAAAAATGGCTTTGTGGTTTAGGAGTTATGATCCTCCAAAGTTGGTGCCCTTGTCACTTTATTTTTAACTTAGAAAATTTTCTAAGTTTTTATGGTTCTTTTTACAAGTTATCCCACTTTTCTTGATTTTTCTTGATGAATGATGATTCAAATCATACATTAACATCATTTTAGGGTTAAAAATCCATTTTGGTGAAAAATCTCAAAAAGTCAAAGTTGACTTTTGTGCACAGTTGACTTTTTATCAGATGAATTCCAAACTGTGCAATTCTTCAGGAAATCATGTCCTTGACCTAAATCAAACTTGATGGACATGTTCCATGGGTGCCATAGGGTATATTGATGCATGTCATAGGGCTTGGGAGCATGTCCTGGTCAAAAGTCAAAGTTACAATTGACTTTTCCCTTAAAACCCTAACTGTGGTGCAGATGAAATTGAGACTTGTTGCTCAAGCTTCTTGGATTAATCCATTATTCCAAATGGATCAATATATTTCATTAGAGACCCTCAAACCCTCTCTTGAGGTCTTGGCTCATGATTTGTCCCAAATGTCAACTTAGGGGTGAATTAGGTCAAGAACCTAATTCCTGATTTTTGATGAATGCATCCCCTGAGGCAAAATTGACTTGATGATTGGGTCCATGAGGTCCCATGGAGTATATTAGGTTATGTTTTGGATCATTGGCTTATGCCCAGATGAAAAATTTCCATCTGGAGGCCCTGGTCGACCAAAACCCTAATTTGGTGACACTGTCGATCTTGAGACTTGATCCACCTAGAAGGGAGGATCCTTGTGCTTGATCCTTGAAGTGGGAGTCCTTTTTGATCCTTTGTGTATGTTTGAGAGGTTTAGACAAGTTGAAGATCATGTCATTCCTTGATTGATCCTTTGTCTAAGGCTCTGAGAGGGCTTAAAACCCTAATTTTGATTGTAGTGGATGCTCACCCATCTTTGGGGAGACTGATGAGGTATGATGGTTCCTCCATATTGTGATGATGAGTGACACAATGATGGGACATCTTAGTGGTCAAAATTTGGGGTATGACACTATTGGCCCAACAAGAGGGTGTTTTTATGTGTCTCGTACGAAGCCCGAGAGAGAGGCTAAAAAGGTTTGACTCAACAAGAGAGTGCTTTATACTCAACAAGAGATTGGTTTTGTATCTCGTACGAAGCCCGAGATGGAGGCTAAAAGAGAGATTGACTCAATAAGAGAGTCTTTTGTATCCCGTACGAAGCCCGAGATAGAGGCTAAAGGTTGACTCAACAAGAGAGTCTTTTTGTATCCCGTACGAAGCCCGAGATAGAGGCTAAAAGGATTGCTGTTTCAGTTGAGTGACAGGTCCAGTAGGTGGGTTAAAAGAGAAAATCAGTTCTTATAAAGAGACTGATTAAAGGTAAGGTTATGCTTTGGGATTGATCAGAGGATCAGGGTTATTTCCTGTTCTTTAAGGAAATGGGGAATCTAGGGGGTATTGGAGACTGTCCGAGTCTACTGGTGTTTTTCCCTACTTGAGAATGCCTTCGAGACTCAAGGAGATTAGACTGTCCAAGTCTAGATTTTTATCTTTTGTAATATGCTTAAAGAAACAGTAGTAGTACGTTCATGGTAGAAAGATCTAGACTCTTTGAAAGACTGTTCTATTAAGATGACTAATTTATGTTCCTATACCTCTAGGAGGTCATCGGGACAATTTGTACAAAGCCCAAGAGGAGGCTGGAAACTTTTAAGAAGCTGAGGGACAATTTGTACGAAGCCCAAGAGGAGGCTCTCTTCCCGAAGGAAGAATCCTTATACGAAGCCTAAGAGGAGGCTGTGAATACTTCTAAGAAGCCGTAGGGTCCTTGTAAAACGCCCAAGAGGAGGCGGAGATGCTTTTAGGAAGCCTGTGGGTCCCCAAACCCCGAGAAATTCAAGACAGGCTATTCACAGAGAATAGATCAAGCCAGGAAAGTTCGAGAATTTGGAAGAAACTCAAGAGATGCCATTCACGGAGAAAAGATCATCTCTGGGGAGTAGAGTTTCTTTGACGATTTCTAAGGGTGACAGTCTGAGAAAGGGTTCACCGAGAATGTTGTCTTTCACGTCTCCATATTGTTTAACCCCAATAGGAGGGAAGACTGTGTTTAGTATTCCTATGGGGGATCTAGTTTTGTTTATTTGAGAGTAACCAACAGGGCTTAGTGTTAGACGTAGTTGCCGGGGAAACTCTAAATATCTATACTAGTATTACACAGTTGATATGAGTTTATGAAAGAAGACTTACAGTGAAACAACCCCACAATACAGTTATATGTATATGAAAGCGGATAAAGAAAGCATATAAACACTTACTCGGTTGTAGAGCTTCCATGCTGTTTGGTTAGTTGTTCAACAAAGAAAGATTGAAAAACAACAGTATATTCAAAATTAAAGGAGAAAGTATTTTGAAAAGGTGTTAGGGCTTACAGCTCAAGGAGAGGCCCAAGGTTTATCAGTGATTGCACTGTCGTTTTGTACAGAGTGACTTATACAAGTGACTAAGGCCCAAGAAATTTTCTGTACAAGGGGATGGGTCTTACACTCTCTCAAGAGGCCCAAAAGATTTATTTTTGTACAAGTGGTGGGGCTTACAACTCAAGGAGAGGCCCAGGGTCATTTGTTTGAAAATGGCGATCGCGCCAAGATTTTTGAAAACGCGGTGGGTCTTATACAATGCATTGAGCCCCAAAATGGTTTGATTTTCAAAGGGGGTTGGGTCTTACACTCTAATAGAGGCCCAAAAGATTTTGAATGGGTCTTATAGCTCGAGGAGAGACCCAGGGTTTGTTTTTCAACGGACGATGATCGCGTTGAACTTTTTGAAATACAACGGGACTTATACAATAAGTGAGGCCCAAAATAGGTTTGTATTTACAAAGGATTGGGTCTTACACTCTATTAGAGGCTCAAAAATGTTTGAAATTGTTTGATGAGGGTTGAATTAATCAAAACCCTAATTTGTTTCCAAAATATATTTTAATTGAATAAAAAATTCAATTAAAATGATCAAAATTGTTTAACATGTGGAAAACAAATTGTGATCTTAGATTAATGTTTCAAAAATCATGTTTTGACCTACAAAATGATTAGAAATCATAAAAATTTGCAAAATCAAGAAGGAAACAATATTTTAAATGTCAAAAACAATTAAAATATTAATTCTTGGCAAAAATATCAATTATATGAAATAAATAATATTTTTGGGATTTTTTGGTAAAATAAAATATTTTAACATTTTTGTGAATTATTAAAAAAAGAATCAACTCAAAATCATTAAAACTCAGAGAGAAATTAATTTTTGAATCAATTAAATAAAATCACAAAATTCAAATATTCAAATATTTGAAAAAGGGCGCCAAGAACATGGCAAGAACACGCGCCCTTCCTCTGTTTCTGCAGATTTGCGTTTTCTATCCAATCTCACTGAATACTTGATTATATCATGCAATCTACATATCAATCTACTCGTTTTAACCTCACGATCATGTCTATGGTCTTTAATTTCATTAATTTTAAGCATGGAATAAGAAATCAAAGAGAAACCTCAAGAACCCTAAATTCTGCATGAAGGTTCAGAAATTCTATACACGATTCAAACAATGCAATTGATTGAGGGAAAACACTCCATGCATGATTATGAACATATGGCCAAATTATTGTGCAGCAAAAAATGCATGGATCATAGAGTTAGAAGAGCTCATGCTTACCACTTGCAGCTAGTGATCGTGTTTTGTATTAGAGGTATTACAGCTTGGTTCCAAGAATATGGACAGCTTCCCTATGTGCTATGGAGTGTGCCTGGATGCTTGGAATGATTGAAAATGATCTGGAACTGAAGATGGTATCCCAACTGCAACTTGGTTAAAACCTTGAGCAGCTGGCTGGTGATTCTGAGAAATCAGTGTTCCAGATGTTGTTTAAGTGTTTGGATCACTTCTATATGATGTTTATGAGGTGTGTGTGTGATTGGTTTGATTGGAATTGCTCTCAAACTCAAAACCCGATAGTGACTTGCTTTGGAAGGCAAATTTGGAAGTGAGAATGAGATTTTGAGGAAAGCATCTGTTTGATGGCTTTGATGTACTCAAACTGAGCACAAATGAGCTCTATTTATAGTAGAGCAAGTTTGTTTTGGGATCAATAATGAATGGCAACTGCAGCAAAGGTTTGGCCAATGGTTGCACTTTGGAATCCAAGTCTCCTCTAGCCATTGACTAGAGATTAGGGCACAGGGTTGTGGTTCCCTTGGTATTGGATAAGTCTTGACTGAATTCAGTTACAAATGGCTCAGTCCATGCCACCTTGGTGTATGCATTGAATGCTCCAATCCAAAATTAGAGTCTTGTCCCTCTTTTAGGCAATTCTAGGTTTGGCATGCTACTTCTTGTTCCAAGGACTTTGGAGGCTTGGCTCAGTGTTTGTCCCCTTTAAATTTGATCCTCAGATGTGTCCAAAGTGATGACAAGGCTTGGAATTATCTGATTTTGCCAAATCGAGCAAAAATGCAAAATTCTGCCTAGCCTTGGCAGTTTTCAGCAAGGCATATTGCCATTATCATATATCTCTTGGCCCAAGTGGAATTTGGTGATGTTCTTGGCCATTTTGGAAAGCCCTCATATGATACAACAACTGTTTGATCATATTTGGTTTTGATACCTTTTGAATCCAAGTGAAAAATCCCCCTACATTTGGAAAAAAGTGAAGGCAGATTCTGACTTAGTGAAAATTTCACTAAGTGTTGGAAAAAAGTGACATTTTCACTTTTTGTGATTTTGATCATTCCATAACTCAAAATCCATGAGGAATTTGGAGGGAGGTCAGTTTTAAGCTTTTGTAGAGGGTAATGAGATCTACAAATCAAGCTTTGGATGGGGAAAAATGGCTTTGTGGTTTAGTAGTTATGATCCTCCAAAGTTGGTACCCTAGCCACTTTGTTCATAACTTAGAAAATTTTCTAAGTTTTTATGGTTACCCCTTTTACAAGTTATCCCACTTTTCTTGATTTTTCTTGATGAATGATGATTCAAATCATACAATAACATCATTTTAGGGTTAAAAAACCATTTTTGTGAAAAATCTCAAAAAGTCAAAGTTGACTTTTGTGCACAGTTGACTTTTTATCAGATGAATTTCAAACTGTGCGATCCTTTAGGAAATCATGTCCTTGACCTAAATCAAACTTGATGGACATGTTCCATGGGTGTTATAGGGTATATTGAACCATGTCCTAGGGTTTGGGAGCATGTCCTGGTCAAAAGTCAAAGATACAATTGACTTTTCTCGCGAAACCCTAACTGTGGTACTGATGAAATTGAGGCTTGCTGCTCAAGCTTCCTGGATCAATCCATTGTTACAAATGGATCAATGTGGTATGTTGGAGACCCTCAAATCCTCTCTTGAGGTCTTGGCTCATGATTTGTCCCAAAAGTCAACTTAGGGGTGAATTAGGTCAAGAAACCCTAATTCATGATTTTTGTTGTATGCATCCCCTGAGGTCAAATTGACTTGATGCTTGGGCCCATGAGGTTCCATGGAGTATTTGAGGATATGCTTTGAAGCATTGGCTCAAGCCCAGAGGAAAATTTTCATCTGGAGGCCCTGGTCGACCAAACCCTAATTTGGTGACACCGGCGATCTTGAGGCTTGATTCACCTGGAAGGGAGCAGCCTTGTGCTTAATCCTTGAAGTGGGAGTCCTCTTGATTCCTTGTGGATATTTGAGAGGCTAGACAAGTTGAAAATCAAGTCATTTCTTGATTGATCCTTTGTCTAAGAACTCTGAGAGGGCTTGCAACCCTAATTTTGATTGTAGTGGATGCTCACCCATCTTTGGGAAGACTGATGAGGTAAGATGGTTCATCCATATTGTGATGATGATTTTCACAATGATGGGAAATCTTAGTGGTTAAAATTTGGGGTATGACAATATCCCCATGAGAATAACTTATGACACTTTGCATAACATTCTATGTAGTATTCTCATAGCGAGTCAATCGAGTATAAATATTACTCATAATATTCATACCTATGTGAAGATTTAATAACTCATTATCAATGATCTAAGAGATGTGATCATTTGTCTATCCACATAATAGTTTCAATGCTTTAATGTTAGCTCAATTCACAATAAATCTCGACTATGAATACTTTAAGAATAATGTCCTTATGTTTAATGAGATCTCATGATTAAGTCATTCTTAATGTTTCATTAAACGAACTATCTATTCTTGAGACTTTATTATTTTGAAAAAACAAACATAATAAAAAAATGTCTTTTAATTATTAATAAATAATTTGATACAAGTATTAAGTTCTAATAAAACTATTGATCTCTAAGATTTACAGTAGCCAAATATGTATAAATCTCTAGTGTATCCTTTCTATCTCTTTTCTCTTTAATTTCCGTTGCTTATATCATTTATGTTGTGTGTATTTTCATATGCGTCTTTTTTCTTTATCTGCACTTCCTTGTCTTTGTCTAATTATCAAAATCAAAATAATTATTTTAAACAAACAATTTTTTTTATCAATTTAGTTGTAATTATTAATCAACACAGTTAACCCCACTTAACTAACATTTACAGCCAATTTCTTTCTTATTAGAAGACAAAGTGGTTATAAGTTACGTATTATTCTGAGAAAGAGCATCAATCTCATTGTTGATGGCTTTATCCAGTGCTTATGTTTCAGAGCTTGCCTATAAGTTGAAGGAAAATAATTTGTTGTGATTAAATATACAAAACCATAATAATTGGATTAAGAAATGGCATAAGAATATAATTGGAATCGTCGTGATGTGCATAATGAGATGAGCGATAACCATTGAATATATAATATAGTTATAAATATACGCATGTTTAGTAATGGTTATAAATATACGCATGTTTAGTTATAAATGATTTTCTAATAGGATGGGTAGGTTGAGAACGTGCATGAGTGGTAGATGTAGCGGAAGAATTTTTGGGCATGGGTGACGTGTCAAAGTATTGTTTTAGGTTCTAGAGGAAATTCTAAGATGAAGGGTGTGGTTCCTTAAGATTATGTATAGTAGGCATGTTATGGTAAGAATTGATAATGTTGTTAGGAGTACAGGGAAATATATGCTTATATAAAACGAAAGTCTTAGGAAGGAAAGATGGATTAAGTGTGAATGTTAAATATGATATTGTCGAACATGTGATTTCATTAATAAAAGAGATAGGAGGGTTGAATTATGAATGTTTGAAAATCAATAATTTAAAAATAAATCCTTTAATAAATTAGAATTTGAATAAGTATGTCCCACAAAATTAAATTAAAGAAAATTATTGAAAATAAAAGAGATAAGAGAAGAGAAATAACACCGAAGAATTATATAGGTTTATTCAAGAAGATTTAATCATGTCCTCAAAAATTGATTTTGATAGCATTCACTATGGTAGAGAGCTTTTAAAAGATTATGCTCATGAACCCCTTTATACAAGGAAATAAAAATCCAGGCTAATATTTAACCAAAAATCGAATGTAGATTTAAACGGCTGGTCTTAACATCAAACAAAAATTTTGCACAGGATGATCTCAAATCATGACAAAGTTTTGAGTTGGCTAGCTATCCTTTGAACCAAGCCGAGGTTTTATATTGGCTGACCACGAACAGAACAAATATTTATATCGGGATGATCTCGAACCTATTGAGTGTTTATACCGAGTTGAACTCAGAAACCAAGTGATATTTTACACCAGGGTGATCTCGAATCGATAGAGCTTTAAACCAGTCTGAGCTCAAGAACCGTTGTGGAGATTTTTACTAGGTGATCTTCATGGACCAAAATAGAGTTTTTTATTCAATGACGAAACTCAATAACCAAATTGAGACTAAGACTTATCCTCCAAATACAAATAAGAGATTTTTAAATGATTTAAATCGCAACCAAAATAATCAATTCCTAAGAAATAATTATTTACTCAAGAGAAACAACTACTCTTGGTAAAATTATAATTTTTCCCTCACCAAAACAATATTTTTCACTAGACTTAATAACACTCTCAAAGGGGTATGGCTAAAATATATGAGAAAGGTATGAAAGATTTAGAGAGGTTATGAGAGAAATGAAAATCGAGGTTTTTCATGTTGTATAAATGGTGTAAATTTAGAAACAATTCATTGGCCAAAGATCTAATCAATTTGATAATTGCAAAAAGTCTCATAATCAATTGAACAATTTCCTAATCAACTATCAAGGCTCAAAATTTTTTGGGGTGATTTTAATCAAAAAATGAGAGGATTTTCAATGTTTTTAGCGTGTGCCATTTAGCCATAATACTTCTAGAAACGCTCTTGTGTGTTTGCAAGACATTGATCACTCAAACGGACACGGTCTATCTAGATTTCACACTTTTTCTCTTCCACACACAGAAGCTTCAAGTCTTGGTATCATTATCTTTTGTTTTAGCATCACACAAGAATCTTAAGTTTTCTTAATGAGACTTAAGAAAATGTATACTCTCTTTTAAAAGGCTTTTTGAACTACCCAATCGATTGGAGCATTAAGCCAATCGATTGGAAATATTTTTTGAACTATCCAACCGATTGGAGCATTAAGACAATTGATTGGAGAAGACCTAAATGATTAGGACATCCTTTTAGTGATTTGTAACAGCTCTATATTAAATCTTTCCATATTGGACAAAGGTAATCGATTAAAAGTGATTATCCAATCGATTGGGGTAAGAAGAAAATCTATTAGGACTTTAATTCCGCCCATGGATCTTTTCCTTTTTTTGGATTTTCCTTCTCCTATATAAAGGATGGTCACCTCCTTTTCATTTCACATAATTTTATGAAGCTTTCTTTTTATTTGGAATTTATCTCTCTATTTTCTCTCTTTCTCTCTCTAGAAAAAATATTCTTTCACTTAAGTTGCCTTGGTACTTTTTAGTGAAACATTACTCGTGAGAAAAAAATTGTATTGGTCATGCTCTTGTTTTAATTCTTGAGAGTGCAATACTCTTGAAAAATTGAGTTTGGTTAGTGAGATAAACAGTCATAAAATCTATATTTTTGTTTCTAGAAATTTGCCGAAAAAAGTTATGTTTTGGTTATTGAAATAAGCCTGAAACTATCTAAACAGCTCATTAGCTTATTTTGGGAAAATCTATCTTTGGTTGGGGATATGCCTGTAAAATCTCAAGATCAGATTGTATTAATTTTCAAGGGCATAACCTATAAAAGCTCAAAGTATAGTCAAAATCTAAAGAAGATCTCTTGGAGGCAAGAGTAGGCCAATGTTCAATCGAACTTGGATAAATCGCTGGTGTAATATTGCTAACCCTTATCCTCTTAATAAATTACTAACACAATTTCATGTATAACTGAGAAAACCCCTAAAGTAATTGCGAATTTTAAATACCACAATTCAACTCCCCCATTTCTTGTGCTTGAAGCACTTGTCCAAAATTTCATTACTATTTTTTAGAAACACAATGTGGTCTTTAAGATTTACGTTATGCATTTTAATCTTATAATGTTCCTCACACTCATATTTCTCATGAGAAACTTTCATTCAAACTTGTTCATCTTCTTCATTGAAGAAGATTCTTTGAAAGTTATACCAGAGGTTGATTCTTCGAGATTTCTCCTTGATATCAAGTCTCTGAATATATTGCTATTTGGGAGTTCTTTAGAAGATTCCAATGGATGAAACTTCTTCTTCATCTTCATATTCTCTTCTTGATGAAGTTTCTTCATTAATGTATTGGATCTTTCAAGGATCGTTCAATCACCAAGATTGTTATTTCGAAGGAGATTACTGGAGTATATTTTTCTTCTTCTTCTTCTTCAAAATAGTTCCTTAATGAAGTTTCTAGATATTCTTCTAGGTTTTAGTTCATCCCTTCCTCTTT
Organism: Lathyrus tuberosus; assembly: GCA_022829125.1. Taxonomy (NCBI): domain Eukaryota; kingdom Viridiplantae; phylum Streptophyta; class Magnoliopsida; order Fabales; family Fabaceae; genus Lathyrus; species Lathyrus tuberosus. The sequence goes on from JALAZF010000193.1 coordinate 2,870,290, forward strand.
TAACAGTTTAATCAACTCATTTAATTTCTTGATGTTTTCTTCCTTCTTGGATTTTTTCCTGAAAATCAAAAACATTTTCATCTCTCAATTTAAGGACTAGATCAGGTTTTTGATTCAAATTCTTAACTCTTATATATTTGTTAGTGACAAAAGTTCTAATATCATTTCCAAAATTTCTAAAGGTTGAAAAACATTTTTGAAAGAAGCATTCACATTCATCTTCTTCGCCTCGTGCGTTTATTCCCACGTGTCGAACATTTCCTTGGCGGAATTGCAATTAAGTACATAAAGAAATTGATTTTCATTTAAGGAAATAACTAAGAAATTTTTTGTTTTAAAATTAATTTCAAACTTTCTCTTTTCTTCTTTAGTCTAAAGAAAATATGGTTTATCTAGTACTTCACCATTTATACATTGAGTAGGGATAATCTGACTGTTGATTACTGTTTCCCACAATTCAAGATCAAAAATTTAAATAAATGTTTTAAATCTAGCATTAAACAATTTAAGCATAACACCCTTAAACGGTAGAGGTGTGTTTAGGAAAGTACTATTGTTAAAAACAATGTTGGAAAACATCTTCCTCCAGAGTGATTATACTGGCTAACCACAAACTGAACTAAGATTTATACCAGGATGATTCCAAACCTACTATCTATTTATATCAAATTAAACTCAGAAACTAAGTGATATTTTACACAATGATGATCTTGAACTAATAGAACTTTTATCCGAGTTGAGCTTAATAACTGTTATGGAGATTTTTACTGGTTGTTTTTCATGGACCAAAAAAGAGCTTTTTCTTCAATGGCGGGGCTTGCAAAGTGATAAGTGCAAATTGTAGCTATTTTTGTATATAAGTTTTGTTGCACTTATCAAGAGTTTTTGGTAAATATCGTTTGAATAAACCCCATTTTGTGTATAAATACGTGGTTAGTATATATTTGTGTTTTTGGTTCGTTTGTGTAACAATTGATAGTTTTTCATTCATTTTGTAGGTGATAAAGCATTGTTGGAGCAATGAGCAAATAAAGGCTCCAAGATGTGTCATTTGAACCAATAAAAGGAAGCTAGGAGCAGTTTTGAAGAAAGTTGGATTTTTTAGGCATGCTGCTAGCGTGCTTAGCGCGCTCCTAGCGCGGGATTTAAGGCAGTTTAACAATAAATGAGGGTGCGCTTAGCGTGCTGCTGCCCGCTTAGCGCGGTCTGCTATTTTTCCAGTTTATAAATAAGGGAAAATCAGATTTTTCTAGGGATGGTTTTGGGGTTTTTGCTCCCAACTCCATCAAACTTCATTTCTTCATTAGATTAGCTTAGAAAGCATCATAGAAGCTTGCATTTGGATGATCCGGGGTGGATTTCTCATCGATCGGCTCTGACAATCCGCGAAGTGTTTGGTTCATTTCTAATTTTCTTCATGTCTTTCTTCTATGTTGGGTTTTATATATGTTTGTACTTTGATCTCATGTATATTTGTCGCCCATGGCGTTATATTTAATTTGCTTTACAAATCTCTATTGGTGATTGTTCTTGATTTTTGCTTTATGCGCGGGGTTTGGGTCGTGTTAGAGATAAACGTCACAAAATTCGATTAAGGATGATGATCTGTTAGTTTCTGAATGCTAGAGATAGATTTAGGGCTAACAATCTGTATGGGTGTCAGAACTTAAATTCCTTCCGTGTCTCGAGGCTTCGTGCGCGAGAGTGACGAGAGAGTGATACGGTTGTTCTCTCAACTCGGTGTGTCAGAGATGAACACTAGTGTGAGCGATACCGAGTGATATTGAGGAGTATTATAAGTTGCGTGTAACTGGTCGATAAGTTTAAGTCTGTGACGAGTGGAATATATACATGCTTGATAAGTCTTTTCTCCAAAGAATGAATTCTTTTTATGTTTATATTGACTTTTTTGTTTTTATGTTTAAAACCATTTAAACCTAAACTCATTAACATTTAAATTATCGAACGGAAGTTCAGTAGCACCGATCTCTGTGGACATTTTGTTGCTTGCCGCTATTCAGCACCAACAAAATGGCACCGTTGTCGGGGATTGATGTTTTTATTGGATCGCATTGCGATAGTTTCTTTATTTTTGAGTCTTGTAGATATCGTATATATTGTCTGTTTTCACTTGTTTATATTGATACTTGTATATGTTTACCATATTTGTGAATTTTACATGTTTTGCATACTTGTAAATTTAGTGTATATGTTTGTTTCTCTTCACGTTTGCTAAGTGTTTGGTTAGGTTTCGTCGTCGGTGAGCACTAACCGTGTAAAGAGACAACTTGGAGAAGTGTGTATAAATAATAGGCGTCGAGCTTACGACGTAAAACAAGCATGTTTTATTGTTGTTAGTTTCTAATGTTTTTTTTTCTCCCATTATTTTAGTATGTTTATGGTAGTTCGTGTTAAGGTGTTAAGTTTTGTTTTCCTCAAGCTTGTCGTGTTTAACTTGAGGAAGTTTGTATGTGTAAATATTGTATATTTTGTAATTGAGTTGTGTAGGTGTTAAGTGGAGGCCTACACCAGAACCTTGTTGATGTACTGGTTTTTCTGGTTCTGGTGTAGCGCGCTTAGCGCGCCCTGTTGTGCTGAGCCAGTGAATTCTTTTAATTGTTCACTTGGTTCCCCCTTCTTCCCACTTCCACCAAGGCCTTATGTATTAGTAATTATTAGTAATTTTTCTAATTCTTTTGTTGATTGTTTGGACTCAAATTTTGGTTCGATAGCTTGAAGTCGCATTCGGTGATTTTCTGATTTTGAGTGTTTCAACTTGCGAATGCGTGGTAATGATCTTGTTAAGTTTTGTACACGTCCGAGGTATGTATTTATCGCTTTCTATACTTTAGCATATTCATGATACTTAGGCTTTTTACAAACTTTCATGCCATTCATTCTTTTGTATACTTGTTCGTATGTGAATCACTTTAGTTCTCACCCTTTTTGTGAGGAAGACTTATATTGTTCATATATGCTCGGAGTTCCAACTTTCTTGTTTTAACTGGATTTTATTATGTTTAATCTTTTGTTTGTGTTGATTATTTGAAAGCATGAAAAGGATCAAGGCATTTTGTTTCATTTTTTAGCACAACTACCTTAGCCAAACAGTCAATTCACCTTGTGAGTGTTTGAGAATTTGTAACCCCTTTGAGCTTTTTGATCCATGCTTCTATTTGAACTTAATGTTTGTCTATGAGTATTTAGTTCACTTATTTTTGAATGGATTTTGTTTTTTCTTGGACCTCTATTTTGTGTTGTTGTATGGATTTTTTTCCTTGCCTTAGAAAGTAGGGAGTATTCACATGATGGTGCGGTTGAATTCAAGTTGGGGAGAGAATGATTGTATACTCATTAGTTGGATTCTATGAGGATTGAAAAAGAAAAGAAAAAAGAAAAAAAAATTGTGAAAAAGAAAAAAAAAAAGAAGAAAAAGAAAAATCCTTGAAAAAGGAAACAAAAAGAGTTTCAATAATTATGCTAAATAAGTATTGTGTTTTGTGTAACACTTGGGATTTTGGAAGAAGTTTGATTGAAATTTTGTGTTTGGATCTTTGTGAGTTGATCACTCCCTTAGGTTTAGGCAAGTTTTTGTTTCAATTACCTTTAGAAATTGCCCCTTGTTTGTTTACCCGACCCCGTTACAACCTTGAAAGTCCTTGTGATTCTTGTCTTTGTATGTTCAATATGATTTTTGGATGATTGCATAATTTAGTCTTTTATTTGCAAGTTTGTTGTGTGAGTAAAAAATCCCTTATTTTATGTTTCTCATCTACCGATGATTGTTTTTGCTAGGTGTGATTCACATTTGAACTTGTGTTGTTTTAGAATGTTTGGCATGACTTTTGTATTTAGCATTTGTTTCGTGACTATGTTATCGTCGTAGTTTAGTGGTAAGTATTTACTTTATGTGTACCATTTTTCATTTGAACCATTGCATTTGTTTTCCGTTTTCAAAAACCTGTTGATTTGTGATTCTTTGGTTATTGCGTTTGTTTCTTTGAGTTGATTATTTTTGTTTGAGGACAAACAATTATGTAAGTTGGGAGAGTTGATAAGTGCAAATTGTAGTTATTTTTGTATATAAGTTTTGTTGCACTTATCAAGAGTTTTTGGTAAATATCGTTTGAATAAACCCCACTTTGTGTATAAATACGTGGTTAGTATATATTTGTGTTTTTGGTTCGTTTGTGTAACAATTGATAGTTTTCCATTCATTTTGTAGGTGATAAAGCATTGTTATAGCAATGAGCAAATAAAGACTCCAAGATGTGCCATTTGAACCAATAAAAGGAAGCTAGGAGCAGTTTTGAAGAAAGTTGGATTTTTTAGGCATGCTGCTAGCGCGCTTAGCGCACTCCTAGCGCGGGGATGGAGCTAATTCCAGAAAGGAGTACATCAGAAAGGAGTACATCAGAAAGGAGTACATCAGAAAGAAGCTTAAAGCTTATGATAAGAAGCCGTAGTGCTTAATAAGAAAGCTTTTAAGCAATACAGAACTAGTGTGCTTTATAATCTCTCAGAGATTTATTTTTAGATAGTTTTGTATTAGAAAGCAAGGAGTTGTTGCTCATAACTTGGTAGAAAAACTTAGGTGTTATTGTACTTCATTTGTGTAATCAACTTGTAAGAAGCATATTAGTGCACAAGAAAATCCTTGAAAAAGGCGATGTTCCTTGAGCGGTCGAGTGATGGCCAGAATGCTTGAAATGACTAAGTGTGTTTCTAACAGCTTAGTGAATAATGTTCCTTGAGCAGTCGAGTGAAGACCAGGATGCTTGAGAGGTTCAGGTCATTGTTGAACGTCTTGGAGGTTGATTCCTTGAGAGGTGAGTGAAAGTCAGGATTCTCAAGAAGGCAATGGAAGGTATCCATTATGGTGTAATCGTTGATGATTATTGGATTAAGTTCCGGTGATAAGGCAAAATCACCTTGAGGGATGGACTAGAGTAACTTCGTTAACACTGAACCAGGATAAAAATAATTATGTTCATTTATTTTTATTTACATGTTAACGTCATTAGTTTAAATTCCGCAAACGGGGACAAAATATGAAACCCAATTCAAACCCCTTTTTTTGTGTTTCTCAACCTTCAAAGGCCACATGGGGTGAGCCCTCAACGAAGGACATATGTCGTCCTATTTGGTGGCCCTTACAAATATATCACTATAAAATCCCTTAAACATGAGGACTTGCAAAAGAAGAAGTGTTGTAAGCTTCCCCTGGGTTGCGCTTTATGGCCAGAGGAGGGTCCCCCGTTTGAAGGCGAGTCCCTCAACAGTAGATGGTCCCTCAACTATAGGTGACTCCTTTAGTTAGAGGGCGAGCCTTAGTTGAAGGTGAGTCAACAACTTCGTGCTAGATGTCTCTTGGGTATCCAAAGTGCCAACTAGGGATATCAACCATCAATCCCTCAGACTAACACGTTTGGCTTTATTTAATGTAATAAATGATGACTTATTTTCTATATTCTAAGCACTTTTATCATGTGTCAAAGATGTGTTAAGCCTTTTAGAACTCCTATGGGGGCTAAAAAATTTTAGTGACATCCATTATTTTATAAATGTTTTCTCACTCCCTGTCCTCATTTTGTTACTTACTTTGTTCGCATACAATATGCAAACTTCTCTCAGGTTTTTTGCTTGCTAGACATTCTCCATGTTTCTTCTTTATTCCTAACCATCTCAGGTTTGGGTCACTTTTACTTTTCTTACTTTCATAGCAACTGTGATTTAGGTATTTTATAGTAAAACTAATAGTAGTACTTAGGTTAGTGTAGAGTTATGAAGCATTAGTGGTCCTACTAGCCATTACGATGGTGGCAGTGATTTCTTTTTGTTCTTCAGCTTTCCTAAGAACAAAGAGATAATGGATTCCCCTTCCATCGTATCCGAAGAGGCCAAGGATATTGGATCAGTTTATGTCACTAGAGAGACGAGCCCCTCATTTTAAGCAAATATGGACATTTCTTCTTTAGAAGATGAAGAAGGGGTCATTCTAAAGACCTGTTTACCATCATAGAAGGCCACCATAATCGTCCCTTATACCTATCATTACTTCTACTTTTACCTCCACCTTATCAAGTACATGAAAGTTCTCCTCCCCTTTTCTCCTTTCTCTGTGGAGGTCCTCATAGTCGTCAATGTTGCGCCTTTTCAGTTAATCTCTAACAGCTGGAGTTTTGTTAAGGCCTTTGATGTGCAAAAGTTTGGAAGTTTCTCTTACTGTTGGTATATTCTTCTTGTTCTACTCCACCAGGCCTTTGAAAGGGGGTTGAGTAACCGTAGATGGCCTGCATGGAAAATCCCCTTTCAAGCCCCACTCTAATCACTATGAGAATTGGAAAGATAAATTCACCCGTGTTTGGAGTCGACTCATCCTGATATATTTTTTTTAAATTAGCTACTGCCTCCAATGTATTGATTATATTTAGTCTTGTATTGACTCATTCAGTTGATGTATTAACTCATTCCATTTTAGAGTTAATATATTCTTTACCAAATTTTAAAATTGCATTTTGGCTAAAAGTTTGTTTTTCTCATTTCTTTTCTACACACACATATACATATAAATACTTATTCATGCATCATTTCTAAGCATTGAAACATGAAAGATGCAAAGAATTCTCATCATCTTCAACCTTTCTTGACGCATTCATCAACTACATAATCATTTTAGATTGTTTGTTGTCAAGATAAGATTGATAAGGTCCAATTTAGGTTTGTGTAATCAAATTGGGTTGAGGTTTTCTTTGGGGGATTCAAGGATAAAATCTTTAGGTTTTTACTCCAAGATCAAGGGTTGATTTGGAGGTTTTACACAAGTCTTTGAAGATGAGAAAAATACACAAGAAGGGGGGTTGAATTGTGTATGCCAAAAACTTGTTTCACTTCTAAAACTGAAGCTTCATATTCTGAACCACGTTTAGAGTCTGATATTAGAACTTGTAATAGCAGCGAAAATATAATGTTCAGAAATAAATGCAAGCAACACACAGAGATTATCCTGGTTCCTCTCGTTAACTGAGAGTAGTCCAGTCCCCTTACCTCAACAAGAGCTATTCACTATAACCAAACAGATTACAAATGCTTAAGCCAAACACTCAAGGCTTCCTGCTCAATCAACCTCGAATGAGACTTCCTGCTCAATTAATCAAGAATGAGACTTCCTTGCTTAAGCCAACTGCTTAAAATTTCCTGCTTAAGCCCTAGGTTCAAGACTTCTTTTCTCAAGTACACAAACAAGAGACTTCAATTCTCAAGCACACAGGCAAGAGACTTCCTCTACTTTAAACAAACAGATTAGTAGAAAAGATAACTACTATACTTTGCTACACAATCAAGAGTATAATAGTTATGCAACAATCACAAAGGTTCTCAACCTTTCTAAGATTTCTAAGATAATCTAATATGAGAAATCTTAAGATCTCATGTTATAATAGTTACAAGTAATAGCTCAGAGTTATGCCAAGATCTTTCAATGCATTGTGATGTTGTAACCTTCCTTCAAGTCTTCAACTTCCTTTTATAGAGATAGAAAAAGAGTCGTTGGAGGTTTTAACAACAACAAACTTAGTGGACAAGGATACCAAGAGAGAAGTTGGAGAGTTGTATCTAGTCAGAAGTATTGTCCACTGAATAAAAGCAATGTCCAAAGCACCTTTTGAAAAACTAGATATCTTCCAAAAGATAGTACAGACTGAAGAGGTCATATCACCATCCTTGAGCCTTTCAAAACCAAACCCTGGTTGACTCTGCTTAGAAATCTTTGGTGCAGAGTACAAATCAAACGGTTCTTAAGCCTTTAGGGTCTAAGCTGTCACCAATGGCTGAAATAGCATACCAGAGTCCGGACCTTCAGATGTTGATGAACATATTAAGATTCTAATCAACCAGAATATGAGTAGTATTGCTTCTTCACTTATGCTTTCAACAAGAATAATTCATGACGAATTCTTAGCTTGTGATCCTGCACACTTGAACAACTATTAACAAACCATATTATTCTTTAAATACTTAGTTATCATCAAAACCTTTTAAGGGCATAAAAAAATCATGTTCCAAAAGTCTTATCAAGTTCGATTCAGCCGAGCGAAGGCTTTGAAGAACAAGGGTTCTTAGAAAGGAGTAGCGGTAACCGGAGGATCAATTAAAGGCTTGGCGCAAGATTTCATAATTTACATTCAATCGAGTTAAAGCTTTTAAGAACGGGATTCAGACAAAGGAGTAGCAGTAACCAGAGGATAATTTTGGAGATCTTGTATGACTTGATCTTGCTAAGATCAAGGGTAGAGAAGAAGCTATGACCAACATCAAACATAGGGTTTAGGGTTTGAATTTATACTACTTCTCTTGTAAACTGATATTGTAAAGGTTAATTAATATATCCCAATTTGATTTTGAATTGAAGGAAAACGTACCCATAGTAAGGACAATTGGGGAACCTCCTAAATAAATCTTGCTCCCCTCTCTCACACACACACACACACACACACATACACATACACGCACGCACGCGCACACGCGCGCACACATACACACACACACACACGCACGCACGCACACACACACACACACGCACACACACACACACACACACACACATGAATAGTGATGTATTTAATAAAACCTATAAGCATGCATGTGTATATAATAATAATAGTAAAAATATTTAAATATATATTGTACGGGTATGGAGCGGGGTGAATACTAAGGTATCTGTATCCGCGCTCATATCCGTTTATTTTAGTAAATAATTGTTCGTGCCCTTGCTCATACCCATTTTATAGATTTTTATCCTATCTAGTGCAGATGATTTTTGCGGTTACCCACTAAAAATGGATTCAATTGTCAACCATAGTGAAGTTCGTGTTCATGTAAGAATACAATGAATACGTGGATTTACGAAGAATTTATGAATTTTAATGTTGAAATATTATTTTTAATTACTTAATTTAAAAGGAAAAGTGTCAAGGTTGCCTAGTTTTTGAATGGAAATATGACTCATAATAATCTATAGTCCAGTATAGAATGAATTAAAGGCCAAGTACCTCTGATTTATGAATTGAAAATTAGACCAATTTTAATTTTTAAATAAAAAATTGGTTAAAAATGAAAGAAAAACATCACAATGATTTAATTGTATCATTTGTTATAAACCAGTTCAGTAAATTTTGAAAAATCACACTAATTGTAATTATGCAATAAATTTTAAATCCGTCAAACCCGAATTATGCCATCCAGTTTAAACCGAATTGTATCGGTCAAACCCGAATAAAAAACAAAACCGGGCCTATATATAACACCAAATTTTAAATCTTGGTGCTCTCTCTCTCTCTCTCTCTTAATAATAGTAAAAATATATAAATATATATTATGCGGATATAGAGCGGGGTGAATACTAAGGTATCTGTATCCGCACTCATATCCATTTATTAGTAAATCATTGTTCGTGCTCATGCTTATACCAAATTTGTATATTTTTATCCTATCTATTGCGGATGATTTTTGCGGTTATCCATTAAAAATGGGTTCAATTGTCATCCATAGTCAAGTTCGTGTTCATGTAAGACTACAATGATTATGTGGATTTACTAAGAATTTATGAATTTTAATGTTAAAATATTAATTTTAATTACTTAATTTAAAAGGAAAAAGTGTCGAAGTTGCCTAATTTTTGAATGGAAATATGATTTCATAATATTCTATAGTCCAGTATTGAATGAATTAAGGGCCATTTATGAATTGAAAATTAAATCAATTTTAATTTTTAAATAAAAAATTGGTTAAACATGAAAGAAAAAAAATCATAAAGATTTAATTGTATCATATGTTATAAACCAGTTCAGTATATTTTGAATTCAAAAATTGAAAAATCACACTGATTTTAATTATGCAATAAATTTTAAATCCGTCAAACCCGAATTATGCCATCCAGTTTAAACCGAACTGTATCGGTCAAACCCGAATAAAAAAACAAAACCGGGCCTATATATAACACCAAATTTAAAAATAAAAGAGAAAGAACAGAATATACATTTCCCACATATAATCGAAATTATTAAAAACATCTATTATCTACTATAATATATTAAATCTAAAGCAGCAGATTATATTATGACACCTCATGTGCCATGTAGCTATATATTACCACATCAATTAATATCCTATATGTCACACTTAAGATTGAATCTAACAACAAATTTACATAATTTCACTTCAACTTCTATCCAAAATTAATATGTTACAACAACCTTATCATCTCCCAACAAGAGTGTTACTCATAATTAAACACAATTATCACCAACCTTAAATTCATAATTTAATTTTTATAACTTTTTTAATTCTCTCAATTTTTTTATTAAAGCTTCTCATATTCCCTCTAAACTTTATTGCATATCCTTTATTTGTTTTTTATATAGTCTAATATCTAAACAACATAACACTATTTTGATATAAATCAAAAAATACTTAGCACAAAAATAAATTGACGACTAAAAAATAGAATAAAATAACTAATTAATGACTAACAAGAAAATTATATTAAAAATATATAAAACTCTTATAAAATTTAATAACAACAATAACAAATATTTTAAATTAAGTAAACATTACAGATTAATAAAAATTAAAAAAAATAGATTATCCCAAATTATTAGAGGTTATCTCTATGGACAAACATCAAATACTATACTTACATCTTATTTATTTGCACTATCCCTAAATCCTATAAACAACAATTGTGTTTTAGATTAAAAAATACATTAACTAACTAAATAAATTTCATTAAAAAAATATTTTAAATTTAATAATAACAATAACAAATATTTTAAATTAAGCAAACATTACTAATTAATAAAAATTTAAGCAAAAAACAGAATAGATTATCCCAAATTGTAAGAGGTTATCTCTATGGACAAACATAAAATAATATACTTACACCTTATTTATTTGCACTATCCTTAAAACCTATAAATAACAAATGTGTTTTAGATTAAAAAAATACATTAACTAACTAGATAAATTTAATTTAAAAAATAATACAATTAAACTAAAATGATTTATATCTAATTACATAAATATATTCCTAATTACATAGAATCATCTCTATTATATAATATATGTCATATAATCTGTTCTGGACTGGGCCAACGGCCATGCGCGGCCCAATCCATAATTGCTACAGTAACGACCCAAACGCTTGGATCCAATCCATTAAGGGGACAAAAGTACCCTTTTGCCCCCTACAACCGGTCACTGGCTGCTCAGTCCTGCCCGGACTTATTGCCCGTCACTCACGGACTACAACTCCCCGACAGCTGACGATCAGATGCCCGCAACTACCTTTCTGCCCGGTATAACGGCTAGTTTGGACATCATGCCCGTCGTAACGACTAGTTTGGGCAGTTACCTATTCTTCAGGAAAGCGGTTATTTCGCCCTGAAAATAGGACCGTTGGCCACGCGCTGGGGAACATTATATAAACCCTCTCATTCGAGAGGGTCAGGTATCAAATATTCATCCTAAGAATACACTTTGTACTTGCCTCTTTTCTCTGACCCTTTCTTACTCGAACGTCGGAGTGCCTTGCAGGTACACCCCCCTCCTCTCCTCATCAACATCCCGAGCACCTTGCCCATCTGACGACCAGCATACGTGGACCTGTTCAAATACTCCGGATCAGCGGCGTCGTCTGTGGGAACTCCTTGTTCTCCCCTTCTTTCTTTCCTCCTCGGAAACTAAAAGATCAAAACATACTTTCTTTGATCCGCCCACATATGGCCGCTCAGAACTCCGCAAAAGGTGCTGACGCTACGGTTCTCATTCCCGTCAACAAGATGGACGTTGACAGTAGTTCTTTGTTACTTTCTGATCCCCGTTTCCTTCGAGACGGGGCTACTGCGTCTCCAACTCCTCCTCCCACCGAGCAAGGAGGCAAACAGCTATCGTCGGGTGAACGACCAATTCCTGGCCCTCCTAGCGCCAACCTGGCCGTTGCAGCTCTTCTGGAAGCTGTCAACCGCACAAACCTCCTTATCTTGCAGCAAGGAGAGAGAATAGGAGCTCTCGAGGAAGCGTCTCTTCCAAGATCCTCTCCTCCAAAGAGTAAGCACCGGAAATCAAGAAGCCCGCCACCTAGGCGTGGGGAAGACCATATATCGAGGCGTGAGCCTGAATCACAACACATTCGCAAGTGCGACCAGATCTTCCCACGAGATCGATCATCACCAAGACACAAGAGGACGAGGCTGGATAGGCATTCTCCACTGGTCAGACCTCGGGACCGGCTACGTTCACCATCGCCTCGCAGAGACCGCCGCCGCAAGCGCAGACAACGGTCACCATCAACTCCAAGTTCAGACAGCGACGACGAGCCTCGCGGCCCATTGTCCAGCAGGATCTTGGCCACCCGTCTCCCTAAAGGACTAGAGAAGCCTCCGTCTCTAGGGACTTACGATGGAACCACTGACCCAGACGAGCACAAAGAAAACATATATGCTCTTTTGGACTACAGAGGGGTACGAGGAGCCATCAAATGCCGCCTGTTCCCGACCACGCTCCGGAAGGGAGCAATGACATGGTACAAGCAACTACCAGAAGAATCCATTACATCTTGGAGGCAACTGGGGAGGATTTTCTCCCGTCACTTTACTACATCGTGACGCCATCCAAAAACCGAGGCGTCTCTCGGAGCTGTCGTACAGGGAAGAGATGAGCCTCTTCGGGCTTACATTGAACGGTTCAACAAGGAGGCCGTCCAAGTGCCAACAACCGACGACATGAAGAAATTCCTGCTCGAGAAGGGATTACGTCCTGGCCCAGACTTCGCGAAAGCCATCGGCCTCGATCCACCGAGGAACCTTAACGCCCTTTTCCTCTAAGCCCAGTCGCATATACAGTACGAAGAGAAGGTTGCTGCACACTCTGTCCGGGCCTCCCGACACCAGGAAGGTGCCCGCTCGTCCAGAGCTGAAGAAACCTCGACATCCCATCGAGGAGATAAAAGATGCGACGATCGGCCTCGCGATGCACGCGAACAGAAGGGACCTTCTGGGCGGTTCCATGACTATACCCCCTCACTGCCTCGAGGGAGAAAATCTTGTCCGAGTGTGCCAACTCGGAATTCAAGCAAGCGGGAGTCCGTTTCCCCAAACAGCTACCGGCCAGACCAGGTGTAGACAAATCCAAGTATTGTCGTTTCCACAAGAGTCACGGTCATACGACGGAAGAATGTATCCACCTCATAGATGCCATAGAGCTCCTTATTCGCGACGGCCACCTGAAGCAGTTCGCGAAAAAGAAAGATGCTTCCTGACAGGAAACCCAGGAGAGCAAAAAGGTTGCAGAAGAGACTCCACCCTCTGATGACACCAACGTACAAGTCGCTATGTCCATAACTCGGCCAGAGGACTTCCGCATCCCTGATAGCCTGTCCGTCTCCACGTACCTCACTGCTCACAGCCCGTGGGACGCCTTCCCGTCAGCCATGGTCATTTTTGGTGGTAGATTCAACAAAATCACGGTCGGCTCCGTCAAGAGGAGATTCGATCAATTGATCAACAAAAGCTCCAATAAAGTCACTACACTGGACACCACTCACAAAGGATCCGTTCCTATTTCCTTCTACAAGGAAAAGCTCCTCGGAGGAGCACCGAACTCAAGCATTCCGCTGCTCATCCGAGCAAAGATGCCGAACTTCAACGTTTGCAGAATACTCATGGACCAGGGCAGCTCGGTTGATATAATGTACAACCACCTGTTCGAGACACTGCAGCTGAACGACTCTCACCTTACTCCATACGTTGGATCCGACCTGCAAGGATTCAATGGAGCGGTGACAAAGCCCCGGGATTACGTAGAGCTCATCGTAACCTTTGGTTCAGGAGAGACAACCCGAGCAATCAAAGCACAGTTTTTGGTAATTGAATGTCCGTCACTATACCAGTGCATTTTTGGAAGGCCAACCCTGGCGGAGTTGATTGTTGTACCTTTCACCGTACATCTCAAGATGAAGTACTACACTTCTAAAGGGATGGTCGCCACCCTCCACGGGGACATCGAAGCTGCCCGTCGGTGCTTTGAAGCAGCATCAAAAGGACTAAGCACCATCTCAGCAGGACCAAGGACTTCTGGTCGTTACCCCCTGCCCAGCAGCTCCGAGCAGCCAAAACCGCTCCCCCAGGTCGAATCTATCGACCTGGACAGCCGTTTCAGCGAGGAAGATCACGCAAAGGACCCAACGACTTTGAGCAGCCAGTCCAGCAACAACGGCCATCTCGTACGCCCCGTCCCAGATGGCAACTTCGAGATCGTTCCGTTCGGAGAAGACCCCCAATGGGGAGTAAAGATCGGAGCAGACCTCCCCGACCTGGCCAGGAGACAACTAAAAGCATGCCTCCGGGAGAACGCCGACCTGTTCGCATGGAGTGCTGCTAAAACGCCAGGATTGGACCCATCCGTCGCTTGCCACCAGCTTATAATTGATCCGACCGTCAAAGCCGTTGCCCATCACAAAAGGAAACAGTCCCCGGAAAAGATGGAAGCCGTGGAGAAAGCTGTCAAAGACCTTTTAGAAGCTAGGTTTATTTCTGAGGCCAAATACACTACATGGCTCTCAAATGTTGTACTTGTAAGAAAAAATAATGGCAAATGGAGGATGTGTGTCGACTATACCGATGTTAATAGGGCTTGTCCGAAGGACGCCTACCCCCTCCCCAATATCGATAAGATCGTAGATAACTCAATGGGTTTTAAGCTTTTATCATTCCTCGACGCCTACTCGGGCTACAATCAAATCCTAATGGCCGCGAGCGATAAAACTTACACGACCTTCATGACCGAATCGGGCAACTATTACTACAACGTAATGCCCTTCGGGCTGAAGAACGTCGGCGCTACGTACCAACGAATGATGAACAGAGTCTTCCAAGGGCAAATAGGCGACATGCTCGAAGTATACATGGACGATATGATCGTCAAGTCCCACGAGGAACTAGATCATGTCGCCCATCTTCGCAAAATCTGTGAGCAAGCAAGAAAGTATCGAATGCGTTTTAACCCAGAGAAGTGCACGTTTGGTGTACGGGCAGGTAAATTCCTTGGCTTCTACCTAACATAACGAGGAATCGAAGATAACCCTGACAAGTGTCGGGCATTCTCTGAGTTCCCAACGCCCACGTCTAAGAAGAACATCCAATCCCTCAATGGGGTGCTTACTTCGTTGTCCAGCTTCGTGACAAAATCTGCCCAACACGCCCTTCCTTTCTTCAAGCTCTTGCGAAAAGAAGCAGCGTTTGAATGGACCGAGGAATGTGAAACATCCCTCCTTCACTTGAAGCAAGCTCTGTCGAAATCGCCCGTATTATCACGACCAGATACCGGGGAAGTCTTATTCCTATACCTCGCCGTCACTGCCGAGGCCGTTAGCACCGTTCTCATTCGCGAGAATCCTGACGGACAAAAGCCAATATACTTCACAAGCAAAGCATTGCAGGACCCAGAATTGCGATATCAACAGATAGAGAAGGTAGCATTGGCCCTCATCAACGCGGCCAGACGACTGAGACACTATTTCTTGGCTCACACGATCGTGGTAAGAACGGATCAGCCCATAAAGCAATTACTGGGACGACCAGACATGGCAGGCAGAATGCTCAAATGGTCATTGGAACTGTCCGAGTTCGACATCCAGTATGAAAGCAGGAAAGCTATTAAGGCCCAAGCTCTGGCCGATTTCGTAGCGGAAATGACGTTCTCAAACTCCCCGGTCCACATAGCAAACAAATGGACCATCTATGTGGATGGAGCATCCAGCTCGACTGGCAGTGGGGCATGGGTAATTTTGGAGAACGACGAAGGGACCATAGTCGAGGCTTCTCTCACATTGTCCTTTCCCACTTCGAATAACCAGGCTGAGTATGAAGCCTTCCTCGCCAGTTTGCGCATAGCCGAAGACCTAGAGGTTGAAGAAATCATCATATGCATGGACTCTCAGCTCGTAGCCCTCCAGACATCAGGAGAATATTAGACCAAAAATGACAGTCTCTCTGAATACCTAACCCTGGTCAAAGGAAAAATGGCGAGATTCAGAACGGTAGAAGTGAGACATGTTCCACACGAACATAACGTGCGAGCAGACATCTTGTCCAAACTAGCAAGCACTAAGAGAAAGGGCGGAAACAGGTCGATCATCCAAGAGATACTTCCCCGGTCCAGCATCGATAAGGGATCCTCGACCCTGCACGTACACGCGATTGGGGACAGCGACTACTGGATGACACCCGTGTACAACTACCTCACCAGGGACGAGCTTCCTGATGACCCCAAGGAAGCCAGCACCATCAGACGAAGAGCTTGCTCGTACGTCATCCTTGAAAACAAACTCTATCGACGAGGCTTCTCCATCCCACAGCTCAAATGCATAGAGGAGGAAGTTGTCCCTCACGTGTTACGAGAAATCCACGAAGGCATTAATGCCCAGCACCTAGGAGGAAGGTCCCTTGCCCGCAAGGCCCTCTGAGCAGGGTACTATTGGCCAACCATGCAGCATGATGCCAAGGAGCACGTGAAGAGATGCGACAAATGCCAATGGCACGGGGATATGCACCTAGCTCCGCCTAACGAACTGAAAAGCATGGCCTCCCCGTGGCCATTCGCCTGGTGGGGCCTAGACATCCTAGGACCCTTCGTGACGGGGTCCAGCCAAAATAAATACCTGATAGTGGGAGTAGACTATTTCACAAAGTGGATAGAAGCAGAAACCTTAGCAAAGATAACATCACTTAACATTCTGCGCTTCTACAAGCGGAATATCCTTGTCCGTTTTGGGATTCCCCAAGCAATTGTCACGGACAATGGAACACAGTTCGCGGACAAGAAGTTCCAAGACTTTGTCGCCCATCTCGGAACAAAGCAACATTTCGCATCTGTGGAACATCCTCAGACCAACGGGCAGGCAGAAGCGGCCAATCGTGTCATTCTTCGTGGCCTCAAGCGAATACTGGATGAAACAAAGAAAGCCTGGGTCGAGGAGCTCCACAGCGTCTTATGGGCGTACCACACCACTCCTCAGTCTACCACAGGGGAAACACCTTTCCGTTTAGCATATGGCACGGAGGCTGTTATACCCATTGAAATTCACTTACCGTCCAGGAGGACCTAATCACCTTTAGATGAGGAAATGAATGACGAAGTAATAAGAGAGGAGCTCGACCTTGTCGAGGAAATCCGAACAGGAGCCGCCCTCCGCGAAGCATCTCTTAAGCAAAAAATAGCAATCAGGCACAACGCTAAAGTCTTACGACGAGAGTTCGATGTGGGCAGCCTTGTCCTGCGAAGAAACCACAAGGACTCTCGCGAAGGCAAACTAGCAGCCAACTGGAAGGGCCGTACAGAGTCCGTGCCAGAACGGAGAATGGTGCCTACTTCCTCAAGACCCTCAACGGGGATGAAATCCTCGCCCATGGAACGCTGAAAAACTTAAGCAGTACTACAGCTAAAGTCACAATAGGCTTCTGTTAGACGATGGCTATGGATCTACAAGGGGGGTTGAATAGATCCCTTGAGTTTTACACGCAAATGGTCTACAAAAATTCTGTTTTTAAAAAATTGTTTAACCGAAGCTACCACTGGATAGAACGTCTACAACGAACCTTCTACCGAAAGGATCGGATATGCACGAATATATCACGGATGAGTACGACAGAGAAGAATTCAGTTCAGAATATTACACTTAAAAACGCAGACAACAAATTATCACTTGCTTGATGTTTATACCGATCCAATGAGGTTAATTGATAAGCAATTTAAAGCAATGTGTTCGAATTTTGCTTTGAAACAAATTATCAAACACGTAGTGTGCGTAAACACACTATGTGCAAAATTTCTATGGAGAATAATGTGCAGCTGCTCCAAAACACAATTCAATGAATTGTATCGATTTAACAAAACAGTTTATCAGCGTACAATTATTCTACGACAGAAATTTCAATAGTTTGCTGCGTCACAAATTCGAACAATACTGAAATGTAAAAGAGTTAAGGGAAAGAGAGAACAAACAAGATTTGATTAGGCAGTTCCCCAATCGTCCTCGCTTTGGGTACGTCTGCCCCTAACTCCGCAAAAGGAATTGATATATATATATATATAGTTGTTGCAAATTGTTTATTACAAGAGAAAACTATGAACATTTAAACCCCGAACGTCTTCGATCGTTGATGCAGAATTTTATCTTCCCTTGAATCAAGATGAATCAAGTGCTCCGAATATGGATGATTCAATTACCGTCCCACACTACTAAACCGAAAGAAAACTCCGTTCTTCAGTTACCTTCACTCGGTTAATTGAAATCTTCCAAGAATTCGAACCCAAACCTTCTTCTACGATCCTCTGATTACAGCTACTAAACCGAAACAGTTGCGCCAATTTCCGGTTACCTTCGCCCAGCCGAATCCCTGTAGAAAGAACAGTTTGTACCAAAAACCCCCAAAATCTCTTCGATTCTTGGTGGACAAACCCAACTGGTTTGATTCAAGAAACACCTGTCAAACTCTCAACCCAGAAGATGAAGATCACACTTCCTAAATTCTGAATGTTATCACTTCGATCAATGGGCGACACAAACAAAGATGATTATGTGTGATTGTTTGTTTGCACAATGAAGAAGATGAAGATGAAGAGAGAACTGACATATATTTTTCACGTTTCTTGTTATAAGTAAAAATGAAGACCAAAACTATTTATAGGAAAAAAATATGACCAACAAAAAATAACAGAAAAAATAACAGAAAAGAAATCAAGTGAAAAAAATGCAAAAAACAAGGTCATGCGTCAACCTCTAGAGTCTATGCGTCGATGCATAAAATGTTATTTTTGAGTTCTCAGGTTTGTGCGCTTACCCGTGGCTTTTGGAGGTCAGCGCACAAATTCTGGGGTTAGCGCATGGTTTCAGGGGTCAGCGCATGAAGACAAATTTTTTCAGGAAATTTCATTTTTTGAGTATTTTCACCAGACCAAGGTCAAACACACATGCTAGACACTACTAAAACAATAGTGGACCTTTATTTTTGGAGAGAACAAGATCCTATGCATCTAGACACATGACCAATAACGATAAGACGCTATATGCCCGACACGTGAAGTGATACCGCTCAAATTACAATCTAATGTGTTTGTTGACATCATTAAAACGAGATAGCTAGAAGGATATCCCTCACATACTCCCCCTTTTTGATGATGGCAACACTTTCTTGATTCTCACGAGAGATGTAATTTGAGATGATCAATGCTCCCCCTGTCTTTGACATCCGGTTAAACGTTTATGTAGCTTGTATTCTTCTCCCCCTTTGACAACATCAAAAAGACGAGAAGACAGTGGTCAAAATAGCATACTAAAATATGTAGTGGATCATCAGATATTTGCAACAACAAAACATTTACCAGTATCCACATATGATACCGCTAATGTAAGCAACTAATGATTAAATATGGAACAATCGCATAAAAGCAAAACATTCACTTCATAAAGGTTTAAACATAACTGTAGCACATGTCAAAATAACAAACAAGATCAAACCATAAAACACAAATTCATGCACAACTAAACATAATGCCCTAAGGTTTATGGTCTCCTCCCCCTAAAAAAATAACCTCGTCCCCTATGGTGATGACTTGGTGGTGGAAATTCCTCAAGTTGAAGGTTGAGCTCAATCAAGGTGCTATTGAGGTTACCAAGCCTGTTTGCCAAGTTTAGATTTTGCTGAGTCAGATTGGCATCCATTTGATTGAACCCATTCATAGCTGCATTGGCGAAATTGTTGAAGTTGGTGGCATGAGACGATATTTGGTTAGACAAGTTTGTGAGCTGTTCCTGCTGAGTCAGGTATCGAGTTTCCTGTTGCGCTTGGAATTCTTGATGTTGCAGAGACAACTCAGTCAGTCTTGCTAGAATTTCATCAGAGGATTATTGATCATGCTGAAACGGTGGAGTTGGAGGAGCAGAATTTTTTGGATGCTTCCATTCATAGTCCGCATCATAGGATGAAGGAACATACGCAGCACCAAGGTTAGTCCAGCAGTTTTGTTGCCACTGACCCCAGCCTTGAATGTCAGAGGTTACTTCCGGTTGATAGCCCATCCATGCCTCATTGTCTTCTTCTTCCACAATCACATTGTCTATCATAACAACATCTTCCTGCATCACCATATTTTCATCATTACCAACTTGATTTGCAATACCTTGACGGCCTTCATTCTCACTTGCTTCAAGATGAACAGGTTCATTCTGTTCAGGATGAGTAGCTCTTTGTCGATGGATGAACCTGTGCTCACGTGACTTCCAATGGTAACCCATCATGGACAAGGTTCTGGCCAGAAACTATTGTTCAGCAGTAATATGAATATGACAAATCTGTGGAATAGGAATGTCAAAGTGATTCAAAAAATTTGCCACAGCAGATGCATAACCAAGTGCCAGAAATTTGTTGGAGCTGCGAGTGGTGAACATCCTATAAGCAAAGTAGTACGACCAGTTAATTTTGATCTTTTTCTTCAGGATATAGATAAGATGCACCTCTGCTTTTTCAACTCTTGAGTAGCCTCCTTTCTTAGGCCTCAAGATGCGAGCAACAATCCACTGAAGAATACGTTCTTCAAATTTTAAGTGACTGGTAGTGACACTCTTAGGAAATGCGTCACTTGCCACAAACTCAGCTGGATATGGTTCCCTCAACATTGAATTCAGAGCAGTTTTGAATTCATAGCCCTGAACAAAGGTTTTATCAGTAACCTTTGGGAGATTTTCATCAGTGTTCAAAATAAACAATGTAGACCATACATCATTTGTCACCTGAAATTCTGCATTATTTATTGAAAATTTAAATTCAGCCCCACGAAATTTTCTTTTTATCCCACAATAGAACAACCGAGTCAAATCTTCACTATACTTGTCATCACATTCGACAAATTCATTCAGATTTTGAAAGTTTATGAGTTCAGAAATTTCAGGAATGTGAAAATCTGGACCCATCAAAGGATAAAATCCATGTTGCCTTATAACAGCCCGATTAGAGAATAATTCTGCAAAAGGAGTGGCTAGCCTTTCAGAAATTTAAGATTCAAAAGTTACCCGGTGTGAGGATGATCCTCTTGTTGGTGCTTGTTGTGAAGTGGATCCTCTTCCCCCTCTTGTACCAGCATTTCTTCTGGAAGCCATTGTTGAAGAAAAGTTGAAGAAAGATTATCACACTTTATTTTTGCAGAGATGGAAGAGAAGATGTGTGAAACACTTTGAAGACCTTGCAGCAGATATATAGAGAACTTTCTGTTGGTATTCCCTTCCCTTTTTTTGTTTTATTAGGGTTTTGATGAGGGTTTAGTGGAGATTAATTGAGATTAATGAGGTTTAAAGGAGAGGAATAGGGAGAGATTGACCACAAAAACTAATTAGATGACATGCAATAATCATAGATTAATGTACAATGAGAAAACATAGGGAAGGTAAACATTAATAGGTCGGCGCAAGCAACCCAGAAAGAAAAAGAAGTCTGAACGATTCCTTCATGCGTTGACCTGTGAATCTGTGCGTCGGCGCATGATTCTTGAAAATTTTGAAAAGAAATTGAACATGTGGCTATGCGCTAACCCGAAGGTTTAATAGGTCAACGCATGAATCTATGCGTCGACACATGGACCTGTAAAAATGAAAATTTTGCAAAGTTCTTATTCCAAGCAGATAAATACACATATACACACAGAACCAAACATTCACATGAATGATAAGTGCTCAAAATGAAATAAACATCAAGATTAGAGTAAGTAACATGGCACAAAATGTTGATAAACCTCTATAAGTTGGAACGATATTACCTTGAACATCATGACAGTGAGATCCCTCACATATGGATGAATTTCTCTTTGCATTGTTAGTTAAAGATATGAACAAGCATATATATATATATATATATGTGTGTGTGTGTGTGAAGATCATAATTCTAAAGGATGTTATGCACGATCCGAGATATCGAGAATGCCAAGTTCCCTACGGATGTGAAAGAAAGGCTCTGTAGCTAATGGTTTTGTGAAAATATCAGCAAGTTGATTCTTAGTGTCAACATGCTCAAAAATAACATCACCTTTCTCTACATGATCCCTAAGAAAATGATGGCGTATTTCGATATGCTTGGTACGTGAATGTAGTACAGGGTTCTTAGTTAGATTAATCGCACTAGTGTTATCACACAAAATTGGAATACGTTCAAGTTTTAAGTTAAAATTAAGTAATTATTGTTTAAGCCATAAGACTTGAGCACAACAACTACCGGCGGCAACGTATTCCGCCTCGGCTGTTGACAAAGCAACGGAAACCTGTTTCTTGCTGTGCCGACTCACCAAGGAATTTGCGAAAAAGTGACACGTGCCACTAGTACTTTTCCTATCCAACTTGCACCCGGCAAAGTCAGAGTCGGAGTAACCAACTAAGGAACAAACACTACCCTTAGAATACCATAACCCATACTTTGGAGTACCAGAGAGGTATCGAAGTATGCGCTTAACTGCCTTCAGGTGGGATTCCTTGGGATGTGCCTGATACCTCACACACATGCATATATTAAACATTATATCGGGACGTGATACGGTAAGATAAAGGAGAGACCCTATCATACCTCGGTACTTCTTTACCTCAACATCCTTACCCTTTTCGTCACAATCGAGATTAGCACTTGTAGGCATAGGAGTATCTATTGCTTTGCAGTTCAGCATATCAAAACGTTTTAGTAACTCAAGACAATATTTCGTTTGACTCACGAATGTGCCCTCTTCAAGATGTTTGATTTGCAATCCGAGGAAATAGTTGAGCTCCCCCATCATGCTCATTTCAAACTCCCCTTGCATCAAACTAGAAAACTCCTTGACCAAGGTCATGTTAGTAGACCCAAATATAATATCGTCAACATAAAATTGTACCAAAATTAAGTGTTTTCCTTGACGTTTAATAAAGAGGGTTGTGTCAACCTTTCCTCTTGAATACCCTTAATCAAGTAGAAATTTACTTAGACGTTCATACCAAGCCCTAGGGGCCTGTTTAAGTCCGTACAAAGCTCGCTTAAGTTTATAGACATGATCAGGATATTCGTGTGATTCAAAACCTGGAGGTTGGGCTACATAAACCTCTTCATTTATATATCTGTTAAGGAATGCACTTTTGACATCCATTTGGAATAGCTTAAAGTTCTTTGTGCAAGCGTAGGCAAGTAGAAGGCGTATGGCCTCGAGTCGAGCAACCGGCGCATAAGTTTCCTCATATTCGATTCTTTCCTCTTGGTTATAGCCTTGTGCTACAAGCCTAGCTTTGTTACGCATTATTACTCCATTTTCATCAAGTTTATTCCTAAATACCCATCGGGTGCCTATTACTCGATGATCTCGCGGAGGGGGGACAAGGTCCCAAACCCCATTTCTCCAGAATTGATTTAGTTCATCTTGCATTGATAGATACCAATGCTCATCGAGTAACGTTTCCTTAGAGTTTTTAGGTTCAACTTGGGAAACAAAAGCAGAGTAATAACAAAAGTTACTAAGTTTAGAGCGAGTAGTTACTCCCTTAGAGATATCACCGAGAATGTTGTCAATTGGATGGTCTTTTGAAGACTTCCAAGTTGGAGGAAGTTCATCTTTGTTAGCATGATGATCATCTTCACTTTTCACTGGTTGGTGATCCTTTTCCTCCTCAATACGCACTGCTTCAGGCTGATCAATTCCCATATCAGTGTCCTTGAGTATGTCTTCAGTAGGTACACCTGCACCATGAAAAGAACTACCTTCTCCGACATTTCTCGGATAAGACTCGTCAAAAGTAACATGAACTGACTCTTCAACTACACGTAACCTTTTATTATAGATTCTATAAGCTTTACTTGACCGAGAGTATCCAAGAAAAATACCCTCATCAGCCTTGGCATCAAATTTGCCGATAGTCTATTTTCCATTATTTAACACAAAGCATTTGCAACCAAATACATGAAGGTGAGAGATGTTTGGCTTACGCCCTTTTAAAAGCTCATACGGTGTCTTGTTTAAAATAGGCCGGATGAGCACCCTATTCAAAACATAACAAGCCGTACTTATGGCGTCGGCCCAAAATTATTTTGGTAATCCACTATCATTGATCATAGTCCTTCCAAGTTCTTCCAAAACTCTATTTTTACGTTCCACTACCCTATTTTGGTGAGGGGTACGTGGTGCGGAAAAATTATGATCAATTCCATTGGAATCACAAAATGCTTCAAATAAATGATTTTCAAACTCACCCCCATGGTCACTTCTGATTGATCCAATGTTTGTGTTTAACTTGTTTTGAGATAACTTAGCAAATCGTTCAAAGGCTGAGAAGGTATCACTCTTATTTGCTAAGAAAATTGTCCAGCAAAACCTAGAAAAATCATCGACTATAACAAATCCATAATAGTTACCACCTAGGCTTTTAACCCTAGATGGTCCAAAGAGGTCCATATGGAGGAGCTCAAGGGGTCTCATAGTTGAAACAATGTTTTTAGATTTAAAAGAGATCCTTGTTTGCTTCCCCATTTGGCACCCATCACAAAGGTGATCCTTTGTGAATTTAATTTTGGGCAAACCGATGACTAGGTCTTTAGAGACAATTTTGTTAAGTAAATCAAAGTTGATATGTGCCAAGCGTCTATGCCACAACCATGAATCTTCATTCATAGTGACTAAACACTTGTCACCATCCAATGATACCTCATTTAAGTCTAGCATATAGACGTTATTCACCCTCAAGCCCTTAAACACATTCTTTTTGTCGCAATCCTCAACTACGCAACAATCCTTTGAAAAAGAGACTTTATAATTTTTGTCACATAGTTGACTAATGCTTAAGAGGTTGTGTCTAAGGCCTTCCACAAGAAGTACATCAGAGATAGTAGTAGATGAGGGGTTACCTATACTACCTTTGCCGAGAATCTGTCCTTTGTTGTTATCTCCGTAGGTGACAAACCCCTTTTTCTTCGCCACAAAGTCGATGAAAAGAGATATGTCTCCGGTCATATGTCTTGAGCAGCCACTATCTAGAACCCATCTTCCTTCGGTGGTCTCAAGACTTTGTACCTCTTTTCCTTTGTTGTGACGTGACATAAGACAAAGGTTGACGGATTCACTTTCGTCGCTTGAGGAGTCATCTTTCTCCGACTCGCTATCGCTTTCCCAAGTGATGTATGCTCGTCGAGACTTGTTGGACTTTTTGTTTGAGCGACTCTTGTCATTATCCTTATCTTTGTCTTTCTTTAGGGATGAACAACCCGACTTGTAGTGCCCGGATTTTCCACAGTTGTAGCACGTCCCTTTTACCTTGCCATTTTTATTTCCTTCACTTCTAGATTGCTTCCTGAACTTGACAAGATTTTTGTCCGAGTGCTGAATATCATTCTTACGAATATATCTATTGTATCTCTTCACAAATAAGCTCATATCATCACCGGATTCTTCATCTTTGTCATTTTTGGCTTCATCATCACTTAGCTCTTGATGTGTGGACTTTGAACAAGAAGCCTTAAGAGCTATCGATTTCTTCTCCGTATCTTTTGCCTTCTCTTTCTTTATACTCTTCTCATGTTTTTCCAAGCTAATGAGCACTTGCTCATGCTCATCGAGTTTACCAAAGAGTGTTGTGAGGTCTAGTGTAGCAAGATCATTGGCCTCTTTGATAGCGGTAACCTTCGGTTGCCATTCCCTGCTAAGACACCTTAGAATTTTGTTAGTAGAAACCTCATTTGGAATTGGTTTACCAAGAACATGCAATTTGTTGATAATGTGAGTGAATCGTTTTTGCATGTCCGCAATGGTTTCCCCTTGCTTCATGTAAAATAAATCAAACTCTTGCGTTAGTGTATTAATACAAGCCATTTTAACATCATTAGTGCCTTCGTGGGCTACTTGTAAGGCATCCCACATAGCTTTGGCTGTTTCACAATGTGAGACTCGATAATACTCAGTAACTCCTAAAGAGGAAATAATCATATTCCGAGCCTTCCAATCATAGCTGTAATTTTTCTCGTCCTCCTCAGTCCATTGAGCTTCGGGTTTGGGAACGACAACGCCTTCCGTGTTAGTCATAGTAATTGCCATGGGACCGTTTAAAATAACGTTCCAAACCTTCCGATCTATGGAGTTAATATGAACGCGAATACAATCCTTCCAATAGCTGTAGTTTTCGCCTGTAAAAACTGGAGCTCTATTATAAGCCCCCTTAGGTTTGTTCGCCATGATCCAAGAAGTTTTACCGAAGCACCAGAATAAACCAGGCCCTGATACCACTTGTTAGACGATGGCTATGGATCTAGAAGGGGGGTTGAATAGATCCCTTGAGTTTTACACGCAAATGGTCTACAAAAATTCTGTTTTTAAAAAATTGTTTAACGGAAGCTACCACTGGATAGAACGTCTACAACGAACCTTCTACCGAAAGGATCGGATATGCACGAATATATCACGGATGAGTACGACAGAGAAAAATTCAGTTCAGAATATTACACTTAAAAACGTAGACAATAAATTATCACTTGCTTAATGTTTATACTGATCCAATGAGGTTAATTGATAAGCAATTTAAAGCAATGTGTTTGAATTTTGCTTGGAAACAAATTATCAAACACGTAGTGTGCGTAAACACACTATGTGTAGAATTTCTATGGAGAATAATGTGCAGCTGCTCCAAAACACAATTCAATGAATTGTATCGATTTAACAAAACAGTTTATCAGCGTACAATTATTCTACGACAGAAATTTCAATAGTTTGCTGCGTCACAAATTCGAACAATACTGAAATGTAAAAGAGTTAAGGGAAAGAGAGAATAAACGAGATTTGATTAGGCAGTTCCCCAATCCTCCTTGCTTTGGGTACGTCTGCCCCCAACTCCGCAAAAGGAATTGAGATATATATATATATATATATATAGTTGTTGCAAAATGTTTATTACAAGAGAAAACTATGAACATTCAAACCCCGAACGTCTTCGATCGTTGATGCAGAATTTTCTCTTCCCTTGATTCAAGATGAATCAAGTGCTCCGAATATGGATGATTCAATTACCGTCCCACGCTACTAAACCGAAAGAAAACTCCGTTCTTCAGTTACCTTCACTCGGTCAATTGAAATCTTCCAAGAATTCGAACCCAAACCTTCTTCTACGATCCTCTGATTACAGCTACTAAACCGAAACAGTTGCGCCAATTTTCGGTTACCTTCGCCCAGCCAAATCCTTGTAGAAAGAACAGTTTGTACCAAAAACCCCCAAAATCTCTTCGATTCTTGGAGGACAAACCCAACTGGTTTGATTCAAGAAACACCTGCCAAACTCTCAACCCAGAAGATGAAGATCACACTTCCTAAATTCTGAACGTTATCACTTCGATCAATGGGCGACACAAACAAAGATGATTATGTGTGGTTGTTTGTTTGCACAATGAAGAAGATGAAGATGAAGAGAGAACTGACATATATTTTTCACGTTTCTTGTTATAAGTAAAAATGAAGACCAAAACTATTTATAGGAAAAAATATGACCAACAAAAAATAACAGAAAAGAAATCAAGTGAAAAAAATGCAAAAAAACAAGGTCATGCGTCGACCTCTAGAGTCTATGCATCGACGTATAAAATGCTATTTTTGAGTTCTCAGGTTTGTGCACTTACCCGTGGCTTTTGGAGGTCAGCGCACAAATTATGGGGTTAGCGCATGGTTTCAGGGGTCAGCGCATGAAGGCAAATTTTTTCAGGAAATTTCATTTTTGAGTATTTTCACCAGACCAAGGTCAACATACATGCTAGACACTACTAAAACAATAGTGGACCTTTATTTTTGGAGAGAACAAGATCCTATGCATATAGACACATGACCAATAACGATAAGATGCTATATGCCCGACACGTGAAGTGATACCGCTTAAATTACAATCTAATGTGTTTGTTGACATCATTAAAACAAGATAGCTAGAAGGATATCCCTCACAGCTTCCTCGCATTAAAGGACCACCTAATGGTCATCATGCTCGTTCAGGTACAAACGATGCATACACACAAAGTGGAATCCTGCTCAAGTAAATGAGCCGGAGCTCTGCTCGTCGGCGGTGCTCAATCGAGCATCGCCTTCGCCCAGGTACCAGGATTGGCAGAACCCCAGCTCACGATGGGACGTTCACGCCGCGACCTCAGGCCTCAATCGCGACCTGAGATCCGCAACCTCTCCAGGACATTCCCCGGCCATTCGACCAGTTCTCCACACTGGCGAATTCACGCACAACGAGCAATCTTTCAAAAGAAAGCTCTGTTAACAGACACACCCTCCGACGGGCAGTCATACATGCACCGCTAATATAAAGCACAACAATATAAACAAAAATCATATAAGTAACAAAACCGGCCAACATAAACCGGACATAAAGTAAAAAAAGGCCACAAGGGCCAAAGATTGTACGAATTACATAAAAAGGGGGGGACCACGCCCCCCCAAATCAAATAAAATTACAACAAACTACACGGCACGCAGGCTGGCAAAACATCATCATCTGCAAACATCATTCCTCGGTGTCTTCGACTCGTTCATCATTGGGAGGAGAAGTCTGGGTTCTAGCTTGGCCGACAAGGAGAGACTCTGGCATCACAATTTGCCCGTCTTTAACGTAAGCCAGGAAATTGGTGCCTTCGGTCACCAAATCAACACCAGGATTCACCACCTGAAGCTGAGACACTGCGTTCCTGAAGGATTTCTCTC
Organism: Lathyrus tuberosus; assembly: GCA_022829125.1. Lineage (NCBI taxonomy): Eukaryota > Viridiplantae > Streptophyta > Magnoliopsida > Fabales > Fabaceae > Lathyrus > Lathyrus tuberosus. Next base: position 2,899,075 of record JALAZF010000193.1, read on the forward strand.
CAAGCACTACATTGTCATCCTCAGCCACCACCAGTCGGGCAACTAACTCCGACCTTGTCTTTAGCATCTTCACGTCCTCAGGCTCATCCTCGCCGAGAGCATTGGCCGCCTGCAGTTGCGCGACCAAATCCTCAGCGGCCTTTTTCTCAGCCTCAAGTGTAACCATCTCCCCCTTCAACCGGGCAACTTCCTCGCCCTCCTTTTCCTTCGCCTCCTTGGCAACCTTAGCTTCCTCCCTGGCTTTCCTCAAACTCTCCTCAAGAGCGGCCACCTTCCCTCGGGCAATAGTCAGCTCACTCTCAGTGGCCGTGTCCCCCTCGGCATAGGTGACCGTCATCTCCAGCAACCTGACCACCGCGGAGGCATCCTGGGCCACCAGCGCCCTCTTGCTCAGACGGTCCAGGCTTTGCAGATGCAGAGAATCAGCATGAGGAATCACCAAAGAGGTCCCTTCAAAGAACCTCTTATCCAATACACAAGGAGGCAACTCGAATTTCGCTTTCTCTGGCGCCTTGTCCAGATCCACTGCCTCGTTCCTTGGACGCTTAGACCTGGTCGCCAGGGGCATTGGAGACTGTTGAACATTGGCCAGAGAAGCATTCCCCTGAGGAGGCTGGGAAGGACCAACCGCACGGGCAGGAGAAGGACGAACCTTAGTAATAGCAGCTGCAGCAGCTTGTTTCCGCACGGCCACGTTCCTCACCATCCTTTCGTGGGATGAAGGCATAGTGGCTGTAAAAGACAAAAAACAGGCGTCGGACAATAGAAAATAACGAGCAATGCAAATCAACATATTAAGGCTAAATACCGAGCAGATCCATGGCATCTCTATAAGTCTTGCACCCTAGCAGTGCCCTAACGTTAATAAAACGAGGCTCCACCCGAGGGCCACCATCGGCCTCGAGGATCGCCTCCTTCTTCTTCGTGATGCACTCGGCCATCCGGAACGAGCTCACGTACTGCAACAACCTTTCATATGAAGCAGTGTCCCCCTCATCCAAACTCACAGGCTCAAAAACATAGTCTTTTGGGGGCTTCGTAAAATGCTCCCCGGTCCAATGGAAGGGATATTTCAACAACCTCCACCCGATGTATTTCCCCTCCTCATTAATCCTATCCTCGCCGTTCTCGTCCACTTCAACCTCCCAGCAGAACGTGCTATCCTGGGCAGCCTCCGACATGGGCTCCACGACGAAGTACCTCGTCTTAAATGTCCGTATGGACTCAGAGAAAGGTTTAAACAGCTTGCGCGGCTGCTTTAGGGAGACCCAACCGTAACTCCTCCCAGAAGTCTGTCGTTGGAGGTGAAAGACGGTGAAGAAGAAGGGAATGGTCGCCCCTATTTGCATGTGCTCGTACACCAACTCGAACGCTCGCAGGAAGGCTAACGAGTTGGGATGGAGCTGAGTGGGGGCCAAGCGAAGATGTAAGAAGACATACTGCTGGAAATCCGTGAATGGAAGCCTCAAGCCCAGCTCTTTGAAAACATATTCGTACATCGTAAAGCGTTCCCCATAATTCGTGCTAACGCGCTCGTTAGCAGTGGGGAAATGGACTCTCCAGTCCCCGTCATCTCCCACCGTCTGGAAACAATCCCCTATGTAGGTCGCGAATTCAGACGCATGCTCAGAGGGTTCCGCCACCTCCCATTCCTCGACTTTATTTTCCGCCGCATCCTCCTCGGATACCTCCTCCTCGGGCACCTCTTCCTGATCATCGTCCAGCAGTTTATCCTCTTGCTCATAGTCTATGTCCTGCTCGATGGACCCACTCGAGGACTGAGTGCTACTGCTCCCCGAGGAACCAGACTCCTCCTCAGACAAATCTAATACAATATCTCCATGGGGCCCCGTCGCCATCACCTGAAAAGCAGAGAAAGACAGTGAATTCGACAGCTAATCAAATCCACCCTTCCACCACTGAACAAGTGAAAGGGCGCGCTAAGCCCTGACAACACTACGAAAAAGTCTCCCCGCGAGACAATGCCCGGAACTCTCCTATCACACGAGGAACTTCTCCAAAGCAAGATCACAAGGTTTTCATTCAACTCACAACTCCATGAAACGCAACGCTAGAACGGTCACGTGCACGTCACCATCGCGACGACATCACGGACAAACTCTTCACACACAGCGTAACAATAGGCTAACGGCGGTGGAGACGGCAAAGCCATCATCCACCACCAGCGGCTACCACATATACAACCCCAAGTCTCCTAAAATCTAACCTAACCGCATGCAATGTCTAAATAAACATCAATAAGAAGCAAAACAAAGAGAAGAGACAACTTACTTATAAATAGAAGACTGAAAAAAGTTGCTCGGAGCTTCAAACGGCGAAGGATGCAACGGGCAGATTTTGCGAGCAGGAAATTTGGTGAAGATTGAAGGAAAAAGTTCAGAATGAAAATTTTCCCTCCTATTTATACAGGAGGTCACGTGCAGCCCCACGCGCACCTAGGTCATGATGACTACCCGCTAGCCATCATTGCCTAAGCGGCAGCGGCACAAGTTCCAACACACACGTGGCGACCCCCGTATCGTTTCATATTCCACCAGACTGTTGGTATCCATCTGTAACGGGCAACGCTTAACGACCACGACCAACAGCCACAACGGGCAATAGAAACCACGGGCATCCATAGCCAACGAGCAAAACACTCCACTTCCCCGGGACTGTGCGCTACCCTTAAGTCGTCACCTCCACACTCGGAAGTAACGACTTGGGGGGCTACTGTTCTGGACTGGGCCAACGGCCATGCACGATCCAATCCATAATTGCTACAGTAACGGCCCAAACGCTTGGATCCAGTCCATTAAGGGGACAAAAGTACCCTTTTGCCCCTACAACCGGTCACAGACTGCTCAGTCCTGCCCGGACTTATTGCCCGTCACTCACGAACTACAACTCCCCGACAGCTGACGATCAGATGCCCGCAACTACCTTCCTGCCCGGTATAACGACTAGTTTGGGCATCCTGCCCGTCGTAACGGCTAGTTTGGGCAGTTACCTATTCTTCAGGAAAGCGGTTATTTCGCCCTGAAAATAGGACCGTTTGCCACGCGCTGGGGAACATTATATAAACCCTCTCATTCGAGAGGGTCAGGTATCAAATATTCATCCTAATAATACACTTTGTACTTGCCCCTTTTCTCTGACCCTTTCTTACTCGAACGTCGGAGTGCCTTGCAAGTACACCCCCTCCTCTCCTCATCAACATTCCGAGCACCTTGCCCATCTGACGACCAGCATACGTGGACCTGTTCGAATACTCCAGATCATAATCTATTTTTGCCAAGTCATTTAAAATCCTATGTGTCACTCTTAGAATTGAATCTAATAACAAATTTGTACAATTGTTCTTCATCACTTCATAATAATCATAAAATTTAAAACTATTCTGTCTCATTCTTTATTTACTTTCATGTCATAAACTTATATTATCAACTATAATTATGAAATTTAAGAATTACGTGCTTTGTTTAATATCATCTCATATATACTATTTTAACATGTGTACTCATAAATCATCTCAATAATTATGATATATATTTCAAGTTATTGGATTGTGCATATATAATTTTTTTATAAACTTATGTATATATCCTCAAAAAAGTTCTAATAAATTATCTTAATAACATTACATAAATTTACATAGAAACAATTAAATGTATTTGAAACTAAGCAGATAAAAAATGGAAGAGATTTATTTTTTAAAAATTCAACATATTTATGTTTACTTTACTTGATTATCTTAAATGTGTAGTTTGAAATAAATTATTATAAATATAAGTTGACAAATCATAGTTATCAAAACAAAATATTGTTTTTGTCACAAATAAATTACCAACTAGGAAAGATATTTTTTTTATTATTATTTTTTAAAAAACAGGTCAAACCAAAAGATGTATTAAAATAGAAGAAGGACAAAAATGAGGAAGACTATGCCAAAACCTCAAAAACTAGGAAACCCTGAAACTAGACAACCCTTGAAGATTTCATGTATAATCACTAATTACACTTGAGTGGAGATTATCCCACCAAGTAAAGTTCATAGATTATCTACAATTAAAATTTCAATACAAAGAATAAATTAATGCATCATCGCGCACCGCACGGTTCTTAATCTAGTATTAAGTAATTGCAATGCTAATAATTACGTAATGAAATTGAATAGCGACTGGTGGGTGATAATATATATATATATATATATATATGGAAATGCTAACATACACTCAAAATTGGTTGATCCCACACAAAAATATACTACATCAATTTTCTTTCTATTTTTTTTCTTTATCTTTTTAATGTGGATCCCACCCAAAATTGGTAGACCCACACAAAAATACACTAAAGTGTATGTTGCTAATGCACACCCATGTGGGTGTGCATTAGCATAACCCATATATATATATATATATGACCGGCCCAATCAAATTAGAGGTCCAGTTCTACTTTGAAAATGGGTCAAATTTAAAAAAAATGCAATCAAAATAATTAAAAATACCATGAAAAATATAATTATGTATCAATAAAAATAAGTTTTAATTATAATTATGTATTAATAAAATCTTTTTTTTAATGTATTGGATTTTTATTATATAGTATTTTTTTAATTAATTTAATTTATTTTATAATATTTTTTATATTTATTAATTTTTATGTAAAAAAAATTGATCTTTTAAAAAATTTTGGGCCCTCCTTTCAGATATCTTTCATTAGTGAAAAATAATAATAAATAACAAGACATTGTTTGATGCAGCTAACATTAGGGTCTCAGCATTGGGTGTTGCAACCACCACAACATTTGTGCGATGTTTCTGTTTTCAATTTTTTGCATTAGTGCATATATTTTCAACCACCGCTACATTTGAAACCAAAGTTATTTTTTAATTTTGTGCTGTACACTTTTTTTTTATTAAGGTTCGGTATTTCAGTTTTTAGGATAATACATCTCAGCATTAAAAATATTACCTCCTAATTAGTAATAATTAGAATTGTCAAAATAGACTATCCGATCATAAACAAATCGGTATTGATGAATTTTGGTTTTTTAAGATTGGGTAAAAAAGCCTATTTTTAATATGCACTCGAAAAGTACTATTCGAGTCCAGTCTTAGATGGATTTTGGACTTTCCGATCTTAAAAGAACTTTTTTTAAAATAAAAATTTAAGTAAAAACCATAATATTTAATATAAATAATATTAAAAATTATATTATTTTAAACATAATACATTTTTAAGTTATATATTATCTTTTATAAATACTACAATATATTTTTAAATACAATACATGTTTACATTGTATAAAATAATACAATAATATTTAAGATGAGAGAAATTAATAGTTTATTAGAAAAGAGTGTTGATTATATTAATATATAATATTTAAAAGAAAAAGATTAAATAGAATAGAGATAAAGTTTAGTGAAATGAAAAAAATCAATATGTTATTTTAGAATAAAACAATATAAATATTAATATAATTTTTTAAAATTTATAGCGATGTGGATCTAATGAACTACTCATAGTCCATATGAGTATTTATAGGGATCGACTCATGAATTAGCCCATTTTGTAGCTGGGCCCAAACAATACTGACTTTCCAAAAAAGACATGGGTTATAATAGTCTTAGAAGTCACAAATTCACGTGTCAACCCCCGAGCTTGCTAGTTCCAAGTGTTGTTGGTTGGACAGTTAAGTAATACCGATAAACATCATGTGAGAGAACATGCACATGTTGGTAGTTTCGTCTATATATAACACCCAAATATGTCATGCATGAAAACATAAGAAATTTCAAAGCATATTTCAATAAACAAAAACAAAGGAAATATGGTGGTTAAAGTTTATGGCTCAATAAGAGCAGCATGTCCTCAGAGAGTGTTGGCTTGCCTCATAGAAAAAGGGATAGAATTTGAAATTGTGCATGTTGATCTTGATAAAGGAGAACAAAAGCAACCTGAATTTCTTCTCCTCCAGGTATTATATATAGTTAATAAATGCTATTGTATGCTCAAAGATTAATCCATGATAATTTCTTGTACAAGAAACCTTGGTGTAATATAGTTATATTTTTTTGCAGCCTTTTGGTCAAGTTCCGGTAATAGAGGATGGTGATTTGAGACTCTTTGGTGAGAAAACAGCAAAAAGAACTTTCTTGATTACTGTCATTATTTCATTGTTTTAATGGACTTGTTATTCTTGCAGAATCAAGGGCTATTGTAAGGTACTACGCGGAAAAATACGCGGACCGCGGACCTGACCTACTTGGCACAACATTAGAAGAGAAAGCTGTGGTGAACCAATGGCTTGAAGTAGAAGCACACAATTTCAATGATTTATGTTTCAACATCATGTTTAATCTTGTAATCTTGCCAAGGATGGGAAAACCTGGAGACATAGGTTTAGTTCAAAGTTGTGAAGAGAAGCTAGAGAAGGTGTTTGATGTGTATGAAAGTAGGCTTTCTAAAAGCACTTATCTTGCTGGTGATAACTTCAGTTTGGCTGATCTTAGTCATCTTCCTGGAATTGGACATCTTATTGAGGAAGCAAAAATGGGACATTTGGTTAGTGAGAGGAAGAATGTGAATGCTTGGTGGGAGAAGATTTCAAGTAGGCCAGCTTGGAAGAAATTGAAGAATTTGGTTGGTTAAGTAAGAAGGAGATCGTTGTCTTATTCATATGATAATATAGAGACTAAGGAGGGAAAGAAAAATATAATGAAAATAAAGTTAAGTTTAGATTTTCTTTTCATTGGTTATAGGTATATGAGTTATCTATGCATGTGCATGTTTAGCACTTAATGATTATTGAAGAATAAAAGTTTTTAACTATAAAGTGTGAGATCTTGTGTCACATCTTGTGTTAGAGAATATTGCAAATTTATAATATAAGAAAATTAGATGTTGTAGAAATTTTTTTTTTTTTTTATATTTATGTTATGTCATTGTTTTAGTGGTATTTTATGTTCAAAATGTGCTTTTTCTAACCAAACTACTCTTTCTAGACATATGGTTACAAATTTTATTCCAATTCATTTGAATTTGTTAACTATATTGTATAGTACAAGAAATAGTTTGAAAGCAGTTGTTTCATTTTCATTTGGTAACTGTTGTAACAAACGATACCAAATAACAAATTCTTGTTTGAGAAACAGAGTTTCTTGGATGAACATGAAACGGTTAAAACAAAGAGAGAAGGAAGAAAGAAGGAGAATAGGATTAGGGCAAACTGTTTTTTTTATTCACTTACTCAATTAGGGTACAAATGATTACAAGTGAATAACAACAATTGCCCTCTCTCAACAACCTGAGAGATCTAGCCTATTTATAGGCTACTAAGTTAACTTAAATAACAAACTAACCTAAACAACTGGATCCATAACACACGGCCCAATTCAACATTACATTTCGACATTACATACTAGAACTAACTTCGACTGCAACATGTAATACTTCGACATCAGCATGTGAACCAGCTTCGACTTCATGCTTGTCTCCTGTTGAAACATGAAAGTTATCCCTGCTGACAACATCCCTGTCGACAGCACTAGAGTTCGATCCAATATCTCACGAATCTCCACCTTAGAACAAACTCTAAAATAACAGAGAATAATCTAGATTTCATCATGCAGCTTTATCAACTGCACACAGTGGAAAAATTTGCAGCTCGACAATGTCTTGGTGATCATATCAACAATATTGTCATCAGTCAAAACCTTCAGCACTTGGACTTCTCCAGGCTCGACTATCTCTCTGACAAAGTGCAACCTTATATCGATGTGCTTGGTTCGCTCATGATAGGTTGAATTCTTCAACAGGTGTATTGCACTTTGACTATCACATTTAACAATGGTAACTCGACCTTGAAGTTTCAGCTCCTTTGCAAAACCTTCAAGCCACAATGCTTCTTTCACAGCTTTAGTGAGGGCAATATATTATGCTTCAGTGGTTGACAAGGCAACAAAATTCTGAAGTGTCGCTTTCCAACTAATTGTTGTGTCGAACATAGTGAACACATATCCAGAGTCGACATATCCTTTGATTTCGACTTTGCTATCATCACCACAGGCTCCACCATAAATCAGGATTCTTTTCAGAGACCAATTTATGTACCCGAGAATCCACTTTAAAGCTTGTCTGTGCGCCTTTCTAGGATTCGCCATATACCTGTTTACAAGGCTCACTCCATACGATATGAGTGGCCTCGTACAGACCATAACATACATCGAAAAACCTACTATACTAGCATATAGAATATTACTCATATAGATTCTTTCAGCTTCAGTACTCGGATTTTGAGTAGTACTAAGCTTAAACTGAGGATTTGGTTATTGAAATAAGCCTGAAACTATCTAAACAACTCATTAGCTTAGTTTGGGAAAATCTATCTTCGGTTGGGGATATGCTTGTAAAATCTCAAGATCAGATTGTATTAATTTTCGTGGGCATAACCTATAAAAGCTCAAAGTGTATAGTCAAAATCTCAAGAAGATCTCTTGGAGGCAAGAGTAGGCCAATGTTCAATCGAACCTGGATAAATCACTGGTGTAATACCTCTAACCCTTATCCTCTTAATAAATTACTAACACAATTTCATGTATAACTGAGAAAACCCCTAAAGTAATTGCGAATTTTAAATACCACAATTCAACTCCCCCATTTCTTGTGCTTGAAGCACTTGTCCAAAATTTCATTACTATTTTTTAGAAACTCAATGTGGTCTTTAAGATTTACGTTATGTTTTTTAATCTTATAATGTTCCTCACACTCATATTTCTCATGAGAAACTTTCATTCAAACTTGTTCATCTTCTTTATTGGAAGAAGATTCTTTGAAAGTTATACCAGAGGTTGATTCTTTAAGATTTCTCCTTGATATCGAGTCTCTGAATATATTGCTATTTGGGACTTCTTTAGAAGATTCCATTGGATGAAACTTCTTCTTCTTCTTCATATTCTCTTCTTGATGAAGTTTCTTCATTAATGTATTGAATCTTTCAAGAATCGTTCAATCACCAAGATTGTTATTTCGAAGGAGATTACTGGAGTATATTTTTCTTCTTCTTCTTCTTCAAAATAGTTACTTAATGAAGTTTCTAGATATTCTTCTAGGTTTTAGTTCATCCCTTCCTCTTTTAACAGTTTAATCAACTCATTTAAATTCTTGATGTTTTCTTCCTTCTTGGATTTTTCCTGAAAATCAAAAGCATTTTCATCTCTCAATTTAAGGACTAGATCAGGTTCTTGATTCAAATTCTTAACTCTTATATATTTATTAGTGACAAAAGTTCTAATATCATTTCCAAAATTTCTAAAGGTTGAAAAACATTTTTGAAAGAAGCATTCACATTCATCTTCTTCGCCTCGTGCGTTCATTTCCTCGTGTCCGACATTTCCTTGGCGGAATTGCAATTAAGTACATAAAGAAATTGATTTTCATTTAAGGAAATAACTAAGAAATTTTTTGTTTTAAAATTAATTTCAAACTTTCTCTTTTCTTCTTCAGTCTAAAGAAAATCTGGTTTATCTAGTACTTCACCATTTATACATTGAGTAGGGATAATCAGACAATGGATTACTGTTTCCCATAATTCAAGATCAAAACTTTAAATAAATATTTTAAATCTAGCATTAAAAAATTCAAGCATAACACCCTTAAACGCTAGAGGTGTGTTTAGGAAAGTACTATTGTTAATAACAATGTTGGAAAACATCTTCCTCCAGAGATGATTAGTCTTTAAACAAAAGTTAGGCTTTGAAACCACTTGTTAGACATGTAAATCAATAAATTAAAGGGAGTGAATTGTGGAGGTTTGGAAGCGATGAATTAAGAATAAATCCTTTGATAAATCAGAGTTTAAAAATATTTTATAAAAAATGTTTGAATAATTATGCAGCACAAATTCAAAGTAAAGAAAATTACTAAAAATAAAAGAGATAAGGGAAGAGAAATGAAATAACACAGAAGAAATATGAAATTTTAGTAAATAAAGACTTAATCATGTCCCCAATAATTGATGTTGAGAGTATTCACTATGCTTGAGAGCTTTTAAAAGGTTATGCCCACGAACCCCCCCCCCCCCCCCCCCCCCCCCGAACAATATTCCTCACTAGACTCAAGAATACTCTCAAAGCGCTATGGCTAATATATGTGAGAAAAGTATGAAATATTTAGAGAGGTTATGAGAGAAATGAAAAGTTAGGTTTTTCACATTTTCTAGATGGTGAAAAATGATAGAAAATCTCTTTTTATAGGCCAAGACATGGTGTAAATTTGGAAACAAACCATGTGCCAAATTAATGACCTAATCAATTAGGCTAATTGATTAGATAGTGCAAATAATCTATTGTTATGGTCCAAAATAGAAGGTTTAGGTATATATGTGTCACCAATCTTTACGAGACTATAATAATTGATTATAGACTAAATTTTCAATCATCTAATCGATTAGACTAAAGATCTAATCAATTAAACAGTTGCAAAAAGTCTCATAATCCATTGAAAGATTTCCTAATCAATTGGCTAGGCTCTAAAAACATTTTTTTGGTGATTTTAATTTAAAAAAGATAAGCTTCTCAATTTGTGTGTGTGTGTATGTGTGTGTGTGTGTGTATGTGTGTGTGTCTGTGTGTCTGTGTGTTTGTAATTTAGGCATAACACTTCCAAACTTTTCTTTGTGTCTTTACAAGACACTGATCGCTCAAACAGACATGATCATGATAGCTTTCACACTTCCTCTCTTTCAAACTTCGAAGCTTCAAATATTGGTATCATAATCTTTTATTTTAAAATCACACAAGAACCTTGAATCTTTTTTATGACACTTGAGTATCTCCATGTTATTTACCATCATCTGAAGGATTAAAAGTTTAAATCACTAATGATCATAACCCCCAGTCTTCACTTGAGAGTTGTTGGAATACAGTGTTAACTTTAAACAAATGACTAGCTTGATTCGGTTGATCACCAATCTTGTGCATCTTTGACTGATTAAGCTATCTATATCCTTCGCTTGACTTTAATTATCGTCATCATCAAAACTAAACAACTACTGGTTAAATTGCATTCTTGTTATCCATAGGCTTTACCATCCTGGATCATTTCTTGACTATACCTGCAAGCACGTAAATTCATAGATATTAGGTTTGGTACCTTGGAAATAGAATAAGGAGAAGAACTTGGTGGCTATAAGGTATAATTTTTCTAGAGATCTAGTTAAGGTGAATGCATAGGATTGGCAACCAAAACAATAAGGTGGAGGAAAGTGAGCGGATCTTTAAAAATAACTTCATAAGGTGTTTGATAGATGAGAACATGAGTGCATATCTGATTAATAAGATAAGTAGCATTGTGCATAAAACAAAAAACTAAAACCATTTAGTAAGATGTGCATGAAAAAGTATTGATATAGTTACATTTAAATGATGTATGTGCTTTTTTCCAACAACAAAATTTTGCTTAGGTGTTTACATACAACTTCTCAGATGTGTAATTCCTAAAGATGGATAGTAACATGACAAGATAAATTCATGACTATTGTCATTATGAATGGATTTGAATTTGTAAGAAAAAATTTTGTGATCATAATTGATAAAATTTAATATGTGTGATATAGTATAAGATTTAGTATGAATCTACAATATCCAAGAATAACGAATAAAATTATCTATAACAATTAAGAAGTATTGAAAACCATCAATGGATGAAAGTGCCAATGAGGCCTCAAATTTCCATATGGGCTAGGTTAAAAACATGTGAATTTATATAACAACTATGAAGAAAAGGAGGTTTGAATTTTTTAGTAAGATGGAAGGCATGCAAAATGAAATTTTTATTGTTTATAATATGGGGAAAATAACAGTCATGTGTTTCAATACATCATAAGAGAGACAGTTTAACCCATGGTTTCAAATATCAAAATATTTATGTAAAGACACGTGTAAAGAACTATTTGTAAAAGTATTAGCAGAAATAACATAAGAAAAATAAGTATATACAACAAAGAACACGGGTATTGAGAAGATGAAGATTAGTAGGTGCTTTATGAAAAATTTAAGATCATGATGAAGGTCCGCTTATTCAATCATCTTCTTTGTAGACACATCTTGGATATGACATGAACCATGTGAGATACAGATATTACAATTTAATTTTGTATTGATATTCCCAAGATGACTTAAATAGGCATAGGAAAGCTCAAATCAATCTCAAGTCATATCGATTGAACTCGGCATTCACAAACTAAAAGAAATGTCCATAAGTGCCCATAAGGGCCATAGACATACTTAAAAGTAAGTTCGTTAAATGGTCATAACTGTTACACATAGATAAGAATGAAAGGTTGTTAATTGCCTTAAAGATTAAGCTCGTATAAGAAAGCAAACGAGTTCATGGTCATAAGGGACAAGATCATTAAAGTGGAATTGAAGAGGATCATATATAAGTAGACCAGTGAAGAATGAAGAGGATAGAATAAATTCACAAATAAGAGACAACAAAGGCTTCACTGGTTCTACACTAGTGAGGCTTTCTGGAGGAAAGCTTTCTTGAAGATAGAAGATGAATAATTCTAAGATGAAGACTAGAGAAAGAGCTTGGTTCTTCTCCAACGATCAAAAATGAAACAAACATCAGGAAAATTGTTTTCATCCTTCAGAATGGAAGTCATGAAGATGACATTGTCTATGCACAACACTCAAAGACTCTTATAAAGAATGCAGAAGAAAGAAGACGAATGATGAAAGGAGAAAACGGTTCTAGTGGTCTAACCAGAAGCACTCACTCATCAACCACAGAAGCTCACGCGTGATAATTCTGAAGAAGTCTCTACATCAGTTGCTGGATTCTACAAGAGTATTGAAATAGAAAATTAATTCTTCAAGAAATATATCTTGAGTGTTAAAAACCGTGTAAACAGTTGAGACTTTGTAACCATTGGGAACTGAGAAGTTAACCCTCTCAACACCCAGGTATGTGAAGAGGTTATACCTCATTTTAAGAAATTTGTCCTTTTGCAATCCATGCTTAGCAATTATTACCCTAAATGACTAGATGTGTCTTGGGATTATATGCTAAAATTGATTTTACATTCATATATGTCTAATCGTTTCCTTTTATTAGTATTCATAATCATCAAAATTCTTTCTATTTATATTCACACCACATCCCATCACACACCTACGCTACATCTTGTCACACTTTTATCTTTCAAACTTTTTTTTTGTTCTTTCAACCCTAAATCGTGTGTGCCTTCATCCTCTTCAAATAGAAACCTACATGACTGTGGACCAAAAATTGGCTCTCCAAAAACAGGGATTGGAAAATCATCTGAACTATGATCCAAAAGTCAAATTGGCTCTACCAATTGAATTTCTATCTGTTATCTCTGAACATAATGTAGATTTTAGAGATCTCACCGCACATGGTTTTGACTTCTCTAAAACGCTTGATATTCAATGATGGAATACATACTTTGATCTTCTTAAAGGACCAACCTATCCAGAACTGGTCAAGGAATTATGTGAAAACGCCTATGTTATGAATAAGACTATGATGTGCTCAAATATTAAAGGTCATGGTATAAACATTCAGTTGGATGACATTGCTAAACTTTTTTCTCATGACAACACTGGACTTCAATGCCACAACAGAAGGGAAGCTATGCTAAGCAACAAACTAAGTTTTTCTAAGTAGATTTGAATGATCACTCCTACCATATTCAAAGATGGTAAGGATTCTAACTTAACCTCAAAACTGTATGATAATCTAAAAGTCTGGCTCAATATCATCTATGGCAACATTTATCATTCACCAAGGGAAAATCTAACAAAATTTGATCTTGATCTAAAGTACATGCTATTCTATCTGGCCAAAAGAAAGAAGATCAATCTACCAGCATTTCTATTCAACTATTTACGTGAATCTATCAATCGTTCAAAGAATATATTACCAACCCAAAGAACCTGGATTCATTATGGAAGACTAATCTCTGCTCTTCTCACTGACAAAAATATCATAGAATTGATAAACCCTCCAGTAGCACCAGAAATTAAAAACGGAAAATATTTTCACAACGGAGATTTGGTGAAATTGGGATTAGCCAGGACATTTGCAGTGCACAATCCAGACACAGGCTAAAGCAGAAAAAGGAAGAGAGCAGTTGGTGAAAACAGTTCGACTAAGGAGAAAGAAGTGACTTAAGAGGTTGTCATTGAAAAGGATTTTGCAGAAACCTCCTTGAATCAAGCAACTCAATCTGGTGAGCCACATTCCTCTGAAGTAAATATGTTTTCTCAAGTATTGAATACTTTAATGGATGTGCAAAAAGAACAGAAGATACTCAAATCAAAAATTGATGAGCGAGAAGAGGTCAACAAGAGTATTTTGGATATGGTCACTCAGCTGTATCAAAGAACCTTCTCAACCCCCAAACCTTAGGCATTATAGGATACCTTTTGCTTTATATTCGAATTTTCTCTTTCAATCTGATGAATGATATTTTTTTAGCAAGCCATTATTGTTTCTCATTGTTATCTCTATTAAGTATTAATGAAATTTCTTTTTCTGTCATTATGATCGTTTTCATATTTCTTTGACAATTTCTTTCATATACCTTTTTTATTTCTAAAAATGGGGGAGAAAATATAATGATTTTGATATGCCTAATCTAAGAATCTCATCCAAATATAATTGAATATGTTTTACTTCTAACCATATGTTTGAGAATTGATCAGGAAATTCGCAAAAGTTCACTGTATGTTAGAACAGGCTATCAGAAGATAGAAGACAAGACATATCATAAGCTATGATATATCAGAATACATAATTTGTATTTGATAATATATCAGAAGATATGTTTAAGAAGCAAGTGATGTACATCTGAAGTCAATAATCAAGAAGATTATATCAAAAGCAATTGTATAATAGATCAGAAGACACAATCATCAGAAGACATGTTCAAGAAAGAAGAATACTAAATAAGCTTGATCTGATAATATATAAATATCTGGTGTTAACCACTAAGTTATCAGAAATAAGAGATGTCCATGAATTTCGCGCTGATACCCAAAACTTGTCAGAAGTTGTTAACTTTCTGAAAGAATGATTCAATTGGTATCTAAAATTCAATGGTATCCAAACCTCAAATGGTATCTAGACTCCAACATTAAAAGAATGTGAATCCTTCAGAGATGAAATCAAGTCATGGTCATAAAAGAAAATATTCGATTTCTGAACCATCAAATGACATGAGGATGTGTGCACCTGTTGGTGATCTGTGTTAAGATATTGAAGATTTGGTTTTGATACATAATGCATGTCATCTAAGAAAGTATCTACCAGTTTCTGATATATAATGCAAGACATCAAGTCTGAAAAGACAAATCAGGTTCTGATACGTCTACAGTATTCTAATAGCAAGCTTGGTTCTGAGACGAAGAACAGCCAGTTCTAGTCAGATTTTGATGAGACGTCACTGAGAAGTGATCCTTCTTTATTGATATGATTCTACTTCAAAATCAT
Source organism: Lathyrus tuberosus (assembly GCA_022829125.1). NCBI lineage: Eukaryota > Viridiplantae > Streptophyta > Magnoliopsida > Fabales > Fabaceae > Lathyrus > Lathyrus tuberosus. The sequence continues at coordinate 2,914,600 of JALAZF010000193.1, forward strand.
TTTGTGAGTCTTGGGATCAGGGGGAGACTCTGAACAAACATAAATGAATTTTGGGTGTAACACAATCAAGGGGAGCATTGTTTGTCATCATCAAAAAGGGGGAAATTGTAAGAACAAGATTTGGTTCTACATCTGGCCTTTGAGTTTTGATGATAACTGCACATGTTATCTAAGAGAACAATTCTGTATAATATGGTTTTTGTCTAGTGTGTGGCTGTTGTCAATATGATTCTGAGTCTGATAAGAAGGTGTGTGACGTCATCAGACTCTGTTATCAACACTCTGGAAGAAAACATATGTGTGTACAAGATAAAGTCAAGATTCATGAATGTTTCTAATACAACGATTCTAATGAACGTTAGTTCTGGACATTCTAATTGAGACTTTATGAGAAAGACCTATAAGGCTTTCTAATGTGATGCACTTCTAATGTTACAAGTTCTGAAGATTCCGAAGACGCAGTTCAGGTGAACAAAGCTCTGAAGATTATAACGACATAATTTATGAAGATCAAGTTCTAATGAGTTTCTAAAGACAAGGTTCTGATTGAACGAAGTGCTGAAGACTTTGAAGACAAGAACGTGCTTAATGAAATCTGAAAACTTTGAAAACAAGGTTATGAAGGAACAGGTTTTGAAGACTCTAAAGATAATGCTTCTAAGAAACCAAGTGCTGAAGATTCTCAAGATAGTTCTGCTGAACGAAGATCTGGAACTCTGAAGACTGTGGTTCTGAAGTTTACATAAAGAATGACTCTTCTACAACACACTTCATCAAGTTAATATCTAAAGCCTCTGAAGATGTTAGAAGACTGAAGATCAGAATGGTTTTGAACTGAATATAATAGTACTAAAACTCTGTGACCTCTTGTCGCTACCTCAAAAAATGAGAACGACCTCGCGAAACGTAATTGCACCCCCGCGGGATGGACTTAACAGAGTCGCCACCGATCTTTTACCATTCACATGGAGGTCTAACAAACCTATTTCACCTATGAATTCTTCAAAATCCCTAATCTCTTGACTTTTGGGAGTTAAACTCCTACTCTTCCTTTCAGAGATCTTGGATATAGCATTAAAATCACCTCCCAATATCCACTTACCATCCGAATAAGTCTTTTTTAGATCAATTAGCTTCTTCCACAATATCTTCTTAGCAGAAGAATCACAGGCAGAGTAAATGTTAACCAGGTAAAAGATATTAGAATTCCACTTCACCTTAGTGCCAAGGTACCCCCTTCCCTGCAAACGATAAAATGGGTTTTACACAATTTTCCTTCCAAACAGTTATTATACCCCCAGAGGCTCCCTACGAACTACTATAAGACCAGCCTATGTCAGATTCATTCCAAAAACTCTTTATGACTTTACTATCTACCACCTTTAATTTTGACTCTTGAATGAAAAAAATGTTCGCCTTACCTAAGGATATAATCTTGTGAATTCTTATCCTCTTAGAAATATTCCCCATCCTCTTATATTGAGAGATCCAATAATCATAGCGACTTATTTGGAATCACCTTCTTGCTCCTGTTTCTGTCCTTATTTGTACCTTCCATTACATTTAACCTCTTTAAAATATCTGCAGAACCTTCTACCTCTACCACTCCTAGGTCCAAAGCTCCTTTCCATATTCTACCTCCCACATTAGACTCCATCTGCTCCCAAAATCTAGAATTGCCCACTCTAACATCACCGTCAGATAACGAATCACAACAAAGGATTTCACCTGCTGAAAAATTGATAGACCCAATGGAGCACGAAGGATTAAGTTCATCACCACCTGGATGAGATAGATCCTTATCTCTTTGAATCAGGGCTAGATTAGCAGAGAATTCCTCTATTGGGTCTTCAGAAGCCTGCTCTTCAACCAAAGGAATTGGGCCCAAAGTCCTACTAACTTTTTTCTTCTTCCTTCTTTTTTGTTTCGGCCCACTTACTTCTAACAAATTGTTAAACTTTAACTTTTTTGAAGGTATTATCTGGCCGCCACCTGCCAAACTTCTTAGGATATCCCTATTCTTCCCAAATGACAAATCATGTTGCGCAGACCTATCACCATTCTGAGTCTCGACTGAAGGACCTTGTTCCCTCTGCTTTTTAGCAGCCTCAATAGCTACATCGAACATTAGAGAAAGACTGATTTGATTCACTCATAAGAAACCTCGGACCCACAAGTTTCATCTGTGTATCAGCACCTTTTTTCTTCTCATCCATATTACGCCTACCTTCTGACACCCCTACAGAATTCGTACGGACTTCTCCTTCTTCAAGCTCAACCAAGTTCTTCAAGTTATCTTCAAAACCTTGGACCTCATCTTCATCTTCAATGGCGTTCTAGTTAGACTCTGAATCAGAGGACTTCGACTCAGGACCTACTTTCTTATTTTAAACAGGGCCATAAATGCATAACAGACCATAAGAATCTTCTACCATCTTAATGTCGAAAAACTTACCACTGATTCTAACTTTGAATTTTTCATTCAATAAGGAGGCACATCCAGTTTTAACCATGATCCGAGCTATATCCATATTACTACCTCTCAGTGTATCGTCATCCACGCAAATATAAGTTCCCACCATTTTAGCTAATAACTCAAAGAATTTGAAGTTCCATGCATGACATGGAATCCCATAGCAACGTAACCAGGACACCCTCTCTTTGTCAACATCTTCTTCTTTCCATAATCTGATATCACTGAACCATTGTTTCCACCATTGTTCTCCTTCCCTAATTAAGCCTCCGATCTCTCCTTCTTCAAGTTCTTCTAACAGACAAAGATTAGCCCCTAACGGAGCCGCTTTGATTGAGAAGTACCCTTCTGTTTTGTAGCGAGTTTGGATATTGTATGACATACCTGGGTTTACTACCACCCCTACATAAGCTTTACTCAGCCTAATGAAGTCTTCCTCTTCCACCGTGTAGTTAAGATACACCTGTTCTGAACGCTTTACATCAAGTCTTCTTATCCTTTCCTCGTCTACTAACACCTCAGCATAAGACTTTGTTCCACCTTTCTGATTATAAAAATGTCTGCTCTGCCTCCCAACAACACTTCCTTTGACTCTACCATACCCTTCTTCAGCTTCCATCCGCTTTCCCAAACTAGCTTCTTCAGGATTCTTTTTTTCTCTTGAAAATCTGGGAATGTTAGCCTGGATTTTAACATTCTCAATTAATATATTATCAAGTTTTATAGCCAGAATCCTCCCATCATCCACTTCCAGAAATCTAGCAAACCCAAAACGTTTCCCAAACTTGTTTCTTTTTTGTGGAATCACCACCTCAGATATCTTTCCATACTTCCCAAAAATATGAAAAATATCCCTAGCCTTGATTTTGTCTAGAATTTCAGAGAAATAGAAGGATTGAATGTTCTTCTCTCCGGTCTCCTTAGCTCTTCCTAGTGCGAATGAATCCCATCTATCTCTTTGCAGATGTCTGAAACCCCTCTTTTGGACGCTTCGCCATTGACCTTCTTCTCACATGAAACTATGCTCTCTCTCTTTTGATTTTGGAAGGGCAGTAATTTCTTTTTTCACTAATTTATTAATTACATGATTTTGCTTTTGTTTAAATTATTATACTTTATATTATGAAGAGAAGTTCTTTTTATTTAATCAAAATATTTATAAGATTAAAATATTGTATATTGTTTTCTAAGTTAACATTAAACAAATATATTTTTTCTAAAAATTCTATAAAAATACCTCAGAGAACTATTGACTATAATAATAATAATAATAATAATAATAATAATAATAATAATAATAATAATAATAATAATAATAATAATAATAATAATAATAATAATAATAATAATAATAATAATAATAATAATAATAATAATAATAAGTTTGGAAAAATAGAATGCTTTGAAAAATTAATTCAAATTAAATGAAATATTAAGGGAATAGAATCAAAGTAATTTATATATAGTTTTAAAAATATTTAAAACATTTTTTCAATGATTATACTATAATAAAAAACACTATTATTTAAATTCGAAAGATGTTAATTTATAAGTAGAAAAAACTATCAAAAAATTTATAATTTTAAAATGAAATCCCAAACAAAAACAAAAATCATCTATATATTATGTGACCAATGTAAAACCATATATTTCTAATACTTCTAGAATTTGTTAAAAATGAAATCTCAATGGGTTTTATTAACCCAATTAATCATTTATATATCAAATATGTCAAGAATGAAATCCCAATTATTAATTGGATTAATAAAAGTTATGGGATTTTCATTTTTTATAAATTCTATAATTATTTAGGACTATACGGTTTCACATCAATCACATAATATATAGATGCTTTTTGTTTTTGTTTGAAAGTTCATTTAAAAAAAGTTTTTTGATAGTTTTTTCTCCTAATAAGTTAACATCTTTTGATTTAAATAATAGTTTTTTATTATAGTTTAATCATTTAAAGAAATATTTTAAATATTTTTAAAGCTATATATAAATTACTTTGATTCTATTCCCTAAAAATTTCATTTAATTTGAATTAATTTTTTAAAACATTATATTTTTCCAAACTTATTATTATTATTATTATTATTATTATTATTATAGTCAATAGTTTACTGGGATATTTTTATAGAATTTAAAAAAAAAAAATTATTTAAGGTTAACATAAAAAAATACATATTTTAATCTTATAAATATTTTGATTAAATAGAAAGCACTTCTCTTCATAATTTAAAGATAATAATTTAAACAAAAGCAAAATTATGTAATTATTAAATTAGTGAATTTATAATTTTAATTAAAATTTAAATATCAAAAATAAAAATAAAGAGAGAATGTGCTTTAAAAAAATATTTTATTAGAAGAAATTGTATTTAATATTAAAATAAAATAAATTGTATTGATTAAATTTATCAAATTCGTATTCAAAGTATTTCTACAAATTCTACCTAACTAATTAACAAACAAATAAATTAAACTCATGTAATTATTGAATGAGTAATTAGGTTAATAAAAGTCATTATATTAAAATACAGTTTTGGTCCCCCAGTTTTGCCAAATTTATGAAAATAGTCCCCCTGTTTATTTTCTAAACAGTTTTGGTCCCCCTAGCTCACTTATCACAAAAACATGCTGATGTGGCAATTTTTTTTTTTAAATACATGGATGCTCAATCCTTACACATGGATTTAATTTCAGGCCATTTCATTATTTAATTAAAAAACAAATTAAAAAAATATGTTATTTTTTAAATGTTTATTGTAAAAAGGAAATTTAGGTTTTATATTCATCATCGTTGTAGCTTCGTTACAACAACTTCTCATCATCGTTGTAGCTTCGTTACAACATCTTCTCCATCGTTGTAGCTTTGTTTCATCTCGTCTTCGTCTCATTCTTTTACTTCACCATCGTTGTCATTTGTTTCATCTCGTCTGGTGTAATGGGTTCTGAGTCTGTGGAAATTTCAAGTTCTTCATCTCATTCTAGGAGGAGAAGGATCCAATGCTATTGTGGGTTGGATTCACCACTTGCTAATGCGTGGACATCTGAGAATCCAGGTAGGAAGTTCTATGGATGTGGGTTGTTCAAGGTGCGTATAAAACCCTAATTTTTAGTTAATTCATCTTCTGAACGTTTTTGGGTAACTGCAACCCTAATTTCTCATCTGTTTCATTCAGGTACAAGGGAGGAAAGGTTGTTCTTATTTTGATTGGTACGATGACAAGATTCCAAAACAGTCAAAGGAAGTGATTAACTCACTTTTGAAGAAGTTAATGAGTTGAAGAAGAAAGATAGTTTAACAAAGAAGAACGATGATGACATGAAGAAGAAGAACAGGTTGTTGATTATGTTGTTAATTCTATCTTGGTTTTTTATCATCATGTTGATCACAAAAGGGTTTGTTTAAGTTTAGATGTCATTGTTGTAAGGTTGGGGTTAATCTTGTAAGGTTATTGTAGTAAGGTTTGAGTTCAATTGGTGTTAAATTGATGTTCTATGACAATGTAACTTTGACAATGTATCAATATTTTGACAATGTAACTTTGGTTTTTCTGTCAATGTAATGTATCAATGTCTTAATGTAACTTTGGTTCTTCTGTCAAATGTGAAACATAATAACAGAATGTAACTGTTACATATTTTCTTACATATCTTATGTTCAATTTTGACTACATCTTACAATGTAACTTTTGACAATGTTGTGATACCATTCTTCTGTCCATTCATAATTTATTGATAACATAATACAATGTGATAACATAATTTTTCTGTTGTGATGTAATGTTTTGATACATTCCATAATTCTTTTGTCACAGTAGTACATTGAGGTATACATTCCATAATTCTTATGTCACATAATTTAATAAGACTTGTCCATAATACCTGTAATTCTGTTATATATTATCACCTTAAAAGGTATTCATCCAAAAAGTTATAGCATCTTACATTAAAGGTTACACATTAAAGTTGTAAACCTCTTCAAAAAAGTGATAGCATCTTACATATCTTACATTAAAGGTTACACATTAAAATTGTAATCCTATTCTAAAAAGTGAACTAAAATACTACATCAGTCTTGTGTTTGTGGCGCTTGTGAGCCCTGTGTCAACACGGTAGGTGGTTCTTTTGTCATACCTTTCTTTTGCTTCTCTGCCTTGTTACCTTTCTTTTGCTTCTTTGCCTTATTACCTCCTTTAGGCAATTGCCGGTCCGCCGCTGTTTTTCCTTTGCAAGTTCTCGAGTTGTGCCCGAAATTCCCACAGCTCTTATATTTTATAGTTGCTGAATGTCTTGGTAATATATTGCTTGAACTCGGTTCATCATTAGCTTTATTTCGCTTCTTCTTCGGTCTACCCGGGGCTCGTCTCATCACCGGTGGATTAATTGGAGCCCCTTGAGCTTTTGGTCAAAGTCTTCTCACTGGTGGATTAATTGAGCATCCACGTATTTAAAAAAAAATTCACATCAGCGTGTTTTTTGTGATAAGTGAGCTAGGGGGACCAAAACTATTTAAAAAATAAACAGGGGGACTATTTTCGTGAATTTGACAAAGCAGGGGGGCCAAAACTGTATTTTAACCTAAATACTATTTAACGGAATCAGATCTGACGTAAAATATAATATTTGCCACATGAATGATAAATTGGGTTAATAAATGCAATTGAATCAAATATTATTTGATGGATAAGATATAGTATCAAAAGTAATGTTTGATATCGGTGTCAATTGATATATATATATATATACACACACACACGCTCAAATGTAATAATTAGTACATCTCAGCATTAAAAATATTACTCCCTAATTGGTAATAATTAGAACTGTCAAAAGAGACTATTCGGTCCTAAATGAATCGGCTTTGATGGGCTCAGACTTTTTAGGGTTGGATTTAAAATATTTTTAATATGCGCTCGAAAATTACTATCCGAGTCCAGCCTTAAATAGATTTCGGACTATCTGATTCTAAAAAAAATATATATATTTTTTAATAAAAAATTAAAATAAAAAAGTCATAATCTTTATTATAAATAAAATTTAAAATAATATTATTTTAAACATAATACTTTTTAAGTACTATGTTATCTTTTATAAATACTATAATGTATTTTTAAATACAATACATATTTAAATTGTATAAAATAATAGTATAATGCTTGACTTTTCAAAAAGACATTAGTTATAAATATAAGGGTTAAATAAGTTTTTGGTCCCTTTAAATATTGTAGTTTTCGTTTTTAGTCCCTCAAAATTTTCTTTTAAGAAGTGATCCCTTCAAAAATTTTCGTTTGAACAATTGATCCCTAACGTCAAATACAACTAACGGTTGTTTACATGCCATGTGGAATTTTTTGATGACTGTTCATACACGTGGCAGTGTCAACATGGAAAAAATGATGACATGGATTCCACGTAGCAATTTCTTCCATTTTTTGTTTTTTTTATATTAATTAAAATTATAGCGACGGAAAGTTGGACGCTAATCCGTCGCTAAGATGAACAGCATAAACAAACCCAGAGAATTTGCAGCTAATCCGTAGCTAATTCCTAACAAATTCCTAGCTAAATACAAACCCAAAATTTCGCACACAAAACTTGAATTTTTTTTCTTGAAATGAATTAAATATGAATTTCTTATATGCATTAATATATTAAAAGCTATTCTTAATAAAATTATTTGTAACACGATTCAAGTATCAAATACAATGTAAATATATATTTTTTTAAATACATTCAATAAAATTATGTTATATAAGTATTTGTGCAAATATTCTTACCCAAAAACATCTATTAATCTTCACAATATATATATTTGTGCAAATACTAATCATTGTTAATAAATCTAAACCATATTGCATATTATTTTTTATGAAATCATATTTTGGTGATAGAGAAAATCCAAAAGAAATTGTGTAATTCATAATCAAAATTGTTTTTTTTTTTTCAATAAGCAATGAATTTTATAAATATAACAGCACAAGGAGTGCAAGAACAACCAAACCAACACCAGAAAATAATCTAAACAACAAACAGCCAACCCAACAAAGCCCTAAACACAGGCTAGGGGGTTGTATGCCAATCGTACAATGAGAATTTTCTAACAGGCCTACCAAGACAATACCACTTCCAACTAAAATACTTAACAGCATTCAAAATATCATTCACTGAAACTCTTATAGCATCAAAAGCAAATATGTTTCTGCAATACCATAAATACCAAACTGCAGTGCACCAAATAACCAACACTGGCTTGGTGAAATTCTTTCCTGAAGCACCATCAACACAACCAAAGATAAACCCAGCATTATCAAGGCTACCATCCCACGATAATCCCAACCATCTTCCTATCCCACTCCACACAGCAGCTGCATCCCTGCACTTGAATAACACATGCCTCGAGTCCTCCTCCTCTATCCCACACTGATAACAAACCATCTCACCACCATCAACAAAAATCCCTCTCTTTGCTAAGTTAACTTTGGAAGCTACCCTACCCCTTAACACATGCCAAATAAAGATACTAACTTTGGTCGGCAAATGCAACGACCACATCTTCCCCATAGTATTAAGAGTTCTCTCCTCACATAAGCTAACAACCATACCCCTAGAAAGAAGCTGATAACAAGAACTGACTGAGAACTCAATAGAATCCAAAGACACATCCTTCATCGGATCCCACTCAAAAACATCCTCTTTATTCATCACAGGAGATACAGATTGAAGAAGATCCTCCAAATATGTCCTTTCCCTATCCTCCACAGACCCCTCTAAATACTCACCAAACTCAACCTTTCAATGCCACGTTAATCCCTCCCACCACCCAGACCTAGTAACAGACGCTTTCTTATTAATAGCTGCTCTAAAAAGATTTGGGAAAATTTCCATTAAAGGAATATCCGAGCACCACCTATTCTGCCAGAAAGTTGTATCCTCACCACTTCCCATTGAGCATTTGATATTCTCCACAAACAAATCCTTCCCACTTTCTTTATCATAGCTGTTGAGGATCAAATCCCTCCACTATATCGAGCATTTAGATTTGACAGTACAATCCCCTTCACTACTATTGACTAACAGTGGCAACCTCCCACCATACTTATGTTCCATCAGCTCCTTCCACACACTATCACCAGATGACAACATACGCCAATTCCACTTCATTAGCATAACACTGTTAAATCTGCCCAAATCCTTGATACCGAGACCGCCTTTATCACGAGGCATACACAAAGTTGCCCAATCAACCCAATGGACCTTCTTCTTTGCCTCATCACTGCCCCAAAAGAATCTGCTTTGAATACCCTGTATAGCCTTTATCACATCAGAAGGAGCCTTGTAGAAGGAAAAAAAACATATAAGGGTAGAGCATTAATAACCGAATTTATTAGAACCAGTCTCCCACCTACTGATAGCAACCTACTCTTCCAATTAGCCAACTTAGACCTAACTTTCTCAACAAGATTCTTCCATAAATGACACTTTCTTGGACTGTCACCTATGAACACTCCAAGGAAAGAACAAGGCAGCTTCAAAAGCCCACAATGGAGAAAAGAAAAGGCAGCTGTTAGAAAACCAGTATCCATATTAATCCCTCCAATGCTACTCTTATAAAAATTAACCTCCAAACCAGTCACAAGCTCAAAACCACGCAATATCGCCTTTATACTCCACAAGTTTTCCCAAGAAGCTTCCCCTATCATTAGAGTATCATCCACGAATTGTGTAATACTGAACTGATCAGAGTTACCAACTCTAAATCCTTTATACTCCCCTAAACTAACCGCTTTCTTAACCAACATCGTTAAAACTTCCGTGACAAGAATAAATAGGAAAGGGGACAATGGATCCCCTTGTCTCAACCCTTTGCCTACCATAAAATCCTTAGTCACACCACCATTCACCAAAACTGACAAAGAACCACAGCAGACTAAAGCCTCTATCCAAGCTATCCATTTCACACCAAAATTCAATTTCTGAAGAAGAGACTTTAGGAGACCCCATGAAACACAGTCATAAGCTCTTTCAAAGTCTAGTTTCAAAACCATACAGCTCCTCCTATTACGTTTCGCATAATCTATCACCTCGTTGGCCACTAGAACACCATAAAAAATACACCAATTCTGAATGAAAGCCGATTGTTCAGGGGACACTAAATTGCTAACAACTTTCTTCAGCCTAGACGCAAGCAACTTAGATAATATCTTCTGCATACTATTCACCAGACAGATGGGCCTATAGTGCATTAAAGACTGAGGATTCTTCACCTTAGCTACAAGAGTAAGAAAAGAAGTCGTTCCAGCCTTAGTTAAAACAGGTCTAGCGAAGAAATCAAAGACAAACCTTAGAACATCCTTGTTGACAATGTCCCAACATTCTTGAAAGAAAGCCAATGTAAACCCATCAGGGCCAGGACTCTTGCTACCATTACAACTCCAAACAGCATGCTTAATCTCATCTTCAGTAAAGATCACCTCCAACCAGCTTTTATCCTCTTCAGATAAACTCCTCATTTTCAACTCCTCAATAAAAGTCTACTCACACACTCCTCTCTGAAATTATTAACAAAGTACTTTCTAACCTCTTCCTTAATGCCTTCCACATCTTCATAATCAAAATTGTGTTATGTATGCTCACTTAATACCAAAAATTTGAGCTTTTATACTGTTCAAGACCTTCCTTTTGAATCATGAGCTAAAATCTTTGTTTGGTATTTCATATTATACTTCATTTTTTCTTTAACATATAAAGACACACAGTTGATAATGGTCTCAATTATATTTACATAGGTATGTTTCATGCATGGACTAATTTAAGGGAGTATGAAGAAACAACGTATTTTTTCATTGACTAGCTGTAGCCCGCATGTTAGTTACTAGTCATGGCATTGCATTGCATAGTCTTCAATCTATTCTGTTTCACAACTTTACATTATAGGGTAGATACGTTTTTGGGTATGAATATTTAAACAAATATTTTGAAGATGAACAGCTATATATATATATATTTTGAAGATTAATAGATGTTTTTGGGTATGAATATTTGCACAAATATTTATATAATATAATTTTATTGAATGTATTTTAAAAAATATATTTACATTGTATTTGATATTTGAATCGTCATACAAATAATTTTATTAATAATAGCTTTTAATATATTGATGCATATATGAAATTTATATTTAATTCATTTTAAAAAAAAAAATTCATGTTTTGTGTGAGAAATTTTGCGTTTATACAGGCCCGGCCCAAGGGATAGGTGACTGAGGCCACCGCCTTGGGCCTCCAAATTTTATTTCCTATTTTTTCAACGCTAGTACTGTTAAGGTTGCTGTATGTGTTTTCAACAAATTAAAATATGCTTTAGTTTCATTTAACATAAATGCACGGCTGTAATTTGGATTTTTTTTTTTAATTTGTTTAACATCTTTTTTCAAATAAAATAGAATATAATAATTCTATTATCAACTAAAAATATTAAATATAATTAATTATAATAAATTAATACATAATTAATTTTTAAAATATATAAATATAAAAATTTTAAGACCGTATTTTAAAATTCGCCTTAGGCCTCGGTATGCTTTGGGTCGGCCCTGCGTTTATAGTTAGTTAGATATTTACTAGGAATTAGCTACGCTGCAAATTCTGGATTTGTTTATGTTGTTCATCTTAGCGACGGATTAACGTCCAACTTTCCGTTGCTATAATTTTAATTAATATAAAAAAAATAAAAAATGGAAGAAATTGTCATGTGACATCCACATCATCATTTTTTGCCACGTTGACACTGCCAAGTGTATGCATAGTCATCAAAAAATTCCGCGTGGCATGCCGCATAAGCAACTGTTAGTTGTATTTGACGTTAGAGACCAATTGTTCAGACGGAAAATTTTGAAGAGACCACTTCTTAAAAAAAAATTTTAGAGAGACTAAAAACAAAAACTGCAATATTTAAAAGAAAAAAAAACTTATTTAACCCTAAATATAATAAAGTCTTAGAAGTCACAAACTCACGTGTCAACCCCCGAACTTGCTCGTTCCAAGTGTTGTTGGTTGGACAGTTAAGTAATACCGATAAACATCATGTGAGAGAACATGCACATGTTGGTAGTTTCGTCTATATATAACACCCAAATATGTCATGCATGTAAACATAAGAAATTTCAAAGCATTTTTCAATAAACAAAATCAAAGGAAATATGGTGGTTAAAGTTTATGGCTCAATAAGAGCAGCATGTCCTCAGAGAGTGTTGGCTTGCCTCATAGAAAAAGGGATAGAATTTGAAATTGTGCATGTCGATCTTGATAAAGGAGAACAAAAGCAACCTGAATTTCTTCTCCTCCAGGTACTATATATAGTTAGTAAATTCACGTGTGATAATTTTTTACAAGAAACCTTCATGTAATTATATATTAATTAGGGTTTATACTTTATATATATTTTTGCAGCCCTTTGGTCAAGTTCCAGTAATAGAGGATGGTGATTTGAGACTCTTTGGTGAGAAAACAAAAAAAATAATTTATCAGCTTTCTTGATTACTTTCATTAATTATTTCATTGTTTTAATGGACTTGTTATTCTTGCAGAATCAAGGGCTATTGTAAGGTACTACGCGGAAAAATACGCGGACCGCGGACCTGACCTGCTTGGCACAACATTAGAAGAGAAAGCTGTGGTGAACCAATGGCTTGAAGTAGAAGCACACAATTTCAATGATTTATGTTTCAACATCATGTTTAATCTTGTAATCTTGCCAAGGATGGGAAAACCTGGAGACATAGGTTTAGTTCAAAGTTGTGAAGAGAAGCTAGAGAAGGTGTTTGATGTGTATGAAAGTAGGCTTTCTAAAAGCACATATCTTGCTGGTGATAACTTCAGTTTGGCTGATCTTAGTCATCTTCCTGGAATTGGACATCTTATTGAGGAAGCAAAAATGGGACATTTGGTTAGTGAGAGGAAGAATGTGAATGCTTGGTGGGAGAAGATTTCAAGTAGGCCAGCTTGGAAGAAATTGAAGAATTTGGTTGGTTAAGTAAGAAGGAGATCGTTGTCTTATTCATATGATAATATAGAGACTAAGGAGGGAAAGAAAAATATAATGAAAATAAAGTTAAGTTTAGATTTTCTTTTCATTGGTTATAGGTATATGAGTTATCTATGCATGTGCATGTTTATTGAAATAAAAGTTTTTAACTATAAAGTGTGAGATCTTGTGCCAGAGAATATTGCAAATCTATAATATAAGAAAGGCTTTGGCAGCTGGGGTGACATAATTATTTTTTTATTATTACATTTAATAATTAAATATTTTATTGATAATTGATTTTCACAAACTTTAATAGGGTGGCATAATTATTTTTTGTTAGTACATTTAATTATTAAATATTTTATTGATAATTGATTTTCACAAACTTTAATATAAAATATTTGGGCCTTAAATCCATATTCTTTGTAATAGCAGGCCATTAGTCAAGCTTTGTTGGTAATGTGTGAACACGTAGTTTATAAACACTAATACTAATTACTGCAATTTCGATGTGGAACTCAAACAAAGCAAATATTAAAGTTCCTACAAGTCATGTGGTAGCACCTCCATGAGTTAGAATATCTTCATCTGCTACGTGTTAAAATAATCAGCTACTCAAAACTATCTGCACATGAGGTTTATCTTTCTAAGGAAAGTAGCTGCCTAACAATCTAAATGTATACTACCAAAGCTGCTGTTTCAGAAGTTAATCTGCTTACAATACAAATGTCTGGAGAAAGAGCAGTGCATGATTTATGAACCTGCAAAAATGGTATAATAAGAGGATTGGACTAGGTGAATAAAGGCAATTATTTGAGTATTATATGTGCATGTGAATGCAATGTGGGTCTCCTATATTTTCGATTGTTTTGTTATATTTTAGGCCAACATTTCTATAACGTCGTGATTTGATTAATCATATGGCGGTTAGATGGTTTAAGTTGAGGTATGAGAAATTTATGGTCGTACGTACAAACATTTGATACAGAGCATCATTGCAGGTTTATGCTTCATTGTTTCTCATATTGTTGATTCAATAATTAACTTGTATGAAATTTTATATATAAAAAATAAAATACTACTACCTCCGTTTTTTTTATAAGTCGCTTTGAGAAAAAAATTTGTACCACAATATAAGTCGCTTTATAATACCAATGAATAATTAATGTTACTTTTCCTTTTATACCCTTAAATATTTATTATTCTCTCTTCTTTCAATTATGTAAATTTGTCTTTCCAATACAATTAATAAAGGATAATTTTGTAAAATCATTCATAATTTCTCTTTTCCATACTACAATTATTATATTTCTTAATATGTGTGAAAAGTCAAAAACGACTTATAAAAAAAAACTGAGGGAGTATAACATATCACTAAACTATCGAAAGCCAGGAATCTAGGCTACGTTGCATTGAGGTATTATTGGGTGACATTTGAGCGATGTTTGTTCAATTTGATATAATTTATCATTTTTGGTAAATGAATAATGGAAACCATGTGTATATTGTGTGGCAGTGAGTTTGTCAAATTTAGGAGACAAAAGAGGTTATCAATATTAATGTTTGGATTTACTCTGGAATGAAAAACATTACAGCATTGAAGCTCTGGTATTATTAGAGAACAAGAAGTAAATTAAAAATAACAGTACATAGAACTTTAATGACATTATCAACATTTATAGGCACACAAAAAGTTATATCTCAACTACATAAAGAGATCTTAGAAACAATTTATAGGCAGCAAGCACATCAAGAACATATTTGCAAAGGTGAATAACAATCACATAAAGACAATAAATTAACCAGTTGCAACAATCCAATGCTAAAATAAGTTCAAAAAAGCTTTTACATTGGCCATCATAAGTATAAATTTGGGTGCAGCAAAAGTATCTTACTAGGTTTTACCATTTGTACAGATCTTCAGCAATCAATATCTTGATGCAGTTCGTCTACTCTACCAACATAATATTTGCTTTATTTGCTTCAGAAAATCATATAAAAACCAAGACAACGAAATCAAATAGAAAATAATATAAAAAGCTATAAAGAAATAAACTTTACACGTTTGAACACTCAGAAACAAAATCTATATGAAGTTGTTATTATTTATGAGAGATGAAAACTTGAAGAAAAGCAAGGTTTGTATTGTAACATTGAATACTATGTTGTTGTTCTGTGTTATGCTTGGTTTGTAAATTGCAAAAGAAAGAGGTTTGTGAAGTCCCACATTGAATAATCAATAACAAATCTGAGTGTTTATATAGTTTGTTCATACAATAAAAATAAAACTTGACTATTGGGCATATTGTTAAGAATACGGGTTTCAAGCCCAAATATCTCATATTAAAGTTTATGAAATTTAATTTAAATATATTTTCTAAAAGGAAATATATAAATCGTGCCACATTTTTAACTTTTCTACGGCAAGGACAAACGTGGACTTATTTAATAACGTATGGGACCAATTTGGAACTTTTAAAAGAAAGAGGATCAAATTGGACTCACCCCTATAGTTAGAGGACCAAAAAGGGTATTAAGCCTATAAGAAAATTAGATGTTGTGGAAAATTTTATTTTGTTTTTATATTTCTGTTATGTCATTGTTTTAGTGGTATTTTACGTACAAAATTTGCTTTTTCTAACCAAACTACTCTTTCTAGACATATGGTTACAAATTTTATTCCAATTCATTTGAATTTGTTAACAACTATATTGTATAGTACAAAAAAATAGTTTGAAAGCACTTGTTTCATTTTCATTTGGTAACTATTGTAACAAACGATACCAAATAACAAATTCTTGTTTGAGAAATGGAGTTTCTTGGGTGAACATGAAACGGTTAGAAAAAAGAGAGAAGGAAGAAAGAAGGAGAATAGGATTAAGGCAAACTGTTTTTTATTCAATTACTCAATTAGGGTACAAATGATTACAAGTGAATAACAATAATTTGTCTCTCTCAACAACCTGAGAGATCTAGCCTATTTATAGGCTACTAATTTAACTTAAATACCAAACTAACCTAAACAATTGGATCCATAACACAAGGCCCAATTCGACAGTACATACTAGAACTAACTTCGACTACAGCATGTAACACTTCGACATCAGCATGTGAACCAGCTTCGACTTCATGCTTGTCTCCTGTCAAAACACGAAAGTTATCCCTGCTGACAATATCCCTGTCGACAACACTAGAGTTCGATCCAATATCTAACAAATCTCCACCTTAAAACAAACTCTAAAATAACAAGGAATAATCTAGCCTTCATCGTGCAGCTTTATCAACTGCACACAGTGGAAAAATTTGTAGCTCGATAATGTCTTGGTGATCATATCAACATTGTCATCAGTCAAAACCTTCAGCACTTGGACTTCTCCATGCTCGACGATCTCTCTGACGAAGTGCAGCCTTATATCGATGTGCTTGGTTCTCTCATGATAGGTTGAATTCTTCGACAGGTGTATTGCACATTGACTATCACATTTAACAGTGGTAACTCGACCTTGAAGTTTCAGCTCCTTTTCAAAACCTTCAAGCCACAATGCTTCTTTCACAGCTTTAGTGAGGGTAATATACTATGCTTCAGTGGTTGACAAGGCAACAAACTTCTGAAGTGTCGCTTTCCAACTTATTGTTGTGTCGAACATAATGAACACATATCCAGAGTCGACATATCCTTCGATTTTAACTTTGGTATCATCACCACAAGCTCCACCATATATCAAGACTCTTTTCACAGACCCATTTATGTACCTGAGAATCCACTTTAAAGCTTGTCCGTGTGCCTTTCTAGGATTCGCCACATACCTGCTTACCAGGCTCACTCCATACGATATGAGTGGCCTTGTACAGACCATAACATACATCAAAAAACCTACTATACTAGCATATAGAATATTACTCATATAGATTCTTTCAGCTTCAGTACTCGGACTTTGAGTAGTACTAAGCTTAAACTAAGGATTTGGTTATTGAAATAAGCCTGAAACTATCTAAACAGCTCATTAGCTTAGTTTGGGAAAATCTATCTTTGGTTGTGGATATGCTTGTAAAATCTCAAGATCAGATTGTATTAATTTTCGTGGGAATAACCTATAAAAGGTCAAAGTGTATAGTCAAAATCTCAAGAAGATCTCTTGGAGGCAAGAGTAGGCCAATGTTTAATCGAACCTGGATAAATCCCTGGTGTAATATCTCTAACCCTTATCCTCTTAATAAATTACTAACACAATTTCATGTATAACTGAGAAAATCCCCCATTTCTTATGCGTGAAGCACTTGTCCAAAATTTCATTACTATTTTTTAGAAACTCAATGTGGTCTTTAAGATTTACGTTATGTTTTTTATTCTTATAATGTTCCCCACACTCATATTTCTCATGAGAAACTTTCATTCAAACTTGTTCATCTTCTTCATTGGAAAAAGATTCTTTGAAAGTTATACCAGAGGTTGATTCTTCGAGATTTCTCCTTGATATCGAGTCTCTGAATATATTGTTATTTGGGACTTCTTTAGAAGATTCCATTGGATGAAACTTCTTCTTCTTTTTCTTCATATTCTCTTCTTGATGAAGTTTCTTCGTTAATGTATTTAATCTTTCAAGGATCGTTCAATCACCAAGATTATTATTTCGAAAGAGATTACTGGAGTATATTTTTCTTCTTCTTCAAAATAGTTCCTTAATGAAGTTTCTAGATATTCTTCTAGGTTTTAGTTCATCCCTTCCTCTTTTAATAGTTTAATCAACTCATTTAAATTCTTGATGTTTTCTTCCTTCTTGGATTTTTCTTGAAAATCAAAAGCATTTTCATCTCTCAATTTAAGGACTAGATCAGGTTTTTTATTCAAATTCTTAACTCTTATATATTTTTTAGTGACAAAAGTTCTAATATCATTTCCAAAATTTCTAAAGGTTGAAAAACATTTTTGAAAGAAGCATTCACATTCATCTTCTTCGCCTCGTGCGTTCATTTCCTCGTGTCCGACATTTCCTTGGCGGAATTGCAATTAAGTACATAAAGAAATTAATTTTCATTTAAGGAAATAACTAAGAAATTTTTTATTTTAAAATTAATTTCAAAATTTCTCTTTTCTTCTTGAGTCTAAAGAAAATCTTGTTTATCTAGTACTTCACCATTTATACATTGAGTAGGGATAATCAGACTGTTGATTATTGTTTCCCATAATTCAATATCAAAACTTTAAATAATTATTTTAAATCTAGCATTAAAAAATTCAAACATAACACCCTTAAACGGTAGAGGTGTGTTTAGGAAAGTACTATTGTTAAAAACAATGTTGGAAAAAATCTTCCTCTAGAGATGATTAGTCTTTAAACAAAAGTTAGGCTTTGAAACCACTTGTTAGACATGTAAATCAATACACAAGAGGGAGTGAATTGTGGAGGTTTGAAAGTGATGAATTAAAAATAAATCCTTTGATAAATCAGAGTTTAAAAATATTTTATTAAAAATGTTGAATAAGTATGCAGCACAAATTCAAAGTAAAGAAAATTAAAACAAAAGAGATAAGGGAAGAGAAATGAAATAACACAAAAGAAATATGCAGGTTTAGTCAAAAAGACTTAATCATGTCCCCAATAATTGATCTTGATAGTATTTGGTATGCTTGAGAGCTTTTAAAAGGTTATGCCCACGAACCCCCCCCCCCCCCCCCCCCCCCCCCATACAAGAAAATAAAGTTTTAAATTAACTTCTAACCAAACAAAGAATGCGGCTTGAAGACATTAATCTTCACACTAAATGGAGATTTTGGGATGACCTCGAACCAATATGAAGTTTTGAGTTGCCTATATTCTAAACTGAATCAAGGTATTATACTGGCTAACCACAAACTGAACTAAGATTTATTCCAAGATGATTCAAAACCTACTATCTTTTTATATCAAGCTAAACTCAGAAACCAAGTGATATTTTACACAATGATGATCTTGAACTAATAGAGCTTTAATCTAAGTTGAGCTTAATAACTGTTATGGAGATTTTTACTGGTTGTTTTTCACGGACCAAAAATGAGCGTTTTCTTCAATGGCGGGGCTCGCAATGTAAACTGAAACTAAGACTAATCCCTCATATAGAAATAAGAGCTTTTTAAATGGCTTAACTCACAATCAAAATAATCACTTCTTAAGGAAGAATTATTTACTCAAGAGAAAAATCTAATACTCTATGTAAATTTACAATTTTTCTCTCACCCAAAACAATATTCCTCACTAGACTCAAGAATACTCTCAAAGCGCTATGGCTAAAATATGTGAGAAAAGTATGAAATATTTAGAGAGGTTATGAGAGAAATGAAAAGTTAGGTTTTTAACATTTTCTAGATGGTGAAAAATGATTAAAAAAAAAATCTCTTTTTATAGGCCAAGACATGGTGTAAATTTGGAAACAAACCATGTGCCAAATTAATGACCTAATCAATTAGGCTAATCGATTAGGTAGTGCAAATAATCTATTGTTATGGTCCAAAATAGAAGGTTTAGGTATATATGTGTTACCAATCTTTACGAGACTATAATAATTGATTATAGACTAAATTTTCAATCATCTAATTGATTAGACTAAAGATCTAATCAATTAGGCAGTTGCAAAAAGTCTCATAATCCATTGAAAGATTTCCTAATCAATTGGCTAGGCTCTAAAAACATTTTTTTGGTGATTTTAATTTAAAAAAGATAGGCTTCTCAATTTGTGTGTGTGTGTGTGTGTGTCCGCGCATGCGTGAGTGAGTGCGCGCGCGTGTGTGTGTGTGTGTGTGTGTGTGTGTGTGTGTGTGTGTGTGTGTGTGTGTGTAATTTAGGCATAACACTTCCAAAATTTTCTTTGTGTCTTTACAAGACATTGATCGCTCAAACAGACATGATCATGACAACTTTCACACTTCCTCTCTTTCAAACTTTGAAGCTTCAAATATTGGTATCATAATCTTTTATTTTAAAATCACATAAGAACCTTAAATCTTCTTGATGACAATTGAGTATCTCCATGTTATTTACCATCATCTGAAGGATTGAAAGTTTAAACCACTAATGACCATAAACCCCCAGTCTTCACTTGAGAGTTGTTAGAATACATTGTTAACTTTAAACAAATGACTAGCTTGATTCGGTAGGATTGCTTGATCACCAATCTTGTGCATCTTTGACTGATTAAGCTATCTATATCCTTTACTTGACTTTAATTATCATCATCGTCAAAACTAAGCAGCTACTGGTTAAATTGCATTCTTGTTGTCCATAGGCTTTACCATCCAGGATCATTTCTTGACTATACCTGCAAGCACATAAATTCATAGATATTAGGTTTGGTACCTTGGAAATAGAATAAGGAGAAGAATTTGGTGGCTATAAGGTATAATTTTTCTAGAGATCTAGTTAAGGTGAATGCATAGGATAGGCAACCAAAACAATAAGGTGGAGGAAAGTGAGTGGATCTTTAAAAATAACTTCATATGGTGTTTGATAGATGAGAACATGAGTGCATATCTGGTTAATAAGACAAGTAGCATTGCATAAAACAAAAAACTAAAACCATTTAGTAAGATGTGCATGAAAAAGTATTGATATAGTTACATTTAAATGATGTATGTGCTTTTTTCCAACAACAAAATTTTGCTGAGGTGTTTACATACAGCTTCTCTGATGTGTAATTCCTGAAGATGGATAGTAACATGACAAGACAAATTCATGACTATTGTCATTATGAATGGATTTGAATTTGTAAGAAAATTTTTTTTTACCATAATTGATAAAATTTAATATGTGTGATATAGTATAAGATTTAGTATGAATATACAATATCCAAGAATAACGAATAAAATTATCTATAACAATTAAGAAGTATTGAAAACCATCAATGGTAGAAAGTGCCAATGGGCCTCAAATTTCCATATGGGCTAGGTTAAAAACATGTGAATTTATATAACAACTATGAAGAAAAGGAGGTTTGAATTGTTTAGTAAGATGGAAGGCATGCAAAATGAATTTTTTATTGTTTATATTATGAGGAAAATATCACTCATGTGTTTCAATACATCATAAGAGAGACAGTTTAACCCATGCTTTCAAATATCAAAATATTTATGTAAAGACATGTGTAAAGAACTATTTGTAAAAGTATTAGCAGAAATAACATAAGAAAAATAAGTATATACAACAAAGAACATGGGTAATGAGAAGATGAAGATTAGTAGGTGCTTTATGAAAAATTTAAGATCATGATGAAGGTCCACTTATTCAATCATCTTCTTTGTAGACACATCTTGGATATGACATGAGCCATGTGAGATACGGATATTACAATTTAATTTTGTATCGATATTCCCAAGATGACTTAAATAGGCATAGGAAAGCTCAAATCAATCTCAAGTCATATCGATCGAACTCGGCATTCACAAACAAAAAGAAAAGTCCATAAGTGCCCATAAGGGCCATACACATACTTAGAAATAAGTTCGTTAAATGGTCATAACTGTTACACATAGATAAGAATGAAAGGTTGTTAATTGCCTTAAAGATTATGCTCATATAAGAAAGTAAACGATTTAATGGTCATAAAGGACAAGATCATTAAAGTGGAATTGAAGGGGATCATATATAAGTAGACCAGTGAAGAATGAAGAGGATAGAATAAATTCACAAATAAGAGACAACTGAGGCTTCACTGGTTCTACACTAGTGAGGCTTTCTAGAGGAAAGCTTTCTTGAAGATAGAAGATGAATAATTCTAAGATGAAGACTAAAGAAAAAGCTTGGTTCTTCTCCAACGATAAAAAATGAAACAAGCATAAGGAAAATTGTTTTCATCCTTCAGAATGGCAGTCATGAAGATGACAGTGTCTCTGCACAAAACTCAAAGACTCTTATGAAGAATGCAGAAGAAAAAAGACGAACGATGAAAGGAGAAAACAGTTCTAGTGGTCCAACCAGAAGCACTCACTCATCAACCACAGAAGCTCACATGTGATAATTCTAAAGAAGTCTCTACATCAGTTATTGGATTCTACAAGAGTATTGAAATAGAAAATTAACTCTTCAAGAAATATATCTTGAGTGTTAAAGATCGTGTAAACGGTTGAGACTTGGTAACCATTGGGAACTGAGAAGTTAACCCTCTCAACATGTTGCCAGGTATGTGAAGAGGTTAAACCTCATTTTAAGACATTTGTCCTTTTGCAATCCATGCTTAGTAACTATTACCCTAAATAACTAGACGTGTCTTGGGATATGCTAAAATTGATTTTACATTCATCTATGTATAATCGTTTCCTTTTCTTAGTATTCATAATCATCAAAATTCTTTCTATTTATATTCACATCACACACCTACACTACATCTTGTCACACTTTTATCTTTCAAACTTTTTTTTTGTTTTTTCAACCCTAAATCGTGTGTGCCTTCATCCTCTTCAAATGGAAACCTACATGACTGTGGATAAAAAATTGGCTCTCCAAAAACAGCGATTGGAAAATCATCTGGACTATGATCCAAAAGTAAAATTAGCTCTACCAATTGAACTTCTATTTGTTATCTCTGAACATAATGTAGATTTAAGAGATCTCGCCGCACATGGTTTTGACTTCTCTGAAACGCTTGATATTCAATGATGGAATACATACTTTGATCTTCTTAAAGGACCAACCTATCCAGAACTGGTCAAGGAATTATGGGAAAACGCCTATGTTATGAATAACACTATGGTGTGCTCAAATATTAAAGGTCATGGTATAAACATTCAGTTGGATGACATTGCTAAACTTCTCACTCATGACAACACTGGATTTCAATGCTACAACAGAAGGGAAGCTATGCTGAGCAACAGACTAAGCTTTTCTGAGTAGATTCGAATGATCACTCCTACCATATTCAAAGATGGTAAAGATTCTAACTTAACCTCAAAACTGTATTATAATCTAAAAGTCTGGCTCAATATCATCTATGGCAGCATTTATCATTCACCAAGGGAAAATCCAACAAAATTTGATCTTGATCTAAAGTACATGCTATTATATCTGGCCAAAAGAAAAAAGATCAATCTACCAACATTTCTCTTCAACTATTTACGTGAATCTATCAATCGTTCAAAGAATATATTACCAACCCAAAGAACCTGGATTCCTTATGGAAGGCTAATCTCAGCTCTTCTCACTAACAAAAATATCATAGAATTGATAAACCCTCCAGTAGCACCAGAAATTGAAAACGGAAAATATTTTCACATCGGAGATTTGGTGAAATTGGGATTAGCCAGGACATTTGCAGTGCGTAATCCAGACACATGTTCAAGCAGAAAAAGGAAGAGAGCAGTTGGTGAAAACAGTTCAACTAAGGTAAAAGAAGTGACTGAAGAGGTTGTCATTGAAAAGGATTTTGCATAAACCTCTTTGAATCAAGCAACTCAATCTGGTGAGCCACATTCCTCTGAAGTAAATATGTTTTCTCAAGTATTGAATACTTTAACGGACGTGCAAAAAGAACAGAAGATACTCAAAGCAAAAATTGATGAGCGAGAAGAGGTCAACAAGAGTATTTTGGATATGGTCACTCAGCTGCATCAAAGAACCTTCTCAACCCCCAAACCTTAGGCATTATAGGATACCTTTTGCTTTATATTCGATTTTTCTCTTTCAATCTGATGAATGATATTTTTTTTAGCAGACCATTATTGTTTCTCATTGTTATCTCTATTGAGTATTAATGAAATTTATTTTTCTGTCATTATGATTGTCTTCATATTTCTTTGACAATTTCTTTCCTATACCTTTTTTATTTCTGGAAAAGGGGGGGAAAGTATAATGATTTTGATATGCCTAATCTAAGAATCTCATCCAAATATAATTGAATATGTTTTACTTCTAACCATATGTTTGAGAATTGATCAGGAACTTCGTAAAAGTTCACTGTATGTTAGAATAGGCTATCAGAAGATAGAAGACAAGACATATCATAAGCTATGATATATCAGAATACATAATTTGTATTTGATAAGATATCAGAAGATATGTTCAAGAAGCAAGTGATGTACATCTAAAGTCAATAATAAAAAAGATTATATCAGAAGCAATTGTACAATAGATCAGAAGATATAATCATCAGAAGACATGTATATGAAAGAAGAATACTAAACAAGCTTGATCTGATAATATATGAATATCTGGTGTTGACCACTAAGTTATCAGAAACAAGAGATGTCCATGAATTTCGCACTGATACCCAAAACTTGTCAGAAGTTGTTAACTTTCTGAAAGAATGATTCAATTGGTATCTAAAATTTAATTGGTATCTAAAAGAATGTGAATCCTTTGAAGATGAAATCAATTCATGGTCATAAAAGAAAATATTCGGTTTTTGAACCATCAAATGACATGAGGATGTGTGCACCTGTTGGTGATTTGTGTTAAGATATTGAAGATTTGGTTTTGATACATGATGTGTGGCATCTAAGAAAGTATCTACCAGTTTCTGATATATAATGCAAGACATCAAGTCTAAAAAGACAAATTAGGTTCTGATATGTCTACATTATTCTGATAGCAAGATTGGTTCTGAGACGAAGACCAGCCAGTTCTAGTCAGATTCTGATGAGACGTCACTGAGAAGTAATCCTTCTTTATTGTTATGATTCTACTTCAAAATAATTTTGTGAGTCTTGGGATCAGGGGGAGACTCTGAACAGACATAAATGAATTTTGAGAGTAACACAATCAAGGGGAGTCTGTTAAGCTTATCTCTGACTCTGTGGATTTATGGTGATTACTCTATACAAATTGCTCTATCAAAATGCATTTTTTGTCATCAACAAAAAGGGGGAGATTGTAAGAACAAGATTTGGTTCTACATCTGGCCTTTGAGTTTTGATGATAACTGCACATGTTATCTAAGAGAACAATTCTGTATGATATGGTTTCTGTCCAGTGTGTGGCTGTTGTCAATATGATTCTGAGTCTTATAAGAAGGCGTGTGACGTCATCAGACTCTGTTATCAACACTCTGGAAGAAAACATATGTGTGTACAAGATAAAGTCAAGATTCACGAATGTTTCTAATACAACGGTTCTAATGAACATTAGTTCTGGACAATCTAATTGAGACTTTACGAGAAAGGCTTATAAGGCTTTATAATATGATGCACTTCTAATGTTACAAGTTCTGAAGATTCCGAAGATGTGGTTCAGGTGAACAAAGCTCTGAAGATTCTGACGACACAATTTATGAAGATCAAGTTCTAAAGAGTTTCTAAAGACAAGGTTCTGATTGAACGAAGTGCTGAAGACTTTGAAGACAAGAACGTGCTTAATGAAATCTGAAGACTCTGAAGACAAGGTTCTGAAGGAACAGGTTCTGAAGACTCTAAAGATAATGCTTCTAAGAAACCAAGTGCTGAAGATTCTCAAGATAGTTCCACTGAACGAAAATCTGGAACTCTGAAGACTGTGGTTCTGAAGATTACACAAAGAATGACTCTTCTACAACACGCTTCATCAAGTTAATATCTGAAGCCTCTGAAGATGTTAGAAGACTGGAGATCAGAATGGTTTTGAGCTGAATATAATAGTACTAAAACTCTGTGAACTCTACCTCGATAGGGTGGCGCAAGGACAACTTTTTGTACAGTGATGTTGACCATTCGTTCATGTGAACGTTGGGATATTGTTGTTGGAATATGTTTCCAAGAATACCCTTTTACGGATCTATTCTCTCCAGCTCTATATATTGAAGATTTGGAAGCATGAAGAAATGTTGCTTGAAGCAGCCACTGATTATGAGAAAAGAGAGATAGATAAAAAGTTTGTTGGTTGTTGTTCATAGTGAAGTGTTATTATTCAATGCAGCAAACAATCAACATATAGCAAGCAAGATGAAGCTGCTACTACAAAGGGTGCATAAACGATGATCATGCTAACACCATATGAAACTACTCAAGTGAGACATCAATAAGTGAAGCATAATAGCTTATTTGAACTTGATAATTAAATTGGAAAAAGCATTAAAGCTCAAGAAAAGAGTACAAGATGCTACAAGCTGAAGCTTAAATGAAGAATGCTCAATGAAGAAGAAGTTGAAGCAAAGTGATGAAGAGTGTACAACGATGCAACATGCTAAAGCCATGTGAAACTTTTAAAGTGAAACATCAATAATTGAGGCATAGTGTCATACCCCAAATTTGTCCTACCCTTTCATCTAAATATTTTGGCTTATGCTTTGCATTTTTATCATATGCATACTCTCCATTAGGGCATTTAAACACATCATGCATTCATCAACATAAGCTTGGCACTTGGATCAGTGATCATGGAACTAGGGTTTCACATAGTGCATTAGGGTTTCATTCTCTTTTACAGGTTTGACTCAATTGAAGATGCAAAGATCTTGGTTTAGGGTTTGTCCTTTGCGCTCATGGTTATCAGGTGGATCCTCAAAACTTGGCTATACAATCGTCAGGAGTATCATCTTCTGGTGCTCACCATCATCACCTAATTAGGGTTTATTTCCCTGATCACATGGCCCTCAAGAGGTCCCCTTGTGAAGTTTTATTCATCAGTGCATCTTAACATTCAAGAGATTCTATCATTACTCGAGGTGCAAGTTGTTGAGGAAATCTTGGTGTATACATGGTCAATTAGGGTTTGGGTCAGAGAAACTCTTTATTATGTAATATGAGGCAAGGTTATCATTCAAAAGATCCTCTCCATGGAAATCTAGGATTTCTATTGGATATTTTCTTCATCAAATGGGCTCACTTGTTGCTTAAATCACAAGGCATATGGTCATGGTTTTCATACAAAAAGAGAATATGTTTTTACTATGGACTCTCCTTACAAATTAGGGTTGTGGACGTCATGATCTAATCAACTGGTTTACTTGTAGTATAAGCTACATTCTTTGGACTTCATTCAATTGTCTCAAACTAAAACCTTGGGTTCCTATGGAGCATTAAGGTTTTATGGACCAAAGATTAAGTGGCAAAGAATCAAAGATCAGTCACTTGAAGACATTTGAGAATGGTGATTCATGCAAATTGTCGAATGTTAAGGAGGAGGCCAAGGGTATTCAAGGTGTAATTTGGAAAATCAACTATTAATGATACAAGTCATCTCACTTTTCCCAAAAAAAAACAAGGCATTACAAGATCCAATCAAGTTGCAATAAAAGGAGAAATAAAAGCATTGGAACTTCAAACTCAATTTGGAAAAGAAAGACACTTTGAATATTTGAAGAAATCATCATTGAATTTTCAAAGTCATATTACAAGTTCAACCAATTTCAAACTCCATTACAAACCTCATACCAAAAGTACAATACTATTTTAATCCATTGTCATTACAACAAAGCATTTACATAGAAACACACCAAAAACCTAATCCTAAACTACACTAAACCTTGCCTTCAATCTTCTCCAAACTCTTTGCAAATTTCAAACTTGCCATGCCTTCAATCACTTTGTCAAACAACCTTGGCCAAACTATACAACCAGCTACCATTACCACCTGCATTCACAATAACCAAAACAGATTTTTTATTCAAACATAACCATACACACAAGCCATAGCCATGACAAGTTAACTAATCAAGCATACCATAACATATTTATTCCAAACAGCGTGGAAGCTTACGTGTAGTTTTAATTCAAAACATTAGCAAGCATGACATAATTTGATCTAACTGAATTACCTACCTAACTGAGCTGCTTCAAATTGTTATGAATCCAAACCAACCCAACTGTCCCACCATCAATTCCTAACATTTTCTATCTAACTTATTTTGATGCACTAACTGTCATGAAAACTCAAAACCAGAGCATACCATAAATGTTCTAACAGTCCATGTCAATTTCACTCTTAGTCCAAAGTATTCCCATTCCACCATTCCATTTTAGTTCAGTCCCATAACAATTGGACTTCAATCAACTAATTGATCTAACTAATGTTGTGTTGCATAACATTTATATCCAACCATAACCAACTCAATTGTAACCAACCGATTCAACTCTAACTCAATGTCAACATTCTCAACTACTAACAACAGATAGAGGTTAGTTTTATGTAGCTTGCAATATTAACAAATCAGGACAGAGCTCAATAAAACTAGCTTTTCATTAACATAATTAACAGCCCCTCGATTTCAAACATTTGCAAAGGGAAATAGGTTCGGAGCAGGATTAGTTCCAAGGAAAAGTTCGTCAACATAATCGCTATCTGCCAAACTCAAGGGGTGGACTTCTCAAACAGGATGTAGATATGTGAATATCGGGTAGCAGATTTGCAGCTCGACAAACTGAAAACACCCAACATCATGGCTGTTCAATAATTTTAAACAATTAGCAGCTTGGGATCCGTTGGGCAAGAACTACATACTTATAATGTAAAAGCTCTGAATGAATCATATATGCGGAAAGTTGAGAAGCATTACCTTCTGCTGCAGAATATGAATAAAGTTATTAATCACTGTGGAGATTCCAAGGGCATCATTGTCGATTGCAATCTCTGCTGCTGTTAATTATGGACTATGTCGCGAGCGTATGCGTGTGCGATAAAACCTCTGCACAAACAATAGCTGAACAAAAAAAGAAATTTCAAATGAGATGAAACTAAGAACGAAAGTTCAAAGTCCAACTCCCTTAATTTGGATTTTGCTGCGGCGGCAGACGAAGGCTCTGGTAAGGATTTCTCAAAGGTTTCAAATACAACCGTTGGCCTACGACACTCTTTGCAACTGCATTACAACTTCTGAGCATCGCATGGTCTCTCTGTCGATCATGGACCTGATATGGGGAGGCTTCTTGATGCCGATTACGTGGTTACCTGCCCTGCAGAATCACCGTCCAAATGCATTTTGTTTTGCTAAAATTCCAAGATTAAAATTCTTCTACCGTCGCCCAGACTAGAGGAGTTGCTGAGATACTTTATTGTTCTGGCTTTTCATCGTCATTGAGAATTCTGTTTTCTCAGTCTGGTGAGGCTTTCTTAAGAATTGGTAACGCAAATATGATCACAAGTGAAGGGTTGAAAATATCTCAAGACATTTGGGGACTTGGATTAGCAGTTGTTATTGCTATGGGTCAGTCGTCGAGAGACAGTTCTTCTGGCACAATTATAGCGGAATGTACGACGCCTTACTCTCTAAGAATAACAACAACATTGGAAGGAGCTAATTAAGCAGTTTGATCTTGTTGAATCAAGGGTGAGGATTTGTTTTAATCAGCAGAAACGCGCGAGCAATACCTGCCAATGATCATTGAACGATAACAATATTCAGACATTAATTGAAGCAAATCCACAATTAAATCGAGACCTGCCACCCAAGCGAACTTCAACTAGCATTACGGCAACAGGTTCAAACTACGCATACAAGTCATGAGCCAAACAGGGCTGCATACAAGCCACAAGTTGCAATGCAAAATAGACCTAACTAACCTCCTCCAACTAACCATAATAGAACAAATTTAACTACTCACTACTAATTTCAACTAACATAACTGTTTCTAACAGAACTCACTCACTGAGTCCATCCCAACTAACTGAGTCAACCAACTGAGTTGATTTTATCTCCACCATTCAAGCTCTAACCGATTCCCTTCACATCCAAAGGCTGAGATTAATTCAATTCCAAGTATATAAGACTTTCACTCCCTCCATTTCACAGACGATTTTTTCCCTCCCATTTTCAAACCTCTCTGAACCTTCCTCATTCATCTTCCCAAACTCTCTCATTCTTTGAATCTTCCTCCTACCTCTGTTCTCATCCACATACCCTACTTAAAGCTCTCTGAACATACCTTGTGAAGCTTCAAATTGAAGCCTCATCAAGGTAGAGCTTGGCTCCTCTCAATCCCAGCATTACAACACCTTGCAACAACGAGAACGAGTTCGCTAGAAATCAAAAGAAAGAAAAAGAAGAAATCAAAAAAGTAGAAGAAGTAGTCGCAGCTGAGAAGAGAAAGGAGAGATTCAAATACCTGGAGATCATCGTCAATCTCGTGTTCTCCCTCGCCTGAATCGCCGGAACTCGTCGTCGTTGAGGTAAGATCCCTCGTCATCTTCCGCGTTTTTTTACGTCGCCATGTAGAGAATGATAAAACGGAGCCTTCCCCCAAGGTTGCGCGACCTAAGGCTCCATAAATTTCGCGTAATCGTTGTTCTCGTCCCTAGGGTTCACGGTTTCCTCTTGCTCGATTCTTTCATTAGATTAGGTGTTCGAAGTTTTCGTTTAGGGATTCGTAGAGAACTCATTGCGGTGGTTATTATGAGGTAATTATTTGTTTGTTTGTGACTCCCCCGCCGCCGGAGGCGATTCACGGTGCGGCAGAGGGGTTATGAGCGAATGAAGATCAGCGAGAGAGGTTTTGTGCATCTGCTTTGTTTTCCTTGTTTTTGTGTCTTCACTTATGAGTAAATTCACCAAGAAATCATCGTGTTCGGGTGTATGGTGAACACTCATATCTCAGCCGTGCATATTGAGGAGATGCGCATCTAACGGCTGGAAGGAGCCCGGCCTCAAGTGCATCTGTCCGTTGATCCAGATCCAACGGGGCTAAATGCATGGGTGTGTCCTGGGACCTATTTTTTGTGTGCGTGTGAGTGCTTTAGTATAGTTCAGTAGTTTTATTTTTTTTCGATAGATTTTATTAGGTTCTTTTTTAGAACATTAAGGTTTCTTTAATATTTTTTTAATTTCTTTTTATGAGTTTGCAGAATTTCTTATAGCATAATTGCTTAGAAATTATATGTTACTAATTGCTTAAAAATGATATTATAATTGTTTAGATTTTGTGGTGTTACTTTATGGAATTTTGTGAGATCTTATAGAATTTTGACTATAATTCTTGTTGAAATGTCTATATACTTTACTAAAATTTTACAACATGCCTTTTTGAATTTTGTGAGTTAGCTCATTGAATCTTGATAATCATTTGTTGAATTCATGTAGCCATTTTGCTAGAATTTCGTTCACATGATTTGAATTATTTTAATATGTCAATTTGTTAAGTTTAGATTTATGTCTTTAAGTGATTTCACACCTCATTTAGATCCATCTTATTCATGACTCTTACATTCATTCATGATTATGTCATACTAACCATTCTACCTTGTTTTGTGAGGTAACTTGAGGACTTCTTACTTTTGGACATTTAGAACTTTAATCATTTCGTTGTACTTTTATGGTTAATACCGTTTATTTCCATTTGCTACTTTCATGCTTTAGATTAGGTTTCCCCCCTTGGTGGGTTCCTTATGCTTCCCCACTCGCATAAAGTGTAATAGTTTAGGACTTTACTTTTTATCACTTTATGCTTGTTGCTTGCTTAATTGTTAAGAAAGATAAAATTGAAAGCGTTTGGAAAACAATTTCAAAAATAAAAGGAAAAATAAAGCTCGATCCAACGTCGAGCCATTTTTGAACTCATTAAACGGAATGCTTGTCTCACTTCGTCTTAGGACTTTCCTACACCTCTCATTATTTCTTATACCTCTCGATCAATAACAAGCAAGCCTTGCATGTACTACTCCTTGTAATTCGATCGCCTTGGACATCGCCATTAACCTCCATCAATTCTCACCCCACATCTCTTTCTCATATCACCTATAATAAATTCAAAGAACATCAAACACTTGGTCCAACGCCAAGTCGTTTTTCAAACCATTTTCACAATAACTTGGGAGAAAGGGGAATGGAGTGTACGTACTTGTGCACCCCATTTCTCAAGTACTTGGGTTGTTGATTGGCTAGGGACCCAAGGCTTGTCTTCCTTTCAAAAAAACACTTAATAACAACAAGAGTTTAATCTGGTCCTATTAGGGCGGAAAAAGGAGTGGTTGGGATACCATTGTCCCTTCAACTCTCGAGTATTTGATTGTAGGCCGTACTTAGCCTATGGTTGGATATTCGTCTCCCTCTAAGTACCTACAGTTAGACTCGCCTCACATCTTCCAAAATAAACATTTTCCCTAAAATCAACTTCACCAATCAAACGTGACATCTTGCCTCGAGGGCGAAAATCAAAACCTTTTCAAAAGGGCATGTTATTTCCATTCTATCGCAACACAGGCTAAAGCATAAGTCTCCTTACGTGCGAGCGGCAAAACCTATTGCTTGGATGTGAACGTTAACATTGGCCATTAAAAACAACAAACCCACAATCATTTAGTCCCACGAACTACGGACGCTCTGATTCTTCATTGGTCAATGAAGATACGTAGGCACAAGATTGCGAGATCTTGGCGAGCTACCTTCCATCACTTCCACTCATAGTCCCACGAACTACGGACGCTCTGATTCTTCATTTCACAACAAAGATACGTAGGCACAAGGGTCCCAATCCTTGGCGAGCACACTAATTTAAAACCCCTCCATTTCTCTTTTTAGCAAGTAACCTGTAGATAAACGACACCCATTCACGCATAGATAAACAAGATGGTTCCCATTGAGTATGATGGATGTGAGGGATGATAATATCTTCCCCTTGCATAACCAACTTCCGAATCCGAATTTGGTTGCGAGACCATGTTCAACACCTTTGAGGGGTTTTATCGATATTTTCCCTTTCTTCAGAATAAATAAAGTTCGGTGGCGACTCTTTATTTTTTGCGTAGCGACGTCTGGCAACTCTGCTGGGGACCCTTCTCCCTAAGCAAGTCAAACCTAGTCTTGTTTGTTCTTTTGTATGCTTGGGTGTTTATTTCTATTTCCTTACTTACTTTATGTATTATTATTCTATGCTGACCTTATCTGTTATATCTCTCTTGTGGGAATGGGAATGTGATCATGATGTGTGATAAGCCCAATACACAGGCTTGGAGAGTTCACCTAAGATAGTAAGGGAGATTTGTACTGACCTGTCAAGGTGCAGTTATCTTGGGGGGAAGGTACAAAGATCCCGCCTAGAGTAGATTTCTTTTGAAGTTTGGTTGTCACATGAGTCATTTCGCGTTGACGACCTTTCTTCCAAAGGAATTCTATGACTCTAGGGACCTTTAGAACACCTTGGCTTTCCGGAGTTGGGGCAACCTCACTTAGAGGAGATTCCCTTGGGAGTATCATTGGCTTTGCAAGTTATTTTTGCACTGATGAGGGAATTCTCAAAATGGATCCGTGAATCTAAGAATCTTCATGAAAGTCATAGAACTCACCCGTGAGGGGAAGAGGGATTTGTTTTGCAGGAAATCCTATAAGCTCCACCCAAACTAAAGATTCAATGATGATTATTCAATGATGCATCAGACCTCTGATCTCTATGCATGCATAGCATAACATAACATCTCATTTGCATTCAGACCTTTATTTTTGGGGAATCTTAAAAGATTTTTTTTGTGCAGTGAGTAGCCATGGATAAGAGAAAGACACTTCCTCTCAAGTTCAAGATGCCTAACACAGATAGTTTAATAGCCTTGGTCGGGAGGATACCTTCTAATAAAAGAGGAAATTTTACAAGACGTTATGGTCAGATCTTGAAGCTTTTGACTACTGAGACAGATGTGAGAGCATTGGTCGCTCTCGCCCAGTATTATGATCCGCCACTCCGTTGCTTCACATTTCAAGACTTTCAACTTGCTCCTACCATTGAAAAGTACGAGAGGTTGCTAGATCACGCGCCGTTCACAAGTTTAGGGGAAGAGGTTACTCCATAGTTGGTAGCAAAGGCACTATATCTTCCTGTTGGAGACATCGCACCCCATCTAGGGCCAAGGGGATTCTCAAGGAAGTATTTGGAAGACAAGGCTTGGGCTCAAGAAAAGGATAAGAAGTGGGAATCCTTCAGTGCAGTGTTGGCTCTTCTTGTCCATGGAGTCGTCATGTTTCCCCATGACAACGACTACATAAGCGTGTCTGTTATTAATGTGTCCCTATTCGGAAATCCTGTTCCAGCCTTTCTGGCCGATACTTACTATTGCCTCCACACCAGGCACGAGAAGAAGAATGGTGTGATCCTCTGTTGTGCTCCTTTACTATACTCTTGGTTGACATCCCACCTACCACAGAAAGTCCCGTGGGTGGAATTCATGAGAGATTTGAAGTGGTCCCAGAAATTGGCTTCCCTTAATGCTGACGCCATCACATGGTACCTACCTGCATGGGATATGGAGAAAATTATCACCAGTTGTGGAGAATTCAACAATGTCCCTCTCATAGGTCCACGAGGTTGCATCAATTAGAACCCTGTCTTGGCCTTGAGACAAGTAGGCTACCCCATGGACAAGATACCTAAGGAAGACGAAATTAAGGAGTTCATCGTGCATGGTCTCGGAACTGAGAGTCCTGACTTGTTGAAGAAAATCAAGAGGGCTTGGACTAATATTTACCTAAAGTCGAAAGAGTTAGGTAAAAGGGATTGCCAAGCTAAAGAACCATACTGCCAGTGGGTCCTAGATAGGGTGAAGGAGGTCAAGCTCCCCTATAGTGCTGAGATCCTAACCCCTATACCAGAACCTAAACATACACATATTTCTATGAAGGAGACTGACAAGTTAAGGGCTATCATTGCTCAACTGACCAAAGAGAATGAAGAGCTCCGACTGCAGCTCAGTAATGCAAAAGGAGAGAATTCAAAGCTCAAAAGGAAGAGTGAAGACAATGAAGATCTTTTGGCCGAAAGCTCCAAGAAGGCCAAAACTGAAGGAGACCTTCGTGTATTGTACCAAGAGGGTCTAGCGTCATCTGATGCAAGTCGATCTACGCTTTGCCAAAAGCTAGAGAAAATTGAGAAAGAGCGTGGGGAAGCCTACCAATGGCGTGGTTGAAGAAGAAAGCCGAAAGCGAGATCAAAAAGCTCAATTCCTTACTCAAAGAAGCCCGAGAAGTAGCAGAAGATGAGCGTCACTACAGAGTCGAGGTTGAACGAGTCGCCCATTTCACACAGCAAGATTGGAACGCGAAGTGCCAAGAGTTAGAGGCTGCCAACAATACTGCACAGTAATGGAAGCAGAGATGTGATGCTCTGGATAGGAACAGAACAGGGTTGATTGGTGAGATAAATCGCCAGAACACACTCTTAGACACATATGCTCAGTCTATCAACACATGGCAACCGGCTGCTGCTACCTATCGGGCCAAATATGATGGGTTGGTGAAGTTTTGCAACGACCTGATCAAGGAATTGCCATGGAGGCTTGAAAGTGCCATAGAAGATATGGAGGAGACCAAAGTTCCTACTGCGATGCAGCATTTTGTCTACTTCAGCAAAGTTTTGACCAAGAGGTTCAAGGTTTAGTTAGAAGAGCTTAAGAAGCATTTTCTCAAGAAGGCCATTTGAGCACTCTTATGTTTTCATTTGTCATTTGATGTTCTTTCTTTCAGTTGTATCAATCAAAGTGTAATCAAACTATGTACTTCCTTTGAATGAATGAAAGATTGGTTGTCTTGTCTATTATCTTACTTTTTATTTGAATGTTCGCTAATCATTATAAATCAGGCAAGATTCCTCGAAAATAAAGCAATGAACATAAAGTATTCATGCATAATAATCATTTGCATTCATTTTTTAAAAAACAGAACTTATTGGGGGACCCTCTTTGCAGTACGGGTATCCGAATCATCCAAGTTGACTTCCTTACATCTGTATCGCACCAAAAACAACCAATGGAGACTCATGGATCAGCTAGAGCAAAACCAGATTGCCATCCGTGAGGATATGGAGAATATGGGGCCAGAGTTAACCAGCTTCTCGAGACTCTCCATGCCGTCATTCAAGGACAAAAAGAGCTCAGACTGAGCATTGCCAGGCTTGCCGAAGCTACTCCTTCCACTCCCGCCACTGGCAACCCTCCGCCTCAGCATACTGATGTGATCACCACTGACAAAGAGGTTGACGACCATGAAAATGTCATAGACCATGAAGGTCCGCAAGGTAACCTAATGACTAATGTTGCTGAAGCTGCAAAAATGTATCACGCACTAGAAGAACGCCTCAAGGCTATGGAGGTTTCCAAAACATCCGGATTCAACGTTGCTGCTATGTGTTTGGTGCCTGGGATTGTCATTCCCCCGAAGTTCAAGGTCCTAGACTTTGACAAATACAAGGTCACTACTTGCCCCGAGACCCATCTCCGTTCATACTGCTGTAAAATGGCTGCACATGCTGACAATGAGCCTTTACTCATGCATTTCTTCCAAGACAGCCTCACCGGGGCACCTTTGGAGTGGTACATGCAGTTGAAATGAACGCATGTGAGTACCTGGGGAGAACTGGCTGATGCTTTCCTAAAGCATTACCATTACAACACTGTCATGGCTCCTAGCCGTACACAACTACAAAATATGGTCCAGAAGTCTGACGAATCCTTCAAGGAATACACCCAAAGATGGCGTGAACTGGCGGCAAGGGTCTAACCTCCTCTATTGGATCGTGAACTGGTATATCTGTTTATGGGTACTCTGCAAGGCCCATATCTTACACACGTGCTTGGCAGGACTTCCACATCTTTCTCTGACATGGTCATTGTTGGGGAACATGTTGAGACATGCATTAAAGCTGGGAAAATTTAAGGTGCTTCTAGTACCACCAATAACAATGGCAACAATAAGAAACCTCACTCCAACTTCATTAAAAAGAAGGAGGGAGAATCTAGCAACGCTACCATTGATAAAGGGAAGGCTCCTGTGTATCCTCAAGTACAACTTCCTTATTATCCAACACCTATGGTTGTCCCGAATCAATATGCTCCTCAAGCGTATGCTGCTGGTGTTATACCACAACCTTGGGATGTCCAACAACAATATGCTCAGCCTCAACAACAAATTGCTCAACCACAACAATATGCGCCTCTTCCGCAAAATTACCAACAACAGAACCAGAGACCACAAGGTCAGCAAGGTCAACAGAGACCTAGGGGGCCTGCAAGAAGGATTGATCCTGTTCCAATGCCATATGCTCAGCTCCTTCCACAACTGCTTGTCGGTCAGTTGGTCCAGCTACGAGAACTTGGTCCGCTTCCAGATCCTCTCCCAAGGGGATATGATGTCAACGCGCGTTGTGAATTTCACTCTTGGGCCGCAGGCCATACCATTGAGAATTGTAAGGCGTTGAAGTTCAAAGTCCAAGACCTCGCTGATGCGAAAATCATAACCTTCACACCGCCTGGTCCTAATGTTCAGAACAATCCTATGCTTACTCACACAGGGGCAGCAGCCAATGCCGTCGAGGTAGACAACGAGCAGATACTTATGACTAAAGTGGATGAGATCAAAATGTCGCTAGCAACTGTCAAAGAATGCCTCTAGAAGCAAAGGGTCATGCAAGAACTCCACGATTCTTGCGAACAGTGTTCTATGAATCCCGAGGGTTGTGATAAACTGGAGAATGCCATTCAATAATTGATGAACGAGGGTATCCTCCAGGTGGAACAAGTATCCCCCAGAGAAGATGTGGCCATTCTAGAAATTCCTTATTATCCGATGAACATTCCTGTGACTCAGAATGCTCCCTTATTGATTCAAGCTCCAGCCACTCCGGTGGTGATTCAAGCTCTAGCCACCCCAAGGGTGATTCAAGCCCCAGTAGTTCAAACTCCTACTCCTCCCCCATGTGATAACACAAATGCAGTTCCATGGAGTTACAACGCTGTGTATATATATGGAAAAAAGTATGATTGTCCTCCAGTGGGTAATAAAGACATCACTAATATTGCCGGAACCAGTGGCATGACCCGCAGTGGTAGGGTTTTTGCCCCTCCACCACCACCGGTTCATAAAGAAACCAATAATGACGCTATAGCAAAGGATAAAGGCAAGCAAGTAGTCGTCG
Source organism: Lathyrus tuberosus (assembly GCA_022829125.1). Lineage (NCBI taxonomy): Eukaryota > Viridiplantae > Streptophyta > Magnoliopsida > Fabales > Fabaceae > Lathyrus > Lathyrus tuberosus. The sequence goes on from JALAZF010000193.1 coordinate 2,952,867, forward strand.
ATCAGCCTGAATCCTCTCCCAACCCAGAGACCGAGCTGTTTCTAAGAATCCTCAGGAGAAGTGACTATAAGGTGGTGGATCAACTCAACCAGACACCATCCAAAATTTCTATCTTGTCGCTACTCATGTCTTCCGAAGCACACAACAACGCTATGAAGAAAGTCTTGAGCTCTGCACATGTAACAGAGGACATCACTGTAACTCAATTTGAAGGGGTTGTAACCAACATTGATGTAGGAAACTGTTTGGGTTTTTCTGATGATGAGCTCCCAGCTGAAGGCAGAGCACATAACAAAGCGTTACACATCTCCATAAGGTGTTTGGACACTGTCTTATCTCGAGTCCTAGTGGATACAGGGTCCTCCCTTAATGTGATGCCGAAGACCACTTTATTTAAGCTGAATATGGATGGCGTGATGATGAGGTCTAGCACCTTAACCGTCAAAGCCTTTGACGGGTCGAGGAGGTCTGTGGAAGGAGAGGTGGACTTGCCAGTCAAAATTAATCCTCATATATTTTACCTTTCTTTCTACGTCATGGATATTCGTCCATCTTACACTTGCCTCTTGGGTCGTCCATGGATCCATCTGGAGGGAGTCGTGACATCTACTCTTCACCAAAAGTTGAAGTTCATCGTCGAAGACAAAATCATTGTCATTGGTAGAGAAGAAGATGTGGTGGTTAACAACGTGACTACTTACAGCTATGTGGAAGTAGAATGGGAGGTGCATGAGACTCTTTTTCAAGCTTTAGAGATTGTTTCTGTTGATAGACTCCATGTCATAGAAGATAAGAAGAAGCTTAAGGCCCAATTGGCTTCCTTGAATGATGCCAGAGCCCTTATAGAAGTTGGAACCCCTCACTGTTGTCATACCCCAAATTTTGACCACTAAGATTCCCATTATTATGCAAATCATGATCACAATATGGGTGTATCATTATGCTTCATCAGTCTCCCCGAAGATGGGTGAACATCCACTACAATCAAACTTAGGGTTTCAAGCCCTCTCAGAGTTCTTAGACAAAGGATCAATCAAGGAATGACATGATCTTCAACTTGTATAAACCTCTCAAACATCCACAATGGATCAAGAGGACTCCCACAACAAGGATTAAGCACCAAGATGCTCCCTTCTAGGTGGATCAAGCCTCAAGATCGCTAGTGTCACCAAATTAGGGTTTTGGTCGACCAGGGCCTCCAGTTGGAAATTTTCCTCTGGGCATGAGCCAATGCTTCAAAGCATAACCTAATATACTCCATGGAACCTCATGGGCCCAAGTATCAAGTCAATTTGACCTCAGGGGATGCATACATCAAAAATCAGGAATTAGGGTTTCTTAACCTAATTCACCCCTAAGTTGACTTTTGGGACAAATCATGAGCCAAGACCTCAAGAGAGGATTTAAGGGTCTCCAACATACCACATTGATCCATTTGCAACAATGGATTGATCCAGGAAGCTTGAGCAACAAGTCTCAATTTCATCTGAACCACAGTTAGGGTTTCGCGAGAAAAGTCAACTGTAACTTTGACTTTTGACCAGGACATGCTCCCAAGCCCTAAGACATGATTCAATACACCCTATAACACCCATGGAACATGTCCGTCAAGTTTGATTTAGGTCAAGGACATGATTTCCTAAAGGATTGCACAGTTTGGAATTCATCGGATAAAAAGTCAACTGTGCACAAAAGTCAACTTTGACTTTTTGAGATTTTTCACAAAAATGGATTTTTAACCCTAAAATGATATTAATGTATGATTTGAATCATCATTCATCAAGAAAAATCAAAGAAAGTGGGATAACTTGTAAAAGGGGTAACCATAAAGACTTAGAAAATTTTTTAAGTTATGAACAAAGTGGCAAGGGTACCAACTTTGGAGGATCATAACTCCTAAACCACAAAGTCATTTTTCCCCATCCAAAGCTTGATTTGTAGATCTCATGGCCCTCTACAAAAACTTCAACTAGACCTCATTCCAATTCTTCATGGATTTTGAGTTATGGATTGATCAAAATCACAAAAAGTGAAAATGTCACTTTTTTTCCAACACTTAGTGAAATTTTCACTAAGTCAGAATCTGCCTTCACTTTTTCCCAAATGTAGGGGGATTTTTCACTTGGATCCAAAAGGTATCAAAACCAAATATGATCAAACAGTTGTTGTATCATATAAGGGCTTTCCAAAATGGCCAAGAACATCACCAAATTCATTTTGAGCTAAGAGTTATGGTAGTGGCTAAGTGCCTTGCTGAAAACTGCCAAGGCAAGGCAGAATTTTGCATTTTTGGTCGATTTGCCAAAATCAGCCAATTCCAAGCCTTGTCATCATCTTGGACACATCTGAGGATCAAATCTAAAGGGGACAATCACTGAGCCAAGCCTCCAAAGTCCTTGGAACAAGAAGTAGCATGCCAAACCTAGAATTGCCTAAAAGAGGGACACGACTCCAATTTTGGATTGAAGCATTTAATAGATGCTTAGAGGTGGCATGGACTGACACATTTGCAACTGAATTCAGTCAAGATTCCTCCAACAAGTAGAGAACCAAAGCTCTGTGCTCTAACCTCTAGTCAATGGCTAGAGGAGACTTGGATTTTCATTTGCCAACATTGGTCAAACCTCTGCTGCAGTTGCCATTCACTATTTCTTGCAAAACAAACTTACTCTACTATAAATAGAGCTCATTTATGATCAGTTTGAGTACACCAAAGCCATCAAACAAATGCTTTCCTCAAAATCTCTTCTTTCACTCCAATTTTTCCTTCTAAGGCAAGTCACTATCAGGTTTTGAGTTTGAGAGCTTTTCCAATCAAACCAATCACACACACACCTTATAAACATCATATAGAAGTGATCCAAACACTTAAACAACATCTGGAACACTGATATCTCATAATCACCAGCCAGTTACTCAAGGTTTTAACCAAGTTGCAGCTGAGATGCCATGAAGTGATCCAACCATTTCCAATCAAGTCCAAGCATTCAAACACACTCCATAGGGTGTAAGGAAGTTGTTCAGATTATCACAACTCATCTGTAACACCTCCAACTTAAAAATCACATTGCTCTTGCTGTCACGACCTTCAAGTAAGCCTAAACTTGGTCATCTCTTAATCTATGCATATTTCCTCGCACAATACTTTTGCCAAATGTTCATAATCATGCATGAAATGTTTCCCCTCAATTAATTGCTTTGTTTGAATCGTGTATCAAAATTCTCAGCCTTCATGCAAATTTTAGGGTTCTTGAGGTTTTGTCTTGGTTTATTATTCCATGTTAAAAATAAATGAAATTAAAGACCATAGACATGATCGTGAGGTTGAAACGAGCAGATTGATATGTGGATTGCATGATATAATCAAGTATTCAGTGAGATTGGGTAGAAAATGAAAATCTGGGCAAAACTCAGAACACGCGCGTGTTCTTGGGTGTTCTTGGCGCCTTTTTTTGAAAATTCAAATATTTGAATTTTGTGATTTTATTTAATTGATTCAAAAATTAATTTCTCTCTGAGTTTTAATGATTTTGAGTTGATTCTTTTTTTAATAATTCACAAAAATGTTAAAATATTTTATTTTCCCAAAAAATCCCAAAAATATTATTTATTTCATATAATTGATATTTTTGCAAAGAATTAATATTTTAATTGTTTTTGACATTTAAAATATTTTTTCCTTCTTGATTTTACAAATTTTTATGATTTCTAATCATTTTGTAGGTCAAAACATGATTGTTGAAACATTAATCCAAGATCACAATTTATTTTCCACATGTTAAACAATTTTGATCATCTTAATTGAATTTTTTATTCAATTAAAATACATTTTGGAAACAAATTAGGGTTTTTATTAATTCAACCCTCATCAAACTTTTTCAAAAACTTTTGGGCCTCTAATAGAGTGTAAGACTCAATCCCCTTTTAACCAAAACAATTTTGGGCCTCAGATATTGTATAAGTCCCTCTGCGTTAAAAGAAAAGTTCGGCGCGGTCGTCGCCCGTTTAAAAATAAAACATGGGCCTCTCCTCGAGCTATAAGACCCATTCAAAAAACTGTTGGGCCTCTAATAGAGTGTAAGACCTAATCCTTTGTAAATACAAACCTATTTTGGGCCTCACTTATTGTATAAGTCCTATTGTATTTCAAAAAGTTCGACGCGATCATCGTCCGTTGAAAAAAAAACCTTGGGCCTCTCCTCGAGCTATAAGACCCATTCAAAATCTTTTGGGCCTCTATTAGAGTGTAAGACCCAACCCCCTTTGAATACCAAACCATTTTGGGCCTCAGTCATTATATAAGACCCACTGCGTTTTTAAAAAAAATCTCGGCGCGATCGCCATTTCAAACGAAAAAAATCATTTGGGCCTACCCTCGTGTTATAAGCCCCACTCTTTTTCTTTAAACCTTTTGGGCCTCTTGAGAGAGTGTAAGACCCATCCATTTGTACAGAAAATCTTTCTTGGGCCTCAGTCACTTGCATAAGTTCCTCTGTACAAAAGCAACAGTGCGATCACTGACAAAACCATGGGCCTCTCCTTGAGCTGTAAGCCCCTATATTTCTTTTCAAAGCACTTTCTCCTTTGATTTTGTATATAATATTGTTATCAAATTTCTCTTTGTTGAATAACTAACAATACAGCATGGAAGCTCTACAACCGAGTAAGTGTTTATACGCTTTCATTTACCGCTTTCATATGTATATAACTGTACTGTGGGGCTGTTTCGTTGTAAGTCTTCTTTCATAAACTCATATCAACTGTGTAATAATAGTATAGATATTTAGAGTTTCCCCGGCAACTACGTCTAGCACTAAGCCCTGTTGATTACTCTTAAATAGACTAAACTAGAACCCCATAGGATTACCAGATACAGTCTTCCCTTCTCTTGGGGTTAAACAATAAGGAGGCGTGAAAGGCAGCATTCTCGGTGAACCCTTTCACAGACTATCACCTTTAGAAATCGTCAAAGAAACTCTATTCCCCAGAGATGATCTTTTCTCCGTGAATGGCATCTCTTGAGTTTCTTCCAAATTCTCGAACTTTTCTGGCTTGATCTATTCTCTGTGAATAGCCTGTCTTGAATTTCTCGGGGTTTGGGGACCCACAGGCTTTTTAAAAGCATCCCCGCCTCCTCTTGGGCGTTGTACAAGGACCCATCGGCTTCTTAGAAGTATTCACAGCCTCCTCTTAGGCTTCATATAAATGATTTCTTCCTCCGGGAATGATAGCCTCCTCTTGGGCTTCGTACAAATTGTCCCTCGGCTTCTTAAAAGTTTCCAGCCTCCTCTTGGGCTTCGTACAAATTGTCCCGACGACCTCCTAGAGGTATAGGAACCGAAATTAGTCATCTTAATAGAACAGTCTTTCAAAAAGTCTAGATCTTGCTACTGCTGTTTCTTAAACGTAGTACAAAAGATGAAACTCTAGACTTGGACAGTCTAATTTCCTTAAGTCTCAAAGACATACTCAAGTTCCTCTCAAAGCTAGGAGATGAAACTCGTAGACTCGGACAGTCTCCATACCCTTTGGATTTCCCATTTCCTTAAAGAACAGGAAATAACCTTGATCCTCGAATCAAATCCCTGAGTGCAGACAGTACTCATATAAGAACTGATTTTCTCTTTAAATCAGCATACTGGACCTATCACTCAACTGGAACAGTAACCGTAGCCTCCTCTTGGGCTTTGTACAATGATTCCCCCCAACAGAGTTAACCTTTTCAGACTCTCTTATTGAGTCAAACCTTTCAGCCTCCATCTCGGGCCTTGTACGAGATACAAACCACTCTCTTGTTGAGTATAAAAGACTCTCTTGTTGAGTCAAACCTTTCAGCCTCCATCTCGGGCTTTGTACAAGATACAAAACACTCTCTTGTTGAGTATAAAAGACTCTCTTGCTGAGTCCAACCTTTAGCCTCTGTCTTGGGCTTTGTACAAGACACATATAAAATATTCTCCTGTAGAGTCAACCCTTTTAGCCTCTCTCTCGGGCTTCGTACGAGACACACAAAAATCACTCTCTTGTTGGGTCGACAACCTCCTCTTAGGCTTTGTATAAGGAAACCCCGGTTGAACCAATCAACCTTTTAGCATCAAAATTGTGCCTCGTTCACAGCATACAAACATCAACAACTCCTTTCATCTAATCGCTGTAAGCGGCAAGCCTCTGGATTATTTACATCCATGTCACTGTCCCTCTTTTAGCATGAGAAGTTCCTAAGGAAAGATGGCATTGCTCTACACTGAGTTAAAGTCTTATCCTTCAGGTTAAAAAACCTCTGTAAAGGAAATTATGGCATTGATAGGATTCACATATCCCGGTTAAAGTAATCCTCCTTTATAGTCAGTCACCCAACAGTTGTGACAAACAGACCCCCCTTTAGAGATGACAAATTCTCTCTAAAGACAAAATTTTTAGCTTCACATCTTGGGTTTCGAACAAGATATAAATAGACCCTTTAGCTTCACATCTTGGGCTTTGAACAAGATACAAACCACCTTTTCAGCTTCACGTCTTGGGCTGACACCAACACACCTTTTTCCTCCCATAGAATAGGAGGAACTACGATCGCTCTGATTTCCCTGTTTCGGTAAACGGGAATACGTAGGCATAAGATTGAAAGAAAAATCTTAGCGAGCACACTAATCTAAAACCCAAATCCCGTACCCTCACATGTCAAAAGCATCAGTCCTAATCTCCCACCAATCGCCCTAGCACTATTTTAACAAAATAACCTAAGAGAGACCCAAAATCTTTGTAGCATCTGTAAGCCAACAGTTATCTGTTCAAACTCAGTTTGCAAGCAGGGTTAGTTGGAGACATATATTTCCCTTCCTTCATCAGCTTCAATAGGATAAAAATGAATCGAACTGTAGTACCAAAGCGATAGTGCTTCGCAACCACGTCCAAAATCGCTCGCTACAGAAGAATGGCGACTTCACTGGGGATGCTCGAGATCTTGTTCTCTTCCCATCTCTTAGGTAGAAATCTTAAAAAGCGCCACAGAAAAGTGGCGCCCACCATGGGGCCTGCTTTCTTTCCTTGGAATTTCACTGGGATAGGACTTTTTGTTGACTTCACTAGGGTCTTAAGTCAAAAGCTTAAATTTGGGGAAGGAACCACATAGTGGCGCCTCCGTCGGGGAGCCATTTTCTGTCAGGAACATAGGATTCATAGCTCTTAAAAGTCTAGGACATTAGGACAAATATATATACTGCTTTTCCTAATTGATATATGTGTTTATTTTTCTGCTAATGGGAATGCGTGTGATGCCGCATGTGGAAAGATTAAGTATACACCTAGGAAAAACCCCTTTAGTGGTGCGGAAGCTATCGAAAATAGTTGTCACGCGATACCACCCTCTTCTGAGGACTCTTCGAAAAAACATCACCTAGCACGGTTCCCGACCCGCTGCTGTTTTTCTCGACAAGAGTTGATGATGTTGAGAGACAGGTACAAAAATCACTAGTATAAACCTTTGGGACGGGTAGAGCCTTGACTCCATAACACCGACCCTTTGACCCCATGTTTTTTCTATGTTTTTGTGTGCTGCATTCATACATTCATTTAAAAAACATTACATCAAAGAAAATCTTCTCTTCTAGTCTCTCCCTTTTTTTCAAATTAAACTAAGACAATGATTGCAAATGTCAGAGAAAAAAGGATTGCGCTAATGGATTTCGGTAGGAGGAGAACTCATCAGTACACTTTCAAGGTTCCAAAGTTAGAGGATTTAAGAGGTTTGGCGAGAATGGTCACTAACCCTGAAGCTTTCAGAGCCAAGTACAGAGGTCTGCTACCTCTGTTAAGGGTTCAAGTAATTGAAAGAATCATGGATGCACTCGTTCAGTTTTACGATCCGGTTTATCACTGTTTCACATTCCCAGATTATCAACTAGCACCAACGCTGGAGGAATATTCTCATCTGATTGATTTACACATCACTGATCGAGCTCCTTTTTCTGGACTGGAAGAAATTCCAAAGTATCAAACCATTGCAAGAGCAATATATTTGGACGAGTCAGAGGTCAGGACTCACATGACCACTAAGGGTGGCATACAAGGTTTGCCGGCCCAGTTCTTGACTAAGAAGGCCCTGTACTTCGCTAGTATAGGGAACATGACTGCTTTTGAAAGCTTCTTTGTCTTACTCACTTACGGGTTATTTCTGTTTCCCAACATTAATAACTTCGTTGATATCAACTCTATCAAGGTTTTTCTCATTGGAAACCCTGTGCCGACTTTACTCGCAGACGCATATCATTCTGTACACTTAGGGAATTTGTACAGTGGAGGGGAGATCACATGTTGTATACCTCTGCTATACAAATGGTTTATCTCCCATTTGCCTAAGTCTGCTGCTTTTTGGGATCAAAAAAATACTTTCCGTTGGTCGCAGAGAATCATGTCTCTCACCAACTCTGACATAGATTGGTGCAATAGGATTTATGAGGGAATCAAGATCATCGACCGTTGTGGAAACTTCCCCAACGTACCCCTCATAGGAACTAAGGGAGGAATCAATTACCATCCAGTATTGGTTCGTCATCAATTTGGATACCCGATGAGGCATGTCCCACGGAATGCTCATCTGGAAGGTCTTTTCTTCAAAGAAGGGGAAAATGACAGAGCACTAAAGATGGAAATAGTGCACGCGTGGAAACATGTTCATAAGTCCTTCTCTAGGAAAACCGGACTGTGTCTCGGGGGAGCCTTACCTCCACTGGGTACAAACTAGAGCTCTCAAGCTAAAAATGCCTTATCCTCGTCACGGAGTTCTTCCGCCAAGGGAGTCTGTCATGTACTTCATGGCTGAAACGGAAAAACTCCAGGTTACTCTCAACAAAGTTCAGCGGGAGAGAAGGTCTTGGAAGAACAATTACCGCTCTGATTGAAATTTTGGAGCAGCATGATGTGGATAATCAGGATGACCAAAGGAATTTGCTCGCTTCTTTCACCTGGCAAAGGAATGATAACCCGACAACGGCCCAAGAGCCCCGGTCCAAGAAAAGGAAAGTACCAGAATCAGCACCCGGTTTCTCCTCAGAGAGGACTCGGGACCCCTTAGCTTAGGTTTCTGTTTTTGCACCTTGTAATCTATTGTATTTCTATTTTCGCAATCCTTTGAATTCAATAAAATGGGGTTTCCCCACTGTTTGATATTTGCAATCTAATTGTCAAAGTTTATTTTGATTAAACAAAAAAAAAACAATTAATATAATCATTGCATTCATCATTTTCACGTCACGTATTCTTCTTACCTACGAATCTCACGTTTGTATCTCGGTTCTAGAGTCAAACTGTCTCATTCGTACAATACTCGGGCCAATCGTTAGAAAAAGATGGATGATCTTGAGGAAGAGAACAGAGAGTTGAAAGAAGAGATCGACGCTCTGAGAGAGGATATGAGAAAGCTTCGTAACGACATGCAAGCCATGGCAGAAGCTCAGCTACAAAGAATTTTGATCTCAGAGATCACCTCAACGCCCATAGTGGAGAAGTATGATCCTAGGTACAAAATGCCGAAAGATCGTCCCTGGGGAATGCCTGTTAACTATATCCCGGAAGGATATGTTCCGCCGATCACTGGAGATCCGGAAACTTCAGCAGAAGCCGCTGGGCCTGAAGGTTACAAACTTCAGGAAAGCGAAGATGCCAGAGGCATACTGAGGACTCCTGAAGGTTACAAACTTCGGGAAACGCCAAGATTCACTGTCGTAGTAACGGTGCCACCCCCTGTGGTGCTCACTGTCCCGGAAGGACAGATTCCATAGGTACCTTCTGGTAGAAAGGAAACTATGTTCGACAGGATGGATGAGTTCCAGGAACAGTTCCTGGAAATACAAAAGGAACTGCAAGCCATCCGCGGTCAGGATTTATTTGGGAAGGACGCCGTGGACCTTTGTCTGGTCCCCAATGTGAAAGTTCCGCACAAGTTCCAAGTGCCCGACTTTGAAAAATACAAGGGTAACTCTTGCCCTCAGAGCCACTTGGTGATGTACACTCGGCGGATGTCAGCTCAGACAGAAAATCAGGATCTACTAATTCATTACTTTCAGGATAGTTTAACCGGTGCCGCCTTAAAATGGTACATGGGTTTAAACCGTACTACGATCAGCACTTTCAGAGATCTTGGCACTGCCTTTGTCCAACAATATAAATACAATCTGGACATGGCACCAGACAGAGATCAGCTCAGATCAATGTCGCAAAAGGACAAAGAAACCTTTAAGGAGTACGCTCAAAGATGGCGTGAAATTGCCGCTCAAATTTGTCCACCTCTTGAGGAAAAAGAGATGACAAAAATCTTCTTAAAGACCTTAAGCTCATTTTACTATGACAGAATGGTTGCCAGTGCGCCCAGTGATTTCACCGAAATGGTCGGTATGGGGGTACGTCTCTAGGAAGCTGTTCGAAAAGGACGTCTAATAAAAGACGCTGGACCATCAAGTAGTACAAAACGATACGGTAGTGCTCTCTCTAAGAAAAAAGAGCAAGATATTGGGAATATCTCTCTCGGAAAGCAAAGGCGACGTTATCAGCAAGTAGCAGCTGTGACTCCTACTATCAATCCTGCGCCTATTTCTACGTATCAACCTCAGGTTGCGCAGAGCCAACCTAATCAGCAAAGGACTCAACAGCCTCTTCAGCAGGTTCGTCCTCCATACAATAACAACCGTACAATGCAGCCACCAGGATTTGATCCTATCCCCGTATCATACGCAGAACTATTTCCGTTACTACTGGCCAAGGGGTACATCCAGACTAAATCCCCTCTTGCAGTACTGGAAAACCGCCTTTTTGGTTTAAGGTGGACCAGACTTGCCCTTATCATCAAGGAGGATCAGGGCATAACATAGAGAACTGTCTCAATTTCAAATCCGACATGCAAAAGCTAGTTAGGAGCAGGGTGTTATCTTTCAAGGATACAAATCCTAATGTTCTCACAAACCCGCTGCCTCAACACGAGAAGGCTACGGTCAATTTGATAGAGGGAGAGACTAGCAATGTTTATCAAATTCATGATGTACTCTTGTTAAGAGCCAATTTGGTCAAGATGCATTGTAGACAGAGTGGATATGGCCATGTGCCACCTCATAACTATCACCAGTGTGATATCTGCTCTAAAAGCAATCGAGGATGTTTTGTGTTGCAATCAGCTCTACAGGAACAGATGGATCTCGGATGGATCCAAGAGCACCGAGTTCATGGAGTTAACATGGTTTACACGAATTCTAACGTCATTCAAAACCACGACATCCGTGCGATGAATGCCAACCTGGTGGAAATGCACTCAAGGCAAAGCCAGTATCATAATCTGCCATGGCACGATTACAGTTCTTGTATGACTTGCTCGGTAAACAAACAGGGATGCTCTTTTGTACAAGAAGCCCTCCAGCGTCAGATGGATCTTGGATGGATCTAGGACTACCATGATAGGAATCCCTATCAGATCAACATGGTTCAAATCTTCGATATTCGTTTAATGAATACCAACCTGGTAGAGTTACATGCTGAGCAGGTCCGACTCGGGTTCCTGATTTCACATTATTACCATGGCTGTAAAGCGGGTTGCAAAAACAATCAAGGTTGTGCCCTTGTCCAGGAGGCACTTCAGCACTTGTTAAATCACTGGTGGATGCCAATTTATATGGATGAAGATACTCAGTAAATTAGTATCAATAACAAGAACCCTACTCGGCGTCAAATTCAGGATGTCCGATCTGTGGAAGCTAACCTAGTGAGGTTACATTGTATTCAAAGCGGGCGTGGCCAGGTGCCACCACACAACTATGAACGTTGTAGAGTCTGTTCGGAAAGTAACCAAGGATGTTACCTTGTGCGGGCAGCTCTTCAGGGCCAGGTGGATCGTAGAGCGATTCGCCCATATCCGGGTTCTGGACCAATCAATTGGGCGCCGGACTACCTAGCTGATCAAATTGAGGACGTTGTCGTAATCTCTGATCATGAGAGGAACTGGGATGTTTGTGCCATCATTCCACTACTGGACGAATCGAGAGTTCCTAACCAGGAACGGATCGAAATTGCTTACGATGGTCAGAAAAATCAGAAGGCTCCCATAGTCATCTATCTACCAGGACCACTACCGTATGAATCAACTAAGGCAATCCCTTACAAATACGATGCGACGATAATTGAAAATGGAAAGGAAATTCCATTACCCTCCGTCGTGAATATTGCAGACATCAGTCGAGTAACATGGAGCGGTTGAATTTTCAACTGAGGAGTTGGAGAACTTAACAAAGAAAAGGAACCTCAGACAGAAGTTCCCAATCCACCGGTCGGCCAGTCCAGTAATCCCGACCTTTCAAAAAACGATGATGAGATGCTAAAGCTCATCCAAAGGAGTGAATACAACATTATTGATCAGCTATTACAAACTCCTTCAAAGATCTTCGTGCTGTCACTTTTACTCAGTTCAGAAGCGCACAAGGAGGCTCTACAAAAAGTTTTGGAGCAAGCCTTTGTGGAACAGGATGTAACAATCAGACAGTTCGATAGTATTGTCTCTAACATCACTTCCTGCAATAACTTAGGATTTAACGATGAGGAATTACCTGAAGAAGGTCGTCGTCATAACATGGCGCTCAATATCACGGTCAGCTGCCAGGATAATGCTTTAGCCAGCGTACTGGTAGACACAGGGTCAGCCCTGAATGTTATGCCGAAGTCCACTTTGATGCAATTATCCTTCAAAGGACCCCCGATGAGAACCAGCGAGGTCATCGTCAAAGCGTTCGACGGATCCAGAAAAGCAGTTATCGGCGAAGTCGGCCTTCCCATAACCATCGGTCCTCACACTTTCCAAGTCACTTTCCAGGTCATGGATATCCGGGCAACGTACAGTTATTTATTAGGAAGACCTTGGATACATCAGGCTGGGGCGGTCACCTCGACCCTCCACCAAAAGTTAAAGTTCGTTCAGAACAACCAGCTCGTCACGGTCTGTGGAGAATAAGCCTTGCTCGTGAGTAACTTATCATCATCTACTTGTGTAGAACTCGAGGAGATTGTTGGGACTCAGTTCCAAGCACTTTCGATGAGCAAGGACAATCAATCCAAAGAGGGAACTTCCATTTCCTCATATAAAGATGCTATCAAGGCGGTTGAGAGTGCCAATACAACAGGATGGGGACAACTGGTCATTCCTACTGATAATAAAACAAAGAAGGGTCTTGGTTTTTTTGCAACCTGTACCCAGACAGCTACTACCAGCAATGAACGTCTTCATCCCATTCGGAATTTCTTTCACAGTGGAAGTTTCCTTCACCCAGTGCCTCAAGAAGTGTATACCATCAATAAAGATGATCCCTCTGATATGGAGGAAGAATAGGAGTCCTATCTTAACGAGGACGGTTATATGTCTCAGGATGAAACGCAGACTTCATTCTGCTTTCCCGCACAGGGTCCGAGATTTATACCAAGATCAGATGTCAGAATGATATATAGAGATTATGATCCGGAAGGATGTCGTGCTCCACCAAACTCATTAGAGGAGGACACTCTAATAAAAGACAACTTTGACCACAACCATTATGGCCCGATGGATGGCCTGCCAATGTGGCAGCCGTATCCAGGAGACTTGGGGCAAGGGAATCAGCCGAACAATGAAAATCAACTGAGCATCATTGAAAAGAATACTTGTGTCCCCACCATGTCATGGGATCAACACCCAGGGTATCCTGAAAATACCCCGCACGATGATGAATTCGCAACGTTCGCAGGATTAGAGTTCATCAACTATGCTTTTCCCGAGGTCAACGTCATCGAGAGAGATGACTCCTCCGGTTCCAAAGAAGTACGGGACACCTTGGGACAACCGAGTGGTAAGTTCGACTACTTCGTCAAGTACACCGCTCCTGAAAGCTCTCGTATCAGGCTCGAGGACATCCATCCAACTGGATGGGGAGATCTACTGGAGAGCACAAATGCTATGCAAAATGCGATAGAGGAATCCTCCTACGACAACTCTTCCTAGGAGACAGATTCCAATGATCCTGTTCCACCAGAAATCTGTGTTATTTCTGAAGACAAATCAAGGAAAGTACCAGACTTTGTGATTCACCAAGGAGTTCGCCGTCAATGGGTTGCTGTCGATGTTCCGAAGATCTTTAATAAGTCAAAGTAATTTCCATCTTTAACCTTTCACCCTGCCCAGGTGAAACGGATGTTTTGATAGGGCTCGCTTTCTGTAAATTTTCCCTCTTCGCTTTGCCCAAAGCGACAGAGTTTTCTTTTATAGGGCTGTAGTTTCAAGAATCGACTTGTTCATTAATAAAATAACGTCGTTCTGTAATTTTCGCAGTTATTGCTGTTTTCTCTTTTTGCTTTTCTCAGAAAATGGTAATCCTAAAAAAGAAACATCTCAAATAATAAAAACAAGCAGTAAAAGAAATACACTGCACACACTTGCATTTTCTCTATCTCTTCTAAACACAAATCATCACTTCATGCAGATTGCTTGTTTTAAACCCCGTTGAAACATACGATCTGATGCCTTCTCCCAACTTTGAGTTCCCGGTATTTGGGGCTGAAGAAGAAGTTCACGACGAAATTCCAGAAGAGATCTCCCGACTACTCAGACAAGAGGAATGGTCCATTGAACCTTACAAAGAGCCGTTGGAAACGGTCAACTTGGGTTCGGAAAAAGAGAGAAAATAAATCAGGATTTGGGCACTGCTCAGTCCAACTGCCAAAGAGAGTTTGACAAAACTTCTCAGAGAATTTCCCGATGTGTTTGCTTGGTCCTATCAGGACATGCCAGGGTTGGATACCAACATCGTGTAACATCATTTACCATTAAAGTCAGAATGTCTGCCAGTAAAGCAAAGGTTGAGACGAACTCATCCGGACATGGCCATCAAAATCAAGGAGGAGGTACAGAAACAGATTGACACAGGTTTCATCGCCACATCAGAATATCATGAATGGTTAGCCAACATCGTACCCGTTCCAAAAAAGGACGGAAAAGTCAGAATGTGTGTCGATTACAGAGATTTAAACAAGGCTAGTCCAAAGGACGACTTTCCTTTACCGCACATTGACATGCTGGTAGACAGTACAACAAAGTTCAAAGTTTTCTCCTTCATGGATGGATTCTCGGGCTATAATCAGATCAAAATGGCGCCGAAAGACATGGAGAAAACTTCGTTCATTACCCCACGGGGTACATTTTGTTACAAGGTAATGCCGTTCGGTTTGAAGAATGTCGGGGCAACCTATCAAAAGGCCATGACTACTCTGTTTCATGACATGATACACAAGGAAATCGAGGTATATGTCGATGATATGATTGCAAAATCTAAGACAGAAGAGGAGCATGTGACCCACCTGTCAAAACTATTCGAGCGGTTGAGGAAGTACAAACACCACTTGAATCCCAACAAGTGCACCTTTGGTGTCCGTTCAGGGAAACTCTTAGGGTTCATCGTCAGCCAGAAAGGAATTGAGGTTGATCCTGACAAGGTCAAGGCCATTCAAGAAATGCCTTCTCCGAAAACTGAAAAACAAGTCAGGGGATTCTTGGGACGTTTGAACTACATCTCCAGATTTATATTCCTCATGACCGCGACATGTGCGCCGATTTTTAAACTGCTAAAAAAGAACCAGGATTGCGTTTGGACAGAAGATTGTCAAACCGCCTTCGACAATATCAAGGAATATCTGTTGAACCCACCGATTCTATCCCCTCCAGTGGAAGGAAGACCACTGATCATTTACTTAACAGTCTTGGAAGACTCAATGGGGTGTGTACTTGGCCAACAAGACGAAACCAAAAGGAAGGAGTCTGTCATCTACTATTTGAGCAAGAAATTCACCTACTGTGAAACTCGGTACACGATGCTCGAGAAGACTTGTTGCGCTTTGGCTTGGGCAGCCAAACGTCTACGCCAGTACATGATTCGACACACTACTTGGTTGATCTCCGAAATGGATCTAATCAAGTATGTCTTTAAAAACCTGCTCTCACGGGAAGAATCGCCCGTTGGCAGATGTTGTTGTCAGAATATGACATAGAGTACCATGCTCAAAAAGCCGTTAAGGGGAGTGTTGTAGCCGATCATTTGGCTCATCAACCGATTGACGATCAAGAATCAATCGGGTTTGAATTCCCAGACGAAGATGTCATGTATTTGAAAATGAAAGATTAGGATGAACCGCTACCCAGTAAAGGGCCAGAACCAGGTTCCCAATGGGGACTTATTTTTGACAGAGCTGTCAATCATTACGGAAACGGAATTGGGGAAATTATCATAACACCTCAGGGCACCCACATTCCTTTCACTGCCCGACTTACGTTTAAGTGTACAAACAACGAGGCCGAATACGAAGCTTGTATTATGGGTCTCGAGGAAGCGGTCGACTTAAGGATAAAAAACTTGGACGTATATGGCGACTCAGCCCTGGTTATCAATTAGATCAAAGGAGATTGGAACACATACCAATCAGGATTAATTCCTTACAAAGATTACGCAAGAAGGTTGTTACCCTTCTTCAACAAAGTCGAGTTTCATCATATCCCTCGTGAGGAGAATCACATGGCTGATGCTTTAGCCACTCTCTCTTCCATGATTAGTGTAGGTCAATGGAATGACCTACCTAAGATCGACATAATGCGGCTTGAACAACCCGCTTACATCTTCACGATTGAAACAGTCATAGACGACAAACCTTGGTATCACGATATCAAATGCTTCCTTCAGAAACAAGAGTACCCACCTGGGGCACTAAGGAAGGACATCAAAACCCTCAGAAGGCTGGCAGGCAGTTTCTTTCTGAGCGGTGATACACTTTATAAGAGAAACTTTGACATGGTCTTGCTCCGATGTGTAGACAGACCAGAAGCAGACATGCTGATAAAAGAAATTCACGAAGGGTCCTTTGGCACTCATGCCAACGAACACACAATGGCGAGAAAAATTTTGAGAGCAGGGTACTATTGGTTGATAATGGAATCCGACTGCTACAAGTACATGAGGAAGTGTCACAAGTGTCAGATATACTCCGATAAAATTCATGTACCGCCAACACATCTCAAAGTTATCTCTTCCCCATGGCCTTTTTCCATATGGGGGATCGACATGATTGGCATGATTGAGCCCAAGGCTTCAAACGGACATCGGTTCATCCTGGTAGTCATTGGCTACTTCACCAAGTGGGTCGAAGCAGTGTCATACGCTAATGTAACCCGACAGGTGGTGGTCCGATTTATCAAAAACAATATCATCTGCCGTTATGGTGTTCCGAACTAGATCATTACTGATAATAGATCTAACTTGAACAATAAGATGATGAAAGAGTTGTGCGCAGAGTTCAAGATTGAACACCATAACTCATCTCCCTACCAACCCAAGATGAACGGAGCGGTAGAAGCGGCTAACAAGAACATCAAGAAGATTATTCAAAAGATGGTCGTAACCTACAAAGATTGGCACGAGATGTTACCCTTTGTTCTTCACGGTTATTGCACATCTGTCCGCACTTCAACAGGGGCAACCCCTTTCTCTCTAGTATATGGCATGGAAGCAGTGCTCCCCATAGAAGTAGAGATCCCATCAATCCGGATATTGATGGAAGCTAAGCTAGCAGAAGCTGAGTGGTGTCAAAGTCGACACGATGAACTAAATCTGATCGAAGAAAAGCAAATTACGGCTCTATGCCATGGTCAGTTGTATCAGTAAAGGATGAAGAAGGCGTTCGACAAAAAGGTTCGACCTCGCGTCTTCAGGAAAGGAGACCTTGTGCTCAAAAAGATACAATCATTTCTCACTGATTCCCGGGGCAAATAGACTCCGAATTATGATGGCCCTTATGTGGTCAAGAAAGCTTTCTCAGGCGATACCTTGAGACTTGCAACCATGGACGGAGAGGAATTTTCCTACCCCACGAATGTTGATGTAGTCAAGAAATACTTTGCCTAAAAAAAAAAACGTCTCGGTGGATTGAAAACCCGAAAGGGCGGTCCAGGCAAAAATTAGAGACATGATAAAAAATCATCCCGGTGGATTGGAAATCTCAAAGTACAATCCAGGCAAAAATTAGGGATAATGGCAAGTAACTACTTTCGACAAAGGGGCAAGTCCCTCAGCAGCAGTTACATCATCCGTCAGGAAAGCTCAAGTCAAGGTCATTTTCGACAGAAGCTCAGGATGCCCAGAATTTAAAGTTGGTAGAAGGATAGTGGTCGTTATGTTTCAATGTAGCCATTTTCCATGTAAATTACCATTTTCTAAACTTTATAATTACTCTATGGAATCACGCGTTTGGCTGATTTCCATCCTATCAATAAAATTTGAGCCCTTGTGCTTTTATTTGCAATTCATATTTGTTTTAGCTTTACAGAATGATGTTTTTAACATGATCAACGATTCTTGAAACGAAACAAAAATGAATTTACTTGTTAAAATTTCTCTGCTTTTAAAATAAAGATGGCAATTTCTTTTGACGGTTGAACATTGAAAGAACATTGATTGATCGCTTCTCCAAAGGTGTTCGAGCCTTAAAGTACAGAATCAAAGTACTTCTTCTAAACCAGTATGCCTGAATGAAGGATCAGCTATGTCATATGTGAATGCTCCATCTGACCTCTTCGGCCGAGTTCTCATCTCCTAAGCCGGACCAGCGTCGCTCCCAACAGGGATCGTTTCTCCTAAGTAAGGCGGAATTGCTATCTTGAACCAGCGGTACTTCTTCGCCCCGCGATGGTCGAGTATCCAATCGTGTTCATCTATTAGTTTATATGTCGCTTCAGTTTTGTCAGCATATACATACATACATCATGCATTATTGATTTGCATTCACATTCATATTGCATCACTATCACTCCCGTCGGTCTTGTCCCCTAGTGATAACAGTCTTCTCAATCGAGTTGTCAGTTCTTTCCTCGTCACGAAAGGTTGCGCCTGAACAATCTCTCTCCTCCAATTTATTTCTGGATCAGAATTGGCCCTTGACCACTTTGATAACTTGAACCTCTGAAAGACCAGAGAACCTTCAACTGATGTCACTCTTTGCCATTGAAGATGATATTTTCGCTTTCCCGGATTAAGGAAAATCCCTAGAGGAAGCCTCTTAAGCAGAGATTCGGCAATACAGCAGTTTTGCTCCAAAAAACCACTGATGAAAAGGTCCTCGACACCTCAAAATTGGATCTCATCATATGGCATTTCTCCGGGAAGACCCTGAGAAAAGTATGATGTAAAACCCCAAACGGAAGCAGTCTCTCAAGAAACTCGCTTTCCCCAGATATAGTTAAAAAATGGCATCTCCAACAGAGAGATTTGTACACCTCTATAGCTCAGACGACTGGATTCCCCAGCAAGTCTGACATCATTCTTTTTCCCATCAAATGGCATCTCCCCAGGAAAATTCGGCGAGAAGTTTGAGGAAAACCGCTACGAATAGCATCCCTTGTCAATAAAGTTTATTCACAAAAGAAACTTAGACCAGTCCCTTGGTAGGAAACCAAGAACGAGGGGAAGTTTATATCAGAAACTAAGACCAGTTCCTTGGTAGGAAACCAAGAACAAGGGGAAGTTTATATCAGAAACTAAGACCAGTTCCTTGGTAGGAAACTAGGATCGAGGGGAAGTTTATTTCAGAAACTAAGACCAGTTCCTTGGCTGGAAACTAGGATCGAGGGGAGGTTTACCCTTTTCTAAGCGTCATCGCTTAGCAAAAGAAGATGAATGCGTAAGCTACCATTCATAACCACCATCAAAATTTCGGGTATTCCGATATTTAATCCTCTTGCACCCCGAATACCCGAACACCTTCGTCATTCGCACCTTCGGGTCCAAGAAGATTAAATAGGGGCATCTGTCATACCCTAAATTTTGACCACTAAGATTCTCATCATTGTGCAAATCATGATCACAATATGCGTGTATCATTATGCTTCATCAGTCTCCCCAAAGATGGGTGAACATCCACTACAATCAAACTTAGGGTTTCAAGCCCTCTCAGAGTTCTTAGACAAAGGATTAATCAAGGAATGACATGATCTTCAACTTGTCTAAATCTCTCAAACATCCACAATGGATCAAGAGGACTCCCACAGCAAGTATTAAGCACCAGGATGTTCCCTTCTAGGTGGATCAAGCCTCAAGATCGCCAGTGTCACCGAATTAGGGTTTTGGTCGACCAGGGCCTCCAGTTGGAAATTTTCCTCTGGGCATGAGCCAATGCTTCAAAGCATAACCTAATATACTCCATGGAACCTCATGGGCCCAAGTATTAAGTCAATTTGACCTCAGGGGATGCATACATCAAAAATCAGGAATTAGGGTTTCTTGACCTAATTCACCCCTAAGTTGACTTTTGGGACAAATCATGAGCCAAGACCTCAAGAGAGGATTTGAGGGTCTCCAACATACCACATTGATCCATTTGCAACAATGGATTGATCCAGGAAGCTTGAGCAACAAGTCTCAATTTCATCTGAACCACAGTTAGGGTTTCGCGAGAAAAGTCAACTGTAACTTTGACTTTTGACCAGGACATGCTCCCAAGCCCTAAGACATGATTCAATACACCCTATAACACCCATGGAACATGTCCATCAAGTTTGATTTAGGTCAAGGACATGATTTCCTAAAGGATTGCACAGTTTGGAATTCATCGGATAAAAAGTCAACTGTGCACAAAAGTCAACTTTGACTTTTTGATATTTTTCACAAAAATGGATTTTTAACCCTAAAATGATGTTAATGTATGATTTGAATCATCATTCATCAAGAAAAATCAAAGAAAGTGGGATAACTTGTAAAAGGGGTAACCATAAAAACTTAGAAAATTTTCTAAGTTATGAACAAAGTGGCAAGGGTACCAACTTTGGAGGATCATAACTCCTAAAGCACAAAGTCATTTTTCCCCATCCAAAGCTTGATTTGTAGATCTCATGGCCCTCTACAAAAACTTCAACTAGACCTCATTCCAATTCTTCATGGATTTTGAGTTATGGATTGATCAAAATCACAAAAAGTGAAAATGTCACTTTTTTTCCAACACTTAGTGAAATTTTCACTAAGTCAGAATCTGCCTTCACTTTTTCCCAAATGTAGGGGGATTTTTCACTTGGATCCAAAAGGTATCAAAACCAAATATGATCAAACAGTTGTTGTATCATATAAGGGTTTTCCAAAATGGCTAAGAACATCACCAAATTCAATTTGAGCTAAGAGTTATGATAGTGGCAAAGTGCCTTGCTGAAAACTGCCAAGGCAAGGAAGAATTTTGCATTTTTAGTCGATTTGCCTAAATCAGCCAATTCCAAGCCTTGTCATCATCTTGGACACATCTGAGGATCAAATCTAAAGGGGACAATCACTGAGCCAAGCCTCCAAAGTCCTTGGAACAAGAAGTAGCATGCCAAACCTAGAATTGCCTAAAAGAGGGACAAGACTCCAATTTTGGATTAAAGCATTTAATAGATGCTTAGAGGTGGCATGGACTGACACATTTGCAACTGAATTCAGTCAAGATTCCTCCAACAAGTAGGGAACCAAAGCTCTGTGCTCTAACCTCTAGTCAATGGCTAGAGGAGACTTGGATTTTCATTTGCCAACATTGGCCAAACCTCCGCTGCAGTTGCCATTCACTATTTCTTGCAAAACAAACTTGCTCTACTATAAATAGAGCTCATTTGTGACCAGTTTGAGTACACCAAAGCCATCAAACAGATGCTTTCCTCAAAATCTCTTCTTTCACTCCAATTTTGCCTTCTAAGGCAAGTCACTATCGGGTTTTGTGTTTAAGAGCTTTTCCAATCAAACCAATCACACACACACCTCATAAACATCATATAGAAGTGATCCAAACACTTAAACAACATTTGGAACACTGATTTCTCAGAATCACCAGTCAGTTGCTCAAGGTTTTAACCAAGTTGCAGCTGAGATGCCATGAAGTGATCCAGCCATTTCCAATCAAGTCCAAGCATTCAAACACACTCCATAGGGTGTAGGGAAGTTGTTCAGATCATCACAACTCATCTGTAACACCTCCAACTCAAAAATCACATTGCTCTTGCTGTCACGACCTTCAAGTAAGCCTAAACTTGGTCATCTCTTAATCTATGCATATTTCCTCGCACAATACTTTTGCCAAATGTTCATAATCATGCATGAAATGTTTCCCCTCAATTAATTGCTTTGTTTGAATCGTGTATCAAAATTCTCAGCCTTCATGCAAATTTTAGGGTTCTTGAGGTTTTGTCTTGATTTCTTATTCCATGTTAAAAATAAATGAAATTAAAGACCATAGACATGATCGTGAGGTTGAAACGAGCAGATTGATATGTGGATTGCATGATATAATCAAGTATTCAGTGAGATTGGGGAGAAAATGCAAATCTGGACAAAACTCAGAACACGCGCGTGTTCTTGGGTGTTCTTGGCGCCTTTTTTTGAAAATTCAAATATTTGAAATTTGTGATTTTATTTAATTGATTCAAAAATTAATTTCTCTCTGAGTTTTAATGATTTTGAGTTGATTCTTTTTTTAATAATTCACAAAAATGTTAAAATATTTTATTTTCCCAAAAAATCCCAAAAATATTATTTATTTCATATAATTGATATTTTTTCAAAGAATTAATATTTTAATTGTTTTTGACATTTAAAATATTTTTTCCTTCTTGATTTTACAAATATTTATGATTTCTAATCATTTTGTAGGTCAAAACATGATTGTTGAAACATTAATCCAAGATCACAATTTGTTTTCCACATGTTAAACAATTTTGATCATCTTAATTGAATTTTTTATTCAATTAAAATACATTTTGGAAACAAATTAGGGTTTTGATTAATTCAACCCTCATCAAACTTTTTCAAAAACTTTTGGGCCTCTAATAGTGTGTAAGACCCAATCCCCTTTTAACCAAAACAATTTTGGGCCTCAGATATTGTATAAGTCCCTCTGCGTTAAAAGAAAAGTTCGGCGCGGTCGTCGCCCGTTTAAAAATAAAACATGGGCCTCTCCTCGAGCTATAAGACCCATTCAAAAAAACTTTTGGGCCTTTAATAGAGTGTAAGACCCAATCTTTTGTAAATACAAACCTATTTTGGGCCTCACTTATTGTATAAGTCCCGTTGTATTTCAAAAAGTTCGACGCGATCATCGTCCGTTGAAAAACAAACCTTGGGCCTCTCCTCGAGCTATAAGACCCATTCAAAATCTTTTGGGCCTCTATTAGAGTGTAAGACCCAACCCCCTTTGAAAACCAACCCATTTTGGGCCTCAGTCATTATATAAGACCCACTGCGTTTTCAAAAAAAATCTCGGCGCGATCGCCATTTCAAACGAAAAAAATCATTTGGACCTACCCTCGTGTTATAAGCCCCACTCTTTTTCTTTAAACCTTTTGGGCCTCTTGAGAGAGTGTAAGACCCATCCCTTTGTACAGAAAATCTTTCTTGGGCCTCAGTCACTTGCATAAGTCCCTCTGTACAAAAGCAACAGTGCGATCACTGACAAAACCATGGGCCTCTCCTTGAGCTGTAAGCCCTTATATTTCTTTTCAAATCACTTTCTCCTTTGATTTTGTATATAATATTGTTATCAAATTTCTCTTTGTTGAACAACTAACAATACAGCATGGAAGCTCTACAACCGAGTAAGTGTTTATACGCTTTCATTTACCGCTTTCATATGTATATAACTGCACTATGGGGCTGTTTCGCTGTAAGTCTTCTTTCATAAACTCATATCAACTGTGTAATAATAGTATAGATATTTAGAGTTTCCCCGGCAACTACGTCTAGCACTAAGCCCTGTTGATTACTCTTAAATAGACTAAACTAGATCCCCATAGGATTACCAAATACAGTCTTCCCTCCTCTTGGGGTTAAACAACATGGAGACGTGAAAGGCAGCATTCTCGGTGAACCCTTTCACAGACTGTCACCTTTAGAAATCGGTAAAGAAACTCTACTCCCCAGAGATGATCTTTTCTCCGTGAATGACATCTCTTGAGTTTCTTCCAAATTCTCGAACTTTCCTGGCTTGATCTATTCTCTGTGAATAGCCTGTCTTGAATTTCTCGGGGTTTGGGGACCCACAGGCTTCTTAAAAGAATCCCCGCCTCCTCTTGGGCGTTGTACAAGGACCCGTGACTTCTTAGAAGTATTCACAGCCTCCTCTTAGGCTTAGTATAAATGATTTCTCCCTCCGGGAATGATAGCCTCCTCTTGGGCTTCGTACAAATTGTCCCTCGACTTCTTAAAAGTTTCCAGCCTCCTCTTGGGCTTCGTACAAATTGTCCCGACGACCTCCTAGAGGTATAGGAACATAAATTAGTCATCTTAATAGAACAGTCTTTCAAAAAGTCTAGATCTTGCTACTGCTGTTTCTTAAACGTAGTACAAAAGATGAAACTCTAGACTTGGACAGTCTAATTTCCTTGAGTCTCAAAGACATTCTCAAGTTCCTCTCAAAGCTAGGAGATGAAACCCATAGACTCGGACAGTCTCCATACCCTTTGGATTTCCCATTTCCTTAAAGAATAGGAAATAACCCTGATCCTCGAATCAAATCCCTGAGTGCAGACAGTACTCATATAAGAACTGATTTTCTCTTTAAATCAGCATACTGGACCTGTCACTCAACTGGAGCAGTAACTGTAGCCTCCTCTTGTGCTTTGTACAATGATTCCCCCCACCGGAGTTAACCTTTTCAGACTCTCTTATTGAGTCAAACCTTTCAGCCTCCATCTCGGGCCTTTTACGAGATACAAACCACTCTTGTTGAGTATAAAAGGCTCTCTTGTTGAGTCAAACCTTTCAGCCTTCATCTTGGGCTTTGTACGAGATACAAAACACTCTCTTGTTGAGTATAAAAGACTCTCTTGCTGAGTCCAACCTTTAGCCTCTGTCTTGAGCTTTGTACAAGACACATATAAAAGATTCTCCTGTAGAGTCAACCCTTTTAGCCTCTCTCTCGGGCTTCGTACGAGACACACAAAAACTACTCTCTTGTTGGGTCGACAGCCTCCTCTTAGGCTTTGTATAAGGAAACCCCGGTTGAACCAATCAACCTTTTAGCTTCAAAACTATGCCCCGTTCACAGCATACAAACATCAACAACTCCTTTCATCTAATCGCTGTAAGCGACAAGCCTCTGGATTATTTACATCCATGTCACTGTCCCTCTTTTAGCATGAGAAGTTCCTAAGGAAAGATGGCATTACTCTACACTGAGTTAAAGTCTTATCCTTCAGGTTAAAAAACCCCTATAAAGGAAATTATGGCATTGCTAGGATTCACATATCCCGGTTAAAGTAATCCTCCTTTATAGTCAGTCACCCAACAGTTGTGACAAACAGACCCCCCTTTAGAGATGACAAATTCTCTCTATAGACAAAACTTTTAGCTTCACATCTTGGGCTTCGAACAAGATACAAATAGACCCTTTAGCTTCACATCTTGGGCTTTGAACAAGATACAAACCACCTTTTCAGCTTCACGTCTTGGGCTTTGAACAAGACACCAAAACACCTTTTTCCTCCCATAGAATAGGAGGAACTACGATCGCTCTGATTTCCCTGTTTCGGTAAACGGGAATACGTAGGCATAAGATTGAAATAAAAATCTTATCGAGCACACTAATCCAAAACCCAAATCCCGTACCCTCACATGTCAAAAGCATCAGTCCTAATCTCCCACCAATCGCCCTAACACTATTTTAACAAAATAACCTAAGAGAGACCCACAATCTTTGTAGCATCTGTAAACCAACAGTTATCTGTTCAAACTCAGTTTGCAAGCAGGGTTAGTTGGAGACATCTATTTCCCTTCCTTCATCAGCTTCAATAGGATAAAAAATGAATCGAACTGTAGTACCAAAGCTATAGTGCTTCGCAACCACGTCCAAAATCGCTCACTACAACTGTGGTTGGGAAAAAGTTGTGGAAGTGTTAGAGAAAAGAGACAGGTTCGGTATTGGATATCAACCCTCTTCCTCCAGTCAAGCCAGCTCATTTCCTCTACTCCAAGGAAGACAGCTCCTCCCGATCCAAAAAGTGTTCACCAGTGTCGGCACTAGCCAAGAAGAGCCAGTCTTCGCAATGGTTGATGAAGACGATAATGAAGACACTTCCAGATTCGTCTACCAGATTGCACCAGATCAGGAGCTCAACAACTAGATCGCCTTGGATATTCCCAAAGTTGTTTTTCTTGACATGTAATTTTTTGTTTCAATAAGTCTTATACCTTCCCCGAGGTATATTGATAAGCTTGCAAAAGGGCCCCCATATGTTTCAATCCTTGTTTAATAATGAATAAAATTCGCATTTTCGCATACGATTTGTGCTCCCTGTCTTTCATTTTAGTTTTTCAAGAAAAATGGAAATATTTTTCCTCACATTCTAAAATCAAGCATGATTCATCAATCATGTATATCCGGCTCGGATTCTATAAGAAACGACTCTGTTATGGTTCCCAATGACTTTGAGAATCCAATTGACCACGCTGACGAAGACGGTGGGGCAGATTGTGAAGTTCCTGAAGAATTAGCTAGACTCTTGAGACAAGAAGAGAAAGTCATTCAGCCACATCAAGAAGCCATAGGAGTCATCAATCTTGGAACTGAAGAGGTCAAGAAAAAAATCAAGATAGGCGCTGCCTTATGTGACGAGGAAAAGAAGGGGTTGATATAGTTACTTTGAGAGTATGTTGACATCTTCGCCTGGTCATATGAAGATATGCCTGGTTTAGACACTGATATAGTCGTGCACAGGTTGTCACTCAAGCCCGAATGTCTGCCAGTAAAGCAAAAACCACGAAGAACTCGACCAGATATGGCCTTAAAGATCAAGGAGGAAGTTGAAAAGCAGCTAAACGTTGGGTTCTTGTTTGTAAGTGAATATCCTCAGTGGGTTGCAAACATCGTACCCGTCCCCAAGAAAGATGGAAAGGTACGCATGTGTGTAGACTACCGAGATCTGAACAAAGCAAGTCCGAAGGACGACTTCCCACTACCTCACATCGATGTATTGGTTGACAACACTGCTCAATTCTCAGTGTTCTCCTTCATGGACGGATTTTCTGGATACAATCAGATAAAAATGGCTCCTGAAGACATGGAGAAGACGACCTTCACGACCCCTTGGGGCACTTTTTGTTATAGAGTCATGCCTTTTGGTCTCAAAAATGCTGGTGCGACATATCAACGAGCCATGGTGACTCTCTTTCATGACATGATTCATAAGGAGATCGAGGTGTACGTTGACGATATGATTGCAAAGTCACAAACCGAGAAAGAACATCTAATTCATCTTCATAAACTGTTTGCTCGCCTACGCAAATTCAGACTAAGGCTTAATCCGAACAAATGCACTTTCGAAGTTCGATCTGGCAAACTACTTGGTTTCAACGTAAGTCAACGAGGAATCGAAGTAGATCCTGACAAAGTCAAGGCAGTACAAAGTATGCCAGCACCAAGAAATGAAAAAGAAGTTTGTGGGTTCCTTGGGAGGCTGAACTACATAGCCAGATTCATCTCGCATCTTACAGTCACATGCGAACCAATCTTCAAATTGTTGCGCAAGAATCAAACTATTCGTTGGGACGACAATTGCCAAGAAGCCTTTGAAAAGATCAAACAGTATCTTCAAAAGCCGCCGATCCTCATGCCTCCAGTCCCTGGAAGGCCACTCATCATGTACCTAACAGTACTAGAAGGATCCATGGGGTGCATGCTCGGACAACATAATGATACAAGACATAAAGAGCATGTTATCTATTATTTAAGCAAAAAGTTTACTGATTTCGAATCAAGATATTCACTACTTGAGAAAACTTGTTGCGCTCTTGCATGGGCTGCTCAACGTCTGAGGCAGTACATGTTGACACATACAACGCTCCTGATATCAAAGATGGACCCGATAAAATACATCTTCGACAAACCAGCTCTCACTGGTAGACTGGCCCGGTGGCAGATGCTCTTATCTGAGTATGACATCCAGTATGTCACACAAAAGGCTATCAAAAGTAGCTTCCTCGTAGATCATCTTGCTCACCAGCCTTTGGAAGAGTATCAGTCAATGAAGTTTGATTTCCCGGATCAGGATATTATGGAACTTGACGGTGACAAAAAACCAGAATCAGGGGAGCGATGGACTCTCACATTCAACGGTGCGTCAAACGCCTTAGGCCATGGAATTGGGGCAGTTTTAACCTCCCCACGCAACACTCACCTGCCTTTCACGGCTAGGTTATGCTTTGACTGCACGAATAACATTGTCGAATATGAAGCTTGTATAATGGGTCTCGAGGCTGCCATTGATTTAAAGATCAAACTTCTTGAAGTCTATGGAGATTTCGCTCTGGTCATACACCAAGTACGAGGTGACTGGGAGACGCGACACCCCAATCTAATTCCATACAAAGATTATGTATTGGAGTTGTTGCCTTCTCTTGATTAGGCCACTTTCAATCACATCCCTCGAGAAGAGAACCAATTGGCATATGCTTTAGCCACTCTAGCAGCCATGTTTAGAGTCAGCTTCCCGAATCACGTGCCTGATATAAGAATCTTTCGGTATCAAAAGCCTGCACATGTCTTTCCGGCTCATTGTCTTACAACAGAGGATACGTCTGACGAAAAGCAGTGGTATTATGACATCAAAAGATATCTGGAGAAGCAAGAGTACCTGGAGGGTGCTACAGTCTCTGATAAGCGAACACTTTGAAGGTTAGCATCTAAATTCTTCTTGTCAGGAGACATCCTGTACAAAAGAAACTATGATTCGGTTCGGCTCAGATGCGTGGATAGACACGAAGCATAATCGATCATACGAGAAATCCACAAGGGATCCTTCGACACTCATTCTAGTGGGCATGCCATGGCCAAGAAAATCTTGCGAGCAGGGTATTATTGGCTAACCATGGAAAGTGAGTGTTGTGTGTATGCGAAGATGTGCCACAAATGCCATATATATGCAGACAGGATACATGTTCCTCCAACTCCTCTGAATGTCTTGACTTCACCATGGCCCTTTGCAATGTGGAGCATTGACATGATCAGACGTATCGAGCCAAGTGCTTCAAATGGACACAGGTTCATCCTTGTTGCTATCGACTACTTCACCAAGTGGGTCGAAGCTGCTTCGTACAAAAATGTAACCAAGCAGGTTGTCGCCCGCTTTATCAAAAAAGAAATCATATGGCGTTATGGGATTCCTAACAAGATCATCACAGATAACGGATCAAATCTCAATAACAAAATAATGAAGGAGTTGTACAAAGAATTCAAAATTGAACACCATAACTCATTACCTTATCGGCCAAAGATGAATGGGGCAGTCGAAGCAGCCAACAATAATATAAAGAAGATCGTCCAGAAGATGGTGGGAATGTATAAGGATTGGCATGAAATGCTACCATTCGCCCTACATAGTTATCGAACTTCAGTATGCACTTCAACTGGGGCAACTCCCTTTTCTCTCGTCTATGGCATGGATGATGTACTCCCCATAGAAGTAGAGATTCCTTCGTTAAGGGTTCTAATGGATACCAAGCTCGACGAGACAGAATGGGTCCAGACCAGACTTGATCAGCTAAACCTCATCGAAGAAAAACGCTTATCGGCCATTTGTCATGGTCAACTGTACCAAAGACGACTCAAGAAAGCGTTCGACAAGAAGATCCGACCTCGAGAGTTCCATACAGGCGACCTAGTAGTAAGAAAAATCATACGAGAAATCCACTCCGATCCGAGGGGCAAATGGACTCCTAATTACGAGGGACCATACATCGCGAAGAAAACCTTCTCAAGAGGTGCTCTAATCCTGACAGCCATGGATGGGGAAGATGTTCCACTCCCAGTCAATTTAGACTTAGTCAAAAAATACTACGCATAAAAATGACCCGCTAAGTTGAAAACTCTAAGAGGCAACTTAGGCAAAAATGGGCATCCCGGTGGACCATAAAAAGAAAAGGTCCAGGCAAAAGTTAGGGATATATATAAAAAAAAACAAAGAGAGCTCGCTAAGCTGAAAACCCCGCAATGGGCAGTTTAGGCAAAAATGGGTATCCCGGTGGATCAAAAACCCAAAAGGGAGATCCAGGCAAAAATTAGGGATCAAAAGCGAGAGACTGCAGTCTGAATACTCTTCACAAACGACAACGTGCCCCAGACAAGGGACTGATCAATTCAACCACCGCTCTTTAGAAGCCAAGCGTTGAGATTACCAAGGACATATGGACTATAGCAATGTCGATTCTAATGGAAATCCGAGCATCTCTTATTGCCATTGTACACGTTGTTTTTCTCTTTCGCAACTACCTCATTTAGGAGTTGCTTCCTTGTACAATCGCCGATTCACAGGCAAAACTTTCATGTTTAATAAAAATCATTTTTGTGCCAAAAGCTTTATTATTTTTCCTCTTCCAGTTTGTATGCGAAATGTGATTTAATTTGTTATTAAACATGGCATTAAGCATATCGGGGGTCTAATAATCGTAAGCTAAAACGAAACAGAATTTTGTATAGATTCAAAAGCAACCCAAAGGAATGTTGGAGCATCCAATACCTCTTTTCTGTGTGCAGGTAACCGGATCACCACGGTCACCTTGACCTAGTTAGAGCTGCATGGGTCGTCATCATTCCATGTGAAGTCACCAACTCCCCAACAATGAAGCAAAATTGGGGCTATCAAAGAGATCCATGGTCATCCTACAGTAACCACGGAGTCAAGAAGGATGTAGGGAAAGTTAGATCACGTCACTTATCCCACCAAAATTACAACTCAATCTTCATTGACGCAACCGAAGATCCGCTTCGTCAGCAACTTACAAATGCAATGATCATTGATACCGCAAGTTTTCAAACACTAATCCACATTGGTGTCTCAAGGCAACAAACAAAGGGCTTCCCCAATGAGCTTGTTTCCTCCTTCTACATATAGTAATCATCATTACATTACATCCTCAAATGCGTAGCATATCCATCTCGGAATGGATCATTACGCCATACAAAATTCAAACATATGCATACGAAGCATAAGCCAGATTTGGTACCTCGCATGGAAGCCCAAGTCAATACGATGACATATTCCCCAGAGAGAATACCGATCCTATTCCCCAACAGATATTTCAATGAATCCCCAGCAGATGAACCTACACAAGGCCTGCCTTCTCAATCCCAAGTAAATTTCACGTGATATCTTGCTTTCTTCTTTCCTGTAGGGTCGTAGATCATACACCGATCTTACCTGTTGCGTCTCTTTTATCCCCAGGGTCGCAGATCATACGTCGATCTTACCCTTTCCCTTGGGTTATAAATCACCCATAGATCTTACCCTTCGTTTCCCCAGCAGAAGTTACCCTCTTCTCACCTCTTTCTTGGGTCGTAGATTGTGCATAGGCCGGTCTTACCCTTCGTTTACCTTTTCTTGGTTCATAGATTCGTCGATCTTACCCCCGTTTACCATTTTTTAAGTCATGGATCCGTTGATCCTACCTCTCTTCCTTTCTTTTGGGTTGTAAATCTGTCAAGATATGTTACCACACTATCGCTGATTTTACCCTTCATTTTTCTTCTGGGTTGTAAATCTGTCAAGATATGTGACAGCACTGTCGCTGATTTTACCCTTCGTTTTTCTTCTGGATTGTAAATCTGTCAAGATATGTTACCGCACTGTCGTTGATTTTACCCTCTTCCTTTCTTCTGGGTTGTAAATCTGTTAAGATATGTTACCGCACTGATTTTACCCTCTTCCTTTCTTTTGGGTTGTAAATCTGTCAAGATATGTTACCGCATTGTCGCTGATTTTACCCTTCGTTTTTCTTCTGGGTTGTAAATCTGTCAAGATATGGTACCGCACTGTCGCCGATTTTACCCCTTTGTTTTTCTTTTGGGTTGTAAATCTGTCAAGATATGTTACCGCAATGTCGTTGATTTTACCCTCTGTTTTCCTTTTGGGTTGAAAATCTGTCAAGATATGTTACCGCACCGTCGTTGATTTTTCCCTTTGCTTTTCTTCTAAGTCGTAAGTCCTACATGATATGTGACCGCGTTGTCATCGAACTTACCCTTGTCTTACACTCTTTATTCTTTACCCCTGGTCGTAGATCATACATGACATGTCACCGCACTGTCATCGATCTTACCTTTATTAATCTTACCTACCATTCAATCAATACATTACCAACCATATCTCATCCATTACCTCCGTAACTGTCACATCCACCGAGACCCTTGTATTGGCACCGTTACTCCATTACAAGTTATCATTGTTCAATCATGCTCGCTCGTCACAAACTTTTCAATAGAAAACGTAAAAACCAAAAATGTATACCGAGGATATATCACCTATGCTTACACCTTCTTTTCAGGACAAATTTAAGGTCATGATATTTAATCTTCTTCTACCTCGAACGTGCGAAAGGTTGGTGCCCATCACACCTTCAGGTTTAAGACGATTAAATAAGGGCAGCTGTCATACCCCAAATTTGTCCTACCCTTTCATCTAAATCTTTTGGCTTATGCTTTGCATTTTTATCATATGCATACTCTCCATTAGGCCATTTAAACACATCATGCATTCATCAACATAAGCTTGGCACTTGGATCAGTGATCATGGAACTAGGGTTTCACATAATGCATTAGGGTTTCATTCTCTTTTACAGGTTTGGCTCAATTGAAGATGCAAAGATCTTGGTTTAGGGTTTGTCCTTTGCGCCCATGGTTATCAGGTGGATCCTCAAAACTTGGCTATACAATCGTCAGGAGTATCATCTTCTGGTGCTCACCATCATCACCTAATTAGGGTTTATTTCCCTGATCACATGGCCCTCGAGAGGTCCCCTTGTGAAGTTTTGTTCATCAGTGCATCTTAACATTCAAGAGATTCCATCATCGCTCGAGGTGCAAGTTGTTGAGAAAATCTTGGTGTATTCATGGTCAATTAGGGTTTGGGTCAGAGAAACTCTTTATTATGTAATATGAGGCAAGGTTATCATTCAAAAGATCCTCTCCGTGGAAATCTAGGGTTTCCATTGGATATTTTCTTCATCAAAGGGGCTCACTTGTTGCTTAAATCACAAGGCATATGGTCATGGTTTTCATACAAAAAGAGAAGATGTTTTTACTGTGGACTCTCCTTAAAAATTAGGGTTGCAAACGCCATGATCTAATCAACTGGTTTACTAGTAGTACAAGATACATTCTTTGGACTTCATTCAATTGTCTCAAGCTAAAGCCTTGGGTTCCTATGGAGCATTAAGGTTTTAAGGACCAAAGATTGAGAGGCAAAGAATCAAAGATCAGTCACTTGAAGACATTTGAGAATGGTGATTCATGCAAATTGTCGAAGGTTAAGGAGGAGGCCAAGGGTATTCAAGGTGTAATTTGGAAAATCAACTATCAATGATACAAGTCATCTCACTTTTCCCAAAAAAAAAAAACAAGGCATTACAAGGTCCAATCAAGTTGCAATAAAAGGAGAAATAAAAGTATTGGAACTTCAAACTCAATTTGGAAGAGAAAGACACTTTGAATATTTGAAGAAATCATCATTGAATTTTCAAAGTCATATTACAAGTTCAACCAATTTCATACTCCATTACAAACCTCATACCAAAAATACAATACTATTTTAATCCATTGTCATTACAACAAAGCATTTACATAGAAACACACCAAAAACCTAATCCTAAACTACACTAAACCTTGCCTTCAATCTTCTCCAAAGTCTTTGCAAATTTCAAACTAGCCATGCCTTCAATCACTTTGTCAAACAACCTTGGCCAAACTATACAACCAGCTGCCATTACCACCTGCATTCACAATAACCAAAACGGATTTTTTTATCAAACATAACCATAACACAAGCTATAGCCATGACAAGTTAACTAATCAAGCATACCATTACATATTTATTCCAAACAGGGTGGAAGCTTACGTGTAGTTTTAATTCAAAACATTAGCAAGCATGACATGATTTGATCTAACTGAATTACCTACCTAACTGAGCTGCTTCAAATTGTTATGAATCCAAACTAACCCAACTGTCCCACCATCAATTCCTAACATTTTCTATCTAACTCATTTTGATGCACTAACTGTCATGAAAAATCAAAACCAGAGCATACCATAAATGTTCTAACAGTCCATGTCAAGTTCAATCTTAGTCCAAAGTATTCCCATTCCATTTTAGTTCAGTCCCATAACAATTGGACTTCAATCAACTAATTGATCTAACTAATGTTGTGTTGCATAACATTTATATCCAACCATAACCAACTCAAGTGTAACCAACCGATTCGACTCTAACTCAATGTAAAACTAGTAATCTAACATTCTCAACTACTAACAGCAAATAGAGGTTAGTTTTATGTAGCTTGCAATATTAACAAATCAGGACAGGGCTCAATAAAACTAGCTTTTCATTAACATAATTAACAGCCCCTCGATTTCAAACATCTGCAAAGGGAAACAGGTTCGGAACAGGATTAGTTCCAAGGAAAAGTTCGTCAACACAATCGCTATCTGCCAAACTCAATGGGTGGACTTCTCAAACAGGATGTAGATATGTGAATATCGGGTAGCAGATTTGCAGCTCGACAAACTGAAAACACCCAACATCATCGTTGTTCAATAATTTTAAACAATTAGCAGCTTGGGATCTGTTGGGCAAGAACTACATACTTATAATGTAAAAGCTCTGAATGAATCATATATGCGGAAAGTTGAGAAGCATTACCTTCTGCTGCAGAATATAAATAAAGTTATTAATCACTGTGGAGATTCCAAGGGCATCATTGTCAATTGCAATCTCTGCTGCTATTAATTATGGACTATGTCGCGAGCGTATGCGTGTGCGATAAAACCTCTGCGCAAACAATACCTGAACAAAAAAAGAAATTTCAAATGAGATGAAACTAAGAACGAAAGTCCAAAGTCCAGCTCCTTTAATTTGGATTTTGCTGCGGCGGCAGACGAAGGCTCTGGTAAGGATTTCTCAAAGGTTTCAAATACAACCGTTGCCCTACGACACTCTTTGCAACTGTATTACAACTTCTGAGCATCGCATGGTCTCTCTGTCGATCATGGACCTGATATGGGGAGGCTTCTTGATGCCGATTACGTGGTTACCTGCCCTGCAGAATCACCGTCCAAATGCATTTTGTTTTGCTAAAATTCCAAGATAAAAATTCTTCTACCGTCGCCCGGACTAGAGGAGTTGCTGAGATGCTTTATTGTTCTGGCTTCTCATCGTCATTGAGAATTCTGTTTTCTCAGTCTGGTGAGGCTTTCTTAAGAATTGGTAACGCAAATATGATCACAACAAGTGAAGGGTTGCAAATATCTCAAGACATTTGGGGACTTGGATTAGCAGTTGTTATTGTTATGGGTCAGTCGTCGAGAGACAGTTCTTCTGGCACAATTATAGCGGAATGTATGATGCCTTACTCTCTAAGAATAACAACAACATTGGAAGGAGCTAATTAAGTAGTTTGATCTTGTTGAATCAAGGGTGAGGATTTGTTTCAATCAGCGGAAACGCACGAGCAATACCTGCCAACGATCATTGAACGATAACAATATTCAGACATTAATTGAAGCAAATCCACAATTAAGTCGAGACCTGCCACCCAAGCGAACTTCAACTAGCATTACGGCAACAGCTTCAAACTACGCATACAAGTCATGAGCCAAACAGGGCTGCATACAAGCCACAAGTTGCAATGCAAAACAGACCTAACTAACCTCCTCCAACTAACCATAAAAGAACAAATTTAACTACTCACTACTAATTTCAACTAACATAACTGTTTCTAACAGAAACTCACTCACTGAGTCCATCCCAACTAACTGAGTCAACCAACTGAGTTGATTTTATCTCCACCATTCAAGCTCTAACCGATTCCATTCACATCCAAAGGCTGAGATTAATTCAATTCCAATTATATAAGACTTTCACTCCCTCCATTTCACGGACGATTTTTTCCCTCCCATTTTCAAACCTCTCTCAACCTTCCTCATTCATCTTCCCAAACTCTCTCATTCTTTGAATCTTCCTCCTACCTCTGTTCTCATCCACATACCCTACCTAAAGCTCTCTGAACATACCTTGTGAAGCTTCACATTGAAGCCTCATCAAGGTAGAGCTTGGCTCCTCTCAATCTGAGCATTACAACACCTCGCAACAACGAGAACGAGTTCGCTAGAAATCAAAAGGAAGAAGAAGAAATCAAAAAAGTAGAAGAAGTAGTGGCAGCTGAGAAGAGAAATGAGAGATTCAAATACCTAGAGATCATCGTCAATCTCGTATTCTCCCTCGCCGGAATCGCCGGAACTCGTCGTCGTTGAGGTAAGATCCCTCTTCATCTTCCGCGTTTTTTACGTCGCCATGTAAAGAATGATAAAACGGAGCCTTCCCCCAAGGTTGCGCGACCTGAGGCTCCATTAATTTCGCGTAATCGTTGTTCTCGTACCTGGGGTTCACGGTTTCCTCTTGCTCGATTCTTTCATTAGATTAGGCGTTCGAAGTTTTCGTTTAGGGATTCATAGAGAACTCTTGCGGTGGTTATTATGAGGTAATTATTTGGTTGTTTGTGACTCCGCCGCTGCCGAAGGTGATTCACGGCGCGGCGGAGGGGATATGAGCGAACGAAGATCAAAGAGAGAGAGGTTTTGTGCATCTGTTTTGTTTTCCTTGTTTTTGTGTCTTCACTTATGAGTAAATCCACCAAGAAATCATCGTGTTCGGGTGTATGGTGAACACTCACATCTCAGCCGTGCATATTGAGGAGATGCGCAACTAACGGCTGGAAGGAGCCCGACCTCAATTGCATCTGGTCCGTTGATCCAGATCCAACGGGGCTAAAAGCATGGGTGCGTCCTGGGCCCTATTTTTTGTGTGCGTGTGAGCGTTTTAGTATAGTTCAGTAGTTTTATTCTTTTTTGGATAGATTTTATTAGGTTCTTTTTTAGAACATTAAGGTTTCTTTAATATTTTTTTAATTTCTTTTTATGAGTTTGCAAAATTTCTAATAGCATAATTGCTTAGAAATTATATGTTTTTAATTGCTTAAAAATGATATTATAATTGTTTAGATTTTGTGGTGTTACTTTGTGGAATTTTGTGAGATCTTATAGAGTTTTGACTATAATTCTTGTTGAAATGTCTATATACTTTACTAAAATTTCACAACATGCCTTTTTGAATTTTGTGAGATAGCTCATTGAATCTTGATAATCATTTGTTGAATTCAAGTAACCATTTTGCTAGAATTTCATTCACATGATTTGAATGATTTTAATATGTCAATTTGTTAAGTTTAGATTTATGTCTTTAAGTGATTTCACACCTCATTTAGATTCATCTTATTCCTTGACTCTTACATTCATTCATGATTACGTCATACTAACCATTCTACCTTGTTTTGTGAGGTAACTTGATGACTTCTCACTTTTGGACATTTAGAACTTTAATCATTTCGTTATACTTTTATGGTTAATACTGTTTATTTCCATTTATTACTTTCATGCTTTAGATTAGGTCTCCCCCCTTGGTGGGTTCCTTATGATTCCCCACTCCCATAAAGTGTAATAGTTTAGGACTTTACTTTTTATCACTTTATGCTTGTTGCTTGCTTAATTGTTAAGAAAGATAAAATTGAAAGCGTTTAAAAAACAATTTCGAAAATAAAAGGAAAAATAAAGCTCGATCCAACGTCGAGCCATTTTTGAACTCATTAAACGAAATGCTTATCTCACTTCATCTTAGGACTTTCCTACACCTCTCATCTTTCTTATACCTCTCCATCAATAACAAGCAACCCTTGCATGTACTAACCCTTGTAAGTCGATCGCCTTGGGCATTGCCATCAACCTCAATCAATTTTCACCCCTATCTCTTTCTCATCTCACCTCTAATAAATTCAAAGAACATCAAACACTTGGTCCAATGCCAAGTCGTTTGTCAAACCATTTTCACAATAACTTGGGAGAAAAGGGAATGAAGTGTACGTACTTGTGCACCCCATTTCTCAAGTACTTGGGTTGTTGGCCCTAATTGGCTAGGGACCCAACGCTTGTCTTCCTTTTAAAAAAACACTTAATAACAACAAGAGTTTAATCTGGTCCTATTAGGGCGGAAAAAGGAGTGGTTGGGATACCATTGTCCCTTCAACTCTCGAGTATTTGATTGTAGGCCGTACTTAGCCTATGGTTGGATATTCGTCTCCCTCTAAGTACCTATAATTAGACTCGCCTCACATCTTTTAAAATATACATTTTCCCTAAAATCAACTTAACCAATCAAACGTGACATCTTGCTTCGAGGGCAAAAATCAAAACCTTTTCAAAAGGGCGTGTTATTTCCATTCTATCGCAACACAGGCTAAAGCATAAGTCTCCTTACGTGCGAGCGGCAAAACATATTGCTTAGATGTGAACGTTAACACCGCCCATTAAAAACAACAAACCCGCAATCATTTAGTCCCACGAACTACGGACACTTTGTTTCTTCATTGGTCAATGAAGATACGTAGGCACAAGATTGCGAGATCTTGGTGAGCTACCTTCCTTCACTTCCACCCGTAGTCCCACGAACTACGGACGCTCTGATTCTTCATTTCACAAGAAGATACGTAGGCACAAGGGCCCCAATCATGGGCGATCACACTAATTTAAAACCCCTTCATTTCTCCTTTTAGCAAGTAACTTGTAGATAAACGACACCCATTCACGCATAGATAAACAAGATGGTTCCCATCGAGTACGATGGATGTGAGGGATGCTAATACCTTCCCCTTGCATAATCGACTTCCGAATCCGAATTTGGTTGCGTGACCATGTTCAACACCTTTGAGGGGTTTTATCGATATTTTCCATTTCTTCAGAATAAATAAAGTTCAGTGGTGACTCTGTATTTTTCGCGTAGCGACACATAGTAACTTAGCTAATCTTGATAGTTAAGCTGGAAGAAGCATTACCTACTCAAGAAAGGAGTACATCAGAACGATGCTTAAAGCTCATGATAAGAAGCCATAGTGCTCAATAAGAAAGCTTTTCAGAAATATAGAACTAGTGTGCTTTATAATATCTCAGAGATTTATTTTTAGATAACTTTGTATTAGAAAGTAAGGAGTTGTTGCTCATAACTTGCTAGAAACACTTAAGTGTTATTGTACTTCATTTATGTAATCAGCTTGTAAGAAGCATATTAGTGCACAAGAAAATCCTTGAAAAATGTGATGTTCCTTGAGCGGCCGAGTGATGACCAGAATGCTTGAGATGACTAAGTGTGTTTCTAACAGCTTAGTGAATGATGTTCCTTGAGCGGTCGAGTGAAGACCAGGATGCTTGAGAGGGCCAGGTCGTTGTTGAACGACTTGGAAGTTGATTCCTTGAGAGGCGAGTGAAAGCCAGGATTCTCAAGAAGGCAATGGAAAGTATCAATTGTGGTTGTAATCGTTGATGATGATTGGATTAAGTTCTTGTGATAAGGCGAAATCACCTTGAGGGGTGGACTGGAGTAACTTCGTTAACAGGAACCAGGATAAAAATAATTGTGTTCATTTATTTTTATTTACACGTTAACGTCATTAGTTTAAATTTCGTAAATGGGGACGAAATATGAAACCCAATTCAAACCCCCTATTCTTGTGTTTCTCAATCTTCAAACGCCTCATGGGGCGGGCCCTCAATGAAGGACATGTGTCATCCTATTTGGTGGCCCTTACAAATATATTACTATAAAATACCTTAAACATGAGGACTTGCAAAGGAAGAAGTTTTGTAAGCTTTCCTTGGGCTGCGTTTTATGGCCAGGGGAGGGTCCCTCGTTTGAAGGCGAGTCCCTCAGTAGTAGACGAGTCCCTCAACTATAGGTGACTCCTTTAATTGGAGGGTGAGTCCCTTAGTTGAAGGTGAGTCAACAACTTCTTGCTAGATGTCTCTTGGGTATCCAAAGTGTCAACTAGGGATATCAACCATCAATCCCTCAGACTAACACATTTGGATTTATTTAATGTAATCAATGATGATTTATTTTTAGATTCTAAACACTTTTATCATGTGTCAAAGATGTGTTAAGCCTTTTAGAACTCCTTGGGGGGCTAAAAGTTTTTAGTGACTTCCATTATTTTATAAATGTTTTCTAACTCCCTCTCCTCATTTTTTTACTTACTCTGCTCGCATACAATCTGCAAGCTTCTTTCTGGTTTTCTGCATGCTAGACATTCTCCATGTTTCTTCTTCATTCCTAACCATCTCAGGTTTGGGTTACTTTTACTTTTCTTACTTTCATAGCAACTTTGATTTAGGTATTTTATAGTAAAACTAATAGTAGTACTTAGGTTAGTGTAGAGTTGTGAAACATTAGTGGTCCTACTAGCTATTACGATGGTGGTAGTGATTTCTTTTTGTTCTTAAGCTTTCCTAAGAACAAAGAGATAATGGATTCCCCTTCCATCGTACCCGAAGAGGCCAAGGATATTGGATCATTTTATGTCACTAGAGAGATAAGCCCCTCCTTTCAAGCAGATATGGACATTTCTTCTTTAGAAGATGAAGAATGGGTCATTCTAAAGACCTATTCACCATCATAGAAGGCCACCATAATCGTCCCTTATACCTCTCATCACCTCTAATTTTACCTCCACCTTATCAAGTACATGAAAGTTCTCTTCCCCTTTTCTCCTTTCTTTATGGAAGTCCTCATGGTCGTCAATGTTGCGTCTTCTCAGTCAATCTCTAACAGTTGGAGTTTTGTTAAGGCCTTTGATATGATGTGCAAAAGTTTAGAAGTTTCTCTTACTGCTGGTATATTCTTCTCGTTCTACTCCACCAGGCCTTTGAAAGGGGGTTGAGTAACCCTAGATGACATGCATGGAAAAGCCCATTTCAAGCCCATGTTTGGAGTCGACTCATCCTGATATTTTTTTAAAATTAGCTACTGCCTCCAATGTATTGACTCTATTTAGTCTCGTATTGACTCATTCAGCTGATGTATTGACTCATTCCATTTTAAAGTTAATATATTCTGTACCAAATTTTAAAATTGCATTTTGGCTAAAAATTTGTTTTGCTCATTTCTTTTCTACACACACATATACATATAAATACTTATTCATGCATCATTTCTAAGCATTGAAACATGAAAGATGCAAAGAATTCTCATCATCTTCAACCTTTCTTGACGCATTCATCAACTACATAATCATTTTAGATTGTTTGTTGTCAAGATAAGATTGATAAGGTCCAATTTAGGTTTGTGTAATCAAATTGGGTTGAGGTTTTCTTTGGGAGATTCAAGGATAAAACCTTTAGGTTTTTACTCCAAGATCAAGGGTTGATTTGGAGGTTTTGCACAAGTCTTTAAAGGTGAGAAAAATACACAAGAAGGGGGATTGAATTGTGTATGCCAAAAACTCGTTTCACTTCTAAAACTGAAGTTTCATATTCTGAACTGAGAGTAGTCCAGTCTCTTTGCCTCAACAAGAACTTTTCACTATAACCAAACAGATTACAAATGCTTAAGCCAACTACTCAAGGCTTCCTGCTCAATCAACCTAGAATAAGACTTCCTGCTTAATTAACCTAGAATGAGACTTCCTTGCTTAAGCCAACTGCTCAAAATTTCCTGCTTAAGCCCTAGGTTCAAGACTTCTTTGCTCAAGTACACAAACAAGAGACTTCAATGCTCAAGCACACAGGCAAGAGACTTCCTCTACTTTAAACAAACAATTTAGTAGAAAAGATAACTACTATACTTTGATACACATTCAAAAGTATAATAGTTATGCAACAATCACAAAGGTTTTCAACCTTTCTAAGGTTTCTAAGATAATTTAATATGAGAAATCTTAAGATCTTATGCTACAATAGTTACAAGTAATAGCTCAGAGTTATACCAAGATCTTTCAATGCATTGTGATGTTGTAACCTTTCTTCAAGTCTTTAGCTTCCTTTTATAGAGATAGAAAAAGAGTCGTTGGAGGTTTTAACAACAGCAAACTTAGTGGACAAGGATACCAAGAGAGAAGTTGGAGAGTTGTATCTAGTCAGAAGTATTGTCCACTGAATAAAAGCAATGTCCAAAGCACCTTTTGAAAAGCTAGATATCTTCCAAAAGATAGTACAGGCTGAAGAGGTCATATCACCATCCTTGAGCCTTGCAAAACCAAACCCTAGTTGACACTGCTTAGAAATCTTTGGTGCAGAGTACAGATCAGACGGTCCTTAAGCCTTCAGGGTCTAAGCTGTCACTAAGGGCTGAAATAGCATACCAGAGTCTGGACCTTCAAATGTTGATGAACATATTCAGATTCTAATCAACCAGAATCTGAGTAGTATTGCTTCTTCACTTATGCTTTCAATAAATAATTCATGACGAATTCTTAGCTTGTGATCCTGCACACTTGAGCAACTATTAGCAAACCATAGTATTCTTTAAATACTTAGTTATCATCAAAACCTTTTAAGGGCATAAACAAATCTTGTTCCAACAGTCTTATCAAGTTCGATTCATCCGAGCGAAGGCATTGAAGAATAGGGGTTCTTGGAAAGGAGTAGCGGTAACCGGAGGATCAATTAAAGGCTTGGCGCAAGATTTCGCAATTTGCATTCAGCCGAGTGAAAGCTTTGAAGAACGAGATTCGGTCAAAGAAGTAGCGGTAACCGGAGGATCATATTGGAGATTTTGTATCACTTGATCTTGCTAAGATCAAGGGTAGAGAAGGAGCTAGGATCAACATCAAACATTGGGTTTGGGGTTTGAATTTCTACTACTTCTCTTGTAAATTGATATTGTAAAGGTTAATTAATATATCTCAATTTGAT
Organism: Lathyrus tuberosus; assembly: GCA_022829125.1. Lineage (NCBI taxonomy): Eukaryota > Viridiplantae > Streptophyta > Magnoliopsida > Fabales > Fabaceae > Lathyrus > Lathyrus tuberosus. The sequence goes on from JALAZF010000193.1 coordinate 2,995,687, forward strand.
TTTGAATTGAAGGCAAACGTACCCATAGTAAGGACAATTGGGGAACTTTCTAAATAAATCTTGGTGTTTTCTCTCTCTCTCTCTCTCTCTCTCTCTCTCTCTCTCTCTCTCTCTCATTAATAATAGTACAAATATATAAATATATATTGTGCGGGTATAGAGCGGGGTGAATACTAGGGTATCTGTATCCGCACTCATATCTATTTATTTTAGTAAATAATTGTTCGTGCTCATTCTCATACCAATTTTATAGATTTTTATCCTAGCTATTGCGGATGATTTTTGCGGTTACCCACTAAAAATGGGTTCAATTGTCATCCATAGTCAAGTTCGTGTTCATGTAAGACTACAATGATTACGTGGATTTACTAAGAATTTATGAATTTTAATGTTAAAATATTATTTTTAATTACTTAATTTAAAAGGAAAAAGTGTCAAAGTTGCCTAGTTTTTGAATGAAAATATGATTCGTAATATTCTATAGTCCAGAATTGAATGATTTAATTTTTAAATAAAAAATTGGTTAAAAATGAAAGAAAAAAAATCACAATGATTTAATTGTATCATATGTTATAAACCAGTTCAGTAAATTTTGAATTCAAAAATTGAAAATTCACACTGATTTTAATTATGCAATAAATTTTAAATCCGTCAAACCCGAATTATGCCATCCAGTTTAAACCGAACTATATCTGTCAAACCCGAATAAAAAAACAAAACTGAGCCTATATATAACACCAAATTTAAAAATAAAAAGAGAAAGAACAGAATATACCTTTCCCACCTCTAATCAAAATTATTAAAAACATATTAAGTAATTGCAATGTTAATAATTACGTAATGAAATTGAATAGCGACGGGTGGGTGATAATATATATATATATATATATATATATATATATATATATATATATATATATATATATATATATATATATATATATATATATATATATATATATATATATATATATATATATAAATTGCAACACTAAACATTAAGAAATACAATTAATGTTTTACATATAAAACTGGTTCATATATCTTTCATAGTGAAAAATAATAATAAATAACAAGACATTGTTTGATGCAGCTAACATTAGGGTGTCTCAGCATTGGGTGTTGCAACCACCACAACATTTGTGCGATGTTTCTGTTTTCAATCTTTTGCATTAGTGCATATATTTTCAACCACCGCTACATTTGAAACCAAAGTTATTTTATTTATTTTGTGGTGTACACTTTTTTCTTATTAAGGTTCGGTATTTCAGTTTTTAGGATAATAAATTTGAATCAGTCTTTATATACATGCACATGTCAAAATTCACGTGTCAACCCCCGAACTTGCTAGTTCCAAGTGTTCTTTGTTGGACAGTTAAGTAATACCGATAAACATGATGTGAGAGAACATACACACGTTGCTACTATCATCTATATATAACACCCAATTATGTCATGCATGTAAATATAAGAAATTTCAAAGCATTTTTCAATAAACAAAAACAAAGGAAATATGGTGGTTAAAGTTTATGGCTCAATAAGAGCAGCATGTCCTCAAAGAGTGTTGGCTTGCCTCATAGAAAAAGCTATAGAATTTGAAATTGTGCATGTCGATCTTGATAAAGGAGAACAAAAGCAACCTGAATTTCTTCTCCTCCAGGTACTATATATAGTTAATAGATTCACGTGTGATGATTTCTTGTACAAGAAACCTTGGTGTAATTACATATTAATTAGGGTTTATACTTTATATTTTTTTTTTGCAGCCCTTTGGTCAAGTTCCAGTAATAGAGGATGGTGATTTGAGACTCTTTGGTGAGAAAACAGCAAAAAAAAGAAATATATTGGCTTTCTTGATTACTGTCATTATTTTAATGGACTTGTTATTCTTGCAGAATCAAGGGCTATTGTAAGATACTACGCGGAAAAATACGCGGACCGTGGACCTGACCTACTTGGCACAACATTAGAAGAGAAAGCTGTGGTGAACCAATGGCTTGAAGTAGAAGCACACAATTTCAATGATTTATGTTTCAACATCATGTTTAATCTTGTAATCTTACCAAGGATGGGAAAACCTGGAGACACAGGTTTAGTTCAAAGTTGTGAAGAGAAGCTAGAGAAGGTGTTTGATGTGTATGAAAGTAGGCTTTCTAAAAGCACTTATCTTGCTGGTGATAACTTCAGTTTGGCTGATCTTAGTCATCTTCCTGGAATTGGACATCTTATTGAGGAAGCAAAAATGGGACATTTGGTTAGTGAGAGGAAGAATGTGAATGCTTGGTGGGAGAAGATTTCAAGTAGGCCAGCTTGGAAGAAATTGAAGAATTTGGTTGGTTAAGTAAAAAGGAGATCTTTGTCTTATTCATATGATAATATAAAGACTAAGGAGGGAAAGAAAAATATAATGAAAATAAAGTTAAGTTTAGATTTTCTTTTCATTGGTTATAAGTATATGAGTTATCTATGCATGTGCATGTTTAGCACTTAATGATTATTGAAGAATAAAAGTTTTTAACTATGAAGTGTGAGATCTTGTGTAAGAGAATATTGCAAATCTATAATATAAGAAAATAGATGTTGTGGAAAACTTTATTTTGCTTTTATTTATATTTATGTTATATCATCGTTTTAGTGGTATTTAATATGGCAAATTCTATGGTGAAGTCACAAAAATGACTTCTTTGGTAAAGTTATTAATTTGACCAATCAGAAACAAACCCTAATTTGCCCTAATTTAATGAGTGCCACGTAGGATTATATTGTACATACAACTTACTATGTAATCTAATATTATTAATATTGCAATCAAGTCCTTATCATATTAAAAATGACAAAATTATTATTGTAGTTGTTAAATTGGAAATCAAATAAAAGTGCCAAAATTATATAAACTTCATCTTTCTATTTTTCATTTTTCCATTTTCTCTTCTGCGAATTTCAACTCTCAATTCATGCTCAGCAACATGCCGCCATTGTTTAGGGTTTAGTTCACAAGGGCGTCGTACTCATTCCGCCATTGTTTGCTTGTGCTCAGTTCGTGCTCGGCTCATATCACCCATAATCTGCAAATCGCGTTCCGCCATTGTTCACAAGGGTTTGATTGTGTTCTTCTTGAGAACAGAATTGCTAAGGTAAATACGTCATTCACTGTTATATTTAATTGATATTAGTTACTAAGATTTAATGATATCGAATTGGTGTATTACATTTGATTTCAATTTGGGAATTAGGGTTTATGTCTGATTTTGTTTTCTGTATATGTGTTTCAAATTTAATGATTTCGATTTTCAATTTTCTGAGTTACATTTGATTTTAATTATGGAATTAGGTATTGTGATTGATGTTAAGTTTTGATGTGTTAAAAGTTGTTTTAATTCAGGTTCACGATGGAAAACTCAGACGAGTCATTTGAGGTTGATTCCAATGAAGTTCATTCCACTGATGCTGATATTTCTGATGTTGAATTAAATGATGATGAGGGTGACAGTTATCAAAGCTTAGATGATGATGTCGACGATGCTGATAATGCCGTTGAAGTTGATGCGGCAGAATTAGATGAAAGTGTAAGAATTAATTCCATGACTTCTGATGATATTCGTGCTATGGAATTCGATTATGTTAATGACGCTTATGATTTTTATTATAAGTATGGTAAATGCAAAGGTTTTGCCATTAGGAAAAGTGATATTGGGAGTAAAGGGCCTGAAGGTAGTAAAATAATAGTAATGAGGCAGTTTGTATGCAACAGGCATGGTTTAAGAGAGGATAAACACTTTCGTAGGTTAGATAGAAAAAGATAGGAGAGACGTACGACCCGTACTAATTGCTTAGCTAGGCTTCGTGTGCACTACAAAGTCAAAAAGGGTATATATGTAGTGTCATTTTTCGAAGAGGTTCATAACCATGAATTAACCCCATATAGGTTTATGCACTTACACCCCGGTTATCGTCAAATTTCTGAAGCGGATAGAGCTCAGATTGATGGTCTTCAGTCACATGGAGTTAGAACTTGTCATATAATGGGGTACATGGTTGCTCAGAAGGGTGGATACGCTGAAGTTGGATTTACAAAGAAAGATCTGTACAATTATTTTGATAAAAAAATGTGTGATACTATTAAAGATGGTGACGTTGCCGCATCTTTAAATTATCTAAATGTAAAGTCATCTACTGATCCCATGCTATATGCAAAATATGCCGTCAATGGTGATGGACGACTGAGGTCTCTTTTTTGGGCTGATGGGAGCAGTAGATCCGACTATTTTTGTTTTGGCGATGTGGTTGCGTTTGACACAACTTACAAGAAGAACAAATACAACTACCCACTGGTTATATTTTCAGGGTGTAACCACCACTCTCAGACAGACATTTTTGGTGTTGCGTTGGTATCGGATGAAACAACGGATACCTATAAGTGGTTGTTGAGTTGTTTTTTAGAGTGCATGGATGACAAATACCCACAAGCACTGGTAACAGATGGAGATGGTGTTATGCGGGAGGCTATAAAATAGATATTTCCCGATGCAACCCATCGGTTATGTGCTTGGCATTTGAATAAGAATGCAGGTGAAAATGTAAAGAACTCAGAATTTTTGGAAGGCTTTAAAAAAGCAATGTACTCAAAATTTTCAAAGGATTAATTTGAAGAATTTTGGTCAGAGCTAATTAAAGAAAATGAACTTGAAGGAAATCCATGGGTAACCAAGACCTATGAGAACAAGTCACTGTGGGCAATTGCGTATTTACGTGACAAGTTTTTTGGACGTATAAGAACAACATCTCAATGTGAAGCGGTTAATGCAATAATCAAGAGTTACGTAAGGAAGAAAGGCTGCATTTTTGAATTTATGCACAATTTTGATGAGGCTCTTAGACACTATAGAAACAATGAACTGGTAGCCGATTTTAAATCGAAATTTTCAGAACCGGTGTTGACAACGCACTTGCGTTTGATTGAGAGCGAAGCCGCTAAAATTTATACAGCCAAGATTTTCAAAGAAGTTAAAGATGAAATTATGAAGGCTGGTGCGTTGATCGTTAAGAGCTATGTAAGACGCGGTGATGTTAAGATGTACATATTGAAAAAATATTGTCAGGAAAACTATGAAAGACGAGTGATTTATGAATGTACAACATTTTAATGTTCTTGTAAGTTATTTGATTCTCGTGGGCTTCCATGTTCTCATATTTTTTATGTCATGAAGGAAGAACATGTTGAAAAAATTCCTAGTAGTATGGTTTTGTCGCGCTGGACAAAGGATGCCAAAATTGAATATTTGAACATGGTTGATAATGGTACAGTTGATTCAAATTCGATTGAGGTTGCTCGTTTTGGTGCATATTGTTCTCTTTTTACTGCTTTCTGCAAAGAAGCTTCAAAAAAGAGTGGTGTTTACGGGGAAATAATGGAGGACATCATGAAGTTACACAAAAAATATTGCAGTAATGACGATCAAATTGGGACACAAAGGTCAGCTATAGGTGATCCAATAACGGTGAAGAGTAAAGGTGCTCTGAAGAAAAGAAAGAATGACACAAAAGCTGTCAGGCATTGTTCAAAATGCAATAGTACAACTCATAATGCAAGGAATTGTTCGGTAAGTTCGATAACTTGTGATCTGATTGTTAGAGTCAATGTCTTGTTTTTTTTTAACATAACAGTTGTTATTGTTTAATTTGCAGAGTACAGAAAATGCGCCATCTGAGCGAAATGTTGAGTTGGAGTTGGTGTCGATAACTGATTCTTTAAGCCAAATTTCAAAGGTATTATATGTTTTTATAATTATATTGTGTAATTATCTGTATTCAAATAATAATTTATATTTATCAACAGAAGAAGAAAATAAAAAGCAGTTGCAATGGTGGTAGAAGTGTGCAAAGAAATTTTCAGCAAATGTGCATGTTGCAAGCAATGTATGAAATGAGTGATGGGGAAATTCAAATTCGTGCTTCAGTCTCTACTACAACAAGTGATGAAATCTGCTGGTCATGATTGAGTATACCCATCTATGTAATTTGAGTAAAAAAAACAATGTTTTTAGGTAGTGTTTATGAAATCGGCCGGGCCTATGCTGGAATGTGATAATGTTCTCAACGTACAATGTTGTTTGTGGCTGAAATGAACCTGTGAATCTGCAAGTGTTTTGATATTATTAGTATGTGAATCTGTATGTGTAATTCCAGCATCTTATTTGAAACTGATGTGGATTAGTATGGCATTGTGTGATGACCATTTTTCTCTGAAATTTAAGTACCCTCACTGTACTGATATTAGTTGTTGTAGTTTTGCAATCTTGCAATGTCTTGAAATGATCTTTGTTCATAATTATATTGTGGTATATCTCTTTTGGCCAACACATATTAAAACTCTATTAACAAAGATATGGCCAACACATATTCAATTTCTTGTATTAGTTATTAGACAAATGAAAACAATCCAAGATAAAAACAGCAAGGTGTTGAACATCATAAAATAACTTGTTGGATATTTACAATGTTGCAATGTCTTGAAAAATGATCTTTGCTCATGATTTGTATTGCTTGTGTTTTCTTTGAAACTGAATGCCTAATATAAGTGTTTGGAACTGAATGCATGATGGCCTAATTTCAAGATGTTTTATCAGTTGAATCCTTCATGGTTCTATTGTGGTATCTGTTGAATCCATTTTGTGGTTAATGGTGTATCAGTTGAACAAATTATATGGTGTATCACAAAGTAATGGTGTATCTTTTTTGGCCAACACATATTAAAACGCTGCTAACAAAAATATGATCTGTCATTGGTGTATCAGTGGTGCATAAGTTCAATTTTTGATAAAGCTGAGATGAATACAACATTTGGACAAGATACAATAAACATCAAGATCTAAAATAGAGATGAACAACCTCATTTTGACAACATAATCAATTTCTTGTATTAGGCATTCAACAAATGACAATAATACAAGAAAAAAAACAAGGTCTAAAACATCTTAAAATAACAAATGATTATAATCCAAGAAAAAAACAGCAAGGACTTAAACATCTTGGATGTCTTTCTTTCATTTTGTAGTTTCATCTTCATCTTCTCTCCTTTCTTGCATTGAAGTTCTGTAACTATGGCAGTCAAGTCCTTCAAAATCTCTGCACAGTTGCAACCACAACATTTCTTCGCACTGTGTGTATGGTCATCGTTCGAATCCAACAACAAATTTCTTGTTTCATGTCCTATTTTACGAACATATGCCGGTTGACCATCAATATCATCATCCCATATGAACAGCTTACAGCTTGAAATTGCCTGTGTGTATGAATCAAACGAAACATTAAAAACAAACATAAAATGAGAAATTGTTTTAACATAAGAAATTGTTTTAAAATTCATCATCCCACAAGAAATAAGAAATCGTAACAAATAAGAATTCATAACAAATAAAAATGAAATCCAACTCACCCCCCAATTTGCACATTTCCAATACCTCCTTTTAGGGTTATCATTTGAATTGGAGATGAACAACCTCATTGGTTTATTGCAACCACATTCTGGTATTTGAAGCGGCAGAGAGTTCGAAACAGAAGCCGAAGACATGATTGAATGGAGGTTTAGGAATAAATGATAATCAGAAGCTTTTGTAGGCGTGCAAAAATTGCATTGGAATGTGGTAAGAGTTTTTGGGGGGGAGGCGTGCAAAAAGTGCATTGACATGGGTGAGAGAGAACGAAACATGAAGCGGCATAGAACATGCAGCTTGTGGAAGGATTTGGATTCAATTCGGTGCAGCATATGCGTTGACGTAGTATAGTTAACAGCCGTTCGATGTAAATCAATGGTTAATATATATAAGTGACAGATTAATCACAGCCCTCCACAATAAATAAGCGGCCGTGATTTAAAATAGTGGAAAACATTATCAAATTATACTGTAGAAGATACTAATTATTAATTTAATCTATTTCAATAAACAATAAAATTCAAAAACTATAATTTTTTATAAATTTCAAAAATTTAAATTTTTTCTAAAATTTAAAAACTATATTTTTCTAAGCTAAAATTCGAACACTATAATTTTTTATAAAATTAAAAAAATTTAATTTTTTCTAAAATTTAAAAACTTTATTTTTCTAAACTAAAATTCGAAAACTGTAATTTTTTATAAATTTAAAAAAATTTAATTATTTCTAAAATTCAAAAACTTTATTTTTCTAAACTAAAATTCGAAAACTAAAATTCTTTATAAATTTCAAAAATTTTAATTTTTTCTAAAATTCAAAAACTTTATTTGACCCTCAACTATGTGTCAAATGATATGTTAACCCTCAACTATGTGTCAAATGATAGTTGACCCTCAACTATATGTCAAATGATAGATGATACTCAACTATGTGTCAAAGCATGTGTTAACCCTCAACTATGTGTCAAATGATAGTTGACCCTCAACTATGTGATAAACGATATATGATACTCAACTATGTGTCAAATGATAGATGATACTCAACTATGTGTCAAATGATATGTTAACCCTCAACTATGTGTCAAATGATAGATGATACTCAACTATGTGTCAAATGATAGATGATACTCAACTATGTGTCAAATGATAGATGATGCTCAACTATGTGCCAAATGATAGATGATACTCAACTATGTGTTCAATGATAGTTGACCCTCAACTATGTGTCAAATGATATGTTAACCCTCAACTATGTGTCAACTGATAGTTGACCCTCAACTATGTGTCAAATGATAGATGATACTCAACTATGTGTCAAATGATAGTTGACCCTCAACTATGTGTCAACTGATAGATGATACTCAACTATGTGTCAAATGATAGATGATACTCACCTATGTGTCAAATGATAGTTGACCCTCAACTATGTGTCAAATGATAGATGATACTCAACTATATGTCAAATGATAGTTATCCCTCAACTATGTGTCAAAGGATATGTTAACCCTCAACTATGTGTCAACTGATAGATGACCCTCAACTACGTGTCAAATGATAGATGATACTCAACTATATGTCAAATGATAGTTGACCCTCAACTATGTGTCAAATTATAGTTGACCCTTAACTATGTGTCAAATGATAGATGATACTCAACTATGTGTCAAATGATAGATGATACTCAACTATGTGTCAAATGATAGATGATACTCAACTATATGTCAAATGATAGTTGACCCTCAACTATGTGTCAAATGATATGTTAACCCTCAACTATGTGTCAACTGATAATTGACCCTCAACTATGTGTCAAATGATAGATAATACTCAACTATGAGTCAAATGATAGTTGACCCTCAACTATGTGTCAAATGATAGATGATACTCAACTATGTGTCAAATGATAGTTAACCCTCAACTATGTGTCAAATGATAGTTGACCTTCAACTATGTGTCAAATGATAGATGATACTTAACTATGTGTCAAACAATAGTTATCCCTCAACTATGTGTCAAAGGATATGTTAACCCTCAACTATATGTCAATTGATAGATGACCCTCAACTATGTGTCAAATGATAGATGATACTCAACTATGTGTCAAATGATAGTTGACCCTCAACTATGTGTCAAATGATAGTTGACCCTCAACTATGTGTCAAATGATAGATGATACTTAACAATGTGTCAAATGATAGATGATACTCAACTATGCGTCAAATGATAGATGATACTCAACTATGTGCCAAATGATAGTTGACCCTCAACTATGTGTCAAATGATATGTTAACCCTCAATTATGTGTCAACTGATAGTTGACCCTTAACTATGTGTCAAATGATAGATGATACTCAACTATGTGTCAAATGATAGTTGACCCTCAACTATATGTCAAATGATAGATGATACTCAACTATGTGTCAAAGGATGTGTTAACCCTCAACTATGTGTCAAATGATAGTTGACCCTCAACTATGTGTTAAATGATATATGATACTCAACTATGTGTCAAATGATAGATGATACTCAACTATGTGTCAAATGATATGTTAACCCTCAACTATGTGTCCAATGATAGATGATACTCAACTATGTGTCAAATGATAGATGATACTCAACTATGTGTTAAATGATAGATGATGCTCAACGATGTGCCAAATGATAGATGATACTCAACTATGTCTCAAATGATAGTTGACCCTCAACTATGTGTCAAATGATATGTTAACCCTCAACTATGTGTCAACTGATAGTTGGCCCTCAACTATGTGTCAAATGATAGATGATACTCAACTATGTGTCAAATGATAGTTGACCCTCAACTATGTGTCAACTGATAGATGATACTCAACTATGTGTCAAATGATAGATGATACTCACCTATGTGTCAAATGATAGTTGACCCTCAACTATGTGTCAAATGATAGATGATACTCAACTATGTGTCAAATGATAGTTATCCCTCAACTATGTGTCAAAGGATATGTTAACCCTCAACTATGTGTCAACTGATAGATGACCCTCAACTATGTGTCAAATGATAGATGATACTCAACTATGTGTCAACTGATAGTTGACCCTTAACTATGTGTCAAATGATAGTTGACCCTCAACTATGTGTCAAATGATAGATGATACTTAACAATGTGTCAAATGATAGATGATACTCAACTATGCGTCAAATGATAGATGATACTCAACTATGTGCCAAATGATAGTTGACCCTCAACTATGTGTCAAATGATAGATGATACTCAACTATGTGTCAAATGATAGTTGACCCTCAACTATGTGTCAACTGATAGATGATACTCAACTATATGTCAAATGATAGATGATACTCACCTATGTGTCAAATGATAGTTGACCCTCAACTATGTGTCAAATGATAGTTGACCCTCAACTATGTGTCAAATGATAGATGATACTTAACAATGTGTCAAATGATAGATGATATACTCAACTATGCGTCAAATGATAGATGATACTCAACTATGTGCCAAATGATAGTTGACCCTCAACTATGTGTCAAATGATAGATGATACTCAACTATGTGTCAAATGATAGTTGACCCTCAACTATGTGTCGACTGATAGATGATACTCAACTATGTGTCAAATGATAGATGATACTCACCTATGTGTCAAATGATAGTTGACCCTCAACTATGTGTCAAATGATAGATGATACTCAACTATGTGTCAAATGATAGTTATCCCTCAACTATGTGTCAAAGGATATGTTAACCCTCAACTATGTGTCAACTGATAGATGACCCTCAACTATGTGTCAAATGATAGATGATACTCAACTATATGTCAAATGATAGTTGACCCTCAACTATGTGTCAAATTATAGTTGACCCTTAACTATGTGTCAAATGATAGATGATACTCAACTATGTGTCAAATGATAGATGATACTCAACTATGTGTCAAATGATAGATGATACTCAACTATGTGTCAAATGATAGTTGACCCTCAACTATGTGTCAAATGATATGTTAACCCGCAACTATGTGTCAACTGATAATTGACCCTCAACTATGTGTCAAATGATGGATAATACTCAACTATGAGTCAAATGATAGTTGACCCTCAACTATGTGTCAAATGATAGATGATACTCAACTATGTGTCAAATGATAGTTAACCCTCAACTATGTGTCAAATGATAGTTGACCTTCAACTATGTGTCAAATGATAGATGATACTTAACTATGTGTCAAACAATAGTTATCCCTCAACTATGTGTCAAAGGATATGTTAACCCTCAACTATATGTCAATTGATAGATGACCCTCAACTATGTGTCAAATGATAGATGATACTCAACTATGTGTCAAATGATAGTTGACCCTCAACTATGTCTCAAATGATAGTTGACCCTCAACTATGTGTCAAATGATAGATGATACTTAACAATGTGTCAAATGATAGATGATACTCAACTATGCGTCAAATGATAGATGATACTCAACTATGTGCCAAATGATAGTTGACCTTCAACTATGTGTCAAATGATATGTTAACCCTCAACTATGTGTCAACTGATAGTTGACCCTTAACTATGTGTCAAATGATAGATGATACTCAACTATGTGTCAAATGATAGTTGACCCTCAACTATATGTCAAATGATAGATGATACTCAACTATGTGTCAAAGGATGTGTTAACCCTCAACTATGTGTCAAATGATAGTTGACCCTCAACTATGTGTTAAATGATATATGATACTCAACTATGTGTCAAATGATAGATGATACTCAACTATGTGTCAAATGATATGTTAACCCTCAACTATGTGTCCAATGATAGATGATACTCAACTATGTGTCAAATGATAGATGATACTCAACTATGTGTTAAATGATAGATGATGCTCAACGATGTGCCAAATGATAGATGATACTCAACTATGTGTCAAATGATAGTTGACCCTCAACTATGTGTCAAATGATATGTTAACCCTCAACTATGTGTCAACTGATAGTTGGCCCTCAACTATGTGTCAAATGATAGATGATACTCAACTATGTGTCAAATGATAGTTGACCCTCAACTATGTGTCAATTGATAGATGATACTTAACTATGTGTCAAATGATAGATGATACTCACCTATGTGTCATATGATAGTTGACCCTCAACTATGGGTCAAATGATAGATGATACTCAACTATGTGTCAAATGATAGTTATCCCTCAACTATGTGTCAAAGGATATGTTAACCCTCAACTATGTGTCAACTGATAGATGACCCTCAACTATGTGTCAAATGATAGATGATACTCAACTATGTGTCAACTGATAGTTGACCCTTAACTATGTGTCAAATGATAGATGATACTCAACTATGTGTCAAATGATAGTTGACCCTCAACTATATGTCAAATGATAGATGATACTCAACTATGTGTCAAAGGATGTGTTAACCCTCAACTATGTGTCAAATGAAAGTTGACCCTCAACTATGTGTTAAATGATATATGATACTCAACTATGTGTCAAATGATAGATGATACTCAACTATGTGTCAAATGATATGTTAACCCTCAACTATGTGTCAAATGATAGATGATACTCAACTATGTGTCAAATAATAGATGATACTCAACTATGTGTCAAATGATAGATGATGCTCAACTATGTGCCAAATGATAGATGATACTCAACTATGTGTTAAATGATAGTTGACCCTCAACTATGTGTCAAATGATATGTTAACCCTCAACTATGTGTCAACTGATAGTTGACCCTCAACTATGTGTCAAATGATAGATGATACTCAACTATGTGTCAAATGATAGTTGACCCTCAACTATGTGTCCTCAACTATGTGTCAACTGATAGATGATACTCAACTATGTGTCAAATGATAGATGATACTCACCTATGTGTCAAATGATAGTTGACCCTCAACTATGTGTCAAATGATAGATGATACTCAACTATGTGTCAAATGATAGTTATCCCTCAACTATGTGTCAAAGGATATGTTAACCCTCAACTATGTGTCAACTGATAGATGACCCTCAACTATGTGTCAAATGATAGATGATACTCAACTATATGTCAAATGATAGTTGACCCTCAACTATGTGTCAAATTATAGTTGACCCTTAACTATGTGTCAAATGATAGATGATACTCAACTATGTGTCAAATGATAGATGATACTCAACTATGTGTCAAATGATAGATGATACTCAACTATGTGTCAAATGATAGTTGACCCTCAACTATGTGTCAAATGATATGTTAACCCTCAACTATGTGTCAACTGATAATTGACCCTCAACTATGTGTCAAATGATAGATAATACTCAACTATGAGTCAAATGATAGTTGACCCTCAACTATGTGTCAAATGATAGATGATACTCAACTATGTGTCAAATGATAGTTAACCCTCAACTATGTGTCAAATGATAGTTGACCTTCAACTATGTGTCAAATGATAGATGATACTTAACTATGTGTCAAACAATAGTTATCCCTCAACTATGTGTCAAAGGATATGTTAACCCTCAACTATATGTCAATTGATAGATGACCCTCATCTATGTGTCAAATGATAGATGATACTCAACTATGTGTCAAATGATAGTTGACCCTCAACTATGTCTCAAATGATAGTTGACCCTCAACTATGTGTCAAATGATAGATGATACTTAACAATGTGTCAAATGATAGACGATACTCAACTATGCGTCAAATGATAGATGATACTCAACTATGTGCCAAATGATAGTTGACCCTCAACTATGTGTCAAATGATATGTTAACCCTCAACTATGTGTCAACTGATAGTTGACCCTTAACTATGTGTCAAATGATAGATGATACTCAACTATGTGTCAAATGATAGTTGACCCTCAACTATATGTCAAATGATAGATGATACTCAACTATGTGTCAAAGGATGTGTTAACCCTCAACTATGTGTCAAATGATAGTTGACCCTCAACTATGTGTTAAATGATATATGATACTCAACTATGTGTCAAATGATAGATGATACTCAACTATGTGTCAAATGATATGTTAACCCTCAACTATGTGTCCAATGATAGATGATACTCAACTATGTGTCAAATGATAGATGATACTCAACTATGTGTTAAATGATAGATGATGCTCAACGATGTGCCAAATGATAGATGATACTCAACTATGTGTCAAATGATAGTTGACCCTCAACTATGTGTCAAATGATATGTTAACCCTCAACTATATGTCAACTGATAGTTGGCCCTCAACTATGTGTCAAATGATAGATGATACTCAACTATGTGTCAAATGATAGTTGACCCTCAACATGTGTCAACTGATAGATGATACTCAACTATGTGTCAAATGATAGATGATACTCACCTATGTGTCAAATGATAATTGACCCTCAACTATGTGTCAAATGATAGATGATACTCAACTATGTGTCAAATGATAGTTATCCCTCAACTATGTGTCAAAGGATATGTTAACCCTCAACTATGTGTCAACTGATAGATGACCCTCAACTATGTGTCAAATGATAGATGATACTCAACTATGTGTCAACTGATAGTTGACCCTTAACTATGTGTCAAATGATAGTTGACCCTCAACTATGTGTCAAATGATAGATGATACTTAACAATGTGTCAACTGATAGATGATACTCAACTATGCGTCATATGATAGATGATACTCAACTATGTGCCAAATGATAGTTGACCCTCAACTATGTGTCAAATGATAGATGATACTCAACTATGTGTCAAATGATAGTTGACCCTCAACTATGTGTCAACTGATAGATGATACTCAACTATATGTCAAATGATAGATGATACTCACCTATGTGTCAAATGATAGTTGACCCTCAACTATGTGTCAAATGATAGTTGACCCTCAACTATGTGTCAAATGATAGATGATACTTAACAATGTGTCAAATGATAGATGATATACTCAACTATGCGTCAAATGATAGATGATACTCAACTATGTGCCAAATGATAGTTGACCCTCAACTATGTGTCAAATGATAGATGATACTCAACTATGTGTCAAATGATAGTTGACCCTCAACTATGTGTCGACTGATAGATGATACTCAACTATGTGTCAAATGATAGATGATACTCACCTATGTGTCAAATGATAGTTGACCCTCAACTATGTGTCAAATGATAGATGATACTCAACTATGTGTCAAATGATAGTTATCCCTCAACTATGTGTCAAAGGATATGTTAACCCTCAACTATGTGTCAACTGATAGATGACCCTCAACTATGTGTCAAATGATAGATGATACTCAACTATATGTCAAATGATAGTTGACCCTCAACTATGTGTCAAATTATAGTTGACCCTTAACTATGTGTCAAATGATAGATGATACTCAACTATGTGTCAAATGATAGATGATACTCAACTATGTGTCAAATGATAGATGATACTCAACTATGTGTCAAATGATAGTTGACCCTCAACTATGTGTCAAATGATATGTTAACCCTCAACTATGTGTCAACTGATAATTGACCCTCAACTATGTGTCAAATGATGGATAATACTCAACTATGAGTCAAATGATAGTTGACCCTCAACTATGTGTCAAATGATAGATGATACTCAACTATGTGTCAAATGATAGTTAACCCTCAACTATGTGTCAAATGATAGTTGACCTTCAACTATGTGTCAAATGATAGATGATACTTAACTATGTGTCAAACAATAGTTATCCCTCAACTATGTGTCAAAGGATATGTTAACCCTCAACTATATGTCAATTGATAGATGACCCTCAACTATGTGTCAAATGATAGATGATACTCAACTATGTGTCAAATGATAGTTGACCCTCAACTATGTCTCAAATGATAGTTGACCCTCAACTATGTGTCAAATGATAGATGATACTTAACAATGTGTCAAATGATAGATGATACTCAACTATGCGTCAAATGATAGATGATACTCAACTATGTGCCAAATGATAGTTGACCCTCAACTATGTGTCAAATGATATGTTAACCCTCAACTATGTGTCAACTGATAGTTGACCCTTAACTATGTGTGAAATGATAGATGATACTCAACTATGTGTCAAATGATAGTTGACCCTCAACTATATGTCAAATGATAGATGATACTCAACTATGTGTCAAAGGATGTGTTAACCCTCAACTATGTGTCAAATGATAGTTGACCCTCAACTATGTGTTAAATGATATATGATACTCAACTATGTGTCAAATGATAGATGATACTCAACTATGTGTCAAATGATATGTTAACCCTCAACTATGTGTCCAATGATAGATGATACTCAACTATGTGTCAAATGATAGATGATACTCAACTATGTGTTAAATGATAGATGATGCTCAACGATGTGCCAAATGATAGATGATACTCAACTATGTGTCAAATGATAGTTGACCCTCAACTATGTGTCAAATGATATGTTAACCCTCAACTATGTGTCAACTGATAGTTGGCCCTCAACTATGTGTCAAATGATAGATGATACTCAACTATGTGTCAAATGATAGTTGACCCTCAACTATGTGTCAATTGATAGATGATACTTAACTATGTGTCAAATGATAGATGATACTCACCTATGTGTCATATGATAGTTGACCCTCAACTATGGGTCAAATGATAGATGATACTCAACTATGTGTCAAATGATAGTTATCCCTCAACTATGTGTCAAAGGATATGTTAACCCTCAACTATGTGTCAACTGATAGATGACCCTCAACTATGTGTCAAATGATAGATGATACTCAACTATGTGTCAACTGATAGTTGACCCTTAACTATGTGTCAAATGATAGATGATACTCAACTATGTGTCAAATGATAGTTGACCCTCAACTATATGTCAAATGATAGATGATACTCAACTATGTGTCAAAGGATGTGTTAACCCTCAACTATGTGTCAAATGATAGTTGACCCTCAACTATGTGTTAAATGATATATGATACTCAACTATGTGTCAAATGATAGATGATACTCAACTATGTGTCAAATGATATGTTAACCCTCAACTATGTGTCAAATGATAGATGATACTCAACTATGTGTCAAATGATAGATGATACTCAACTATGTGTCAAATGATAGATGATGCTCAACTATGTGCCAAATGATAGATGATACTCAACTATGTGTTAAATGATAGTTGACCCTCAACTATGTGTCAAATGATATGTTAACCCTCAACTATGTGTCAACTGATAGTTGACCCTCAACTATGTGTCAAATGATAGATGATACTCAACTATGTGTCAAATGATAGTTGACCCTCAACTATGTGTCCTCAACTATGTATCAACTGATAGATGATACTCAACTATGTGTCAAATGATAGATGATACTCACCTATGTGTCAAATGATAGTTGACCCTCAACTATGTGTCAAATGATAGATGATACTCAACTATGTGTCAAATGATAGTTATCCCTCAACTATGTGTCAAAGGATATGTTAACCCTCAACTATGTGTCAACTGATAGATGACCCTCAACTATGTGTCAAATGATAGATGATACTCAACTATATGTCAAATGATAGTTGACCCTCAACTATGTGTCAAATTATAGTTGACCCTTAACTATGTGTCAAATGATAGATGATACTCAACTATGTGTCAAATGATAGATGATACTCAACTATGTGTCAAATGATAGATGATACTCAACTATGTGTCAAATGATAGTTGACCCTCAACTATGTGTAAAATGATATGTTAACCCTCAACTATGTGTCAACTGATAATTGACCCTCAACTATGTGTCAAATGATAGATAATACTCAACTATGAGTCAAATGATAGTTGACCCTCAACTATGTGTCAAATGATAGATGATACTCAACTATGTGTCAAATGATAGTTAACCCTCAACTATGTGTCAAATGATAGTTGACCTTCAACTATGTGTCAAATGATAGATGATACTTAACTATGTGTCAAACAATAGTTATCCGTCAACTATGTGTCAAAGGATATGTTAACCCTCAACTATATGTCAATTGATAGATGACCCTCAACTATGTGTCAAATGATAGATGATACTCAACTATGTGTCAAATGATAGTTGACCCTCAACTATGTCTCAAATGATAGTTGACCCTCAACTATGTGTCAAATGATAGATGATACTTAACAATGTGTCAAATGATAGACGATACTCAACTATGCGTCAAATGATAGATGATACTCAACTATGTGCCAAATGATAGTTGACCCTCAACTATGTGTCAAATGATATGTTAACCCTCAACTATGTGTCAACTGATAGTTGACCCTTAACTATGTGTCAAATGATAGATGATACTCAACTATGTGTCAAATGATAGTTGACCCTCAACTATATGTCAAATGATAGATGATACTCAACTATGTGTCAAAGGATGTGTTAACCCTCAACTATGTGTCAAATGATAGTTGACCCTCAACTATGTGTTAAATGATATATGATACTCAACTATGTGTCAAATGATAGATGATACTCAACTATGTGTCAAATGATATGTTAACCCTCAACTATGTGTCCAATGATAGATGATACTCAACTATGTGTCAAATGATAGATGATACTCAACTATGTGTTAAATGATAGATGATGCTCAACGATGTGCCAAATGATAGATGATACTCAACTATGTGTCAAATGATAGTTGACCCTCAACTATGTGTCAAATGATATGTTAACCCTCAACTATATGTCAACTGATAGTTGGCCCTCAACTATGTGTCAAATGATAGATGATACTCAACTATGTGTCAAATGATAGTTGACCCTCAACTATGTGTCAACTGATAGATGATACTCAACTATGTGTCAAATGATAGATGATACTCACCTATGTGTCAAATGATAATTGACCCTCAACTATGTGTCAAATGATAGATGATACTCAACTATGTGTCAAATGATAGTTATCCCGCAACTATGTGTCAAAGGATATGTTAACCCTCAACTATGTGTCAACTGATAGATGACCCTCAACTATGTGTCAAATGATAGATGATACTCAACTATGTGTCAACTGATAGTTGACCCTTAACTATGTGTCAAATGATAGTTGACCCTCAACTATGTGTCAAATGATAGATGATACTTAACAATGTGTCAACTGATAGATGATACTCAACTATGCGTCATATGATAGATGATACTCAACTATGTGCCAAATGATAGTTGACCCTCAACTATGTGTCAAATGATAGATGATGCTCAACTATGTGTCAAATGATAGTTGACCCTCAACTATGTGTCAACTGATAGATGATACTCAACTATGTGTCAAATGATAGATGATACTCACCTATGTGTCAAATGATATTTGACCCTCAACTATGTGTCAAATGATAGTTGACCCTCAACTATGTGTCAAATGATAGATGATACTTAACAATGTGTCAAATGATAGATGATACTCAATTATGCGTCAAATGATAGATGATACTCAACTATGTGCCAAATGATAGTTGACCCTCAACTATGTGTCAAATGATAGATGATACTCAACTATGTGTCAAATGATAGTTGACCCTCAACTATGTGTCAACTGATAGATGATACTCAACTATGTGTCAAATGATAGATGATACTCACCTATGTGTCAAATGATAGTTGACCCTCAACTATGTGTCAAATGATAGATGATACTCAACTATGTGTCAAATGATAGTTATCCCTCAACTATGTGTCAAAGGATATGTTAACCTTTAACTATGTGTCAACTGATAGATGACCCTCAACTATGTGTCAAATGATAGATGATACTCAACTATATGTCAAATGATAGTTGACCCTCAACTATGTGTCAAATTATAGTTGACCCTTAACTATGTGTCAAATGATAGATGATACTCAACTATGTGTCAAATGATAGATGATACTCAACTATGTGTCAAATGATAGATGATACTCAACTATGTGTCAAATGATAGTTGACCCTCAACTATGTGTCAAATGATATGTTAACCCTCAACTATGTGTCAACTGATAATTGACCATCAACTATGTGTCAAATGATAGATAATACTCAACTATGAGTCAAATGATAGTTGACCCTCAACTATGTGTCAAATGATAGATGATACTCAACTATGTGTCAAATGATAGTTAACCCTCAACTATGTGTCAAATGATAGTTGACCTTCAACTATGTGTCAAATGATAGATGATACTTAACTATGTGTCAAACAATAGTTATCCCTCAACTATGTGTCAAAGGATATGTTAACCCTCAACTATATGTCAATTGATAGATGACCCTCAACTATGTGTCAAATGATAGATGATACTCAACTATGTGTCAAATGATAGTTGACCCTCAACTATGTGTCAAATGATAGTTGACCCTCAACTATGTGTCAAATGATAGATGATACTTAACAATGTGTCAAATGATAGATGATACTTAACTATGCGTCAAATGATAGATGATACTCAACTATGTGCCAAATGATAGTTGACCCTCAACTATGTGTCAAATGATATGTTAACCCTCAACTATGTGTCAACTGATAGTTGACCCTTAACTATGTGTCAAATGATAGATGATACTCAACTATGTGTCAAATGATAGTTTACCCTCAACTATATGTCAAATGATAGATGATACTCAACTATGTGTCAAAGGATGTGTTAACCCTCAACTATGTGTCAAATGATAGTTGACCCTCAACTATGTGTTAAATGATATATGATACTCAACTATGTGTCAAATGATAGATGATACTCAACTATGTGTCAAATGATATGTTAACCCTCAACTATGTGTCCAATGATAGATGATACTCAACTATGTGTCAAATGATAGATGATACTCAACTATGTGTTAAATGATAGATGATGCTCAACGATGTGCCAAATGATAGATGATACTCAACTATGTGTCAAATGATAGTTGACCCTCAACTATGTGTCAAATGATATGTTAACCCTCAACTATATGTCAACTGATAGTTGGCCCTCAACTATGTGTCAAATGATAGATGATACTCAACTATGTGTCAAATGATAGTTGACCCTCAACTATGTGTCAACTGATAGATGATACTCAACTATGTGTCAAATGATAGATGATACTCACCTATGTGTCAAATGATAATTGACCCTCAACTATGTGTCAAATGATAGATGATACTCAACTATGTGTCAAATGATAGTTATCCCTCAACTATGTGTCAAAGGATATGTTAACCCTCAACTATGTGTCAACTGATAGATGACCCTCAACTATGTGTCAAATGATAGATGATACTCAACTATGTGTCAACTGATAGTTGACCCTTAACTATGTGTCAAATGATAGTTGACCCTCAACTATGTGTCAAATGATAGATGATACTTAACAATGTGTCAACTGATAGATGATACTCAACTATGCGTCATATGATAGATGATACTCAACTATGTGCCAAATGATAGTTGACCCTCAACTATGTGTCAAATGATAGATGATGCTCAACTATGTGTCAAATGATAGTTGACCCTCAACTATGTGTCAACTGATAGATGATACTCAACTATGTGTCAAATGATAGATGATACTCACCTATGTGTCAAATGATATTTGACCCTCAACTATGTGTCAAATGATAGTTGACCCTCAACTATGTGTCAAATGATAGATGATACTTAACAATGTGTCAAATGATAGATGATACTCAATTATGCGTCAAATGATAGATGATACTCAACTATGTGCCAAATGATAGTTGACCCTCAACTATGTGTCAAATGATAGATGATACTCAACTATGTGTCAAATGATAGTTGACCCTCAACTATGTGTCAACTGATAGATGATACTCAACTATGTGTCAAATGATAGATGATACTCACCTATGTGTCAAATGATAGTTGACCCTCAACTATGTGTCAAATGATAGATGATACTCAACTATGTGTCAAATGATAGTTATCCCTCAACTATGTGTCAAAGGATATGTTAACCTTTAACTATGTGTCAACTGATAGATGACCCTCAACTATGTGTCAAATGATAGATGATACTCAACTATATGTCAAATGATAGTTGACCCTCAACTATGTGTCAAATTATAGTTGACCCTTAACTATGTGTCAAATGATAGATGATACTCAACTATGTGTCAAATGATAGATGATACTCAACTATGTGTCAAATGATAGATGATACTCAACTATGTGTCAAATGATAGTTGACCCTCAACTATGTGTCAAATGATATGTTAACCCTCAACTATGTGTCAACTGATAATTGACCATCAACTATGTGTCAAATGATAGATAATACTCAACTATGAGTCAAATGATAGTTGACCCTCAACTATGTGTCAAATGATAGATGATACTCAACTATGTGTCAAATGATAGTTAACCCTCAACTATGTGTCAAATGATAGTTGACCTTCAACTATGTGTCAAATGATAGATGATACTTAACTATGTGTCAAACAATAGTTATCCCTCAACTATGTGTCAAAGGATATGTTAACCCTCAACTATATGTCAATTGATAGATGACCCTCAACTATGTGTCAAATGATAGATGATACTCAACTATGTGTCAAATGATAGTTGACCCTCAACTATGTGTCAAATGATAGTTGACCCTCAACTATGTGTCAAATGATAGATGATACTTAACAATGTGTCAAATGATAGATGATACTCAACTATGCGTCAAATGATAGATGATACTCAACTATGTGCCAAATGATAGTTGACCCTCAACTATGTGTCAAATGATATGTTAACCCTCAACTATGTGTCAACTGATAGTTGACCCTTAACTATGTGTCAAATGATAGATGATACTCAACTATGTGTCAAATGATAGTTTACCCTCAACTATATGTCAAATGATAGATGATACTCAACTATGTGTCAAAGGATGTGTTAACCCTCAACTATGTGTCAAATGATAGTTGACCCTCAACTATGTGTCAAATGATAGTTGACCCTCAACTATGTGTTAAATGATA
Organism: Lathyrus tuberosus; assembly: GCA_022829125.1. Taxonomy (NCBI): domain Eukaryota; kingdom Viridiplantae; phylum Streptophyta; class Magnoliopsida; order Fabales; family Fabaceae; genus Lathyrus; species Lathyrus tuberosus. Next base: position 3,019,121 of record JALAZF010000193.1, read on the forward strand.
TATGATACTCAACTATGTGTCAAATGATAGATGATACTCAACTATGTGTCAAATGATATGTTAACCCTCAACTATGTGTCCAATGATAGATGATACTCAACTATGTGTCAAATGATAGATGATACTCAACTATGTGTTAAATGATAGATGATGCTCAACGATGTGCCAAATGATAGATGATACTCAACTATGTGTCAAATGATAGTTGACCCTCAACTATGTGTCAAATGATATGTTAACCCTCAACTATGTGTCAACTGATAGTTGGCCCTCAACTATGTGTCAAATGATAGATGATACTCAACTATGTGTCAAATGATAGTTGACCCTCAATTATGTGTCAACTGATAGATGATACTCAACTATGTGTCAAATGATAGATGATACTCACCTATGTGTCAAATGATAGTTGACCCTCAACTATGGGTCAAATGATAGATGATACTCAACTATGTGTCAAATGATAGTTATCCCTCAACTATGTGTCAAAGGATATGTTAACCCTCAACTATGTGTCAACTGATAGATGATCCTCAACTATGTGTCAAATGATAGATGATACTCAACTATGTGTCAACTGATAGTTGACCCTTAACTATGTGTCAAATGATAGATGATACTCAACTATGTGTCAAATGATAGTTGACCCTCAATTATATGTCAAATGATAGATGATACTCAACTATGTGTCAAAGGATGTGTTAACCCTTAACTATGTGTCAAATGATAGCTGACCCTCAACTATGTGTTAAATGATATATGATACTCAACTATGTGTCAAATGATAGATGATACTCAACTATGTGTCAAATGATATGTTAACCCTCAACTATGTGTCAAATGATAGATGATACTCAACTATGTGTCAAATGATAGATGATACTCAACTATGTGTCAAATGATAGATGATGCTCAACGATGTGCCAAATGATAGATGATACTCAACTATGTGTCAAATGATAGTTGACCCTCAACTATGTGTCAAATGATATGTTAACCCTCAACTATGTGTCAACTGATAGTTGACCCTCAACTATGTGTCAAATGATAGATGATAATTAACTATGTGTCAAATGATAGTTGACCCTCAACTATGTGTCAACTGATAGATGATACTCAACTATGTGTTAAATGATAGATGATACTCACCTATGTGTCAAATGATAGTTGACCCTCAACTATGTGTCAAATGATAGATGATACTCAACTATGTGTCAAATGATAGTTATCCCTCAACTATATGTCAAAGGATATGTTAACCCTCAACTATGTGTTAACTGATAGATGACCCTCAACTATGTGTCAAATGATAGATGATACTCAACTATGTGTCAAATGATAGTTGACCCTCAACTATGTTTCAAATGATAGTTGACCCTTAACTATGTGTCAAATGATAGATGATACTCAACTATGTGTCAAATGATAGATGATACTCAACTATGTGTTAAATGATAGATGATACTCAACTATGTGTCAAATGATAGTCGACCCTCAACTATGTGTCAAATGATATGTTAACCCTCAACTATGTGTCAACTGATAATTGACCCTCAACTATGAGTCAAATGATAGATGATACTCAACTATGAGTCAAATGATAGTTGACCCTCAACTATGTGTCAAATGATATATGACACTCAACTATATGTCAAATGATAGTTGACCCTAAACTATGTGTCAAATGATAGTTGACCTTCAACTATGTGTCAAATGATAGATGATACTTAACTATGTGTCAAACAATAGTTATCCCTCAACTATGTGTCAAAGGATATGTTAACCCTCAACTATGTGTCAATTGATAGATGACCCTCAACTATGTGTCAAATGATAGATGATACTCAACTATGTGTCAAATGATAGTTGACCCTCAACTATGTGTCAAATGATAGTTGACCCTCAACTATGTGTCAAATGATAGATGATACTCAACAATGTGTCAAATGATAGATGATACTCAACTATGTGTCAAATGATAGATGATACTCAACTATGTGCCAAATGATAGTTGACCCTCAACTATGTGTCAAATGATATGTTAACCCTTAACTATGTGTCAAATGATAGATGATACTCAACTATGTGTCAAATGATAGATGATACTCAACTATATGTCAAATAATAGATGATACTTAACTATGTGTCAAACAATAGTTATCCCTCAACTATGTGTCAAAGGATATGTTAACCCTCAACTATGTGTCAAATGATAGTTGACCCTCAACTATGTGTCAAATGATAGATGATACTCAACTATGTGTCAAATAATAGATGATACTCAACTATGTGTCAAATGATATGTTAACCCTCAACTATGTGTCAAATGATAGATGATACTCAACTATGTGTCAAATGATAGATGATACTCAACTATATGTCAAATAATAGATGATACTCAACTATGTGTCAAATGATAGTTGACCCTTAACTATGTGTCAAATGATATGTTAACCCGCAACTATGTATCAACTGATAGATGATATTCAACTATGTGTCAACTGATAGATGATACTCAACTATGTGTCAACTGATATATGATACTCAACTATGTCTCAAATGATAGTTGACCTTCAACTATGTGTCAAATGATAGTTATCCCTCAACTATGTGTCAAATGATAGATGATACTCAACTATGTGTCAAATGATAGTTGACCCTCAACAATGTGTCAAATGATAGTTGACCCTCAACTATGTGTCAAATGATAGATGATACTCAACAATATGTCAAATGATAGATGATACTCAACTATGTGTCAAATGATAGATGATACTCAACTATGTGCCAAATGATAGTTGACCCTCAACTATGTGTTAAATGATATGTTAACCCTTAACTATGTGTCAACTGATAGTTGACCCTTAACTATGTGTCAAATGATAGATGATACTCAACTATGTGTCAAATGATAGTTGACCCTCAACTATGTGTCAAATGATAGATGATACTCAACTATGTGTCAAATGATAGATGATACTCAACTATGTGTCAAATGATATGTTAACCCTCAACTATGTGTCAAATGATAGATGATACTCAACTATGTGTCAAATGATAGATGATACTCAACTATGTGTCAAATAATAGATCATACTCAACTATGTGTCAAATGATAGTTGACCCTTAACTATGTGTCAAATGATATGTTAACCCGCAACTATGTATCAACTGATAGATGATATTCAACTATGTGTCAACTGATATATGATACTCAACTATGTCTCAAATGATAGTTGACCTTCAACTATGTGTCAAATGATAGTTATCCCTCAACTATGTGTCAAAGGATATGTTAACCCTCAACTATGTGTCAACTGATAGTTGACCCTCAACTATGTGTCAACTGATAGATGATACTCAACTATGTGTCAAATGATAGATGATACTCAACTATGTGTCAAATGATAGTTGACCCTCAACTATGTGTCAAATGATAGATGATACTCAACTATGTGTCAAATGATAGTTGACCCTCAACTATGTGTCAAATGATAGTTGACCCTCAACTATGTAACAATTGATAGATGATACTCAACTATGTGTCAAATGATAGATGATACTCAACTATGTGTCAAATGATAGTTGACCCTCAACTATGTGTCAAATGATAGATGATACTCAACTATGTGTCAAATGATAGTTATCCCTTAACTATGTGTCAAAACATATGTTAACCCCTAACTATGTGTCAACTGATAGATGATACTCAACTGTGTGTCAAAGGATATGTTAACCCTCAACTATGTGTCAAATGATAGCTGACCCTCAACTATGTGTCAACTGATAGATGATACTCAACTATGTGTCAAATGATAGATGATACTCACCTATGTGTCAAATGATAGTTGACCCTCAACTATGTGTCAAATGATATATGATACTCAACTATGTGTCAAATGATAGTTGACCCTCAACTATGTGTCAAATGATACATGATACTCAACTATGTGTCAAATGATAGTTGACCCTCAACTATGTGTCATATGATAGTTGACCCTCAACTATGTTTCAAATGATAGATGATACTCAATTATGTGTCAAATGATAGAGGATACTCAGCTATGTGTCAAATGATATGTTAACCCTCAACTATGTGTCAAATGATAGATGATACTCAACTATGTGTCAAATGATAGATGATACTCAACTATGTGTCAAATTATAGATGATACTCAACTATGTATCAAATGATAGATGATACTCAACTATGTGTCAAATGATAGTTGACCCTCAACTATGTGTCAAATGATAGATGATACTCAACTATGTGTCAAATGATAGTTAACCCTCAACTATGTGTCAAATGATAGTTGACCTTCAACTATGTGTCAAATGATAGATGATACTTAACTATGTGTCAAACAATAGTTATCCCTCAACTATGTGTCAAAGGATATGTTAACCCTCAACTATGTGTCAATTGATAGATGACCCTCAACTATGTGTCAAATGATAGATGATACTCAACTATGTGTCAAATGATAGTTGACCCTCAACTATGTGTCAAATGATAGTTGACCCTCAACTATGTGTCAAATGATAGATGATACTTAACAATGTGTCAAATGATAGATGATACTCAACTATGCGTCAAATGATAGATGATACTCAACTATGTGCCAAATGATAGTTGACCCTCAACTATGTGTCAAATGATATGTTAACTCTCAACTATGTGTCAACTGATAGTTGACCCTTAACTATGTGTCAAATGATAGATGATACTCAACTATGTGTCAAATGATAGTTGACCCTCAACTATATGTCAAATGATAGATGATACTCAACTATGTGTCAAAGGATGTGTTAACCCTCAACTATGTGTCAAATGATAGTTGACCCTCAACTATGTGTTAAATGATATATGATACTCAACTATGTGTCAAATGATAGATGATACTCAACTATGTGTCAAATGATATGTTAACCCTCAACTATGTGTCCAATGATAGATGATACTCAACTATGTGTCAAATGATAGATGATACTCAACTATGTGTCAAATGATAGATGATGCTCAACGATGTGCCAAATGATAGATGATACTCAACTATGTGTCAAATGATAGTTGACCCTCAACTATGTGTCAAATGATATGTTAACCCTCAACTATGTGTCAACTGATAGTTGACCCTTAACTATGTGCAAATGATAGATGATACTCAACTTTGTGTCAAATGATAGTTGACCCTCAACTATGTGTCAACTGATAGATGATACTCAACTATGTGTCAAATGATAGATGATACTCACCTATGTGTCAAATGATAGTTGACCCTCAACTATGTGTCAAATGATATATGATACTCAACTATGTGTCAAATGATAGTTGACCCTCAACTATGTGTCAAATGATACATGATACTCAACTATGTGTCAAATGATAGTTGACCCTCAACTATGTGTCAAATGATAGTTGACCCTCAACTATGTTTCAAATGATAGATGATACTCAATTATGTGTCAAATGATAGAGGATACTCAACTATGTGTCAAATGATATGTTAACCCTCAACTATGTGTCAAATGATAGATGATACTCAACTATGTGTCAAATGATAGATGATACTCAACTATGTGTCAAATTATAGATGATACTCAACTATGTGTCAAATGATAGATGATACTTAATAATGTGTCAAATGATAGATGATACTCAACTATGCGTCAAATGATAGATGATACTCAACTATGTGCCAAATGATAGTTGACCCTCAACTATGTGTCAAATGATATGTTTACCCTCAACTATGTGTCAACTGATAGTTGACCCTTAACTATGTGTCAAATGATAGATGATACTCAACTATGTGTAAAATGATAGTTGACCCTCAACTATATGTCAAATGATAGATGATACTCAACTATGTGTCAAAGGATGTGTTAACCCTCAACTATGTGTCAAATGATAGTTGACCCTCAACTATGTGTTAAATGATATATGATACTCAACTATGTGTTAAATGATAGATGATACTCAACTATGTGTCAAATGATATGTTAACCCTCAACTATGTGTCCAATGATAGATGATACTCAACTATGTGTCAAATGATAGATGATACTCAACTATGTGTCAAATGATAGATGATGCTCAACGATGTGCCAAATGATAGATGATACTCAACTATGTGCCAAATGATAGTTGACCCTCAACTATGTGTCAAATGATATGTTAACCCTTAACTATGTGTCAAATGATAGATGATACTCAACTATGTGTCAAATGATAGATGATACTCAACTATATGTCAAATAATAGATGATACTTAACTATGTGTCAAACAATAGTTATCCCTTAACTATGTGTCAAAGGATATGTTAACCCTCAACTATGTGTCAAATGATAGTTGACCCTCAACTATGTGTCAAATGATAGATGATACTCAACTATGTGTCAAATGATAGATGATACTCAACTATGTGTCAAATGATATGTTAACCCTCAACTATGTGTCAAATGATAGATGATACTCAACTATGTGTCAAATGATAGATGATACTCAACTATATGTCAAATAATAGATGATACTCAACTATGTGTCGAATGATAGTTGACCCTTAACTATGTGTCAAATGATATGTTAACCCGCAACTATGTATCATCTGATAGATGATATTCAACTATGTGTCAACTGATAGATGATACTCAACTATGTGTCAACTGATATATGATACTCAACTATGTCTCAAATGATAGTTGACCTTCAACTATGTGTCAAATGATAGTTATCCCTCAACTATGTGTCAAATGATAGATGATACTCAACTATGTGTCAAATGATAGTTGACCCTCAACTATGTGTCAAATGATAGTTGACCCTCAACTATGTGTCAAATGATAGATGATACTCAACAATGTGTCAAATGATAGATGATACTCAACTATGTGTCAAATGATAGATGATACTCAACTATGTGCCAAATGATAGTTGACCCTCAACTATGTGTTAAATGATATGTTAACCCTTAACTATGTGTCAACTGATAGTTGACCCTTAACATTGTGTCAAATGATAGATGATACTCAACTATGTGTCAAATGATAGTTGACCCTCAACTATGTGTCAAATGATAGATGATACTCAACTATGTGTCAAATGATAGATGATACTCAACTATGTGTTAAATGATATGTTAACCCTCAACTATGTGTCAAATGATAGATGATACTCAACTATGTGTCAAATGATAGATGATACTCAACTATGTGTCAAATAATAGATCATACTCAACTATGTGTCAAATGATAGTTGACCCTTAACTATGTGTCAAATGATATGTTAACCCGCAACTATGTATCAACTGATAGATGATATTCAACTATGTGTCAACTGATATATGATACTCAACTATGTCTCAAATGATAGTTGACCTTCAACTATGTGTCAAATGATAGTTATCCCTCAACTATGTGTCAAAGGATATGTTAACCCTCAACTATGTGTCAACTGATAGTTGACCCTCAACTATGTGTCAACTGATAGATGATACTCAACTATGTGTCAAATGATAGATGATACTCAACTATGTGTCAAATGATAGTTGACCCTCAACTATGTGTCAAATGATAGATGATACTCAACTATGTGTCAAATGATAGTTGACCCTCAACTATGTGTCAAATGATAGTTGACCCTCAACTATGTAACAATTGATAGATGATACTCAACTATGTGTCAAATGATAGATGATACTCAACTATGTGTCAAATGATAGTTGACCCTCAACTATGTGTCAAATGATAGATGATACTCAACTATGTGTCAAATGATAGTTATCCCTTAACTATGTGTCAAAACATATGTTAACCCCTAACTATGTGTTAACTGATAGATGATACTCAACTGTGTGTCAAAGGATATGTTATCCCTCAACTATGTGTCAAATGATAGCTGGCCCTCAACTATGTGTCAACTGATAGATGATACTCAACTATGTGTCAAATGATAGATGATACTCACCTATGTGTCAAATGATAGTTGACCCTCAACTATGTGTCAAATGATATATGATACTCAACTATGTGTCAAATGATAGTTGACCCTCAACTATGTGTCAAATGATACATGATACTCAACTATGTGTCAAATGATAGTTGACCCTCAACTATGTGTCATATGATAGTTGACCCTCAACTATGTTTCAAATGATAGATGATACTCAATTATGTGTCAAATGATAGAGGATACTCAGCTATGTGTCAAATGATATGTTAACCCTCAACTATGTGTCAAATGATAGATGATACTCAACTATGTGTCAAATGATAGATGATACTCAACTATGTGTCAAATTATAGATGATACTCAACTATGTGTCAAATGATAGATGATACTCAACTATGTATCAAATGATAGTTGACCCTCAACTATGTGTCAAATGATAGATGATACTCAACTATGTGTCAAATGATAGTTAACCCTCAACTATGTGTCAAATGATAGTTGACCTTCAACTATGTGTCAAATGATAGATGATACTTAACTATGTGTCAAACAATAGTTATCCCTCAACTATGTGTCAAAGGATATGTTAACCCTCAACTATGTGTCAATTGATAGATGACCCTCAACTATGTGTCAAATGATAGATGATACTCAACTATGTGTCAAATGATAGTTGACCCTCAACTATGTGTCAAATGATAGTTGACCCTCAACTATGTGTCAAATGATAGATGATACTTAACAATGTGTCAAATGATAGATGATACTCAACTATGCGTCAAATGATAGATGATACTCAACTATGTGCCAAATGATAGTTGACCCTCAACTATGTGTCAAATGATATGTTAACTCTCAACTATGTGTCAACTGATAGTTGACCCTTAACTATGTGTCAAATGATAGATGATACTCAACTATGTGTCAAATGATAGTTGACCCTCAACTATATGTCAAATGATAGATGATACTCAACTATGTGTCAAAGGATGTGTTAACCCTCAACTATGTGTCAAATGATAGTTGACCCTCAACTATGTGTTAAATGATATATGATACTCAACTATGTGTCAAATGATAGATGATACTCAACTATGTGTCAAATGATATGTTAACCCTCAACTATGTGTCCAATGATAGATGATACTCAACTATGTGTCAAATGATAGATGATACTCAACTATGTGTCAAATGATAGATGATGCTCAACGATGTGCCAAATGATAGATGATACTCAACTATGTGTCAAATGATAGTTGACCCTCAACTATGTGTCAAATGATAGGTTAACCCTCAACTATGTGTCTACTGATAGTTGACCCTCAACTATGTGCAAATGATAGATGATACTCAACTATGTGTCAAATGATAGTTGACCCTCAACTATGTGTCAACTGATAGATGATACTCAACTATGTGTCAAATGATAGATGATACTCACCTATGTGTCAAATGATAGTTGACCCTCAACTATGTGTCAAATGATATATGATACTCAACTATGTGTCAAATGATAGTTGACCCTCAACTATGTGTCAAATGATACATGATACTCAACTATGTGTCAAATGATAGTTGACCCTCAACTATGTGTCAAATGATAGTTGACCCTCAACTATGTTTCAAATGATAGATGATACTCAATTATGTGTTAAATGATAGAGGATACTCAACTATGTGTCAAATGATATGTTAACCCTCAACTATGTGTCAAATGATAGATGATACTCAACTATGTGTCAAATGATAGATGATACTCAACTATGTGTCAAATTATAGATGATACTCAACTATGTGTCAAATGATAGATGATACTCAACTATGTGTCAAATCATAGTTGACCCTTAACTATGTGTCAAATGATAGATGATACTCAACTATGTGTCAAATGATAGTTAACCCTCAACTATGTGTCAAATGATAGTTAACCTTCAACTATGTGTCAAATGATAGATGATACTTAACTATGTGTCAAACAATAGTTATCCCTCAACTATGTGTCAAAGGATATGTTAACCCTCAACTATGTGTCAATTGATAGATGACCCTCAACAATGTGTCAAATGATAGATGATACTCAACTATGTGTCAAATGATAGTTGACCCTCAACTATGTGTCAAATGATAGTTGACCCTCAACTATGTGTCAAATGATAGATGATACTTAATAATGTGTCAAATGATAGATGATACTCAACTATGCGTCAAATGATAGATGATACTCAACTATGTGCCAAATGATAGTTGACCCTCAACTATGTGTCAAATGATATGTTAACCCTCAACTATGTGTCAACTGATAGTTGACCCTTAACTATGTGTCAAATGATAGATGATACTCAACTATGTGTAAAATGATAGTTGACCCTCAACTATATGTCAAATGATAGATGATACTCAACTATGTGTCAAAGGATGTGTTAACCCTCAACTATGTGTCAAATGATAGTTGACCCTCAACTATGTGTTAAATGATATATGATACTCAACTATGTGTTAAATGATAGATGATACTCAACTATGTGTCAAATGATATGTTAACCCTCAACTATGTGTCCAATGATAGATGATACTCAACTATGTGTCAAATGATAGATGATACTCAACTATGTGTCAAATGATAGATGATGCTCAACGATGTGCCAAATGATAGATGATACTCAACTATGTGTCAAATGATAGTTGACCCTCAACTATGTGTCAAATGATATGTTAACCCTCAACTATGTGTCAACTGATAGTTGACCCTCAACTATGTGCAAATGATAGATGATACTCAACTATGTGTCAAATGATAGTTGACCCTCAACTATGTGTCAACTGATAGATGATACTCAACTATGTGTCAAATGATAGATGATACTCACCTATGTGTCAAATGATAGTTGACCCTCAACTATGTGTCAAATGATATATGATACTCAACTATGTGTCAAATGATAGTTGACCCTCAACTATGTGTCAAATGATACATGATACTCAACTATGTGTCAAATGATAGTTAACCCTCAACTATGTGTGAAATGATAGTTGACCCTCAACTATGTTTCAAATGATAGATGATACTCAATTAAGTGTCAAATGATAGAGGATACTCAACTATGTGTCAAATGATATGTTAACCCTCAACTATGTGTCAAATGATAGATGATACTCAACTATGTGTCAAATGATAGATGATACTCAACTATGTGTCAAATTATAGATGATACTCAACTATGTGTCAAATGATAGATGATACTCAACTATGTGTCAAATGATAGTTGACCCTCAACTATGTGTCAAATGATAGATGATACTCAACTATGTGTCAAATGATAGTTAACCCTCAACTATGTGTCAAATGATAGTTAACCTTCAACTATGTGTCAAATGATAGATGATACTTAACTATGTGTCAAACAATAGTTATCCCTCAATTATGTGTCAAAGGATATGTTAACCCTCAACTATGTGTCAATTGATAGATGACCCTCAACTATGTGTCAAATGATAGATGATACTCAACTATGTGTCAAATGATAGTTGACCCTCAACTATGTGTCAAATGATAGTTGACCCTCAACTATGTGTCAAATGATAGATGATACTTAATAATGTGTCAAATGATAGATGATACTCAACTATGCGTCAAATGATAGATGATACTCAACTATGTGCCAAATGATAGTTGACCCTCAACTATGTGTCAAATGATATGTTAACCCTCAACTATGTGTCAACTGATAGTTGACCCTTAACTATGTGTCAAATGATAGATGATACTCAACTATGTGTCAAATGATAGTTGACCCTCAACTATATGTCAAATGATAGATGATACTCAACTATGTGTCAAAGGATGTGTTAACCCTCAACTATGTGTCAAATGATAGTTGACCCTCGACTATGTGTTAAATGATATATGATACTCAACTATGTGTCAAATGATAGATGATACTCAACTATGTGTCAAATGATATGTTAACCCTCAACTATGTGTCCAATGATAGATGATACTCAACTATGTGTCAAATGATAGATGATACTCAACTATGTGTCAAATGATAGATGATGCTCAACGATGTGCCAAATGATAGATGATACTCAACTATGTGTCAAATGATAGTTGACCCTCAACTATGTGTCAAATGATATGTTAACCCTCAACTATGTGTCAACTGATAGTTGACCCTCAACTATATGTCAAATGATAGATGATAATCAACTATGTGTCAAATGATAGTTGACCCTCAACTATGTGTCAACTGATAGATGATACTCAACTATGTGTCAAATGATAGATGATACTCACCTATGTGTCAAATGATAGTTGACCCTCAATTATGTCTCAAATGATAGATGATACTCAACTATGTGTCAAATGATAGTTATCCCTCAACTATGTGTCAAAGGATATGTTAACCCTCAACTATGTGTCAACTGATAGATGACCCTCAACTATGTGTCAAATGATAGATGATACTCAACTATGTGTCAACTGATAGTTGACCCTTAACTATGTGTCAAATGATAGATGATACTCAACTATGTGTCAAATGATAGTTGACCCTCAATTATATGTCAAATGATAGATGATACTCAACTATGTGTCAAAGGATGTGTTAACCCTTAACTATGTGTCAAATGATAGTTGACCCTCAACTATGTGTTAAATGATATATGATACTCAACTATGTGTCAAATGATAGATGATACTCAACTATGTGTCAAATGATATGTTAACCCTCAACTATCTGTCAAATGATAGATGATACTCAACTATGTGTCAAATGATAGATGATACTCAACTATGTGTCAAATGATAGATGATGCTCAACGATGTGCCAAATGATAGATGATACTCAACTATGTGTCAAATGATAGTTGACCCTCAACTATGTGTCAAATGATATGTTAACCCTCAACTATGTGTCAACTGATAGTTGACCCTCAACTATGTGTCAAATGATAGATGATACTCAACTATGTGTCAAATGATAGTTGACCCTCAACTATGTGTCAACTGATAGATGATACTCAACAATGTGTCAAATGATAGATGATACTCACCTATGTGTCAAATGATAGTTGACCCTCAACTATGTGTCAAATGATAGATGATACTCAACTATGTGTCAAATGATAGTTATCCCTCAACTATATGTCAAAGGATATGTTAACCCTCAACTATGTGTCAACTGATAAATGACCCTCAACTATGTGTCAAATGATAGATGATACTCAACTATGTGTCAAATGATGGTTGACCCTCAACTATGTTTCAAATGATAGTTGACCCTTAACTATGTGTCAAATGATAGATGATACTCAACTATGTGTCAAATGATAGATGATACTCAACTATGTGTCAAATGATAGATGATACTCAACTATGTGTCAAATGATAGTTGACCCTCAACTATGTGTCAAATGATATGTTAACCCTCAACTATGTGTCAACTGATAATTGACCCTCAACTATGTGTCAAATGATAGATGATACTCAACTATGAGTTAAATGATAGTTGACCCTCAACTATGTGTCAAATGATAGATGATACTCAACTATGTGTCAAATGATAGTTGACCCTCAACTATGTGTCAAATGATAGTTGACCTTCAACTATGTGTCAAATGATAGATGATACTTAACTATGTGTCAAACAATAGTTATCCCTCAACTATGTGTCAAAGGATATGTTAACCCTCAACTATGTGTCAATTGATAGATGACCCTCAACTATGTGTCAAATGATAGATGATACTCAACTATGTGTCAAATGATAGTTGACCCTCAACTATGTGTCAAATGATATGTTAACCCTCAACTATGTGTCAACTGATAGTTGACCCTCAACTATGTGCAAATGATAGATGATACTCAACTATGTGTCAAATGATAGTTGACCCTCAACTATGTGTCAACTGATAGATGATACTCAACTATGTGTCAAATGATAGATGATACTCACCTATGTGTCAAATGATAGTTGACCCTCAACTATGTGTCAAATGATATATGATACTCAACTATGTGTCAAATGATAGTTGACCCTCAACTATGTGTCAAATGATAGATGATACTCAACTATGTGTCAAATGATAGATGATACTAAACTATGTGTCAAATGATATGTTAACCCTCAACTATGTGTCAAATGATAGATGATACTCAACTATGTGTCAAATGATAGATGATACTCAACTATGTGTCAAATAATAGATGATACTCAACTATGTGTCAAATGATAGTTGACCCTTAACTATGTGTCAAATGATATGTTAACCCGCAACTATGTGTCAACTGATAGATGATATTCAACTATGTGTCAACTGATAGATGATACTCAACTATGTGTCAACTGATATATGATACTCAACTATGTCTCAAATGATAGTTGACCTTCAACTATGTGTCAAATGATAGTTATCCCTCAACTATGTGTCAAAGGATATGTTAACCCTCAACTATGTGTCAACTGATAGTTGACCCTCAACTATGTGTTAACTGATAGATGATACTCAACTATGTGTCAAATGATAGATGATACTCAACTATGTGTCAAATGATAGTTGACCCTCAACTATGTGTCAAATGATAGATGATACTCAACTATGTGTCAAATGATAGTTGACCCTCAACTATGTGTCAAATGATAGTTGACCCTCAACTATGTGTCAATTGATAGATGATACTCAACTATGTGTCAAATGATAGATGATACTCAACTATGTGTCAAATGATAGTTGACCCTCAACTATGTGTCAAATGATAGATGATACTCAACTATGTGTCAAATGATAGTTATCCCTTAACTATGTGTCAAAACATATGTTAACCCCCAACTATGTGTCAACTGATAGATGATACTCAACTGTGTGTCAAAGGATATGTTAACCCTCAACTATGTGTCAAATGATAGTTGACCCTCAACTATGTGTCAAATGATAGATGATACTTAACTATGTGTCAAATGATAGTTATCCCTCAACTATGTGTCAAAGGATATGTTAACCCACAACTATGTGTCAACTGATAGATTACCCTAAACTATGTGTCAAATGATATATGATACTTAACTATGTGTCAAATGATAGTTGACCCTCAACTATGTGTCAAATGATAGTTGACCCTCAACTATGTGTCAAATGATATATGATACTCCCCTATGTGTCAAATGATAGTTGACCCTCAACTATGTGTCAAATGATACATGATACTCAACTATGTGTCAAATGATAGTTGACCCTCAACTATGTGTCAAATGATAGTTGACCCTCAACTATGTGTCAAATGATAGATGATACTCAATTATGTGTCAAATGATAGAGGATACTCAACTATGTGTCAAATGATATGTTAACCCTCAACTATGTGTCAAATGATAGATGATACTCAACTATGTGTCAAATGATAGATGATACTCAACTATGTGTCAAATTATAGATGATACTCAACTATGTGTCAAATGATAGATGATATTCAACTATGTGTCAAATGATAGTTGACCCTCAACTATGTGTCAAATGATATGTTAACCCGCAACTATGTGTCAACTGATAGATGATATTCAACTATGTGTCAACTGATAGATGATACTCAACTATGTGTGAACTGATATATGATACTCAACTATGTATCAAATGATAATTGACCTTCAACTATGTGTCAAATGATAGTTATCCCTCAACTATGTGTCAAAGGATATGTTACCCTCAACTATGTGTCAACTGATAGTTGACCCTCAACTATGTGTCAACTGATAGATGATACTCAACTATGTGTCAAATGATAGATGATACTCAACTATGTGTCAAATGATAGTTGACCCTTAACTATGTGTCAAATGATAGATGATACTCAACTATGTGTCAAATGATAGTTGACCCTCAACTATGTGTCTACTGATAGATGATACTCAACTATGTGTCAAATGATAGATGATACTCAACTATGTGTCAAATGATAGTTGATCCTCAAATATGTGTCAAATGATAGATGATACTCAACTATGTGTCAAATGATAGTTATCCCTCAACTATGTGTCAAAAGATATGTTAACCCTCCACTATGTGTCAACTGATAGATGATACTCAACTATGTGTCAAAGGATATGTTAACCCTCAACTATGTGTCAAATGATAGTTGACCCTCAACTATGTGTCAAATGATAGATGATACTCAACTATGTGTCAAAGGATATGTTAACCCTCAACTATGTATCAACTGATAGATGACCCTCAACTATGTGTCAAATGATAGATGATACTCAACTATGTGTCAAATGATAGATGATATCAACTATGTGTCAAGTGATATTATAACCCTCAACTATGTGTCAAATGATAAATGATACTCAAATATGTGTAAAATGATAGTTGACCCTCAACTATGTGTCAAATGTAGATGATACTCAACTATCTGTCAAATGATAGTTGACCCTCAACTATGTGTCAAATGATATGTTAACCCTCAACTATGTGTCAAATGATATGTTAACCCTCAACTATGTGTCAAATGATATGTTAACCCTCAACTATGTGTCAAATGATATGTTACAAAATTTTAAATTTTTTCTAAAATTCAAAAACTTTATTTTTCTAAACTAAAATTCAAAAACTATATTTTTTTATAAAATTCAAAAATTTTAATTATTTCTAAAATTTAAAAATTTTAATTTTTTCTAAAATTTACAAACTTTATTTTTCTAAACTAAACCCTAACCCTAACCGTAACCCTAATATAATAGTTGTGCAATTAAATATTATTATTTTTTAGAAACATTAATCAGAATTTGAAAAGGCAAATGGGCCGTGAAAGACTTCAATCCATATGTCCAGGCCATATAATGAGTGCAACCGATGAAAACGCACTATTCCCGCATAAAAGCGTTTTGTTCCTCCTTCCAGTTACCAAAAAGGTCCGTCATCTCGCGATCGTGAAAGATTAAAAGAGAAATCAACAGCAATGGTCGGCCACCGTCGAACAACTAATGCATCCGGGTACGATGGTTTTACAGTTTAGATAGATTTTTTGGTGGTTAATGGAAAAAAATATAAGTCTGTGTGTCGTTTGGTATTATCTGAATAGAAGTGTCATATTATTTTCATGCATGCAATGAAATTATTTAATAGATCCTGTGTTGTTTACATTTTAGTCTGGATGGCAAATGACTTGTCTTGTTCAGAAAAATCACTAAATGATTAATGTGAAAATTGTCATTATATGTTTGTAGTTCTGATGTCGTAGCTGAAGAAATTCCTGATAACGCTTGGGAAAAGGAAGTTTGGTTTGGATTCATTTCAAGCAAGAATGTTTTGGTAAGGGTTTTTATGTCCATATTTGCATATGTTTTAAAGCAAAAATTTAATGATTAACTGTTTATTGTTGTGTGTAGCACTTTCCTTGAGCTGTAACAAGGACTCAGCTAGGTTTCAACCAGAAATCGATTCAGCTTGTTGATGATGATACTGGGAAGACTTACCAAGCCAAGATACACTGTGCAAAGAGAGATGGAAAGGTTAATAAAATGGAGAAGTTTATAGGTCATGGATGATACGAATATGCTAAGCAAAAAAGGCTTAGAAGAAAGGATAGACTTCGGTTTTGGGTAACCTATCCAGGAGATCGACTTTATGTGAAGCTGGTGGAGCGTACAGTACTGGTTGGTAATGATTAGGGTTGTGACTAATGGTTAGGAGTAATGGTTAAGGTTTTTATGTAGTGTATGTGAATCTTTGTTTGTCTAAAAACTGGTTAAGGTCTTATGTAAGGTTTTTATGTGAAACTTTGTGATGTTAAATGTGTTTCAAGGATTTGTTAAGGTTTCCGTGTAAGGTGTTTATATACTATGAAAACTGTTTGCTATATTTGAATGTGGTCCCCATTTCTTTTGCTTGGTTATTCTTTTTTTGATATTGGATAGGCTTTGGTGGATGTGTGTATGTTTATGATTGTCACATTAAATTGAAAATGAATATGTTATAGATGTAAATGAAATGTGATTTGCAATGTAGATTGAATGAGTTTGGATGTGATTGAATGTGAAATATGACACAATATTCGTTTTGATTTGCATTGTGGCATGTCTTGGACCTTGATGAATTATCATAAGTGAATTATCACTGTGGCATGTCTTTCAAAATAATTAGAATGAATATTGTTTATAAATTCATCACTTCACCAATCAACTAAAACAATTCAAATGTAACACAAATGTAAATCAATTCAAATGTTTATAATGAATATTGTTTATAAATTCATCGCTTCACCAATCAACTAAAACAATTCAAATGTAACACAAATGTAAATCAATTCAAATGTTTATAATGAATATTGTTTATAAATTCATCACTTCACCAATCAACTAAAACAATTCAAATGTAACACAAATGTAAATCAATTCAAATGTTTATAATGAATATTGTTTATAAATTCATCACTTCACCAATCAACTAAAACAATTCAAATGTAACACAAATGTAAATCAATTCAAAAGGCAATATCATTAACTAGCAAGCACAAGAAGTGCAAGAAACAAAGAGTATGGCCACAATACAGTACAAAACAGAAAACATCAATCCTTGAAACAAGCAAGGGGAGCTGTGAACCACTCATACAACGACACACTATTACCAAATATACCAAACAACAGCACACTTTATAACCATAGCAACTTTATTGACCATTTTCCCCTTAACAGCAGCAACAGGACCCAGAAACCATTGTATCAGTTAACATTAACTTACTTTTAACTAAACAAAATAAAACTAAACATAAAAAAAAAACTTCCACCAGCAACATCATCTTTGGATTCGACGGTTCAAACGAGTCACGGTCATACTTCTAACTGGGGGATATTTGATGCTAAATCCCAACACATCTCCTCTTTCCAACCGCGTGTCCTTTGCAAGTTCATACCACCCGTGGCATATGAACTCCTCCACACAGTCCTCCTTCACATTTGTGTGAAGATCACAAAGACAAGTATCACCAGTCGCGGAATCAACAAGCTCTATGCTACTATTTCCTATTAAATCACAGTTCTTTAACACAGTCTGAGGTAATTGCTGCACATTTCAAAAGCAACCGTCAATTAAATTAAACGAACATCCTTACTATAATAACACATGCATGTATCAATGTGTTAGGTTGGATCAATGAAACAATAACTAACTTACCAAAACATTTTTCTGCATAATCTTTGGATCATTGACTTCTATCTTCCAAAGGCACCATGTTTGCCTTGCTGCACCATCACCAATGTTTGGATATTCAACAGCTACTTCTTCCACATTGCTGCACACAAATTACACACAAAGCATGTTAAGCAAACGCACTGCTCAAATTTTTCTACTTTAACTATAACCATTAGAGATCAGCCTTTGAAGTCTTACCTTGAAATAAAATCTGATCGTTTCAACCTCTTTGTGCTGTTCCTTTCAAACTCCACAAAGTTATCATCCATTAATTTTCCTCTCACATCTCTCAGATATACCACCTCCTCAAGGGATCTGGAAAAACGGATATTAAAACTACATACCAACAAAGAATAATCCATTAAAATTTAACATGGAGACTTCTTATTGATAGAATTTTACCTTCTCATGCCAATTGAAATGAAGTTCTTCTCTGATTCCATGTTAAAAAAATGGGTCGCAAATGACTTTGTGTTAATAGTTGATTCTCTGATTTTTATTCTTCCATTAGGGTTTAGGATAAATATAATTTTAATTTACCGACCACTCTGATTTTTAATCTTCCATACCGACCACTGTGAACCAAAACCTTTCTAATAATACAAATTTTAATTTTATAGTAAATATTAATTCCTCCATTGTGCTTTATTGTTCCATTTTTTAATAACACTAATTTTATTTTTTGACCAATAGTGGCTTTTAACACAAGTGACTATTCTCATTCCCATTTATTGTGCACCAACAGTTGCAGTTTTCAAGTGCATTGAAGACACAACATCTGACATGACTATTGGGCATTGGTATTCTAACCGTTGTGTTTTAATCATATTCATACTTTAACACTCCAACTGCTAAAACATTTTAACTAAGCACTTACTCTTCCAACACCTCACAAGTTTACAACTCCATTGACATTGGAAACACATTACAACTTCATAAACAATCAAAATGAAGCAAACATCTCCAGCAATAGGAAACAGATGCACAAAACGCAGCAAAACTGAAACGAATTCAACATATAAGATTAGCAAAAAGACTTTAAACATTTCAACTCATTCAAAACAAGTTAGGGACAGTTACTCTGAGACTCGCATGAAGCACCTACAAACTGAGATTATCGAGATATCATCCAGGTAATAAATCATTGTTTCCTACTTTCTACTTTAGCAGTCAATCATTTTCTTCCCTTTATACTTCACATATTATGGTTTGAAAATCCATGAGAACATTGGCAAGTGTGTGTTTCTGTGCCCTGGGCCATATTATGTGTATGTGTGTGTCTGAGATTCTATCATAAATTCAAGGTCTTACATGTGTTTGATTGATAATTTTTTGAATTTGAGAATCAAGTTTTCAATATCATATATGTTAGTTATAACACATTGTGGAACTTTATTTTGTATTCTACTTCGATACTATTACTAAACTGATTATTAAAATGATTTGAATAGCCATCATACTACTACATTGGGCAGTGACAACTACGAATCACATGGTTATGAATCCTCAACGTCTACACCTATCGTGGATCGCAAGCGTACCACTAAAAATTTTGCGGCAACTGAAAGGAAAGCCACAAAGTATAAAAGTAAGGCGACTATGGACACAACCTCGGCTCCCCCGAAAAACAACAAAGAGGAAAGGGGTAAGAGAAATATAAATGATGGGAAATTACAAAAGATTCGGAAGACGTTTTTCAGTCAAGATGAGGAACCCTGCGATAATGACTTTTACATCAACTGTCATTTAGGTGAATTTGTTGGATATGAAGGTGTTCATGCTCCTACTACAATTCCTGACGTAAGTATTGATTATTTATTTTCAATAAATCCTAATACTACACGATATTATATAATTTCTTGTTAAAACATTCTTTGTTTCATGTGTATTTAATGGCAGTGGATGCCAATCACATTTAGACCACCTCAAACCACGTATCTAAATGACATTTGTTCTTACACAGCCGCATACATCTTTATGGGCGACGAAGAAGAACTTAACGGGTATTTATTTTTAATACACATGTTAAAACCTAATAGTAAGTTTATTTATCACAGTTATTTTGATGATTATATTTATTTTCTCTGTAGTGATGAGGTTTTGGTCAAAACAACTACAAGTGTATATGGAGATAGGAAAGCTCTGAGGACGCTGATGCCAGAATGCCCTATGGACCATAAGGTTATTGTTAATATGATTATGAGTATATATCCCATTAATGTATAATTTTGTTAACATCATTTTCATTTGACTATACAGATTATCAATCTTGTCGTTTCAAGACAAAACTGGTTCATAAATAATATGGGAAAATCTAAGTCCTCTTGGTATCTGCCTACTGAGTTTGCGGTGAGTACTACTACTAATAGTACCCTCAAATGTACATTCCTTTAGTATTAATTATTGACTTAAGATACACTTATTCTAATTGCAGCAATATGCCCTGAGCGGACATCATACTGCTGAATATGTGAGGAATATATACCAACCTTCCAAATGAGACCAAAAGAATGGGTTTCCAAGGTGAGTTGTGTGTCACTTCGTTGCCAAAACAGTAGGCACATAAAAAAATTTCATCCTACTACTAAATATTAAGTTTTTGCAGATTTTTATTCCCATGAACGACATTGGAATGCACTGGTTTCTAATTGTTGTTGATTTTTTGGACAACAAATTGGTTTGGTTGGACTCATGGGATTGTCCTGAAAGACATTATATCAAACACCGTGCAATTAAAAAATTGGTATGCATGTGTGTGCGAATTGGTTTTTATACTGTCCAATCAATTGTTTAGCTTTGTTTAACTTTGGTTTGTACTATGTGGCAAGCCATATTTCTTGAGGAAATTTTGATGCATGAATCCTTTTATGATACCAAATCACCTAATCTTGTAATAACAACATTCAGCATATGTCAACTGACGTGCATTCAACAACGACCCGGATCGTAAGTACTCATACATTACTGTTTTTTATTCAATTGATAGTATTACCTATTATGTGTCACTAATGCACTTAGGGACTGAACGCAGAAATGATTGTGGAGTTTGGGTCTGCAAATGGATGATTAAGTGTTGCCTACAATGGTAGTATTTAGATAATATCACTGTAAGTTGAATTCATGTGAAAATGATTAATTTAATCATTTCTCTTGTAATTATATTTCTAATTGTCCTAAATGTTTTTAATTATATATAGGTTTCGACATCGACAAGAATGAAACTAGCACTATTTTTGGTACATTCAGCAAATAATGTGTTGCTAGATGAAGTGGTGTCAAGGTCAAAAGCTTATTGGAATTATCAGGAAAAGCGTCATAAGGCATCGCTGAAATGTGATTGAAGTTTGATGTTTTATGTTTGTATGATTGTGAAAACCATTTAACAGTTGAAGTTTTAAAACATTGTTTCATTTACATTGTTAGTAGGCTTATTTGTAGTTGCAGTGGCTGTTTCAGCTTACGTAATAGATGTTTACTATGTGATTTTGAATTTGGGAATTTTAAGACATCAAATACAGTTGCATTGTTTCAACTTATCACAGTTCAAGTTTTAAAACATCGTTGCTTTGTTTACTATGTGTTTTGACCTTTTTGACAAATTCAAAACAAAATACTACTAGTACTAGTATATGACAAATACACACCAAATCACAAAAATGATGATTTTTCACATCTGGATTTCACATACCTCTTTTATCTGGCCATGCACAATAGAATTGAACTAACGTCTGACTTGAGCGGTTCCAAGTTGACTTCACCTCTATTCAACACGATGCATACTCATATAGGCTGATTCAAAATGCAACAAAACCACATTGTATCATCAAATCCAAATCATAAGCTCACCGTGATGATCAAATATTCAATTCGGACTTTTTACAAAATAATACTAAATAAAATTTTAGACTAATTTTAAACACAATTTTTGACTAATCACTTACCACACTTTTAGACTACTTTTAAATGCATCAATTTTCCTGCAGCCATCAGGTGATCTCTGAAGACTGTACCACCTCCAAACTACTTCTTGAAGTTAGCATAAAAATGCATTAGACAAAATCTGTTTTCAATATCAGTATACTCTTCCTCAAATACTTGCACTATTCCCTAAACACATAATAACATAGATCATTAGTAGAATATAATGACAAGCAATTACAATAACCACCAATGGACCATTACACATACCTTTTGCTGATCAAATATGAAGTCGAACCTACTCTCAACACCAATGTCATCAAGAAGTAACTTGACAAACCAGCTCCAAGAGTCCTTGGTGAAGCTTATCTACAACCACAATCTTCTACTTCTCAAACGTAACTAACAACATTGAAAATCGAAATCATTACATTTGAAACCCATATACAGAAAACAAAATCAGGCATAAACCCTAATTCCCAAATTGAAATACCCATATATAAAAAACAAATTCAAGCATGAACCCTAATTCCCAAATTGAAATCAAATTTAACACCTCCAATTATAATTTATTCGAAATCAGTAAATCATAATAACTAATTTCAAATAAATATAACAAACAATTTCGTATTCACCTTAGCAACTGTGTCTTCAATACGAATGCCACCCTCGAATGATAATTGTGGCGTTATATCCGATGAGCAATTGAATCGGAAAACGCCATAGAATCGGAATCTGAGGTTGTTATCTAGAGTGTGAGCTTGCTATTAGAGAGAGTCATGTTGGGAGAACCTGTGAGGTGGTGTTTGGAGTGGTCCGATAATGGTGGTTTGAAGGTGGAAAAATGAAGAACGAAGAAGAACAAGAAGACCAAATTAATTGATACTCTATTTTTTTATTTGCAAATTATATAATTTAAATTTAAATAAATATTATATTTAAAATTGTCTATCATTATTATTAATTTAATGAAGGACTGATATGCAATAAATAAAAGTTTTAAATAAAAAGAGGTTCACTATAAATGTGTTGCACTATAACGCTGATGTGGCGTTGATTAAATTAGGGCTTGTTTCTTATTGGTCAGATTAATGACTTCACCAAAGAAGTCATTTTAGTGACTTCACCCAAGAAGCTCCCATTTAATATTTAAAATTTGCTTTTTCTAACCAAACTACTCTTTCTAGACATAAGATTACAAACTTTATTCCAATTCATTTGAATTTGTTAACAACTATATTGTATAGTACAAGAAATAGTTTGAAAGCAGTTGTTTCATTTTCATTTGTTAACTGTTGTAACAAACGATACCAAATAACAAATTCTTGTTTGAGAAACGAAGTTTCTTGGATGAACATGAAACGGTTAGAACAAAGAGAGAAGGAAGAAAGAAGGAGAATAGGATTAGGACAAACTGTTTTTCTATTCACTTACTTAATTAGGGTAAAAATGATAACAAGTGAATAACAACAATTGGTCTCTCTCAATAACCTGAGAGATCTAGCCTATTTATAGGCTACTATGTTA
Source organism: Lathyrus tuberosus (assembly GCA_022829125.1). Classification (NCBI taxonomy): domain Eukaryota; kingdom Viridiplantae; phylum Streptophyta; class Magnoliopsida; order Fabales; family Fabaceae; genus Lathyrus; species Lathyrus tuberosus. The sequence goes on from JALAZF010000193.1 coordinate 3,043,699, forward strand.
ACTAAATAACAAGCTAACCTAAACAATTGAATCCATAACACAAGGCCCAATTCGACATTACATACTAGAACTAACTTCGACGACAGCATGTAACACTTCGACATCAGCATGTGAACCAGCTTCGACTTCATGCTTGTCTCCTGTCGAAACATGAAAGCTATCCCTGTTGTAAACATCCATGTCGACAGCACTAGAGTTCGATCCAATATCTCACAAATCTCCACCTTAGAACAAACTCTACAATAATAGGGAATAATCTAGCTTTCATCATGCAGCTTTATCAACTACATACAGTGGAAAAACTTGCAGTTCGGTAATGTCTTGGTGATCATATCAACAACATTGTCATCAGTCGAAACCTTCAGCACTTGGACTTCTCCACGCTCGACTATCTTTCTAACGAAATACGGCCTTACATCGATGTGCTTGGTTCGCTCATGATAGGTTGAATTATTCGACAGGTGTATTGCACTTTGACTATCACATTTAACAGTGATAACTCGACCTTGAAGTTTCAGATCCTTTGCAAAACCTTCAATCCATAATGCTTCTTTCACAACTTTAGTGAGGGCAATATATTCTGCTTCAGTGGTTGATAAGGCAATAAACTTCTGAAGTGTCGCTTTCCAACAGATTGTTGTGTCGAACATAGTGAACACATATCCAGAAATAGATTTTTTGGAATCCATACAACCTGCATAATCAGAGTCGACATATCCTTCTATTTCGACTTTGCTATCATCACCACAAGCTCCACCATAAATCAGGACTCTTTTCAGAGGCCCATGTACTTGAGAATCCACTTTAAAGCTTGTCTGTGCGCCTTTCCAGAATTTTCCATATACCTGCTTACAAGGCTCGCTCCATACGATATGTCTGGCCTCGTACCGACCATAGCATACATCAAAGAACCTACTATACTAGCATATGGAATGTTACTCATATAAATTCTTTTAGCTTCAGTACTCGGACTTTGAGTAGTACTAAGCTTAAACTGAGGATTTGTAGGAGTCACAACAGTCTTTGAATTTGACATACCAAACTTGTCGAGAATCTTCTGTAGGTATGTCTCTTGAGATAAGCATAACTTTGACTGCTTTCTATCTCTCAGGATATCAATCCCAAGAATCCTGGTGGCATCTCCCAGATCCTTCATTTCAAACTCCTTACTGAGTTCAGCCTTCACCTTCATTACATCCTCGACACTGTTGCTAGCTATGAGGATATCTTCCATATAAAGCAACAAAATAGCAAGTGAGTTTCCAGTTCGAAATATGAAGTCAACACGATGATCAAACTGGCTCATAGTGAAACCAATGTGTGCCATGAACTTGTCAAATATCTTGTTCCATTATCGAGGACATTGTTTCAGGCTATACTGTCGCGGTGAAAATTGGATACCATAGTTATTGGTTAACTAGGATCGTGTTTTTAATGTCACCACTGGTCTTTGATTTTATCCAAAGGAAGGGAGAAAAACCGAATTCCCACAATGCAATGCAAATGCACTAAGATTCTAAGTTCGGGGGTTGGTTATACCTAGGGAAGGTGTTAGCATCCTAGATATCTGTAGTATTCTACAGGAACCTCTTGATTCATTTATGTTATTTGTTATCTGTTATGCTAAGGGTTTAAAGGGTAGGTGATGTATAATGTTTATTCCTAAGTGTGCTCGACAAGATATCGCATCTTATGCCTACATATCCTGTCAGGAGGGAATCAGAGCATTTGTAGTTCTTCATTAAAGATACTAAATGTTTTAAAGGTTTAGGAAAAGAAGATGAGTCATCATCTTAAGAAAGACCACCACAGTTTTTTGAAAATGTGTGTATGTTGTGGGGCATGGGATTGTATGTCCCTTTCTTTGAGATGATTAACATCTAATTCTCTTGTATGGAGAATTTGGTAGGCTAAAGTTTGACTACAGAAATCAAAGTTTATGGGGGACTAACCTAGAAAATCTATCCTAAGTTGTCTAATTGCCTTATCTTAAGGTGACGATTATGGATGCAAATGATATGCACCAAGCACAATAACATGGTTATTATGCATGGGATTTTCCTTTGGATATTAATGCGATTAAATTATGTTGTTTAGGCAAGGGCGCTAGCAAGGTGACGCTAGACTTGTGTCTTGTGACCAAAAGGTTGAATGCGATGCCCGAAGGCGATCGACTTACATGGGTAGAAAATGGGCTCGACGTTGGATCGAGAATTTTGATATTGTTTTGAAAAGGTTTGGACAATAACAAACGAGCGTACAAGTGGAAATAAGACATGATAGGCAATAGATAAGGCACGATACAAGTTGACATAACATGAGGAGATAGAAGCAACATAAGCATGAGGATGACAATATGTGTCCTGATAGAGTATGGATAAGATGAACATGATTATAAGAACACATCAATATGCTTCAAATAGAATGATTAAAAATGATGTCAATATACTTCAACCTTTAGGAAGACAAACGTATAGAATGATATTAAAGGTAATAATAAAGGGGAATGACATTCATGTAAAAGGTCAAAGATATGACAAGTCAATATGGATGGACTAATTCAAGGATTTAAACAAGTCATAGTGGAATGACATTTCAACCAAAATTGATAACTAATTGACAAGACAATTAAGGTTAACAATTATAACACATAAGGTAATTAAAATTGACTACACATGGATAATTAACCTTTAGAAATTAAACATTTGACCATACAAATTGACAATCAAAATTAAGACACAAACTTGATAATTCAAAATTAACAACCTAATTGAAAATGACAATCACAGTTAGAACTAATAATGCAATTCAAAATGCACTTGATAATTAAAACTAAAAGCTAATAAAGTAACTAACAATTAAAATATAAATCGATGATTAAAAAAAAAATTGACAACATAATTAAAAATAACAATACAAATAAGGATAATTGAAAAATTAGAGGTTAACAATTTAAATCAAAGGTTTAACAATTAACAACCAACATGCAAATTGACAATTTAAAAGGTAAAAGTTAATACAACAATTAACAATTAAAACATAGTAATTAACAAATAGAAACATCTCACATATTAATTAATTAAACAAATAAGAAACAAACCATAAAATTAAAATAAACATTGGAATTTGGAATGAAGAAAAATATTTTAGGCAAAATAAAGTAAGGTAAGTTGTTTTTGCATTTTAGCAAACTCTAAATAAATGAACATGGTTTTCAAGCAAAAAGGGAAAGAAATGTCACATGAGGGGCGTGAACCCACGTCCATGGGCTCAATAACACAAAACCTTGGCCAGTTGTGCTAGACACGGGTATTGAATACAATGCGTAGGCGTGAATATATATATATATATATATATATTTGAAGTAGCGGAAATTAGAAAAATAGAAGGACTGGGTGGGGATTGAACCCCAGTCCTCATAGGTACGACGAAGAGAAACAGTAGCACACACATAAGTCCATCCGCTGGGGCGGGAATACGTCCGGTGATAAATGTCACTTAGTAAATATATAACATTGCCTATGTGTGCATTTTCAAAATAACACAAATCAACCAACACAAACTACCCACGCTAGGTTGTTACAACATACCATTCACCAACACATTGTCAAACCAGATAAGACAGAAATATATGATTATCATCACAGAATTATGAATTACAAAAAAACCAACAAGATTTTCATCATGTTAATGAATAATCCACAAAATGATGGAACAGTTGAGTGTATGGAGCAATTGAATCAAACATATTCATGGTAATAAATATACGACCAACACGCGATATTCAAATGAAAACTCTACAAGGGTGTGACTTGAATATAATAAACATACATGGAAGCAAACAGCAACATGGTATTGATTCTAGTTCATGCACCAAAACAAACTCGGGATTTAATATGCTTAAAGACAGGCAACAGTGAGGTTGTAGGTTTTAAACATGTGATTGACAAGGTTAGGAGTTCAGGATGCGAACTGACGACAGGTGGATTAAAGCATGATGCAGTTACTAGCAACAAATCTTTAAGACCATTGCATTACATGAAGTAAGAAAATCAAAGAAAATCAAGAGTCTAAACCTTAAGCTTTATCATGCACATGTATACTTCAACATCCCAATCTTTAGTACAAAAATCATCTTGTCTTAACATTGAAATCATGCTAAAGTCCAAATTGCAGACGAATGCATGGATGGATCAAACATTTAGGACATCCACATGTATATTACGGTTATATTAACGAAGTAATCGTATCAAAAGCAATATGCTTAGCAGCTTACTAATTCCAAAGTATAATACTCAACCTAATAGCATATCAAGATAGAACATTGGTATTCAGCTTAAGCACACATTTGACACTACACTTATCAGGAAGGGTGTATTGAGAAAGCTTGCATTGCTGTCATAAAACAAAGATGTAAACAGATGTAAATAATAACTAAGTGTGAGTGCCACATATAAACATATACCACAGGCTGCATATTTATCATACTGATGCAAGTAAAATCAGCAAACTTCAAACAGTTGGACAGTTAGGGACAGTAAAAACTCAAGTCAAAGCAAGGTGATCTTAGGGATAATTAAGCACATGATTCCTTGATAGTAAACACATGGTACCAGGACAAATATCTCATGATTTTAGAATCTGACATCAACCAAGGTTACATGGATACAAACAGATCAATAATCAATATTCCTCCTAATCTTAACATTTGCAAGCACACACGTTATTGGAGACAATAAGTAAAATAAAATGGCAGTAGATAATACACCCCATGCTCAGTTTGAAACATTAACACCTCAATATACAATCTCTTAAACATACATATACCAGACCAAAACAGGGTATCATAAAGTTCAACAGATGATAAGGCATTTAAGGACTTTCATCTTAATAAGTGACAGTGATTTTATGAATCAACTCAAGTTTAGCAGCTCGACATTCAGAGACAAAAACCATTCAACCTAGAATGCAACTCAGCTTAAGTAAAAGATCAGGCTAACATAGATCTTATCAACTTTAATCAAAAGTGAAGTGAGGAGGGTTTATCAGGCAAGAGTTCTAACATTCTCACTTCCAGACCATGAAGAGCAATGATATTGACGCAATTATACAAACACATAAGGGCAAGGTAGAAGCTCTTACCTCTAATCCGCAGCTTATGAAGTAGAATCTTTCTTTTTTCTTGTGCCAAAACGAAACTAAAGAGTTTTTCTTAGAATATTTGAATGGTTACCTCTTTTCTCTTTTTTGAATCCCCCCCCCCCCTCTGATGAAGTTGGAGGCTCCATTTATAGGCAGCGAGTTGGTCAATCGCATTGAAAGTTCAGCAGACAAAATGAGTTTATCTTGGAGAGAGGGCAATCAATTGAAGCTACTACACGCATAGCAATAGCCTGAATTTCATCTTGAGCCAAGTGAAACGTGCATAGGCTGTTTTGGTGCTTCAATTTAGGTCTCAGTTGAAGTGAGAGCAGGTAGCATGCAGAAACGAATAATCTTCTGAGCCATTTGGATGAATCAAACCGTCGAAGCTCAACGGGCAAGTGATTTGGGGAATCGAATTGGAATAATGGCGCGCTAAGGATTGATGATGGATTTGATGAATTGAATCACTAGTTTGAATTTCCCTCCTCTCCCTTGCAATCCGCGAACAAGAACGGGGAAGAAGGAACAATTTGGATTGTTTTGGTTTCTTGTACGCCACGTGTCACTTTTTCATTGGTTGGCAAATGAGGTTGAAAAGTCAAACAAAGTAATGCTTGCTTCTCATTGGTTCTTGGCAATGAAATTTAAATCCATATAGTTTGCAATATATTTTTGGTAACGATTTTTTTTATAATCAATATAAGGTTTTTTTGTAACATGGGCCTTTTGGTGAGAATCGGGGCCATTGACTGCCAAGTATCACAGAAACCCTAATTTTGAGGTACAGTGGGACTGAGGCTCAAACTCCTCTTGTTAAGGACCAATGAAGCTCGAATTCTTGTTGAATGAAGTCCCTTGAATGTAAATGACCTCAAGTGGTAGGTGGACCACACAAATCTTGACTTGATAGGGCTAATTTTCTCAATGATTTCTTCAGAGCAAAATCCTAATTCCAAAGTTCTTGTACTGGAGATCTTTCGTTTATTTGACTTGCATCAAAACAACTTAGGGAGCTTCATGGTGATATGTGAACCTAATTTGAACACAAAGAAACAAACTACAAGATATGGGTTAGCTTAGACAATGCATAGATGCTTGACCTAAGATGCACAAATGAAGATGACATCTTAGGGTAAAAAATTAGGGTGCGACAGATGCCCCTATTTAAGTTTCTCCTATTCGGAGATATGGAGATTGGAATCTTCGTCTCGACAAGATAGGAGAGACTTAAATACCAACATGCACAAAAATTTTGGCCCTAAGATACCGCCAAATGCACATGATATGGAATGATGCAAAACGAGGGAAAACAAAAAGAAACCCGACAAGGGACGACTCAGCGAGATACGACTCAAACGGGAAAAGACCTAACTCCACTGGGGGAAAAGAGACTACCAACTGACAATCACAGGGTAGCTTAAGCACTTGGCGAGAACTTGCAAGGAACAGGATAACTTACCACCTGCTGGTAGCCTAAGCCAAGGTATCCAATTGCAACAAAAGGGCGTACATTACCTACTATCACACACATAGCCTAAGTGAGGTAAGTACAAAAGGAAAGATGACCTATTACCACCACGGTAGCCTAAGCGAGGCATCTGACCAAAAAAGGGGTGTGTTACCTACTATCAAGCACATGATAGCCTAAGCCAGGTGGGCACAAGAAGGAAAGATGACCTACTACCACCACGGTAGCCTAAGCGAGGCATCTGACCAAAAGACAGTCATATTACCTACTATCAAACATATGATAGCCTAAGCAAAGGTAATAGACTGGAAAAGAAGGATCACCTACTAGCAACTACGGCAGCCTAAGCAAAGGTATATGACCCAAAAGATATGGTATACTACCTACTATCAAACATATGATAGCCTAAACAGAGGTAATAACCAAAACAAGCTTCCAATGATCAAAATATGATTCAGCCCTTTTTTTTTTTTACTAAATGCTCCATTCAGAAAGGGTAAATAACTTCCTCAACGCTTCAAGGTTGTATGCCATGAACGGGTTTTTCAAATAAAATGACATGAGGTTGTATGTAGCGAACAAAATCTTGAAATACAAGCTACGAGGTTGTCTGCCTTGAGTAAGATCTTGAACTTCCCACCCGAGGAAGATGAATACCTGTTGGAAAGTAACTTCATATGGGATTGGAATTTTCACTGGAGATTGAAGACTTTAGTGGGAATCCACAGTTCATTGGAGATTAAGAAGTTTCCCGGGGATCTTCAAAAAGATGCAGTGTTAGAACAAGAATTGATTCTACATTCCTAATAATTTTGATGATAACAAACACTTGTTATTTTAGAACTTGATGCTCCTAATTTCATTGTTTATGATATGTAGGAAAGTTCTAGGAAAGTTCTAATACAAAGAGTTCTGATATAGAAGTATCTCAAAGAAGTTCTGAAACAGAAGTATCAGAAGATTCAATCTGAGCGAAGTTTAAAGCGAAGTTCTAATCAAAGCGAAGCTCTGATTTGGAAGCATCAGCCTAAGTTCTGATGACGGATGTCTAGCGCTTCAGCACCAAAGCTGTATCAAGCCAGAAACTCTGATGATTCAACGTAGACTCTGATACGCTATCCTTCTCGTTTATGAGAATCTCAAAGTAACGGATTGAATCTGTATTTTTGGAAAGAGCATTAATTAGCATTATTATCCTCTCCAAAAATAGTTCACGCGTCTCCAACGGATCAAATCTTCTCAGCTATTTAAAGGAGTCCCTGCAGATGACCAAAGCACCTTTTTGTGAGCTCATACTGTCCACAATTCTTCAATTTCACTTGCTCTTGTATTTTGATTTACATTTTGATAAAACAGTGTGTAAAAATCACGGTTGTGATAAAGCTTACTAGAAGCACTTGTTTTTTTAATTTTTTATTCCTTGAGAAAACCAAGTTGTGGTTAAACCTCAAGAAGAGTGACGGTTGTTACTGAAATTGTGTAATCGTAACTGATTAGTGGATTAAGTCCTCAAGAGAGAGGCGAAATCACCTTGGCGGGTGGACTGGAGTAGATTGAGTTCAATCGAACCAGGATAACCATTGTGTCCTTTGCATTAATTTTTTAAAAACTCCAATTCAACCCCCCTTCTTGTGTTTTTTCGTTTCTTCAATTGGCATCAGAGCGCCTGGTTCTGGGTGCTAACACTTAACCGTGTCAGATAAAAGATCCTTCACGAAAAAGCACTATGGCAGAATCCGTTCAGAACTACAACGACAAAATCAGTGGCAAACCACCGGTGTTTGACGGAGAAAACTTTGATTACTGGAAAGATCTAATCGAAAGTTTCTTTCTGGCTCATGACGGTGATCTCTGGGATATGGTAACAGATGGTTACACTCACCCTGTCGGAAAAGACGGTCAGAAGATTGAAAGGAAAACCATGACTGATCAACAGAAGAAAGATTTCAGAAATCATCACAAGGCCAGAACGATTCTCCTCAGCGCAATCTCCCACACAGAATATGAGAAGATCACTAACAGAGAATCAGCCAAACACATATTTGATTCTCTGAGAATGACGCATGAAGGCAACTCTCAAGTCAAAGAGACTAAAGCTCTGGCACTCATCCAAAAGTATGAAGCCTTCAAAATGGAAGAAGATGAAACAATTGAGAAAATGTTCTCAAGGTTTCAAATTCTAGTTGCTGGACTAAAAGTTCTGAATAAAGGGTACTCAACATCAGATCATGTCAAGAAAATCATCAGGAGCTTACCTAAAGTATGGAGACCCATGGTCACAGCACTAAAACTCTCCAAGAACCTCAACGAAATATCTCTTGAAGAACTGATCAGCTCTTTAAGAAGTCACGAGATAGAACTAGAAGAAGATGAACCCCAGAAGAAAGGTAAGTCTATTGCTCTTAAATCTAAATACAAATCTGAAACTAAAGCTTTTCAGGCAGAAGAAGAAAGCTCTGGTGGCTCCTCAGAAGAAGATGAACTATCACTCCTTTCCAGAAGAATACAACAACTATGGAAAAATAGGCAACGAAAATTCAGAAACTCTAGAAGATCAAGCAGTCATTCTGAACCATCCTCTGGACACAAAAAGTCTAGAAACAAAGAGGTAGTGTGTTACGAATGCAAGGAACCTGGACACTACAAAAGTGACTGTCCTAAGCTGCAGAAAGAAAAGCCAAATAAAAAGTTTAACAAGGAAAGAAAGAAAAGTCTTATGGCTACCTGGGATGACTCGGAATCCTCTGAAGCAGAATCCGAATCAGAAAATGAACACGCGAACATTGCCCTAATGGCCAACATATCAGATGATTCAAACTTATCAGAATCAGACTCTGAGTCAGAAACTAAAGAGGTATTCTCTAACTTTTCTAGATCTCAATTAGAAGAAAGTTTGTCAGAAATTCTTGAAAACTATCAGAAACTTCAGCTCAAATATAAGAATCTGAAACATGATCTGGTATCTGAGTCTGAAGAGAACAGAAAGCTAAAAGCAGAAAATTCTGAATTAAAAGAAACTGTTTCAAAACTCAACTCTTTTGAAAAATATCAGAAACAATCTGATTCAGAAGTTTCCAGCAGTTCTGATAATATTTTAAAACATTACGACTATAACTTTCAAAAATTTCTAGCTAAAAACATAGACAGAAGCAAAATGGCTTCAATGATCTATGGAGTTAGTAGAAATGGGAGAAAGGGCATAGGTTATGTCAATCCTAGAGGAGAAGCTCCGTATAAACCCAAACGTGTTGATGATATGATCATAAAATATGCTCCTTTGAACTCTCACTTCACATATGGACACACACATGATATTAAATACACCAGTGAATCTTATTCAAATTCTATTGAGAAACCAAAACTCAATCAGAACTCTGTGAACACTAACAAACAAGGACCCAAAGAGATGTGGGTACCTAAGGATAAAATCCTATATGTTGCAGATGTCTTTGACAGCAAGATTGAAACCCCAGTCATGGTACCTGGACTCTGGATGCTCGCGACACATGACGGGAAGAAAGCATATGTTCCAAAGCCTGGAACTTAAAGCTGGAGGATATGTAGGTTTCGGAGGCAATCAGAAAGGTAAAATCATTGGCTCTGGAACCATAGGTAATGGTACTTTACCCTCTATATCTAATGTCTTATTAGTAGAATGATTAATGCATAACTTGTTATCCATAAGTCAATTAAGTGATAACGGTTATGATATAATCTTCAATCAAAAGTCCTGCAAGGCAGTTAGTCAGAAAGATGGAACAATCCTCTTTAATGGAAAGAGAAAGAACAACATTTACAAAATAAAACTTTCTGAACTAAAAAGTCAGAATGTAAAATGTCTTCTGTCTGCTGACGACGAGCAATGGGTCTGGCACAGAAGATTGGGGCATGTTAGTATGAGAAGAATATCTCAGATTAACAAACTCAATCTGGTCAGAGGACTTCCTAATCTGAAGTTCAGCTCAGACGTTCTGTGTGAAGCATGTCAAAAAGGCAAGTTTTCAAAACCCTCTTTCAAACCAAAAAATGTTGTTTCTACCTCCCGACCATTAGAACTTCTTCACATAGATCTGTTTGGACCAGTAAAAACTGCATCCATCAGTGGCAAGAAGTATGGATTAGTGATCGTAGATGACTATAGCAGATGGACATGGGTAAAGTTCTTAAAACACAAGGACGAGTCACACTCTGTATTCTCTACTTTCTGCAACCAAATTCAGAATGAAAAAGAGTTTAGAATTGTAAAAGTCAGAAGTGATCATGGTGGGGAATTTGAAAACAAAAATCTAGAAACATTTTTTAATGAAAATGGCATTTCTCATGATTTCTCTTGTCCTAGAACTCCACAACAAAATGGAGTTGTAGAGCGCAAGAATAGAACTCTACAAGAAATGGCCAGAACCATGATCAATGAGACTAACATGGCTAAACACTTTTGGGCAGAAGCAGTTAATACAGCGTGTTACATTCAGAATAGAATCTCTATAAGACCTATTCTGGAAAAGACTCCATATGAGTTGTGGAAGAACAGAAAGCCCAACATTTCTTACTTCCATCCTTTTGGATGTACATGCTTTATCTTAAACACTAATGATCCTCTGAACAAGTTTGATTCTAAAGCACAAAAATGTTTCATGTTAGGATACTCTGAACGTTCAAAAGGATACAGAGTATATAACACAGAAACACGAAGTGTGGTAGAATCCATTTGTGTCAGATTTGATGATAAGCTTGGCCTTCAAAAGCCAAAGCATGATGAATCTCTTGCAGAAATAGAAGTTCAAATAACAGGCACTGAAACCAGATCATCAGAAAAACTGGCGAGCAAAACAGAAGGAAACTCTAATTCTGAAGAACCCATCCAGAAAAGACTGTCCAGAAGTTCTCTAACTCATCCCGAAGACAAAATTCTGGGAAAGAAGGATGACCCAATCAGAACAAGATCCTCATTCAAAAAGACGGAAGAATCTCTAGTGGGATTAGTCTCTCTGATAGAACCCACTAAAATTGACGAAGCACTCACAGACAATGATTGGATCCTCGCAATGCAGGAAGAACTGAATCAGTTCACCAGAAACGACGTTTGGGATCTAGTTCCTAAACCCAAAGGCTTCAACATCATTGGAACCAAATGGGTCTTCAGAAACAAACTAAATGAACAGGGAGAAGTTGTCAGAAACAAAGCACGACTGGTTGCACAAGGTTATAGTCAGCAAGAAGGGATAGACTATACAGAAACCTTTGCTCCAGTCGCAAGGTTAGAATCTATCAGACTTTTAATTTCATATGCTGTAAATAATGACATCACTCTCTATCAGATGGATGTCAAAAGTGCGTTTTTAAATGGTTACATTGATGAAGAAGTTTACGTGCATCAACCACCTGGTTTTGAAAACACAAAACATCCAGAATATGTTTATAAACTTAAGAAATCGTTATACGGTCTAAAACAAGCTCCCAGAGCTTGGTATGAGAGACTAAGTAACTTTCTCTTAGAAAATGATTTTACCAGAGGGAAGGTGGACACAACTTTATTCTGTAAGTCATTTAAAAATCACATTCTGATCTGTCAGATATACGTAGACGATATAATTTTTGGATCCACTAAAAGCTCCTTGGGGCAAGAATTTGCTAAGACTATGCAGGCAGAGTTTGAAATGAGCTTAATGGGAGAACTCAAGTTCTTCTTGGGAATTCAAATCAACCAAACTCCAGAAGGAACTTACATACATCAAAGCAAGTATGTCAGAGACCTTCTGAAGAAATTTGAAATGTCAGAAAGTAAGCCTTCAAAAACTCCTATGCATCCCACATGTATTCTGGAAAAAGATGAGGTAAGTAAGAAAGTAGAACAGAAGATCTACAGAGGTATGATTGGTTCTCTCCTTTATTTAACTGCTTCAAGACCTGATATTCTCTATAGCGTTTGCCTTTGTGCTAGATTTCAATCAGATCCTAGAGAATCTCACTTAACAGCTGTTAAGCGAATTTTCAGATATCTGAAAGGTACTACTAATCTTGGTCTTTGCTATAGAAAGTCCAGGGAATACAAATTGGTAGGATACTGTGACGCTGACTTTGCTGGAGACAGAATAGAAAGAAAAAGTACCTCTGGAAGCTGCCAGTTTCTGGGAGACAACCTAATCTCTTGGTCTAGCAAAAGACAATCCACCATTGCACTATCAACTGCTGAAGCTGAATACATAGCTGCAGCTGGATGCAGTACTCAGATGCTCTGGATGAAGAATCAGCTTGAAGACTTTCACATTTACGAGAGTAACATCCCTATCCTCTGTGACAATACTTCTGCCATTTCTCTTTCAAAAAATCCTATTCTGCATTCTAGGGCTAAACATATAGAAATTAAACATCATTTCATTAGGGACTATACTCAGAAGGGAATTCTTTGTTTAAAATTTATAGACACAGACCATCAATGGGCTGATGTTTTCACCAAACCCCTTGCTGAAGATAGATTTAATTTCATTCTGAAAAATCTCTGTATGGAATTATGTCCAGAATGAAAACGTAATTTCTATATTTTTAACTCTCAGAACTTCTTTTCTTTTGTGAACATCTGACCAATAATTCTTCAGAAGTGAGAAGAAAGATTGCATCAGAATCTATTCAGAAGATCTGAACTTTTCATTTCAAGGATAGATCATTCAGTTCACTCTAGCAAACACGTGTCACCCTACGCTCCAGATTTTCTTTGATGATGAACGCGTGTCAAACTCTGGAAAACTGAAACGTCTGTGTTGACATATTGAGGCGCCAAGTCACATCGGTAACTGTTCCAAAAATTTCTCACGCTATCTCCCTTGTCAGAAATCATTACGGCTATTAATCATGATGTTATTGTTTTTAATTGCTATTTAAGTCTTGGTCTCTCTTATATATAAATGCCACTTCTAACACCCTCACACGCTCACTATCACTCATTTACTCTCTTTCGTCTTCTCCATATTATTTACATTTCTTGTTTCTGTGTTCCCAAAACCCTAAGTCTGTGTTCCCAAAACCCTAAGTCTGTGAACAATGGCCTCCAGCTCTCAACAAGCAATGTCTCAAGAATCAGCTGACCAAGTCATTGGAGAAAGGTACGTTGAGCCCTCAAGAACTCTCCTCACCCCTTTTGCCTCTCTTGAAGTTCTCTGTGAGCTCATCGTCGATTTTGAAAGCATGAAAGACAATGGGTATGACCTTACTCCTGAGATTGAGTTTCAAGGATGGAACAAATACTTCAATCGCTTAATGGGTCCAGTTTTTCCCCAACTTGTTAAGGAATTCTGGATTTTTGCATCGGTCTCAAAACATCAAGTAATCTCGTATGTTATGGGAAAGAAGGTTGTCATCACTGAAGACCTTATTGGTAAGCTGATTGATCATGATGGATCAGGAATCAGATGCAGTGAGATGGAAAAGGGCACTGATCTTAATACTATCTCAAAAGAAATCTTCACCTCCGGTCAACACTCCAACAAAATCAAAGACCTAAAAGATCGTCACAGAATTTGGGCCAGAATCATTCTTGGGTGCATCTATCACAGGAAACCTTCAAGCTCGTCTGACTACATCAACAACGATCAACAGTATCTCCTGTACCTCATCTCCACTTTTACCAAAGCGAATCTTCCCTATTGCTTATTCAATCATCTGAAGAACAGTGTCAAAGAAACTAGAGAAGATGAAAGAACCAAGAGAGATTGGATTCCTCTAGGTAGACTTATATCAGATATTCTTACAGAGAATAAGCTGATAGATCACTTAACTGAAGCTCGGGAAATCTCTGATCTAGAAACTATTGCCGGAAGACCTCTCAATGCAAAGAATCTCAAGAAGATGAAAATCATTGATACCATCAAGAAGGATCCAACTCTAATCTCTAAGGAAGTCATCACCACCAGAAAAATTCCTCTGAAAGATTTTCCTCTTTTCTCATCAGATACTCATCCAGAAATTGTCCTCAGATATTTGGATGCATGTAAAGCTGATGGTACCCTACCAGAAGTTTCTCTGCAACAGCTCAGGCAAGCACCTCTAGAAGTTGCCCCCAGAACCTCAAGAAAAAGGAAAACCTCTGAAGGAACTCCTCAGAAAACTCCAAAAGTTGCTAAAGCTGCTAAGAAGAAAGGTAACTCCGCTTTCATTTCTATCGTCGAATCCATAATGGTATCAACATCTGAAAACCCATCATCTCCTAAACCCTCTGAAAATCCACCACCATCACCACAAACTCTTGAGGATTTTGACATTGACATTGACCCCACTCCTTCTGATTTTATTGAACCACAACCAGAACTTGCTCAAGTTCTGTCAGACATTGGTCATGAATCTCTCTTCACTTTTTCCCAACCAGAACCAGAACATCAAACTCAACATCCTGACACTTCTATACCTGGTATCAACTGCCCTCTCAACTTCTTTCAACCTCCACCAAATTTCACCAGTCCCCCACAAACCTCTCCAGAATTTACATCACCTAATTCACCTATCCTCATCTCTGACTCTCCTCCAACAAATATCACAGATGATCCTCTCAGAACCATAATTGACCTAGAAGCTCTAGACAAGCTCACCTCAACCTCTCATAAAATAGCCATTCCCAAATCAAACCCATCTCTATCCAAATCAGATGTTGATAACTCTTTATTGGCATTCGAGGCAGAAATGCAGGAATGGATCAAATTTCTAAAGCAGGGTTGTTCGGAAAATCTGAATCCAGCTGCCTCTGACTATCTTTGGACCCAATTCAGAAAGTGGTTTAACTCTGAATCTCAGAAAATGAAGGAACTGAGCTATGACATAGCCCAACTGAACTTCTGTGACCATATGAAGATCTTCCATGAGCAGGTTCTAAGATTCTGGGAAAAGAAACCCATTCTTCCTCTAGGCTGGAAAGCTCCTATGGATTCAGAACCTCATGCACAAAACTCTGAGCATCAAACTCTGGTTATTACTGAAGTGGAAGATAAATCACCTGAAGCCCCTCCAAAGGAAGTGTCTGCAAAAAGCTCTGAGGATTTGGTAACTTCTGAAGAACCATCTTCATCCGTTCTTGTGCTGAAAACTCTGGATGAGTTGAAGAAAGAGAATGAAGAAGTTAGAAAGAGATTGGACAAATAGGACGAGACAAACGCAGAAATTAAAGGAATGCTTGGCAAGCAAGAAGAATCCGCTAATCAGATCAAAGGCCTTCTGGAAGCATTGTTCACAAGACTTCCTCCTGCTCCTCAACCTTAATTTTCTTTCTGTTTTGTTGCATTTTATCTTCTGTCATTATCTTCTGTCATTATCTTCTTTTAATTGTTCTCATGTATCTTTTCACTTTTTGATTAATGACAAAGGGGGAGAACGTAGAATATTTTGAACCATAACAGTGCACCAGGACTTTGTCTCGAACATCTTGAATATTTTAACTTCTGTTTCTACTGTGTTAAGCAAGCAGGTAACTGGCAATCAGAATCTCTTGGATATCTTAAATTAAATTATTTTTCAAGGAAATGTTCAACCCAGGGGGAGTCTTCTAACCTCAATACCCTTTAAAATTATTTATCAAAATATGAGTTTTTGTCATCATCAAAAAGGGGGAGATTGTTAGAACAAGAATTGATTCTACATTCCTAATAATTTTGATGATAACAAACACTTGTTATTTTAGAACTTGATGCTCCTAATTTCATTGTTTATGATATGTAGGAAAGTTCTAGGAAAGTTCTAATACAAAGAGTTCTGATATAGAAGTATCTCAAAGAAGTTCTGAAACAGAAGTATCAGAAGATTCAATCTGAGCGAAGTTTAAAGCGAAGTTCTAATCAAAGCGAAGCTCTGATTTGGAAGCATCAGCCTAAGTTCTGATGACGGATGTCTAGCGCTTCAGCACCAAAGCTGTATCAAGCCAGAAACTCTGATGATTCAACGTAGACTCTGATACGCTATCCTTCTCGTTTATGAGAATCTCAAAGTAACGGATTGAATCTGTATTTTTGGAAAGAGCATTAATTAGCATTATTATCCTCTCCAAAAATAGTTCACGCGTCTCCAACGGATCAAATCTTCTCAGCTATTTAAAGGAGTCCCTGCAGATGACCAAAGCACCTTTTTGTGAGCTCATACTGTCCACAATTCTTCAATTTCACTTGCTCTTGTATTTTGATTTACATTTTGATAAAACAGTGTGTAAAAATCACGGTTGTGATAAAGCTTACTAGAAGCACTTGTTTTTTTAATTTTTTATTCCTTGAGAAAACCAAGTTGTGGTTAAACCTCAAGAAGAGTGACGGTTGTTACTGAAATTGTGTAATCGTAACTGATTAGTGGATTAAGTCCTCAAGAGAGAGGCGAAATCACCTTGGCGGGTGGACTGGAGTAGATTGAGTTCAATCGAACCAGGATAACCATTGTGTCCTTTGCATTAATTTTTTAAAAACTCCAATTCAACCCCCCTTCTTGTGTTTTTTCGTTTCTTCATGCAGGTCGGCTGACTTGCAAAATACTATCTAAACAAAGAGAAAGATCATCCGAATCTTCACCAAACTTCTCGGAGATGTGCCATCTAATGGGAGAATAAGTTGATGATCTTAATAACTTCTGGGGATAGACAAACTGTCTAGAAAAGAGACCGTCATTTGTCGTAGAAATCTTTGATAACCGAACTGCTCAAATAAAGAGCAGCTACTTGTCGTCTGGGTGTAAATCCCTTGAAATGTAGTAATCATCAGAGAAATAATTTGTGTCTTCCATAGAGATCTTCGAGTAAACTCTTCTTGGGAAGACAAAGTGCAAAATAAATGCACGCTTAATCCAGATTCAATATATCAGAAACATCCAAAATTGTGATTGTCAGGGACCAAAGTTCAATCCAGGAAATAACTGGAGAGAAACGGTCAAACAAGGACTCCATCCATTGAGGATTGAACTCAACGGGTTTATCTCTATCCAAAAAAATGGAAAAGAGACTTAAAGCAACCACCTCCCACGAGAATAGAACTTAGCGGGGAATTAGAAAGTATGTGTTTTTCCTGCCTAGGGCTGACGACTCTACTTGGAGGGAGCAGACGAACCCAGATCACCTCGGGGACAAACACGACCAGAGCGACAAAACAAAACAAACAACGCAAAATGAAAGACGCAAAAATGCCACATGCCATGAATCTAAATGCAAGGATGCCATGCCATGCTTATGCTTACAACAACACGAACAACAAACGGGAGACGAGAACAAGCAATTCGATACGAATACTCGGCCAATCTTGGCAATACAGCAGCATCACTGGGGATGAATGGCAAGCCCTTCCCTGGGGCCGAATCCTGCCTCACATCTTCTCTGGGAAAAAGAGAACACTCTGCTTGGGATGAGCATCGCGACTTCACTTAGGATGAATCTTGGATTCCACTGAGAACGAATTAAACTCATGATCAAAGAGACTTTACGGGGGATAAAATAAATATCCATTGCGAGCTGAAGTAATTGGAATGAGCGTTGTAACTGGATAAAATAAACATCCACTTTATCGGGGAAGTTTAGATCAATATAGTAGTTGGAAATGTCGAACATAAAATTCCGAGGGGGTGAAATAAACATCCACCTTCACTGGAGAAGATTACGATAGTAAAGGAAAATTCCAATAATGAGTGAAATAAACACTCGCTTCGCTGGAGGAAGCTCACAATGGTAAGAAAAAATCCGATAATGAGTGAAATAAACACTCGCTTCGCTGGAGGAAGCCGAAAATAAAATTCCGAGGGGATGAAATAAACATCCGCCTTCGCTGGAGAAGACTATGATAATCAGAAAAATCCAATGACGAGTGAAATAAACACTCGCTTCGGAGAAGCTCGGGTCAAAGTCGCGAGCCGAAGATGTCGGAGTTGATACTTCGTGGGGATAAATAAGTATCGCCGTGAACTGAAGTAGTCCGGAATGGAAATTGCAGCCGGATAAAATAAATATCCATTTCGTTGAGGAAATGTCGGAGATAAAGATTTCTTGGGGATGAAATAAACATCCGCTTTCACTAGTGAAGATCGAGATAGTTCAACGAGGAGTGAAATAAACACTCGCTTCGCTGGGGAAGGTCGAGATAGTCCAACGAGGAGTGAAATAAACACTCGCTTCGCTGGGGAAGGTCGAAAACCGAAGAAACTTAACGGGGATAGTCGCGATTACCTGGAGCAGAACTTACTGTGGTATGGCCACATTACCTGGGATAAATACCTTTTGAGACATGGATTATGGATGAAAACTCTGCATTGATGACCTGCAAGGTAGTCGCCACTTTGATTAACAGTTGTTGTGAATGGATAAAAGTAATCTTCACTTCTCAAAATGCCCCAGATTACATGGTTTATAAGAAAACGTCGTTCCAAGAGGATTTTACAGAAAAATTGGTATTCGAGGTGTTCTAATGTATTCCAACTCTTGGAAAGATTCGTCGAATCTCGACGTAACTGGCTCGGATTGACAGTGTTCTGTGCAGTAAGTCTTCAAACAATGGAGAGATTTTCCAAATCTCGACATAACTGCCCCAGATTAACGGTATCTTGTACAACTGAATCTTCGAACTTGGAGAAATTTACCAAATCTCGACGTAACTGCCCCAGATGGACGGTGTTTCGTATGACCGAGTCTCAAATCTCAACATAACTGCCCCAGACTGTCAGTGTTCTGAGTTTTCAAACTTGCTTCCCTGGGGTCAGACCGTGAAAGAAACAACTGGGAAACAACTTGCCCCTGCTCAGCAAAGTTTTCAGGTATCGTCCCCCTGGATACTATCATCTCCTTGAAATAGTTCTAAAATTTAGCTTATCATTGCCACACACATGTTAATTTCTATGATGTCGAGCAAATGTTAAGTAGAAGAATGTTAATTTTGAAACTGTTTGATGCAACACCATGTTTGTCTTGAAAATCTTATTAAAAGATATTTTGGTGGTTGAACTACCGATTTCATAATGCTGGAACAAATTTTGAACATAGCTCATAGGAGTCAGGAAACGATACCTCAATGAGTATGCCTTTGAAATAAACTCTGCTTCACTAAGGTCTTTTGAGGGTTGTATCATGGATTAGTTCACGGCTTAAGAAACAAAGGATATAAGGCTCAAAGTTTGTTTGTGCCCACCCAATCTTCGAGATATTTTTACTCCATTTTTTTTGAAAATTACCCTGCCCCAGGTTAAGAATGAGGGTTTTTTTTAGAGAAGAAAACTCCTACTTCAAAGGCTCAAAGGGGTTGACGAGAGTTTATCTCCTTATATCTCCGGTGTTTAGGGATTTAAAACAATGCCTTGTATCACCAGCAGAGTTTTATTCAAAGTCATACCACAAGAGATCTTGCGTTTTGATTTCATCATCCTCCATTCAATTCTCTGCCAAGGCAAGAGATTGGGCAGCATTGGCATTATAAAATAGAAATAGCATTTAAAATGAGTGAAACAAATGGATTTCTTCAAGACAAACATTATTCATTGCATCAATTGTTCAAAATTAAACGAGTTCTTACACGCAAAACAAATGCATTAACGAACGCAGAAAATTAACATATGAAAATAGCAAATAAGCTTAAAATATGGCCAGACATAGCCTGGAGAAAAGCGTCATGTGTATCAATCCACCATGTGTAAGGAGGGGATTACTTCTTGTTCAAGTGAGAGATGGATCTCAACCTGGGGTTCACACAATTCGAAAGACAAAACTCCCTTCTGAACCATCTCTTTCACTTTCTTCTTCAAAACAAGACATTCTTCGATGTCATGGTCGGGTGCCCCTTGATGGAAGGCACATAAGGCATCAGCTTTGAAATAACTCCCATGGGTCATCGGGATGGACAGTGGAGTTTCCTTCTTGACCAAACCATATTGTAAAAGGGTTGGGAACAAATCAGCGTAAAGCACAGGGATGTCCAAAAATTTGCCCCTTCGTTCAACTAGCTGGTCGGTGGAAGAGGCAGAAAATCCATCCTGGCGTTGGGATGTGGCCAGCTCTTTGACCAAATCCATTAGGCTCCTCTTGGTCATCTTTAAGTCTGCAACCTCGTCACGAAGTTCTTGCTTTTCATGCTCTTGGATGTCTATCAGATTCTTCATGGTAGTGGAGAAGGATTC
Organism: Lathyrus tuberosus; assembly: GCA_022829125.1. Taxonomy (NCBI): domain Eukaryota; kingdom Viridiplantae; phylum Streptophyta; class Magnoliopsida; order Fabales; family Fabaceae; genus Lathyrus; species Lathyrus tuberosus. Next base: position 3,064,418 of record JALAZF010000193.1, read on the forward strand.
CATGTTGGCTTTTAGAGTGGCAATTTCCGCTCGGAGTGCTTGGTTTTCCTGTTCCAAATGATCCATTCTTTTCTTGCGATTGGCTCGAGTATTGTATCGGGGCTTCAGCTTCTCTATCTCTTAACAACAACTCTGAGGAGGAACACAGGTGAGGACTCAGAACACAAAGGAATGCGGATGCAAATGCTAATGATGCGTATGATGCAGCATGATGCAACATTCACTTCAAGGAACTCGAAAGTGTAATCAAATATCGTAATTAGAAACTTTTTCATTGAAATTTTAAAGCTTTTGTTACAAACGGTACACCCTCAGGGATTTTAGTACAATAAACAACAGAATGCAGCAAAGAGGAACTAGGGCTTCGATCCGTTGGATGATGCCCCCTTTTCTTCACTGAGTTCGTCCATCAACTTGTCAATCCTTTCCTGCAATATGTACTTGTCCAGTGTCAGTTTCTCCACTTCTGCTTTCAGCCTTGAAGCTTCATCCGGTTCCACTACAGGAGGCTTGGGCCGAGGGTACGGCATTGTCAGAGTGAGGGCCCGCTTGCGTGACCACTCCAAGCACGATTCTGTAACTGTGCAGTCAGGGTTTGTTACTGCAGTCATTCCTTGTCTGTTGATTTGACGCCAGGCAAATAGAATCCGCATCTTCAGCTAGAGGTCTTCTCCTTCATAGAGAAAAATTCTTTTCAGGTTTCCCGGGTCGGGTATCTCAGTCATTGGATGTCCAAGCTGGCGACGGGCGAGAACAAGGTTGTAACTGGTGCACCCTTTAGTGCCAAGAAGAGGCACATTGGAAAAAATCTCCGCAACTGTGAATCATGGGAATTCCTCCGTATATCAGATCATGCCAAACGATGTCCGAATGAGTGAGAGCCATGAGTTTAACGGGCCATTCAGAGCTATCCCTCACATCCCAAAAGGCCGGGGTCTTTGGTAGGTGCGAAATAAACCACCTATAGAGGATAGCAGTACAGCACACGATCTGACCTTCTCCTTTCAAGATCTTTGAATGAATCGAGTGGTATGCATCGGCCAACAGTGTAGGGACAGGGTTCTTGAGCATGAAAATCCTGATAGCATGAACATCAACGAAATTCTCAACATTCGGAAACAAGAATAGACCATAAACCAGTAACACGAAAAGATTCTCGAAAGCCCTAGTTTTTCCTTTGTCGGCGAACTCCCGAGCTTTCTCGAATAAGAATTGAGCAGGTAAACCGTCGATTCCTCCTCTGAACATCATGTGGGTCTGGATCTCCAACAGCTTGATGCGAGTCGCTCTCGCGATGTCTTCTTGACTGGGTCTTCCTTCTCCACCGTAGAACGGGGGTGAATCTTTGACGGGAATTCCCAATAGAGCATAATACTCTTCTAAGGTGGGCACCAACTGGAAATCTTGAAAGATGAAGCAGTGGTAGATTACATGGTAGAGTTGAACCAATGTTTCTAATAAACCCTCAGCTACTTGTACCTGTAATAAAGAGAGAATATGCCCGTGTTTTGTGGCGAAGGCATCTGGATCCCTTATCCGACCTCCTAGTTCCCTTAACTGTTCCACATCAAAAACCCTGAAGGTGTATGGTACCGTTCCTTTCCTTCCATGATCCATTTTGCGATATCTAAAAACAGCAAACTTTGAGTTCTTTGAAGTGAATGAGAATGAGAATGCAAATGCAATGAGATGCAAAAGTTCGTGGAATTTGAGTATTTATAATCGTCATAGAATACCAACGGACATGATTTCATTAATCATACAGAACTTGTTACAAGTGAAAGAAACGGGAATTAAAATTCGTAAGGAAAACATTACAACCGTTGATATTCTTACAAGAGTTTTTTAACAATAATTAAATAAAGGCTAATAAAAGGCCTAAGGAGATTCCCCCAATAATCTTAGCTTGTACTTCTTAATCTCTTCTTCCATCCGGGACTTCTCGAGAACCAACTCATCTATTATCGACTCCCACGAAGTAGACTCAGGGTTTGAGGAACTTGGGTCTTCTTGTAACTTCCTTTTTTTGCAGGAGAGGGCTTCCTCACTTTTTGCTTTCAGTCGTCTTTGAAGCGCTTCATTCTCTTCCACAAGCACCTCACACTTATCCTTCCAAGCATTTCCTATCTGCTGAGCTTTCCTTAAGGCGATCTTTAATTCCTCTGTCTCAGAGCAAAGATGAAGACAAGTTCTTCATTCAGGACCATAGGCTTTTGGCGATCATAAGGCATCCTCAACTCAATAGCCCTTCTTCTGACCCATTGTAGATAGGGGTCCATGGAGACACAGTTATGCTTCCCCAAAGCATTCCTATCTTTCTTGTGTTTGTCCCTCCAGGCTTCTAAAATCCTGCTCCTCAATTCCTCCTGCTTTTCGTAATCCTTGGAGAAAAATCCTTCTGTATGAATACCAAGAGGCTTGACCTTCAAAGGGTAACCGAATTGTCTGCGAGCTAAGACCGGATTATAACTGGTTATTCCTTGTATGCCAAGAAGAGGCACATTCCCGAACTTTCCACAGCTATCAATGATCACAACATCCTCGTACCTATAAGGGTTATACCAATCAACGTCCGAATGAGTAAGGGCCATGAACCTCTTAGACCACCATCCCCTTTTAAGGTCCCAGAAAATGTTAGCCTTGGGTAAGTGCGAAGTAAACCACTTGTACAATAAGGGTACACAGCAGGTGATCTGTTCTCCTTTGGCATGCTTCGAATGTATGGCGTGATAAGCTTCAGCTAACAAAGTAGGGACAGGGTTCCTCTTCATGAATATCTTGATAGCATTGAGGTCCACATAGTCCTTGAGATTGGGGAACAGAAAGGTACCATAAATCATTAAAGCATATATAGCCTCAAAGGCAGCCATGTCAGAACGCCTGGCATAATGATAAGCTTTCTCCACCAGAAATTTCATAGGCAAAACAAAAATCCCTCCTTTGGTAGTCATATTCCCTCGTATGTCTGCCAACTCCAAATGTGTCGCCTTGGCAATCTCTTGTTCCTTAGGGTCCTTACCAAAACTGGGAAAAGGAGACTTATCCAAAATAGGTACACCGGTCAGACATGCATATTCCTCAAGAGTCGGCACCAGTTGGTAATCAAGGAATGTGAAGCAATGATATACCGGATCATAAAACTGAAGTAGGGTGGAGAGAAGTCCTTGATCAACCCTCACCTTCAACAAAAACAAAAGCGCCCCATATCTACGCTCGAATCCTTTTGGATCAACCAACAGAGTCTCTAACCTCCTTAGGTTACTTGTGTCAAAACTCTTGTAAGTATACTTCACGGTGTTCCTTCTTTTATTGCCCATGGTACCCTACGACGTAAATAAAAGGCTCAAACTCCACGAACTTGAACGAAAATGATGCTTATGTACGCATGTATGCACAAACACACAAACAAAAGGGCACACAAACAAGCAAACAAGGAGTCCTAGGTTCAAAGGAGCATGAGTGGAGTCAAGGTCTACCCACCCCATTGGGTGGTGTGGTTTCAGAATGTACCTGCCGAACGGGTTCTAAGAGTTCCCAGAGTCTACGACCCATCTTTCGAATATTATCGACTTCCCAAATTACTCGGTTAGTCAATAATATTCTCAAGAGAATCTCGTCTGAGTGTAGTATTGTGTGACAACTATTTGGAAATGGACTCCTGCATAGTCACCACACTACGTCCTAAAAGGCCAAGTTGGGTTAAAGGTGCTACGGTCCTCAGTCTTAAAGGTCCTTGGTCGAAGTTAATACCGTTTTCACGAATGTACTCGTTCAAACAATATTAAGTTCAAAATAACCTAAACTGAGCGATGATTTTCTCAATTCAACTTTTCAGGAATCGACTCCGTCAAAGTACCCTTGACCATATCATCTCCTATAATTATGCTCATGTCCGGGTCTAGGACTCCTTACCACTCAAAGTGACAACCCAAGCAAGCAGATAAACAAATATATACAAGTAATGAACAAACAACATAAAAGAAGTAAGTTAGGGGGAACCCTCTTATGAGAATGTCCCCAGTGAAGTCGCCATTTCTGTCGCGGTGAAAATTGGATACCATAGTTATTGGTTAACTAGGATCGTGTTTTTAATGTCACCACCGGTCTTTGATTTTATCCAAAGGAAGGGAGAAAAACCAAATTCCCACAATGCAATGCAAATGCACTAAGATTCTAAGTTCGGGGGTTGGTTATACCTAGGGAAGGTGTTAGCATCCTAGATATCTGTAGTATTCTACAGGAACCTCTTGATTCATTTATGTTATTTGTTATCTGTTATGCTAAGGGTTTAAAGGGTAGGTGATGTATAATGTTTATTCCTAAGTGTGCTCGACAAGATATCGTATCTTATGCCTACATATCCTGTCAGGAGGGAATCAGAGCATTTGTAGTTCTTCATTAAAGATACTAAATGTTTTAAAGGTTTAGGAAAAGAAGATGAGTCATCATCTTAAGAAAGACCACCACAGTTTTTTGAAAATGTGTGTATGTTGTGGGGCATGGGATTGTATGTCCCTTTCTTTGAGATGATTAACATCTAATTCTCTTGTATGGAGAATTTGGTAGGCTAAAGTTTGACTACAGAAATCAAAGTTTATGGGGGACTAACCTAGAAAATCTATCCTAAGTTGTCTAATTGCCTTATCTTAAGGTGACGATTATGGATGCAAATGATATGCACCAAGCACAATAACATGGTTATTATGCATGGGATTTTCCTTTGGATATTAATGCGATTAAATTATGTTGTTTAGGCAAGGGCGCTAGCAAGGTGACGCTAGACTTGTGTCTTGTGACCAAAAGGTTGAATGCGATGCCCGAAGGCGATCGACTTACATGGGTAGAAAATGGGCTCGACGTTGGATCGAGAATTTTGATATTGTTTTGAAAAGGTTTGGACAATAACAAACGAGCGTACAAGTGGAAATAAGACATGATAGGCAATAGATAAGGCACGATACAAGTTGACATAACATGAGGAGATAGAAGCAACATAAGCATGAGGATGACAATATGTGTCCTGATAGAGTATGGATAAGATGAACATGATTATAAGAACACATCAATATGCTTCAAATAGAATGATTAAAAATGATGTCAATATACTTCAACCTTTAGGAAGACAAACGTATAGAATGATATTAAAGGTAATAATAAAGGGGAATGACATTCATGTAAAAGGTCGAAGATATGACAAGTCAATATGGATGGACTAATTCAAGGATTTAAACAAGTCATAGTGGAATGACATTTCAACCAAAATTGATAACTAATTGACAAGATAATTAAGGTTAACAATTATAACACATAAGGTAATTAAAATTGACTACACATGGATAATTAACCTTTAGAAATTAAACATTTGACCATACAAATTGACAATCAAAATTAAGACACAAACTTGATAATTCAAAATTGACAACCTAATTGAAAATGACAATCACAGTTAGAACTAATAATGCAATTCAAAATGCACTTGATAATTAAAACTAAAAGCTAATAAAGTAACTAACAATTAAAATATAAATCGATGATTAAAAAAAAATTGACAACATAATTAAAAATAACAATACAAATAAGGATAATTGAAAAATTAGAGGTTAACAATTTAAATCAAAGGTTTAACAATTACCAACCAACATGCAAATTGACAATATAAAAGGTAAAAGTTAATACAACAATTAACAATTAAAACATAGTAATTAACAAATAGAAACATCTCACATATTAATTAATTAAACAAATAAGAAACAAACCATAAAATTAAAATAAATATTGGAATTTGGAATGAAGAAAAATATTTTAGGCAAAATAAAGTAAGGTAAGTTGTTTTTGCATTTTAGCAAACTCTAAATAAATGAACATGGTTTTCAAGCAAAAAGGGAAAGAAATGTCACATGAGGGGCGTGAACCCACGTCCATGGGCTCAATAACACAAAACCCTGGCCAGTTGTGCTAGACACGGGTATTGAATACAATGCGTAGGCATGAATATATATATATTTGAAGCAGCGGAAATTAGAAAAACAGAAGGACTGGGTGGGGATCGAACCCCAGTCCTCATAGGTACGGCAAAGAGAAACAGTAGCACACACATAAGTCCATCCGCTGGGGCGGGAATACGTCCGGTGATAAATGTCACTTAGTAAATATATAACATTGCCTATGTGTGCATTTTCAAAATAACACAAATCAACCAACACAAACTACCCACGCTAGGTTGTTACAACATACCATTCACCAACACATTGTCAAACCAGATAAGACAGAAATATATGATTATCATCACAGAATTATGAATTACAAAAAAACCAACAAGATTTTCATCATGTTAATGAATAATCCACAAAATGATGGAACAGTTGAGTGTATGGAGCAATTGAATCAAACATATTCATGGTAATAAATATACGACCAACACGCGATATTCAAATGAAAACTCTACAAGGGTGTGACTTGAATATAATAAACATACATGGAAGCAAACAGCAACATGGTATTGATTCTAGTTCATGCACCAAAACAAACTCAGGATTTAATATGCTTAAAGACAGGCAGCAGTGAGGTTGTAGGTTTTAAACATGTGATTGACAAGGTTAGGAGTTCAGGATGCGAACTGACGACAGGTGGATTAAAGCATGATGCAGTTACTAGCAACAAATCTTTAAGACCATTGCATTACATGAAGTAAGAAAATCAAAGAAAATCAAGAGTCTAAACCTTAAGCTTTATCATGCACATGTATACTTCAACATCCCAATCTTTAGTACAAAAATCATCTTGTCTTAACATTGAAATCATGCTAAAGTCCAAATTGCAGACGAATGCATGGATGGATCAAACATTTAGGACATCCACATGTATATTACGGTTATATTAACGAAGTAATCGTATCAAAAGCAATATGCTTAGCAGCTTACTAATTCCAAAGTACAATACTCAACCTAATAGCATATCAAGACAAAACATTGGTATTCAGCTTAAGCACACATTTGACACTACACTTATCAGGAAGGGTGTATTGAGAAAGCTTGCATTGCTGTCATAAAACAAAGATGTAAACAGATGTAAATAATAACTAAGTGTGAGTGCCACATATAAACATATACCATAGGCTGCATATTTATCATACTGATGCAAGTAAAATCAGCAAACTTCAAACAGTTGGACAGTTAGGGACAGTAAAAACCCAAGTCAAAGCAAGGTGATCTTAGGGATAATTAAGCACACGATTCCTTGATAGTAAACACATGGTACCAGGACAAATATCTCATGATTTTAGAATCTGACATCAACCAGGGTTACATGGATACAAACAGATCAATAATCAATATTCCTCCTAATCTTAACATTTGCAAGCACACACGTTATTGGAGACAACAAGTAAAACAAAATGGCAGTAGATAATACACCCCATACTCAGTTTGAAACATTAACACCTCAATATACAACCTCTTAAACATACATATACCAGACCAAAATAGGGTATCATAAAGTTCAACAGATGATAAGGCATTTAAGGACTTTCATCTTAATAAGTGACAGTGATTTTATGAATCAACTCAAGTTTAGCAGCTCGACATTCAGAGACTAAAACCATTCAACCTAGAATGCAACTCAGCTTAAGTAAAAGATCAGGCTAACATAGATCTTATCAAATTTAGTCAAAAGTGAAGTGAGGAGGGTTTATAAGGCAAGAGTTCTCACATTCTCACTTCCAGACCATGAAGAGCAATGATATTGACGCAATTATACAAACACATAAGGGCAAAGTAGAAGCTCTTACCTCTAATCCGCAGCTTATGAAGTAGAATCTTTCTTTTTTCTTGTGCCAAAACGAAACTAAAGAGTTTTTCTTAGAATATTTGAATGGTTACCTCTTTTCTCTTTTTTGAATCCCCCCCCCCCTCTGATGAAGTTGGAGGCTCCTTTTATAGGCAGCGAGTTGGTCAATCGCATTGAAAGTTCAGCAGACAAAATGAGTTTATCTTGGAGAGAGGGCAATCAATTGAAGCTACTACACGCATAGCAATAGCCTGAATTTCATCTTGAGCCAAGTGAAACGTGCATAGGCTGTTTTGGTGCTTCAATTTAGGTCTCGGTTGAAGTGAGAGCAGGTAGCGTGCAGAAACGAACAATCTTCTGAGCCATTTGGATGAATCAAACTGTCGAAGCTCAACAGGCAAGTGATTTGGGGAATTCGAATTGGAATAATGGCGCGCTAAGGATTGATGATGGATTTGATGAATTGAATCACTAGTTTGAATTTCCCTCCTCTCCCTTGCAATCCGTGAACAAGAAAGGGGAAGAAGGAACAATTTGGATTGTTTTGGTTTCTTGTACGCCACGTGTCACTTTTTCATTGGTTGGCAAATGAGGTTGAAAAGTCAAACAAAGTAATGCTTGCTTCTCATTGGTTCTTGGCAATGAAATTTAAATCCATATAGTTTGCAATATATTTTTGGTAACGATTTTTTTTATAATCAATATAAGGTTTTTTTGTAACATGGGCCTTTTGGTGAGAATCGGGGCCATTGACTGCCAAGTATCACAGAAACCCTAATTTTGAGGTACAGTGGGACTGAGGCTCAAACTCCTCTTGTCAAGGACCAATGAAGCTCGGATTCTTGTTAAATGAAGTCCCTTGAATGTAAATGACCTCAAGTGGTAGGTGGACCACACAAATCTTGACTTGATAGGGCTAATTTTCTCAATGATTTCTTCAGAGCAAAATCCTAATTCCAAAGTTCTTGTACTGGAGATCTTTCGTTGATTTGACTTGCATCAAAACAACTTGGGGAGCTTCGTGGTGATATGTGAACCTAATTTGAACACAAAGAAACAAACTACAAGATATGGGTTAGCTCAGACAATGCATAGATGCTTGACCTAAGATGCACAAATGAAGATGACATCTTAGGGTAAAAAATTAGGGTGCGACACATACAAACACCTATTCAGCTTGCACACATAATCTTCCTTATTCTTTTCTGCATACCCTTCAGGTTGCCGCATTAGGATTATTTCATCTAGATCACCATACAGGAAGGTTGTCTTCGCATTCATTTATTCAAGTTCTAGGTCGAAATTCACCACCATGGCCAACAACATTCTAATGGATCTATGCTTTACAACAGGTGAGAACACATCATTGAAGTCAACACCTTCTTTCTCACTGAACCCCGTAGCAACCAACCTTGCCTTAAAGCGCTTCGACGTCACTCCTTCGATTCCTTCCTTGACCTTGAAAATTCACTTACAACTGACTAACTTGGCTCCTGCAGGTTTCCCAATCAGATCCCAAATGTTATTATCATGAAGAGATTTCATCTCGTCATCCATGGCTTTTCGCCTTTCAGTTTTATTTCGAATCTTTATAGCTTCTTTGTAGTCTCTAGGTTCTTCCTCAAGTACCTCACTTACAGAGATTAAGGAAAAAGCTATAAGATTTGCATAACCAAGTCTCTAAGGTGGCTTAATGACTCTTCTCGACCCATCTCTTGCTAGTAGGTAGTCACCGACAGTTTCCTCAGTCTCTTCAGCATCTTTCTCTTCTTCTTCGAACTTCAGCATCACTATGCTCCACCTCAACAGGAATCTTTGCCTGTTCCAACTCCTCTTCAGGGATTTCTGCACTTCGACCAGCATCACTAGTTTTCTTGAACGCCAACTCGACTTCATTGAAAACTACAGCACGACTTGTGATACATCTTCTGTGAACTGGTTCTAGGCACCACAACCTATAGCCTTTGACTCCCTCAGGATATCCAAGGAACATGCATCTCAGAGCTCTAGGTTCGACCTTGTCTTGCCTAATGTGAGCATAGGCTAAACAGCCAAATACTCTCAGTTTGTCGAGATCTGGTGGTTGACCCGACCAAACTTCTTCAGGTGTCTTCATTCCCAAGGTAGTCGAGGGACATCTATTTATCAGATAAGCTATTGTCGAAACAGCCTCCTCCCAAAACACCTTCTTCAATCCAACACTAACCAACATGCATCTAACCCTTTCAAGGATTTTTCGATTGAATCTTTTAGCTAAGCCATTTTGTTGAGGAGTGTCTGCTACAGTCTTATGCCTTGCAATCCCGGACTCGACACAGTAGTTGTCGAAAGCTTCATTGCAAAATTCAAGGCCATTGTCGATTCTCAACTTCTTGACCTTTTTGCCAGTTTGAGTTTCGACCAAAACCTTCCAACTTTTGAAATTCTCAAGAGTTTCATCCTTAGTCTTATGAATGAATACCCATAACTTTCTGGAATAGTCATCAAATATGAATAGAAAATACATTGCATCTGAATGTGAAGGATTCCTTGCAAGCCCCCAAAGATCAGCATGAATGTAATCAAGATATCCATGTGTTCTTTGTTTACCTTTGTTAAACTTCATCCTACAAGATTTGACAAATAAACAAGGTTTATTAAACTCCAACTTCTCAACTTTGTCACCACCTAGCAGGTGCTGTTTCCCCAGTTCGACCAGGCCCGACATGGCCCAATCTCATGTGCCAAAATTCTGTCTTCCACACCAGTTTCGTGGATGCAAAATCTGCTGAACCACTTATAACCTCAGCCTCAAAGGTATACAAGCCTTCTTTCTTCACGCGTCTCAAAACTTCCTTTGACCCCTTCATGACTTTCAGGATACCTTGCTCTCCTTTGAAGACATATCATTTCTTGTCGAATTCACCAAGAGAAATCAAATTTCTCTTAAGATCAGGTACATACCTAACACCAGTGAATAGCCTTATTGACTCATCATGGAGCTTGAATCTCACAGATCCAATACATGTAATTTTGCAACCATTACTGTTTCCCAACAGCACTAATCCACCATCTTGATCACATAATTCTTCAAACACATTCTTGTTTAGAGTCATACGCTAAGTACATCTTGAATCTATAATCCACTCTATGCAAGAGTTACTACTCGAAACCATAAGGACATCAGATGATTCATAATCATCTTGCACAATAGCTGTATTGCCATTGTCCTTACCTCCATGATTATTCAAGTGCTCAGGACACCTCTTTCTTGTGTGACCCTCCTTCTTACAGTGATAACACTTAATACTAGAAATATCACCACCATAAGACTTCTGTTGAGTTTTACCTTTCTTCTTCTCGAACCTACCATCTCTTTTAGAAAATTTTCCTTTAAAGGATAACCCTTCGCCAACTGATGATGGTTTCTTCTCCTTTCTTTCGTTCAAATCCTTATAATACAAGGCTGGTTTAACTTTTTCAAAGGTCAGGGACTCTCTTCCATACAAGAGGGTTTCTTTGAAGTGAGCATGCGACTTTGGTAAAGAACACAACAATTACAACCCTTGATCTTCGTCATTGATGGTAACATCAATATTTTCAAGATTAAGAATCAGCTTGTTGAATGTATCCAACTGCTCCATCAACACGTTGTCTTCATTCGTCTTGAAATAATACAAAGCTTGCTTCAAGTACAAACGATTCACCAAGGACTTTTTCATATACAATCCTTCGAGTTTCATCCAAACACCAGTAGTCGTTGTCTCCTTCAAAACCTGACTGAGAACCTTATCACCAAGACTCAGAACAATGGCAATGTGGGCTTTCTCGATCATCGTTGTCTTATCCTTCTCCGTCAATAAAGCATCCATAGCGTCTTCTACCTTTAAAGCTTCTAGCAAACTCTGTTGAACAAGAAGGGCTCGCATCTTCAAGCGCCATAAACCAAAATCATTAACTCCGGTGAACTTCTCAATTTCAAACTTTGTTGACGGCATCTTCCTCCATGCTCACCCCACCAGTTTGTTGCAACAAATGATACCAATTAAAAAATTCTTATTTGAGAAACAGAGTTTCTTGGGTGAACAATGAAACGGTTAGAACAAAGAGAGAAGGAAGAAAGAAGGAGAATAGGATTAGGGCAACCTATTTTTCTATTCACTTACTCAATTGGGCTACAAATGATTACAAGTGAATAACAACAATTGGCCTCTCTCAACAACCTGAGAGGTCTAGCCTATTTATAGGCTACTAAGTTAACTTAAATAACAAGTTAACCTAAACAATTGGATCCATAACACAAGGTTCAATTTGACATTACTTACTAGAACTAACTTCGACTACAACATGTAACACTTTGACATCAGCATTTGAACCAGCTTCAACTTCATGTTTGTCTCCTGTTGAAACATGAAAGATATACTGTTGGTTGCAGAATAACGGCAAGCAGCAAAAATATTTATTTTCGGAAGAATTCCCTCCGGGATTTATGTCGTGTCCATAGAGATCGGTTCGAGGGAAAGAATGTCGTTCGACAATCTCTCGCGTTTATGAGTTTGGATTATAATGGTTTCAAACAAGAAAACAGAAAAGTAAATATCAACATAAAAAGAATTCATTCTTCAGAGAGAAGAAACTTATCCGGCATGCACATAATTCACTCCTCACAAACTTAAACTTACCAACCAGTTATACTCGACCTACAATACTCCTCAATATCACCCAGCATCGCTTATAATAGTGTTCATCTCTGACACACTGAGCTGAGAGAGCAACCGTGCTACCATCGTCGACACTCTCGCACTCGACTCAAAACACGGATGGCATTAAGTTCCGACGCCTATTGAAGATTGTTAGCTCTAAATCTATCTCTAGCATCCAGAAACTAACAGATAATAATCCCTAATCAAAGTTCGTGATGTTTATCACTAACACAACACAAACTCCAGGGTTAAAGCAAAAATCAGAGACAATCACCAATAAAGATTTGTAAAGCAGATTTCATGCAACGCCATGGGCGACAAATATACATGAGTTCAGAACAAATACATATACACAACCCAACAAAGAAGAAAAACACAAAGAAGAAGAGAAATGAACCAAACATCTTGCGGATTGTCAGAGCCAATCGACGATCAATCCACCCCGGTTCATCTGTGTGCAAGCTTCCATGTTGTTTTCTAGCTATCTCTACCAAAGAATAAGTTTGATGAAGTTGGGAGAGAAAAAATCACCCCAAACAGCATAACCTAACAAAAATGAAGTAAAATGAAATATATACAAAATTCAGTCTCAGACGCTTTGCCCGGCGGAAGAATGGCTTCGCCCGGCGGAGCATTTTATTACACTCACATCAACTGCGTACTTAAAGAGCCTGGCAACAAATATCTAATTTCGCTCGGCGAAAGCTCAAAAACATGGAATGCTACTGGAATTTCCTTATTTCCTCTCGCTGTTGCTTTGCTCAGCGAAAGGCAGTTTCTCCCGACGGAAGGAATCTTCGCCCGGCAGAGCATGACAGTCAGCAAATCTTCTGGTATAAATCACCTGACCAAAGGCAGTATCGCCCAGCGACACTAGCTTTGCCCAGCGAAATCAGGCTGACTGCATTTCTTTATTTTGGCTTCTAGCTTTTATACAATGGCTTTCTTTCTTTGCCTTCTTCCTTTTATTGATCCAAATGGTACATCCTGGAGCTTTTATTACTCATTACTCCAACAATGCTTAATTGCCTACAAAATGAATGGGAAACTATTAATCGTTACATAACTGAATCAAAAACACAAGTGTACACTAACTAATGTATTTATACACAAAGTTGGAGAATTATTCAATAAAATTACACTAAAACATGATAAGTGTCACAAAACTATATATACAAAACACTACAAATTGACACTTATCAAACTCTCCTCAACTTACATAATTGTTTGTCCTCAAACAAGAATCAAATAACTCAAAGAAACAGAGTGACAACTAAAGAATCACGAATCAACAGGTTTTGAAAAACGGAAATAAATGAATGGTTCAAATGAAAAATGGTACACACAAAGTAAATACTTACCACTAAACTACGACGATAACATAGTCACGAAACAAATGCAAAATACAAAAATCATGCCAAACATCCTAAAACAACACAAGTTCAAATGTGAATCACACCTAGCAAAAACAATCATCAGAAGATGAAAAACACAAAATGAGGTACTTATCACTCACACAACAATCATGCAAACAATAGACTAAATTATGCAACCATCCAAAAATTCACATTGAACATACAAAGGCAAGAATCACAAGGACTTTTAAGGTTTTAGCGTGGTCTGGTAAACAAACAATGGGCAATTTCTAAAGGTAATTGAAACAAAAACTTGCCTAAACCTAAGGGAGTGATCAACTCACAAAGACTCAAACCAAAAATTCCAATCAACTTCTTCCAAAATCCCAAGTGTTACACAACACACAATACTTATTTAGCATAATTATTTGAACTCTTTTTGTTCCCTTTCTCAAGGATTTTCTTTTTCTTTCTTTTTTTTTCTTTTCTTTTCTTTGTCATATTTCATATTTTTCTCTTTTTTCTTTTCTTTTTCATCCTCATAGAAATCAACCAATGAGTAAACAATCATTCTCTCCCCAACTTGAATTCAACCACATCATCATGTGAATACTCCCTACTTTCTAAGGCAAGGCAAAAATTCATACAACAAGACAAAGTTGAGGGTTAAAGAAAAAACAAAATCCATTCAAAAATAAGTGAACTAAATACTCATAGACAAGCATTAAGTTCAAATAAAACATGGATCAAAAAGCTCAAAGGGGTTACAAACGATCACACCCTCACAAGGTGAATGACTATTTGGCTAGGTAGTTGTGCTCAAAATAAACAAAATGCCTTGATCCTTTTCATGTTTTCACATAATCAACACAAACAAAAGATTAAGCATAATAAAATCCAGTTAGAACAAGAATGTTGGTACTCCGCATATATGAACAATGGAAAGCTACCACACAAAAAGGTGGGAACTAAAGTGATTCACAACAAGAACAAGTATACAAAAGAATGAATAGCATGGAAGTTTGTAAAAATCCAAAGTATCATGAATATGCTAAAGTCAAGAAAGCGATAAACACATACCTTGGACGTGTACAAAACTTAACAATATCATTACCATACATCCGCAAGTTGAAATGATCAAACTTGGAAAATCATCAAATGCATCCTCAAATTACTCAAGGTAAGTGCATTGACAAACACAAAAACTATTAATATAAACAACTAAAAGACCGGGTGAAATTTCATTAAACATGTTGTAAAGTGAAGATTTGAGAATTTTACGAAAAATCTGAGTACAACTTGTTTAATGAAAGTTCACCACACTACCTAAACTAAACCACAACAAAAGAAAATAATACAACATGCTTGTTTTACGTCGTAAGCTCGACGCTTTTACAATGCTTAGCTAGCAATTTCCTTCCTTCATGCCATGGTAATGCCTCACCGAGCAAACCAAAAGCAAGTGCCCTAACCAAACACTTACACAAACGTTAATCTACAAGTATCAGTATAACAAGTGAAAATATACAATATATATGATATCTATAAAACTAAAAAACAAAGAAACTATCGCAATGCGATTCAATATCAAAACCGATCCCCGACAACGGCGCCATTTTGTTGGTTGAGGATTAGCGGCAAGCAGCAAAAATATTTATTTTCGGAAGAATTCCCTCCGGGATTTATGTTGTGTCCACAGATATCGGTTCGAGGGAAAGAATGTCGTTCGACAATCTCTCGCGTTTATGAGTTTGGATTATAATGGTTTCAAACAAGAAAACAGAAAAGTAAATATCAACATAAAAAGAATTCATTCTTCAGAGAGAAGAAACTTATCCGGCATGCACATAATTCACTCCTCACAAACTTAAACTTACCGACCAGTTATACTCGAACTACAATACTTCTCAATATCACCCAGCATCGCTCACAATAGTGTTCATCTCTGACACACTGAGCTGAGAGAGCAACTGTGCTACCATCGTCGACACTCTCGCACTCGACCAAAGACACGGATGACATTAAGTTCCGACGCCTATTGAAGATTGTTAGCTCTAAATCTATCTCTAGCATCCAGAAACTAACAAATAATCATCCCTAATCAAAGTCCGCGATGTTTATCTCTAACACAACACAAACTCCGGGCATAAAGCAAAAATCAGAGACAATCACCAATAAAGATTTGTAAAGCAGATTTCATACAACGCCATGGGCGACAAATATACATGAGTTCAGAACAAATACATATACATAACCCAACAAAGAAGAAAAACACAAAGAAGAAGAGAAATAAGCCAAACATCTTGCGGATTGTCAGAGCCGATCGACGATCATTCCACCCCGGTTCATTCGTGTGCAAGCTTCCATGTTGTTTTCTAGCTATCTCTACCAAAGAATGAGGTTGATGAAGTTGGGAGAGAAAAAATCACCCCCAAACAACATAACCTAACAAAAATGAAGCAAAATGAAATATATACAAAATTCTGTCTCAGACGCTTCGCCCGGTGGAGCATTTTATTACACTCACATCAGCTGCATACTTAAATAGACTGGCAACAAATATCTAATTTTTCCCGGCGGAAAAGGCTTCGCCCGACAAAAGCTCAAAAACATGGAATGCTCCTGGAATTTCCTTATTGCCTCTCGCTGCTGCTTCGCCCAGCGAAAGGCAGTTTCGCCCGACGGAAGGAATCTTCGCCCGACGGAGCATGACAGTCAGCAAATCTTCTGGTATAAATCGCCCAGCGACACTAGCTTCGCCCAGTGAAATCAGGCTGACTGCACTTCTTTATTTTGGCTTCCAGCTTCTATACAATGGCTTTATTTCTTTGCCTTCTTCCTTTTATTGATCCAAATGGTACATCCTGGAGCTTTTATTACTCATTGCTCCAACAATGCTTAATTACCTACAAAATGAATGGAAAACTATTAATCGTGACATAACTGAATCAAAAACACAAGTATACACTAACTAATGTATTTATACACAAAGTTAGAGAATTATTCAATAAAATTACACTAAAACATGATAAGTGTCACAAAACTATATATACAAAACACTACAAATTGACACTTATCATATACCTGCTGACAACATCCATGTCGACAACACTAGAGTTCGATCCAATATCTCACAGTAACTAATCCCAGTTTTCAATGCAACATAATTAATACCTCTTTTTTTCTCTCTCACACAGATAATCTAGCAAAAATATTTCATTTCTCTGTCTCACTTCATCTATTACGTCTCTCTCTCTCTCTCACTCTCACTCTCTCTCTCTCTCTCTCTCTCTCTCTCTCACACACACACACATACACACACACACACACACACTTCAACTCTTTTTTCTCTATATCCAACCTCATTCTCTCTAATTTTTCAAGCTCTCCTAATCTTTGAAGAACTTTAGCTCATCTTTGAAGGTGATGTTTCATAATCTGACACCAACATCAAGATTTCTTGTTGATTCTTTTTGCATGGTTTCATTTACATCACCATTGTTAAATGTTTCTATTGTTATATGAATCTTTCTAGTTGATTCTTTTGCCTATTGTTTAATGTTTGTTGTATGAAATGTTTGTTTAATGATTTTCTGTATGAAATGGTTTCATTTGCATCCACATCATTAACTTTATGACATTTGAAATGTTTAATGATTGTTTAATGAAATATTTGTTGTATGAAATTTGAACTGAAAGATGATAACATCCGATTTTTTTCATATTATTTGTTCTTTTTGTAGGTTATGCTATGAACAATTCATGTTATTACTATTGTGTATAGTTGTTGTAGTTTATTGTGAAATACAGAAAATACAATGAATCCGAGTATTTTACATTATTTTGTTATTTTCTATTTCTACAAATGTGTTTCTCTATATATGATATTTTTTTTATATGTCAAATGCAACCTTGAAATAATGGCAAGGCCTTTTGAGAAGATTGTCGAAATAAATGAAAGGAAAAAAGTTGTGGAAAATAGTTGTGAAATCAGAAATGGACAGTTTAATCTAACAACAAAGATCACCTGGAGCTAATATTTATTGATGCTGATGTAAGCTTATATTTAGATTTCCATTTTAATACAAATTGTTTGGAGGATAAACTGCAATACCGTGATGTTTGTAATGCATTTTTAGGGGACAAATATTCATGTAGTCGTACCAAATGCATTTAAAGCAACATTTGATTCGGTTTTGTTGATAAACAACACCTACATTCTTATGAACTTCCTTCCTCAACCCAATGATCTCATGTTCAAAACTTCAAAACATCCATTCATCATAAGATTCACCGCGGAAACATCTGTCTCTGATATAAACAAGCATGAAATCCCTGGGGAAAAGTTGAGCTTCAAACCATTTGCTGACATTATTTTGGGAAAATGGAATAAGGATTTCTTAATAGGTAATGTATATGCATTGATATCACAATATAATGTGATCATTACAAGTTTTTATGACCTATTATTGTAGCTGATATTAATAGAAACACTATGTCTGCAACATATATCATGAACACTAATAATAGTATGATTTTTAGATGTTATTGGACTGGTTGAAGAGATTTGGTAATACCCAAATGATTGCTGGCAGCAAGAAGCAACAAGTCAACCTCATTTTAAAAGACCTTGGGTAAATGTTTTAATGTTATTAAATTATTATGTATCTTAATGCTTTTATGCTTTATGCAATATTTGTATTGTACAATATGAATTGTTAATATAACATTTTCCAATGTTAGGAATAACACATTGAACTGTACACTTTGGGAGACTTATAATGTGAAATTCATGAACTACATGCAAAAGAACAAAGACGGTGATCCTACAATTATATTATTGCAGTATGCGAAGGTGAAGGCGGAAGGTATAAATATTTTTTAAATTTCAGTAATTGTGTTAAATAAAATATAAAGATGTCGTACTTATCAAGCATTCTTTGTTTTATATTAGGGAAGTATCCGTTGTCTGTTTCGAATACATACAATATCAGCAATCTGGTCATTAATGAAGACGTGTCTGATATTGTTGAATTTCAAAATAGGTATTATTTTAGTTGTCTTAATACTTTAGAATATGTTGTTATATTTTATGGTTTTTCAAAGATGACACAAATATGAACATTGTATTTTTGGTATCAAAGACTACCAAAGGACACCCATCTTGGAAGTTCAAGTCAACTAATGAGTACACAATCTAGCATGTGGTCCCAAAACTCATATGGCTCTCAAATTACTTCATATGATAAGTTCATGGAAAATGCTACGCCTCTTTGTCTGTATGATATCATTAACCTTCCTGGTGTAAGTATTATTATGGTTCTTTTTAAATACGATATACATGCAACCGTGTTATTTCTTTTTAGGCACTAATTCATTTAAATTACTTTCATCAGTTGACATAGTGTGTCACCATAGCAACTACTAAGAAATTGAAAGCAACATGAAACAATTGGTTCTACCAGGCATGCTACAATTGTCCAAAAGTAGCTAAAGGAAATTCTCTTCCATATGTATGTTCTGATAGACATTCAACCGAGACCGGAATTTATAGGTATTACATAACTAACTTAATGTCATATCTAATGTAATGGAAGTCTAAAATGCAATTAGAAATTTTTAGGTACACAACAAAGATTGAGGTTGTTGTTAATGGAAGTACTGCCATTTTTGTGTTTTGGGACCGTGAGTGTGCCGATTTGTTGGAAATACCTGCTACATGACTCTGTCAAAAAATGATTGAGGTATGGTGATGTCTTTTTTAATATAGCATTTTTATCAAGAACATGGAATTTATTTACATTTGCTAACTCTCTTTCACTAATTATAAGGTATTATAGGTTGGTGTTGAGGATCCACTTGAATTTCCTTTAGACCTTGATAAATTAATTGGTATTAAAATTACGTTCAAAGTTAAATTGCATCCAAGGTGGAAAAATGAAAGTGTCATGTCGGTTAAACGGAACAAAGAAACAATTGATAAATTACAACAACAATGGGATGTTTGTAAGGTATGCCACAAACACATGTTTATGTTGTTTATATTGTATATATCTTTAGTAGAACAAATATTAAGCAAATCATTTTATTTACAGGACATCACTTCTACTGAAGTTAATGATGAACAAGTTAACCAGGTATTTTAGAAACTTAATTTAATTGTTTTTATTGCATTACATTGTTTCCATTTTCTATTTTTTTTTACTCGTCATTTCACTACATTACTATGTTGTTACATTAAGGAAAGTGTTGATGAGGCAATATTTGTTAGACGATGGCTAGAATCTAGAAGGGGGGGGGGGGGTTGAATAGATCCCACAAGTTTTATACACGTAAATGGTTACCAATAAATTGGTTTTAAAAGTTTTAACGGAAGCAACCACTGAATCACACGTCTACAACGAACCTCTACTAAAAGGATCGGATATGCACGACAATATTAGGAATGAAATAACGGATGAGAAAAATTCAGATTAATCAACAAAGTTTAAATGCAGCCAGTCGTGTTTTGTTTGCTTGATGTTAATCCAACTCCAACGAGATAGGTTGACAAAAATTAATTGCAAATGCGTTCGATTTTACGTTGAATCAAATTATCGAACACTTGGTGTGAGCAAACACACTAAGTGCAGATTTCCAAATAATGTGAATGTTAACCTGGTTCAAAATACAATCCAAGGGATTGTATCAATTTACAAAACAATTTATTAGCTCAAAATTACACTATCTCAGAAATTTCGATCAATTGATACTTCACAAATTCGAATAATATCGAAACGTAAAAGAGTAGGGAAAGAGAGGACAAACTCGATTTGATTAGGCAGTTCCCCAATCGTCCTCGCTATGGGTACCTCTGTCCCCAATTCCACAAATGGAATTGAGATATATATAAATTTCCGTTTGCAAATTGTTTATGCAAGAGAAGAACAATGAACATCTAAACCCTCAAACGTCTTTGATTGTTGATGCAGAGTCTCCTCGCTATGGGTACCTCTGTCCCCAATTCCACAAATGAACAATGAACAATGAACAATGAACATCTACCAATTCTCAACCCAGAAATGAAGATCACAACACTTCCTAATTCTGAACATTATCACTTCAAAACAATGGGCGACACAAACAAAAATGATTATGTGTAATTGTTTGTTTACTCAAGGTTGAAGATGAAGATGAAGAGAAAAATTGGTATGAATTTTCATATTTCTTGTTATTATGAAATGTGAGCTGACCCAACTATTTATAATGAATAAAATGACCCACAATATGAAGTAACAGAAATAACAGAAAAAATAAATGCAGAAAAATCAGTTCAGACAGAGTTGGGTCAGCCGCCCCTTTAATGAGGGTCGGCGTGAGCTATCCCGTAGGATTGTCTACGGAAATTTTGACACCATGCGTCGACCCATCAATACCTTGCGTCGATGCAAGCCTGCAGATTTTGTAAAAATTCAAATTTCCAGAAGCATGCGTCGACCCATGCACCAGGGGGGTCAGCGTGCGCTTTCCCGAGCTTTTCACAAAATTTGTTCAAACCAGCATGAGTCGACTCATGCTCACCTTGGGTTGACTCAAGACATGCAAATTTTCAAAAACTCATTTTTCTGTATGTTTTTGCTGACCAAGACTCGAAACAAGTATACCAAACATCAATATTATGATCATGCCCATGTAGAAATTGTGTAGACTTCTTCCTGTATGTTTAGACACATGAACATTGATGGTTAGATGCAATTTGCCCGACCTAAAAGTGATACCGCTCAAATTACAATCTAATGACTATCTTATTTGTTGACATCATTAAAACCGAAATAGATGAAAGACCTTAGCCCTCACATACTCCCCCTTTTTTATGATGGCAACACTGTTTATCTTTCTCTTGATTGAAATTTGAGGACAGAGAAACTCCCCCTATCTTTAACACTTTAATATCTGCTGCTTTAATAATATTTTCTGCTGCTAGTATCCTTCTTCCCCTTTGACAACATCAAAAAGAGTAAAAGAAGGTGGTCAAAGAGATATCATCATATCAAGTAATGGTTCATTCACCAATTTGCAAAATAGCGACACTAACAAGCATCCACATATGATACAGTTAATGCGATACTATAAACGGATAAATACGAAACGCAAGAAGCAAACACATAGATCAAACATCCAAATGAATAATATATGCTAAAATATGTAATAAATATCAATTGTAAAGCACTCAACATGGTACATATACTTAAAAGGAATTTACAAAGCGGAACGATATTACCTTGATCTTGATGAATGATGAGAGCCCTCACATATAGCTCAATGACTCTTTGCATTGTTAGTCAAAAGTATAAACAAGCATATATATATGTGAAGAGCAACTATGTTAGAGAAATATCAAACACGATCTAAGATGTCGAGAACGCCAAGTTCCCTACGGATGTAAAAGAAAGGCTCTGTAGCTAGTGGTTTTGTAAAAATGTCAGCAAGTTGATTTTTAGTATCAACATGCTCAAAGACCACATCACCTTTCTCTACACGATCCCTAAGAAAATGATGGCGTATTTCGATATGCTTGGTGCGTGAATGTAATACGGGGTTCTTAGTTAGGCTAATAGCACTAGTGTTATCGCACAAAATAGGAATACGTTCAAGTTTTAAATTGAAATCAAGCAATTGTTTGCTTAAGCTATAGGACTTGAGCACAACAACTGCCGGCGGCAACGTATTCCGCCTCGGCTGTTGACAAAGCAACCAAAACCTATTTCTTGCTATGCCAACTCACCAAGGAATTTGCAAAAAGGTGACACGTGCCACTAGTACTTTTCCTATCCAACTTGCACCCGACAAAGTCGGAATCAGAATAGCCAACTGAGGAACAAACACTACTTTTGGAATACCACAACCCATACTTTGGAGTACAGGAGAGGTATCGAAGTATGCGCTTAACTGCTTTTAAGTGGGATTCCTTGGGACGTGCTTAATACCTCGCACACATGCATACACTGAACATAATGTCGGGTCGTGATGCGGTAAGATAAAGAAGAGATCCAATCATACCTCGGTACTTCTTTACCTCTACATCCTTACCATTTTCGTCACGATCAAGATTGGCACAAGTGGGCATATGAGTATCTATTGCCTTGCAGTTTAGCATGTCAAAACGTTTGAGAAGCTCAAGACAATATTTGGTTTGACTCACAAATGTGCCCTCTTCGAGTTGTTTGATTTGCAATTCGAGGAAATAGTTGAGCTCCCCCATCATGCTCATTTCAAGCTACCCCTGCATCAGACTAGAAAACTCCTTGGCCAAGGTCATGTTAGTAGACCAAAAAATAATATCGTCAACATAAATTTGTACCAAAATTAAGTGTTTTCCTTGACATTTAATAAAGAGGGTTGTGTCAACCTTTCCTCTTGAATACCCTTGATCAAGTAAAAATTTGCTTAGACGTTCATACCAAGCCCTAGGGGCTTGTTTAAGTCCGTATAAAGTACGTTTAAGTTTGTAGACATGATTAGGATATTCATGGGATTCAAAACCCGGAGGTTGGGCTACATAAAGCTCTTCATTGATGTATCCGTTAAGGAAAGCACTTTTAACATCCATTTGGAATAATTTGAAGTTCTTAGTGCCAGCATAAGCAAGTAAAAGGCGTATAGCCTCGAGTCGGGCAACCGACGCATAAGTTTCCTCATAGTCGATTCCTTCCTCTTGGTTATAGCCTTGCGCTACAAGTCGCGCTTTGTTACATGTTATAACCCCATTTTCATCAAGTTTATTCCTAAACACCCATCAGGTGTTGATTACTCGATGATCTCGCGGAGGGGGGACAAGGTCCCAAACCTCATTTCTCCTGAATTGATTTAGTTCATCTTGCCTTGGTAAAAACCAATGCTCATCGAGTAATACCTCCTTTGCATTTTTAGGTTCAACTTGTGACACAAAAGCGGAGTAATAACAAAAGTTACTAAGTTTAGAGCGGGTGGTTACTCCCTTAGAGATGTCACCGATGATATTGTCGATTGGATGGTCTTTGGAAGACTTCCATGCTAGAGGAAGGTCATCTTCATTAGTTGGATGATCCTCCTCACTCTTCATAGATTGGTGATCCTTTTCCTCCTCAATACACACTGCTTCGGGCTGATCAATTCCTTTATCAGTGTCCTTGAGTATGTCTTCTGAAGACACACATGCACCATGAAAAGAACTACCTTCTCCGATATTTTTCGAATAAGACTCATCAAAAGTAACGTGTACCGACTCTTCAACAATTCGTAACCTCTTTTCTGACATTTGTCCCTTGTTTTTGCCTCTGTAGGTAACAAACCCCTTTTTCTTTGCCACACAGTCGCTGAAAAAAGATATGTCTCCTGTCATATGTCATGAGCATCCACTATCCAGAACCCATCTTCTTTCAGTGGTCTCAAGACGTTGTACCTACATAGTCAATCAAGGGAAAGTAGGTACCCAATTCTCATTAGGTCCTTTGTGGTGATTGAAACCAAGATCGCACTTGGGCAACCATTGATAAATGCCTTTTGGAACAAGAATTCTTCTAAAACAAAATTTAGCAATAGTATGACCAGGCTTGCGACAATATAGGCAATCACGGTTCATTTGGAATTTACCTTTGCTATCTCTATCTCGAATCACATATGTATACTTTTGATACGGATTATTCATACTTTCTCGATAATGTGATCGATCAATAGCAAACGTAACTTTAGGCTTAAGAGCCTTGTCTAATTTAGCCTTAAGGGTTCTCACCTCTTTTTGCCAAATATGACAAGTATCACAGCCCCCAAACTTGAACCATGGAGACTTATTCTCATCAATCTTAGCTTTTGATGCATCCACCATGGAGTTTTTAAAAGCTTCCAATTCCTTTTTGGAATCGAAAATCTTTTTCTCCAAATATGAAAAAATCTTTTTGTTCGAGGCTAAGCGTTGAAAGGCTTCCTTAGCCTCATGGTGTAACATATCAAAAGCTTTTTGTAATTCTAAATGAGACATATTATTAGAGTGATCGTATTTAGAATGTTTTACCTCTTTCTTCTTGTTTGGATGTGTCGTAAGACATAGATTAACGGATTCACTTTCGTCACTTGAGCTGTCATCTTTTTCCGACTCGCTATCGCTCTCCCAAGCGATGTATGCTCGTCTAGACTTGTTTGACTTTTTGTGTTGACGATTCTTATCCTTATCCTTATCCTTGTCTTTCTTAAGTGATGAACAATCCGACTTGTAGTGCCCGAATTTTCCACAGTTGTAACACGTTCCTTTAACCTTGCCATTCTTATTGCCTTCATTTCTAGATTGCCTCCTAAATTTGACTAGATTTTTATCCGAGTGTTGAATCTCATTCTTCCGAACGTATCTATTGTATCTCTTCACAAATAGGCTCATATCATCATCGGAGTCATCATCTTCATCATTGTTGGTTTCATCATCACTTTGCTCTTTAGATGTGGACTTTAAACAAGAAGCTTTAAGAGCAATCGACTTCTTCTCCGTATCTTTTGTTTTCTCCTTCTTTATACTCTTTTCATGTTTATCCAGGCTAATGAGCACTTGCTCATGCTCATCGAGTTTGCCAAATAATGTGGTGAGGTCTAGAGTAGGTAGATTATTGGC
Source organism: Lathyrus tuberosus (assembly GCA_022829125.1). Lineage (NCBI taxonomy): Eukaryota > Viridiplantae > Streptophyta > Magnoliopsida > Fabales > Fabaceae > Lathyrus > Lathyrus tuberosus. The sequence goes on from JALAZF010000193.1 coordinate 3,089,857, forward strand.
CCCCTTGATCGCGGTGACCTTCGGCTGCCATTCCCTGTTAAGACAGCTCAAAATCTTATTAGTAGCAACCTCGTTTGGAATTGGTTTACCAAGTACATGCAATTTGTTGATAATATGAGTAAACCGTTTTTGCATATCCGCAATGGTTTCCCCTTGCTTCATGTAAAAAAGATCGAACTCTTGCGTTAGTGTGTTGATACGGGCCATTTTAACATCATTAGTGCCTTCGTGGGCTACTTGTAAAGCATCCCACATGGCTTTGTCCGTTTCACAATGAGAGACTCGATAATATTCGTCAACTCCCAAAGAGGAGATCAGCATATTTCGAGCCTTCCAGTCATAGTTGTACTTTTTCTCGTCCTCCTCATTCCATTGAGCTTCGGGTTTGGGAACGACAATGCCTTCAGCATTAGTCATTGTAATTTCCATAGGACCGTTTAAAATAACGTTCCAAACCTTCCGATCTATGGAATTTATATGGACGCACATACAATCCTTCCAGTAGCTGTAATTTTCGCCTGTAAAAACCGGAGCTCTATTATAAGCCCCTTTAGGTTCGTTCGCCATATTCCAAGAAGTTTTACCGAAGCACCAGATAAATCGGAGCTCGTGATACCACTTGTTAGACTATGGCTAGGATCTAGAATGGGGGGTTGAATAGATCCCACAAGTTTTATACACGCAAATGGCTACCAATAAATTGGTTTTAAAAGTTTTTACGAAAGCAACCACTGAATCACACGTCTACAACGAACCTCTCATAAAAGGATCGGATATGCACGACAATATTAGGAATGAAATAACAGATGAGAAAAATTCAGATTAATCAACAAAGTTTAAACGCAATCAATCGTGTTTTGTTTGCTTGATGTTAATCCAACTCCAACGAGATAGGTTGACAAAAATTAATTGCAAATACGTTCGAATTTTCCTTGAATCAAATTATTGAACACTTGGTGTGAGCAAACACACTAAGTGCAGATTTCCAAATAATGTGAATGTTAAGCTGGTTCAAAATACAATCCAAGGGATTGTATCAATTTACAAAACAATTTATCAGCTCAAAATTACACTATCTCAGAAATTTCGATCAATTGATACTTCACAAATTTGAATAATATCGAAACGTAAAAGAGTAGGGAAAGAGAGGACAAACTCGATTTGATTAGGTAGTTCCCCAATCGTCCTCGCTATGGGTACCTCTGCCCCCAATTCCACAAATGGAATTGAGATATATATAAATTTCCATTTGCAAATTATTTATACAAGAGAAGAACAATGAACATCTAAACCCTCAAACGTCTTTGATTGTTGATGCAGAGTCTTCTCTCCCCCTTGATTCAAGATGAATCAAGTGCCTCGAATCTGGTTGAACAAGTCACCGTCTCACGCTACTAAACTGAAAGAACCCACCATTCTTCAGTTACCTTCACTCGGTCAATTTCGATCTTCCACAATTCGATCCCAAATCTTTCTTCTACGATCCTCCGACTGTAGCTACTAAACCAAACGAATATTTTGTTCTTCAGTTACCTTGGCACGGCTGAATCCCTGTAGAACGAAACGATTTATGCAAAAACCCCCCAAAATCACCGTCTCACGCTACTAGATTGAAAGAACCCGCAGCTCTTCAATCACCTTCACTCGGTCGATTCTTGGAGGATGAAACCTGAGGTTTTATTCAAGAAACACCTACCAATTCTCAACCCAGAAATGAAGATCACAACACTTCCTAATTCTGAATGTTATCACTTCAAAACAATGGGAGACACAAACAAAAATGATTATGTGTAATTGTTTGTTTACTCAAGGTTGAAGATGAAGAGAAAAATTGGTATGAATTTTCACGTTTCTTGTTATTATGAAATGCGAGCTGACCCAACTATTTATAATGAATAAAATGACCCACGTTATGAAGTAACAGAAATAACAGAAAAAATAAATGCAGAAAAATCAGTTCAGACAGAGTTGGGTCGACCGCCCCTTTAATGAGGGTCAGCGTGAGCTATCCCGTAGGATTGTCTACGCAAATTTTGACACCATGCGTTGACCCATCAATACCTTGCGTTGACGCAAGCCTGCAGATTTTGCAGAAATTCAAATTTCCAGAAGCATGTGTCGACCCATGCACCAGGGGGGGTCAGTGTGCGCCTTCCCGAGTTTTTCACAAAATTTGTTCAAACCAGCATGAGTCGACTCATGCTCACCTTGGGTCGACTCAAGACATGCAAATTTTCAAAAACTCATTTTTCTGTATATTTTTGCTGACCAAGACTCGAAACAAGTATACCAAACATCAATATTATGATCATGCCCATGTAGAAATTATGTAGACTTCTTCCTATATGTTTAGACACATGAACATTGATGGTTAGATGCAATTTGCCCGACCTAGAAGTGATACCGCTCAAATTACAATCTAATGACTATCTTATTTGTTGACATCATTAAAACCGAAATAGATGAAAGACCTTAGCCCTCACAATATTAGCTTAAGAATGGAATATCATTAATGTAAGCACAACATAATAATTTGCATTCTTCACTGGTCTATGGTTCTATTTCTAGACTCAAAGTTGTATTAAGTTTATGCGTAATGTTGCAAGATTTGGAAATTACATCTAAATTCATTCAACCTTTAAGACCCCTGAAAAAATGAAGCCAACAAAAGAACACATTGTAACTCCTAGCATTTCTGGGAAAAGGGGTGCATGTCATGGTTCGAACGACCATGGGAGTTTGAAAGAACTTGCTGAAGGTGAACAATCTTCAACGAGGCTACGTCGCAAGCATGTCAAGATGGAGAAGAAATAATTATTGTTGTTATGTTTCTGTTTTCCTAATGTACATGTTTATCATTTCCAATTTTGTCACAAGTTTGTGATTTGTAAATGTCACGTGGTTGTATTATGGTGAATACATTCAGACAACTCAATTTTGGATCTATTAGCGTAAACATCATGAATATTGTTCTCTATTGTGTGGTAATCTGTGTTTTGTGTTATGTTACTACACAGTGCTTAAAAGTATTATTTTGTTTACATTCAACCAATGTTGCACTTCTTTGTTTAAAAACTTGATTATTTAATTGGTTTTAAATTTCAAACATACATCTATTTTATTACTTCTTATCTAATACTATGACCTACAAAATTTGTAAACATTATATCTTCACAAGTACCTATATCTTTGAATGCTTACAAACTAACATAATATGATGAATGGAAAGATATTTAAAATGATAATAATATTCAAAATTTCACTACATCTTGAGTGGGATATGGTAAATCACGTTAACCATAATAGCATCTTTGCTGTTTTATCATTATGCATCTGGCATTGTTGTGTTTCCCCACTCTCTGGTGTTGTTCTCTCTGAAGAGTGTGTGTGCGTCATCTCTCCAATATAGAGTGTCAGCTATTAAGTAGAAAGAGAGTTTATTCCTTTCTAATTCCTCACTGAGTTCGTTTCTCGTGGAAGATTTTGATTCAGTTTCCTTTCCAGTTCATTATCTGAATGGAATTAATCCCCAGTTGAGATATGTCTTCCTCGGGATGAGTCTTGTTTGACCGTTTCCCTCTAGATTATTCTCGGATTTAACTTTGGTCCTTTTCTCTGGCAGCGGAAGCTTGTTGTTCCCTCTTTTTGAGCTTATTACCTTTGTCGTACTGCCCTTAGTTGGTAGTAGGTAATATAGCTTGGTTTGGTTACCTCGTCGTAGCTATCACTTGGTTGATAGTTGGTAATCTCTCCTTTTTAAGTTTATTACCTTTGTCGTACTGCCCGTTAATTGGTAGTAGGTAATATTTCTCGTATCCCTTTGGTTGATTGCCTTGTCGTAGCTATCACTTGGTTGATAGTTGGTAATCCCTCTTTTTGGAGCTTATTACCTTTGTCGTACTGCTCGTTAGTTGGTAGTAGGTAATATTTCTCTCCTCTTTTGAGCTTATTAACTTTATCGTACTGCCTGTTAGTTGGTAGTAGGTAATATAGTCTGGTTTGATTACCTTGTCGTAGCTATCACTTGGTTGATAGTTGGTAATCTCTCCTTTTTTAGTTTATTACCTTTGTCGTACAGCCCGTTAGTTGGTAGTAGGTAATATTTCTCTCCTCTTTTGAGCTTGTTACCTTTTCCGTACTGCCCTTTAGTTGGTAGTAGGTAATATAGCTTGGTTGATTACCTTGTTCTAACTGCCACTTGGTTGGTAGTTGGCAATCTTTCCTTTCGATAATGTTATTACCGGATGCCTGGTAGTAAATGATCTCTTCCCCAACGGAGATTGTTTCCTCCTCTGTTGGGACGTGTTCTCCTCCTTTTCTGGTGTTGGTAATTTTCCCTCGGTAGAATCTCACTCTTTTGTTTTCCCCTGTGGAGTCTGTTCTCTTTTCTTTTGCTCCTCAGCTTTAGTTTGTCTCCTGTGGCTTTTTTATCCCCACAGAGGTCTTGTGTCTGCATATCATTTGCATAATCATATCATTTTGGTGGTCTCTTAGGGCCAAAAATTAGGCTTATTGTTATATTTAAGTCTCTTATATCTCGTCGAGACAAAGATATCAATCTTCTTATCTCCGGATAGAAGAAACTTAAATAAGGGCAGATGTAATACCCTAATTTTTACCCCTAAGATCCCACATATCATTTGCATCTCATACCACAAGCAAGATCACTGAGCACCCATTTTGTTTCTTGTTTGCTTTTATTTTTTATTGTTTATGTTTACTAACCCTTAATCAAAATCCAAAAATATGTTTTGTTTTCTCTTTACTAACTTTTTCAGGAGAAAATTGGAATCAAGGGTATCAAGCTTAGTTCCTCAGCTCGAATGAATTTCATCTGAACACAGTCAAAGTTGATCTGCAAATAATTCAAAATCATTTAATCGAGTTTCCCAAGATTTGATTGTTTATTACTCAAGAGACTCTAAGGTTCATGTGTTTATTTCCATGCCTTCTATGACAAGTCAAAAAATTGAGCCAGAGCCAAGACAACACAACGAAAAGCCATTTTTCTCATTTTTTCATTGTGTTAATTGATTAACCAAATGCATGTACAAAGTGGTTAATTGATTAACCATTGCGTTTTTTGGCAAAAAAACAACAAATTCAAATTCTGCAGTATTTTGGCACCAATTTTCAAATATTTCATCATGAGAATATTCTAGATCACTTCGTTTTAATTCCCCTACCTCATCATAATTAATTCCCACCATACACCCTCACTAATCACCACTTGATCTTGATTTTGCCTCCAAAATTCAAATTCCAAGCCTAATTCTAGCTCCAAACTAAGTTCCAAACCACCAAAATTTCCAAGCCTAAATTCTATAAATAGAGGCCTCATTTCATTCATTCTTTAAGCTTTTGATAGCCAAATTCACCTTGTCAAATTTTTTCTTGACTCCCTCAATTTTCCTCACCCAATTTCACTCAAAGCTCTTTCTTCCGTTAAAAGTTAGTAAGCTTTTCATTGAAGCTTACTAATCTTTGAGCTAAACTTTCATCCATACACTTCATCAACCCCAAATTCTGTAGATTAAAGCTTTGAAGTGTGGTTCTTGAGTTGATTTGGAGCATTTTTCAGATTTGAAGTGGTAATTCACTAGTTCCACCATTGTTGTGTTTGATTCATCCTTCATAATGTTATCTCTTATTGATTCTTGTTGTTTGATCTTTGGATCTTGCAAATTGTGTTCCATTGGTGTTATTAGTTGTTGTTTTACTGGAATTTTCGTGCACAATTGCATCCTTGATCATGAGGTGTTTGAAGAAATGATTGATCAATTTTTTTTCTCACATTTTCAAATTGATTTTCTGCTGTTTTATCAGTGTTAATTGATTAACCAAATGCATGTGCGATTTGGTTAATCGATTAACAGTTGAATTATGCGCCCAGAATTGCAATTTTTGCAAGGGTTAATCGATTAACCGATTTTTCCTAGCAAATGGTTAATCGATTAACCAGTGTCCATAATGTGTTTTTGGCTTGTTTTGGGACTGTTTTGGTTCCTTTCCTTCTTCTTCCCTTTCCTTTTGATTTTTACCTTGGTTTGCAATTTTAAAGGTCTTATTTCTCTTTAAATTCAATGGACTTAGGGTGTTGATGAAGTTGGATAAACATTTATTAATTTAAATCTATCTTTAAAGTAAATTGTTCAATTCATTTTAGGTGCTTTGAGTTAGTAATATGTTTAGTGCTTTAATCCACCAAGATGAGTGGTTGAACTTGAAGACGAAATGATTTTGAAATTGTGATTCAATTTTGGCATTTCTCTTCATCTATTTCTTTGTTTTCTTTTGATCAATGAAAGTCTTCAATATCATTGGAACTTGTTTTAAGTTCTTGATGAAGATGAGATTGTTACCTCTTTTTTTTCGTGCGGTATTGCTTTCGGAGAGTGATTTACATATCACTTCATACATTAGCACAAATATTATTATTGACCGGCCTTAGATAGTCGTGGCTTCTACATAAGCCCGATTACGATTGCTTAACATAGTGTTAAATTGGACCCGAAATCGGAAAATCGTTGTGTTTTGTAAGTGAACTATCAGACTCCTACTCTTCCATGGCGTGGTTTGAAATAGATTGGATTTCTCTTGTTACCCGTGGGGGTTAGTTGGCATACTCGTCAATTTTATCCGAGTTGGAGCCCTCCCCATGGTAATGTATGAGACCATGTTTTCATTCTCATGGATGTTTAGTCGAGCATTTCTGAAGAAAAAAACAAAATTTGTTCTCTTATTTTGGATCATCATTTGCTCTATATTGCTATATTAATAGTGTTATGTTTATGCTTCTTTATTTCTCCCTATATATCTTTATTATTTTATTCTTTATGTCATCTTATCATATCATATATTGTTTATGCTTCCGTCATTTTTTTCCTTTGTCCACTTGGACCATTTGTTTATGCTTATGCTCTTTTTCTTTTGTCCATTTGGACCAAAAACATTAATAAAGGCTTAAACCCCTAAAAAACTTATTATCTTAATTGTGGACTATGGTTACTATCCTTTGCATTGGACATGGAACTTTGGACTTAGAATTAGGATCTTAACCTATGCTTGGAAGCTAGTGATGTTAAACTCTGGATTTTGGGTACTTGGAGTTCTCTTTTGATGACTTATTTTGATCAAGGCCTAATCTAAAGGAAATAATGCTTATGTTGTGAAGCTTACTTGTGTGGTTAGATCTTTCTTATCCTTGGCTTTTACCTTATGTTCTAGGATAATTACTTCTTCTCCCCCCTTTCTTAAATTTACAAAACCTTATCCCTTTTTCAAAACCTTATTGTTTTCAAAACTATAACCTCTTTCATAATAAACCTTGACTTTTAACAAGCGCTTTTTCAAACTTCTTTTTCTTGAATAAATGCTTCAATCAATTTAAGCATAATTTGACATTTTTCAAAAGACTTAAAAAGAATAAAACTCATTCAAATCATTTTGTGCCTTTTGTGCACTTTTCTCTTTTAAATTTTTTCAAAAGATTAGACATGAGTCATCTTCTTTGATGAGATGTAAAGCTCCTAACCATGGTATTTTGTGTAAAGTATGGTCATTTTCCACTTAGATGTTGATGTGATTAGTCTTGTTGATTTTTTATCCAAGCAATCCTCCATCTTAATGTGATGCAAATGCTTCTTTCACATATCATTGGGTAATTAGTTGAGTAGTCTCTCTTGAGAATGACAAGTTGTCTTTTCAAGTTAAAATGAATCATAACCAATAAATTTTGTTATTTGTACCACAAATTACAGGGTTTTGATCCTATATTGCACTTTGTGGGTACGTAGGTATGAGGCGATAAGTCTCTCCAAACACAAAAATGTAAAAAATATTTCTCTTCTCACCTCCCCAATCTCATTTCTAACAAACCTTTTTAAACCAAAAAGCGTAGATATTTCAAAGGGCTCCTATAGAGTAATATAGACGTTTTGGGTGCTAACACCTTCCCTTTGTGTAACCAACCCCCTACCCATTCTCTGTTTGTTCTTGTTTTAGAACTCTTTAGGTTTTGTTCACTCTTTTTTCCTTTCCTTTTTGGACAAATAAAAGCGCGGTGGCGACTTTTGCATTTTTTAGTTAAGTTAATCAATAACTTACACTCACAAATTTCCCCGCTACAATTTCCAATTGCATTTGCTCTGGTCGAAGGTGAGACTGGTGAAGCTTGAAGTTTCTTCCTCAGGAATCTCAGAACACATGTCGCTCCGTAACCCAACTTATGCTTGATTTCCGAAAGACATGCCTTTATTGTGAGCGCTTACAATAATCCTGCTAATGGTTGGCGCAATCCTCCTTATGTCCATGTCTACTGCATAAGACATTGCTCAGAATTTTATGCGGGAAACCAAAGACAGAAACCTCCATAAAAAATTTGTGAACGCGAGGTATGCCTTTAACCAACCGTCATTCATGTACTACTGCGAAGAAATAAGATTGTCAAACGCGGAAGCATTAAGCTAGGTGGATAGCATTCTAGTGGAGAAGTGGACAATGGCATTTGATGGAGAATGTCGATGGGGTCACATGACCACAAACCTTGTGGAATCCCTGAACGACGTATTTAAGGGAACTAGAAATCTACCCATCACTGCGTTGGTGAGAACAACGTATTATAGGTTGGGTTCACTATTTGCGACAATAGGCAAAAAATAGAGCGTCGTTTTGGAATCAGGCCAATTATTCAGCAAAACCTGCATGAAATATATGAAGGAGGAAACTGTTAAAGCGGACTCACATCGAGTTAGAGCATTTGACCGTCACGATTACAACTTCATTATTGACGAGACAAAGGATCACAATGAGGGTCGACCAATGGGATACTATAGGGTAGAAATTCATAAAAATTGGTGCGACTGCAGAAAGTTTCATAAGGGCAAGGCTGCCAGATTATGAAACTCATAAGGGCAAAAGATGAAAGAAATGGAATGCAAGGTTGCTAGAGTATGAACTTACAAGGGCAAAAGGTGAAAGAAAGGGAATACAAGGTTGCCAGAGTATGAACTCACAAGGGCAAAAGGAAGATAAAAGAGAAGTTTCCAAAGTATAAAACTCCACAGGGCAAACGGAAATAGCTAAAAAGGATGCCAGAGCATGGGGCTCCACAGGGCAAAAAAGGGAAAAAAAAGAAAGGATGTCAGAGTGTGAAACTCCACAGGAAAAAAGGAAATAGAAGAAAGGTTTCCAGGGTATGAAACTACACGGGGCAAAAGAGAGATAAAAGTAAGATTGCCAGAGTATGAAACTCCACGGGGCAAAAGGAAAGATTGCCAGAGTATGAAACTCCAAAGGGAAAAAAGAGAAGATTTTCAGAGTATGAAACTCCAAAGGGTAAAGGGAAAGATTGCCAGAGTATGAACTCCAAAGGGCAAAAGAAGTGATTGCCAGAGTATGAACTCCAAAGGGCAAAAGGGAAAAATGCCAGATTATGAAACTCCAAAGGGAAAAAGGAAAGATTGCCAGAGTATGAACTCCAAAGGGAAAAAAAAGAGATTTCCAGAGTATGAACTCCTAAGGGAAAAAGGGAAGATTGTCAGAGTATGAAACTCCAAAGGGAAAAAGGGAAGATTTGCTAGAGCATGAGACTCCACATGGCAAAAAGAAAGATTTGCCAGAGCATGAGGCTCCACAGGGCAAGGAATGAAGGGTATTGATTCGGAGAAGGGTACTTGACCATGAGGTGCTTAACCCAAAGGAATATGGACGCAAAAGAAGGTTATTTGGTCCAAAGAAGAGAGTGCAGTGTTATAATGTTGGTGTGATGAGTGTGGAGAAGAAGACCTTGTCAATTATTGATTCAAATTACACTAAAGTCTATGAACGAAGGTGAATACTCGGGGCACTGGGTCATCCGTCCCATATCTAAAGATATTCAAAACAGGGGTAGGAATTTTCCATTCCCATTCCTTCACTACTACTTAAGGCTCGTGGCGCCCAATGTGAATTATAACAGACAAGTGTTAAACAGTGCTCCAGTCTTGTCTTAAGTCTTGCGCTTGAGATGTGCATTGTTGACGCTTGATCATTGCAGTGTTGCACAGGGAGAAAGACTTCGTCAATTGTTGATTCAAATTGCACTAAAGTCTATGGACAAAGGTGAATACTTTGGGAAATCGTTCATTCATCCCATACCCAAAGATATTTAGAATGGGGGTAGGAATTCTCCATTCCCATTTCTTCTCTACCACTTAAAGCTCGTGGTGCGAAATTTTGAATTGAAATTGACAAGTCTGGATGATGCTTCTTTGTCTTTGTGCTTTAAACAACACTCCAGCTTTGTCTGACTTGAATGTGACTTGATTGTGAAGCAAGTGAGGAAGCAATCCTATCAAGTGATCAAAATCACTTGACTGGATGGGGAAATTAGTCAAATGAATGTATTATTCGATCAAAGAGGACTTTGATCAATTAGTCAAGGGTGAGGCCAAAGCGTGGATCAAGAATTTAGATTTCTAAGTCTAAACACTAAGGGGTACATGAATATTAATCATGTTAATTTCTACATTAAAATTAATCTAAAAATTATCATGAACAAATAGCCTTATTTGAAAATCATCTTAAAGCTAAAGACTATAATCCAACCAATGCATTATTTGTTAATTTACACAAAATCAGATCATTTATTTTTCATATTAAAAACAATTAAAGCATCTAAAAGAAAAGAATGAACATGATTAAGGAAAATAAGAAATAAAATAACTATGGAAAAACAAGGGTACGTTGTGCAGAATGGGGTGTGCAATAAGCAAATGTGGCTTGGCTTGGAATAACAAGCCCAATGCACTTCCACCTGATCCAGAAGGGGGTTCATAATGAAAAATGGGGTGTAGGAATTATGGTGAGAAAAATGTTGGGCCTGAAGCCCAAACAATTCCTCCAAGACAAGACAAGAGAGGGAGAATTTTACCTGCCACCATCCAATTAAACCTGACACCCTCCCAAACTATTAAAATTCTAACATTGCCCCTGAAAAATTTGGCTGAAAATGAAAAAAATTTGTCTACCGGAAATTTTTAAATTTCCGGTATTGAGTGAAATTTTGGGAGATTTGAAATTATCGGTAGTGTAAAATTTTTTATTTTTTATTTTTGAAAATTTTACACTACCAGGGATTTCAAATTTTCAAAAATTTTCTGTAAATTTCGGGGTATCGTGTGAAAATTTCTGAGGGTTTTACCGGTAATTTCGAAATTCCTGGTATTTTTTACCGGTAATTTCGAAATCCTCGATAATTTTTATCAGTAATTTTGAAATTTACAGTATTTTTCAAAATCTCCAATACACCCCACAAAATTTATAATTTTTAAAAAGATAAATATGGTATTTCGCTACAAATAGAATGTCAGGTTTAATTGGAGGGCGGCTGGTAAAATTTTCCAAGAGAGGGGTTCGACGCTCATTTGCTCATTGTTCATACCGTGTACTTCCCCTTCAATCAACCTCGCCTGAGTCTCACCCACTCCGTCGCGCAAGAGTTTGCCACCGGTGGCGGAGGAGGTCAAATCCCTACCAAAGCTAACCCAAAGTATTCACAATGCTTCGATCTTTTACAATCCATCATCGTCTCCATCCAATTCCTACCACGGTATCGAAACCGAATTGAAACTAGTATGAACCCTAAACTACAAATCCAGAAATTAAACGAACGTGAAGATTAAAAACGAACTCAATCCTTAGGGGTTTGGTTCGTTCCCTCCAAACTACGTCGTGGAAATCGTCTCGCAGCGAATCAAAGGAGGGTGGAGGAGGAGCTTACCTGCCGGAGTAGCTCCGGCGGATCTTCAGAGGTGTCGTGTGTCAAAGAAATCTAGAGGTTCTCTACTTCAGGTAAACTTCATGTTCCTTGCTCAAATTGCGTCTGATTTTTCTTCTTCTTCTCTTCTTCCGCGTCCTAGTCTTTAGGCTATCTTATTGTTATTGCTCTGTGATGTGAAGTAGTAGCAGAGTGGAGAGGAAGAGTTGCAGAGAGAGTATAGAGAAAAAAAAGTGTTGCTCGTGTGATGAGAGTGAGGATTGAAACTGATTGGGAAATGAAGAATTTGTGAATTGTGATTCTCTGAAAATGATTGAAGATTTGTGTGGAATTTTGGAATGTGATTGTGAAAAATGATTGGCGACGAGGATGAGATAACTTAGAGGGAATTCTCAGAGAATTGAGAATTTAGAGAGAGTGAGTTTGGTGAATTTTGTGAAAATGTGATTGATTGAGAGAGAGTGAATGAGGAAGATGAAGATTGAGAGGGTGAATTGTGAAAATATGACTGAAAAACCATGATTGGGAAGAATGATTAACTTATATAGATGATGGAGCTTAACAGAATTAAACTCTGTTAACTTCTCCAAGTTCAAGTTTGTTGAGCCTTAACTAACTCTGCTAGATGAGGACATGTTGGAAATTCGGTTAATTACGAAGTGTGGCGATGTTAGTTTGTTGTTAATTAATTGAAATTCTACTTTGAACTCAATTTGTTAATTCACTGGTTTTTTTGTGTTTTGTTTATCTGCAGCTGAACCTACTTTTTGCCAAAGGAACAATAGCTAGAACATACATTTTTTTGCCAACATAGATAACAAGGAACCGCGGTGATGAACATTCTCTAACAACCTCTAAACCTTAGGCCTTGAGACAAATGGCCCCAAGACCATTTGGAACGCATGTCCAAGCCTTTGATGAAGGAAGTAGTTCAGATTCAACTGACGACGCAAAGCATCAGGAAGACCCCTATCGTGCAGGGTAGAAAAACATGTAGGATCTCTACGGATTATTTCACGCATGACAATAACAGCCGGGTAATAAACATGACCTCCAAACTTACCTACATTCTGGAATACTAAGCTTAGAGTAGCAGGCAATGAATTTTTATTAGAATATTGAGATCTTGCAGTGTTTGCAGGTGCATATGTTGCAGGACCAAATGCCTTGAGGGAGACCTTTATGAACCTCTTCTGGGAGTACAACTGATCAGTACTTCACCTTGAGCTTTCGCCGTATTCACCTATCTGATTCGAGGAAGCCAGATGATTATTTGTTACTTGTTCTGCTGTATTCTTCACAAGTGACTCTGCATGCAACAACTTTTTTCTGCGAGAATAATTCATATGCCATGATTCCCAGCCCGACAGATTGACGACGAAAACCTAATACCAGGTTAGGCGCAACTCTTCTTCTCAATCTCTTAAGTATGGGATTTTCACTGCTAGCAGTACTTGTAATTGCATTTGCCAAGTGCTTCCAGAAACTTACATGGCTCCTTAGAGGCTTATTTTTTAGGCCCTAAATGTTCTTGAATCTCGGCTTTACGCTTCAAGGAAGTTGTTTGAATGAGAATAAATTTGACATGTTGCGAGTTTGGCAATTTGCAAGTTGTCAAATTGTCATGTCTCCCCTCTAATTTTGAACGAGTCGCTGACCTCATCAACTCGGCTTTTCTATAGTGCTGCTACCTGAATTGTTTTCATGAATCCACAAAAACCTTTCCCTAATAACATTTACTTCTCTAGTAAGCTCCAAAAATCATATTATCTCTCATGAGCACAAGACTTATTGTAACTATAGGATTTGTGCACTGATGATAAAGAAGAGTTTATTGTGTTTGTGGTTTTCTCTTTAAATTTCAATAATACACTTATTTTCTTGACAAAACATATGTCTTCTGTCTCTAAAAACTACCCTTGTGATATTTTATGATGATGCTATAGGGTTCAGCTCTCTTGTTGGCGTCTTGAAATTACTAACCGACTTTTTCTTATAATCCCATCGGACCGGAGATTTAGGTCGAAACGTGATGCGAAAAAAGGAGGTATGATATTTGACTTGCATACTAGTATGCCTATAGAATAGTAAGCTGATGTGGATATAACACACACACTTAAGCACTAATAAGTCGTATCCTTATCCCTCTGCAGAAGAGTCGTGATATCGACATGCTTGATTGGCAAGCCTCTTTATTTATATTTCTCTTGTTGTACAGGTGTTAAGTCTGGCCTGTTTCTGCGATTTTGAGCGCACCATTGCAAACCCAACTCTTCCAACCGTGATGCTACAGATAAAGGCCATTCTCTGGACAAAGAATCAAGAATTGAAGACAACTTTCCACATGAAGCTGCATGGCAAACTAGAACCGCTAATCCAACTGGAGTCCTGCCAATAAGGAGTTGCAAAATAATAAGCCCAAAGGAGTAGGTGTCAGACTTGGGTGTCAGTACCTCAGTTCTCTGAAACTCGGGATCCGTATATGTGAAAGCACCTTCTGTCACAAGTCTGCTGAATCTGAATTCACCTATCTTGCAACTAAGTGAAGAATCAAGAAGTAGTCTCAGGCTTACGGTCACTATGGATTCGTGCTCTGAAATGGTTTTACCACATGCTTTTTAATCATTTGATGAGCATTATGATCAAATAATCATTACTTTCAATTTAGTTATTTAGTAGATTAAGGCATAATAAATTAGACATCAAACGATTCTACTCTGTAAGATCTGATGCAGTTGGAAATTGTCGCTGAAAATGTGCTTCAAAGAAAACTTGAGTTAAAACTAAGTTCAATTACTAGTTCATGATTTGTTCTTAAACCTTCTGGTACAGAGGTTGAACACAGACACGGATACCACAACACTGACACTAACACAAACATAGACATCAGTACCACGACCCTGATACTAACACAGACTAATCCATTAATGATATATGCCTCCATAAACCTTTGAATTGCATCGTAATTCTGATTATGTGACATGTGATGTGATCTCAAAACCTCCATATCTATAATCCACAATCTTCTACTGGTGTGTCACCTAACTAAACCAACATGAATCACTGAATATTGCAACTTTGCACAAGTTTCCAAATTTTTTTCTCTATTCAAAGTAGTTTAAATTATCACAATTGATAGTTACACATAATCATTCGATTACAAGGGTGTTCGAATTCGCGATATTCCACTTATTCAATCTTTAAAGAGATTTGGAATTTCCAAAGTTGAAATGAGTTTGGAATGGTAGCTAGCAAGTTGGTTACTACATTAGTGAAATAAAAGGATTTGGTAGTTCAATTAGACATGAAAAGAAACATCTTAGAAGATAAACAACCTCTACCAAACATTTCATGCACTTACAATAGTCAACATAGTTGTTTCAACTTCCATATTTCTTCTCAATCATCACAAAAACCTTCCTTCTTAAAACCTCGCTCATCATCACCCACATAGTAATCAAATCCCAACAATGGCATCTTGCTTGAGCCCAAAAATCAATGAAGATGACTCTCCCATACTCTTCTCAACTTCTAATTCCCCTCAAGACTCCATTAGTCCTTCTTCTTCTTCTTTCTACCATTCACCATCACCACAAACTTCATTCAAACTTTCTATCAAAAACCTCACCTATACTTTAAACCCTTATAACACCAACATTCCCTTTTCATTTTATCACCTTACACAAAAACCACATCCTATAAACATACTCAAATCTGTCTCTTTTGTTGCCAGAACTTCCGAGATTGTCGCCGTTGTTGGTCCTAGTGGCACGGGGAAATCAACCCTTCTCCGAATAATCGCGGGGAGGGTAAAAGACAAAGACTTTGATTCAAAAACTATCTCCATCAATGATCACCCTATGAGTACTCCTTCTCAGTTAAGAAAAATATGCGGCTTTGTGTCACAAGAAGACAACTTGCTTCCACTTCTAACTGTGAAAGAAACATTGCTTTTTAGTGCAAAGTTTAGGCTAAAACAAATGACAGCAAAAGAAAGAGAATTGAGAGTAGAAAACTTAATGCAAGAGTTAGGACTTTTTCATGTTGCTGATAGTTTTGTTGGTGATGAAGAAAATAGAGGTGTATCTGGTGGTGAGAGAAAAAGGGTATCAATTGGTGTTGATATGATTCATAATCCACCAATTTTAGTCTTAGATGAACCAACATCAGGACTTGATAGCACCTCAGCATTTCATGTCATTGAGCTTCTTTCATCAATGGTTAAATCAAAGCAAAGGATAGTGATTCTTTCAATTCATCAACCTAGTTATAGAATATTGCGGTATATTTCCAAGTTCTTGATTCTTTCTCATGGTTCAGTTGTTCACAATGGTAGTTTGGAATTACTAGAGGAAACAATATCTAATTTGGGATTTCAAATTCCATCACAGCTTAATCCTTTAGAATTTTCCATGGAAATTATTCAAAGTTTAGAAGATTCTAGAAGTTCTATCATCGACAATGAAAACAAAACTTGTTTTACAAGTTTAGTTTGGCAAGAGGAAGAAAAGGGTGGAAGTGGAATTTTCCAAACACAAAATGAAAGGGAAAGTTATAGAAATCTTTATGTAAACTTGATGGAGATATTATTTCTGTGTTCAAGATTCTGGAAGGTTATTTATAGAACAAAGCAACTATTTTTAGCAAGAACAATGCAAGCATTAGTTGGTGGATTTGGTTTAGGAAGTGTTTACATAAAGGTAAGAAAAGATGAAGATGGAATTGCAGAAAGGTTGGGTCTATTTGCTTTCAGTCTCAGTTTTCTCTTGTCTTCAACAGTTGAAGCACTTCCAATATACCTTCAAGAAAGAACTGTTGTAATGAAAGAAGCATCAAGAGGAGCTTACAGAATATCTTCTTACATGATAGCCAACACTGTTGTTTTTCTTCCTTTTCTGTTTGTAGTTTCAATACTTTTTGCTGTACCTGTTTATTGGATTGTAGGACTCAATCCTTCCATCGGTTCTTTCAGTTTTTTCACTTTTGTGGTTTGGCTCATTGTGCTGATGGCGAGTTCTTTAGTACTCTTTTTAAGTTCTGTGTCTCCTGATTTCATTTCAGGAAACTCACTTATTTGCACTGTTCTTGGAGCTTTCTTTTTATTCTCTGGATATTTTATTCCAAAAGAGAGTATTCCAAAATATTGGCTTTTTATGTATTATGTGTCACTTTATAGGTACCCTTTGGATGCACTTCTAACAAATGAGTATTGGAGTGTTGGAAATGAGTGTTTTTCACAACAAGGGTCTTCATCATCAAAGTGTTTGGTTACTGGATTTGATGTGTTGAAAAGTAGAGGAATTGAAAAGGATAATAGGTGGATGAATGTCGGAATAATGGTTGGATTCTTTGTGTTCTATCGTTTGCTTTGTTGGATCATACTTGCTCGAAAAGCCTCCAAGACAACAATATAACAACATAGGCATTCAAATTTCAAGTTTCTTAGGCTATTGTTTGTATGATATTATTATTTATAGAGTTATGTTATCAACAGATTACGACTAATATACTTCAACTTCAAATTATTTAGAATCTATACCATTTTTGCAGATCAGAATCGGATACAGATAAAGCGTAATTGTTTAATTTTATTCTTATGGATTTGTGTTTTTAGAAAATTTGGATGATCTTGTAGTCAAAGAAGGCTTCATCTTGACAATATGTTCATCACTGACTCCCATTTTCTTAGCATAACGACCGGCTTCAAAGAACCTTTTAACCGCTTCATCCATGTAACTCTTTCCTTGCTTAACAGTCATGTCTTTCCCTATTGTGTTTGGATAACTTGTGAATATATTGTCTCCTTTAAGAACTGCTGCTAGTTGGATCAACTCCTGCTGAAACTCGCTCAGTTTCGCATCTTCATTAGCCTCTCCTCTCCTTAACTTTACTGGTGCTGGAAGTTGCACTGCATCAAAATACCACTAACAAGAATCAACAAAGTGCAAAACATGTTCGAAAAGTTTATTTAATATACACAATTACACGATCAATGTATTAAATATTTGTCTACGAGAATGAGGAACTGACCTGGGCAATCAGTCCTGGGTTGTTTCCTGGTTTGAACAATACCTTCAAAGGTTCCAGCCCATTGATCTCTCTTGGTAAGAAAATTAGGCAAATTGAAGATTTTCTTAACTGTCGCGGAAATGGATGAGTGTTCATATTCTGATGTAGGAGTCGGTGATCCGTTTGGGCCATGAACAACTGCATCAATATAAAAATAAAAATAAAGATTTTCCTGTGATAGATGAAAACTACAAAACCAAAAAAACTGTAAACAAGTGTAGGAATTTTCATATTCTACTCTTTTTTTCTCCCCATCTGTCATGGACTCATGATAGAGCCCAGAAGTTTCCTCCCTACTTTGCAAATTGTCCATAACTTGGAGCTTGGACAAAACTAACTAAAGGGACATATTATTTATTATAAGAAACTTACTCAAACAATCCAAGATACATTTCCTTCACAATTACACTTTCAACTTCCGAGTATATCTTAATTTATACAAATAAAACAAAACATAAATATCTCGTGTATATACTAATCGGATTACAGGTGATCAAACAGATCTTGAACTAGGCCCTGATACAATTAAAGAATAAAAGTTTGATCTAACTCATCTTACAAAAGTGATTGATAAAGTGAAATTTGTTCCACTTAAAAACATATAAGAGAATTAGAGTTCGATCTAACTGACTGAGAAAGTGAAATTTGCTCCACTTACAAACATATATCCACGTCATATATTATTCGATACGAAACTCTTAAAGAATTATTATAAATTAAAATGACACTAGTTGAAGACTACAAGTTAAGACACAAAACCCAGTTCAAGCATTAGATAAACCCTTTGTGTAGCTTGAACCATAAGTCAAAGAAATTCATAATTCATTTGCATTATTGCTTGCTACCCCACAACTAGTCTTGCTTAAAACATTAAGCAACTGATATTAAACATCTTTTCACATTGTGCACTTTGACAACAAGGGACTGAAACCCAAAAGCATATGGTCCCACCGCTGCATAGTTCATTATATAAAATTTGTCCATTTATAAACTAGTGTCAAAACTAGATGGCTACGTGTGTGAGTGAGAAGAAAAGAGTTAGATAGGTTATGGGTGTGCAATTTTTTATTTATTTTAATAAAATTAAAAGCACTAGTCATGGGCACATGAGGACAATGCCAAGATGATAAGATGTAAAGAAAAAAAATATGAATATTTCATTTTATAAATCCGACTAATTGTTCCATTAAGTCAGATTAATTAATAGTTGTACATGGATGGATGTAAATTTAAACAAAATCATACCTGTGCCCTTTTCAATCCAAGGTGAGATAGCAATGGTAGGAACCCTTACTCCCAACCTATTAAAAGTAAAATTAAACGGCTCCGGCCCCACAATACCATCCGGACTAGGCACCCCACGAACAGGCGTAGGCACATGATCGTAAAACCCACCATGTTCATCATACGTAATCAAAAACAGAGTTTCATTCCACTGCGGGCTACCCCTCAGCGTCTCGTACACTTCCTTCACAAACTTCTGTCCTTGATAAACATCATGCGATGGATGATCATCATTTCCTGGAAACAACTTGGTGTCTGTGTACCGTTGTTCAACCACAACATAATTCGGTAACTTTCCATTTTTAGCGTCATTCTTAAACGACAAATCGTATGGGTGAAATTTTAATGTGTACTTGAGTTTCCTTAAGTTTCGGTAGAACAATGTTGCGGGAATGTCTTGGAAATATATTCCGAAGTCGTGACCTTTGTCGTGAAGACTGTCGAAAATGGTTTGCTGTGGATAGCCTTTCGCGAGCAAGGATGCCACGTTGCTGGTGGCGCCGCCGGATGTTGCTGAGTGGATGTACAGTCGATTAGGCTGAGTTGAAGCTGGCACGGAGGCGAACCATCTATATATAATATATAATGCATACTCAAATTATAATTTAAACACTGGCACTAAAATAAGAGAAGAAGAATAGAAAATAAATAATTCTGCGTACCTATCAAAAACTGCAAACTCAGACACAAGTGTCTTATAAACCGAAACCATGTCTGGTTCAAATCCATTCATCACATCCTGCGACAGAGCTGTTGTGTTGTCCATCGAATAAGCTTGTTGAGCGAATCCATTCATCGGAGCCGGATCAGCTGAGGTGTCCTCCGACCCGAATATCTGCTCTCTAATTGCCTGGAACGAGTGACCCGGATCCGGGTCAACATACTGCGCTTGATTCTTGAAGAATATTCGCTTGGATTTCGGGTCGATTACCGATAATGGAGCTGACTCCGACCCCGTTACGCCGTTTATTTCTGGGTTTAGCTTCTTCATCCAACCAAGCATGTGGTCGAATGAGCGATTCTCCATTACTAAAACCACAACGGTTTTTATTGGGTTGGTAATTGCATGGGAATTCAGAAGCAAATGGGTGAAAATTGTGAACAAAAATAAGAGTGTGTAGGAACTTTTTCGGGTTTGAATTCGAGTTCCCATTTTCTGAGAGAGAGAGAGAGATTGATTCCGTGAGGTTGATAAAGAAAAGAAAGTACCTTATGAGATTGTGAGGTGTTGAGTACGTAGAAACTAATAAATGAGATTCATGGAATTTGTCTGCAACTGTGATGTTTCTTAATCAATGAATGCACTTTGCCAAAAGATTTTTCTCTCATTTATTGGAATTCAGTTTGTCTTTATCAAGAATGAATCACCCCTTTCACTAACATTTATGAGTATTTAGAAACAAATATAAACACACTTTATTTTATATATATATATATACTCTCAATAAAAAAAGTTATACATGGCAAATACAAATGTATTGGTCAAACTTACGAATACAAAAATGGCAAACCATATAAACAAAAAACTAAATCCAAATTGTTTCTTTGTTTGTGCTGGTATTTAATTTTTTTTTTCTTTTTTTAATGATCCGACTACTTTAAGACAGAATAGATTTTTTTTAATAAAGAAACTGACTATTAATTATTTTACAATATTTTAAAAATAATTTTTTTAACTTATTAATATTTTAATATAATTCTTTTAAAATGATTTGAATTCAGATAGATACAAACATTTTTTTTTGTTAAATTGTAATTTCTTGTGCGGAAGTGTCGAAGTAAGGGTGTGTCGAAACAGTTGTTTCACACAGATTTGATTTTGATTTGATTTGATATAGTTCCAAAATAGGTATTTTGGGCTATTATAGTTTTGAGCTTTGGCTTGGAGAACAAATAAACCAAAATCTATAAATAGGGAGTAACCCTTATTTTTGTAAATAATCACAACACATTGTAATTCACGGTTTGCAGTTGCAAGTGAATAGAAAGAGAAAAATCCCACAGTTTGTGGGTAACAACCTTCTTCTCTAAATTTTCTTAGAATCCTAATTTCCTTTCTTTCTCTATTTTCTTCTTCTTTTCTTTGGTATTGTTACGCTACGAACCCTTTTTGTTTATCAAGATAGAGTCGAAATTCCCATAGATTTTGGGTTAATTCCAACATCTGGTATCTAGAGCTCCGGTTGCGATTCAAGGAAGGAAAATCATGATGGCAATGAATCATCCGAACTGACACTTTCAGGCGAGTCTTTCGATTCTCAAGAAAGATAACTATGAGAATTGGTGCAAGCAGGTGAAGGTGGTTTTCTGTTATCAAGTTCTTTGGGATCTTGTGAAGGAAGGAGTAACACCGCTTGCGGAGAACGCGACGGATCAAGAAAATGCTACACACAAATATTTGAAGAAGAAAGATTATAAAGCTTTCTTTATAATCCATCAGTATGTCGATCCAGATAACTTTGAAAAGGTTAGTGATGTAGAGTCAGTGAAGGAAGCGTGAGAGATTCTTGAAAAGTCGTTTGGAGGCGCAGAGAAGGTGAAAGAGGTGAGGTTACAAACTCACAAGAGAACTTATGAGTTGCTTTAGATGGAAGACAATGAGAGTATAACAGATTTTTTCACCACAGTTACAAAGCTGGTGAATCAAATCAAGGTATGTGGAGAGGTGTTGACATCAAGATCAGTTGTTGCAAAGATCTTGAGGTCATTGGCTCCAAAGTTCGACCACGTGGTAGTAGCCATAGAAGAGTTGAAAGACTTGTCAGTATTGACGAAGGAAGAGCTTCAAGGGACGCTTGAGTCTCATGAACAAAGGATGGCTGAAAGAGCTGCAGAAAAGTCGAGCGATATGGCTTTGTAGGCGCAGTCAGAAAAGGAAAGAAAAGACAAAGGAAGCGGGAATGGCAACAAAGGTAGAGGAGGAAACTGGTCGAATCAGAGAAAACCCTGTAACCAAGGCAACCAAAGAGGTGGTGCTGCAGGTAGAGGAAGAGGTGGTGGTCGGAAATCTGATAAAAGTCACATTCAGTGTTTCAATTGTCAGAAGTATGGCCACTATTTTAGTGACTGTCTAGAAAAGAAGAAAAATCAAGAAACTGATGCAAAGCTGGCGAAACATGAAGAAGAAGAGACGTTGCTGATGGTCACAACAAGAGATGAAGAAAGATTCCAAGATCAGTGGTAGTTGGACTCAGGATGCTCATCACACATGACTGGAAGGAAAGATTGGTTTGTCAACATGAAGCCCTCGTCGAAGAACACGGTGAAGTTTGCAAATGACAACACTCTAGCAGCTGAAGGTGTTAGTGATGTTCTGATTATGAGGAAAGATGGCAAGAGGTCAACAATTTCCAATGTGTTGTACATACCAGGCATGAAGAGTAATTTGCTCAGTATAAGGCAGCTTGTCGAAAAGAACTACAAGGTAGTTGTCGAAGATAAGATGATTAGAGTTCTCGACGCAGGTGGTAGGTTGATCTTGAAGGCTCCAATGTCTCAGAATAGGATCTTCAAGATTGAACTCAAGGTGATGAAGCACAAGTGTCTAGCAACTGCAGCCAGCAGAGATGAGTGGTTATGGAATTTTCGACTAGGCCATCTCAACTTCAATGACATCAGAGAGCTAAAGAGAAGAAATATGGTTTCAGGATTACCAGAAATCGACATTCCAAGTGAAGTCTGTGAAGAGTGTGTTCAGTCGAAACAACACAAGAATAGCTTCAGCAAGGATGCAGGAAGGAAGTCGAAGGCAATTCTGGAAGTCATATACTCTGATGTATGTGGTCCAATCCAGGTGGATTTGATTGGTGGCAACAGATACTTTGTCATGTTTATAGATGATTACAGTCGAAAGTCATGGACTTACCTCATCAAGAAGAAAAGTGATGTGATCGAGGTATTTGCCAGATTCAAATCCATGGTCGAAAGACAGAGTGGTCGAAAGTTGAAAATTCTGAGGACTGATGGTGGTGGAGAGTATGTTTCGAAGGAGTTCGATACATTATGTGAAAAAGAAGGGATTGTGCATTAGGTGGTGCCACCCTATACTCCACAGCAAAATGGAGTTGCAGAACGAAAGAACAGAGCCATCATGAACATGGTGAAAAGTATGTTAAATGGAAAGTATTTACCCAAAGAATTATGGGGAGAAGCGGTTTCGACAGCAACATATATTTTAAATAGATGTCCGATGAAGAACCTTGAAGGAATCACACCAGAAGAATGTTGGTTTGGCGTCAAGCCTAGCCTCAGACACTTGAAGGTGTTTGGATCTATAGCACATAGTCATGTGTTAGATCAGTTGACAAGGAAGCTTGATGACAAGTCGAATCAGATGATCTTGATAGGATATCATTCGACTGGAGGTTACAAATTGTTCAACCTAGTGAATAAGCAGGTAGTGATCAGCAGGGACGTGCTCATAGATGAGCTTAAAGAATGGGATTGGACTGAGAATGTCAAGAAGGATTCAGTGAGAATCTCTTGTGAAGAACCAGCCACTGAAGTCGAAAGAGAAGTTCGACAGGAACAAGTCAGAGATGAAGCAGGCCCAAGCATACCTCGACGAACAAGACACATGCCTGCAAGGTTGCAAGAATGTGTAATTACATTAGATGATGTGGTTGATGAAGAGGGTGGGCTGGTACATTATGCTTTCTACGCAGATGTCGAACCAGTCAATGCAGCTGAGGCATTGAAAGATTCGAAGTGGGTGAAAGCAATGAATGAGGAGTTAGATTCCATTGAAGTCAATAATACCTGGTCACTTATTGAATTGCCTCAAGGCAAGAAGGCAATTGATGTGAAGTGGATTTACAAGGTAAAGGTGAATCCTAGAGGAGAAGTAACTCGACACATGACGAGACTTGTGGCGAAAGGATTTCTTCAGAAGGAAGGAATCGACTTTGATGAAGTGTTCGCACCTGTTGCTAGGATCGAAACAATCAGTTGGTTGTTGGTCTAGCAAATATGAACAATTGGCACACATGTCAGATGGACGTGAAGTGTGCGTTCCTTAATGGCTCCGTAGATGAAGAAGTTTATGTCGCACAACCAGCTGGGTATGTGAAACGAGGCGAAGAAGGAAAGGTGTACTGGCTGCATAAAGCCTTGTATGGACTTAAGCAAACTCCAAGAGCTTGGAATAAGAAAATCGACAACTTCTTAAGGGAGAAGGAATTTGTGAAGTGTACAACTGAGCATGGAGTGTATGTAAGGAGAAGCAATAATGAATTGCTTATACTATGCCTCTATATAGATGACCTGTTGATAACAGGGAGTTGCAAGAAAGAGATCGAAGATTTCAAACATGACCTAAGTAAGGAGTTTGAAATGTCATACTTGGGAAATCTCTCATATTTCCTTAGCATCGAATTCTACAAGACTAGTAGAGGTTTGATGATGCACCAAAGAAGATATGCAGGCGAAATACTCAAGAGATTTGAGAAGCAAGATTGCAACCCAACTTCGACTTCAGCTGAGACCAGACTGCAACTGTCGAAGGATTCAGATGAAGATGTTGTCGACCCAACCCAATACAGAAGACTTATTGGGTCACTTAGATACCTTTGTCACACAAGGCCTGACTTAGCATACATTGTGGGTATGGTACGTAGATTTATGCAGAAGCCAAAGGTATCACACCTAGCAGCAACGAAGAGGATACTGAGGTATCTGAAAGGGACTCTCGACTACGGCATTTTGTTTCCTGCAGCTGATGAAGGGAAAAAATGCAAGTTAGTGGGATACACCGACTCTAACTGGTGTAGTGATGTTGAGGATAGAAAATCCACAGCTGGATATGTGTTTATGTTAGGTGGTGCACCAGTTGCTTGGAGTTTGAGAAAGGAGCCAGTAGTGGCATTGTCATCATGCGAAGCAGAATATATAGTTGCTTCTCTTTGTGCCAACCTGAATGGTGAACTTGGTCGAAGAGATTACAGGGAAGACTCATGGAGCAATTAGCATGAAGATCGACAATATGTCAGCTATCAACTTGGCGAAGAATTCAATAGCACACGGTCGAAGCAAGCAGATCGAAATGAGGTTCCATTATCTTCGAGAGCAGGTAGCAGAAGGGAAGATGAACTTGGAACACTGCAGAAATGGGAATCAGATTGCAAATATCATGACGAAGGGAGTGCAGGTCGAAGTTTTCAGAAGACTAAGAGCCATGATGAATATAGACAGCTTAGACACAATGAATTAGGTGGTGTGTTAAATTGTAATTCCTTGTGTCGAAGTGTCGAAGTGTCGAAGCAAGGGTGTGTCGAAACAGTTGTTTCACACAGATTTGATTTAGATTTGATTTGATATAGTTCCAAAATAGGTATTTTGGCCTTTTATAGTTTTGGGCTTTGCCTTGGAGAACAAGTAAACCAAAATCTATAAATAGGGAGTAACCCTTATTTTTGTAAATAATCACAACACATTGTAATTCACGGTTTGCAGTTGCAAGTTAATAGAAAGAGAAAAATCCCACAGTTTGTGGGTAACAACCTTCTTCTCCAAATTCTCTTAGAATCCTAAGTTTCTTTCTTTCTCTATTTTCTTCTTCTTTTCTTTGGTATTGTTGCGCTACGAACCCTTCTTGTTTATCAAGATAGGGTTGGAATTCCCAAAGGTTTTGGGTTAATTCCAACATTTTTTTTTATTTATATATGATTAGTCTTTACAATTTTATTTGAATCCTCCCTAATAGACATTGGAATTGATCCCTAGATTAATCGGTTCTAAAGATTGGCAACGTGGTATTTTAAAATGTAATTTATTTTATCATAAACTAGTGGGATACTCGTGCATTTGCACGGGTACTGGTATGATACGCGAATTTTTTTTAAAATATAATAAAAATGAAATAAAAAATTAAATTGTTCAATAAAAAAATAATATTATTTTTAAAAGAGATAATAAATCAGTGGTTATAATTCTTTTCATATATCAAAATACTTGTAAAAAAAGTTGTTTTCGTTTATAACATAAGTATTTTTTTCTATTAATCTTTTAATATATTTAAAAAAATGATTGATAGATTTATATTATTTTATATTTGAACTAATTAAAATTGTTCTTGTTTATAACAATAATATTTTTTTCTGTATATATAAATAATTTAATCAACAAAGTATTATTTCCCGTATACAAATATTGTATTTATTTTGACATTACTTATATATTTGAATCTATATTCAATTATTTAATTCAAATATGTATTTTTGTCCGTAAGTAAATATTATTTTGTTCAATGAAAGACATTTTTGCTTATATTTTATAATTTATTTTAATTGAAAATTTATGATTTCCTGTTTATAAAAATATTTGTAAGTTATTCCCGTTTATAAAAATAATTGTATCAACATTAGTAACATAAATTAATACATTTACCCTGTATTTGGATTCATACATTATTTAAGATATATTAAGTTTTATTTTTTTTAATTGTACAAAAAATGTAATAACCCGTGGGTTAGCACGAATTTTATTTTGGATACTCGTTCGTTCGTACGGACAAAGATGTGTTATGCACATTATGTTTATATTAACATATAATTTTAATGTCATTTAATTCATACATTACTTATATATTTTTTTTGTCTAATATCTTTTTACTTATAAATATTTGTCTCATTTATTTCTTTATTAGTAAAATAAATAGTTAAAAAATAACACATTTTTTCTCGTGTTAGTTTAAGTATATTTTTTGTATATTATATATAAATATATATTGATCAATGATGAAGTTGACCCGTCAATATTTTATTTTATTTTTTATTTTTATCGTTATAAACCTTTCTTCCATAAATGTGAAAATATGATATAAAAATGATATTAATTGCAAACATAAAAATGGGATATTGATTGCAAACATAAAAATAAGAAAATTGTAAAAAAAAATTATTATATTGATAGAATAGTTTTATTTATAAGAATATCATAAATTTGAAATTATATATTTCTATAAATCAATATAATTTAATTATTATAATATAAATAATAATTTTCTTATTTGTGAAATAATTTTCTAAAACATATTTATAGAATAAAATAGAATAGAATATTTTTGAAATAATTTTCTTATTTATTCAACAAATCATAATGATATATTATTAAAAATAGGTGATCAAGGATATTTATAGTACAATTGATTTATTCCGTTTATAAAAAGTAAAGTAATATCTTAGCATAAATTAAAAATTAAATACAATTGATTTATTCCATTTATAAAAAAAAAAATCATTAATAATACACTTTTCCCCATATAATTTATTTATTTAAAAAGCTATAAATAAAATAAAAAAATTATTTTATATTATAAATAATATTATAAAAAAAAGGAGTTACTATTTTTTTTACTATGAATTAATATCTAAAAAATTTATTATTATTTAAATGATTCAAATGATATAGTGTATGGTAACAACATTTGTTACTTTCTAGTCCCACACCATCAACTACAACTTTAAACTTGACAACAACTTTATAAGTTAAAGTGACAGAAGAGAAAGTTGAGAGACTGATAACTCAAATCTATCAATTTTGCATAAAGTAAACATTAATAAAAATAATTAATAACACACGATAATGATAAACTAATAAGGAAAAAAATTTATAAAAAATGAAATATTGTTTTCGTATATGAATATAAGATATAATTTAGTTTGGTTGATGATTTATATTCTTTTTTATGGACTTTTATTCAAAATATATTCAAATTAAAAATTATGTTTGCAAAGATATTCTGATTATAAACTAAAACACGAATAAAAGTTTAGATGAAATTACAAATTCTTTTGCTCTGGAACTTAATGAAGATTAGCGAAGTGAGATTTATTGTGGGTTGTGGTGGTTTGGATTTCTGATGCGAATTACGCGCATTCTCAATATGATATATGATTGGAAACAACGTATGAGTATGATGCAACTGACCATTAAATCGTTTTTAGGAGATAGTGTATGGTGATTTCATAAAGAAAATCAATATTATTGAAGAAAAAATGGAATCCCATGATTTCTTTATGACCACCCCCTTATCCAGCTACTGGGCCTTACGACCTGTTAACAACAATGAACATATAGAAACATAGAGAAAAAGAAAGACTTTTGGATTAGGGTTTCAATAAAATGAACAAAACTTCAAGAGTAAAGGTTACATCAGAGTATAAATACTAAAAGTTAGGAAAGAACGAACTACCATTATAAAGATACAATGAAATAATATAATAATAACTAACATTTTGCTTCTTCGTAAACAAATCTGCAATCTATAAAGCATATGAGACAAACGGTAGAGTGATTGTCCCATGATGAAGATGATGACAGGTGAAGTGACAATGAGAACAATGAAGGAAAAAGAAGGATCTGAAACTAGGTTCTCAGAAGATAACGGCATAAGCGAATAACAGCTGCCCAATGCACTGTAGTATGTGTCATACCTAAAAATTTGCCTTAATTTTTTTTCATTTTCTATATAGCATATGGCTGCAGTCATCTGCATATATCTTCATTAATTCATCACTCATTTCACCATCTGTAATGGCATCTTCAGAAAAGAGGGCAGGCTTCATGAATTCAAGGTATTGTTGGTTGTACTTGATGAAAAACTAGTGTTTTTTCAAGTGTGCTCAATCAAGGCCATAAACCCTAATTCTTGGTGTTTGAGACTTTGGCTTGTGGGGATTGCATTGTGGTGTTCAATTATGCATGGAACCCTAATTGTTGATTCATGATTGTATAGGCCATTTGGTTTGGGACTTGACTGAAAGACCTCATTTCTTGGCTTGTGACCTTTGATTAGGTGACTTGAACTTGAATCTTGTGGTTGGCTCAAAACCCTAATTGTGGATGTCTGACATTTGTCAATATGGTTTGATCTTGTACTTGAGGCCATAATTCAGGGGAAAAAGCTATTTGGTCATTGAGATTTGTATCATACCATTATTCTTTGATATCTTCTATCAAGCTCAATAATTTCTTGACCATTACATGTCTAGAGGTTTGAGGATCCATTTGGTCCTTGATCCATAATGCATTCACAATTCATAGTGCATATCACATTCCTAGTCAATCTATCCAAATTTCATACAAAAACTTTCACTAAAAATTTACATCATTCCATACAAAAAAAAAATACAAAAAATAGCAACTTTCACTAAAGGTTGACTTTGGTCAACAACTGACTTTTTGGTCAACTTTGACCAAAGTCAACTGACAAAATTCTACTTACCCTAGATCCACTTCTTTCCTGCAACCATGGCAACTTGAGTTTCTCCGTACACCTTGGAATGCCACGTGCCATGTCTTGAAAACCTTGCCTCCTTCCATCATGTGTAGGCATGGCAACGGGGCAGGTCGAGGACGGCTTTTACCTCCCCCAAACCCAAACCCGAATCTCCAAACAATACCCGTTCTCCGCCCCAAACCCAAACGGGGATGGAGAATTAAAACCCAAACCCGTCCCAAATGGGTTCGGGTTGGATTCGGGTATCTCCGCCTCGCCACCATCTATTTAGTAAAATCAATTTTTTTAATAGAAATATTTATTTTTCCCAAAATCAAATTAAATTACAAATAATAAAATAAAAAAATCTCAACAAAATTCTTACATACATTTCAAATTTTTAAAATAATTAATACAAATCAAAATATCAAAACATTGGCCACATATTTAATATTCAAATTAACATAATTAAATAATAATGTACATAATAAAATAAACGGGGCGGGTTCAGGGTGGGTACTAGTGTCCCATTACCCGACTCGTCCCCATATTTTTTAATCGGGGAAAACCCAAACCCAAACCCAATCAAAGCAGGTTTTCCCCGTCAACTTCGGGGCGGGTTCGGGTGGGTACCCGCGGGTATGGGTTTTGTTGCCATGTCTAATCATGTGTTCACCAACCCTACACAAACACAACACAATTAGCATTCCATTTCATATTCAATGCTAACAGAGTTTCCACATTCAGGATAACAGTCTTTTACATCAAAGTTAAACATTCAAAACCAAGTCCAATCACCATTAAAACCTTAACATCACTAACTATTCTTCAGCTTTCTTTCTATCTAATCAAAGCTAACATCTTGCATAAACAGTTTTTTCTTACATTTAAGTTAACAAATAAATCATGGAAGTTTTAGCAATAATTCATGATCTCTACTAACAAACAGCATAGCAGTAAACTAACCTCATCAGAGATAACTCAATACTTCAATTTAGAAAATTCACCTCTAATAATTTAACCAAGTTGCAACTAAAACCACAAGTAATTTCTAACTGCATTCACAATATCACAACCAAATTTCGCATAGCTATGTTAATAAACCAATCCGTTTTATCACCAACTGCAATAGAATTTCCACACATTCATTCATTACAAACTAATTTCAACATTCACAAATTAAAGCCAATACATATAACAACAAGTTCAAGCCATCAACATCCAAGAACATTACCAATACATCAACCAAAGACAATTTGATGCAAGAGAAACAAGTCATGCACAAGCATTAATACATCAGATTTAAGACTTCCTAGTTGTCAAGCCCCATATCATTCATTCCCTTTTTCAACTTCCAACATCCCTGACTTTGATTAACCGAATTTTAATACCCATACAAAGCATGGCAGACTTCATAACAGACGGCTCATAACAGTTTTTAACACTTAATTACAATATTTACTGACCATAAGCTAACCAAGTTCAACATTCCATTCAACAAAAACTGCTTTCAACTAATTGATTTTTCACATCATAACTAATTTTCAACCACGCAACTAATTCCAAAACAGAATAATAGAATTTCAACAATCCCAAGGCCTAGCTACCTTCACTCACCTCTATAAATTGGACTCACTGTACAATTTTAAACGGGGAACCTTCATTCACACAGAACCACATTCATCTTCTTCACTTTTCTCTACAATTCACTCTTCATTTTCTCTTCATCTACAATCACCTCCACTGCTCCATTTCTCTGCAATTCACCCTCATCTTCACACTACGTCTTGAACCTCTTGATTCATTCTTCAATCTTCACCTACACCACTCACTCTCATCTTCAACCTCTTCTCCACTCTCATCTTCACCTTCAATCTTCAAAAATCATCATCTTCAAACTCAGACCTGCAGATTCAAGAAAATTCAACAAGAAATTCAAAGCAATCGCAACAAGAATTCAAGGATTCTGCAACAACAACTCACGTATCAACGAGATTCAAGAACTCGACGCAATTCACGACGCAACACCACACAAACTCACACGAATTCAGAATCACATTCATCCTAGTCTTCAACAACAGAACGTAACAACTACAACAACATCTCAAGAAGAAGCAGAACGGGCAACAACTCAGAAAATTTCAACACAGAGCATAAGCAAAGAATCGCAGAAGAAGAGAAACATTAAAGAACGAGAAAGGATAGTGAAGCGTGTACCTACGAAGTCGACATCGGTTCGGTAAGGACTTCGTATTAATTTAACTCACGTAATTCCTATGATTGCCGTCGATTCTTCATTGCAAACACGTTGCGAACAGACTACGATTCTTAATTATCAAGCAGCGATTGCGAAATCGCGTTTGGTTGAGGAAGAGCAAAATCGCGTGTGAGGCTAGGACGATTGCGAGGTCGTGGTTGCTTGAGGAAAAGCTATAATCGCGTTTTGAATGTTGATTGAAGCGGAAATTGCAATTGGATTAGGCATTGTGTGTTTGGATCATTTTGAATCATGGTTGTATCAAAATCGCGTTGCATAAGAACTTTGGGAACTAGGGATTTTAACTGTATTCTGAGTCTCCCCTCGCTGCATTCTTTTTTAGACGTGTGGTGGCCGTGGCGAACGCCACGCTCCAGGCTCGCCCCACCATGGGCCTCAGATCTTTAGATCTGCCTTGGCACCCTAACTATTGGGCCTGCACCCCAGGCCTGCCTTTACTTTTTTTTTTTTCTTTTTTTTTTTTTTCTTTTTTTTTTTTGTTAAAACATCCATGATTTCTTACCTTAACTTAATCTTTTGGCAGATTCTTGTTAGATTTCCATGATACTTTTGTTGGTTTCTTTTGCCATATTTGGTGATAGTATTGTGTTGAATTTTTACCAATATTTTGTTGAGTTTTTTGCATTATTATCTTGTCAATATTGTGTGATATACTTTGTTGAATTTTGGTGATTAATTTTCTTGGTGAAGTTTTGAAGCATTTTGTAGAATTTTATGCTATTATTCTTATTGAATTCTTGTGGTACTATTTTATGAGAATTTTGTGCATATAGTTTGCTTATTTTGGTATACCTCTTTGGTTACTTTTAGGCAATTATCTTTCATGTCACTCAATTATTTTTAGAGCTTTATTTTGCTTATCTTACATCTTGATTAATTTGAATAAATCGAATCAAAGAATGATAAGATGTGAGACTTAAAAGACTAAGACCTAAAAAGAATTATGAACCATGGACTTAATATGAATGACCTTAGCATTTTGGAGGATTATGGACTATGGACTTAATTTAAATGACCTTGGCATTTTTGGAGAATTATGGATCATGGACAATTTGAATGACCTTTGCGTTTTTGGAGGATTATGGCCCTGGGCTTTATATGATTGACCTTAGCACCTTGGGATTATATTTTACATAACTCTAATCCATTTACAATAGGTTGAATATTTTTAGGGTTTTAACATGTGGTTCTTGATTAATCTTGATTGATATTTTGTGCATGATTTTCATTCATCATTTTGATTACACCATTTTGCATTCATTATTAATGCATATTGCTAACTTTTTCCTATTTTGTTGTGAGGTATTACTTTGAGGCACCTTGGACCGTTTTTGGACATTAACCCATGTATAACAATTATTGTACTTTTATCTTTTTATTTTTTTTAGCTTAGGCATCATCCCCGTTGTGGCAATATATCCCACACTCCCATTAAAGTTTAATAGTGTAGGACTTTACATTCTTTATTGCCTTATGCTTGAATGCTTGTATATTAAAAAGATAAAACAAAAGCGATTAGAAAACAATTTCAAAAACAAAGACAAATAAAATTTGATCCAACGTCAAGCCATTTTCAAACTAATTAATTGAACTTCACATTTCTCCACACCTTTAGGATTTCCACACCTCTACTCTCTCATAAGTCGATCGCTTGGGCATCGTCGTCAACCTTCATCCCATTCATTCCATCACTTAACCCGTAAGCCAGCCTTATATGTTTTCACCCGTAAGCCGATCGCTTAGGCATTGCCGTCAACCTACCTTTACCTAATCCACCACCCTTTCACTTCAAGCTACTCCATCTCATTCACTTATCTTTATTCATGCTTCAATAAAACAAAAAACCTAGGTCCTTGTACCAAGTGCGTTGTCAAACTCTTTTCTAAACAAACTTGGAATGGATATGGAGTGGTTAGGCGAAGGCCTTGTCTTATCCCAAGTGTTTGACATTACCTTTAGGGTTCACTATTTAAACATTTGCCTTCCAAAGTAAAACACTTCTTAAATAAAACAAGTAAGGTCTTCTCTATATTGGACTAAAAAGAGAAGATTGAGTGTGTAACACCCCAAATTTATAATTTTGATGCTTATGTGTTTAATTATGAATATTGGTGATTTATTATGTTTATTTATGAAATATTTGTGATTTGTTGTAGTGATTAGATTATTGGTGGGAATATAATTCCTTAAGTTAGAATTATTTAGAATAATTAAATAATAGTTTATGTTGTTATTAATAAATAATAAGGAAAATAAAATAATTAGAAGTGTAGAGATTTAAGGGGCAATGAGGTAATTGTATGAGGATAAGTGAGGGTATATGAGGAAAAGCATAAAAAGGGGTCTAGTGTTACTAGATAAAAAGGGGAAAATAGAGAAAAGTGAGATCATTATGTTAGTACGTGATATTTGGAAGAAAAAAGGCTAGGGCAAGGAGAAGGCAAAAGAACATCCATCCACAGACTTTGAAGAAGCAATTTCTAGAAGAATCCTAAGGTGGGTAATGGATGTCAATTATGAATGATATGAGGGAAGGGTATATGTAGGGTTTTGATTCTTATTGATTATTGTTGATTATAATTATTATTGATGCAATTGATGAAACTCATTGATCTTGATGTTGCATGATTATGTTGTTGATGATAATGATTATATCGTATCTTATTTATTGGATCATGTGTTGAATATATGAATTGATGATTGTATGATGTATGTATGATGTTAGGACCTATTAATAGGTGTTGTAGGCTGTTATAATTGTTATATAATTGTAGTATTTAGAATTCTGAAATTGAGACTTTTTACGGAATCGAATTATGAGGTCCGGAAGGCCTCAAACTACGAAAATTGCATTTTTCTGGTTTGTTGTCCTGAGGGAGTTCGCTAAGCGAGCTATAGCAAACAGTAGCGAAAATCCCTGGTTTACCTTCTGTGATGAGTTCGCTAAGCAAAAGTTAGCGAGCAGTAGTGAAAGTTCGTTCAGCGAGCAGTAGCGAACCTGTAGCGAGTGATGGTGAAATGGACGTAACTTTTGATCCGTAAGTCCAAGTCGAGTGTTGTTGAAAGCGTTAGAAAGCTAATAATCAGGGATATAACATGGTAGTGGTTGGTGAGATGTTTAAATAATATCCATGTACCTACTTTACCATAATTATATTTGATTGTTCATATGTTGTTTTTAACTATGACATGCTTTGAAGTTTTACCTCATAACTTTTGACCCGTAAGTCCAAATGATGCCCCGTTTGGAGCGTTAGAAAGATAATACTCAGAGCCATAACATAATACTGATATGTGAAAGGTCTATATATTATTCCTATATCTGTAAGTTAGGAATTCACCTAAGAGGGGGTGAATTAGGTTCTTAGAAATATTTCCGGATTTTTGACGGTTTCAAATTTTACTTTCCTAAGTGATTACTATGTGATGAAAGCGATAAAAGCGGAAAGTAAATGACATGGCGATATATCCTGGTTCCCCTCATAGTCTGAGAGTACTCTAGTCCCCTTTAAACATGAAAGAGATTTTTAATAATGTTAGATCCTAAGACAAGACTATCCTAGCCTTTCTATACAGACTCTAACAAGCACACCAATAATAACCTCTTGGATTTTACAACAAAGTGAATTAAGAGAACAATCCTCCCTTAATCACTCTCTTGCTTCCAACAATCCTGGACAGCAAGGATTACAACCTTGCAATCTTAAATTCAGCAATCCTGAAGATAAGATGTAACAAGTAAAGAATAATTTTGAATTTTGTATAAGTATTTGAAATTGATCTTCAATTATCAATCTTAAAGATTGATCTTCTTCTTGAACAAACAACTCTTATACAGAATATACAAGTATTCTTAGATGAAAGAATGAAACTAGAATGATTTGGATGAAAGTTTAATTCATAAGTTTCACTCTTTGAAAGTTCTGATTTTTACACTTGAGAAATTGAAAGTTTAATGATGATGAGAATGTTTGAAAAATTGTTTGCAAGAAGGTGAATTTTGAAATCTGAAAATATGATGTTTATATAAGCCACTAAACACCTTTTCAAAAGGGTGCAAATGACCAAAAGTTGCCAAGGTTGAAAAAGAATTATTTAAAAAGTTTTCTGTGAAGAGATGCAATTATTTTTGCTACTGGAACAGTAGTAATCGATTACCTTAAAGTGGGTAATCGGTTACTTGCCTATAACGTGCAAAAAAATTCAAATTTTCTTCAGAGTAATCGATTATCCTATATGGAGTAACCGATTACTCTGAGCCAGTTTTACAAAAATGCAAAAAACAAAAGTGAAAAAGGTTTTTAAACATGCTCAAAATTAATTCTAATGATTATTCAAAGTGTGATGAAAGGTTTGAACACTTACATAGTCTATATAAAGATTTGAATGTCAATACCTTTGATCAATCCATGAAAAATCTTCCAGACTTGAATAAATATAAAATTTGTTCTTGCTTTGACATCTTTGATCCATTTCCTTTTGCATATAAAATCTTGAATGAATAATAGTGTCTTCATCAAAACCATTTGGAAGCCATATCTTTACAATATCTACTATGTATGTGGAGTTGATCGTTTATATGTTCGGTTAATGAATCAATGCATTGTTGTGACTGTGTCATGTGATAATGATGTTGATATGTTTATGTTGTCATGATAATGTTGTTAATGTGTTGATAATGTGGTTGTGATGTTGATGTGGTGTGGAACATGACTATTAAGTTGTGAGAATTATGTGTTGTTGTTACAAGATTGTATCTTTATGAGTTTGCATATATGAGTTGCTAAAGTTGATGTTGTTGTTGGTTGTAGTAATATTAATTAATGTTGTGTATGGTGTATGATGTTATGATTATGAGGACGTTGTTAATTATGTTGTATATTCAAATATATCCATTCTATTTTGATGGTGATTATGTGTTGGTGGCATACACGGTCAGAAGAGAGGCTAATGTGTATGTGTTGTTGTTACATGTTGAGAGTCCATGAATTCATGTTGTCGGAAACTTGGTTCTTTTTTGTGAGCCTGGATCCTAAGGTGATGGATCGGGAACGAGTAGCTAATTCCTATTATGGGAGATTAGTGATGCGTTATCTATGGTGATGGTAACGAGTTTTGGTGAGCCTCGATCCCATTGTGATGGATCGGGTGCGAGTAGCTAATTCCTATTATGGGGGATTAGTGAAGCGTTACCTATGGTGATGGTAGCGATTTGGTGTGCTCCGGTTCCAAGAGGGAATCGGTCTTATGGTGGGGATCATGGAGTGAAATGAACCTGTGCGTTCATAATTTGGTACCACATTCATGTTGAGTCAGTTGTTGGATGCATTGTGTCAGAGTTGTTGCATTAACGATGAAATATGATGTGATGATACTTATGATTGCTACGTAACTATGTGTGAGATTTGTGGATGAAGATGATATGTGAGCTATTTATGATGAATGAAGGTGTGAGTATATGTTATGTTAATGTTGTTAAATTTTAGACTATAATTGTTGAAGTTTACTTTTCTCTTATATTGTTTATGAGTGATTAAGATAACCCACCCATTCTATTTGAATGTTGCCTCCATGTGGATAACGCATAGATACTCGGGAGTAGACTCCAAGGAAGTAAGTGGAAGCTAGCTATTGGAGCTCGTTTCATTTTGTTGTTTTAAGTAGGAGAGATACTGATCTGATTCATGTAAAATTGGGTTAGGGTTGACGCTTGTCTTCTTAATTTCATATGTTGTCTATTTCGAAGTATTTGCTAATAATTTCATTGTGATATTCTAAGATGTTAAGTTGAGTGTTGACGAAACTTATCTTTTGTTGATGTTATGGATGTTGGAGTTTAAGACTCAATTTTAGTTGTGGAATTATATTGAATTTCTTTATAATGAATCTGCTGCGTTGTTTTTAAAAGAACTTGATGCCGTAAAAGACTCATAAATGAGTTTGTTTGACTTAATATATGTTTTTGTGTAACCCTTGTTACGGAGCAGGATAATTGGTATATTTTATGAAGTGTGACACCCTTGTGTTTGTGTTTATATGATTAAATTAATCGTTAATTTTGTGGGTTTTTTTAGAAGGGTGTTACAGAGTGCAGACTTCTTCTTCTTCGAATAATAGGATGCTTACTTTAGAGTATGTGGTCTTTATGCTCGTCTTTCAATATAAAGATGTGGCTACGCTCGTCACACATCTTTCAAAGCAAACCCTTTGAGATAAAGAATTGGGTACTACCAGCAGAGGTTCCTATCCAAGGACGTATTTCCCATCTAAAATTAATCTCAATCAATCCAATACATTCCCTCGCCTTCAGGCAACATTCAAACCTTTCAATCCTCGAACACTTCTATAATCAACATCAACAATACTCTCTTGTGGATCAAACACAATCCTCATTGACAATTTCTTTTTGGGTTAATCATCATTCCTTGGTTAACATACCTTTTCCTTAGTTAATCATCGTTGCTCGGTTAAAATATCATCCTTCCTTTTCCTTGGTTAATCATTGACCCTTAGTTAAAATACCAATTTCTTTTTTGGTTAATCACCACTTCTTGGTTAACATACCATTTCCTTGGTTAATCATCGATGCTCGGTTAAAATACCATCATCCATTTTCCTTGCTTAATCACTGATCCTCAGTTAAAATACCAATTTCTTTTTATGTTAATCATCACTTTTTTGTTAATATACCCTTTCCTTGGTTAATCATTGATGCTCGGTTAAAAGACCATCTTCTAGTTTCCTTAGTTAATCACTGATCCTCAGTTAAAATAACAATTTCTTTTTGGGTTAATCACCACTTCTTGGTTAACATACCCTTTCCTTGGTTAATTACCGAGTCTTGGTTAAAAGACCATTTTCTCTTCTTTCTTTGGTTAATCACTGATTCTCGGTTAAAAGACCATTTTCTCTTCTTTCTTTGGTTAATCACCGATTCTCGGTTAAAATACTACACTCTCCTTTCTATTAGTCAATCACTGATTCTCGGTTAAAATACCAGCATACCCTCTCCTTTGGTTAATCACCGATTCTCGGTTAAAGTACCAACTTATCCTTCTTTGGGTTAATCACCATTCCTTGGTTAACAAACCCTATAACTCATTTTCCTTGGTTAATCACTGATTCTCGGTTAAAAGACCGTTTTCTCCTTTCCTTGGTTAATCACTGAATCTCGGTTAAAAGACCACATTCTCCTTTCTTTGGTTAATCACTGATTCTCAGTTAAAATACCAATTTCCCCTTCTTAGGGTTAATCACCACTTCTTGGTTAACAAACCCTATAACTCATTTCTTTGGTTAATCACCGATTCTCGGTTAAAACACCATTTCTCTCACCTCTTTTAAACCCTACTTCTTGTTTGGTTTAAACACCAAAATCTTTTGTTTCATCCTTAGTTCCATGAACTACGGAGCTCTGACTTCCTCATTGCACCATAAGGATACGTAGGCACAAGATTGCGAGATCTTAGCGAGCAACCTTCCTTCATTTCCCCCTAGTTTTCCGAACTACAGAGCTCTGATTTCCTCATTGCACTATCAGGATACGTAGGCACGAGGGCCCCAATCCTCCGCAAGCACTTTAATTATTAAACCTTTTTCTCCCCTTCCGCAATTAACCTTTAGATAGAACACCCATCCATGCAAAGAACAAGCAGAATAGTTCGTGTCGAGCACGACAGATGTCAGTGATGCTAATACCTTCCCCTCGCATAACCGACTTCGTTACCTGCTTCTCTTTCCCTTGGGTTTTATCGATATTTTCCATTTCCTTTTGAAATAAATAAAGTTTGTTGGCGACTCTGTTGTATCATCGAGCGTGCGATGTGCTCGAGTATTTTCGTGTAGCTTCCGCTGGAGACTCTGTTGGGGAGTCCTCAAGTGAGTCGAGCCTAGTTTTGTTTCTTTTCTTTGCATGCTTGTGTGTTTATCTTTATGCTTTAATTGCTTTATCTGTATATTATTTTTCGTATTTCTTTACTGCTTTAAATATTTATATTCTATATATTCGGGGTATTTGTTATATTCTCTGTTGTGGGCTGGGATGATACTACATGAGAGAGGAGCTCTATACCCGAGATTTTGAGCATACATTAAGCTAGGATGTGGTTTCTTGTTGACTTACGAGACATTGGACTTGTTGAGTTGATATGAATTCCCCACTCAGATGAGATCCCTCGAGGTACCATTTTTCATACGAGCAGTCGTTACGACAATGTTATTCTCGACCTCGATCCATGACTCTGGGGACCGTTAGTGAACCCGTGGATTTTAGAAGTTGAGAGTAACCTCACTTAGAGGAGATTCCCTTGGGAGTATCATTGGATTTTCAAGTTATTTTTTCACTGATTATGGTATTCTTAAGATCGAATCCATGACTCTAAGATTCTTCATAAAAGCTTTAGCGCTCACCTGTGAGGGGATATGGGTTTTTTGTAGGAAACCTAGAAGCCTCAACCTACCTTGAGAAGTTTGTTCCGATTATCCAGAATACGCCGAACCTTTGAATCTGTGGTGCTGCAACTCATCTCATCACATTATCTGTCAAAAACAATTTAGCATATGCATTCCCCAAGGGAGCATAATTTTTTTTGCATACCTTCATCAATCATTCAGGAACATAATCAGACATCAGAGATAAATTGAAAACATCGGGGACATCAAAAAAATATCAGAGATATTCAGGAAATCATTGAATGGACTCTGGAACGTATGCAAACATTAGAGATATTCAAGCAATTATTAGAGGTATCCAGGAAAACATTGAATGAACTCTGGAACACAAGCAAACATTAGAGATATTCAAGCAAACATCAGAGACATTCAGGTAAACATTAAATGAACTCCAGAACATATGAAAACATCAGAGATATTCAAGAAAACATTGAATGAACTCTAGAACATATCCAGAAAAATCATTGGATGAAGAAGGAAAACAGACTTAAAGACATTCAGCAGTTGTTAACCAAAGTCAGAGAAAAATTGAAAACATCCAGAATATCATTAGATGAAAACGAAGATTCTGAAGCTACATCTGAAACATTAAAAAAAAAGTTTAAATGTACGGGAAAAAGTTTTGAAGACATATCCGAAAGAACATTAGATAAGCAAGGTCATATACAGAAGTACGTCAGATAGACACAAATGGGCTCTATAAATTCGTCAGAAGAGAAGACTCAATCTGGAAATACGTCAGAGAGATGAAACAGGTATTCCAGAATTCATTGGAGAGTGAAAAACAAATTCTGGAAGTGCATCAGATAGAGATAAGACACATCTTGAAATTCATCAGACGGTAAAAGAAACGAAGCTCTGGAAATGCATGAGAATCACAAATGAGTATCTGGAAATACATCAGATAGGTTCTGGAAATACATCAGAATAAAAGACGCAATCTGGGAAATCATCAGAGAGACAAAAGAATAATTCAGAAATTCATCGGAGAATGAAAAACAAATTCTGGAAATGCATCAGATTTACATGGAATATTTGGAAATACATCATATAACACCAAAATAAAATTTTGGAAGTACGTCAGAAAAGAAAACTCAATCAGGAAACACATCAAATAGGTTCCGGAAATGCATCAGAGCTGCAAAGGAATATCTGGAAATTCATCAGACGGTAAAAGAAACAAAATTTTGGAAATGCATCAAAATCACAAAAGGGAATGTCTGGAAGTACATCAGATATAGATAAGAGAGTTCTGGAAATATGTCAGAAAAGAAGACTCAGTCTGGAAATACATCAGAGAGACAAATGTAACTCCCCAGTTTTAGTATTTTTATTTAATCAATTCGTTTTGATTATTTTATTATTATATTATTTTATTTTCGACTTTTATTTGGAAATATGTTATTTTTCAATGTTGTGATATTTTATCGGGTTTTGGGAACGTTTGCGAGATATTTGAGTGTAGGGGTATTTTGGGCATTTCACTTTATTTTTTTCTTAAGTTAAGAAATAGAAAATAGAAAGAGAGAAAAATAGAGGGAAAGAAAAAGAGAAGAAGGAAAAGGGAAAGAAAAGAGAAGAAGAGAAGAAAAAGAGAGAAAACTTGGAAATCAAGAAAATAATCTCCCGACTTTTCTAAACACGATTAAATCGGGTAAGGGTGTGAAACTCGATTATTATATGCTTGTGTATGATTATGTATGTATGTTTTTGGTTGTTATTGAATTGAAATGGAAATATATAGTAAAAACCATATTATGTAAAAATGGATTAGAAATCGATTAAATTGTGTCGGAAATTATGTTTTCAGGTCCATTATTGTTGATACATGTTAGATACATGTTGTTAGGCATTGTATTGGTAATTTTTCTGGTGTATAGGTGAAAATTGGATGATTTTGGGTTGGAAAACGCAGAAGAAATTCTGCAGAAAATTCTAGTTTTTCCACTGCCCATACGCGTATCACTCAAGGCAATACGCGTATTGGTCAAGGCAATACGCGTATGGTATTGAAGAAAACTGGGCAATACGCGTATGGAGCTTCATTTTCTCGGTCATTTGCCCATTTGCGTAATGGTACGCGTATGATGTAGGGCACTACACGTATTGGACTTTTAATGAAAATTTTGGGAAAAATGGGTCTCTGCCCATACGCGTACGACCTTGGGCAATACACGTATGGAATGAGCAAGGGAGCAGGGCAATACGCGTATGGCTCAGGGCAATACGCGTATGGCCAGGAGAATTGCAAAACGTGGTTTTTTTGCGATGTCTTTTCTTGTTTAGTCTGTAACTTGTGTTCCGTTTATCCGTTTTTAAAATTCTTGGTATCGTTGAGTAGCTATTGAACTGTACTTTCTTATTATAATAATTTTGAGATTGTTAGCCGATTTAATTATGTCGGGAATTTGGAATAGTGTCATTTTGTCGACTTTTGTCGTTATAATTGTGTGTAATTGGTGTGTATCATGCAATGTGCTGTTGATATGGATATGGTATGATTTGCGTGCTGTTGTATGGTATAAATGCATTGTTTTGGGCTTGAATTGCAAAGCATGATTAATGTTGAGTGAAATGGTTGCATATATGTGTGAATTTGAATGTCATGAGTCATTGTATGCTGAGCATCATGATGTGCATTCTTGTGATGTCGTGTGCCCTAGTGGGTGTGAGCGACGAATCGATTCCAGAGGGAATCTGCTATAACATCGTGAGCCTTATACCGAGAGGACCGAAAGCGATGGTTATAGACGATCGTGTGCCCGTGTGGGGTGTGAGCGATCGGATCGTGAGCCTTATACAAAGAGGACCGAAAGCGATCCATAAACGTCGTGAGCCTTATACAAAGAGGACCGAAAGCGACGGGGAACATCGTATGCCCGACGGGGAGTTACACTAAGTAACGAGCGATGGTTCCAATAATTCCTGAGTGAACTGGTGTTGAGAATTGATGGAAGTCGGTACCGCATGTGCATATGCATAGAGTCGTTGTGTCGGTCTCTTGCATTTGCATAAATCATTAATGGTTTGTTTATGTGTGGAATTGTGGATGAAATTGACAAATTGATATATGTATATGTGTTAGTGATACTTGTATTATGCATGGTTGGTATACCTTGGTGATGGAAATATGAAATATATATTGTGTTATTTTGTGTTTGAATTCTGGTATGAGTTGTGGTGAGAATAGTATATATGTGTATTTTTTGTGTTATATATAATTGTATGCAATTATATTATGATTGTGTTTCTCACCCTTCTGCTGTTTTATAATGCTCTATGAGGCATTGCAGATTAGATTGTTGGAGGTCTTTTTGTGAAGCTTAGGTCTTCATTCTTTTGTCGGTCGGCTCTGATATGTGACACCGGGTAGTTAGGGAGACCGTTGGTGATTTGTGTGTATATGTATATGTTCTTTTGAGATTGTACATGTATGATTGTATTTGGCAGACAATCTTTTCGTGATATATATATATATGAGATTTCAGTACAAATTTTCCGCTTTTATTCTGTATCTGAATTTTGGGTAGTAGGAACTAAGTTCCTCTGTTAATTGCTACCTGATTGTTGCATGTCTTTATGGGCAGGTTTATGTGTATTTGGTTTCAAATTGATGTGACCCCTCGGTCTATGCCATGAATGTTTTAAATATACTCTGATGAAATTTTGAATTTTTATTTATCGCTTTAATAGCTTTGGGGTATAGATTTGGGGTGTTACATTAAGTGGTATCAGAGCTTTGTCTGTGTTAGTTTGTGTCAGTCCTTGTCGGTCTTGGTGTTTAACCATAGTTGCTGTTATTGGAAATGAACAAAATATGGCTGGTAGGAATGACGCTGTTTTGGCTGCTGCGATGCAAGTTATGGCTCGGGCTGTGCATGGTGCACCTAATGCTGCAAGAAATGATGAGTTCAGGAAGAACAAACCGCCTGTCTCCAAAGGAAGATATGATCCTGATGGTGCTTAGATTTGGCTGAAAGAGATTGAAAGAATCTTCCGAGTGATGGATTGTGTTGAGGATCAGAAGGTGAGACTGGGTACTCACATGTTACTGGATGAAGCTGATGATTGGTGGGTTAGTACATGTCATGTGTTGGAAGCTGCAGAGGAGGAGATCACTTGGGCTGTGTTTAGCATTGAGTTTCTGAGGAAGTGTTTTCTCGAAGATGTAAGGGGAAAGAAGGAAATTGAGTTCTTGGAATTGAAACAAGGTAATATGTCTGTTGTTGATTATACTGCTAAGTTTGTGGAGCTTGTGTAGTTTTATCCACATTATGCTGAAGCGACTGCGGAATTTTCTAAGTGTGTGAAGTTTGAGAGCGGATTGCGTCCTGAGATTAAGCAGGCAATCGGTTATCAAAGGATAAGAAGGTTTTCTGATTTGGTGGAATGTTGTAGGATTTATGAAGAGGATAGTAAGGCTCGTTCTACTCACTATAAGAGTGTGAGCGAGAGGAAAGGGAAGCAACAGTTCCGTGGTGGTCCGTATGTAACACCAGCTGATAAGGGTAAACAAAGGGGAAATTTTGAGAAAAGGTCAAGTGGAGGAGGAATGTCTGGTCCTCTGAGATGTTATAGATGTGGGGATGTGGGACATCGTCAG
The DNA here is from genome assembly GCA_022829125.1 of Lathyrus tuberosus. Classification (NCBI taxonomy): domain Eukaryota; kingdom Viridiplantae; phylum Streptophyta; class Magnoliopsida; order Fabales; family Fabaceae; genus Lathyrus; species Lathyrus tuberosus. Next base: position 3,134,516 of record JALAZF010000193.1, read on the forward strand.
TCCGAATATAGGAAGGATTTGAGGAAGTGTTCTAATTGTGGAGGTTTAGGACATGTCGCTGCTGATTGTGCAAGGAAGAATGTGGTGAAGTGTTTCAACTGTGGGGAACCTGGTCACATTAGTACGAAGTGTCCGAAACCGAAGCAAGCTCCAGCTGGTGGGAAAGTTTTTGCCTTGGCAAGAACTCAGACTTCAAGTGCAGATCGTCTGATCAGAGGTACTTGTTTTATTAATAGTACTCCTTTAGTTGCTATTATTGATACTGGAGCGACTCATTCGTTTATTTTGTCTGAGTGCGCGAAGCGTTTGAATCTTGTGTTGTCTTCGATGGGTGGTGAGATGGTTATTGATACTCCAGCAATGGGGTCAGTAACTACTTCTTTGGTCTGTCTAAGTTGTCCTTTGACCATTTATGGTAAAGACTTTGAGATGGATTTGGTGTGTTTACTGTTGAAGGGTTTAGATGTGGTTCTGGGAATGAATTGGCTGCAGTTCAATCGGGTTCATATTGATTGTTATCATAAGCTGGTAAGGTTTCCTTCTCTTGAGGAAGACGAAGACTCGAGTTTCTTATCTACCAAAGAGTTGAAGAAGCTTTTGCGGAGGAAGCTCAGCTGTTTGGGTTGTTTGCATCATTGACTGTGGAGAGTCAAGTTTCACTTGATGTGTTCCCTGTTGTGTGTGATTTTCCGGAAGTGTTTCCCGAGGATATTTCGGACTTGCCGCCAGAGAGAGAGGTGGAGTTTTCTATAGACCTAGTTCCTGGTACTAGACCTGTTTCTATGGCACCTTATCGTATGCCGGCATCTGAGTTGGTTGAGTTAAAGAAACAGTTGAATGAATTGTTGGAAAAGAGGTTTGTGAGACCAAGCATTTCTCCTTGGGGTGCTCCAGTTTTATTGGTGAAAAAGAAAGATGGAAGTATGCAGTTGTGTATTGATTATCGCCAGTTGAATAAGGTGACGATTAAGAATAAGTATCCTCTTCCAAGGATTGATGATCTGATGGATCAGTTGGTTGGTGCGTGTGTGTTCAGTAAGATTGATTTGAGATCCGGGTATCATCAGATTAGGGTGAAAGAGGAAGATATTCAGAAGACGGCTTTTAGGACACGTTACGGTCATTATGAATATTCTGTGATGTCGTTCGGGGTTTCTAATGCGCCAGGTGTGTTTATGGAGTACATGAATCGTATTTTCCACGAGCATTTGGATCGTTTTTTGGTTGTGTTTATTGATGACATTTTGATTTATTCTAAGTCTCGGGAGGAGCACGGGAGCATTTGCGTATTGTTTTGCAGGTTTTGAAAGAAAGAAAGCTTTTTGCCAAGTTGTCCAAGTGTGAGTTCTGGTTGTCAGAGGTGAGTTTTCTTGGGCACGTGATTTCAGGTAATGGTATTTCTGTGGATCTATCTAAAGTAGAAGCAGTTCTACAATGGGAGGCTCCGAGATCTGTTACTGAAATTCGAAGCTTTTTGGGTTTGGCCGGATATTATCGATGGTTTATTGAAGGTTTTTCTAAGCTAGCACTTCCTTTGACCCAGTTGACTTGTAAAGGGCAAACGTTCTTTTGGGATATTCGGTGCGAGGAGAGTTTTAATGAGCTGAAGAGAAGATTGAAGACAGCTCTGATTTTGATTTTACCGGATCCTAATGAACCGTTTGTGGTGTATTGTGATGCGTCTTTGATTGGTCTAGGTGGTGTTCTGATGCAAGAAGGTAAGGTCGTGGCTTATGCTTCGAGGCAGTTGAGAGTGCATGAGAAAAATTATCCAACTCATGATTTTGAATTAGCGGCTGTGGTTTTTGTGTTGAAGATTTGGAGGAATTATCTCTATGGTGCAAGATTCGAATTCTTTAGTGATCACAAAAGTTTGAAATATTTGTTTGATCAGAAAGAGTTAAATATGAGGCAGCGGAGATGGTTGTAATTTTTGAAGGACTACGACTTTGGCTTGAATTACCATCCTGGTAAAGCTAATGTGGTAGCCGATGCTTTGAGTCAGAAATCGTTACATATGTCCGCTTTAATGGTTAAGGAGTGGGAGCTTTTGGAAGCTTTTAGGGATTTGAGTTTGGTGTGTGAGGTGACGTCGGATAGCGTGAGGCTTGGAATGTTGAAGGTTACTAATGATTTTCTGAAGACTGTTAGTGAGAAACAGAATATGGATGTGAAATTTGTGGATTTGATGACGGTTGGAGAGAAATGTGAAAATGAGGAATTTAAAGTGGATATTAATGGTGTTTTGAGGTTCCAAGGTAGAATTTGTATTCCTGATGATGCGGAGTTGAAAAGGATGATTTTAGAGGAAGGACACCGGAGTAATTTGAGTATACATCCGGGAGCTAATAAAATGTACCAAGATTTGAAGAAGATTTTCTGGTGGTCTGGTTTGAAAAGAGATGTGACTCAGTTTGTTTATGCATGCTTGACTTGTCAGAAATCAAAGGTAGAACATCTGAAGCCTAGTGGTTTGTTGCAACCGTTGGATATTCCTGAATGGAAGTGGGACAGCATTTCCATGGATTTTGTGACAGGGTTACCGAATACACAGCGAGGGCATAATGCTATTTGGGTGGTTGTGGATAGGCTGACTAAATCGGCGTATTTCATTCCGATTGACATCAGTTTTACTTTGGAGAGGTTGGCTGAGGTTTACATTAGTGTGATTGTGAAGTTGCATGGGGTTCCGTTGAGTATTGTTTCGGATCGAGATCCGAGGTTTACCTCGAGATTTTGGGAGAGTTTACAGAAGGCGTTGGGTTCTAAATTGAGATTGAGTTCGGCTTATCATCCGCAGACGGATGGTCAGACCGAGAGAACGATTCAGTCGTTGGAAGATTTATTGAGGGCTTGTGTTCTTGAACAAGGTGGTGCGTGGGATAGTTATCTTGCATTGATTGAATTCACGTATAATAACAGTTTCCATTCTAGTATTGGAATGGCACCTTTTGAAGCACTGTATGGACGAAGATGTCGAACACCGTTGTGTTGGCACGAATCTGGTGAGAGTTTGGTGGTTGGACCAGAGTTGGTGCAACAGACTACGGAAAAAGTGAAGCTTATTCGGGAGAAAATGAAGACTTCTCAGAGTAGGCAAAAGAGTTATCATGATCGGAGAAGAAAAGATCTTAAGTTCCAAGAGGGTGATCATGTATTTTTTAGAGTTACACCGGTAACGGGTGTGGGTCGTGCATTGAAATCGAAGAAACTTACTTCTCGGTTTATTGGTCCTTACCAGATATCCGCGAGAGTGGGTGATGTGGCTTATAGGGTGGCGTTGCCGCCGAATCTGTCGAATTTGCATGATGTGTTCCATGTTTCACAGCTTCGGAAGTATGTTCCGGATCCGTCGCATGTGATTCCGATGGACGAGGTTGAGGTAAGGGAGAACCTTACGGTTGAGGCATTACCCGTTAGGATTTTGGATCGCGAGGTGAAGCGGTTGAGAGGCAAGGATATTGCACTTGTGAAAGTAGCGTGGGGAGGCGCTGCTGAGGGCAATTTGACTTGGGAGTTAGAGAGTCGGATGCGGGAGTCGTATCCAGAGTTGTTCGTCTCAGGTATATTTTCGAGGACGAAAATTTCTAAGTGGGGGAGAGTTGTAACGCCCCAGTTTTAGTATTTTTATTTAATCGAGTCGTTTTGATTATTTTATTATTATATTATTTTATTTTAGACTTTTATTTGGAAATATGTTATTTTTCAATGTTGTGATATTTTATCCGGTTTTGGGAACGTTTGCGAGATATTTGAGTGTAGGGGTATTTTGGGCATTTCACTTTATTTTTTTTCTTAAGTTAAGAAATAGAAAATAGAAAGAGAGAAAAATAGAGAGAAAGAAAAAGAGAAGAAGGAAAAGGGAAAGAAAAGAGAAAAAGAGAAGAAGAGAAGAAAAAGAGAGAAAACTTGGAAATCAAGAAAACAATCTCCCGACTTTTCTAAACACGATTAAATCGGGTAAGGGTACGAAACTCGATTATTATATACTTGTGTATGATTATGTATGTATGTTTTTGGTTGTTATTGGATTGAAATGGAAATATATAGTAAAAACCATATTATGTAAAAATGGATTAGAAATCGATTAAATTGTGTCAGAAATTATGTTTTCAGGTCCATTATTGTTGATACATGTTAGATACATGTTGTTAGGCATTGTATTGGTAATTTTTATGGTGTATAGGTGAAAATTGGATGATTTTGGGTTGGAAAACGCATAAGAAATTCTGCAGAAAATTCTGGTTTTTCCACTGCTCATACGCGTATCACTCAAGGCAATACGCGTATTGGTCAAGACAATACGCGTATGGTATTGAAGAAAACTGGGCAACACGCGTATGGAGCTTCATTTTCTCGGCCATCTGCCCATTTGCGTAATGGTACGCGTAAGACTTTAGGGCAATACGCGTATGATGTAGGGCACTACACGTATTGGACTTTTAATGGAAATTTTGGGAAAAATGGGTCTCTGCCCATACGCGTACGACCTTGGGCAATACGCGTATGGAATGAGCGAGGGAGCAGGGAAATACGCGTATGGCTCAGGGCAATACGCGTATGGCCAGGAGAATTGCAAAACGTGGTTTTTTCGCGATGTCTTTTCTTGTTTAGTCCGTAACTTGTGTTCCGTTTATCCGTTTTTAACATTCTTGGTATCGTTGAGTAGCTATTGAACCGTACTTTCTTATTATAATAATTTTGAGATTGTTAGCCGGTTTAATTATGTCGGGAATTTGGAATAGTGTCATTTTGTCGACTTTTGTCGTTATAATTATGTGTAATTGGTATGTATCATGCAATGTGCTGTTGATATGGATATGGTATGATTTGCGTGTTGTTGTATGGTATAAATGCATTATTTTGGGCTTGAATTGCAAAGCATGATTAATGTTGAGTGAAATGGTTGCATATATGTGTGCATTTGAATGTCATGAGTCATTGTATGCTGAGCATCATGATGTGCATTCTTGTGATGTCGTGTGCCCTAGTGGGTGTGAGCGACGAATCAATTCCAGAGGGAATCTGCTATAACATCGTGAGCCTTATACCGAGAGGACCGAAAGCGATGGTTATAGACGATCGTGTGCCCGTGTGGGGTGTGAACGATCGGATCGTGAGCCTTATACAAAGAGGACCGAAAGCGATCCATAAACGTCGTGAGCCTTATACAAAGAGGACCGAAAGCGACGGGGAACATCGTATGCCCGACGGGGAGTTACACTAAGTAACGAGCGATGGTTCCAATAGTTCCTGAGTGAACTGGTGTTGAGAATTGATGGAAGTCGGTACCGCGTGTGCATATGCATAGAGTCGTTGTGTCGCTCTCTTGCATTTGCATAAATCATTAATGGTTTGTTTATGTGTGAAATTGTGGATGAAATTGACAAAGTGATATATGTATATTTGTTAGTGATACTTGTATTGTGCATGGTTGGTATACCTTGGTAATGGAAATATGAAATATACATTGTGTTATTTTGTGTTTGAATTCTGGTATGAGTTGTGGTGAGAATAGTATATATGTGTATTTTTGGTGTTATATATAATTGTATTCAATTATATTATGATTGTGTTTCTCACCCTTCTGCTGTTTTATAATGCTCTATGAGGCATTGCAGATTAGATTGCTGGAGGTCTTTTTGTGAAGCTTAGGTCTTCATTCTTTTGTCGGTCGGCTCTGATATGTGACACCGGGTAGTTATGGAGACCGTTGGTGATTTGTGTGTATATGTATATGTTCTTTTGAGATTGTACATGTATAATTGTATTTGGCAGACAAACTTTTCCTGATATATATATATATATATATATGAGATTTCAGTACAGATTTTCCGCTTTTATTCTGTATCTGAATTGTGGGTAGTAGGAACTAAGTTCCTCTGTTAATTGCTACCTGATTGTTGCATATCTTTATGGGCAGGTTTATGTGTATTTGGTTTCAAATTGATGTGACCCCTCAGTCTATGCCATGAATGTTTTAAATATACTCTGATGAAATTTTGAATTTTTATTTATCGCTTTAATAGCTTTGGGGTATAGATTAGGGGTGTTACAACAAACACATCCGGTAATACCTCGGATAGAAGGTAAAAGAATTCTGAAAATACATCATAATTGAAAAGGAATATCTGGAAATACAGTAGAAAAAAAGACTCAATCTGTAAATACATCAGAGAGTCAAGCACATCTGGTAATACCTCGGATAGAGAGTAAAAGAATTCTGGAAATACATCAGAACATATAAGGCATGTCCGAAAAAAATAATCGGATAGGGGCAGTCAAATCTGGTGGAACGTCAGATAAGACATAAAAGTATATGTTTGGTAGGTGCCAAGTAAGTTGGACTTTGACCACAAGGTAAGAAGCTGATAGCAACATGACCTCTAGAGAATGCAAATGAGGATGAAACACTCTTGCTATGCATGGTATATGAATTTTGCTATGATGTATGATGACATGCAGATGCTGATGACTTTGCTCGACTCTTTTGGGGAGAAGACAAGATTAGAAGACTGATTCCTCAACACAAAGATCATTGCCATTCTTCTTGGGGATTAAAGATGATGTTACTGAACACATCTCTGCCACACGGGTAAATTGTATCAAGTTGATGATCCTTGGAGAAAGGATAGAGAGCTGCTCGGGGATTCTTCAAGTAAGTTGCCCCAAATTAGATGACTATTGTAGATGAACTAATCATTACTTCAGCTTGACTGATTCTGGAAATGACTGATTTATTGTGTGCTTGGGAGGCTTGCCCCAGTATGAGTCTTGAAAGATCTTCTGGATAAACCAATTTTGAGAAGGACTTGTATTGAACAACAAATCTTAAACTGATTCTCAACAGGATTTAGAAGGAACTTTCCCCTGATAGGATCACCAACCAAGTTTCTCAACTGTTTAAAAATTCCTTGAGAGGAAAGCCAGTTTGTAAACAAAAGTATTCGTTCAAACATGGTAATCTTAATGAAAAATTCGTACAACTTTTGAAATCAAGGTCATTTTTAGAATGATGCAAAGCATATGAGTCACTAGTCAAAACACGGTGGTTCAAGACATTCAAAGTGGAGGGTAAAGCAAAAGGTGAAGTACCAAAACAAATGATTTGAAAAAATATTTTTGGAGTCAATTTACGTAACCTTGTTGTAGTATGCTTTCAGAATAACCTTGCTTCAGTTAGGTCTTTTGAGGATTGTAACGTGGTCTGGTTCACGGTTTATGAAACAAAGGATAAAGGCTCAAATTTTATTTGTACCCACCCAATCTTCGTGATGATCTTCAGCCCTACTCTCAGTCAACTCAGACTATACGCTCAGGTTCCAATATGTTAGGAATTGTATTGATGATAGTAATGACGATGGTTCAGAAGTCAAGGAACCCTTGAGATAGCAGTCACTGCTTCCTTGTAACATTTAGTTGTTTTTACCATTGAGGATTTTTCATGGTGCGGATTCAAAGATCTCTTCTTTTTGTTATCTCTGACTTTTGCCTAAATTGTTTCTTTTGAAACTTACAGTCAGCGGGATGCCTCAGATTTTGCCTAAGTCTCCTTCATAGGTTTTGACTTAGCGGGCCTTTTCTTTTGATTTTTCTTTTCTCTTTTTTTAGAAGGAAATTGACTGTCTGGCTTAATGGTTACGGTGAACCATCATTGACTTTCGACTTGAAAGACATCTTCAACACTTGCTTGCTGTGTGTGAAGGAAAACTTGTGAATGCAACCTTTATTGAAAGGTGTCTTGCATGAAGCTCTTGTATTTGAACGTATAACCAAGTTAACTGAGAGCTACCCATCCCTAGGTTAAGATTGCAGGGTTTTGTCTAGAAAGAAACTATAACATCTAGGCTCGAAAGGGTTGACTAGGGACTAACTCCTTATATCTTCAGTGTTTGGGGAAATTGAAACAATGCCTTACTTTGTTAGCAAAGTTTTGATTTGAAAGCATACCAACATCAATTATGGGTATTACGTTTTCGTCATCCTCCCTCTAATCTTTGCATAATCAAAATAAAGTGAACAGGATATATATATATATATATATATATATATATATATATATATATATATATATATATATATATATATATATATATATATATATATATATATATGAAAGAGAAAGCATAAAGATGTAAATAACAGACATAAATGAATTGAATCAAAATATTGTAATGCTCATTTCATTAACATGGAGGTACAAATAGAATTTGAAAGAAAATAGCTAATACAATAAAAAGAAAATGCAAACAGAAAGAAACATGACCTAGTGACTAATCAGCAACAGGGGTGAGATGGCCTGTCTAAAACACTGACTTTAGGAGGATAGTCTGGCTAAAGTTCACTAAAGCTTCACTTCTCATGCCCTGTCAGAGGATTGTTCTGGACATTAGGGGCAACATCATGGAAAGTGAGGATCTTGTCTCTGATCAAATCCCGCACTCTAGCCTTTAATGCATAACAATTTTCCAAATCATGTCCTGTGGCACCTTGATGGAATGCACAATGGAGGTCAGACCTGAAACCAACTGGAAGAGGATCTAGAGGATAAGGTAGCGTTCTAGTGGTAATCCAGCCTCTCTGAATCATAGCAGGGTACAATGCAGTGTATGTCATGGGAATAGGATCAAAGTGAGTCCTATTGCACTTCTGGTTTTGTCTAACAGTCAGACGTTGAGGAACTCAAACTGGTTGAGCAGCAACCACGGGAGTAACAGCAGCAACAGAAATGTGATTAGCATACTGAAGTATGTGACGAGGTCTTCTCTCCTTAGTCAAGACATCACTAATTTGGTCTTCTCTCTTCTTCTGGAAGTTCTCATAGGATTTCTTCGCACCATTAGAAGATTTCAGCAGCTTTAGACATTTTACCATTCTTGACACCTTCTTCGAGTCTTTGGCCAATGGTCACCAAATCTGTGAAGTTGGAGGAGAGGAGACACTACCAATCAACTTTTCCCAATAGAATGGAGACAAGATGTCCATGAATATTCCAGTGAGTTCTTTCTCTACCAGAGGGTGTTCAACCTAAGAAGCTAGTTATCTCCAACGTTGAGCGTACTCTTTGAAAGATTCTCTCTCATTTTGAGACATATTCTGAAGTTGGCGATGATTGGGAGTCATGTCAAGATTGTACTTGTATTGCTTCATAAAGGCATTAGCAAGATCATGGAAGCACTGGATACCGTTCTTTTCAAGATTCATGTACCACTTGAGTGAAGCTCTACTCAGACTGTCTTGAAAGCAATGGGTAAGCAACTTCTGGTTGTTGGTGTAAGCAGCCATCTTTCTGAAGTACATAACCAAATGAGTTCTTGGACAGAAATGACCTTTGTATTTCACAAACTCAAGAGTCTTGAATTGGCAGGCATGACAAGGTCAGAAACAAGGCACATGTTGTCTGCATCAACATTGAAGAAATCAATACCCTCCACGACTCTGAGTCTCTTCTCTATAGTGTAAAAGTGTTCACGAACATCTCCAGGTTCCACAAAATCCTCACGATCTTCACCTTGAGCACTAGCAGCATTGTACTCAAAGAGAGGATTCTCAAGGTAGCTCGGACAGTCTAGGCAATAGTATGAACCACAGCTCTGGGCTCGGAGAAAACAGGAACTTGAAACACTAGTTTGGCAGGTTGACCAATCATGGAAGTAGTAGCAAGATGTGGAGAGTAGTTATGGGGTAAACCAAACTCTGGCCATGTAAAAGGTGGCATCTGGACAGGTTGAGGATCAGCAACAACACCTGAAACCTCCTGGATAACAGTTCTTTGAGGCAGCTCCCCTCTGGCAATCAGGACTTGGATCATCTCTGTAAGTTTAGTCATGGCTGACTTCAGATCATCAATCTCTATTCTGATATCTGCGTTGTGTTATTCTTGCTCTGACATTCTACGTCTGATATTAGCTCTAGTCCTGTATCGGTGACGAGGAATCAACTTGACGATTGACAGATGATGCTGAAAGATAGAGACAGCTGGAATGAGTTGCTGGACAAACTGGATGTATGCAATGAATCATACAAAGGATGCAAATGATATGCAATGTCATGCGACACAGGATGCAGATCACAGGTAACAAGATCAAAGGTTTAGGATCACAAGCATGAAGTCTGGGTGAAGAATTAACCACAGGGTGTGTACTAGAGGTAAAGTACCTGTACAACGGGTTCTAACAAGGTTCCCAGAGTCTTCGATCCTCCTTTGGATATTATCAGCTTGCACAACTACTTGCGTGGGCCAATAATATTCGTAAGAGAAACTCGTCTGAGTGTAGCATCGCGTATCAACTACCTCAGGTCTACACCTGAATAATCACCACACTACATCCTAAGAGGCCAAGATGGATAAAGAGGTTCTAAAGGTCATCAGCTTCTCAAACTCCCAGGTCAAGAGTAATAATAGCATTACGACTATTCGTAACGACAAAAAAATACCATCAAAGGGGGCTCCACTGAGTGTGGTTATATCATATGTTAATCATGCTCAATATTACTCCAGACATGTAACTTTTGATTATACCACCGTCCTATCTTACTGTGCACTCAAGTCCGGGTTAGAACTTGTCTCACCACACATAGATCAACCTCAAAAACAGAAAACCCAAGCAAAACAACAAACAATAATAGCAACACAAATTAAACAAGTTAGGCTTAACCCTCTTAACAGTGGTCCTCAACAGAGTTGTCATTTTCTATCACGGTGTGAATCGGAGACCAAAACTATTGACTTAGCTTGACTCGCAAAACAAAGACGTCACCACCGAACTTTTATTTTTCCAAGGGAATGGAGAAAAGATCGAACAAAAACCCTAAGTAAACATGCAAAGCAAAAAGGAAAGCCTAAATCTAAGCAAATAGATATCAAACATACGGGGGTTGGTTATACTAAGAGAAGGCACTAGCACCCTAAGCATCTGCAGTATCCTACATGAACCTATTGAAAAATTTGTGTTTTGGCTAAAATTGTTTTCTAAGGATAAAAGATGGGCAAAGAAAGACAAAGACGAGCAAAGCAACAAACATACGATGGACATGCACAATGACAATAAGTTAACATACACTCCTTTTCCCTTGGATTAGGTCACAAGCATAGAAAGAAAGCAACAGATGCATGGCAAATCATCATGTAATAAACAAGTACATGGCATTAACTAAAATCTACAGACACGTGATAAAACATCATGGTATCAACAAATACAAAGTACACATGGCAAAGTGTCATGGGAAAGCAACAGATACATTGCATATCATCATGTAATCATCAAGCACCAAAGTATGGTCAAATGACAAGAAATCAACAAAGGTACACAGTAAAGCATCATGGTAGCAACTAGAATCCACAGACACATGGCAAAACATCATGTAATCAATAGACACAAATGAAGACACAAACACATGGTAAAACATCATGTAATCAACAAACATCGATCGTCAAACGAAATCGACAAGTACATGGCAAAAACATCATGTATGATAAAACAACTAATAGAATCAACAAGGTACATGGAAAAGCATCGTGTAGAAACATCAACGAATAAAATCAACAACGTACATGGCAAAGCATCTTGTAGAAACATCAACAAATAAAATCAACAACGTACATGGCAAAGCATCATGTAAGATAAAACAACAAAGTACACAGTACATGGCAAGAACATCATTTAGAATAAAAACAAAATCAACAAAGGTACATGGCAAAGCATCATGATAAAAACATCAACAAATAAAATCAACAAGGTACATGGAAAAACATCATGTAAGATAAAACAACAAAGTACACAGTACATGGCAAGGTATCATGTACGATAAAACAACAAATAGAATCGACAATGTACATGGCAAAGCATCGTGTAAAAACATCAACAAATAACATCAACAAGGTACATGGCAAAGCATCATGTAATATAAAACAACATATAAAATCAACAACGTACATGGCAAAGCATCATGTAGCATAAATTGACAGATAGAATCAACAACGTACATGGCAAAGCATCATGAGAAAGCGACAAAGGTACATGGCAAAGCATCATGAATTAATCAAGGAAAAGCAAGTCCAAAACGTGGAAGCAAACAAATGGTAGAATAAAATCGGACAACAAGAGAATTATTAATCAAGTTAAATATAAATATTTAATAAAATTAATTAATAATTTAATTAATCAATATTAAATAAAATATTTAAAGTGATTAATAATTAATAATATATTTTTTATTATTTAATTGAAAATAATTAATCTAAATAATTATTATAAGCTCTAATCAAAATATAAGAACATCATTAAAAGGACATTTCAAATATTCAAACCAAACTATTTAAAAAGATATTTAAATAAAAAGAGAAATTTAAAACAAAATGGGATATAAACAACAACTTAGAAGGTCCCTAAAGTCCAAACATAATAAAAGGGAAAAGAAGATAGAGCTCAGCCTCATGTGAGGCTCTCCGCATCTCACGTGTTGCCCTTTATTACATGCCATATTTAAAATAGAATAAAATAAATAAATAAAAGTGATAATAATAATAATAATAAAACCAATAATAAAATTAAGTAATAGAAAGTCTAAAAAATGGAAGCTACATATATGAGTACCAAGTCATATACAAACTACATAATAAAAATGGAAGTTACATATACAAACTTCACCAAGCAAAGAGTGATTAACACTAACAGATGATGACACTGATGCATTGTTCATTGCCTCATGAAACAAGACATTGCTCATTATCCTCATGAAATGTCGATGCAAACGTAATTAATACACATTTAAATTTCAACAGCAAATGAAATGCAATGACCTTGATTTAAAATACACACTAACAGGTGATATGGTACACACGCATGATACGATACACACACCCATGATATGATACACACACATGATACGATACACACACCACAACAACACAAACATATCCAACTACAAAACTTAAAACCAAAATATAGAAGAGTGTGACATCATAAGCACAAATCGAATCGAAACGTTACTAACACGCTTTTACCATTGTTGCTGCTGTATCACTTGTTATTGTTGGTAACGTGTTTTTTCGCCAGAGCTGCATGGAGTTGCCTGATGTTGTGGTTAGTGGAGCAATTGATGACGACTCCACGTTTGTTGGTTGTTGCACTTTGTTGTTCGGGAGATGATGATTGTGAAGTGTTGGCACCATTTATGGAGTGTGGATGGGAAGGTTGAGAGGATGTCAAGTGAGGTCTCGTGTGGTCCTCTTTCTTCTCAGTTTGCTATGCGGTTAAGGATTGTGTTTAGTGAGCATGGATGTTGTGAAGTGAAGATGTTGAAGGGTGTGTACTACTTGCATTAAGTTTTTGTATGGTTCTTTAAAGAAACGGTCTTATAGTTGATAAGTGATGGTCAATAATAATGGGAGGAGATGTGGGAGCTCCGCGATTTCTTTTGAGAGTGAGAAGGAAAGGATGAAAAAATAAATGACTCGGAAAAATTTTAAGTTTAATAGTTAAATTTCAATGCTAGTCTAATTTTAAAATAAATTTTCTCTGATTAAAATGCTTAGATTGATCAAAAGGTAACCGAAAAGCAGCCGAAAAATTAAAAACGAGAACACCATGTTAGAGTATGCAGAACGTAGATTAATATAACTAACGTCTGCGAGTCCGATTTTGAAACTTTTCATCCACCAACTTTATGCACAGTTGACTTTTAGTTTGGCCATTTTAACTGTAAATCTAACAAGTTTATTCTAACTAATAATTTGGGCATTATGTATGATGAAAAACATGATTAGCTATGCAGATGATGCAAAAAAAGGCGAGATGCTAGGGATAAAAATTAGGGTGTGACACATCGCCATCAACCTCCATTCCATTATCATACTTCTATCTCTATCTCATTCTTACAAATCTCACATTTCCATTTCATTTCACCTTTCACAAATCAAACTCCAAATACTTTTTCCAAACTTGAAAACCCTTTGTTCAACATCAAATTGCATTTTCTCAAGCAAATTCGCAAGACACTTTAAAATACGACTAAAATTGTGCGGCAGGAGGGTTAAGTATTAGAGAAGAAATGAGAATGAAACTTTCCTATACTCATTTTGAAAATTTCGAACACGAGACGCTCGTTTGAGATATTCACCTCCACTCAAGTCAAAAACACTTTCTTCTCAATACCTAAAGTCAATATTAACAACAAGCTCCTTCTTGGAACAATTGCCTTCCTCTTGGGTTAATCACCTCCTGGTTAAAATACTCATTCCTTGACTAATTGCCTTCCTCTTGGGTTAATCACCTCCTGGTTAAAATACTCATTCCTTGACTAATCACCGATCCTAGGTTAAAATACCAATCCTACCAATCTCTCCTTCTTAAGGTTGATAGCCACTTCTTAATTAATAAATCCTATAATCCTTTTCCTTAATTAATCATCGATTTTAGATTAAAAGATACATGATTGAATCTGCTAAAATTCTAAGAAATAAATAACAATTTAAGTGTGGAAGAATATGATATTTATTTAAATAAAAAAACTTCAAATACAATAATAATAATAAATATTATATTATATATATCAAATATTAAAATTTAGATATTTTATTACGTTATAAGATGACTCTAATGCAGAGGTGTCTCCAATACTATTGACGCCCCATTCTAAATTATAAAAGAGACTACACCCCTTGTTAGCTTAAAGGGGGAGAGAGTCATATTGGCACCTCCCTTCAAATTACACTTTTTTTTTTGGAAAATTTAGTATTATGAAAAATTTGTTGAAAAGGAGTATTGTAAATAACATTATATGGAAACATAATTATATAAGAAAAATTCTCCCTTCATAAACCACATGGAGAAACTTATGGTTATAATTAAAAGTAATGGGTAAGGGAAAGGGATCATTTGCCTCAAATAAAATGTAAAAGACAAGCCAAACTTGCTATCCCACATAAAGTAGTGCAAGCATTAAACTTATGTTATTTGATATTAGGATATTCTCAAAAAGCAAATGTATATATAATCATTAATAAAATTTAACATTATAGATTCATATACACTTTGCTTAATCCTCCAAATCGATAAATATTAAACTTTACAAAACAATTGAGAAAGAAATTGAATTCAAATGTGGATCAGATTATTTGGCTTGATTTTTCATAAGAGAAACACATTCGCACACTATGTTAAGCTCTAGGAATGCTCAAATAAATCGATTATTTAAATAATTCATATTCATATCTAAATCCAATTGTTAAAAACTGGTTAATTATTAATATAATTTTAATCAAATTTATATTTTTAATAATTTTTAATATAGTTTTAACCAAATTCATAATTTAGACAATCCAAAATAAAAATCAAATTAGTCAATTTTATTATTAAGAAAAATATATGACAATTTTTTGAAAAAATATTATTTATTTTTCTGAAAAAATATTTTTTTTTTGAAAAAACAAATATTTAAAAAAAATATATATTTTAGAAAAAAAATATAATTTTAATTTTTCAGTAAAAAATATTTTTTCCAAAAATTTAAATTTTTTTTGTAACATAAATATTTTTCTTAAAAAAATTTTATTTTTCTGAAAAATATATTCTTAAAAAAGTTAATTTTAAAATAAATTTAAATAAAAACTAATTATAAAATTAATTATAAATATAACTGGTAAATAACCAGTTTATAACCATTAAAAAATAAAAACCAATCAATTATAATAATTGATTTTAATAACCGATTATAACAATTAGTTTTAATAAACAATTATAACATATAGATTGTATATAGTTATAGATTGGTTATGCAAATTAACCGAGCAGTCCTATTAAACTTCGACCATCTGGGAAAATAAACATCAAATCCAATTTATATTGCATACAAACACTACATAAAGAAACAAATTCGACTTGATTTCTTAAAAGAGAAACAAATTCGCAGAGTTTTTTCAGCTTCGATCATCTGAGGAAATATCATCCCACCCTAGTACTACAATACAACCTAGACATTAACTTACCATTCAATTCAATAACTAAAAAACTCATTTTTAAATTTTTTATTTTTTTACAACAATAAATATTCTATGTTACATTTTATTCCTATTGCCTTGTGCAAACAAATATACAACAATAAATATTTACATTTTTTTCAGATTGCATTTTTTATCTTTAATTTACAATTTCATCTCGCAAATAAATAAACTCCAAATTGTGTAAAATGAAATGGTATACGTGCAATATGAAAATAAATACAAAAAGATTATTTATTGTCGTATTCTTCACACAACACACGAGTGAAGTCTATTTATTTGGAAAATGAAATGATAAAATATGAAGTAAAAAAGTGCAATATCAATAAAATGTAACAAATAACATTTATTGTTGTAAGAAAAATTTTGATAAGTAAAAAAATAAAAAATGTACATATGGGTCAACAATGTACAACAACTATTACCCAGAGGAAGTGGATACATTTAGTGAGATTACATATGATCAACAATGTACCAATAATTATTAAAATCATAAGGCACCACATTTTAATAATCATTAAAAATTAAAAACATAAGGATCACATTCTAGTGGGTCAATAAGCAATGCCAGAGAAGAGAACTTCAGACACATTGACTAGTCTAAGGCCTCTGGCAAGAGCTTTACCAAATGGCGGTTCTTCATTTCCTTCAAATCATTAAAATGTCACCCACATTCCAGAAACACAAAGAAGTCCTAATTAGATAAAGCATAACTAAAATGTAAGGTAGAATAATATTATAAATCATAAAGAAAATAAAATAAATGGGCTTAATTATCCATGAATAAAATGTAAAAGACAAGCCAAACTTGCTATCCACACAGAAAGTAGTGCAAGCATTAAACATCTGTTATTTGCTATCAGGAGATTCTCAAAAGCAAATGTATACATTCATTGCTAAAATTTAACATTCCAGTCTCATACACTTTGCTTAATCCTCCTTTGCTTAATCCTCCAAATCTATAAATATTAGTAACTATAATTTAACTAAATATTATCAACCAGATATAAAAACTTAGAAAAACAACTGAGATAAAAAAAAGAATTGAATCCAAATGGATCAGATTATTTGGCTTGATTTCTCAAAAAAGAGAAACAAATTCGCACAGTATGTTCAGCTTCGATCATCTGGGGAAATAATCATCAAATCCAATTTATTATGAATACAAAAACTAAGGCGATAAATCAAACATACAGAAACATATAAAAGTGCAAAATTAAATATTAACAAACGAGAAAGAAGTTGGGTCAGATTATTTGGCTTGATTTCTCAAAAGAGAAACAAATTCGCACAGTTTTTTCAGCTTCGATCATCTGGGGAAATTATCATCATACCCAAAAAAATTAAAATTACAATGCAACCTAGACATTAACTATCATGTTTAAGGATAATTATTTTAAAAGACATTTTCTAATTGTGATAATGGATCAGATTATTTGGCTTGATTTCTCTGAAGAGAAACAATATTCGCACAGTATGTTCAGTTTCGATCATCTGGGGAAATAATCATCACACCCAATTACCGAATAAATCTTATAACAAAAAAAAGAACTTGACAAAAAAAACAGCTATGAATTTCAATAGAATTTCAGTGTAGACAAAATGGATCAGAATATTTGGCTTGATTTCTCAAAAGAGAAACAAAATTCGCACAGTATCATCAGTTTCGATCACCTGGGGAAATTATCATCACATCCACTTTATCCATAAAATAGATCTTATCAAAACCAATTCATCAGCGATAAACATACATCGAAAATCATACATCAGAGTAACATAATTCAGAAGAAAAAGATTTCCAACATGAGGGAGAATATTTCTATCTGCAATAGAACTGAATTAAACAACAGAAAACAGAGCACATAGAATTGCAGAGAGAAATCGATTTGGCGTCAGCTCATACTCAAAGCTCACAGGATTCAGAGCAGTGGTAATCAGTATTTTGACGCACAGTTACAAAAATCAAAACCCTACAAAAATATGTAAACCCTATAATTGAAACAAATACGAAAGATAGAAGCGATGAGAGAGTGTGGGTGATAATATGAGCGAAGAGGGGGCGAAGGTGTTTATAAAGGAGAGAACGAAAGAAAGAGTCGTGCGGCTACAAAACCCTAGTTTAGTTTGTGCGAAAAGAAACCCGGGTTGGCCTTCAAGATTGGATTATTAGCCCATATATTCTAATGGCCCAGCATAAAAGTAGAAAGAAATAACCGGATTTTTTTTAATAGAAAATAATGTTACAAGTATCAATTAGGTTAAAAGCATGTGAACTAGTAAAAAAATAGTAGACTGCATTAATATTATTATTAAAAATTAAACATGATAGATAATAAAAATATAATCAATTATTAAATTATTTTTAAAATATGGTTCAAGTGGAAAGTCAAATTAATTTATGCGATTTTCACCAATGAAATAATGGATGTTTAATAAATTTGTTTATAGCAGGGAGCTTATATTTTATAAGCTAGTTGATAGCTTATAAATTTATAAGTTAATTTGGTAAAATTAATTGTTGAACTAATTTATAAATGTAAAATGATATTGTATTTGTGGTGAGTACAACAATAGTGGCTTTGTCAACGATATGCAAACAAGATGTCTTATTTGAATGATTTGTAAAAGGGCTTTTGACCAAATCCTAGTGGTAAGTATAATTTTATTAGAAATAATTTATATTTTACTTAATATTCACAAACTTGGTGACCAAGTTTGTTAGAGGGTATTTTAGTATTTTATTGTTGTTTTTGTAACCCTAGTTTTTAGCTTATAAATAGGGTAGTGTAGATGTCATTCCAATTATTGTATATTTATCCTTTGTAGCCGTCACTCTCAATATAATATATATTCTCTTCTTTTCATCATTATTTTCACCTTGTACACCAACAATTGGTATCTAGAGCTCCGGTTCGGATCAACAGGAAACACGAGTGAAAACGTGAGGATTCTTGTGTGATTGAATTTTTGGTTCTTGATTCGTGTTGAATCTAGAACGAAATTCTGATCAGAATCATAATTCTTTGATTCTGTGGGTTGGGAAACACTGTGTGTGGTAAGTTCTGAGTGTACTGTACAAGGTTGAAGATGATGAACGGCAACGACAGCATGAACACCAAGCTTCCAGTATTTGATGGCAAAAACTGGAATCGTTGGATGATTCAGATGCGTGTACTGTTCGGTGCTCAAGATGTTCTAGATCTTGTCACTGAAGGTTATGTTCCGGTAGCAGCAGATGCGACGGAGGAGCAGAAGAACGCGCAGAAGGATACAAGGAAGAAAGATCAGAAAGCACTGTTCTACATCCATCAGTGTGTGGATGCGAATGTGTTTGAGAAGATTGCAGATTCAACGACGACAAAGGCGGCGTGGGACACACTGGTCAGATGTTACGGTGGTGACGCATCAGTGAAGAAGGTGAAGCTTCAGTCTCTACGTAAGCAGTACGAGAATCTCAACATGAAGAACAATGAGAAAGTTTCTGAGTACATCTCCAGAGTGATTCTGATCACTAATGAGATGAAGACGTGTGGAGAAACTCTTTCTGAACAAGTAATCATTGAGAAGGTATTGAGATCCCTTACTCCTCAGTTTGATTACATTGTGGTAGCAATAGAACATTCTAAAGATCTGAGCACCATGAGAATTGAAGAGCTGAAAAGCAGTCTAGAAGCGCAAGAGTTACGTTTGACTAAGAGAACTTCTGAAAGGGAAGTAGAGCAGCAGGCTCTGAAAGCAGTTTCTGATAAAAAGCATCAGGAACAGTCGTGGTCAGAAGCCAGGAGAAGATCTGATGGTGGTCAGAAGTCAGAAACTTCAACTTCTGATAGGCAAAAGAATGCTCAGAAGGGAAAAGAGAAGTATGACAAGAAGAATATCCAATGTTACTGTTGCAAGAAGTTTGGTCACTTTGCTAGAGATTGTTGGTCAAACAAAGAAAGGAAGTCAGAAGAAGCAAATATAGCCAGAAGTTTTGATGATGAATCTGTGCTACTGATGGCTTCTGAATTTGATGATACGAATTTGACAGACTGGTGGTATATGGACACTGGCTGTTCAAATCATCTTACTGGAAATAAGAAATGGCTGGTTGATTTTGATTCTGAAAAGAGAACAAAGATCAGATGTGCTGATGACAAATATCTTAACGCTGAAGGTATGGGAGATGTCAGAGTTGTTCTGAACAATGGGAAAACAGCATTGATTCAGAAAGTGTGGTATGTACCTGGCATAAAAAGCAATCTGATGAGCGTGGGACAATTAATTGAGAAAGGTTTTTCAGTTACCATGAAGGACAATCTTCTGAAGCTGTATGACTGTAATCAGAAGCTGATTATGGAGTCAGAACAGGGAAGGAATAGAACATTCAAAGTGAATGTCAGAACTTCTGACTCTGAATGTCTTAGTGCAACAAGTGTTGTGAAAGAAAGTGAGCTGTGGCACAGAAGATTTGGTCATCTGAATTTCAGAAGCTTAGAACATCTGAATTCGAAGAAGCTGGTACATGGAATTCCTACAATTAAGAAGCCTGTGAAGTCATGCAAAGTGTGCATGGAAGGAAAGCAACCAAGATTGCCATTTGCGTCAGAAGTTGCTCCAAGAGCAAAACATGCCTTGGGAGTAGTACATTCTGATGTGTGTGGTCTATTTCCAGTAACATCGATTGGAGGGAACAAATACTTTGTGCCATTTGTTGATGAGTTCACAAGAATGACATGGGTATCCCTTATTAAGTTCAAACACGAGGTGTTTGCTGAATTCAAGAAGTTCCGAATGAAGGTTCAGAATCAGAGTGGTCAGACTCTGAAGATTCTCAGAACCGATGGTGGGGGTGAGTATAACTCCAAAGAGTTTCAGAAGTTCTGTGAGGAGAATGGAATTGAGCATGAGGTTACTGCTTCTTATACTCCTCAACACAATGGTCTTGCTGAAAGAAGAAATTGTACTTTGCTTGATATGGTGAGAAGCATGTTGAAGGAGAAGAAGCTTCCTCAGAACTTCTGGGGAGAAGCTGTTGCCACCGCAGCATATGTGCTCAACAGATGTCTAACGAAAAAGCTGAAGGAAATAGTTCCTATTCAGAAGTGGACGGGAGAAAAGCAAAGTGTTAGTCATCTAAAGGTGTTTGGTTCTGTTTGTTACAAACATGTTCCAGAAGCTAGAAGACAGAAGCTGGATGATAGAAGCAAAGTAATGTTACTGGTGGGGTACCACAGTACGGGTGCGTACAAGCTTTATTGTCCAGAAACTAATAAAGTTGAGTTCAGCAGAGACGTTATTGTGAAGGAATTAGAAGTTTGGAATTGGGATAAGTCTCAATCTGATTCTGATGTGAGAACTTTTGAAGAAAGGTCGGAAATAAGAATTTTTGAAACTGATGGTGATTCTGACTCTGAAGGAGACTCAGAAGATGAAGGTGATTCTGATGATGATCAAGATTCTGGTGGTGATTCAGATTCTGGGAATATGCCAGATTCTGAAGATGGTCAAGGTTCTGGAGGAAGTCAACCTTCTGAAGCAAGAGCTTCTGAAGGAGAAACTTCTGAGGACAGAACTTCTGGGGTTCAAGCATCTGAAGAAGATTCTGAACGAGGTCAGAGGCCACAGAGAATCAGAAACATTCCAAGAAGATTTGAAGAGTTTGACATGTTGCAAGACACTGAAGTAGATTCTGAGGGAGAGATTATTCAGTGTGCCATGTTAGTAGACTCTGAACCCGTGAGTACAGAAGAGGCTCTCAAGCAGGAGTTCTGACTAAAGGCCATGAAAGAAGAACTTGACGCCATAGAGAGAAACAAGACTTGGAAGCTGACAGAACTTCCAAAGGACAAAAAAACCATCAGCGTCAGATGGGTTTTCAAGCAGAAGCTAAAGCCAGATGGATCAATTGGCAAACACAGAGCGAGGTTGGTAGCAAGAGGATTTCTGCAGAAACCTGGGCTGGATTATTCTGAAGTGTTTGCACCTGTAGCAAGACATGAAA
Source organism: Lathyrus tuberosus (assembly GCA_022829125.1). Lineage (NCBI taxonomy): Eukaryota > Viridiplantae > Streptophyta > Magnoliopsida > Fabales > Fabaceae > Lathyrus > Lathyrus tuberosus. The sequence goes on from JALAZF010000193.1 coordinate 3,156,499, forward strand.
CAATCAGACTGGTGATTGCAATAGTTGCTAACAGGAATTGGCCTCTGATGCATTTAGATGTGAAATCTGCATTTCTGAACGGTCCATTAGAAGAAGAAGTTTATGTGTCACAACCTCCTGGATTTGTGAAAAAGAATCAGGAAAGGATGGTGTACAGACTACATAAAGCTTTGTATGGATTGAAGCAAGCGCCCAGAGCTTGGAATCAGAAGATTGATTCATTTTTCAAGAAGCAGGGTTTTCAGAAATGTGAGATGGAATACGGTGTTTATGTTCAGCATATTTCTGAAGGCAATATGATTCTGGTGTGTTTATACGTTGATGACATATTGCTGACCGGAAGTTCTGAACAAGAATTAGCTAAGTTCAAGAAGGTGCTGATGAATGAGTTTGAAATGACTGATCTCGGGAAAATGACATACTTTATAGGGATGGAGTTCAGATATTCTGAGAAAGGAATAATTTTGCATCAGCTGAAGTATGAACGAGAACTTCTGAAGAGATTTAAGCTGCAGAATTGTAAGGCTGCTATCACACCTGCAGATACGAATCAGAAACTAGATTCTGATTCTGATGGTGAGGATGTGGACGCTACAACCTTCAAACAGTTGGTTGGTTCTCTGAGGTTTTTGTGTAATACCAGGCCTGATATTTGCTATGCAGTTGGAATGGTTAGTAGATTCATGAGTAAACCCAAGTGGTCCCATTACCAAGCTGCTGTCAGGATTCTGAGGTATATCAAGGGAACTCTGAAGTATGGAGTGTTGTTCCCTTCTGGAAGAAAGAGTGAATCAGATCTTCTGAGTTATTCAGATTCTGATTGGTGTGGAGACAGAGTTGACAGAAGAAGTACTTCTGGATACTTGTTTAAGTTTCTGGGAGGTCCTATTTCTTGGAGTTCTAAGAAGCAACCTGTTGTTGTGTTGTCAACCTGTGAAGCTAAATATATTGCAGGCGCTGTTACTGCATGCCAAGCTGTGTGGATTCTGAACTTGTTGGAGGATCTGAAGATCAAAGTTGACAAACCTCTGAAGCTGATGATTGATAACAAGTCTGCAATCAATCTTGCCAGAAACCCAGTGTTGCATGGGAGAAGCAAGCATATTGAGACCAAGTATCACTATCTGAGAAGTCAAGTTCAGAATGGAGTGTTAGAAGTTTTGCACTGTAGCACCCAGAAGCAGTTGGCAGATGTTCTGACGAAGGCTATCAAGACTGATCAATTCATTCGCTTAATGGATGGAATTGGAGTTGTTAGTGTTGAGGAAATATAAATTAAGGGATGGTATTAGAAATAATTTATATTTTAATTAATATTCACAAACTTGGTGACCAAGTTTGTTAGAGGGTATTTTAGTATTTTATTGTTGCTTTTGTAACCCTAGTTTTTAGCTTATAAATAGGGTAGTGTAGATGTCATTCCAATTATTGTATCTTTATCCTTTGTAGCCGTCACTCTCAATATAATATATATTCTCTTCTTTTCATCATTATTTTCACCTTGTACACCAACAAATTTAACCCCTTTGACCTAGTAAAACATACATGATATTTGGGCTTTCGCTTTGGTTAGTCTTGCCCCTACTCCATAAGAGATTGTGTGAGGTGAGTATTTTCTCAAGAAGTCTTGTGACAAACATATTTGTGATTCAAATCAAATCTCTCTTATTTAAATCATGGTCTGTTATGATTCGAAACAAACTGAAAGAAGGTAATTATGCTTTTTTGTAATATGTTTTATTCCATTGCAGAACCAAGAATGAAGAAGATCACAAAAGGTATGGCAAAATGAAGCTTCGCTAGTGATTCCTTAATACAGTATCATGGATCTAAGGTTGCGATCACGATGTTTCTTGAACCGAAAGCGTTGATCTTGAATTAACGCTTATTGATCGGTGTCAATCTTGAATCGGCGTTGCTAATTTTCTATGAGGCGGTTCATATGGGGGTACCTACATGGTTAGCACTCTAACCCTCAAGTCAATTTAGGGTTTAATAATGAAAGTGGAGTTTAGAAATTTCGTACTGGAAAACCCTTTATGAAGGTATTTATACCTTCAGCTTGATGGAATAAGTTGATAAATGGGTCTTATGTTACTGGGCCTTTGGTCGGCGCGGATCAAGGCTTCAGCTGGCATGCGCTACTTTGGTTTTGCCAAAGTATGATGTGGAACATGTGTATTTAATGCAGCCCCATCATTGAAATGTTTCGGCGTTTTTCTTTGACGTGTGACCTGAAAAGGTCCTGAGTGGCGTGACGTAGCTTGTTGTACACTCGAGTGCACTTGAGTTTGATTTAGTTCCCAAGGTGAAATCTATTGTTGATCCATGCTTGCTTTTTACTTTCAATCTGATTCACCCGATCACCTTTGCCTATATAAGGATAAAGGGAGTGTGGATAAACTTTTTTGCAATCTTGTAAAATGAGTTTCTCTTATTTCCTTTGAGTCTATTCCTCTTCTCTAAGAGCATTTTATTATAGTAACTGTTACCACCTACTCAAAGCTTCAAAGCTTTGACTTTCAACTTTCTGTCTTGCTTTACTGCCTTCGACCTTATATTTTGAGGTACCTTTCCTTCCTTTTAACTTTTCATTTCAACATTTACTGTATTTTTCGCTACAATGAATAATAACCCTATTATCATTTTAACCATAAATTATCCATTTAATTAATGATTTAGAAATGGAAGGAACGTCTGGAAAGTCACTTTCAGATAGGGCTCCTTCTAGGGATTATTCGGAGACTCTATTTATAAAGAAACCTGGTCGAGATGAAAACCATGTCAAGAAGTCGATGTCTCCCCCTATATTCACTGAGGAAGAAAAAGAAGTTGTTCGTCAAAAGAGGGAACGTGTCGGTAGCTTTGTTAAGACATGTCGGGGGTGACTCGTCAGGAACCTAGTGGTGCTGAAATTGCTCATCATTTAAAGTTTCATTGACAGTCTGATGATGTATCTTGGATCAACCTCAATGATCATTACAAAGTTGATGTATTGGCCTGCAAGAGGCTCCAATTATTATAACTAGTCAATGCTAGTAAATACCATTTGGTGGTCGTTGAAGTGATTATGACTCCCTGCATCTTGAATATACATGAGGTTATACTAAAAGCTGGGAAAGGATATGCAGCTCTTTTGAGGATTGTTTGGTTCCTTTATACGAGCGTCTTTTCGCCAAGTTATGGATATGTTTGTCTTTCTCTAATTTTGAGGTGGTTGTGATGAACCATTTGAATGTTGCCTCTCACAACTTCATCTCAGAACTTGAGCTTTCATGATGGTATTCCAACACTGTATTGGGTATAAATCTTGGAAACCTTCCCTAAGGCTCTTTTTCGATCTTTTTTTTTTGTAGCTCGTACTTCTCAAGATGATGCCTATGATCAGGAATTAGTCTTCCTTCGCCACATGCACCTTAGTTTGGCTATTTCGCCACTGTCTGGGGTCATTTTTCGGAATGTTTCATACTGGTGAAACCTATTACTCATGAAGCTCGTCTTTCCTTTTGTTTATCTTCGGCCCTAGTGGGGTATACATGTTCTTATAAAAGTGGTTTTCAGAAGCATTGGTATAGGGCGCATTTCCACCGAAGTATTGGTATTAGTGAAGTACTCTCTTTTCAGCAAAAGAAGGGACAATTAGATACTTATGCAAGTTAGGATGGACTTTGACTAGGCAAGTGCAATATTGAGGGCCTAGTCGAAGTTACTCCTTATGCAAGGAAAGATGACTAGTTGGACTTAAGGAAAATTTCCTAAGTGTGAAGTAGTATTTCGACGGGGATGCTACTGATGGTATCTTCGATTTGATTTTGAATTTGAATCATATAGGGAATGTTGTCCCTTATCCTGTTTTCAAAAGAAGACACGTGGAGTATGCTGGAAAGTCGAAGACATGTCGAGCGCCACTTGTCTTAATTTAGGAGAAAGGTCGTTAGAGGCAGTTATTTCGATTTAATATAAATTGGAAGTCTTAGTGTTAGGATTTCGGGTGTATTCAAGTTTGTACAAAATCACTCAAATACTCAAAGTACACAGTGTGTAGATAAACGAGTTGTTGAGAAAATGTATGTTTGATGAACACCGTCTATTTGCTTACATTTTAATAAAAGTCAGTTTATACTTTTGCCCAGAAATTTATCTTTATTTTGTACAAGTTATTTCCAGCACATTTTATTGCATTTTCGACCATTCCCTTGCCACCCAATTTTCTTTATCTTTTGAATCAAACTATTTTCTAACCATGAATATTGTCGAAGTGTTCATTGTTTCTCAAACTCTAACTTAAAAACACTAAGCACATGTCCTAGGATTCACTGGTTGATCCTGCAAGTTAACCAATTATTGGAGACCAACGGTTGTTTACCAATTTTCACGGTAAACAAATTGGCACGCCCGGTGGGACAGTGCTATAGTGTGTCAACACGACTGGACCTGGTGTGAACATTTGTGAGATTGAGATGTATAATCTTAGTCAATATGGCTGGTACTTTTCAAGAGGTAGTTTGAGTTAAAGGAGTGAAAATTCAACCTCATCAAGATCAAGAATGGCATACATACTTTCAATTAAAGAAATTACTGATGCATAATCAAAAGGTAATAATTCTAAAATCACATCAATGTGATTAGTCACAAGAACAAGATCTCAAATTGATGTCAAAGCATCCACAATTATGAAAACTTAAAGAAGATACACTTTTATCTTCTCATCTTTAAACTTGTCTGTGCGAAGATCAACATAAAGATGACATGTTTTCACACAAGTTCATTTACGAAAATATGTGAGTAATTTATCCTTTATCTCATGAGCATGCGAGCAACCAAGAAAGCATGGACTCCGACACGGACACCAGGACACGACACGACACGACACATACACTCTCACCGATAATGTCAAAAACATAGGATACCGACACCGCTACATATATGTTAATATTTAAACTTCATTTACCCATTTATTATTTAAACAGTTAAAAATATCTTAATCAAATTGTTGTTTTTAATTTTTCATTCATAACATTGTTTTCAGACATGTTTAACCCTTTTAGATGTGCATGGGATTTGTATTAAAAATGTGTAAGGTGCGTTGAAGCAAATAAAAAAATAATTTTTTGTAAAATATTTGTCTAAATTGCCCGACATATGTTGTATGAGTATCAAATGGATGTCAGACATCAATATAAAGAGTGTCGAAAGAAAATAAATCATTTATTCGGGAACACTTGTTTGACTTTTACAACACATGCATGATTTTTTTGACGTGTGTCATACAAGTATCGAACACGGATGCGTGTTGGACACCGCAACACGCCTATTTTTAAAGGTGTTTGTGCTTCATAGGTCAAAAACATGAGTCAATATTTCGCTTGATTACATGGAGCATAACCAAAATTGGAGTATCTATTCACGAGATATACATAAGAGATATGCAAGATTCATCAATATGTTGTGGTGATCCGCATCGTTAAGGAATTTCACCATAATTCTTGAATATACATTGAATTCAGTGAGATTGCGTGCACTGATATAAGTCTCTACTTTTTGGCATCATATAAATGTTATCTTCGGTGATTTTATCTAATATTTTAGAGAGAATTGAAGCGAGAAATGAGATTCAATGTCGAGCTGAGAAATCAGTTGTTGCTACAGGGAACCATCACTCAATGACAAACATGATGGTGATGGGCGTGAAGTGTGATATATCAGGGATCGAACTAGTTTGATGATACCATATTAAACTAAAGAGAATTATATTGTAGAATTTTATTTACAAATATGTTAATTTTTTCCATTCTTAAATGATTACATATATGCACTTATAATGCTTGATAAAAGAACTGGCATACCAAAGCTACTTACAACTGTCAATTACTGAATAATTAAATCTGAGTTAGATATTCAATTTACAAAAAGATGTTAATACATACTGTAAGAATTAAATTAATAGGATTCTAGAATTTGGAAATAGTGACTAGAAGGTTTATGAGTTAGATATTTTGAATTATTCTTAATTACTAGGTCTTAGCTACTTATGCTTAAGAGATAAGATACTTAGTAAGAAATTAAATTAGAATCTGGTTAGTAATTTAGCACCACCATATCACCGCCATTTACTTTACATAGCTTATATGTTTCGTTGATTTCAAGCCTATATAAGTGTATCATAGCCATGATGTAAAATAAAATACATATGAAAGTTAAATGTATTGTAAGTTAATTACATAGTATCATTCCTCTCCTTTCATTAATGAGTGTGTGTTTTTTATTGTAAAAGTTCCATTTGATATCAAATTGGTATCAGAGCAGGTTAGGTTCTGCTCGTGTGAGTAACAAAAAATATTTTAAGTGTGTGAGAAACAAAAGAGTTTTTATTGTGTCAAAATTATTATGAGTATTTTGTGAGGGGTATATGGCAAATAATTACAATTTTGTCTAGTTCGGTCCAAAATTAAATTTAGAGTTAGATTTTAGTTACTAGAAACTTTTGATGACAACCCATCTAAAAACTCACAATGTTTTGAGCTTTATCGATCGGAGCTGATGAAGTCGCTCGTAGAAGGAACCAATTGACACTTTCACAAATTCATCAAGGAATTTTTTACTCAATATTTGTCAAAAGAACAAATGTCAAGACGACTAAAAGAGTGTGGGACATATTGAAGTTATCACAAAAAGGAGTAGAGAAGGCTCAGAAGTCTAAATTGCAATTGTTGCGTAGAGAATATGAAAGGTACAGAATGTCTAATTCAGAAATGATAGAGCAATATTTTTCTCGTGTTATAAATCTTGTCAACAAGATGAAAGTATATGGAGAAGACATTTCTGATAGTAAAGTGGTACAAAAAATTCTACGTACGATGCCAATGAAGTTTGACCATGTGGTGGCTACAATAATTGAGTCCCACGACATCGAAACTTTGTCTGTAGCATAGCTGTGAGGTAGTATTGAAAGTCATGTTAATAGAATATTGGAAAAATCAGAGAAAGCAAAAGAAGAAGCTTTGAAAATCCAAGTGAATCTCAACAACGTACCTGAATCCATTCAAATAAGAGAAGGTAGAGGTCATGAAAATGTTAACAATGGTGGAAGAGGAAATTTTAGAGATAGAGGTCGAGGAACCTTTCGAGGAAGAAGACGTGACAACTTTAACCAATGGAGAGTCAACAACTTCAACAATTTCAATCTAGCGCATCAAGGAGGAAGTGGGCATAGCTTTGGACCTACATATCATGGCAGAGGAAGAAGTAATTACAATCAAGAAAGGACAAACTATAGTTGTTATCACTGTGGAAAGTTTGGACACAAAGTAGTTGATCGCAGATACAAACATCGGGCAAATGTGGCAGAAAGTTCATATCAAAATACCGGTGAGTATTGTGAAAATCCACAAAATTTATTTTTGGCAAGTAATACATTTTCAGAAGAAGAAAATATTTTGTATTTGGACACTTGATGTAGTAATCATATACGTGGAAAAAGGGAGTTATTTCTTCTTTAGATGAAACAATAAAGTCAGTAGAAAAATTTGGAAACAATTCAAATATTTCAATTTTGGGGAAAGACCGAATTTCTATCAGGTTGAAAGATGAATCTCAAAATTTTATTGGTGATGTTTTCTATGCTCCTGGTCTTTATCACAATCTATTGAGTATAAGACAACTGTTAGAGAAAGGTTACAACATGCAAATTCACAATGGTTTCTGCACGTTGATTGACCGGAATGGTGGATTTATCACAAAGGTAATAATGACACCGAACCACCAATTCCCTTTGAAAATTCAACAAGAAAATTTTCCTAGATTGAGTTCTATTATTCCAAATGATGATTGGTTGTGGTACAGGAGATTTGGTAACTTTGATTTTTCTGGTTTGAACTATTTGTCGATAACATAATATGTTTCTGGATTGCCTGTTGTGAATATTCTAAATGGACTATATGAGACATGTCAAATTGGAAAGAAGCATAAAGATTCATTTCCAAATAGAATGTTTTAGTGAACAAAGAAGTTGCTAAAGATAATTCATTCAGACTTATGTTCAGTGGAAATACCAACATTCGGTGGTTGTAAGTACTTTATTACTTATATTAATGATTTTAGCATAAAGTCTTGGGTGTATTTCTTGAAACGAAAATCAGAAGCGTGTGATGCCTTCAAGACATTCAAGGCATTTGTAGAAAAACAAAAGGTTTGTAAAATCAAAACATTAAGAACAGATAGAGGTAAATAATACCTCGTTGGTACAAATTTCTTTGAATAACATGGGATTGAGCATCAACTAACAACAAGATACACACCTCAACATAATGGAGTTTCTAAAAGAAAGAATATAACAATCATGGATATGGTGAGATGCATGCTAAAATCCAAACAAATGCCAAAAGAATTTTGGGCTGAAGCAGTGGCTACTACAGTTTATATTTTGAACAGGTGTTCAACAAAAAATGTTCAAGAAAAAACTCCCGAAGGAGCTTAGAGTGGAAGAAGACCTTCAATCCGACACCTTAGAGTTTTTGGATGTATTGTATATGCTCATGTATCAGATCAACTGAGAAAGAAATTAAATGACAAAGGAGAAAGATGTATCTTTGTTGGCTATAGTTCAAATTCAAAGGCCTATAAGCTTTACAATCTAGAGACACAGAAGGTGATTATTAGTCGAGATGTGACTTTTAATGAAGGAGGAATGTGGGATTTGTCCTCAAAGTCATAAAGAGATCTAATAGTGACTTTAAATGATTACGAAGAGAGGAATGAACATAATTCAACACATTATGAGCCTGAAACATCCAGTAGACAACAAAGGCTGCGTAGATTACCATCCAGACTGCAAGATTGTGTTTTGGGTAACGATAATGACCCATCTGATGAGGAGATTATCAACTTTGCTTTATTTGCAGATTACGAGTCATTGAATTTTGAAGAAGCCTCGAGTGATGAAAATTTAAGAAAAGCCATGAATGAAGGAAACCATGCAATTGAGAAGAATAAAACATGGGAGCTGACAGAGTTACCGACAAACAAGAAAACTATAGGAGTGAAGTGGGTGTACAAGATAAAGTACAAACCCAACGGTGAGATTGATTGCTTTAAAGCAAGGTTGGTGGCAAAAGGATACAAGAAAAAGCCAGGTATTGATTATTTTGAGGTATTTGCTCATGTTGCAAGTTTGGATACAATTTGAATGCTTATTTTAATCTCAGCCCAAAATAGTTGGGAAATACATCAAATGGATGTTAAGTCTGCATTTTTTAATGGTAATCTAGAAGAAGAAATGTATGTTGAGCAACATGCAGGATATGTAGTCAAAGGAAAGGAAGATAAAGTCTATAGATTGAAGAAAGCATTATATGGTTTGAAGCAGGCGCCAAGAGCTTGATATAACAAGATTGATTCTTAATTTATGCATAATGGTTTTTAGAGATGTCCTCATGAGCACATGTTATATATCAAATACATTGATCCTGAAGATGTCCTTATTGAGCGCCAATATGGTGATGATTTTATTTTCACTGAAAATAATTCAGATATGATTCCAAAATTCAGGGAGGCTATGATTAGACATTTTGAAATGACAGATTTGGGCTTAATTTCCTACTTTCTTGGAATTAAGGTCATTCAACAAAATGGTGGGATTTTCATTTTCCAAACGAAATATGCTAGTGATATTTTGAAGAAGTTCAACATGGAGCATTCAAAGACAATTCACACACCCATTGAAGAAAACTTGAAATTGACAAGAGAAAATGATGGAAAGAGGGTAAACTCAACCCAATATAAAAGTTTGATCGGAAGTCAGAGATATTTGACTGCGACAAGACCAAATATAATATATAGAGTTAGTTTACTTAGCAGATTCATAGAAAAATCACATGTTATCCATTTGCACGTAGCTAAGAGGATTCTTCATTATATAAAAGGCACACTGGCTGATGGAATTTTTTATGCTAGTAATAATGATGTGGAACTTGTTGGATACACATATAGTGATTGAGCTAGAGATATAGAAACAAGAAAAAGCACACCAGAATACGCACTACAATTGGGCACATGTGCAATATCATGGTCTTCGAAGAAACAAACATTTGTTACGCTTTCTACTGCTGAAGCTGAATATATTGCAGCAACCAGTTGTGCTACTCAAACAATATGGATGAGAAGAATTTTAGAAGTAATACATCAGAAGTATAATAGTCCTATAAAGATATATTGTGACAACAAGTCAGCTATTGCACTGAGTAAGAATCAATTTTTTCATGGACGACCCAAGCATATTGATATTCAGTTTCACAAGATAAGAAAGTTGATAGCTGAAAAAGAAGTGGTGATCGAGTACTGTCCCACTGAAGAATAAATTGCAGATTTTTTTTACAAAACCATTAAAGGTCGAGTTATTTTATAAGTTGAAAAAGATGCTTAGAATGATGCAAGCTTAATTTAAGGGAGGCAGTGTAAGAATTTAATCAAGAGAATTCTAGAATTTGGAAGTAGTGACTGGAAGGCTATTAGTTAGACATTTTGAGTTTTTCTTAAGTACTAATTCTTAACTACTTATTCTTAAGAGATAAGATAGTACTTGGTTACTTTCCTTAGCTTATATGTTTTGTTGATTTCAAGCCTATATAAGTATATCATAGCCATAATGTAAAATACATATGAAGTTTAAATGTATTGCGAGTTAGTTACAAAGTACTCTTTCTTTTCTTTCATTAATGAGTGTATGTATTTTATTATAAAAATCCTATTTGATTTTTTTATAAGCCAATTATATTCACTAAACAAGGGGTACTAGGGGTACTCCAACCCTTACAACCAACAATCAATAAACAACCAACAAAAAAACAATACAATTTACACCTTCACTGAATAAAATCTAATGGTTGCTTGAACCACTCATAAAAGCTACAAAGATTTCTATGTTTAGTTAATGTTAAAATCCACCTCCAAGCAAAAAACATGCTTTTTAGCACTATCGAATCCGGGTCTCTAACCAAAGAAAAAAACACATACAAGGTTGTGAGGGTTAGAGATGATACCGCAACGAAAAAGGTTGCTTCTAGTGGAAATCCGGTCGAAAAGTAACCTCCAACCAAACACCTTAATCTTTTAAGGTATAATGGGTTTCCACAAACTAATCATAGCAATCTTGAGATGATCCTCCATCAATACCTCACCCGCGGCCAGCACCATGATTGAGTAGAAAGAGCAGACAAAGTAGCAACTGGAAATTTCCAAAGGCCAAATGAACTTATCTTGAATGTCCTTTGTAGGTGCGACATCCTGCAGCAGCGTGGTAAGCTTACGAAACTCGCCCAGAAATGTAGATGTCGAACCCGTGGAAAGAGAGTCCAACTGCCATGTCTAATTGTTTCCCTCCCACGATCCCATTTCAATAAGCAACGCATCATGCTTGGGAGCAATGGAATAAAGGCCCGAAAAATGTTCCTTCAATATGTTGCTGCCTGACCATTGCGTAGTCCAAAAACGGTGTTTTCGCACCATCAGCCAACTTAACCGTGATCAAATCCCTAAATGGGACAACATTCACATCGCCATTAAGCTTCATAATATTCTTCCACCACAAAGATTCAATCGGTTTCTTTGTATGGACCTCCTTGGACATAATAACGTTAACATAGTCGCCATATTTTTCGCGCATTAAACCATTCCAGATTGCATCAGGATCATTCAATAACCTCCAAAGCCATTTAGCCAAAAGGGCTTTGTTAAACAATCTAAGATCTTTCAAGCCAAGACCTATTTTATCCTTAGGCTTACAAATTGAATCCCAAATTACCCAAACCATCCCTTTAATATCATCTGATCCGTGCCAAAGAAAGTTCATCTGAATAGTAATTAACCGGTCCAAAACTTTCCTTGCTGCCTTGAAGAAGGACAAGTGATGGATTGACATATTTGTCAATACCGAATTGATTAAAATTAGCCTCCCTCCAATACATAATAGTCGGCCTTTACAATTGATATCACATACTTATTTTCGTATGTGTACGATCTCTTATAATTAATAATATGAATATGGTGAGATTAAATTTCTTAATGTTTCCATTTAGTTCGTGTTGTTATAAGATTTTTGGTTTATATAATAAATGATGAAAAGTATTTAGTTGAGTTATGTGAGATAAATGAGTAAGTATTTTTTCTATTAAGTGTTATAGTATTGTCATGAAGAATGAAAAATAATGCATTATCTATTTTTTTAATAATTAATTCTTTTGATTTTAGTTTTTAAATTTAAATTTTATTCTCTCAATTCTTATACAATAGATTGTTATCATAGATACCACATATCAAAATACTTATTTTATTGACGGTATATTTAATTTTTCATTTCTTATGATAACAATATGAATCATGAAAAGTATGTAAAATTATTTTTTTTATAAATTGGTCCAGAACCAATTGATTTTGTAGTTTAAGCTAAGAGAATATGTAGCAGTAATATCCAATAGTTTATAGGTTTCTTGAAATTTTCATCGATATTTATACATATTTGTTTGGTATATTATTTTTATTGATTATTGTTTTCTAGAATATATATATATATATATATATATATATATATATATAGAAGTGTTCAAATCAGTGGTTTACCGAAACACATTTTTAGTGATATCTGTATCAAGAACTGTTGTGAAAAACGATGACTTTGATCAAAGTATAACACTAGTTTCTTGATGATCAAGAACCAAAACAAGGGTTTAATGGAAAAGAAAACAGGAAGAAGAAGAATAATAGAGAACAACAATGATTGGGCAAATATAATTCTGTTTACTATTCACTTTCTCATTAACGTTTTACAATGATTACAAGTGAATATCACAATTTGCCACACTCAACAAACTGAGTGTACTAGCCTATTTATAGACTAACTAGGTAACTTGCAGCCCAAGAAACCTAAATAATTGGATCCTTAACACAAGGCCCAATTCGACAGAATATATATAAATTTTGACAATACAAACTAGAACAGACTTCGACTACAGTTTGTAACAATCAGGCATTAGCATGTGAACAAGCTTCGATTGCATGCTTGCCTTCTGTCGAAAACATGAAAGCTTCTCCTTCGACACAGCATGAGTTCGACCCAAATCTCACAAATCTCCACCTTGGATCTAACTCAGCAACAAAGGAAAAAACAACTAGCTTTCATCATGCAGCTTTATCAACTGCATACAGTGGAAGAACTTGCAACTTGGCAACGTCTTGGTGATCATATCAGCAGCATTGTCTTCAGTCGAGACCTTCAGCACCTGGACTTCACCGCGCTCGATTATCTCTCTGACGAAATGCAGCCTCACATCAATGTGCTTAGTTCGCTCATGATAGGCTGAATTTTTCGACAGGTGTATTGCACTTTGACTATCACATTTAACAGTGATACTTCGACCTTGAAGTTTCAGCTCCTTTGCAAAACCTTCAAGCCACAATGCTTCCTTCACAGCTTCAGTGAGGGCAATATATTCAGCTTCAGTGGTTGATAAGGCAACAACCTTCTGAAGCGTCGCTTTCCAACTGATTGTTGTGCCAAACATTGTGAAAACATATCCAGAACTAGACTTTCTGGAATCCATACAACCTGCATAATCAGAGTCAACAAATCCTTCGATTTCGACTATGCTATCACCATCACAGGCTCCACCATAAATCAAGACTCTTTTCAGAGACCCATTTATGTACCTGAGAATCCACTTTACAGCTTGCCAGTGCGCCTTTCCAGGATTGGCCATATACCTGCTCACAAGGCTCACTCCATATGCTATGTCTGGCCTTGTACATACCATAACATACATCAAAGAACCCACTACATTATCATATGGAATGCTATTCATATAGATTCTTTCAGCTTCAGTACTCGGACTTTGAGTAGTACTAAGCTTAAACTGAGGATTTGTAGGTGTCACAACAGGCTTCGAATTCGACATACCAAACTTGTCGAGAAGCTTCCGTAGGTATGTCTCCTGAGATAAGCACAACTTCGACTGCTTTCTATCTCTCCGGATGTCAATCCCAAGAATCCTGGCTGCAGCTCCCAGATCCTTCATTTCGAACTCCTTACTGAGTTCAGCCTTCACCTTCGTTACATCCTCAACCCTGTTGCTAGCTATGAGGATATCATCCACATACAACAGCAACATAACAAGTGAGTTTCCAGGTCGAAATCTGAAGTAAACACAGTGATCGAACTGACTTCTAGTGAAACCAATGTGTGCCATGAACTTGTCAAATCTCCTATTCCACTGTCGAGGAGATTGCTTCAGGCCATACAAAGACCTATTTAGCTTGCACACATAATCTTCTTTACCCTTTTCTGCATACCCTTCAGGTTGACGCATCAGGATCGTTTCATCTAGATCACCATACAGAAATGTTGTCTTCACATCCATTTGCTCAAGTTCCAAGTCGAACTTTGCCACCATGGCCAACAGCATTCGAATGGATCTATGCTTTACAACAGGTGAGAACACATCATTGAAGTCGACTCCTTCTTTCTGAGTGAACCCCCTAGCAACCAGCCTCGCCTTAAAGTGCTTCGACATCACTCCTTCGATTCCTTCCTTGACCTTGAAAATCCACTTACAACTGACTAACCTTGCTCCTGCAGGTTTCTCAATCAGCTCCCAAGTGTTATTATCATGAAGAGATTTCATCTCGTCATCCATGGCTTTTCGCCATTCAGTCTTGTCTCGACTCCTTATAGCTTCCTTGTAATCTCTAGGTTCTTCGTCAAGTACCTCACTTGCAGAGATTAAGGCAAAAGCTATAAGATCTGCATAACCAAGTCTCTGAGGTGGCTTGATGACTCTTCTCGACCTATCTCTTGCTAGTAGATAGACATCAACAGTTTCCTCAGCCTCTTCAGCATCTTGCTCTTCGACTTCATCAGGGCTATGCACTTCAGCATCACTATGCTCCACCTCAACAGGCATTTCTACCTGTTCCAGCTCCTCTTCAGAGATTTCTGCACTTCGACCAGCATCACCAATTTTCTTAAAAGCCATTTCGACCTCATTGAAAACTACATCACGACTTGTGATACATCTTCTGTGACCTGGTTCTAGGCACCACAACCTATAACCCTTGACTCCCTCAGGATATCCAAGGAACATGCATCTCAGAGCTCTAGGTTCGACCTTGTCTTGCCTAATGTGAGCATAGGCTAAACAGCCAAATACTCTCAGTTTGTCGAGATCTGGTGGATGACCCGACCAAACTTCTTCAGGTGTCTTCATTCCCAACGCAGTCGAGGGACATCTATTTATCAGATAAGCTGCTGTCGAAACAGCCTCTGCCCAAAACACCTTCTTTAATCCAGCACTAACCAACATGCATCTAACCCTTTCTAGGATTGTTCGATTGAATCTCTCAGCTAAGCCATTTTGTTGAGGAGTACCTGCTACAGTCTTATGCCTTGCAATCCCAGACTCAACACAGTAACTGTCGAACGCTTCGTTGCAGAATTCAAGGCCATTATCAGTTCTCAACCTCTTAACCTTTCTGCCAGTTTGAGTTTCGACCAGAACCTTCCAACTTTTGAAATTCTCAAAAGTTTCATCCTTCGTCTTCTGAATGAATACCCATAGCTTTCTGGAATAGTCATCAACAATGGATAGAAAATACCTTGCACCTGAGTGTGAAGTATTTCTTGCAGGCCCCCAAAGATCAGCATGAATGTAATCAAGGGATCCATGTGTTCTTTGCTTGCCTTTGTTGAACTTCGCCCTACAGGATTTACCAAATACACAAGATTCACAAAACTCCAGCTTTTTGACTTTGTCACCACCTAGCAGGTTCTGCTTCCCCAATTCGACCAGGCCTCTTTCGCTGACATGGCCCAATCTCATGTGCCATAACTCTGTCTTCGACATAGGTTTCGTGGATACGACATTTGTCGAACCACTTACAACCTCAGCCTCCAGGGTATACAAGCCTTGGTTTTTCACGCCTCTCAAGACTTCCTTCGACCCTTTCATGACTCTCAGGGTACCTTGCTCTCCTTTGAAAACATATCCCTTTCTGTCGAATTCACCAAGAGAAATTAAATTCCTCTTAAGATCAGGTACATACCTAACCCCAGTCAATAATTTTATTGACTCATCATGGAGCTTGAATCTAACAGATCCAATACCTGCAATCTTGCAAGCTTTATTGTCCCCCAGCAGCACTGATCCTCCATCTTGATCACATAATTCTTCAAACACATCCTTGTTTGGAGTCATATGCCAAGTACATCCAGAATCCATAATCCACTCTTCGCAAGAGTTGCTGCTCGACACCACAAGGACATCAGATGATTCATAAC
Organism: Lathyrus tuberosus; assembly: GCA_022829125.1. Lineage (NCBI taxonomy): Eukaryota > Viridiplantae > Streptophyta > Magnoliopsida > Fabales > Fabaceae > Lathyrus > Lathyrus tuberosus. Next base: position 3,172,820 of record JALAZF010000193.1, read on the forward strand.
CATCTTGCACTATAGCTGCATTCCCATTATCCTTACCTCCATGATTATTCAGGCGCTCAGGGCACACCTTTCTTGTGTGACCCTTCTTCTTACAGTGATAACATTTGATACTAGACATATCACCTCCAGAAGACTTCTGCTGAACCTTTCCTTTCTTCTTGTCAAACCTACCATCTTTCTTCGACGATCTACCTTTCACGGACAACCCTTCGCCAACTGATGAAGGTTTCTGCTCCTTTCTTTCGTTCAAGTCCTTTGAATACAAGGCTGCTTGAACTTCTTCAAAGGTCAGGGACTCTCTTCCATACAAGAGAGTTTCTTTGAAGTGAGCATGCGATCTGGGCAAAGCACACAACAACAACAATGCTTGATCTTCATCATCAATCTTTACATCAATGTTTTCAAGATCAAGAATCAGCTTGTTGAAAGAATCCAACTGCTCAGCCAAAGCTTTGTCTTCATTCATCTTGAACGAATACAATGCTTGCTTCAGGTAAAGACGATTCACCAACGACTTGGTCATGTACAAGCTTTCAAGCTTCACCCATAATCCCGATGTCGTCGTCTCCTTTGACACCTGCCGGAGAACCTTATCACCAAGGCTCAACAGAATTGCGCTGTGTGCTTTCTCGATCATTGTCGTCTTTTCTTTTTCCGTCCTTCAACGCTTCCAAACATCCCTGCTGCACCAGTAGGGCTTTCATCTTCAAGCGCCACAGACCGAAATCGTTCACTCCGGTGAACTTTTCAATCTCATACTTTGTTGAAGCCATCTTTTCCACGCTCACCGCACCAATTTGTTGTGAAAAACGATGACTTTGATCAAAGTATAAAACTGGTTTCTTGATGATCAAGAACCAAAACAAGGGTTTAATGGAAAAGAAAACAGGAAGAAGAATAATAGAGAACAACAATGATTGGGCAAATATAATTCTGTTTACTATTCACTTTCTCATTAACGTTTTACAATGATTACAAGTGAATATCACAATTTGCCACACTCAACAAACTGAGTGTACTAGCCTATTTATAGACTAACTAGGTAACTTGCAGCCTAAGAAACCTAAACAATTGGATCCTTAACACAAGGCCCAATTCGACAGAATATATATAAATTTCGACAATACAAACTAGAACAGACTTCGACTACAGTTTGTAACAATCAGGCATCAGCATGTGAACAAGCTTCGATTGCATGCTTGCCTTCTGTCGAAAACATGAAAGTTTCTCCTTCGACACAGCATGAGTTCGACCCAAATCTCACAAGAACACATGTTATACTGAATACACATGGGTTGGTATGGGTTAATTATACATCTTATATTGAAAATATTTTAATTTCTGCCCTCTCAAAGACCTATTATAGAGTGACAATCATTGATTCTTACCCCTTCTCTCATCACAACTTATTATAACTAATTAGCAGTGTTGGTAAGTAATAATAAAAAATGTTATTATTTTATAATTGAAATATACTTGATATATACGATAATATTTGACATTTAAAAATCACATTATCTCTCCTCCATTCCTTTTTATTTATTTATTTAAAAATATACATGGTATTGTGATATTTAACCTTTAAAAACCAAAATGTTATTTTTGTTTTTATAAGATCATATATTATAAATTATAGGCAATACATTATATATAATATATAAGTTATTGAAATTTATCTTGTTCATTTCTATAAAAAAATATCAATATTTTAAAACTAATTATAAATAAATTTTTAGATTTTTTAAGAGGTAGGGAAAGAGATATTTTATATTTTAAATATTATTTTACAATTTTCCTCAGAAATTCTAGCTCATTAATTTGAGGTTACATGATTAAGCTCTTTACTTTATATTTAAAAAAATTATTCTATAAATATAGAGGTTATAAAATAGATTTTTATATTGTTAAAATGTTAAAAAGTTAACGATAGAGAATAAAACACTAAAAAAACTTCCCACTTATTTTTTATTTTGAATAGGAATAAATGAGTTGTTAAAAAAAGACTATCATAAAATGAAGATAAAATTTAAGTAATTATTCATATACCACCTACCGATAAATAATTTATAAGAATATATTTATTACTACATTTTGAAAAACAACACGGTTACAAAATTGTATGAGATTATTTAAACCTTTTTAATTATTTGATAGATAATATAAGAAAAACCTCTAAATGTAATACAGGTTAAAATTTAGAATCACTTTGTATTTCAAATAAATATAATATTCATTTTTACATGATATGCATACCTCTAAGAGTCATATTTAATATATGAAAAATGAAAGAAATACATAACATTTGTAAGATATACTAGTAAGAAACCCGTGCGTTTAGTTTCAAATGAATATATATTGAAACATGTAAAAATTAATAATAGTAAATAATCAAGATGTTGTAAAAAAATTAGAAATCAGAGAAGTAATTTAAATAGAAGTAAGAGAATTATTTGAAAAATAAATGAAATAAAATAGATATTGTGTTGATAGTGACCCGTGAGATAAATTAAATTTTAATTTAATTAAAATTTTAAAAAATAGATTATTAACATTTTTACTAAAATGTCCTTTTGATAGTGTAAATAATTTGTTGTAAAAGGATAATTTTGGGAGTTCATGCCCTTTCCTTGATTGTTGCTCCTTGAGTTTCATCATTATTGTTTTTATTTACACACAATTCTCAGAGTCAAAATTCCTCAAAATATTTCAATTTCACAGGTCCATTCTTCTCATTTATCTCCTTGAAGTTGAAATCCGATTATGTTCTTAAGATAAAATAGTAGCAGCATGTCTCTAACAGTAGTTATGTACAATAGAACTAATAGAAGCTTTGGTCAAATATAACAAAGCAAAGTTTATCATGAAGCTCTCAGATATATCATACAGTAGAATTCAAACACTCATGACTTCAAACAAACAAAGATTCCTCCCTGTTTTTTACATTGCCATCATTAGACAAATCAATAACAACTAATACTAATTGTCACCACAAGTACTTTATTTATTTTTTACAGCCAAAATGACTTCAGAATTTGAGTCTTAAAAACTTTTACAGTTCACCACCAAAATAGGCCAACAGATTGGACTCTAGTGATAACCAATTGGAGCAGCAACCTCTCTTAATTCTCTTCCCTGGTAATGTATATCCTGCAATTCATTACATTACAATACAATCAGACGTCTTCAATCTCAGCCAACAAAAGTACATGAAGCATAAAAAACTTATAGATATAAGAAGATATCGAGACGGAAAACTTACTGATGCAAAGTGGTTGACATCGTGATGATGCGCTTCATCGGCTATAACAACCATAACAACATCCCTCAAAGTAGAATTCGGTGGAAGCTGCCAATAGTCAACAACAATAGCTGGAGCAGTAACATTTTCTATATTCCCTTTATCAAGCTCCTTGAGAAACTCAATATAAGAATGAATAGCTTCTTCCTTAAGGTAACCAACCATACGATGAGCAAATTTTAGCGACACCAAATTGCCTAAGAAATAAACATTAAAGAAAACACCTTGCACAGTTATGACAAGAGAACGCTCATGCCACTTTGGTTTCTCTACTTCCATGAATGTCATTAGATGCATCCGCTCGTTCTCGGATTCTTCTAGCAACGCTTTGATCTATCCACCACTCTGCTCGAATCGGCGCAACGATTTGCAGTGAAGTAGCATTCCTCCCACCATGCCAGGAACAGCTGCTACTGTCTCAAGCATCATTGCTCGGCATCCATACCGTCCCTGGAAAGAGAGATCTGTAGGGTACCTAAGACTTTTAGCAGTCCAATAAGCCATTTTGTCGAGAAAAGTTGTTGGTGCATGATGCTTATTCAGATCAATTGTAACATCTGCTTTGTATGTCTCCCATGGCTAGAGTTACAAAAATCCAAATCAATAAAAAAAAGCATATATATAGAAAACATTGGTAAAATAAATATATGTAGTAAGATACATACCCTGAAGCAATTCCACTTCCATTCAGTACCATCTTGTTTTGTGATCTTTGAGGGGAGAATACCCCAATAACTCATTATTCCTTTTTCATCTTTGTTTCCACCATTAGCACCGACACTACCTTGGGAAGAAGTAGTCTTCTCAAGATGATTATTATTCTCCTTCTGATCTGACAAATTAGCAGCAAAAGTGCTTCCATTCCTGACAAGTAATGAACCCCATTTGTTAGGAACACCGATGACTTCAGCACCGAGTAAACCTTGCTTTGCCAACGACATTGCAGAATTTCATTGGCCTAGTTACAATGTATCGCAATGTATCAAATAATTTTACTCCTAGGCCTAGCTGCTTCTAAAGAAGGAAATACCAACAATACTTTGCAATATACTATAGAAAGAGCCTTGCACATTTGTCCATGTAACTGCAAGAAAAATCAGATAGGTGTTGGTTAGGTTACATTGCAGAGAATTAGGGGGAGTAATATAATATTACAATTGGGATACAATAGAACAAAACAACAGACCAAGAAGAACATAGATCATTCATTCTTTTTCTTTTTTATTTGGCTAGGAAATAAAAATAATAATAATGATAATCAAATAGCAGTGTTTCATGAGCCTTATTAGGTATGACAGATTTATTTATGTTTCTCTGTTGGTAGAATACATATTACATAGTCTTGTTATGCCATAATAAATACAAAATAGTCCCGTTAAACCAACTCAGTTGGTAGCTATGTAGGGACATTCGACTGCAGGGGTGTGGCGCGATTTCGAACCCGCGACATCCCACTTATTTAATATACAATACATAAAGCATTAGAATTTCCAAAACAATGTAATAAGCAATTAAACATATTTAATCATACCTTAGCATCACAAACAACAAATAGATTTTCTTCAACCTCAGCGGCAGCATCCATCATTCGCATCCACTATCCGTGCCAACTCAGGAACTAAATGATCTCGATTATTTTAGCTACAGCATACGTGATCAAAATTGGAAAAGAAAGTTAGCAAAGATGACAAAAACTATCATTTTCGAAACAAAACACCATCATTACGATTACAGCTTTTGCAAGTTAATCGATTCGTGAATAAATTTATAATGTTAATTATTGAAAACATGCTACAAAGAATATGGTTAGAATCAAAATAACTTGCAGAAACATAACATTGAATTATTTACTCATTTTCAATTTATTCTTAAATGTTTAAGATTAGAACTCATTTTCACTTGCAACATCCAAGTTGAACTCATGTTAGTTCAATAACAGGAGATGTGGCACATATACAAACCATTGACTTATGGTTGATCGAATGAAACGAAAATAACATGACAAATACAAACATTTAAAACATGTTGTAATGAACACAGAAAAATTCAGAAACATGTTGTAAATGAAAAGAACATTAACAATTAGCAGGGTCAATCAGTTAACACATATACTGCAGGGTCACGTAAACTTTCGAAAACCATTGTTGACAGTTTTGATTTGAGAGAGAAAAATGGCCGATAAAAGTATATGCATTTTTACCGATAAAAAGGATGCCATCTGAATGCATATTTTTTACTTCTAGTTGAATTCCTAATCTACCAAGTGAGATTAAAAGACTAAAATTATTTCTTACCAGATTCTTTTTCACTGTTTTCATCCAAAGGCAGTAGCTCCATAATGTGGTGTGTTGTGTTCCATGTGGCAACCGTCTGTAGAATCATCAATGAACAAACAAATTTTAAAGAATTGTGAGCAAGTGCTAGCAAAGGAACCATGTAAAAAGAAATAAAAACCAAGTTGAAATACATTAGTTATAATTAATGTATGTCTAAAATGCTATTGAGAGAATAACATTAATCACATTAATTGATGAAATTAATGATAGTTATATGAAAAACCCGAAAATAACATATTCCTTCATAGGCAGCCACTACAGAGAAACAAACATGAAATTCACACCAAACCGATTACAACATTTCAAGAGTTTTCCTCTTGAAATCAACATTACATGTAAATCTAATAAACAAATGACATGGCTCACTCAGTTTTTAAACCATTATAGTGTCTTTCCAAATGATTTCTCCCTTGTTGGTGGTATATTACAGTTGATAGGTGGAGCTTCTTTAGCTAGTGAATCAAATTATACACAATAAAAAGCTTAGTTATCTCTTATCATGTTTTTCTTTTTTCTTTTTTCTTTGAAAAGAATATAATAAGATAGTTGAAAATGCCAGTTAAGGGTATAAAAGTTACCACTATATTTCTTCCATCAAGCAGCAGTTTGGCACCACTCTCGACTCCTGATTGAATTAATGAGTGCACTTGCTCCTTTGCCTGTAAAGCCAGTTAGAATGTTTAGGAAACAAATAGCTAAAATATACACAACAATCGGTGTGAAAATGAGATTGAATTGAATAGCCATAGCAGTAATTCTTGAACGACACATTGGAGATTTGTTATTCAAATTTTTAGTTAAAATGCACCTTGGGAAAAAGGAAATTAGGAATCTTAAGCTAACCTGTTTGCTGATAACCGGACCAAGATCTGTATCAGGTTCAGTGCCAGCATTTACTTTAAGAGCTTTGGCACACTCTATGATTTTTGTCTACTCTTCATTGGCCCGTGAAATAGTTCAATTCTCTTAATCAATATTTGTAGCATACCTGCATTGCAATAAAACACAGGCACATTCTAAGGACACCACAAACAACAACAAAAGGACAACATAAAATTACTCTACCATCCAAGAATTATGAATAAGCATTTTAGACATAAAATTTCAGTGTTTATGGATAAGTACTAAAGTTAAACTTGAGAAGAAGTACTTGGTATCAATCTGGACCAAGAAATGGAAAATCTATAGGCATGAAGGTCTGTTTCAACCATGAGCTGCACATCTCCCTGCATTACTGTTTGGATTGCCTTAACCAACTAATGCTTGAAATTAACAAATGAATCATAAAGAATGCCTATTGTCTACCTTGTATTTGTGGTATGTGTCACAAGCAACATCTCCATTTCCACCATGCGCAAACCGTTAAATTGCAATAACATATCATATTCTAAAATTGTTCAGATGAATGATGAGATAAAACATGAAGAAAAAGACGGATTGAAGTAATAAGCGAACCAGCATGTGCAAAGGTATCCCAAATGCTAGGAGTTCTTCCGTCTTCATTAGCAGCTTCTTCCACCTGATAAGCAGATGTGCCTGAACCAAAAACAAAATCAACTGGAAAATCACTTCTGCTATAATCATTATGATGAGTAGTAGAAAACACCAACAGAGACAAGTTTAGAAACAAAAGGGAAACAACAGTAAAATATATTTGAAAGTTTTGTACAATAACAGTTCAACAAAAACCAAAAAACATTTCCATTGATTCTATACAGTGGCTGCTACACCTGAACTCTTGAAGGAAAATCATGTTTGGAAACCATTTAACAATTAACTCACAACACAGTCAAGACAAGTAATGCAAACAATGCAAATACTCAATCTCAACCTGCATAATGTCACGATAATATTGTATATTAAGAATAATTGAAAACAGTTGGAAGAATTGCTAATAACCTCAATGTGCAGTGCATAAGTTGTTCGGCAAGACTAAAATAAGCATATGGTCTACTTGGTCTTACCTGCTGCAGTTCGCAATGAGAAGAGAAATCCAAAGTCAGAAGCCATTCATTTGGAAAAGGCCAAGGAGCTCTATACAAGAGTCATGATTCAGCATCCTTCTAACTTAGTTGCCGCCAATGGTGCTGCAGTTTGTTTTTGCTAAGAACGGGCCATGTTGATGTTTCAAAAGATCTTTACACAGGAGGATGTTGGGTTAGCTGTCAAAATGTATTGCCTGTGGAAGTCAGCATAACACGAAAAACTTGGATTAGATATGGAAATAGAATATTAGTATAACCACAACAGGTTGTAGTTTGGCAAGGGATGAAATCAGTCGATATGATTAGACAATAATCATCAAGTATTTCCAAAAAAAGAGTCACATCAACAACCGCAAATTCAAAACTTGATCTTGAAACATGGTGTCGGTAACCACTACGAAAAGAGACCAAGCTGAAAAAAATCAAACAACTATAGCTGCAAAAAAATCAAACAACGTTAGTAATAGAAATAGAAAGAGGAATAAATACAGATAAAGAACCAGATAAGAGTAATAGACACAGATGAAGAAACGTGGTCGATGGCAAGGTTTCGAAACAAACTTCAAAGCTTTCAACAGTTACAGGACAAAGATGACCTGTGCTTCTGGCAGCATCAAACTCTAAGCTGAATATACTCAGGGGGCGACGACGAATTTAGGGTTTGAAGAGGAAAATAGAGAAAGGGAAGAAAGGGACGAAATTAGGGTTTGCAAACATTGATGAAAAAATGCAAAAGGATGCAGAAACCATAGTTGCAGTTGACAGATGAAGAGGAAGGAAGCGAGATACATGAAACGGTGGGAAGATTACCTTAGTGAGGAGTAGAGAAAGAGGAAAATGTAGTCGTTGAAATGGAGAGAGAATGGACAATGAAAAGTAGTGTGTTTTGTGTTTGACGATACGTGTATAGGAATGGGTTACAAATTGGGAAAAGAAGGGAAGAATTGTGTTGAATTAGAGTGTTACAAAAATGTCCTTTTTGCAGTGTAATTTATTTTTAAGGGAAGGGGAATTTTGGAAGTTTGGTCAACTGATTAGTAATGGGTAGATAGTTGATTGATGGTGTCCAACATGTAGTTGGTTGCATTCTTTGTGAATGAAATGCATGGCTCTAATAGTCATATTGACCAATTATAATGTCTATCTAATATTTAAAATTGATTTTTTAAATTTAAAATTAATGTTAGATTAATTGTGTTTTTATCTTTTCTTTATTTCTAAAATAAAAGCAAAACTCTATGTTTTAGATTAAATTCAAAGTTAAATTATTGATTACGAGTATTTAAGTTTAATCTCTATTTTACTACCTTCAGATTCAAATTTTACTATTAAATGTTCTTTTCCATGAGAATAGAAGGGATAAGCTTATTATTTCAAATGATTAACAATTCTCATGGCTACATTAATGGTTTCTGCTTTAGAGTTTGTTATTGGGTTTCAGGTTAATGGGCTTGTCTTGTGGTGCAAACACTACTACAAAAATTATATATCACATGGTTGTGTGAAGTATTCCACCATCGGGGATGGTCCATGGTAACAAAGAGTGTGATAGTAAGTGAATTTTACTTTTCACCACGTGATAAGGTCTGTGGTGAAAAACTGAATAACGCGCTACATTTCACCACACTTTGAACTTCCAACTGTAGTGAAATGTCAGTCAACCTATTTTTCACCACGGTTGGAACTTCCAAACATGGTGAAAAATATGTCATCCCAACTTTGCCCTACGGTTGAAAGTTCCAACTGTGGTGAAAAACCAATCAGCCCAAATTTTCATCTTTGCCACATGCTTTGCTTGACAATATTGAGAACTTCCATCACAACATAAAATACTAAATATTTCTAATACAAATATAACAAGAACTACAAAAACAACAATAAAAACAACATCAACATAACAAAATCAATAGAATCGTTAAACGTTAAATCTCAACAATAACAAAAAAAATATCAATAGAATTGTTAAATATTAAATCTCAATAACAACAACAACAACAACAAAAATCAATAGAATCGTTACACATTAAATCTCAACAACAACAACATTAAATACAACAACAAAGTTAAATCAATAGAATCGTTAAACATTAAATCTCAACAAAAAAAAACAACAAAAATCAATCAATCATTAAACATTAAGTCTCAATAAAAACAACTTTAAACATTTACCTGATACAACAATAACAACTAACATTGGTAAGTTGAATCCATGCTTACCTTACCGCATTCGAGTTGCAGAAGAGATGACGGTGTTTTGAAACTTATTAATAGATGAAATGATGTTTTCGAATTTAGTTTATATAAGAAATGACATTTTCGAGTTTACTTTAGTGGATAAATAGTGTTTCATAAATCGAATATGAAGTATGGAGTCAAAATATGAAGTTCATCTAAGTTCGTCTAGGGCAAAAGTAAATGAACGTAGAGCGTTATATTTCTTTGAAAAACAAAACTGGATGTCTTTTCACCATGGTTGGAATTCTCAACCGTGGGGAATTGTAATTTATTTTTAATTAAAAAAAAAAAGAAAATAGGAAAGCGCCATTTTTCACCACGGTTAGAAATCAAATCATGGTGGGAAGTGGCTTAAAAATAAATAAAAAATGCATTGGTATTCGAACCCATGACCAGTGCAATTTTCTCCTCTGTTAGAATTCCCAACCGTGGGGAAAACACCATTTTCACCAGGGTTGGAATTCCAAATGTGGTGACAAGTAACTTAAAAGTAAATAAAAAATAAAAAATTACTTATGCTGATATTCGAACCTATGACTAGTGCAGATTTTCCCCACGATTAGAATTCCCAACCGTGGTGGGGAAAGACGCCACTTTTCACCACTGTTAGAATTGCAACCATGGTGAAAAGTGACTTAAAAAGAAATAAAAAACAATACTGATGATACTAGTATTCGAATCCATGACCAATGTTGTTTTTTTTTTACATTTAGAATTCCCAACCATGGGGGAAAACACCACCTTTCACCAAGGTAGGAATTCCAACTATGGTGAAAAGTGACTTAAAAACAAATAAAAAAACAAAATTTCTGGTGCTAATATTCGAACCCATAACCAGTGCAGTTTTCCCCACAATTGAAATTCCCAAACGCGGGGGAAGACATCACTTTTCACCATGATTGGAATTTCAACCATGGTGAAAAGTGGCTTAAAAATAAATAAAATACAAAATTGTTGGTTCAGGGATTCAAACTCATGACCTATGTAGTTTCCCCCATGGTTGTAAACTTTAATTGTGGGGAAAAGTGACTTAAAAATTAAAACGAAAAGTATGCACCTAATGAAATAAACTTTACCTTAGTGAATTATTTGACCAAAGTAATAATTCATTATAAAATGTACATTTTTTAGTAGTGAAGAGTCAGAACCGTGTCAAGGTTTTTGATTAACTTATATAAAAAGTTTAAATAAAATTGGAAGTAAGGGAGTGAAAGAAGAATTCAAGTAAAGAACAAAGGGGTTTATGGGTTGAACATTTGCTTTGTCCAAGTTTACCTCTTTAAGGGTGAATGATTATCCTTAGTTGTTTTTGCTAACACAATAGTTGAATTTGAATCTATAATAATTTTGGAGGGATTCACAGTTCATGTTTAGTCCTCAAATTAAGGTTATATTGAATGAAGGTCCTACTAAGAATGAATCAAATATATCTTAACTTGTTTATGTATTACTAGTTTGAATGTCGAATATTATGAAATCAATCTTTATGAAAATGAGTTAAGAACTAAGGGACCGAGGAAAATATAGGAAACTTTTTGAATAAAACACACATTCACTAAGGTCTGGTAGTTTTTTAAAACATATCACCTTGTTTAATAATTTAATCAAGTTTTGAATCAATCCATAACAATATTAAATGTTACATTGACAATTCTCATTATTTAAGTTATAGATGTTAGAATAATAACTCGGTAGAATAGGTAAACAAAATGATAAAATGCAAACAATGTTTGATAATGAAGTTCATCCAAGTATGCCTACGTCTCCAACTAAAAAGCAATTGTAGTTATGTTTTGTTATCATTCATAATAATTAGGGCCAACAATGTTACAACTCATATATAAATACTAATGCTCAGATTGAACCAACATACCTGAATTGTCTCACCTGGCTCACTCGTTTGTCCTTACCTAATTGTAAGTATTTATGAGTCACACCCAAAAATTTTCACCTTGAAGAATATGAAAAGCTATGAAGATTTACTGTATATAATTCACATTCTAATGGACTGCCAGGGGGAGAGGGGTGGATACTGGTTTGTTCAACAATGAAAAACTTGTAACAAATTCAAACAACCAATGATCATGTCACTATTGATAGACTTCCTCAACATAAAAATTTAATTATATGAAATATTAAATTTATCAAGTAATATTTGTCTATATGCAACTACATATATAATCTTAACAAACCACATATAAATATTTTTTGTCCCAGCGTGAAACACCCAATTCCTTCATTATACTTATAATCCATAAGTCTTCTTTGGTAGCATTAGCCAATGTCATATACTATAATTTTGTTTTAGATATAACACTATGGATGAGATAAGTTATTCCCAACAACTTGGTTTTTCTACAAGAGTAAATAATTATCCGACTCCATACCTTATATCATCCATAAAAACACCATATTTTGAATCAACTAATCCTAATACTAAAGGATCACCTTGTTCATTGCCAAACATGATACCATGATTTCTTATACCTTTCAAATACTTGAAAATTCACTTTACTTATTGCCAATGATGCATACTTGGTTTAGACATAAAATTTCAAACTTAACTTATGACTTGTGCCAAATATGATCTTGTGCAAACCATAGTATTAAACAACAAACAACACTCGCATAAAGATTTTTTGACATATACTTATGTATATGTATTTGAACATTGATACAATGAAAATTTAAAGTGACTCACCAATGGAATACTTACAATCTTAAGATTGCTCATGTCTAATCTCTCTAGCACCTTTTTTGGAGACCAAGTGACTTCAAACACGAGAAAGGGGATATGAATTGTGTTATTTGGTTTTTAATTTTTTTTTGGAAAATAGTTGATTTTAAGTTTGAGTGATTTTAAGAAATGATAAGTAGAATAGATTAAGTAATGAAAAAACAAAATAGTGAAAAATAAAAGATAGAGATAGAAAGATCACAACAAAAAGTTATATTGATTCAGCCAAAAACCACGCGGCCTAATCCAATCCCAAATAATTTTTTGATGATATTTTCATTAAAACAACTTAATATTTTACACCAATTAAGATCATCCCAACAATCTTCCTTACACCATGATTATTTATAAGTTTAACATGCAACCTCAAAGTCAATTACAAGGATACAAGAGAACTATGCTCTTGAATTACCATTTTAGTATAACAACATGATTATACAACTCTCAAATAAAGCCTTTTGCTATCTCAACAATATTAAACCAATTAATAATGTATAAAAACAACTTCTTGGAAAGAGTGAGTGAGAAAAGAGATTAGAAAATGATTTTTTGTTGTTGTGATTTGGAAAAGTACACACAACTCCTTTATATAGGAGAAAACATTTGGCTCAAAAAGTAGAGATTTTTGTATCAGATCCACTCTTTAATTGATTAGAATGTTGTTCTAATTGATTATACAACTGTTGCAATATCTAATTAATTAGAAACACGTTCTAATCAATTAAAACAAACAAAAAAGAAAAGATTAGTTGGACATGTCCCCTAATTTTGATAACTTCCTTAATCGATTATTGAGTGGTTTTCCCCATAACTGATTAGATAAGATCCATAATCGATTATAGGCTAAGTTCTCCTTAAAATAAATTAAGCAACATCATAATCAATTAGATATTGGATAAAATCAATTTTAATAAGGTTTAAAAAAATATGAAGTTTTGTAAATCATTTTAAGTGTGTGAATTGCCTTAGTACTTTAATAACTACTCTTGATTATTTACATAATAATGATCCAAACTAGACAAAATAAAATAAAAGCACATGATCACAGGAGAGCTTACAAAAGCTTCAATTCCTTTGATGCTGCTCTTAGAAACTGATTATCTTCTGCCAAATATCAAATCTTCTCGCTTTTTATTTACTTCAATCTTTTTCTTCATTGATGATTCTCATGATAGTTTTACTTTATTCCCTTTGTCATCATCAAAACATATTGTATTAATTGAGCACATTGAGTCACATTTTCAACATAGATTTTATGAGAAAAAATAATTTTTTTTGCATTATTATTCATGGGAATGTCCATCCTAGGAATGTTATTAGAAACACCTAAGTTTCACTTATAAAACTCATTTCCTAATATGATTATTAGATTATTTACATAATGTAAATGATTAACAAAAATCAACACATCATTAATATACAATAATAGAAAAATAAACTAGCCACCATCAAGTCTCATAACATAAACACAAACATCTAAAGCATATAAGAATCAAAACGCTTGTACCACGTCCTAGGAGATTTGTTTAATCCATACATAAACCACTTTAATTTACAAATTAGTCTTCCCTGTCCAATATCAATGGCACTCTCTGGCTCCATCATTGGGCTTAACATGAATGAGCTAAGCAAGGAGACCATGTACTTATGCTTTTCTAACAAGTGCAAATGACATATATGTGTTAGTTGAGATTTTTTTACAGGGAAAAAAACCTCAGCATAGAACAAAGCTAAAGGTACATGAATCATATATGACATGTACACTGTAGGAGTTTCAGATTGAAGGAACTTGAGATTTAGTATTTTTTGGGAATGTTTTTGAAAACATTTTGACAGCAATGTTCTCGACAACATCAAGTGCGTCGAAGAAGCAATTATTTGGGCGCACATATATCACGTTCGAATACAGATAACTACTTTTGAGTTCCATTCTGAAGGACACATGGAGAGAATACAAAAGTGGAGTGCATGCAGACTTCTACGTGGCGAAAGCTGAAGATGTGAATGTTGGAAGCAGTTATTTCATACTAGTATAAATAGTAATTTTACTTGTAGAATTCAGGGTGTTCATTTCATTACAAAAATCTCACTTACACTCGAAGTACCAGCGTTTGGAGAAAATTTTTATCAATGAGAGAATGTATGAGCCTTGAAACACCACTTTTATTTCAATGCAAAGTCTTTAAATTCAATTTACTATTCTTGCCCAGTTACTTTCACTTTTATTCAATTGCTTTGTCTTTTTACTTTCGTTTCTTGCAACATTTCTTACTTTCACTATTGTTGAACTCTACATTTTTGCCACATTTCTTACACTATTTCTACCAAGTCGAAATTAGTCTTTTCTCAAGTGAAACAAGGTCTTAGCACTATTTCCCAGGATTCCCTAATTGATCCTGCAAATAACCTTTATTAAGAGACTAATGGTTGTTTACCAATTTTCACTGTAAACAATATGTAACACCTTATTTTTCATTCAAATGTTTTGAGAAATATGTGATAAGTGTATGTATATTAGTGTAAAATATTGCCCTCTTTGAGTCTTAAAACCTTTCACAATTGGAAACACGTGTCTAGGCTCAGCGTATGAACCTAAATATTAGAGGGAAATCAAATATATAACACCCTACCCTACAAGCTATTGTTAGAACAAGAATTGATTCTACATTTCTAATAGTTTTGATGATAACAAACATTATATTACTTAGAACTTGATGCTCCTTAATTCATTTTGTTTAATATGTAGGGAAGTTCTAATTAAAGATGTTCTGATATATAAGTATCACAAGATCTCATCAAAGCGAAGTTCTAATCAAGCGAAGTTCACAAGATCTAAGCAAAACGAAGCTCTAATCAAGCGAAGCTCTGAGTGGAAAAATCACAGATCTAAACTAGCTAAGTTCTGATGAAGGATGTCTCACGATTCAGCACCAAAGCTGTATCAAGCCAGAAACTCTGATATTGCATCTAATCAACGGGGACTCTGATACGCTATCCTCCTATTTATGAGTATCATAAACCAACGGATTAAATCAGACAAGATCTATATTTTTGGAAAGAAGCATTAAAATGCATTATTATCCTCTCCAAAAATAACTCACTCGTCTCCAACGGATCAAATCTTCTCATCTATTTAAAGGAGTCCCTGCAGATGACCAAGATACTTTTTTGCGCACATACTTTTCACAATTCTTAAATCTCATCTGCTTTTATATTTTGATAAAACATTGTGTAAAAATCACGGTTGTGATAAAGCTTACTAGAAGCACTTGTTTTTATTTGATATTCCTTAAGAAAACCAAGTTGTGGTTAAAACTCAAGAAGAGTGACGGTTGTTACTGAAATTGTGTAATCTTAAACTGATTAGTGGATTAAGTCCTCAAGAAAGAGGCGAAATCACCTTGGCGGGTGGACTGGAGTAGATTGAGTTCAATCGAACCAGGATAACCAACGTGTCCTTTGCCTTAAATTTTTAAAAACTCCAATTCAACCCCCCTTCTTGTGTTTTTTCGTTTCTTCAATTGGCATCAGAGCGCCTGGTTCTGGGTGCTAACACTTAACCGTGTCAGATAAAAGATCCTTCACGAAAAAGCACTATGGCGGAATCCGTTCAGAACTACAACGACAAAATCAGTGGCAAACCACCGGTGTTTGACGGCGAAAACTTTGATTACTGGAAAGATCTAATCGAAAGTTTCTTTCTGGCTCATGACGGTGATCTCTGGGATATGGTAACAGATGGTTACACTCACCCTATCGGAAAAGACGGTCAGAAGATTGAAAGGAAAACCATGACGGATCAACAGAAGAAAGATTTCAGAAATCATCACAAGGCCAGAACGATTCTCCTCAGCGCAATCTCCCACACAGAATATGAAAAGATCACTAACAGAGAATCAGCCAAACACATATTTGATTCTCTGAGAATGACGCATGAAGGCAACTCTCAAGTCAAAGAGACTAAAGCTCTGACACTCATCCAGAAGTATGAAGCCTTCAAAATGGAAGAAGATGAAACAATTGAGAAAATGTTCTCAAGGTTTCAAATTCTAGTTGCTGGACTAAAAGTTCTGCATAAAGGGTACTCAACATCAGATCATGTCAAGAAAATCATCAGGAGCTTACCAAAAGTGTGGAAACCCATGGTCATAGCACTAAAACTCTCCAAGAACCTCAACGAAATATCTCTTGAAGAACTGATCAGTTCTCTAAGAAGTCACGAGATAGAACTAGAAGAAGATGAACCCCAGAAGAAAGGTAAGTCTATTGCTCTTAAATCTAAATATAAATCTGAAACTAAAGCATTTCAGGCAGAAGAAGAAAGCTCTGGTGGCTCCTCAGAAGAAGATGAACTATCACTCCTTTCCAGAAGAATCCAACAACTATGGAAAAATAGGCAACGAAAATTCAGAAACTCTAGAAGATCAAGCAGTCATTCTGAACCATCCTCTGAACACAAAAAGTCTAGAAACAAAGAGGTGGTGTGTTACGAATGCAAGGAACCTGGACACTACAAAAGTGATTGCCCTAAGCTGCAGAAAGAAAAGCCAAAGCCAAATAAAAAGTTTAACAAGGAAAGAAAGAAAAGTCTTATGGCTACCTGGGATGACTCGGAATCTTCTGAAGCAGAATCAGAATCAGAAAATGAACACGCGAACATTGCCCTAATGGCCAACATATCAGATGATTCAAACTCATCAGAATCAGACTCTGATTCAGAAACTAAAGAGGTATTCTCTAACTTTTCTAGATCTCAATTAGAAGAGAGTTTGTTAGAAATTCTTGAAAACTATCAGAAACTTCAGCTCAAATATAAGAATCTGAAACACGATCTGGTATCTGAGTCTGAAGAGAACAGAAAGCTAAAAGCAGAAAATTCTGAGTTAAAAGAAACCGTTTCAAAACTCAACTCTTTTAAAAAATCTCAGAAACAATCTGATTCAGAAGTTTCCACTAGTTCTAATAATGTCCTAAAAAATTACGACTATAGTTTTCAAAAATTTCTAACTAAAAACATAGACAGAAGCAAAATGGCTTTAATGATCTATGGAGTTAGTAGAAATGGGAGAAAAGGCATAGGTTATGTTAATCCTAAAGGTGAAGCTCCATATAAACCAAAGCAAGTTGATGATATGATCATAAAATACACTCCTTTAGACTCTCACTTCACATACGGACACAAACATGACTTAAAGTATACCAGTGAATCTTACTCTTTAAATTCTATTGAGAAACCAAAGCTCAATCAGAATTCTGTGAACACTAACAAACAAGGACCCAAAGAAAAATGGGTACCTAAGGATAAAATCCTATATGTTGCAGATGTCTTTAACAGCAAGATTGAAACACCAATCATGGTACCTGGACTCTGGATGCTCGCGACACATGACGGGAAGAAAACATATGTTCCAAAGTCTGAAACTTAACGCTGGAGGGTATGTAGGTTTCGGAGGCAATCAGAAAGGTAAAATCATTGGCTCTGGAACCATAGGTAACGACACTCTACCCTCTATATCTAATGTCTTATTAGTAGAAGGATTAATGCATAACTTGTTATCCATAAGTCAATTAAGTGATAACGGTTATGATATAATCTTCAATCAAAAGTCCTGTAAGGCAGTTAGTCAGAAAGATGGAACAATCCTCTTTAATGGAAAGAGAAAGAACAACATTTACAAAATAAAACTTTCCGAACTAAAAAGTCAGAATGTAAAATGTCTTTTGTCTGCTGACGACGAACAATGGGTCTGGCACAGAAGATTGAGGCATGTTAGTATGAGAAGAATATCTCAGATTAACAAACTCAATCTGGTCAGAGGACTTCCTAATCTGAAGTTCAGCTCAGATGTTCTGTGTGAAGCATGTCAAAAAGGCAAGTTTTCCAAACCCTCTTTTAAATCAAAAAATGTTGTTTCTACCTCCAGACCATTAGAACTTCTTCATATAGATCTGTTTGGACCAGTGAAAACTGCATCCATCAGTGGCAAGAAGTATGGATTAGTGATCGTAGATGACTATAGCAGATGGACATGGGTAAAGTTCTTAAAACACAAGGACGAGTCACTCTCTGTATTCTCTACTTTCTGCAACCAAATTCAAAATGAAAAAGAGTTTAGAATTGTAAAAGTCAGAAGTGATCATGGTGGGGAATTTGAAAACAAAAATCTAGAAACATTTTTTAATGAAAATGGCATTTCTCATGATTTCTCTTGTCCTAGAACTCCACAACAAAATGGAGTTGTAGAGCGCAAGAATAGAACTCTACAAGAAATGGCCAGAACCATGATCAATGAGACTAACATGGCTAAACACTTTTGGGCAGAAGCAGTTAATACAGCGTGTTACATTCAGAATAGAATCTCTATAAGACCTATTATGGAAAAGACTCCATATGAATTGTGGAAGAACAGAAAGCCCAACATTTCTTACTTCCATCCTTTTGGATGTACATGCTTTATCTTAAACACTAATGATCCTCTGAACAAGTTTGATTCTAAGGCACAAAAATGTTTCATGTTAGGATACTCTGAACGTTCAAAAGGATACAGAGTATATAACACAGAAACACAAAGTGTAGTAGAATCCATTTGTGTCAGATTTGATGATAAGCTTGGCCTTCAAAAGCCAAAGCATGATGAATCTCTTGCAGAAATAGAAGTTCAAATAACAGGCACTGAAACCAGATCATCAGAAAAACTGGCGAGCAAAACAGAAGGAAACTCTAATTCTGAAGAACCCATCCAGAAAAGACTGTCCAGAAGTTCTCTAACTCATCCCGAAGACAAAATTCTGGGAAAGAAGGATGACCCAATCAGAACAAGATCCTCATTCAAAAAGACTGAAGAATCTCTAGTGGGATTAGTTTCTCTGATAGAACCCACTACAATTGACGAAGCACTCACAGACAATGATTGGATCCTCGCAATGCAGGAAGAACTGAATCAGTTCACCAGAAACGACGTTTGGGATCTAGTTCCTAAACCCAAAGGCTTCAACATCATTGGAACCAAATGGGTCTTCAGAAACAAACTAAATGAACAGGGAGAAGTTGTCAGAAACAAAGCACGACTGGTTACACAAGGTTATAGTCAGCAAGAAGGGATAGACTATACAGAAACCTTTGCTTCAGTCGCAAGGTTAGAATCTATCAGACTTTTAATTTCATATGCTGTAAATAATGACATCACTCTCTATCAGATGGATGTCAAAAGTGCGTTTTTAAATGGTTACATTGATGAAGAAGTTTACGTGCATCAACCCCCTGGTTTTGAAAACACAAAACATCCAGAATATGTTTATAAACTTAAGAAATCGTTATACGGTCTAAAACAAGCTCCCAGAGCTTGGTATGAGAGACTAAGTAACTTTCTCTTAGAAAATGATTTTACCAGAGGGAAGGTGGACACAACTTTATTCTGTAAGTCATTTAAAAATCACATTCTGATCTGTCAGACATACGTAGACGATATAATTTTTGGATCCACTAAAAGCTCCTTGGGGCAAGAATTTGCTAAGACTATGCAGGCAGAGTTTGAAATGAGCTTAATGGGAGAACTCAAGTTTTTCTTGGGAATTCAAATCAACCAAACTCCAGAAGAAACTTACATACATCAAAGCAAGTATGTCAGAGACCTTCTGAAGAAATTTGAAATGTCAGAAAGTAAGCCTTCCAAAACTCCTATGCATCCCACATGTATTCTGGAAAAAGATGAGGTAAGTAAGAAAGTAGAACAGAAGCTCTACAGAGGTATGATTGGTTCTCTCCTTTATTTAACTACTTCAAGACCTGATATTCTCTATAGCGTTTGCCTTTGTGCTAGATTCCAATCAGATCCTAGAGAATCTCACTTAACAGCTGTTAAGCGAATTTTCAGATATCTGAAAGGTACTACTAATCTTGGTCTTTGCTATAGAAAGTCCAGAGAATACAAATTGGTAGGATACTGTGACGCTGACTTTGCTGGAGACAG
Source organism: Lathyrus tuberosus (assembly GCA_022829125.1). Taxonomy (NCBI): domain Eukaryota; kingdom Viridiplantae; phylum Streptophyta; class Magnoliopsida; order Fabales; family Fabaceae; genus Lathyrus; species Lathyrus tuberosus. Next base: position 3,193,381 of record JALAZF010000193.1, read on the forward strand.
AATAGAAAGAAAAATACATCTGGAAGCTGCCAGTTTCTGGGAAACAACTTAATCTCTTGGTCCAGCAAAAGACAATCCACCATTGCACTATCAACTGTTGAAGCTGAATACATAGCTGCAGCTGGATGCAGTACTCAGATGCTCTGGATGAAGAATCAGCTTGAAGACTTTCACATTTACGAGAGTAACATCCCTATCCTCTGTGACAATACTTCTGCCATCTGTCTTTCTAAAAATCCTATTCTGCATTCTAGGGCTAAACATATAGAAATTAAACATCATTTTATTAGGGACTATACTCAGAAGGGAATTCTTTGCTTAAAATTTATAGACACAGACCATCAATGGGCTGATGTTTTCACCAAACCCCTTGCTGAAGATAGATTTAATTTCATTCTGAAAAATCTTAGTATGAAAGCTTGTCCAGAATGAAAAATGTAATTTCTATATTTTTAACTCTCAGAACTTCTTTTCTTTTGTGAACATCTGACCAATAAATTCTTCAGAAGTGAGAAGAAAGATTGCATCAGAATCTATTCAGAAGATCTGAACTTTTCATTTCAAGGATAGATCATTAAATTCACTCTAGCAAACACGTGTCAACCTACGCTCCAGATTTTCTTTGATGATGAACGCGTGTCAAACTCTGGAAAACTGAAACGTCTGTGTTGACATATTGAGGCGCCAAGTCACATCGGTAACTGTTCCAAAAATTTCTCACGCTATCTCCCTTGTCAGAAATCATTACGGCTATTAATCATGATGTTATTGTTTTTAATTGCTATTTAAGTCTTGGTCTCTCTTATATATAAATGTCACTTCTAACACCCTCACACGCTCACTATCACTCACTAGCTCTCTTTCGTCTTCTCCGTATTATTTGCATTTCTTGTTTTGCTGCCTACATTTCTTGTTTCTCTGTGTTCCCAAAACCCTAAGTCTGTGAACAATGGCCTCCTGCTCTCAACAAAGCTCTCAAAAAGCAATGTCTCAAGAATCAGCTGACCAAGTCATTGGAGAAAGGTACGTTGAGCCTTCAAGAACTCTCCTCACCCCCTTTGCCTCTCTTGAAGTTCTCTGTGAGCTCATCGTCGATTTTGAAAGCATGAAAGACAATGGGTATGACCTTACTCCTGAGATTGAGTTTCAAGGATGGAACAAATACTTCAATCGCTTAATGGGTCCAGTTTTTCCCCAACTCGTTAAGGAATTCTGGATTTTTGCATCGGTCTCAAAACATCAAGTAACTTCGTATGTTATGGGAAAGAAGGTTGTCATCACTGAAGATCTTATTGGTAAGCTGATTGATCATGATGGATCAGGAATCAGATGCAGTGAGATGGAAAAGGGCACTGATCTAAATACTATCTCAAAGGAAATCTTCACCTCCGGTCAACACTCCAACAAAATCAAAGACCTAAAGGATCGTCACAGAATTTGGGCCAGAATCATTCTTGGGTGTATCTATCACAGGAAACCTTCAAGCTCGTCTGACTACATCAACAACGATCAACAGTATCTCCTGTACCTCATCTCCACCTTTACCAAAGCAAATCTTCCCTACTGTTTATTCAATCATCTGAAGAACAGTGTCAAAGAAATAAGAGAAGATGAAAGAACCAAGAGAGATTGGATTCCTCTAGGTAGACTTATATCAGATATTCTTACAGAGAATAAGCTGATAGATCACTTAACTGAAGCTCGGGAAATCTCTGATCTAGAAACTATTGCTGGAAGACCTCTCAATGCAAAGAATCTCAAGAAGATGAAAATCATTGATACCATCAAGAAGGATCCAACCCTAATCTCTAAGGAAGTCATCACCACCAGAAAAATCCCTCTGAAAGATTTTCCTCTTTTCTCATCAGATACTCATCCAGAAATTGTCCTCAGATATTTGGATGCATGTAAAGCTGATGGAACCCTACCAGAAGTTTCTCTGCAACAGCTCAGGCAAGCACCTCTAGAAGTTGCCCCCAGAATTTCAAGAAAAAGGAAAACCTCTGAAGGAACTCCTCAGAAAACTCCAAAAGTTGCTAAAGCTGCTAAGAAGAAAAGTAACTCCGCTTTCATTTCTATCGTCGAATCCATAATGGTATCAACATCTAAAACCCCATCGTCTCCTAAACCCTCTGAAAATTCACCACCATCACCACAAACTCAAAATCCACCACCATCACCACAAACTCTTGAGGATTTTGACATTGACATTGACCCCACTCCTTCTGATTTTATTGAACCACAACCAGAACTTGCTCAAGTTCTGTCAGACATTGATCATGAACCTCTCTTCACATCTTCCCAACCAGAACCAGGACATCAAACTCAACATCCTGACACTTCTATACCTGGTATCAACTGTCCTCTCAACTTCTTTCAACCTTCACCTAATTTCTCCAGTCACCCACAAATCTCTTCAGAAATTACTTCACCTACCTCTCCTATTCTCATTTCTGACTCCCCTTCAACACATCTCTCAGATGATCCCCTCAGAACTATAATTGACCTAGAAGCTCTAGACAAGCTTACCTCAACCTCACACAAAATAGCCATTCCCAAACCAAAACCATCTGTATCTAAATCAGATGTTGGTAACTCTTTATTGGCTTTCGAGGTAAAAATGCAGGAATGGATTAACTTTCTGAAGCAGGGTTGTTTGGAGAATCTGAATCCAGCTGCCTCTGACTATCTTTGGACAAAATTCAGAAAGTGGTTTAACTCTGAATCTCAGAAAATGAAGGAACTAAGCTATGACATAGCCCAACAGAACTTCTGTGATCATATGAAGATCTTCAATGAGCAGGTTCTAAGATTCTGGGAAAACAAACCCATTCTTCCTCTAGGCTGGAAAGCTCCTATGGATTCAGAACCTCATGCACACAACTCTGAGCATCAAACTCTGGTTATTACTGAAGTGGAAGATAAATCACCTGAAGCCCCTCCAAAGTGTCTGCAAAAAGCTCTGAGGATTTGGTAACTTCTGAAGAACCTTCTTCATCTGTTCTTGTGCTGAAAACTCTGGATGAGTTGAAGAAAGAGAATGAAGAAGTTAGAAAGAGATTGGACAAACAGGATGAGACAAACGCAGAAATTAAAGGAATGCTTGGCAAGCAAGAGGAATCCGCTAATCAGATCAAAGGCCTTTTAGAAGCATTGTTCACAAGACTTCCACCTGCTCCTCAACCTCAGATTCTTCCTTAGATTCTTTTTATGTTTCTTTGTGTTTTATGTTTTATCTTGCAATTTTTTTTTCTTATTTTTTGCTTATGTTCTCATGTATCTGTTCGCTTTTTGATTAATGACAAAGGGGGAGAACGTAGAATATTTTGAAATATAACAGTGCACCATGACTATGTCTCGAACATTTTAACCTCTGCTTCAATTTCTTGTTAAGATAGCAGGTAAATGGCAATCAGAACTTCTTGGAGGTTTTAAGTCAACATCTTTAAGAAAGTCTTCAACTCAGGGGGAGTATTCTCTACTCCATACTCTATTAATTAATTTTCAAAATATAAATTTTGGTCATCATCAAAAAGGGGGAGATTGTTAGAACAAGAATTGATTCTACATTTCTAATAGTTTTGATGATAACAAACATTATATTACTTAGAACTTGATGCTCCTTAATTCATTTTGTTTAATATGTAGGGAAGTTCTAATTAAAGATGTTCTGATATATAAGTATCACAAGATCTCATCAAAGCGAAGTTCTAATCAAGCGAAGTTCACAAGATCTAAGCAAAACGAAGCTCTAATCAAGCGAAGCTCTGATATGGAAAAATCACAGATCTAAACTAGCTAAGTTCTGATGAAGGATGTCTCACGCTTCAGCACCAAAGCTGTATCAAGCCAGAAACTCTGATATTGCATCTAATCAACGGGGACTCTGATACGCTATCCTCCTATTTATGAGTATCACAAACCAACGGATTAAATCAGACAAGATCTATATTTTTGGAAAGAAGCATTAAAATGCATTATTATCCTCTCCAAAAATAACTCACTCGTCTCCAACGGATCAAATCTTCTCATCTATTTAAAGGAGTCCCTGCAGATGACCAAGATACTTTTTTGCGCACATACTTTTCACAATTCTTAAATCTCATCTGCTTTTATATTTTGATAAAACATTGTGTAAAAATCACGGTTGTGATAAAGCTTACTAGAAGCACTTGTTTTTATTTGATATTCCTTGAGAAAACCAAGTTGTGGTTAAAACTCAAGAAGAGTGACGGTTGTTACTGAAATTGTGTAATCTTAAACTGATTAGTGGATTAAGTCCTCAAGAAAGAGGCGAAATCACCTTGGCGGGTGGACTGGAGTAGATTGAGTTCAATCGAACCAGGATAACCAACGTGTCCTTTGCCTTAAATTTTTAAAAACTCCAATTCAACCCCCCTTCTTGTGTTTTTTCGTTTCTTCAGCTATATGATTGCATACATAAAAAATATCTTAAATAATTTCCTAGGCATCTTTGCGTAAGTGAGAAAGGTGATTCATATGTGCAAATTTCTAGTGTTTAAGATTATGCACGCGAGGAAGATTATTCACATGTGCGAAGTTATAATATTTTTAAATTCTAAATTAAACTATTTTGCATGTCCACAAAGGTAGTGCCACACACGTGCGAAGTTAGCGACTCTATCACTACAACAAAACTGCCATTTACCTATGGATGCCTTTAGTGACAGTTGTAAACTACCGTAGGTATAAGACTTATATATGTTGCACAATGAGTATATGATGTAGGATACTTTTTCATTTAAAAAAACTTTTTATTAAAAATAAATTAAATTATAAAAGAGCCTCGCGAAATATTCTTTCTCCCTCACAAAACCCTATTTTCCTCTGTGTTTTTTACTCCATCGTCTTTAGTTTCTCAACAAGTCCACAGATTCAACAAGCTTCTGGTGTGGTTATTCTCTCTCTTGTCATATGTTTCGGTGTGGTTATTCCCTCAAACCTCATACCTAGTATTTAATTTCATTTTTCCTTCCTGACATTTATGTCATTTTGGCCGCTTTCAAGCAATTCTCCTTATCGGCTATCGTTGTCGTTCTCACGACAAAACCCTAAAACCCTTTTTAGTGTAATTGAAGGTCAGAAAGATGGCTGAAGAGTTCAATGTGATGTTTTCATAACATATCTTAAGGAATCTATCAGTGACCTTTTCTTTGTCGATGCGTCAAAGTAAGACGTCAACAACATTCCACAATCTATTATGGTATCAAATCGTATGTAGAACTTTAATTTTTTTTCTTCAATTTATTCAATTTTTCTTTGAATTTCATCCATCCCAGATCTCTGAACTTAATCAATTCTTGTTCAATGTTCTTACCATTGCTTTTTTTGTTTGATGAATAAAGCTTGTGTGAAACTCTGGATTCAATTTCCCATCGGAGATTATACATGCACGCAACATAGTCGATTTTGGAGTCAGGGAGGTTCATCTTAAGCTGAAATTTGTTCTTATCTTAATTTTCTTGTAAAATTTATATTATTATTATTATTATTATTATTATTATTATCATCATCATTAAATTTTGATCATTGGTTCTTTTATCAATTTTAGATAATTGTGAAGGGGTGGGTTTTTTTTACTATCAGGTCATGGTCATTATATTGATAAAGATATTTATTTTTAATGATATTTAATTTTGATGAGTACCAATGCTTTTATTCTATAGACCTAATATAAAGAAAAATAATAGTTTCATTGTTATTCTTCTGTGTACCATTTGTATTCTTTTTGTTTATAAAAATTAAAGAGTTTAATGATATTGAGTTTATTGTCAATGGCGCACCAGGAAACAATATCATAGGGACTGGTTGGGAAAAGACATTTATATACTTGACTTGAAGGATGCCTCAAATTTGGTTAAATGTGAGTTATATACTTACCTTCCACTAGCTTAGTATGGACTACACTTAAAAATGAAGTTACATGATATAAGACTATTTATTCATTGTTGAACTTGTAATGGAGTGGTTTATGATTTGTAGGGTCTGAATCCTTTGAGGTTTCTCTTTGCTTTAATTGAGAATACCACTTATGTTGCAAGGTAAGTTTCTGCATCATAATTCATATTATCTCCTCTGTTTTAAGTATTGTCACCGACATAACCTTTGCCAATAAAAAATACAGCAAATGTGTGAAGTTATCATTTGTATTTAATGACTGTGTATACTTTGTGTTTTTATGCGACATACTTGTGAGAAGTTTAAATTGGTAAACAATCCTAACAAATCAACCATGGCTAGTGGATGCAGGAGGATGTGTACTCCATGATTTTTTTCTGTATCCTTTTAATTTTATATATTTATCTTCTATCAAATTATTCAAGAGAAAATTTGATTCTGCATAATTTAAATGAATATATATTAATAACCCAAATTCCTCTGTTGTGATGACAACTTTGTTCAAAATTATTGTTTGAATGAATGTAGTTTTGCTCAATCAGATAATTAATATTGTCATTTATGTAATTAAACAAGTGACACTCGTGCATTTCAATAATAAGAGACATGAATACTACCTCGTATAACTTGGTTAGGATTGATGCAGAGAAAGTAATTATTGTGTGTGATGTATTCTAATTATTGTTATTTATGTCATGTGTTTCCAGGACTGATGGGAAGTAAGAAAGTATACAAGATTGGTATTTTCTTAGCCTCATTGTGAGGAACACATTCCAAATATTTCTGATGTTAGTAGAATCAAGTACTTTGAAACTTATAGACTTTAATTAAAGATGAAGTTTGCAATAAGAATGTGTAGTTATGCTTGTCTCAACCAAGGTTTCTTTATAAGTTCCTGTGATGATTCTCTCAATTTTGGTATTGTGCTTTTTAAAGAGTTGGTATTAAATTTTGGGTTATAACAGAGGACAAAGTTGAAAATGAGTTTAGTTTGTATTTGGATGCAACAAAAATGAGTTTAATTTGTATTTGGATTGTAATACCCCGTATTTTATAAACGCTCTGAATAATATTAGTTGAGACCAATTGAGATCCAGTGTGCTCTGAGTATTTATCTGATAAGATAATTAGAGCAACTGATGAACTCAGAGCTGATCAGATTAATATTATCTAACTCTAAGGTTTTATTAATTAGTGCATTTGAGCTAATTTGGACATTTAGTAGTGTTACTAATTTTGAGTATTTTCTCTATATTATTTATTTTTCCCTCATTTTTTAAAGTTAGAAACATTTGGAGCAAGAGAAAGTGAAGAGAAGGAAAAGGAAAGGAAAAGAAGAGAAAATTCCAAATAGCTCAAGAACAAGAATCATCATCCCATCTTCATCCTTTCATCTCATCTTCATCATCATCATCATCTTCTAATCCAGGTGGATTCTAGATAGAAGCTTTAGTTGTAGAATTCTTGAGTTTCTAGAGTTAGGTTAGATTTTGAGAAAAATGAACAATTTTGCAAATCAATGAATCTAACGGTTGGAAATCAATATAAATTGCGTAGTATAATCGAAAAATGCATATGAACATTGTTGGAACTTGTTTTGATTGTTTGGCAATGTTTTGGGTGGGAAAAAGTTGGATTTTGGGGTTTGGAACCATGTGACCCACAGCAGAAAAATTCTGGTTCTGATGCGATTCGTCAGGAGAATTGGGATTCGCCAGGTGAATTGGGTCTCGCCACTAGTTCGCCAGGAGAATTGTTGGCGAAGAGGGATTCGCCAGGCGAAATCCTAAGTCGCCAGGCAAAAATGGGGAGACAGAAATGTGTTAACTACTGGAACTCTTGGGGTTTTTCTAAATTGTGTTTCGCCACCAGTTCGCTAGGCGAATTGCTGGCGAAGAGGGATTCACCAGGCGAAATCCTCAGGCGCCAGGCGAATCTGGCTGTTTCTCAATAAATTCTTTTCTTCAAAAATCCGTAACTTTTGACTCGGTTAACTGTTTTAGACGTTCTTTATATCGTTGTGAAGCTATGAATGTGTTCTAGGCTATGGAAAGTGAAATATTGATTGTGAGCTGAATTTATTTCGATTATGTTAAAATATCGGGATTTCGTGATTTATGTAAAACAGAACTTTTGAAAATCTAAAAGCTTCAAGATGTGAATATGTGAGGAAACCTTGGTACACTAGAATGACTTAGAAAATTGGGCGGAATTACTTACATCGATACTTGAAGAGTATCTTTGTTAAGTAGTTAGTAGTGGAGGACCGTATTTCCTCCGGTTTGTGGTTTGTTCCTTAATAAATACCGTGACCCGTGTTTAATCCCCTTGTGCGGGATGGTCGGGGAGAAGTATTTGTTAAGTAGGTATCCCTTAATAAATACTGTGACCCGTGTTGAAGAACCCCTTGTGCGGGATGGCCGAGGAGAAGTATTTATTAAGTAAGTAACCGTGACCCGTGTTGTAGTGCTCCTTGTGTGGGCTGGCCGGGGAGAAGTTACTTAGTGGATGGTACTGTGACCCGAGTTGTAGTGTTCCTTGTGTGGGCTGGCCGGGGAGAAGTACCATTTGTAGATAATCGTGACCCGTGTTGAAGTGCTTCGTGTGTGGGCTGGCCGGGGAGAAGTTATCTACGTTAAGGATCCATGACCTGTGTTGTAGTGCCTTGTATAGGCTGGCCGGGGAGAAGATTCCTTAACTAGTTGTCGTTTTGTGAATTGTACGATTAGTTCCCTAGTGTGAGATTTTGTGAACTCGAAGTCCTTTCCTTTCCCTTGGACTTGAGTTAGGATTTGGTTAGAACCTTGTAGAGCCGAGAGAATCCATAAGATAGAGAAATCACTGGGATTTGATGTATCTCACCCCACTATTGTTGAATATTTTTCAAGTACTTCAGGTTCCGCAAAGGGTAAGGATAAGACCATGTGATTATCCTTACTTGTCTGATGGCGTAGCTTCTGTTGTGGAGTTTTTGAGATCGTTGTCGATCTAGTTCTTAGTATTTATCTTTGGAACATCTTGTATATATATTTATGCCATAGTTTTTTTTTGTATTAGGCTTCTTGGGCATGTATATGTATAGTGTGTTTACTAGGGACTTATTGGTATTTCGGTACCAAACGTGGTTTTCATGTATAATATATGCTTTGATATATGTATTTATATATGGGCGTTACTGTTGGTATCAGAGCCTGGTTGTATCCTCGACCTAGCCATGAAATAGAATAAGTTTTTCTTTCCGTTTCATATGCGTTGTGTCGCCATTGGTCTTAAGTGTTATATTTATGGTATTGAGAGTGATCAACTTAATCCTATCTATATGACCTTTAGGAACATGGCTGACGGATGCAAAAACAACCGTGGTAGACCCCGCACTACTCCAACTGGGATGAATCCGCCCGGGTGGCGATGGGAATGCTCCTTTGTACCAGTTTATGCAACAGATGCAGCAGCAACAGAATCAGTTTATGCAGCAAATGGTACAACAAATGAATGGAGGTTTGCATCCTCAGGTGGTTGTTCCGGAAGCTGTAGGTGGGACTTTCCGGGATTTCTTCCGCATGAATCCTCCAGAATTTCATGGCGGATTAGATCCTGTAAAGGCTCACGAATGGATAGCGGGTATGGAAATGATTTTCTTGATAGTGCACTGTAGTGAAGAGAATAAGGTGGTTTTTGCTTCGCATTCGTTGAAGGGTCCTGCCATGAGGTGGTGGGAGAGTGCGTCGGCTCTTATGACTATTCAGGGTGTGCCCAAGGTCTGGGAAAAATTCAAGGCAATTTTCATGGAGAAATGTTTTCCTAGTTCCTTGAGGACTCATAAAGAGTTTGAATTTCAACAGTTAAGACAGGGTAGTATGACTGTGGCCGGTTATGCTGAAAAGTTTGAGGACATGGCTGCTTATTCTAGGTAGGCTATGTATGCTCCGGATGAACGGTGGAAAATAGATCAGTTTCTGTTTGGACTAAAAGCTGAAATTTCTCATAGTGTATCTCAGAGGGAGTTCACTACTTATGCAGAAGCTCTAAGGCAATGCTATGTGGCTGAACATAATTTGAGGAAAGTCTAAGCTGAAGGTGTTGAAAGTAGGGTGAATCAGGGGGATCGTGGGAGAGCGAGTCAACAATTTGGGCCTAGGTCAGAAGCTTTCAAAGGGAAGCAGGTTGCTAGACCTAACATTATTCCTTTATGTAGGGTGTGCAACAAACGTCATTTTGGGAAAGGCGTCGATGGGGAGCTTCAGGTGTTATATTTGTAATGGAATAGGACATATGGTTAGAGATTGTACTCAGAATAGAAACCAAGTGCAAGGAAGGAATATCTGACGGGTTTATACTTTGGATACAAGGAAGACGAAAAGTGACAACTCTTTGATTGCGGGTACGTGTTTCGTAAATGGACATCCTTGTTTTGTTTTATTTGATTGTGGGGCAACACATTCTTTTGTGTCAATGCGATGTGTGAAGAGACTTAGGTTGCAAGCTATTCCTTTGTATCCTCCTATAGTGGTCACTACCGCCATGGATGAAATGGTTGAGACACCGTTGATGTGTGAAAATTGTGTTTTGTCTGTGAATGGTAGAGTTTTTCAGATTGCAGAAAGTTGATGTCGTTTTGGGGATGGATTGGCTTTCTGCTAATTCGGTGTTTATTGGGTGTGAGGAAAAGCTAATCATCATTCCATCTACCGAGGCTACCCCGAAGGATGTGTTAATAGCTATTTTAGAAGGTACAGTGGGAATGATAAATTTCTTGTTTGAGAAGGAGAAATCTGTTTTACTGGTTCTTACTAAGGAGGGGAGTAGTGACCAGCAAGTGCTGAGTATTCCTATAGTCTGTGAGTTTCCCGAAGTTTTTCCCGAGGACGTTACTTCTCTTCCTCCGGAGAGAGAAGTTGAGTTCTCTATTGACCTGGTACCGGGAACAACTCCTATATCCGTTTCTCCTTATCGGATGACACCGGTTGAATTAAGAGAACTAAAGGACCAATTAGAGGACTTGATGGCTAAGCATTTTGTTAGACCCAGCGTTTCACCGTGGGGAGCTCCAGTTTTGTTGGTAAAGAAGAAAAATGGTGGAATGCGGTTGTGTATTGATTATCGTAAGTTGAACAAAGTCACCATTAAGAACAAGTACCCTTTACCCAGGATAGACGACCTGTTGGATCAATTGAAGGGAGCCTGTGTGTTCTCGAAGATTGATTTACAGTCGGGTTATCATCAGATCCGAGTGAAGAGTTTCGATGTGCCTAAGACTGCATTTAGAACCCGTTACGGCCATTATGAATTCTTAGTGATGCCTTTCGGTGTGACTAATGCTCCAGCTGTTTTTATGGATTACATGAACCGTATATTTCAAGCTTACTTGGACCAATTTGTCGTAATCTTTATTGACGACATTCTTATTTATTCCCGTACTCCACAAGAGCACGGAGAACATATGAGAATTGTCTTATCGGTATTGCAGGAGAAGCAACTTTTTGCTAAGTTAAGCAAGTGTGAGTTTTGGATGACAGAAGTTAATTTTCTTGGTCATGTTATATCTCCAGGTGGTGTGGCAGTGGATCCGTCAAAGGTAGAAGCAATGATTAATTGGGAGAGACCGAAGAATGCTTCAGAAGTTAGAAGTTTCTTGGGATTGGTTGGTTACTATAGGAGGTTTATCAAAGGTTTTTCTCAATTGGCCTTACCAATGACAAAACTTACTCGAAGGGATTGTGCTTATGAGTGGGATTCAGGTTATGAACAAAGTTTTATGAAATTGAAGGAAAGATTGACGATTGCTCCTATCCTGACAACTCTTACGAAGTATTTTGCGATGCTTCTAAGATGGGATTAGGAGGTGTGCTGATGCAAGGTGGTCAAGTGGTAGCTTATGCTTCCCGACAATTGAAAGTTCACGAGAAGAATTATCCAACTCACGATTTGGAACTAGCAGCAGTTGTGTTTGCACTGAAGGTGTGGCGCCATTATTTGTATGGTGTGCGTTTTGAAATGTTCAGTGACCATAAAAGTTTGAAGTATTTATTTGACCAAAAAGAGTTTAATATGCGGCAAAGAAGGTGGATGAAGTACTTAAAGGATTATGACTTAGAACTAAAGTATCATCCAGGAAAAGCAAATAAAGTAGCAGATGCATTAAGTCGGAAAATGGTTCATAATGCCGAATTGATGATTTTGGAGTATGCTTTGTTGGAAAAGTTCAGAGATCTTAATCTCCAGTTTGTGTGAACTACGAATAGTGTAATCATGGGAAATTTTAATGTCAATTCTACTCTAAGAGTTGAGATTCAACAAGAACAAGTTTTAGAGGAGGAGTTTCAAGATACGTTACTTCAACCGGGTTTTTCACGAGCAGCGGATGGGATTGTCCTGTTTAACCAAAGGATTTGTGTTCTGAATGATGCGGTATTAAAAAGAAAGATTTTAGATGAAGCTCATAAAGGTACTTTTACGATACATCCTGGTTCTTCGAAGACGTATCAGGACTTAAAGAAGGATTATTGGTGGCCCGGAATGAAAAAGGATATTGCGGTGTATGTGTCAGAATGTGTAGTGTGCCAACAGGTGAAGATTGAACACCAAAAACCGGGCGGTCTATTGCAACCTTTAGAGATTCCAGTCTGGAAGTGGGACAGTATTTCTATGGATTTTGCAGTAGGTTTACCCCGTACACAAGGTGGTTACGATTCTATTTGGGTGATTGTGGATCGACTAACGAAATCTGCGCATTTCTTAGCCGTGAAGACCACTTACAGGGCAAGTCATCTTGCAAGGTTGTTTATTTCTGAAATTGTGAGATTGCATGGTGTTCCCTCTAATATTGTGTCCGATAGAGATCCAAAGTTTACTTCAAGGTTTTAGAAGGCTTTTCAACAAGCTATGGGTATGAGGTTGCGTTTGAGCACGTCGAATCATCCTCAGACGGATGGTCAGATTGAGCGAACAATACAAACGATGGAAGATATGTTAAGAGCTTGTGTGCTAGAAAGTAGAGGAACTTGGAAAGAACTTCTACCGTTGATTGAGTTTTCTTATAACAATAGTTACCATGCGAGCATCAGTATGGCCCCCTATGAAGCATTGTATGGGAGGAAATGTAGAACACCTTTGTGTTGGGCGGAAGTTGGTGAAGATAGAATTTTGGGACCCGAAATTATTCAAGAGACTACGTAAAAGATTCGAATGATCCGTGAGAAAGTTAAACAATCACAAGATCGTCAAAAGAGTTATAGGGACAATCGTATGAGGCCTTTAAAATTTGAGGAAGGTGACCATGTGTTTCTGAAAGTTACTCCGAGATTGAGATTGAAAGGACCGTTTAAGTCACGCAAGTTAAGTCTGAGATACGTGGGACCGTATCAGATCTTAGAAAAGATTGGTGCAGTCGCGTACAGATTAGCCTTACCACCCTCTCTGTCAGAGATGCATGACGTCTTTCATGTATCTCAGCTCCGAAAGTTTATTCCTGACCCTCTTCAGCCAGTTTTACCGGAATCAGTGGAAATAGAAGCAAACTTGACTTTTGAACCTCAACCGAGTCGTATTGTGGGAAGAGAAACGAAGGTATTAAGGAATAAAGACATTCGTCTTGTTAAGGTGCAATGGGATATGACGCATCCGGGTGATGCTACTTGGGAACTAGAATCAGAGATGTGGGATGATTACCCTCATCTATTCAGGTAATCTTTTAAATTCGAGGACAAATTTCTATTTAAGGAGGGGAGGATGTAATACCCCGTATTTTATAAACGCTCTGGATAATATTAGTTGAGACCAGTTGAGGTCCAGTGTGCTCTGAGTATTTATCTGATAAGATAATTAGAGCAACTGATGAACTCAGAGCTTATCAGATTAATATTATCTAACTCTAAGGTTTTATTAATTAGTGCATTTGAGCTAATTTGGACATTTAGTAGTGTTACTAATTTTGAGTATTTTCTCTATATTATTTCTTTTTCCCTCATTTTCCAAAGTTAGAAACATTTGGAGCAAGAGAAAGTGAAGAGAAGGAAAAGGAAAGGAAAAGAAGAGAAAATTCCAAAGAGCTCAAGAATAAGAATCATCATCCCATCTTCATCTTTTCATCTCATCTTCATCATCATCATCTTCTAATCCAGGTGGGTTCTAGATAAAAGCATTAGTTGTAGAATTCTTGAGTTTCTAGAGTTAGGTTAGATTTTGAGAAAAATGAACAATTTTGCAAATCAATGAATCTAACGGTTGGAAATCGATATAAATTGCGTAGTATAATTGAAAAATGCATATGAACATTGTTGGAACTTGTTTTGATTGCTTGGCAATGTTTTGGGTGGGAAAAAGTTGGATTTTGGGGTTTGGAATCATGTAACCCGCAGCAGAAAAATTCTGGTTCTGATGCGATTCGCCAGGAGAATTGGGATTCACCAGGCGAATTGGGTCTCACCAATAGTTCGGCAGGCGAATTGCTGGAGAAGAGGGATTCGCCAGGCGAAATCCTAAGTCGCCAGGCGAAAATGGGGAGACAGAAATGTGTTAGCTACTGGAACTCTTGGGGTTTTTCTAAATTGTGTTTCGCCACTAGTTCGCCAGGCGAAGAGGGATTCGCTAGGCGAAATCCTGAGTCGCCAGGCGAATCTGGCTGTTTCTCAATAAATTCTTTTCTTCGAAAATCCGTAACTTTTGACTCGGTTATCCGTTTTAGAAGTTCTTTATATCGTTGTGAAGTTATGAATGTGTTCTAGGCTATGGAAAGTGAAAATATTGATTGTGAGTTGAATTTATTTCGATTATGTTAAAATATCGGGATTTCGTGATTTATGTAAAACAAAACTTTTGAAAATCTAAAAGCTTCAAGATGTGAATTTGTGAGGAAACCTTAGTACACTAGAATGACTTAGAGAATTGTGCGGCAATGCTTACATCGATACTTGAAGAGTATCTTTGTTAAGTAGTTGGTAGTGGAGGACCGTATTTCCTCCGGTTTGTGGTTTATTCCTTAATAAATACCGTGACCCGTGTTTAATCCCCTTATGCGGGATGGTCGGGGAGAAGTATTTGTTAAGTAGGTATCCCTTAATAAATACCGTGACCCGTGTTGAAGAGCCCCATTGTGCGGGATGGCCGGGGAGAAGTATTTATTAAATAAGTAACCGTGACCCGTGTTGTAGTGCTCCTTGTGTGGGCTGTCCGGGGAGAAGTTACTTAGTGGATGGTACTGTGACCCGAGTTGTAGTGCTTCTTGTGTGGGCTGGCCGGGGAGAAGTACCATTTGTAGATAACCGTGACCCGTGTTGAAGTGCTCCGTGTGTGGGCTGGTCGGGGAGAAGTTATCTACGTTAAGGATCCGTGACCCGTGTTGTAATGCCTTGTATAGGCTGGCCGGGGAGAAGATTCCTTAACTAGTTGTCGTTTTGTGAATTGTACGATTGGTTCTCTAGTGTGAGATTTTGTGAACTCGAAGTCCTTTCCTTTCCCTTGGACTTGAGTTAGGATTTGGTTAGAACCTTGTAGAGCCGAGAGAATCCATAAGATAGAGAACTCACTGAGATTTGATATATCTCACCCCACTATTGTTGAATATTTTTCAGGTACTTCAAGTTTCGCAAAGGGTAAGGTTAAGGCCATGTGATTATCCTTACTTGTCTGATGGCGTAGCTTCCGTTGTGGAGTTTTTGAGATCGTTGTCGATCTAGTTCTTAGTATTTATCTTTGGAACATCTTGTATATATATTTATGCCATAGTTTTTTTTTGTATTAGGCTTTTTGGGCATGTATATGTATAATATGTTTACTAGGGACTTATTGGTATTTCAGTACCAAACGTGGTTTTCATGTATAATATATGCTTTGATGTATGTATTTATATATGGGCGTTACATGGATGCAACAAGTTGAATATCTAGTGTTGATGATAGCAATGTGTAACATATTTTAAAAATATTTTAGTATAAGAATATTCATTGTATTATCACATTTAATATTTTAGTTGGAATTGTTTACATTAGATTTTTTTTGTTATTGACACATGATTAATTATATTTCATAATTTTTATATTCTATTTAAATGTTTAATAACACTATTTTTTGTCTGATATTGATAATGTTCTTTTCATTGTGTGATTTGAAATATTAGTAATTTTTTAATGAATAATAATATTAGTAAAATAATGGGACATAGGTGAATTTAAAAAACTGTCTCTCAGTGAGATCTATACCTACGGTCAAAATTCGTAGGTATAACTTAATGTTCAATACCATCGGCTAAAATCCATTACTATAGCCTATAGTGATAGAAAACAATCCATGGGTACAACAAATTATATGTCACGAAAAAAAAGTGTTGTAGGTATAGGTATTTTGTGATATACCTACGGTAAACAGATATTTACCTACGCTTTTAGGCTGTCACTAAAAGTCAAATTTCTTGTAGTGTATGTTTTTCCAGGAGTACTGTAACGCCCATATATAAATACATACATCAAAGCATATATTATACATGAATACCACGCTTTGGTACTGAAACATATAAGTCTCTAGTAAACACATTATACATATACATGCCAAAAATAAAATACCTAATACAAAAAAACTATGGCATAATATATATACAAGATGTTCCAAAGATAAACACTAAGAACTAGATTGACAACGATCTCAAAAACTCCACAACGGAAGCCTTGCCATCCCAAAAAGCCAAGATAGTAAGGAAAGTCAAACAACTTTATCCTTACCCTTCACGGAACCTGTAGTACCTGTAATATAATCAACAACGTGGGGTGAGATACATCAAATCTCAGTGAGTTCCCTATCTTATAGGTCCTCTCGGCTTTACAAGGTTCTATCACTCCTAACTCAAGTCAAAAGGAGAAGAGAAGTGACTTTGAGTACTCACACACACTATATGGATCCATGTTCATGAGTCTTGTCAACTCACAATATCACTAATCGATAACCTTACCAAGGCATCCCCTTTTCCCGTCCGCTTCTACGTCTAGAAGTTGACCCGAGTCATGGATCATTGTAGTTACTTGGCATACGAAATGGATTCGGAATTAAGGGACATATTATCACCTTAATTCGTCACTTCACACGATCCATACACCGTCACAAGTCTCTTTACCCGTAGGCTCCATTCGTACTACACACGAGAATCAAACCTGCCAAGTAATTGTGCACATGTTTCAAAGGGGATCGAGACCCATGAAACACACTCACATGAAACGGTTACAATTACGTGATCATACACACAAGTGTGATTGTATTCGACAATCACAATTTCGGTTCTCTCCAATTTATTTAATCGGGCATCAACACTAGCATTTTCACTTCCATTAGATAGAGTATTTTCATAGCTCTCTATCGGTACCAAGAATGCCCTGATCGGAGTCACGGTTCAAAAGTTATGGAAGAAACAAAATGGAAAGATCTGTCATGCTCGCTAGGCGAATCCCCAGCGAACGTTCGCTTTCACCTTCGTCGGGAGAACCCCCGTGGTGAACTGAAACAGAGCTAAAAGGACACCAAGTTCGCTTCGCGAACACCCAGGAACATTCACCTTGCCCTTCGCTTAGCGAACTTCTGGGTGAACCAAGTCAGAGGCAAAATGGAACAAAGTTCGCTTCACGAACTGCTGGCGAACCTTCGCCTTGGCCTTCGCTGTGATTCGCTGGGCGAACCTGCGAAAACTCAGAATTTCAGCAACGTAACAGCAGGTCCCTTGGGTCATAAATCCCATCCCAAACATAACCAAACACACAAATAAGCATTGACAGATGATCACATATAGATATCATTCATACTACACAGTTTATATCACGTTTCATCCGTTAGATTCTTAGATTAGCAAGATTTCTCATTTTCTAACCTAAATCAAAACTCAAGAAATTGCTACAACTAATGTTTCTATCTAGAACCCACCTTAGAGTTGGATGATGATGATGAAGACAAGATGAATTGATGAAGAGTAGATGATGATTCCAAGCTTCTTCTTCTCTTAGGTTTCTTCTTCTCCTTTTCTTTCCTTCTCCTTCTTTCTTACTTCTTTCTTTCTTTCTATCTTTTTCCACCCAAATGAAAAGGAAAAGAAAATGAAATGATACATAGAGAAAATCATTTAGTTAGTACAACTAACTTAAATGTCCAATTAGTCTCTAAAGCACCAATAATTAAAACCTCAGGGTCAGATAATATTAATTTGATTTGCTCTGAGCTCATCAGTTTACTCTAATTATTTTATCCAACAAATTCTCAGAGTAACTTGGAACCCGGTTGATCATACGAATATTATCCAGAGTAAAATAATTTACGGAGTATTACAAGTACTTTATCATAATTTCTCCCATTTTCTTCTACACAAAATACCTTCCAAAATTCTAACTTCCACCTTACTTTTATTTTCTCATAATAACTCATCAAATAACCATTAATCCTTGTTAGACCTTGATGATGGAAATTTATTTAAAGGTCAAGACTCACCATTAGATCCATGATCTCACCATCGTTATCCCTTTTAATAAGATTCAATCTTTTCAAGACTTTAATTTGTTCTTAATTAGTAATCTCACCACACTTGGTTTCTCAATCCTCCTAGAAGATTTCACTATATGTTATATCACATATGGATTCCGAAGATCAAATTATTCCACTTGAATTTCCTTATACAATTGTTCTCCCTTCCTTAGATAAGGATTAGTCTCATTGTTCTTAGATTTAATTTTAGTAGTGTTTTTATATTTACAAGTAGTTACCTATTTTTTTTCACTAAAATGCATCCAAATGTGTTCCTTTAGATCCATTTTTTGGAGAACTAATATGTGGATTGAGGGGTTCCATTATTGAAACTAATCTAACAAGTGAGGAGGCCTAGTAAAAAAAGTATTTTATATGTAGGGTATGAAAGAATGTATCATTTACCATCTTTTTTATGACTGACCAATTATAAGAAATAAAATATTATTAATGTGTTATGTGAGCCGATGTATGTGATTGGTGTGGAACCATATTTTGTAGGTGTTCAAGAAATACGTGCTTTTGATGATGATAATTTAAATGACAACCTAAAGGATAATTTAGTACAACCTTTACATCCTATGAGGATTTAAGTAGACACATTAGGGTTTAGTGATCACAGCAAACATACTCTGATGATGACATTCAACCTGAAGATATCGCAAACCTGATCTCTAAGAATATTCAAGCAAGTGTTTATATTATTGACTTATCTATCAAGCCTTGAAGATTCGAAGTGTGAAAGTGAAAGCTCGCCCAGTCGCGTTTGAGTTAACTGTGTTTGTAAAAACACAAAAGTTTTTTTGTAAAGTTATACATCCAATCACACACACTAAAACAAAATTTTAAGTCTCTATTTCTTTAAGAAAACATCCTTAAAATGTTTTGGATTCATGCTAGTTGAATTAGGAACTGTCATAATAGTCTTGGACAAGTTTTTAAACTACCCAAACGATTGACACTTATACCTAATCAATTAGGTTAGTACAAAAATTGTCTACAAAAGAAAAGGATAACGTCTTAATTAAGGGAAACATCTTTGTATCTTTTTTCTTTTTTGAGATTTGGTAATCAATTAATTTTGGGGCTTTCAATCGATTGGGTTAAGATGCCAATCAATTGACACATTAATTTTGGCTCATATATATTTACTTTCTTATACCAATCTCTTTTCCACTTTCTCTCACTTAATTTAGTTTTAGCGCTTCGAGAAAGTTTTTTTGTTTGGTGAGGAAGTTTGTATTCTGGAAAGGGAATTATTGTAAATTCACCAAGGAGTGTTTTTCTCTTTGTTGGATAATTTATCCTTAAGGGAACGTTTTTTTGGGCTTAAAAGCTAAACCTGTTAAAAACTTTGCCTGGGGATTTAGTTGTTAAGTCACCATTTCGATTCGTAAACTCAGTCCAATTAAAAGCTTTCTTTGGTTTGAGATTAGCCTGATTAAAATCTTAAATTAGTTCGTGGTTATCCTGGTCAAAACCCCAGTTCAGTTCATAAGCTCATCTAGATTCAAAAGCTTGCTTTGGTTTGAGATAATCCCGATTTAAAATCTTAGCGGTTTATGGTGATCCTGATCAAAACCCCGGTTAGGTTCGTGAGTTCACCGTGGTAAAAAGCTCATATTGGTTTGAGACTAACTGCTTCAAGTTGCTATTTGGAAAGAAGACTAATCTCTTCAATCTGTCGTTTTGAAGGAAGACTACTTGTTTCTCTCCGCAAGTTTTTTTGGAAGGAAGATTAACTGCTTCTCTCCGTTGTTCGTTGTTTGGTAAAAAGTTAGCCTAAAACTTCAATTTTTTCTTGTATAAAGGGGTTCGAGAGTTTAACATACTAAAAGATCTTAAGCATTACTAGATACTCTCAAGATAAATGTTAGGGAGAGAATTAGATCTTTTCATTTAGACCGAACATCTATAATTTCTGGTGTCATTTCTCTTACCCTTAACTCTTTATTGTCTGCATATTTACTTTCCACTGCTATTTTTTAAAATGTTTTTAAATTTTAATAATGATTAAAAAAAAAGTTTTTAATCTAAAGTTTTTCTAAAACGCAAAATACACAAAAAAAAAAAAAAAAAAAAAAAAAAAAAAAAATATATATATATATATATATATATATATATATATATATATATATATATATATATATATATATATGTGTGTGTGTGTGTGTGTGTGTGTGTGTGTGTGTGTGTGTGTGTGGAAGAATTGTATATGTAATAAATTAATAATGATATGATATCATGATATTGTGTTCCAATAATTTCTATTTGAATTCTATGCGAAAGTTCTACGCGTTATTAGTTATTAATTAAATTGATAATTAATATGTTAATGACTATGTAAGCATATAGTGAGACCTTTATATGCAATTACTATGTTCGAATTGCAATTGTATGATACCACATTTATGAGTTGTGGATATGAAATATGTGTTTTGACTATGTGTCCATATATTATGAATTTGTGAACCTTGAGTAGCTAATTATGTGTCCATGAATATATACATATGAATTACATTATTTGATATGTGTAGCATCATCTCAATTGATGGAAGCTACCATGCAATATTACTTTGACGCATCACCAAGAGATCTTTAGATGGTTTGAACAAGTCTATAGTTACTTGAACATGTTTGTCTATGTAGGAGGAGCATTGTACCACGTTTTTAACTAGATGTTTTGAAGTAGACGGTGCCAACCTTAGAGAATATGTGTTCTTGTAGGTGATACCTAGTAAGGGTTAGTTTATAGTATTTTATTAGTAACATTAGAAAAATCATTGTTAAAAAATTATTATGGATAATGTTAACTTGTGTCTTTGGGGTAGATGTTAAAAGAACATAAATAGAAAAATTTTTATTGAAAAAAAGTAATAAAATTGATCTTTCTGGTTGATCAGAACCTGAAGTGAGTCAGAGACTTCATCTGCGATGCTGAGTTCAAAGGATGAGGAGGAGGATGTACCTGCAAGACACTCTGATGCTAAAGTAAGAATCGGGAGAAGAAAAGGCAAGTACAAAGTGAGTATGTCTTAGGATGATTTTTGAATACCTGACCCTCTCAAATGAGAGGGTTTTTATAATTCCCCCAGCGCTTGGCCATTGGTCCCTATTTTTGGGGCGAGATATTCGCTCCCCAAAAGTAGGTAACTACCAGAAACTAGCCGTTGAGACGGGCATACATGCTTGGAACTAGCCGTTGCTGTGAGTAAAGGTGTGGTCACGGGCAAGGGCGTCGTGACTGTTCTTGGATGGTGGAGCCGTGTGTGACGGGAAGAAATGTGACGAAGAGCAGCTGATCCTGGAGGTCAGCTGGCTAACCTTCCTCAACGGAGAGGCAGAGGAGAGAATATTTCTTTTTGCCCTTAACTGGCAGGGCTTAGGCTATTGGGCCGTTTTGGGAGCAGAAGTGGATCGGGTCATGCCTACCCATTTGGCTAGTCCGGAACAGGAGCCCCCAAGTCGTTGCTCCTGAGCATAGGAGTGATGACTTAAGGCCATCCCGTGGTCCCGAGGAGGAGTAAGCGTGGTCGACGCCTTTTACTGAGACGGGGTCGTTTTGTGGCGCTCGAGGGTACCTGTGCCTGAGGAACCAGAAACGTTGTCCTGCGTGCCGGAGGAGCGGGGAGCCCAACAGTTTATGGGACTTGAAGGGATGAAGTGCCACGCGTGCATCGAGCCACATGCCGCATTTAATGCGTAATGATGGCTATGCTAGGGTCATGATGATGCCCCTATGCCGCGCATGCTCATGTACGTGCCTCTGATCTGTCTATAAATAGAGGGAGGAAGCGTTCATTTTTAATTTTTGCTTATCTCTCTTCTCTTGCTGTTGTCTCTGTTTCTGTCGTCCACCGCCGTAACGCCGCCGCACGAGCACCGATCAGACTTCGCCGACCAACTCTTTTCTCTCTTCAACCACGAAAGTTTTCTTAACCTTCTCTGTTTTACGCGTTCCAACCTTGTTTTGCTTAGATTGTATGCGGTTAGGACGAAAACTGTGTAGAGTAGGGGTGAATTCCGGCGAATGTTGGTGGCTGTTGGTGGTTAGGCCATTGTCTGCCGCCAGCACAGTCGTTAAAGCATTAGGAACTTAGGGTTTTTTCCGATTTCGGCACCGTTGCGACAACAAACGAGTTTGTCGCCAGTGGAGCTTACGAGTTTTCTGGTGTACCCATGAGTTTTCCGGTGGATCTTCAACGGAGTTCTGGGTAACGCGCTGGGGAAGATCTCCCCGCGTAGGTTTAAGGGATTACCATGAGAATCTCCTTGCACCATTGTTGCGCTGTTTGAGTAAGGGCTTAGGTCGATGACGTTGTCATCGGGCCTTCGCGCACCCTTTCACTTGACTAGTCGTGGAAGGGTGGATTTGATTTGTCGTTGGATTCACTTTTTTCCTCTGCTTTTCAGGTAAAGGAGATGTCTTGCAATCCCGAGAATGAAGTTATGCTAGAGCGGGAGCTGTCCGAGAAGAGCTCTTCGGAGGATATCAATTTTGACGAAACTACCGCTCCCTGGAATGCCGCCGAAACCTCCGCTCCCAGTAATACTGGGGAATAGTGGATTGCTGCTGAGCCTCAGGAGCATGCCTCCCTTTATTCCTTCCATACTCAGGACGTCTTCACGACGGTAGGGGTCAAGGGAGACTGGAAGGCCCATTTTCCTGAGGAGGACGAACGAATATGCTCGGCTTACGGAGATAGGTTCCCCATGTACGAGTTCGTTTTCAAGGAGATCGGGTTGAGGCTGCCCTTCATGGATTTTCAAGTGGCAGTTTTCGGACACCTAAACTTGGCGCCCTCTCAACTGCACCCGAACTCAATTGCCTTCATCTGGGCATTTGAGATTACATGCGGATTTTTGAAGATTGGATCCACTCTCCCCCTCTTCTTCACTGTCTTCCACCTCCAACGCCAGGTCATGGGGAGGTAGTTCGGATGGGTTTCCCTGAAGCAGGGGAGCAAATTACTTAAGGCCTTCTCTGAGTCCATTAGGACATTTAAGGAGAGGTATTATATATTGGATCATGTGTCGGAGAGGGCAAAAGACTCCACGTTCGCTTGGGAGATCCGTATGGATGAGAGCGGGGAACCCTTTATCGACGAGCAGGGCAAGTTAAAGGGGCATCAGGTGCTGAAGTTCCGTTTCTCCTGGAGTGAGGACCACTTCGCCCCGGAGACCTAGGAGTACATAGCTAAGCCACCCATGCTGGGAGAGGATGATCGAGCCAGCTACGACAAGCTGGTGGCTTTTATTGATGGCTTCCGCCCCGCCCAGTGAGTAACTAGGGGCGGGGACATCATTTATGAAGAAGATGAGGGGCCTAAGGTGGAGACTCGATATATTAATATGAAGGAGCTCCTCGAGTGCGGCACGCGCGAGGAGGCTCTGAAACTTTTGGGTAGCCATTTATTTCTTCTTAGCTTATTCGTATTGTTATTTTTCATTTACTAACGTGTGTCCGTTGTTTTGCAGGAAAATGTCCTCGGCCCAGGAGTGTTTGGTGAAGAGTGCCCAAACCAAGCTCAAACTGGGCAAGAAGATTGGGAAAAGCTATCTCGACGAGCAAGTGGTTCCGCCCCGGACGGGGTCGGGGACCTCTTCATCCGAAGTCGCTTCAACCCATACCTCCCCCTGCCGGTAACTTCAAGGCCCAAGCGCCCCCGGGCAGAGGGGGTCCTTGACCTTACCACCGAGGAGGAGAAGAGAAAATATGAGCTGCCTCCTTGCTTCCACAATAGGAGTTTCTTTGAAGGCTCATCCCTTTCACTTCATCGAGTAAAGTTTTTGGCGCTCGAGGAGTTGGACCGTCCGAGCAAGAAGACGCTGCTGGCCCAGGATGTCGCAGCCTTGATGAGGGTCTTGGGCATGGTGGTGGTCTACATTGAGGAAGGGAGCCTCCAAGAGGAGGAGTTGAAGAAGAGCCAGGCCACCATCGCGGATCTGAAGGGGAAGCTGAAGGATGCGAAGGAGGCGGCGAAAAAGTCTAAGGAAAAGCTGGTCGCGGTTACCGGGGAAAGGGATACCCTGGCCGTGGAGAAGAAAGCTACGGAGGACATGGTCGTTTCATTAAGGGTTGTCGCTGCTCCTGCTGAGGACGAAAGCGATGAGGTGAAGAGTCTGAAGACTCGAGCCGAGCTTGTTGCCCGAATCAGCCAAGCTGAGGAAGACTGCTTGGGGGCCGCCGATGAGGGCTTTAACAACACCGTGGAGAAGCTGAATGTTGCGAATCCCGGACTCGAGCTGTCTACCGAGTGGACCGGGTTTCTCAATAGTGTGGTGGATGGCCAGATTGTTGTCCCAGACTTCCTTAGATTTGGCGAGGAGCCTGAGCAGCCTGCCCACGGGGAGCCTCAACCTATGGGCGACTGATTTTCTCTTTTTAGTAGTTCCGGCCTGCGTGTCGTACATTGTAATTTCTTCTTTTTTGATGGGGCTTGGCCCCTTTTTAATGTAATTAGTACAATTGCGGTTCTCGTGGAAGTTTTATATTATAATATTTATTTTCGGCCGTGGTGGTCGGTTATGTTCGAATTGTTTTCGATGTTTGTGCATGCATGTTTTTACTTTGCTTAATTTTGCTAAGTGTCACACGCTGCTCGTCATTTGTGCCCGTCGTATGGGCTATTTTTATGAACGATTTTTGTTATGTTTCGGGGTTTGCTCGACCAATTGATGTTCAATAGTGAGGGGAACTGGTCGAAATGCTTGGGTAGTTTTCGGGCAAGAGAGCAGAGCTTAGGTCGCGTTTGTTGTCTGAGTTCCCGGCGTGAACTTCCCATCGCGAGTTGGGTGTTTTTCCTTTTGTGGTAAGTTGGCGACGGCGGGCTCGGTCGAGGGACCGCTGTCGGGCATGGGTTTTGCTTGTTCCAGAGCAAAAGCCTGCCTTGGTTTATTTTAGTATACAGCGCTTGTACCAGAGCGCACACTTCTGGTCGGTACACTATGCTCGTCGTGTCGACAAAACACGTCGACATTTGTGGCCTTAGAATAATATTGTTTTAGCTTTTTGGCGTTCCATGGTCGAGCGAGTTCTTTCCCGTTGAGATGTTCTAGGTAGTAGGCCCCATTTTCTGTTTTTGCTCGAATACGATAGGGTCCTTCCTAGTTTGCGGCGAGTTTGCCTTCACGAGAATCTTTGTGATTTCTCCTTAGGACGAGACTGCCCACTTGGAAATCTTGTCGTATAACTTTGAGGTTATGCCTGATTGCAATTTTTTATTTTAACGAGGCCTCACGAAGGGCTGCCCCTAATCGGACCTCTTCGACGAGATCGAGATCCTCCCTCAGTGCCTCGCTGTTGTTCTCCTTGTCCAGGGGAGCTTCAGTCCGCCTGTATTTTGACGGGGATCACCTCCTCGATCCCGTATGCTAAACAGAAAGGGGTTTCTCTGGTCGAAGAGTGGGGCGTAGTTCGGTAAGCCCAGAGCACGTTGTGCAGCTCCTCGACCCATTGTTTCTTAGTTTCGTCCAGTATTCATTTGAGACCTCGTAGGATTACCCTATTTGCTGCCTCGGCTTGCCAGTTCGTTTGTGGGTGCTCGAAGGACGTGAAGTGTTGTTTGGTGCCCAGTTGGGCGACGAACTCCTGGAATTTTTTATCCGTGAACTGTGTCCCATTATCACCGACGATTACCTTGGGAATGCCGAAGCGAGCAAGAATGTTTCACTTTTAGAAGCGGAGTATGTTTTGGGCCGTTATTTTGGCCAGAGCTTCTGCTTTTATCCACTTTGTAAAATAGTCCACGTCTACTATCAGGTATTTGTTCTGATTTGACCCTACGATGAACGATCCTATGATGTCCAGGCCCCACTACGCGAAGGGCCATGGGGAGGACATTTCTTTGAGCTCATTGGGCGGTGCCAAGTGCATGTCCCCGTGACGTTGGCATTTGTCACATTTTTTCACATGCTCCTTCGCGTCATGCTGGATGGTCGGCCAGTAATATCCTGCCTGTAGAGCTTTCCTGGCGAGGGATCTTCCTCCGAGGTGCTGGGTGTTGATTCCTTCATGGATTTCGCGCAGGACGTGGGCGACCATTTCTTTCTCAACGCATTTAAGGAGAGGGATGGAGAACCCTCTCCTGTAGAGATTATTTCAACCAGAACATAGGAACATGCTCTGCGTCTGACCACGCTGGCTTCTTTTGGGTCGGATGGTAGTTCGTCCCTGGCGAGGTAGTTGTAGACTGGGGTCATCCAGCAGTTGCTGTCGCCAATGACGTGTATGTCGAGGGTCGGGGGAGTTCTCTCGATGCTAGGTCGAGGAAGTACCTCCTGGATGGTGGATTTGTTTCCTCCCTTCTTTTTTGTGCTCGCCAGCTAAAGCTAGTGGGATTATACTTGAGTGAACCGCACACTCAAAGATACAACAGGGTCGCCACCGAACTTTATTTAGTCCCAAAGGACAAGGAAAATATCGATAAAACCCAAGGGGAAGAGAAACGGGTAAGGGGGTCGATTATGCGAAAGGAAGGTATTATCACCTTACGCATCCGTCGTACTCGACGGGAAGCATTTCGCTTGCTTATAGGCTTGGATGGGTTATCTATCTAAAGGCTTCTAGCTAAAAGAAGGAGGAGAGAGAAGAGAAAAGAGAAAGAAAGAAGAGTGCTCGCGGAGGATTAGGGCCCTCGTGCCTACGTACCCTCATAGTGCAATGGGGAAATCAGAGCTCCGTAGTTCATGGAACCAGGGAAAGGAAAGAGGAAGGAGCGGAGAATGTGGCTCGCCAAGATTTTGCAATCTCGTGCCTATGTATCCTCATAGTGCAATGAGGAATTCAGAGCCTACGTAGTTCGGGGAACAAAGACAGAAAAGAGAGGAAAACGGTGTCAAAACCAAGAGCAAAAAAAAGGAGAGAAAACTCCGCTGGGGATTCAAAAGAATTGGTGTCAGAACCAAGAAAGAAGGGCAAAGGAAAAGATATTAACTGTGTTGAGGATAAAGTGCAAGAATGACGTCGAAACCAAGAAGATAAAGGAGCAGAAGAATAATAGTGACTCTACTGGGGAGGAAATGATAAAGAATGACTATGTTGGGGATCAGAGGGCTAGCGACCCTACTTGGGACCAACAAAGGAGATGATGTTGAAACCAAGAAAAAAAGGATTCAGTATATTAACTGAATGACAGTGGTTAATCAAAGAAAAAGAAACTAAAACTCTGTGGGGAAAAAGGGTTTGGTGTCAACAGGCAGGCTGTGATAAACCAAAAAAGAAGAGAGTACTGAACCAAAAGAACGTGTTTGACTCTGAAGTGAATTCGGTATATTAACTGATAAATAATGGTTAACCGAGGAAAGAAAATATTGCAACTCCCCGGGGAGAGAAGGTTTAACAGATAGATTGTGATCAACCAAAAGAACGGGTGTAGAATCAAGCGAAGGTTGTGACTCAAATGACGGGTGTGGAACCAAGCGACTGACTGAACAAGCAGTACTTGACCAACAAAAAGGGGTTTTTGAACCAAAAGAAGGTTGCTAACCGCTGGGGATTCGGTGTTAACGGAAAGACTGTGCTTGACCGAAAAGGAAAATGAGTGATTAACCAAGAGAAGGTGATTAACTCGGAAAGAACTCAGTATGTTAATAGATAGACTGTGGTTAACTGAGAAAAAGGGTAAATTGGTGTTTTAACTGACAGGCAGTGGTTAACCAAACAAAGGGAGAAGAACCAAGAGAAGGTTACAAACTCCGCTAGGGTTTCAATGTTTAACAGGAAGACTGTGTTTAACCGAAGAAAAAGATTGCGACTACAGGGGAAAAAGAGAATTGGTAATAACAGTATGACTGTGATTAACCAAAAGGGACAAATGATCACGACTCTGGTGGGGAATCAATGAACAATTTTTGATCAGAAGAAAATATGTTGAACCAAAAGGAGATTGCTAACCCAGAGTGACAAAGATTTTTAACCAAGGAAATGATGATTGATCAAAAGAGATTGAAAGGGGAAAAAGTAATCAAGGATCGACTCGAATGAGGATTGAGAGACACTACAACTTGGAGATAAAGACGATTATTCCAGGCATAGGGTCATTCGTCCCTTACCCAAAATAATCAAGGTGAGTGTAGGAATTCTCCACTCCCATCTCTTCTCTAGCACCAAAGTATAGTGCAAAAATTGAAACGGACAACATAACAACGCCAATTTGTACAGTGCTCTAGTGCGTCGTGCGAAACTCTGGCTCAGCAGAAGATCAAGAGAACAAGGCTCTAAAGGATCCTAAAGAGAGGGGAAAGGGAGAATCAATTAATCGAAACATGGTTTCGATCAATTGATCAACAGGAATGAGCAAGCCAAAAACTCTTTCACAAGTCGAAAGATCGTCAAAGCAAAGTGCGAGTTAATGATTGTACATGATTAAATTTGCTCAATAAAGAACAAACTTAATGTGATCAAGGAAGAAATTGCAAAGGCAGTACCAAATGTTAATTAGCATGCATCACAAATCATGTTAACATGTGAACAAAAGTGTGCAAGAATCAACATGTTCAAACAATGTCAAGTACACAAACAATTACAAGAATCGATAAATCGTGCATCGAAATATTGTAAGCATGCTTCAATCAGAGGCTTAACAACACCTAAAACATTCACAAATATCAAGTATATTAATCCATGGAAGTTAGATGAGGAAATGATGTCAAACAAGCTTGAAAATGCACAAAAATGGCACTCTGTTACAGTGGTAATCGATTACCACATGCAGGTAATCGATTACCTGCTTGAAAATAGCAGAATTAGTGAAAATTTGAGCAGAGTAATCTATTACCCTCATATAGGTAATCGATTACCACTGTAATAGTGGCAAAAAACAGCTTTTCAAAAAGCAGTTTCAGCACCTAATCACTTATCCAAACTACAACTTGCTATGGTATGACTTTGTGCACGAAAATTACATCATGTATGAGCATTTAAGCACAAATTCAAAGCATTAAACATGAAGATCAAAGATCCAACAATCACATGATTCATCGAATCGAAAAGCTATCAAAACTACATCGTAAATGCGCGAAAGTGATCGAAACAGTAGATTAAGCAAAGAATAACCAACCTACAAGGCGGAGATTTGCCTTGGATGTTGTTGCAAAGGAAATGTGATGAAAATAAGTGAAGAAAACCAGAGAATTCTGCACTTGCACTTCGAACCGTAGCGAAACCGAGTAAAATGCGATAAAAAATACGTATGATGATATGACTATGAGGGAAGTTGGTGCACAAAATTTGAAAAAAATGTGTATATAGATCTCGAATATAATACATTAATTTTTAGTTGGTCTTGGATGAGAACTCTAATTGATGTGAAATATAATAAATATTGATTATGTATTCAATTTTGTCTGATTTTTTTAATCACTTATATTCACAATTAGCATTTATGTAAATTTTCAACAAAAAGCATAATTATTATCCATAACACAAGTGAATTAATTAATCTATGATTAATGATATTCATTAAGTTTGTTTTGACAAAAAAAAATTGACTTAATCTACTATAAATAAAATATAATAAAAAAAGTTACTATAAATAAAAATTGTATAGAAGAGTAATAAGATGCCAAAAATAATATACTATAAAGTTATAAAGCATTTAATTTAGTTATGATAGTTAATTTTATATAAAACAAAAATGATGAATACGATTATTTATTATCATTTACTACAATTTTTCTTTCACATAAGACAATATACATATCTTAGATTATTGGCATGTGTATAATTTTTTTTTTGTAAATGCATATAATAATATGACTATGAGGGGAATTGATGCACAATATTTGAAAAAAGATGTGTGTATAGACCTCGATCATGGTACACTAATTTCTTGTTGGTCTAGGATGAGATATTTCATTTATTGATGCAAAATATAATAAATATTGATAATATATTAAATTAAGTCCAAATCTTTTTAATCAATTATACTCTCAATTAGCATTAATATCAATTTTCAACAAAAAAATCATGATTATTATTTCCACAATATCTTCCTTTATGCATATACTTTTTATCCTATCAAATTTATATTTTTAATTATTATAAAAAAATCTTTAAATTCCAATTAATAATTGTCTATTTTATATTAATAATTATTTAATTAACATATTAATATCTTCATTAATATTATTTATATTGAAGGATTTGTAATCATAAATAAAATTGACATCCTTAATAGTTTGAGATGGTCTTTTGACCCTAAAGATCCACTTCAAGCCAGCCAAATTACTTCAGATGGAAAGACTTTTACTGTGATTTTGCTATTCTCACTGTTGTTTTAAACATGCAATATGATGTTGCACAACCAGAAAGTAATGAATTTGCAATATGCATATTTCTTTCCAATCTTAGATAATCGATCAAATATGATATTGCACAACCAGAAAATAATGAATGTATAAGTTTTGAGAGGAAAGTTAAAAGTCTTTCTATAACAACTTTTGTGTCAATGCAAGGTATTCATAAAAAAAAATGCTCCATTCACAAATATGTCACCGCTCCTCGTAATAACTTCGCGCATTAAACTCCAACTGTAGCCCAAATTGAAAAAGTCATGAATCAGCCACTTTTAAGTACACTACCAAAATCACTGCATACACAAAATAAGCATTTAGTCTCTATGTTAGACTATTGTCGCATATGCGAAAAACAACCGGCGAGAAACTAGAACTGAAGAGTCGCCACCGAACGTTATTTATCCCGACGCAGGGCAAGGAAACGATCAAAGAAAATCTCAACAAAGGGAAATGAATGGTCATCGTAACCATAGCCTGGGTTCGGGAGTCGGTTACGCGAGAGGAAGGTATTAGCACCCCCTCGTGTCCATCGTACTCGATGGGATTCACGCTTGTTGTTATCGATCAAAGGGTGTAGGTTATCTGAAGCTCAATTGCTAATTGGAAACGGAAAAGAACGGGAAACAGAGAAACAGGGGAAGAAAAGAAAAGGTGACTCGATAGGACATCACCGTCCTAGGCCTACGTATTCCCTCCGGAGCGAGAAAGTCAGAGTCAACGTAGTTTGGTGGACTACGGTTTTGTGGGGGAAGTTTGCTCGCCAAGACATCGCGTCTCGTGCCTATGTATCCTTAATCGTACCGGAAGGAGGAAGTAAGAGCAATCGTAGTTTGACCTAACAGGGTCGGTTTTGTTTTGTGTTTTTTTAGTGGAAGACGCCAACGTTCGCGTTCCAGCAGTTTAGGTGTTGTCGCTCGTTGTATGGAGTCTTACTCGTTTACCTGTTTGCGGTAGAACAGAAATGACGTGTCCTTTAAGAATGGAGTGAGGGAGATGAGAAGAGAAAATGATTGTTTGTCTTTGTTTTTTTTGCAGAAAGTGTTTTGATTTATTGTTTGTAACTCATATTGCACTAAAGTCTATGACATAGGAACGAATGCGTCGCATGGTCGTCCCCAACAGGACGTACGTTAAACACTCTAGAAAGACGAAGGGAGACCCTCTCCCTTTCATTTCCCATGTACTTAAAGCTCATGGCATACAATACTTATTGCCTCTATTACATGTTTTTGATTTTGCTTTGAGATGAGAGAAGAGAACTCAAAGTTGAAAGAAAAATGCTAAGGAGAAACTAGGTCCTAACATTATCATACAATGATGGCCCTATGGTTGAGGTAAGAAAGGGAATTCTACCTAATGTTAGCATACATTGATTAACTCCTAATGTCTATCCTAATCCAAAGATTAAGTTGGATTAAGGAAGCCTAAGGGAATATGCAAAAGCGAATCTAAGACTTAAACAAGTCTTGAGATTTAAGGGAGAAGGAAGAAGTAAGAGATGAAATACAAGTGATACAAGGGTGATATAAGCATGTAAATAGTACGGACCAGAACCTACAACATGTATTAAAGTGTACAAATGACTTCAAGTAGTCATGGAAATGTCATGCTAAAATATCTTGAAAAGTTGCACAAGTTTGCACAAGTTTGCATAAGTAGTATGTTCTTTTACACAAAGTATGAACAAACATGGAAGTAAGCATACAAATCAGAAATGAATGTATCTTTAGGTGTCCATAATTGGTTTCAATTCATCATGAAAGTATTCAAGTTATTGCACTTGTGGAAATTACAACAATTAAGGTACCAAATCAACACCCAACATCTTTTAGGAACTTGTAACTTGTAAACAAAGTAAAAGGTGCAACATATAAACCATGTAAGCATGTGTAAGCATCAAGGTCAGAGGTGAAATTATATAAACAAGAGCTTCAAGTCATCATGGAAATGTCATACAAGTTACAACAAATGCTCTTTCAAAGTTCAACCAAAATATGCAAGCAAAACAAATCTTATAAGCATGTTATTTAGCATACAAGCAAAAGGGAAGGAAAGGCATGACCAAGTGGCATTCAAGTGTCTAGGTCAGAGGTGTATGACCTTGTAAAGCATCTCAAATGAATCTTAAAACAAGTGTTCCAATGTATCCAAACAAGTGAGTACAAACAATAGGCATTAGGAAGCATCATTCATGTTATCATTCATACACAAGCGACCATCAACCAAATGCATAAGAAATGACCTACAAATACATGTGGGCAGGCCCTATGTCATTTTATAATAATTATGAAAAGGTGCACAAGATGTTCCCAAAAGAGGGATGTATAAAGGCATGAGCAAGCCAAAGTGTTCCACCAAACATTAAGCACTCACATTAAGTGCATTTAAAGCATATGAATCATGAATTCACACAACATTCTACATGTCTCAATTAGGCCTCAAAATAAACTCATGTGGTTGCTCTAAATCATTCCCAAAGTTGGCTTGAAGGAGCCTCATACAAATCTCAAACTATGACTTAAACCCAAGTGTGCTCACATACACATGTTCAACTTGACAAATAGGTGAAAAATATGAGAAAGCCTTTAAAAAATGTGATCAATTAATCATGCCATCCTCAAGTCAGTAGGTACTTGAATACAAGAGATTGAACCAAAAAGATGCAGTAAGAATGCTCAAACAAATGCAAAGATTAAGCATGGTCTCATTAATGATCATATAAGCACAAATCTCAAAATGATGTTCAAAACCAACTTAAAACACATGAGCTATACATCAACCAGCCGTCAACATGTCAAGTAATCAAATACCAAAAAACATGCCAAAAATCATGGCCAAAAGATTAAGGGAAGGTCCCATTAACATGCTCGGATTG
This sequence comes from Lathyrus tuberosus, assembly GCA_022829125.1. Taxonomy (NCBI): domain Eukaryota; kingdom Viridiplantae; phylum Streptophyta; class Magnoliopsida; order Fabales; family Fabaceae; genus Lathyrus; species Lathyrus tuberosus. The sequence continues at coordinate 3,226,961 of JALAZF010000193.1, forward strand.
CAAGATATGTCAAAGGAAACACACCTCATACAAAAAATCATGAAAAATATCAGAACACCTTAAAATGACAAATAAAGTTCATAGAAAATGAATTAACATGATCAAGAAGCCCCATGAATTAATTTGGAATTTTATGAGGGGTCTAGATATTTTTAAAGTTAGATTTTGAAACGTGTATATGAAAGAATTAGAAAACACGAAAAGAAAAATGGGGGGGGGGGGGGGGGGTGCACGCACAGTAATAACCTAACTCAATTCTTTGGGCCGCATGCATAGGGGGGCGGATAGAAATACGAATTAGGACCAACAAGCTCAAGGCCAGAGGGCACACGGTGATCTTTCATGATCTACCAATCAATTTGAACCGTACGATTGATCTTATGGAACCAAACGAAGGGTCTGGACCCGCGGGTATATGGTAACTACCATGAGAGCACACACATGGCGCTAAGGAAAAGGCTGACCGGACGGTGACACGTGTCCACAGTGGCAGCACATGTCACCGCCGGAGAGGACCGTCACCAACACCTTATCCTCATCTTCCATCTTCTTAATAAACACGGTGGGTGAGCATAATATGCTCAGAACATGAAACACTTCTTTCACCTATCCTTCTTCTAACCTATCTTTCTCTCTCTACAAATTCATGCCCGTCGGAACCCTAAACACGGCGGAGAAGGCGGTGGCGTGCGGTGGCCGCCGCCGTCCCTCTCCGGCCAACCACCTCCAATCAAGAAATAACGAACACCAACCCTCACTCAATTTTCACCCTTATTCCCAATCCGGCGATGGTTTTCTCAAAAGCTCAACCAAACGGCGAAATCGAAACAGAGAAGGCGAATGCGTTCGTACCTTGATCGCGTTATGACGCCGTCTGTTCTTGGCTCAACTTGTGCGTGGATTCTTGCTGTGAGTCCAACTTATTTTCTTGATTGTGCAGATGGAGGGTTGAAGGCCTTTGTTAAATAGTGAGTGGTGGACATATTTTTCATTATCCACTTGGAAAATCAAAGATAAAAAGAAAAAGAACTGAATTCTCATTATCAGAAAAATAAATCTGTTAATTACAGAAAGTACAAAGATAGTAAATAAATAGAAGTGGAAAAAACTAATTGGCCAATAGCATGCCAATACAATAGCCTAACGGTAACAAACCAAAGTAGAAGGAATAACTAAGAGATGGGCTTAGGTTAATTGGGCATATTTTCTTCAACAGCCCCCCTCAAACTGGAATGGATGTTCAGCAATCCAAGTTGGGAAACACAGGAAGAAAAAGGACCAAGGTGAAGCGGTTTTGTAAACAGGTATGCGACTTGGTTGGCAGTGTCAATAGGCATGAGGTGAATGATCTTGGCTTGAATCTTGTCGCGCACAACGTGGCAATCCATTTCGATGTGTTTAGTGCATTCGTGAAAAATCGGGTTGGAGGCTATGTAGATGGCACTTTGATTGTCGCAGAATAATGTGACAGGTTGAGTATGAGGAATCCGGAAGTCGTGCATGAGGTATAAGAGCCACTGAGCTTCGCAAGTGGTGTTAGCAAGGGCTCGGTATTCAGCTTCTGATGAAGAACGTGATACAACGAGCTGCTTTTTGGTTTTCCAACTGATTAAGTTATCGCCGAGGTAGAAACAAAATCCGGTAATGGACCGTTTTGTTGTTGAACAAGTGCCCCAATCTGAATATGAGAATCCTGTGAGTGTGTGGGAAGAATTGCATTTGAAGTATAGTCCTAGAACTGGTGCAGATTTGAGGTACCGTATAGTTCTTTGAGCAGCCATTAAGTGAGTTTGTGTCGGGTTGGCCATATGTTGGCTTAACCTGCAGACAGAAAATACAATATCAGGCCTAGAATGAGTGAGGTATAATAGTTTACCTATGATTCTTCTGAAGACAGAGGGTTCATCCAGAGGTGTTTCATCAAGATTCTTAAGTTTTGTGTTGGGATCCATTGGTGTAGAGGCAGGTTTGGCTCCGAAAAGGCCAGTTTGCTGTAGTAAATCCAAGCAGTATTTTCGTTGGCATAACGTGATTCCTGTAGATGATCGGGCAATTTCAAATCCAAGGAAATAACGAAGATGTCCAAGGTCTTTGATGCTAAACTGTTTATCAAGGAGTTGTTTGATATGATTAATTTCATTGATAGAATTGCCTGCAAGAATCAAATCGTCAATGTATACGAGAACAACAGTAAATGTAAGATCAGATGCTTTAGTAAATAATGAATAGTCAGCTTTGGATTGAGTGAAATTAAGGTTGAAAAGAGTGTGAGTTAGCTTGTGATTCCACTGCCGACTTGCCTGTTTCAATCCATAAATAGATTTATTTAATTTACAAACCATGTTAGGTGGGACAGAAAGGCTAGGTGGAGGTTTCATGTAAACCTCTTCTTCAAGGTCACCATGAAGAAAGGTCGTGTTAATGTCTAATTGATGTAAATGCCAGTTGTTAGTGGCAGCAATAGATAATAAAAGATGAATGGTAGTCATTTTAATGACAGGACTAAAAGTTTCTAAATAATCGAAACCTTCGGTTTGATTAAATCCCTTAGCTACAAGGCGAGCCTTGTATCTCTCAATGGAGCCATTTGGAAGGTATTTCAGTTTAAAAATCCATTTACATCCAATAGTTGTTTTATGAGGGGGTAAAGGAGTAATGTCCCAAGTGTGGTTGGCATTGAGAGATGCAAGTTCAGAATTAATAGCTTGTCGCCAATTTGGGTTTTTGATGACAGCTGAATAAGTAGTTGGTTCTTGAATAGAAGAGATTTTCAAGTTAAATAATTTATGTGTAAGAGATAAATTATCATATGATATATAGTCAGAAATATTGTAGGGATGCGTACCTGTCATGTGAGTAGAATCTAAAGTTGTACCTTGAAGTAAAGCGCAATGGTAATCCTGCAAATATGAAGGTTGTTTTGGGATTCTAGCAGATTTTCTAAGATTGGTAGATGGAGCAATCTCAGTGTTGACAGGTTCAGGTGAAGGAACAGTAGGGGATGTAGGAGGGGAATTATCAGGGGGATTATTAGAAGGCCTGGGAGAACTAGAATTGGAAGAAGGGAGAGGCTGATCAAATGAGTAATCAAGGTTGTCATCTTTGTGAATGGTATATTGGTTTAGTGTGCTGGTATGGGCCTGGTGTATGAGATTTGTAAGGGAATATATGTTCATAGAACTTAGTATCTCTAGACACGAGAATGTTACGGGTGTGAATATTGTATAAAACAAAGCCTTTAACTCCTTGTTTGACACCTAAAAAAATGCACTTTTGGGATCGAGAATCAAGTTTGGTCCTATGAGTGGGGAGACTGCAAGCATACACGAGGCAGCCAAAAGTTTTAATAGATTCATATGTAGGGACAGTGTTGTATAGTCTAGTGAAAGGGCATGTGTTGTTAAGTAATTTGGATGGAAGCCTATTGATAATGTGAACATCATATGAAAGGGCATAAGACCAAAATAGTTTAGGAAGACTAGCCTGAAATAGGAGAGCCCTAGTAACCCCTAACAGGTGTTGATGTTTTCGTTCAACAAGACCATTCTGTTGGGGTGTGTAAACACATGAAGTTTGGTGTTGTATTCCATGATGAGAGTAGAAATCTTTAAAAAAAAATTCCTTACCATTATCTGTTCTTATAGCTTGAATATTCATTATTTACTAAAGCATCTGATCTTACATTTACTGTTGTTCTCGTATACGTTGACGATTTGATTCTTGCAGGCAATTCTATCAATGAAATTAATCATATCAAACAACTCCTTGATAAACAGTTCAGCATCAAAGACCTTGGACATCTTCGTTATTTCCTTGGGTTTGAAATTGCCCGATCATCTACAGGAATCACGTTATGCCAACGAAAATACTGCTTGGATTTACTACAGCAAACTGGCCTTCTCGGAGCCAAACCTGCCTCTACACCAATGGATCCCAACACAAAACTTGAGAATCTTGATGAAACACCTCTGGCTGAACCCTCTGTCTTCAGAAGAATCATAGGTAAACTATTATTCCTCACTCATTCTAGGCCTGATATTGTATTTTCTGTCTGCAGGTTAAGCCAACATATGGCCAACCCGACACAAACTCACTTAATGGCTGCTCAAAGAACTATACGGTACCTCAAATCTGCACCAGCTCTAGGACTATATGTAATGCCCTGATTTGTTTAATTGCATTTATTTATTTCATTTATGTGAATTTTGTGAAATGTGTGAAATTATTGTATTTTACCTGCTAATTGAGTTAATTGGTTAATTCCCCTGATAGGTAAAATATTTGCAATAAATTATAATTTCTTTTCAACTTTTATTTCCCGAAATATATTTCATCGGTATGATTATGTTTTATCGCATTTTGAGAACGTTTGGGAGATATTTGAGCGTGGGGGCAAAATGGTCATTTGAGTAGTTAGATATTTTAGAAAAATTATATATTTTTATAAATAGAGATTTGAGAGAAAAGAGAGTATTTTAAGGTAACTCTAATAATTGATCAATTGGTATTAGAAGACAAAATATCAATTGGAGATATTTTACCCTATTGGATTTATATTATATAATAAGTATTATATATATATATATATATATATATATATATATATATATATATATATATATATATATATATATATATATATATATATATATTGGTTAGAAAGAGAGAAAAAGGAAAAAGTTAGAAAAGAAGAAGAAAAACAGAGAGAAAGAAGAGAAGGAAACGTGGGAAAAGAGAGAAGAAGGGGAAGAAGAGAAAATCATCAAAACAAGCTTGATCTTCGATTAATCGGGTAAGGGTGAGAAGTTTCGATTATATTTCGATTGTATATGTATATGTATGTGCTGTTTGTGTTTTGTTTGGTTGAAATATATAATTTTTCTTATTGGTTGGATTGAAGAACAAATGTGTAGAATCGATGTTTTAACGGTTAGAATTTGGAATAGATTGTGTAGAATAGCCGAGTAATGTTTGGGTTTAATCGGGAATACTCGTTGGTATGATTTATGGAGTTTTGGATTGAGTTACATAGTTTGTGAGAGTTAGGGCATTAATGATGAATGGTGAGAAATTGATGTTTTCACGGTTGGAAGGGGGAATAAATTGTGTAGTATAGTCGGGTGATGATATGATTTACTCGGGTAAACTTGTTGGTATGTTTCCATGGGTGTTGATTGAGTTTTGGAGTGTGAATGTATTGGTAAATTATGTTTCAAATTATTTCAAAAATGGAAAATGTGTTGGATGGCTTTTTAATAGTGAAAATATTGTAGTATTTCAAATTCTGAGATCACAGCTTTTTACGGAATCGAAATCGGAGGTCCGGAAGGCATTTAACGGCCGAAAACTGAGTTTTTAGCAAAATCTGCACATCGTGCGCTAACCCCCTGCAACTGTGCGTCGACTCATGATTTCATGCGCTGACCCGGGCGAAATTCCCAGGTTCATGCGCTGACCCCCAAGCTTCATGCGTCGGCGCATCATCACAGGTTTTCCAAAATGTCCGATTTTGTTTTCCTCATAACTTTTGAACCGTAAGTCCGTTTTGATCCCCGTTTGAAGCGTTGGAAAGCTAATGAAAATTTCTTTCTATTAAATATGGTTTGGAGGGTAAAAGATGATTTAATTAATTCGTGTTTTTGGAAAATAGTCGGGTTATCGGGTTTTTATCGCGTACAATGTGTGCGATTGATGTGTTATCATGCTATATGCTTTTATTATGTAACGTGTAGCTTGTGGGCCGTTATATGATGTGAATATACATGATGGAATGTTGTGATGATGGTTTATGGCTTTATGACAAACATGTGCATTGTTTTGGATGTGAATCATACAATAGTGCATTGATGTGAATGTATATAGATTGTATGTGATTGTATGAGATGAATGCATGAATATATTGTGAATATGTATGCATTTCAAGAATGTCTTGAGTCATTTTGTATGTGAAGCATAGTGATGTACATTCTTGTGTTGAGTGATTCTAATGAGAATCCGTTGTAACGTCGTGTGCCTATGTGAGGTGTGAGCGATGATTACAAACGATTGTGTGCCTAGGTGAGGTGTGAGCAATCGGGTCGTGTGCCCGTGTGGGGTGTGAGCGATCCATAAATGATGTTGTTGTGTGGCAAAATACATTGTTTGATTGAATATCAATGTATGCTGTTATGATGTGTTGTGGGTAGCCTTTGTGGTGTGAATCCCTTGTGGAAGTAATTATGATTATATGATTGTTGTGGTTTGTGATGATATGCATTGTTTATGTGAAATTCCAATGTATGTGGTTGGTGGCCTTTATGGTTGAAATGCATTGTTTGAATTGTTTTCAATGCATGAATAATGATGATGAGTTGAAATATATGCATGATTATGGTTGCATATATGTGTGAAGATGCATTTGATTGTCATGAGTTCTTGGGTGTCAAGCATCATGATATGCATCTTGTAATGTCGTGTGCCCATGTGGGGTGTGAGCGACAGATTGGTTCCAGAGGGAACCCGCTATAACGTCGTGTGCCCATGTGGGGTGTGAGCGATGATTATAGACGATCGTGTGCCCATGTGGGGTGTGAGCGATCGGGTCGTGTGCCCGTGTGGGGTGTGAGCGATCCATAAACATTGTGCGCCTAGGTGAGGTGTGAGCAATGAGTGAACATTGTAGGCCCGACGGGGAGTTACATTGGTAACGAGCGATGGTTCCAATAAGTTCCTGAGTGAACTTGAGATGATTGAGTCGGTACCGCATTGCATTTGCATAGAGTTGTGAGTCGGCCTCTATGATTTGCATTTATCATCTTTATAATTGTGCATTGATGAATAAACATGAATATGTATGTTTATGGGAAATGATAAGAATTGTGAAAGTATGCATGATGAATATGCTTGGTTTTGTATATATATACATTGTGATGTATATGAGTGAGTTGTGATGAATTGTGGTGAGAATTGTGAATAGATGCATTATGTGTGGGAAATCATGATTTGATCTATTATGTGTGATATGTTTTGTATTCGTGGCATGCTATATGTGTTAGTATGTGATGGTATGGGTGAGATGATTTATACATGTGTTTGAATGCGTGTTTGCATATTATTATGCAATCTTGATTTTAGTTGTTATTTCTCACCCTTCTGCTGTGCTTTATTGCTCTATGAGGCAATTGCAGATTAATGTCTTGGAGGCTTTTGTGGAGATTAGTCCTCCGTCCTTTGTCGTCTGTCTGCTCTGATACGTAGCACGAGAGTCGGGGAACGATTATGTTATATATGTATATAATTGTGGAATATATTTTTGTATTACTTGTGTATGTGTACTTTGACGTTATAAACCATTTATTTTGTAAAACAAGTTGGTTATGGATCTTTCGCTTTATTCCATAATTGACATTTCCTTTATATGGAAAAAGTTTCCCCTTGAGGGTATTCAATTGTTTGTGTTATGTATCAAATATATGAGCAGGGATTGTGTTTTATTTATTTAAATGTGGCATCCTTGTTTCTGTCGGAAAAATAAATTTTTAGTTACTCTGATTTTATTTATGTATTATTTATTCGCGATGGGAATTGGGGTGTTACATTAGTGATATCAGAGCAGGTCGGTCCGTCCGGCCAAGTTGTTGAGTCTGTGTGGCATGACAGTTGAATACTGTCGTTGTTGTTTGTTCCTTAGTACGTGATATGTGTGTGAAACACTGTCAGTGCTTTCTGGTTTTTCTAATCCTTTGTCTTCAGGATTAGGAATGAGATAAGTGGGGGAGAAGCTGGGACTTCCCCAAGTTGCTTCGGTTGTGGAGCGTTGGCTCAGTGTGCCGTTGGTTGCCAGAGTGTAAGTGTTGTTTGGATAGTGTTGTTCCCGGTTCCGGAGGGAATGCGGAGGTAAGGTTTTTGTCAACTAAGGATTTGTGCCGTAGGTAGTTTTGTGCATGAGATGTAAGTAATGCTATTATAGTTTGGTAAAGATGGTTTATGCCCCATCATGATTGTCGACTGTCTATTGGCAAATTGAGGAACTGATCACCCTTAATCTCTTGTTGATAGTAGACGGGAATTATGTTGGATGGAATAGACGGGTCTTTTCGGCTTTGATAGTATGTGCAATGAATTGTTTGGAATTAAGGAAAGGGTTACGAATTGTTTTGTTGAGTCGATGAAGATTCTTATACTAGAAGATGAGACGGATTAGAGGTTTTGGTATGTTGGTCCAGTTGGTAAGTTTTGAGAGAAGATTGTGAACTCAAATTGGGCGAAGGTAAGGATTTGAGGTTTGGATCTGCTAAGTAAGTAAAAGAACTTTTAGGAAGTAAAACTCGGATGGAAAGAGCGGTTGAAAGATTTACTGGAAAAAGGGATTTGTGAGACCAAGTGTGTCGTCTTAGAGAGCTCCAGTATTGATAGTAATACAAGGGAATGATGATTGAATGGAATAACAAGCAGGATGTGTATGATGGTATTGAGGCTATGGAAAGCGAAACTTAGAGTACTGGAGAGGGTTGGAGTCTTTGGAATTTTAGAGCATTAATGGAAATTTTGAGAAAACCTTAAGTGTGGATGTAATATTTGAGAGTTCTTTTGGGATAGTTGTTGCTACACGTGGGGATTTATGAGAATTTGGACTGTTAAAAGAAGAACTTGGGTATGGATTACTAACAGTGGAATAAGGTAACGATTGAGAATAAGTGTCCACTTTCATGATTAGATAACTGAAATAGTTTGGTTGAGGTTGAGTGGGATTGCAATTGTTCGGATTGTTTGATAAGAGTGGTGAATTGTGTGAGTTGAGGCTTGATCGATTTAATGTGATTAGATATGTTTGTTATCATTGGGATAGGCTGATATTTACTCGGTTAAGCTTGTATGTGAGCAACCAGTTACCCAGTGGAAGAATTTTGCAAGAACTTTAAGAATTTATATCTTTTGGAATTTGGTTGGGCATTACAATGCTCAGTGAGGTTATTTGGTGTTAGTAATGCGTCTGTAATGTTTGTGGAGTAGGGGAATTGTATCTTCTGTATTTAATTGGATAAGTTCGTGGTGGTTTTGATTGAGGTAAACTCAGAGGAAGAACAGGTAGAGTGTTTGAGATTTGAATCACAAGTGTTGAAAAGAGACGAAGTTTTATGCTAAGTTATTCAAGTGAGAATTTTGGTTGAAAATGTTAGTTTTCTTGGATATGTTATTTCTGAGGATGGTATTTATTGTGGATTCATCGGAAGTAGATGCAGTTCTACAATGAGAGGTTCCGAAGTTAGTTAAGGAGATTAGAAACTTTTGGGCTCAGTTGGTTGTTACAGAAGGTTATGGAAGACTTTGCTAAGTTCGTACTTCTGTGATCTCAGTTGGCTTGCAAGAGGGTAAAGTTGTGGCTTATGCTTTACGACAATTGAGGATTCACAAAAGGATCTATACTATTCTGGATTTGGAATTAGTCGCGGTTGTATTGTGTTGGAAAATTTGGAGGTATTATTTTTATGGTTCTCGGCTCGAAGTGTTTGGTAATCGCAAGAGTTTAAAGTACTTGATTGGTTTGAAGGAATAAGGTATGAGACAATGAGGATGGTTAGAATTTGTGATGAGTTATGAATTTAATTGGAATTCGTGGAGAGTTATGAATTTGGCTTGGATTATCCTTTGGGGAAAAGCTGAGGTTGTGCCTGATGAGTTAAGTCGAAAGTTCTATGTATGTCTGTTTTGATGGTCCGAGAATTAGAATTATTTGAGCAGTTCTGAGACTTGTGTCTGGTGTGTGAGGTAACGTAGTAGAGTGTGAGGTTGAGTATATTGAAAGTGAACAGTGATTTTTGGAGAATATGAGGAAGAGTTAGACTTTGGTCGTGAGATTGGTAGTTTTGACGGTTACGAGTAATCAAAGTGGCGCAGCGGAAGCGTGGTGTGGCGCATTTCGTATATGCGTGCGTGACTTATAAGAGTTCATAAGTTGAATATTGGAATATGTAGGAGTGATGAAACCATTGGACGTTTCAAAATGAAAGTGATAAGTGGAAGGTTTCAATATTAATCAGGTACTAATATGTAGATGGATGTTTTGGTTATATGTTCGATTGGTGAATGTAGCATTGTTGTAATATTGTTGTGTGGCAAGGATGTTGGTATTCTGGTTTTGTTGATGTTGTTGAGACGTTGTTGGGTCGTGGAACTTTATGTTCTTGTTGTGTTTCGATTCGAGAGTGAACCTGTGTGTGTTCGTAACTCGGGTATTATTTAAGTTGTGTGTTGGTCGGATGCGAGAGTCGTATCCGGAGTTGTTCGTATCAGTTATATTTTCGAGGAAGAAAATGTCTAAGTGGGGGAGAGTTGTAACACCCCGATTTGTTTAATTGCATTTATTTATTTCATTTATGTGAATTTTGTGAAATGTGTGAAATTATTGTATTTTACCTGCTAATTGAGTTAATTGGTTAATTCCCCTGATAGGTAAAATATTTGCAATAAATTATAATTTATTTTCAACTTTTATTTCCCGAAATATATTTCATCGGTATGATTATGTTTTATCACATTTTGAGAGCGTTTGGGAGATATTTGAGCGTGGGGGCAAAATGGTCATTTGAGTAGTTAGATATTTTAGAAAAATTATATATTTTTATAAATAGAGATTTGAGAGAAAAGAGAGTATTTTAAGGTAACTCTAATAATTGATCAATTGGTATTAGAAGACAAAATATCAATTGGAGATATTTTACCCTATTGGATTTATATTATATAATAAGTATTATATATATATATATATATATATATATATATATATATATATATATATATATATATTGGTTAGAAAGAGAGAAAAAGGAAAAAGTTAGAAAAGAAGAAGAAAAACAGAGAGAAAGAAGAGAAGGAAACGTGGGAAAAGAGAGAAGAAGGGGAAGAAGAGAAAATCATCAAAATAAGCTTGATCTTCGATTAATTGGGTAAGGGTGAGAAGTTTCGATTATATTTCGATTGTATATGTATATGTATGTGCTGTTTGTGTTTTGCTTGGTTGAAATATATACTTTTTCTTATTGGTTGGATTGAAGAACAAATGTGTAGAATCGATGTTTTAACGGTTAGAATTTGGAATAGATAGTGTAGAATAGCCGAGTAATGTTTGGGTTTAATCGGGAATACTCGTTGGTATGATTTATGGAGTTTTGGATTGAGTTACATAGTTTGTGAGAGTTAGGGCATTAATGATGAATGGTGAGAAATCAATGTTTTCACGGTTGGAAGGGGGAATAAATTGCGTAGTATAGTCGGGTGATGATATGATTTACTCGGGTAAACTTGTTGGTATGTTTCCATGGGTGTTGATTGAGTTTTGGAGTGTGAATGTATTGATAAATTATGTTTCAAATTATTTCAAAAATGGAAAATGTGTTGTATGGCTTTTTAATGGTGAAAATATTGTAGTATTTCAAATTCTGAGATCACAGCTTTTTACGGAATCGAAATCGGAGGTCCGGAAGGCATTTAACGGCCGAAAACTGAGTTTTTAGCAAAATATGCACATCGTGCGCTATGTAACACCCCAAATCTACCCGGTAATTATAATAAAAAAAATATCAGAGTATTTTTAAAAAAATTTCAACACAACATGGGATGTCACATTTCAACTTATAACAACAAACAACTTATATTTCATTTAAAAGTGATACATAGCATTCGACATTCACAACTTATAAATCAGCTAACAACTTTATTCAACCAAAACAACGTTCAATTTATAATTATTCAACAATTAGTAATAACAACGACTTAGAAACAACAACATAAACATTTCCCCCGAGTGCTACGTATCAGAGCAAGACTAACTCGAACTAACAGCAACTAAAGGACTTCATAAAATTACTTCACTTCCACAACTATTCTTCAGTACCTTCTCAATTACCCATAATAGGTAACATCATTACAGAAGGGGTGAGATATCGAAAAATATAATCAAAGGCATGATAATTAATATGTTAGATTAGAATCACACCAAATTCACCGCTTCATACAACAGTCATACAACAACTATTAGTAAACAACTTAAGAGCAACCACAACTTATAACAAACAACAACTTATAACAACAACCTGTATCAAGCGACAACTTACAGCAATAACAATTTATAACAACAATAACTCACAACAATAACAACTTATATCAACAACACCAACAATCAACAACAACGTAATAATATTAACAACTTCAACATGCAACTCAAATGCGACTCAACTATGCACATGCATGTGGTACCATTTGGAGTAAACTCCCAACTTAAACATATGCCAGGTTATCGAGGCATTTTCAACTTAATCGGATGCCATCAAGGCCAACTTAAACAATGCAATGTATGCCATGCAACCTCAACTTCAACGATAAATTCACGACAACGAAAACAACAACTTAAACATTAATCAATTGCATCAACTTAATCCAACATTGGTCATTCGACCTACAACTTAAACAACAACTCAACTCAAACCATATTGGCCATAAGACCTGCAACTTAAATAATTCGCCCGTAAATCGGGACAATTCAACCTATTCAACTGTACCTGCAAATCAACTTAATCGACATAATTACCACAAAACAAACCAACCAAGAATACCTACTAATTTATATTAGTTATCCCGCCAATTTTCGTTAAATTCCGGACAACTAATTCTCCGCTTAATTTGGCTAATCGGGACTGTTTTATAAATATTGCACTGCTACTTAAATGGTCTACTATTAAAGACACGTACCAATTCTTTAAATAAAAATATTCTATTACCTACTAACAGCAACCAAAATAAGGTGGTTAGTACATGTATATTATTAATTATGATACTACTATTAAATCACTTAGTGGATTTTGTAGAGAAACCATAATATAAAACTAATATAATGTTTATCCAGCTGTACCTTCACTGTTAATATTGATTTCTGTTAAAACTACTAGCCTTGTTACTTCACTGCTACTAAATTAATTAAACTAGTAACTCTGCTAAACTACTTGAATAAGCTTTGTTTAACCACAAATTATTTCTGGGACACCATTGCTACTAAATATGCTACTGCTAATTATAAATGTTACCTTATAGTCTCATGTTTCTACTACACATATACTACCTGTCATTTAATTATTAAGACTAATTCTTAGACTAGTAGAATACCTTTAATTCTAAAACTCCCAAATTTATCTTATTAATAATACCAAACTATTATTATCATTACTAATATATAGTTCATATGTGCTGCTAACATGTATATATATATATATATATATATATATATATATATATATATATATATATATATATATATATATATATATAATTCATATGCTACTGATATATAAACGAAATCTCCAATTTTCCACAGCCCAGAATTTGTCCGCGTGACGGTCGTCACAACACCATCACGATCGTCACAACACCACCACGGTCGTCACGACCCCAGAATCCTTCGTCTCAGAATCTGTTCGTTCCAGTTTCTTTCCAAATTCACAACCTTTCCTCAGATTCATATCAATTTCAATTTGTCCAAGACAATGAACAGAACTACAACAGAATTACACCCTAAGGTAACATCTACGAGTTTCTCACAACCAATTCGTCAACCGCAATGCATTTTTCGCAATAAAAACCCGACAACACAACATTTTATAAAACCCCGAAATCAATAAATCATCTACTGGAAGCAAGACTTTTTTTAATAGAAAGAATATTTCGTTAGCTTTCCAACGTTTCGAACGGGGGTCAAAACGGACTTACGGATCAAAAGATATGAATTTTTGAAGTTTTTCCAAAACAGAAATTTCTTCATAAAACTGCTACGGGTTGCTGCAATTTTCCTCTAAAATCCAACCAATTCAATCATGTTTCATGAAATAAACACATATTCATTCATACCTAATATATAGTAATGATTTGGAAACATAAAACATGAATTTTAACACTTTGGTTTTGATCCCAAATCTCAAAATCTCAACATATCAAATGTTGTGATTTTCCATCCAATTCAACCAAACATGTGAAATCATACGAATAAACATTTTACGTCCAATTCGACAACGTGGATCAAATTAATCATTCAATACAACAATTAAATGCACAGACAGTAGCAATTATATAAGACCCAACCCTACATATCAATTATCATTCTCCCGGTTATAAAATTCGAATCCCACCCTTACCTTAAAATCGGTGGCCGCTCGAATCTCCGATCGACTTTCCGACGGCAACTTCTCGTAACCGTTATCTCCAATTTCCTCGTTCTCCTATTCTCCCATTCTCCCACGTTCTGTTCCTCTTTCTCCTCTTGACTAATTCTTCTTCTCTTTTTTCTTATTATTAAAATAATAATAATAATAATAATAATAATCCAATATAACAACTAATGGGCCTAAGTCATACACCCCTTAAGTGCTAATCCCGACGAAATCCAAGCCCATTACCCAACATGCTCCAATAATCCATAATATCACTTATAATATTATTTCTTCGACTTTCCGACTAATATTCCGACTTAACGACTTAATTCTTCGAAATACAAAATTAACCGAAATAATAATTCGCGACCAACTACTTACTCCCGGCTTAATAGATTAATTCCGATTATCAACCAAATGGTCCAACAATTCAACTTAGTTAATTAAATAAGATAGTCCAATAAATAAATAATATTATTCTTAATATTATTCCTCCGATTTAACCGACTAAAATCCGACTTTAACTTAATAATCCCAATACGCCTCTTAAAATAATACCGACAAATCCAACTACTCCGATTAATTCTCAACTTCGTCTAAATCCAATAATTAAATCCTTCAATAATTTAATTAACTAATTAATTAAATTCAGGCGTTACAACTCTCCCCCACTTAGAATATTTTCGTCCTCGAAAATTTATCTGACACGACTATTCCAACAACTTAATTCTTCCGAGTAATCAAATCTCGTCCTCGCAAGGCAACTCTACATATAACACAAACAACGGTTCTTAACCTCAACGGCGACAACAACGCGAATACTACCCAAGTGATGCAATTGGCAACTAACATCGCAACACAAGAAGTAACCAACTTAAGAATTTACCGGTTTAAGAACCAGAACACAACAACTTAAGAATACCAACTTAAACACAACATCAACGTAACCAAATATCAACATCGGTACAATTCACGTCGGAACAACCGCAATACACTACGCGTTCGCTGCGCACTCTGATTACTTTCAAGGTACTAACTCTACTCAGTTGACCTCCAACTTCCAATCATCAAAATCGACATAATACCAAGGCTTTCGACTTAACTTTTCGGGATCTCCCCGTTAACACCACACATAAACTACAACTTTACTATCTTTTATCAACATAGTTCCCAAAATCACCTTAGGCGCATAACAACATTACAACAACATTTGACACCTGAGTCCACTTAAATTCAACAAGATAAATCATCTTTACCAACCAAAACTCCACTTTTACAAATCAACTTATAATTTAACTTCTGGTTCTACCTGTAACTCAACTCTCACATTACCCAGTCTCAACTGAAATTTTCCATACTACTCATCAATCAAACACAGCTTCGTGTTGTCATCCTTAAATTTAACTAATATTCTAACATATGAACTTGTATCAGCAAAAACAAACAACCTTCAAGCACTTGGCTTGACTTCGACCAATTCAACGTACATACTATACTAGTTGGCACAACACATCTATCCATCAATTATGACTCCGTCTACTATCAACAATGGATTAAGGGTGATCAGTTCCTCAATTTGTCAATAGACAGCCGACAACCATAACGGTGAAATAAATCATCAGTACCCAACACAATAGCGTACTTCAACTTGTGCCCAGAGTCCGTAAGCATAATGCTCCGCCAACTTTCTAAGGCTTACCAATGCCACTCTTAGTTTCTTTAGTTTCAACTTCGTCAACGATACAAAAACGTTCAAAATCCATTACGCATCCTCTTATGCACGTTCATAGTACAACACGACTTTAAATATTTTTCCAACACCGAAATCGCTACAACATTGAGAACGATCCAATTCTGTTTGCTCCAATTACAACTTTCAACCAAGGTGAAAATTCTTAGCAACACAAATCAACATTCACATTTCTCTCAACATTACCTTTACTTAACATCATCGTCTTAATCATCCTCATTCAACATAAATTGCATCTCCAAGCATTCTCCGATACAGTCACATCTTACAAATACCAACATTTTATTCTTAATAATATTCCACACTTGTTTTCATCCTTCCAAATTTTTCAGCAATGGTCGCTCAACTTCAACCATATATATCTCCTTCAATACAGATCTCTCAATCACAAAATCATATTCCAAAATGAAGAGAATTTTGTGTAGATTTCAAAACTTCAAGAATCGCGTAAATCCGACTTACGAGTAAAAAGTTATCAGCCACACAACGGGACTGGTTCAGAATTTCCGTATGCAGAATTTTCCAAAAATCAGCATCAGACCCAAACAATAAAATTCACTTTTCTCCCTCTTCACAAACCTCCTAAAGGCAAACCTTGTATGCAAACTGTAGGGAATTTCGTAAGCTTTCCAAAAAGTCCATAACCGCTTCCATCCGAATCGCGAGTCAAAAGTTATACCTCGTTTACTGACAGTTGCTCCAAAATCACAAAAACCAGAATTTGAGGTTGATGAACATAAGTTCCATTTCCCTCTCTTGCTTCCAAGATCTACCAACATCCTCCTTTTCGTCCAACTACGAAAATCACTCAACTTTAATCCAACTATACTCAAGATATACAACTTACCGAATTAATCCACCAACTTATCATTCCATTCGGAATAATTCCTTAATTTCAATCATCTTTGATTCACCGTCCAGACTCTACGCACATCTCCAACTTGACTGATACAGATTCGTGAGTCCAAACTCTCGTCGGTCCGCAATAACATCGCTCCAACATATGCACTCTTGTAAGCAACATCACCTTGAAACAACTTCTACATACCAACAACACGTACGAGAGCAAACTTCTCCCCCACTTAATTCAAACTAACCTGTAGACAACTACTAGAAACTACTAACAAACAAGCACCGACAGTGTTCCACACACATGTCGAGTACTAAGGAAGAAACAACATTAGACAACATTGGCCGGACGGACCGACCTGCTCTGATACCACTAATGTAACACCCCAAATTTACCCGGTAATTATAATAAAAAAAATATCAGAGTATTTTTAAAAAAATTTCAACACAACATGGGATGTCACATTTCAACTTATAACAACAAACAACTTATATTTCATTTAAAAGTGATACATAGCATTCGGCATTCACAACTTATAAATCAGCTAACAACTTTATTCAACCAAAACAACGTTCAATTTATAATTATTCAACAATTAGTAATAACAACGACTTAGAAACAACAACATAAACATTTCCCCCGAGTGCTACGTATCAGAGCAAGACCAACTCGAACTAACAGCAACTAAAGGACTTCATAAAATTACTTCACTTCCACAGCTATTCTTCAGTACCTTCTCAATTACCCATAATAGGTAACATCATTACAGAAGGGGTGAGATATCGAAAAGTATAATCAAAGGCATGATAATTAATATGTTAGATTAGAATCACACCAAATTCACCGCTCCATACAACAGTCATACAACAACTATTAGTAAACAACTTAAGAGCAACCACAACTTATAACAAACAACAACTTATAACAACAACCTGTATCAAGCGACAACTTACAGCAATAACAATTTATAACAACAATAACTCACAACAATAACAACTTATATCAACAACACCAACAATCAACAACAACGTAATAATATTAACAACTTCAACATGCAACTCAAATGCGACTCAACTATGCACATGCATGTGGTACCATTTGGAGTAAACTCCCAACTTAAACATATGCCAGGTTATCGAGGCATTTTCAACTTAATCGGATGCCATCACGGCCAACTTAAACAGGTGCCATCAAGGCCAACTTAAACAATGCAATGTATGCCATGCAACCTCAACTTCAACGATAAATTCACGACAACAAAAAAAACAACTTAAACATTCATCAATTGCATCAACTTAATCCAACATTGGTCATTCGACCTACAACTTAAACAACAACTCAACTCAAACCATATTGGCCATAAGACCTGCAACTTAAATAATTTGCCCGTAAATCGGGACAATTCAACCTATTCAACTGTACCTGCAAATCAACTTAATCGACATAATTACCACAAAACAAACCAACCAAGAATACCTACTAATTTATATTAGTTATCCCGCCAATTTTCGTTAAATTCCGGACAACTAATTCTCCGCTTAATTTGGTTAATCAGGACTGTTTTATAAATATTGCACTGCTACTTAAATGGTCTACTATTAAAGACACGTACCAATTCTTTAAATAAAAATATTCTATTACCTACTAACAGCAACCAAAATAAGGTGGTTAGTACATGTATATTATTAATTATGATACTACTATTAAATGACTTAGTGGATTTTGTAGAGAAACCATAATATAAAACTAATATAATGTTTATCCAGCTGTACCTTCACTGTTAATATTGATTTCTGTTAAAACTACTAGCCCTGCTACTTCACTGCTACTAAATTAATTAAACTAGTAACTCTGCTAAACTACTTGAATAAGCATTGTTTAACCACAAATTATTTCTGGGACACCATTGCTACTAAATATGCTACTGCTAATTATAAATGTTACCTTATAGTCTCATGTTTCTACTACACATATACTACCTGTCATTTAATTATTAAGACTAATTCTTAGACTAGTAGAATACCTCTAATTCTAAAACTCCCAAATTTATCTTATTAATAATACCAAACTATTATTATCATTACTAATATATAGTTCATATGTGCTGCTAACATGTATATATATATACTAATATATAATTCATATGCTACTGATATATAAACGAAATCTCCAATTTTCCACAGCCCAGAATTTGCCCGCGTGACGGTCGTCACAACACCATCACGATCGTCACAACACCACCACGGTCGTCACGACCCCAGAATCCTTCGTCTCAGAATCTGTTCGTTCCAGTTTCTTTCCAAATTCACAACCTTTCCTCAGATTCATATCAATTTCAATTTGTCCAAGACAATGAACAGAACTACAACAGAATTACACCCTAAGGTAACATCTACGAGTTTCTCACAACCAATTCGTCAACCGCAATGCATTTTTCGCAATAAAAACCCGACAACACAACATTTTATAAAACCCCGAAATCAATAAATCATCTACTGGAAGCAAGACTATTTTTAATAGAAAGAATATTTCGTTAGCTTTCCAACATTTCGAACGGGGGTCAAAACGGACTTACGGATCAAAAGATATGAATTTTTGAAGTTTTTCCAAAACATAAATTTCTTCATAAAACTGCTACGGGTTGCTGCAATTTTCCTCTAAAATCCAACCAATTCAATCATGTTTCATGAAATAAACACATATTCATTCATACCTAATATATAGTAATGATTTGGAACCATAAAACATGAATTCTAACACTTTGGTTTTGATCCCAAATCTCAAAATCTCAACATATCAAATGTTGTGATTTTCCATCCAATTCAACCAAACATGTGAAATCATACGAATAAGCATTTTACGTCCAATTCGACAACGTGGATCAAATTAATCATTCAATACAACAATTAAATGCACAGACAGTAGCAATTATATAAGACCCAATCCTACATATCAATTATCATTCTCCCGGTTATAAAATTCGAATCCCACCCTTACCTTAAAATCGGTGGCCGCTCGAATCTCCGATCGGCTTTCCGACGGCAACTTCTCGTAACCGTTTTCTCAAATTTTCTCGTTCTCCTATTCTCCCATTCTCCCACGTTCTGTTCCTCTTTCTCCTCTTGACTAATTCTTCTTCTCTTTTTCTTATTATTAAAATAATAATAATAATAATAATAATAATCCAATATAACAACTAATGGGCCTAAGTCATACACCCCTTAAGTGCTAATCCCGACGAAATCCAAGCCCATTACCCAACATGCTCAAATAATCCAGAATATCACTTATAATATTATTTCTTCGACTTTCCGACTAATATTCCGACTTAACGACTTAATTCTTCGAAACACAAAATTAACCGAAATAATAATTCGCGACCAACTACTTACTCCCGGCTTAATAGATTAATTCCGATTATCAACCAAATGGTCCAACAATTCAACTTAGTTAATTAAATAAGATAGTCCAATAAATAAATAATATTATTCTTAATATTATTCCTCCGATTTAACCGACTAAAATCCGACTTTAACTTAATAATCCCAATACGCCTCTTAAAATAATACCGACAAATCCAACTACTCCGATTAATTCTCAACTTCGTCTAAATCCAATAATTAAATCCTTCAATAATTTAATTAACTAATTAATTAAATTCAGGCGTTACACGCTAACCCCCTGCAACTGTGCGTCGACTCATGATTTCATGCGCTGACCCGGGCGAAATTCCCAGGTTCATGCGCTGACCCCCAAGCTTCATGCGTCGGCGCATGATCACATGTTTTCCAAAATTTCCGATTTTGTTTTCTTCATAACTTTTGAACCGTAAGTTCGTTTTGATCCCCGTTTGAAGCGTTGGAAAACTAATGAAAAGTTATTTCTATTAAAGGTGGTTTGGAGGGTAAAAGATGATTTAATTAATTCGTGTTTTTGGAAAATAGTCGGGTTATCGGGTTTTTATCGCGTACAATGTGTGCGATTGATGTGTTATCATGCTATATGCTTTTATTATGTAACATGTAGCTTGTGGGCCGTTATATGATGTGAATATACATGATGGAATGTTGTGATGATGGTTTATGGCTTTATGACAAACATGTGCATTGTTTTGGATGTGAATCATACAATAGTGCATTGATGTGAATGTATATAGATTGTATGTGATTGTATGAGATGAATGCATGAATATATTGTGAATATGTATGCATTTCAAGAATGTCTTGAGTCATTTTGTATGTGAAGCATAATGATGTACATTCTTGTGTTGAGTGATTCTAATGAGAATCCGTTGTAACGTCGTGTGCCTATGTGAGGTGTGAGCGATGATTACAAACGATTGTGTGCCTAGGTGAGGTGTGAGCAATCGGGTCGTGTGCCCGTGTGGGGTGTGAGCGATCCATAAATGATGTTGTTGTGTGGCAAAATACATTGTTTGATTGAATATTAATGTATGTTGTTATGATGTGTTGTGGGTAGCCTTTGTGGTGTGAATCCCTTGTGGAAGTAATTATGATTGTATGATTGTTGTGGTTTGTGATGATATGCATTGTTTATGTGAAATTCCAATGTATGTGGTTGGTGGCCTTTATGGTTGAAATGCATTGTTTGAATTGTTTTCAATGCATGAATAATGATGATGAGTTGAAATATATGCATGATTATAGTTGCATATATGTGTGAAGATGCATTTGATTGTCATGAGTTCTTGGGTGTCAAGCATCATGATATGTATCTTGTAATGTCGTGTGCCCATGTGGGGTGTGAGCGACAGATTGGTTCCAGAGGGAACCCGCTATAACGTCGTGTGCCCATGTGGGGTGTGAGCGATGATTATAGACGATCGTGTGCCCATGTGGGGTGTGAGCGATCGGGTTGTGTGCCTGTGTGGGATGTGAGCGATCCATAAACATTGTGTGCCTAGGTGAGGTGTGAGCAATGGGTGAACATTGTAGGCCCGACGGGGAGTTACATTGATAACGAGCGATGGTTCCAATAAGTTCCTGAGTGAACTTGAGATGATTGAGTCGGTACCGCATTGCATTTGCATAGAGTCGTGAGTCAGCCTCTATGATTTGCATTTATCATCTTTATAATTGTGCATTGATGAATAAACATAAATATATATGTTTATGTGGAATGATAAGAATTGTGAAAGTATGCATGATGAATATGCTTGGTTTTGTATATATATACATTGTGATGTATATGAGTGAGTTGTGATGAATTGTTGTGAGAATTGTGAATGGATGCGTTATGTGTGGGAAATCATGATTTGATCTATTATGTGTGATATGTTTTGTATTCGTGGCATGCTATATGTGTTAGTATGTGATGGTATGGGTGAGATGATTTATACATGTGTTTGAATGTGTGTTTGCATATTATTATGCAATCTTGATTTTAGTTGTTATTTCTCACCCTTCTGCTGTGGTTTATTGCTCTATGAGGCAATTGCAGATTAGTGTCTTGGAGGCTTTTGTGGAGATTAGTCCTCCGTCCTTTGTCGTCTGTCTGCTATGATACGTAGCACGGGAGTCGGGGAACGATTATGTTATATATGTATATAATTGTGGAATATATTTTTGTATTACTTGTGTATGTGTACTTTGACGTTATAAACCATTTATTTTTGTAAAACAAGTCGGTTATGGATCTTTCGCTTTATTCCATAATTGACATTTCCTTTAATATGGAAAAAGTTTCCCCTCGAGGGTATTCAATTGTTTGTGTTATGTATCAAATATATGAGCAGTGATTGTGTTTTATTTATTTAAATGTGGCATCCTTGTTTCTGTCGGAAAAATAATTTTTTAGTTACTCTGATTTTATTTATGTATTATTTATTCACGACGGGAATTGGGGTGTTACACTATACTTCAAATGCAATTCTTCCCACACACTCACAGGATTCTCATATTCAGATTAGGGCACTTGTCCAACAACAAGACGATCCATTACCGGATTTTGTTTCTACCTCGGCGATAACTTAATCAGTTGGAAAACCAAAAAGCAGCTTGTTGTATCACGTTCTTCATCAGAAGCTGAATACCGAGCCCTTGCTAACACCACTTGCGAAGCTCTGTGGCTCTTATACCTCCTGCACGACTTCCGGATTCCTCATACTCAACCTGTCACATTATTCTGCGACAATCAAAGTGCCATCTACATAGCCTCAAACCCGATTTTTCACGAACGCACTAAACACATCGAAATGGATTGCCACGTTGTGCGCAACAAGCTTCAAGCCAAGATCATTCACCTCATGCCTATTGACACTGCCAACCAAGTCGCAGACCTGTTTACAAAACCGCTTCACCTTGGTCCTTTTTCTTCCTGTGTTTCCAAACTTGGATTGCTGAACATCCATTCCAGTTTGAGGGGGGTTGTTGAAGAAAACAGGCCCAATTAACCTAAGCCCATCTCTTAGTTATTCCTTCTACTTTGGTTTGTTACCGTTAGGCTATTGTATTGGCATGCTATTGGCCAATTAGTTTTTTCCACTTCTATTTATTTACTATCTTTGTACTTTCTGTAATTAACAGATTTATTTGTCTGATAATGAGAATTCAGTTCTTTTTCTTTTTATCTTTGATTTTCCAAGTGGATAATGAAAAATGTGTCCACCACTCACAATTTAACACCTAATTTGTTCTTTGAGATGAGGGCAAGTTTCAAAGATCGATGCCAAGAATGAAAATTAGTGTTGTTTAAGGGTGGAGAAACTTGCCCTTAAACAACACTAATTTTCATTCTTGGCATCGATCTTTGAAACTTGCCCTCATCTCAAAGAACAAATTAGGTGTTAAATTGTGAGTGGTGGACACATTTTTCATTATCCACTTGGAAAATCAAAGATAAAAAGAAAAAGAACTGAATTCTCATTATCAGAAAAATAAATCTGTTAATTACAGAAAGTACAAAGATAGTAAATAAATAGAAGTGGAAAAAACTAATTGGCCAATAGCATGTCAATACAATAGCTTAACGGTAACAAACCAAAGTAGAAGGAATAACTAAGAGATGTGCTTAGGTTAATTGGACCTGTTTTCTTCAACAACCTTTGATGGTGAAGAATTGTGAAGCTTCTTTTGGTGTGTCACTGCAGATTGTTGTTGTGGTCTCGATTACACAAACTCGGATTGAATTCTGCCGTTGAGAGCTTGAATTTGTGGTTGTTGTAGGAATTACAAGTTGTTGATTTTCTAAATTGATATTTATTTCTTAATGGTTATCTGTTGTTGCAGGTATGTTGAAGATGATGAACAAGTTGCGGATGTCGAATTGATGATGATGAGCGACGTCACTGCGAATTCGTATGTTGCAGAGGGAGAGTTGTGAAAGTTGAAGAAGAGTTTTGGAGAGCTTAGAAGATGTTGATTGAAGGTTGAAGATTGGTGAAGTTCTAAGAATGAAGATGGTGAGGCTTGAAGGTGTTAATTGAAAACTGATGCAGAGGGATGAATAAAGAGGAAATCGCGAGAGAAAAAATTGTTAATCTGTTAGGAGTTTTTGATATCTCTGTTAGGAAGATGTTAGTGGTGGCTTTTTTCTGGTATAGGAATTGGATTGGTTAGTGAAATCTTCTGGTGTAAACTTGGTTAGTTTTTGTTGTGATGACAGTTAGCGTGAGTTTCTGTCATGGAATTAGTTTTTATAGAAAACTGGGATGAAGTGGTTTTTTTTAGTTTCCTAAAAATCTGTCATATATTTTATGCTAAAAAACTCTGTTATTGAAGCCTTTTTTATTATTGCTATTTTTCTGCTAATTTTCTGATGTGCTGTAGGCTTTGGAGTTTTTGAGAAGATTGGTTATGAATAAGATTTCTGCTATATAACTTTGCTGCATTTTCTATCATGAATTTTTTGAAATGTTCTTACTTTCTTACGGGCCCCCTTCTTAACAATAGTTTCATTAAAATGTGGCAACTGCAAAAATGGTGCAATTCCTTCAGGTGATCCACCGGTAGTCTTTCTAGCACTGAGAGGAACAACCTGGATGGCACATTGAGGAAGCTCAACAACACCAATTGCAGGTCTCAGCCACCCTTGTCCCTGAGCATTGCGTGGTATAACTGCC
Organism: Lathyrus tuberosus; assembly: GCA_022829125.1. Classification (NCBI taxonomy): domain Eukaryota; kingdom Viridiplantae; phylum Streptophyta; class Magnoliopsida; order Fabales; family Fabaceae; genus Lathyrus; species Lathyrus tuberosus. The sequence continues at coordinate 3,251,815 of JALAZF010000193.1, forward strand.
ATCTTCATTAACTCTTCAAGCAAGCGAGGTGCTGTTTCCAAAATCCGTCTGAAATCACTTGCTAAAGATGGAGACAAGGTTGCAAATTCACGGGTCAACTGAGCTTGAACTAACAGCTCCGTCTTAACGAGTGCAGAATGTTGCTTCCAAAGCTTGGCTCTTTCCTGAATGTTGGAACTTGGATATAGAAAATATGCCATGAGTTTTATTGTGAATTAATTTGAAAAAATGGATTCTATTTGAATATGAGAAAAAATGGGCAAGAGAATGGATTTGAAAGAAGTTGGATGTTTGGATAATTTGAATATTGGATATGGAAATGGTTTAAATGGATCAAAGCGGATTTCTATTTTGGATTTTAGATATAGTCTATGGATATTGACATGGATGTGGATTTGGAATAGGTAATTGGTTTTTTAGAAAGTGGATATGTAAATTGGACACATGGTGGAATATGGATAAAAGATGGACATTTAAGAATTGTTTAAAAATGGACATCAACAATGATTTTAAAATGGATAAAAACGTGATGCATTATTTGCCTTGATCACAATGAACCGCTTGATGAAGATAAGCCTTGAAATAGAGAAAGACGTATAACCAAGATAACCTTGACATGAGACCTTTAATCCGATGAACCTCAGTTGGTGAAAGTCCACAAACTTAACCATGAATAAGAATCCTTATCCCCTTTGGGATAAACGGGTAAATCTTGAAGAGGATGACTAGAGGAATGATGAGTCGTTGTGGCTCGAAGATTTGAGCACTTCTTATCCTCTTTACTTTCCCAATCTATGATAGTGATACCTTTGATACCATGCCTTATGAAAGCCAATGATGCATATGCAATGTTTATGACCTGAGTGTACGTGAAGTGTGAAACATAAGCCAGTTATTGGGTATAAATAGGAGGATAAATTTTGAGGTGTTACAACTACAAATAATAATTTATATTATTACATGAACAGTAACCAACAATTTGACAAACAGAAGAATAACGATATGTACCAACTTGAACACATCCCTTTTATCTAATTCTCTTGAATATATGTTCATTTCAACCTTTATCTTCACAATCCCAAATGAAAGATCAAAACTTCATAAAAACATAAACCTTTCAAAGTTGTAAAAATCATTGTCGTATAAATAGAAGAAAAACCTAAATCTATCAAAGTTGGATGAAGAAAATCTTACCTACACTTGAATGAAGAAGAAGAACACTTCCTCCGCAACAAACCTGTCCAAAAAATCAACCAAGAAAATAATGATTCAAAGAAATATCAGATGAGACACATAGAACAAAGTAAACATCATGGCTTAAACTATTAAACTTCATGAGTCGTCGATTCGAAGATTCACCGTGCCTGCATCACCATCATTTTAGTCGGAGAAGGACCGTGGTAGGATTGACGGTAAAACACAACAACGATTTCAAATCCGACCACCACCACACTTGTTACTGCTACTGTAAAAATATTGACGTCACCACAGATCTACCATCGCAAATGCTTACTATTAGTAAATAAAATTTATTTTGAAAACATAACCAAATAAAGAGGATAAAGAGGATAAAGAGAAAGAGGAATCTGAAATCCATATCTAAGTAGTAAAAATTTCTACTAAATCTTAGTGAAATAAATGCTTCTTTTTCATTATTGATTACTGAATCTGAGTTTGTAGTAGAGATACATATTTGCTTCATACCATGTCGAAGCAAACTACATGAATATCTGCACAGGAAAAACAATTATGCAATGCACTTTAGGAGAAGGAAAGTAGAGATAATGAGAGAGAAGGAAGGTAGAAGACAACATAAATCAGTATATGGAAAATTGATTTGACAAAAAGTTGATGTTCATGTTAGATGCCTGAAAGTAAATGTAAAAATAATTTGAATAAGAGTTACAAGTATGAATATAATTCTAATTTATGACATTATTCTTGAAAATCTAAACATATTTCGATAGTTTTGTAAAAGAAGGATGAAACACCAATTTTACAGCAGCAAGTCAAAAAATATGTTGAGAAAGACACTTACCATGTGAAGACCATATCCATCTCCATAATAACAACCAAACAAAAATCTGCTCAGAACCTGCTTAAGAGTCACTTCCCCCAAATCAAAAACCTAATCAAACAAATGCAAATAATCTAGATCTGCAAAAATTAGCACAAAAAACACAACCTGTAATTATAAAATAAAATAAATAAATATTATTTTCACCAAAATAATTGAATAAATAATGAATAAATACATATAAAACATGATATTAATAACCAAAAAACTCCAAACTGAAAATTCAATTTTCATTATTATTTAAACGTTCATCTTAAAAAACCGTCATCTTACTTTATCCCACTTCTACAACCTGTCATTAAGATTCAAACTCCAAAATAATATAAATAAATAATAAAATCAATGAAGATAAAAGGTAAATAAAAAACAAAAATAAAAATAAAGTAAATGATACAAAGAGAAAAAATATTTGAAAAAAGGAAAGAAATAAAATACTTAGATCCTCTTTGATTTTTGCAATACCCATTTTACAAATTAGATATGTAAATTGAGAAAAATGGCATATCAAAACAAAAAGCTGGAGGAATATCATGTCAAAACATTTATATTTACATGGTACTGATATTTTTTTTGTTGAAAAAAATCAAATCTTGATCTCACTAACAATCAAACAAAATAATACTATTTTAGCAAATTCACATAGTTGAAATGAGAATAAAGCCATTTTTTTAAAGCTCAAGAAATTGTAAAACCCAACCTTTTCAACACTTGACTTTTTCTATTGCAGATAGGGGTGGCAAAATGGGCCCGTCCCGTTGGGCATGCCCGTTTTGCCCGCACTTTAGTGTGGGGCGGGGCAAGGTTTTAGGCCTTCACCCTCTAATATATCCGCCCCACCCGCCCCGTTTTCTTTGCGGACTTTTGCGGGCACAAGTATTTACATAAAAGTTTGTATTTTTAGCCTTAAAAGATGCAGTGCCCGCGGGATTTCCCCGCCCCGTCCTCACTTTTTTGCGGGGAGGGCCTAGGTTTTAGGCCCGCATACTCAACTATGACCGCCCCGCCCCACCCCATTTTTTTGCGGGCTTTTGCGGGGCGAGCCTAAATGGGGCGGGCACACCCGTTTGCCACCCCTAATTGCAGAGACATGTTTCCTCTTTTTCTTTTTGATACTTCATAGAAAATCTGGTGGTTTCGATAATTTCGATTTCAGATCCGGTTGTTCCACCAAAAACCGTTGCAGATCTGATGGCTTTATCGATGGTTTTTTCCATAGCTAACGATTCTGCAACAAAATCAAAACAAAAATTCAAGATCCAAAATAAAAAAGTCAAGATCCACAAAAATTGCTTCAATGCTTCAAAAGAAATGAATATTTAGTTTGCAAAAACCAGAAGGATATTACACAAACCAGAAGAAAATCAAATGGTTGAGAAAGGAGAAGAAGTGAAACCCTTGGTTCAATAAAAAAAAGTGTTATCTACACAAAGAGAGATAATAATGAGAAAGAGTGTAGAGGTGGCATAGCAGAACTATTATTCTCATCAGTTCCCAATGCAGAAGGAACAGTGATATAATTCAAAATATGTTTACCACAAAACGAAAGAAGTTGGAAGGTGTTGTAAAACAAAAGTGGTCTTAATAACTTGACACGTGTCCAAAGGGTAAAAGAGTATTTTTAGTTGTATAAGATTTTCTTATATGGTAGATTTGATATAGTTGGTAAATTGCCCATCATCACATCTCAACAAAATGACCTAGCGAAACGTCTGGATATGAACATTTTGAAGAGGGTATTGCCCATATTTTTGGGATATAAGTTACCAAAGAGTTTATGGAGTAAAGCTTTTGCTACAACACCATATCGGATGTAATACCCCGTATTTTTATTACTCCGGATAATATTATATTGTGATCGACTGAGCCCAGTGTACTCTGCGAAATTATTTGACAAAATAATTAGAGTAACTGTGGAACTTAGAATAAATCCAATTAATATTATCTGACTCTGAGGTATTTTATTAATTTGGACTTAAGAGACTTTTTGGACATTTAGTAGTATTATTCCTAATACTAAGTTTACTACTTATTCTTTTCCTCCCACTTTCCAAACATTAAAAAGAGAAAGATAGTAAGAAGAGAGAGAAAGAAGAAAGAAAGAAAAGGAAAGGAAGGAGAAAAATAGGAGAAAAAGGTTTTGAAGATAATTCAAGAGCAAGATCATCATCCATTGATCCAAGCTTCATCCAATCATCTCATCTTCCTCATTTTCAACCTCTATCCAAGGTGGGTTCTAGCTAGTACCAATTTTTATAAGTTTTGGAATTGTTTGGTTTAGGTCGAATTTATGGAAATCAACGTTCCAACGGTTCGAAATTGATATAAATCGAGGGGTGCGCTTAGCGCGACCTGGGACTTAAAGTTTTTCCTCCAAAACGAGAAAATTCATAACTTTTGATTCGTTTATCGGAATCGGACATTCTTTATATCGATGTAAAGCTGAGAAGATATTTTATGCAATGGAGATGAAATATGTCGATTTTACCGACCGATTAAATAATCGAGAAAGTTCCAAAAGTGATATATTTATGTTTTAATTGTTATATATTATTCTACTATGCAATTATGACATGTCTTGCCTATCCTAATATTGTTTAACATGATTGTAATAGAGTATGCATGTTAATATGAAAATATGATAGGAAGAGTGAGGAATCCTCAAACTTGAACTATAGGAGAATCTAGTAAGAGCTAGAAATTATAGACAACTCTAGAGGGCGATGCTCGGGCACGTGTTGTTGGAAGATACATCCTTGCCGAGTATTGGCCTAGTTGAGAGTGAAACACTAGTATGGAACATGTGGTTAACCTTTGTGGTTTTGAAAAGGCAAGAGAGGCCTTAAGGCATTATAGCCTTGTGATTGTCGAATACAATCGTATTGTTGTATGTGATCATGTAATCGTAACCGGTATATTTTGAATGTAGTTTCATGGGTCTCGAGCTCCTCTGAAACGGGTACACAATTACTTGGTAGGTTTGAATTCCCTACGTGTAGTACGATTGGAGCCTATGCTATGGGTAGAGACTTGTGATGGTTAACAGGCCATGAGAAGTGACGGTTCACGGTTAACAGGCCGATGATCTCGAATCCAATTCGTATGCCAAGTAACTACAAGGATCTATGACTCGGGTCGCCTTCTAGACGTAGAAGCGGACGGGAAGAAGAGATGTCTTGGTATGGTTATCGATTAGTGATGTTGTGAGTTAATGAACTCATGTCATGTTTCCATATAGTGTGAGAATTATAAAGTGTGAACTCAAGAGTCCTTTCCCTTTTCCCCGGACTTGAGTTAGGATTGTTAGAACCTTGTTAATCCGATAGAACCCATAAGATAGGGAACTCACTGAGATTTGATGTATCTCACCCCACGTTGTTGATGTATTTCAGGTGCTTCAGGTTCCGAGAAGGGTAAGGATAAGGTCGTGCGATCTTTTCCTTGCTTGTTGATGGCTAGCTTCCGTAGCGGAGTTTATTTTGAGATCATTGTTGATCTAGTTCTTAGTTTTTATCTTTTGAACATCTTATGTATATTATGCCTTTAGAAATTTTAGTTGTTGTATTTTGGGGCATGTAATGTATATAATGTGTTAACTAGGAGCTTATGGTGTTTCAGTACCAAACACTTGGATTCATATATAACATTTATGCTTTGATGTATGAGTTTTATATATGGGTGTTACTTCGGATCAACAAATGTCTATCCATATGAATAGACTTCACGATAACTAGGGATGTTTGAGATGAGAAATCAATAGACTACTTTAATTTGAAGATAATTAGAGCTTTGGCATTTTCACATATCAACCAAGATAAGATTAATGTTAGTGTTGTGAAATATGTCTTCATTAGTTATCCTAAAGGTGTAAATAGTTACAAGCCAAGGAAGATAGAACTTGGAGGATCAAAGCTTATCATAAGAAAAGGTGATAATTTTTATGAGACCCATATGAGAATGAAGTGAAAAGACTTGGAAGTAAAATAGACATAAACTATAGTGGAGAAGATTTAGTTTTAGGTGGATGTTCCTACTAGTAAGATTAAAGACGAGGAGGAAATCGAGACTCCCACTTTTAGTTATAGTGAGGGAAAACCTACAATGGCTCCTAATTATCAGCCAGTTCGTAATATAAGGAGATTGTACCACCTTAAATATACATTTATGTTTATCTTATTTGTTATACTTAGAATGTAGCTTAAGGATTGCAAGACTTAGAATCAAGAACCTTCAGGAGCCCTTCAAAATTAAAGAGAATAAAAAAGGTTAAATGTGGTGAATGATGAGATACATTCATTGATGAAGAGCCATATTTGAGAGTTTAAGATACTACCTAAAATAAAGGATGGTTGTAAGCAAGTGGATTTTAAGAAGAAAAAAAAACATTCAAGGGATTGAAGAACTAAGGTAAGACTTGTAGCAAAGAGGTTTACTTTAGGTGTAAGGGAATGATTATAGTTAAATCTTTTTAGCTATGGTAAAATAATTTTCTATAAGGGTACTTATAGAAATTATGAATCAATATGATATTGAGTCGGAACAAATGGATATCAAAACGACTTTTTTACATGGAGACCTTGAAGAGAAAATCTACACGAAACAACATGAAGGTTTTGTAGTGGACAAATCTAAGACATGTTTGTTGAAAAAATCATTGTATGGGTTTAAAGAAAACTCAAGGTAATGGTATCGTCAATTTGATAAATTTGATGTTATGAGAAGTGGTTATGATAGTTTTGTATACACATTGAAGAAGAATGAGGCAATCACCCTCCACCTTCTTCTATATGTTGATAATATCTTGATGGAAAACTCTAGAAAGGAAGAGATCAGTAAACTCAGGGAGACTTTCAATGGAGAATTTAAGATGAAATATCTTGGTGAAATTAAGAGGATCATAAAGATGTATGTCACGAAAAACCACAAAATATGTGAGTTGTTTTTATCTCAATATAATTACTTGAAGAAAATGGTGGAGTGATTTAGAATACAATATACTAAAACTGTCAATACTTATTTGAATCATCACACGAATCTTTAGGTTATGCAATATCCTCAAAGTGAAGAAGAAAATAAGATGAGAGAGAATACTCCCATGCAAGTGAGGTTGGAAACATCTTGTATCATATGATTTGTAGTGGACTAGACTGAGCATATGCAATTATTATACTAAGTCAATTTATGAAAAATTATTTTCAAGTTCATTGGAAAGTTTTGAAGTGGGTTATGAGGTACTTGAATGTTTCATCAAATTATCGATTGAAGTATACAAAGAAAACTCAAGAGAAAGACACTTTGGATGGTTTTATGTATGCAAACTATGCGGGAAATGTGGACACTATAAAATTCTTATCGGGTTTTATGCTTATGATGTTTGGAATAACTATAAGTTGAAGACAAATCAAAAATTGGTAGTCACAGTATCTATTATTACTCAAGAGGAGAATATTGCCGTTGTTGAATGGTTGAAAGGCATGATTGAGAAATCATGAATCACTCAAGAATGTGTGAAGATACATTGTGATAATCACAGTTTCATTCACTTGACAAATCATCAAGTGTATAATGAGAGGACAAAGTGCATCGACATTCGTTTGCACTTCATAACAAATATGATTGAGTCAAAGGAGATTGTGGTCCAAAAGGTGGCTTCGGAAGGTAATCCGAAAGATGTGTCTGCCAATTATTACCTAAATCAATATTTAGAGAGAACAACAAGATGATTGATGAATAAATTGGAAAATTGACATTACCATCGAATTCAAAGTTAAATTGGAGAATTGTGGAGATTGACTCACGAAACCTTATGAATAAGTTTGCAAGAACGTAGTGTATTTGCATAAACACATTGTGTTTGGCGAAGACGTAATGCCTCTTTCTTTTGCAAGAAATGCAATATGTTTTGCCTGACACTTATAAAATGAATTTTCAACTATTCTAAGAATTTTCTACAAAATGCAATGTGTTTTGCAAGAATTTTCTACGAGAGTGAAAATGAGTATTTTTCAGGGAGAAAAAGTTAGAGAGATAAATGAAGGAATTCTTAAGATTCACCATTCTAAGAATTGAAAGATCTTTGAGATATCTAAGGGGATCGAAAAATTCTTTTGAACATCTTGAGTTTGTTTGATTCATATATTGAGTAGATGAGAGATTGAAAAACACTTGAGTAGAAAACATGTGATGTTCTTATAAATATGAAAGATATTTTGTTGTAACTTATCTTGTAATATTGTGTAAAAACTTTTGAGGTATAGTGAATCAAAAAGTTATTCTCTCCCTTAGTAGAGTGATTTGATTGAACGGGGTAAATTAGTTTTATGTGTATTAGAATATCATTTGTTATTATTAGAATGTCATTGTTATTAGTATTAGAATTATTAGAATATCATTGTTATTATTAGGATATATTGTACTCCCTCCGTCTCAAAATAAAAGTCTTTTAAGGTTGTTGCGCATAGATTAAGAAAAATAATGATTGAAGAATTAAATGTAACAATTTTACAAAACTGCCCTTAGTTACTATTGGTTGTCATAAATGTGTAATGTGATATGATATCTTGAAAGTTGTGCAGATAATATTTATTAGGGGTAAAGTTGGTAATAATTAATTATTATTGTCTTGAAAACATAAAAAGACTCTTATTTTGGGACAATTTTTTTGTGCTAGAAAGATTCTTATTTTGGGACAGAGGGAGTATATGTTTTTTGTTTTCTTCTTATTCATGTGGATTTGCTTTGTGACAAATTACTTTTATTTGAAGTCTTTTAATTAGTTGTCATTATTCTTTATCTCACATATCATTGTTTATTATTATTCTGAGTGTTTAGCCTTTGATATTTTAATTTCACACATATCAACAAAATAAATAAATCTAGTTGTTTAAATAAACTAGGCTTGGTCAATTTTTAGAAAAATAGTTGATGGTATTATTCTAATTGATGGTATAATCCTATGTTATTTTATTGTAACATATTTTTAGAGCTATTTGTCTCCTTTTCAATAATGCCTTGAAGATGGCAAACTTCACATATTCTGTCACATGTATGGCCACAGAAACATCAAAGAAGAAAAGAATGATACCATTAGTTCTCCCTTAGACATGCTCATTGGTCTTTGAAAATGTTCTTTCTCCCACTCTTGCACCTATGCATGGGACCCAATTCATAATCTACAACATATAAATAGCTATGCATTAGACATCAACTTAGAGAAACAACCATATACACCATATTCCTAGTTTCATGGCTTCTGCATCCGGCTTGAAGCGCACGGAATCGCTAAAAGATAACATGTCATCAGACGAATCGAAGCAGAGTAGGTACCATATGAAGAGGTGCTTTGCCAAGTACCTTGAAAAGGGTAGAAGGATCATAAAAGTCCATGACTTGATGGAAGAAATGGAGCAAGTTCTAAATGACCAGAGAGATAAGAATCAAATATTGGAAAGCAATCTTGGCTTCTTATTAAGTTGTACACAGGTTAAGTTTTTTTCTAATTAATTTATAAATGTGATACTCCCCCCTCTGGTCCTATTTATAAGAGAAATTTGATTTTTTAGATTAATTGAATAATCAAGGTATCTGGTCCATGATACAGTTAATATACATTGATTATTCAATGAATCTAAAAAGTAAATTTTCTCTTATAAATAAGATCGGAGATAGTGTTTCATATGACAGAAGGTGTAATAATAATGTAAAATGTGACACATTGCAGGAAGCTATTGTTGATCCACCATATGTTGCTTTTGCTGTAAGGCAAGATCCTGGTGTTTGGGAATATGTAAAAGTGAGCTCTGAGAATCTTTCAGTTGAACCTATAACGTCCACCGATTACCTCAAATTTAAGGAAAGAATATTCGACGAAAAATGGTTCGCTACATCTCATTTCACTTATATTTTTATATTCTAAAGCTTTCAACATCTAACAATTTTTAGTGGTTAACTTGGTTCTATGTTGCAGGGCGAACAATGAAAACGCGTTGGAAGCAGATTTTGGAGCATTTGATTTTCCTATTCCTAACTTAACCTTACCTACTTCAATTGGAAATGGACTAAATTTTGTTTCGAAATTCTTATCTTCACGATTTAGTGGAAAATTGGCGAAAACACAACCTATATATGACTACTTGTTATCGATAAATCATCAAGGAGAAGTAAATACATGCGATAACTTCATTTTAATAATTCACACACAACAGTTTTAGAAAGAAGTGATCGAACCAGAGAGACCTGAGTTGAACCAACTGTGGTTCAAATCCGTTCAACTCTGGTTCGATCAGATTCAACTAGTCCATTCATGGTTCAGTAGGTTAAAATGGCTAGTCCAGAAACACAGGAGTACACACATTATAAATTTGTAATGTAATTTTGGTTATTCATCGTTCTTTTTGTCGTCTAAACTGACAGAGTCTAATGATAAACGATACGTTGAGCTCAGTTGCAAAGCTGCAGATGGCACTAACAGTGGCTGATGCATTCCTCTCAGCACTTCCATACGATACTCCCTATCATGATTTTGAACCAAGGTAAAAAAAGCCTCTTTATACTGTTAAATTGAGCACTATATATCTTTGTGATTCGCTAATTTAATTCATTTTTTGTTCATAGGTTTAAGCAGTGGGGTTTTGAAAGAGGATGGGGAGATACTGCAGGAAGAGTGAAGGATACAATGAGAGCTTTGTCAGAAATACTCCAGGCTCCGGACCCGATAAACATGGAGAAGTTTTTCAGTAGAGTTCCTACAATATTCAATGTCGTCATCTTCTCTATTCATGGCTATTTTGGTCAAGCTGATGTTCTTGGCTTGCCAGATACCGGCGGACAGGTAGCATTTCTAAACTCGAGTGGTCGCATTGCTTTTATACGAGGCAAAACTGATTTCAAAACTTTTTCTACAATCTTGAATAGGTAGTTTACATATTGGATCAAGTGAGAGCTTTGGAAGCAGAAATGCTTCTTAGAATTAAGCACCAAGGCTTAAAAGTGAAGCCTCAAATTCTTGTGGTATGTTTCATGCAAATGAATCATGATTCTCTACATATTATAATAACTTATATATAAAAGTATTTGTTGTTAACAATGATAGGTCACAAGGCTCATACCTGATGCGCAAGGAACCAAATGCAATCAGGAAATGGAAACAATCATTGATACTCAACACTCGAAAATTCTACGCGTGCCTTTTCAGACTGATAAAGGAGTTCTTCGTCAATGGGTTTCTCGCTTCGACATTTATCCTTATATTGAGAGGTTTACTCAGGTATGCATATTTTCTATAATTGTTCAGAACCCAAATTTTTTTTCTGTTACGAGTTTTCGGTTTGACTAGTTCTTTGGTTCGTGTTATAGGATGCGACAACTAAGATTCTCAACATCATGGAAGGAAAACCGGATCTTGTTATAGGAAATTACACAGATGGGAATTTGGCAGCTTCTCTTATGGCTAGCCAACTTAAGATAACTCAGGTCATTATTGGAAATTTATTTCCTATGATTCAACTACATATTTTGTGACTTTTAAGGATGTTCTTTTTCCTTCATGAAATAATAAATGAGGTTGCTTGAAAACCAGGGAACTATAGCACATGCTTTAGAGAAGACTAAGTATGAAGATTCAGATATCAAGTGGAAAGAATTAGACCCTAAGTATCACTTTTCGTGTCAATTCATGGCCGATACAATTGCGATGAATGCATCGGATTTCATCATAACCAGCACATATCAGGAAATTGCCGGAAGGTTAGGCCTCATAGTTAAAAGGAAAAAAGAAATTATATTTCACACCTTTCTACATGAAGCACTGACACAGATACGAACACCAGACACGACATAGACACAGACACTGATGGCAATTTGAAAAATGGAAGAAACTTAAAGTATTTTCCTTTGCAGCAAAGATAAACCAGGACAATATGAAAGTCATGCGGCATTTACACTCCCGGGGCTATGCAGAGTTGTTTCGGGGATAAATATATTCGATCCGAAGTTCAACATAGCTGCACCTGGAGCTGACCAAACCGTCTATTTTCCTTACACGGAGAAAGACAAAAGACTCACTGAATTTCATCCTGCCATTGAAGACTTACTATATAGTAAAGTGGATAACAAAGATCATATGTAAGTGACAATGTTGCGATTCTTTCATCTGACAATATTTTACAAAATGATTAATTTTCGATAAAATTATTGCTATGGAAACAGTGGATATCTAGAAAACAGAAGACAACCTATTATCTTCTCGATGGCGAGGCTCGATGTTGTAAAGAACATAACTGGTTTAGTCGAATGGTACGGAAAAAACAAGAGATTGAGAAGGCTAGTGAACCTTGTCATAGTTGGAGGATTCTTTGATCCATTGAAATCGAAAGATCGAGAAGAAATGGCAGAAATAAGAAAAATGCACGATTTAATCGAAAAGTACCAACTGAAGGGACAATTTAGATGGATTGTTGCGCAGACCGATAGGCATCGCAACGGAGAGCTTTATCGTTTCATTGCTGACACAAAAGGAGCTTTTGTGCAGCCTGCTTTGTATGAAGCATTCGGTCTAACTGTCATTGAAGCAATGAACTGCGGTTTGCCTACTTTTGCCACTAACCACGGAGGTCCAGCAGAAATTATAATCGACGGTATTTCTGGTTTCCATATTGATCCTCTCAACGGAGACGAATCGAGCAACAAAATAGCCGATTTCTTTGAAAAATGTAAAGTGGATTCCACACATTGGAACATGATTTCTGCGGCAGGATTGCAGCGCATTAATGAACGGTATGTAAAAAAAAGACTAATTTCCTATCTCTCGATTATTTAACATTTGCAACAATGAGTCAAGATTGCATGGTTTGTTTTGTAGCTATACATGGAAGATCTATGCAAACAAGTTGTTGAATATGGGAAGCATTTATACATTTTGGAGGACAGTGAATAATGATCCGAAAAAAGCGAAGCAAAGATACATTTGGATGTTCTATAACCTTATGTTCAAGAATTTGGTAAGTAATATATCTGTTCTAAGAGATGAACCTCAACAACCACCAGTGTCCAATTCCAAGCAGCAAAGTCTCAAAAAACAAGGAACAAGCAGGTATGTCATCCAATCAATAAAGAAATTTCGACAAAATAAAATCAAAAGTCACTAAATATCGATTTTATTTCACTAGAAAATTTTTTCTAAGAGAAGTATTTGCATTTACGAATACATCTTTGTATGCCGTTTGTTTTGCTGCTGCAGGCGTTCGAAGTCCAAATTTCAGAGTTAAGATCAAACTATTCAAGTCAATGTAACTTATTTTCAGATGCGCAACAACTACTCGGGAAAATCTTGCTCACGCCGTGAATTCATCATTACAAATAAATTGTGTATTTCTTGCAAAATGACTAATGTTTCTATGTTATCAATAAAATGCTTTGAAGTGATTTATAATGGTGGAGGAAAATCGAACTGAAAGATTAGTGTATAAAACTATCGATACTCTCGTTGTTGAAAGATAAATCATCCACATGGTACTATTGTTGGATCCAATGTTGAGGATATTTCCCTGTCACACATTTCAGGACCAATATTTATCGGTGTTTCGCCCGGCAAGATTGACACGAACAACTTAGTCGGTAGGAAATACCAATAAAAAACATCGATTTCTTTAAATTTTTGCAATGGAAAGCATACCTTAACAATGTTCCTAAAGTAAGTGATGTTGTAATTTCCGGTTGGAAATAAAACTTCAATAAGATCTGCTAATACCAATTGAGGTTGCGCGACTGCTCCATTGTACCAGTCTTAACATGCAGAAAATCACATAAAAATTTAGCATATTTCATTAGAAAATCATGAAAAGCTAGTGTGTTTCGACGTTGAGACGTACCAAGAGACGAAGTTTGAATCCGTTTGTCATATCTCCATTGGCTTGTGTTTGATAGAAACGAAAAACAAGAACGGTCTTCAACGTTTAGATTTTGGATAAACGTCGATAACGTGTAGTTGAGTGGATCAGAAGTTAGTGTTTCACCAATCACTACTTCCACAGTCTACATCATCAGAAATACTAACTGTTACAAATTTGATACTACTATCAACTTTCTTAATCTGCGTGATTTAGTCGAAACGAGTATTATATTTACGAATGAACTCACACATAGGATTGCATGCAATTCTTCCAAGTCATCAGGATCAGAAACATTGTAAGTGTTCTTGTTAGCATCCAAAACCTCTCCTCCGGAATCTTCGACATACTGTTCGCGATTTTTTGAATCAAAACATAGATAAAGACCAGAATAACATATTTCTCTTACAGATAGTTAAGGTTTCTTACCTTCAAATAATATGCTTCCTTTGTAAAAGACCAAACACCCTGCGATGATAACATTTCGATTTTAAGTTGCATGATGATTATATTGATAAGCAAAAGCCGAAAAAACTGAAGAGGATACATACATTGTTATATTTCATCCAAGCTACAGTTGGCTTGAATGAAGTTCGAGATTTCACGATTTCAGCCAAGCACAAATAGTTCTCCTTAACCTATACAATAACAAGCCATTTCTTAGTAACATAAATGACAAAATCTCCATATTAGCCGTAATATAGTTGATAGTTACGCCATTGAATGATCGGTGTTCTTCTTACCGTAGCATAGACTTGATTGGCTCGAGCTTCAACATTTGCAAAAGCTCCTATGAACTTAATCCACTCTGCCTTCTGTCAAAGTGAATGCATCTTACATAAATTATCTAAGCATGTTCTTAGGACCGGTTTGGATCGACTTATTTATTTAGAGAGTAAAATTAAGTTTTTTTATCTGCAAAGGAGTATCTTCTGAAAAAGAAACCATAGTTGCGAAATTGCAAGATGAATGTTGATCAGTGTCACTAAAGAAGTGTGCGGAAAACTGCGAAATCATTTGATAATCACTTTTGTTCAACATTTCAATCTGTCCTTTATACAATTTCAACACACACGGTGAAGCCACAGTGTAGCTCTCTAGTAATCCTAAATGCTGCTCAAACCAATAACAAGAACAAATATAAGAACTAATACAACAACTTCAGGTTCGAGCTAAGGGTCGAAGCGAGATGGAAAAAATGAAACAAATTTATAGTAGTATGTAAAATTTAGTATGTAAAATTTCACCAGTTCTCACCTCTAAGAAGGAAACTTGAGTTCCAATTCATAGATTCGAAACACGGAAAAACGAAAAATGTTAGCCACAACAAAGGCGAAAGGGATAATTACCGTAAAAAATAAGTACAAGGGATACTCCAACCCATTATTACTGAGATCATTTTTTTAGAGCTATTTGTCTCTTTTTCAATAATGCCTTGATGATGGCAACTTCACATATTCTGTCACATATAAGGCCACAGAAACATCAAAGAAGAAAAGAATGATACCATTAGTTCTCCCTTAGACATGCTCATTGGTCTTTGAAAATGTTCTTTCTCCCACTCTTGCACCTATGCATGGGACCCAATTCATAATCTACAACATATAAATAGCTATGCATTAGACATCAATTTAGAGAAACAACCATATACACATCTTCAATTCCATGGCTTCTGAATCAGGCTTGAAGCACAGTAGGTACCATATAAAGAGGTGGTTTGCCAAGTACCTTGAAAAGGGTAGAAGGATCATAAAAGTCCATGACTTGATGGAAGAAATGGAGCAAGTTCTAAATGACCAGAGAGATAGGAATCAAATATTGGAAGGCATTCTTGGCTTCTTATTTAGTTGTATACAGGTTAAGTTTTTCCTAATTAATTTACAAATGTGATACTCAGTTGATTTTTTAGGTTCAATAAATAATCAAGGTATCTCATCCATGATACAGTCCAGATACATCGATTATTCAATGAATATAAAAAGTAAATTTTCTCTTATAAATAAGACCGGAGGTAGTATTTCATATGACAGAAAGTGTAATAATAATGTTAAATGTGAGACATTGCAGGAAGCTGTTGTTGATCCACCATATGTTGTTTTTGCTGTAAGGCAAGATCCTGGTGTTTGGGAATATATAAAAGTGAGCTCTGAGAATATTTCAATTGAACCTATAACGTCCACCGATTACCTCAAATTAAAGGAAAGAGTATACGACGAAAACTGGTGCGCTACGTTTCATTTCACTTATATTTTTTATATTCTAAAGTTTTCAACATGTAACAAATTTTAATGGTTAACTTGGTTCTATGTTGCAGGGCGAACAATGAAAACGCGTTGGAAGCAGATTTTGGAGCATTTGATTTTCCTATTCCTAACTTAACCTTACCTACTTCAATTGGAAATGGACTAAATTTTGTTTCGAAGTTCTTATCTTCGCGATTTAGTGGAAAATTGGCGAAAACACAACCTATATATGACTATTTGTTATCGATAAATCATCAAGGAGAAGTAAATACATACGATAACTTCGTTTTAATAATTCACACACACCATACACCAGTTTTAGAAACAAGTGATCGAACCAGAGAGACCTGAGTTGAACCAACTGTGGTTCAAATCCGTTCACCTCTGGTTCGATCAGATTCAACTAGACTGCATTTTAAACAAAATTGAACCAGCCAGCCAACTAGTCCATTCCTGGTTCAATCGGTTAAAATGGCTAGTTCGGAAACACAGGAGTACACACATTATAAATTTGTAATGTGATTTTGGTTATTCATCGTTCTTTTTATCGTCTAAACCAACAGAGTCTAATGATAAACGATACGTTGAGCTCAGTTGCAAAGCTGCAGATGGCACTAACAGTGGCTGATTCATTCCTCTCAGCACTTCCATTCGATACTCCCTATCATGATTTTGAGCCAAGGTAAACAAAGCTCTTTATAATGTTAAATTGAGCACTATATATCTTTGTGTTTCGCTAGTTTAATACGATTTTCATGCACAGGTTTAAGCAGTGGGGTTTTGAAAGAGGATGGGGAGATACCGCAGGAAGAGTGAAGGATACAATGAGAGCTTTGTCGGAAATACTCCAAGCACCAGACCCGATAAACATGAAAAAGTTTTTCAGTAGAGTTCCTACGATATTCAATGTTGTAATCTTCTCTATTCATGGCTATTTTGGTCAAGCTGATGTTCTTGGCTTGCCAGATACCGGCGGACAGGTAGCATTTCTAAACACGAGTAGTCGCGTTGCTTTTATACGAGGCAAAACTGATTTCAAAACTTTTTCTACAATCTTGAATAGGTAGTTTACATATTGGATCAAGTGAGAGCTTTGGAAGCAGAAATGCTTCTTAGAATTAAGCACCAAGGCTTAAAAGTGAAGCCTCAAATTCTTGTGGTATGTTTCATGCAAATGAATCATGATTCTCTACATATTATAATAACTTATATATAAAAGTATTTTCTGTTAACAATGATAGGTCACAAGGCTCATACCTGATGCACAAGGAACCAAATGCAATAAGGAATTGGAAACAATCATTGATACTCAACACTCGAAAATTCTACGTGTGCCTTTTCAGACTGATAAAGGAGTTCTTCGTCAATGGGTTTCTCGCTTCGACATTTATCCTTATCTTGAGAGGTTTACTCAGGTGTGAATATTTTCTATAAGAACTTTTCAGAATCCAAAACTTTTTTCTGTTACGAGTTTTCGGTTTGACTAGTTCTTTGGTTCGTGTTATAGGATGCGACAGCTAAGATTCTCAGCATCATGGAAGGAAAACCGGATCTCGTTATAGGAAATTACACAGATGGGAATTTGGCAGCTTCTCTTATGGCTAGCCAACTTAAGATAACTCAGGTCACTATTGGAATTTTATTTCCTATGATTCAACTACATTTTTTGTGACTTGTAAGGATGTTCTTTTTCCTTCATGAAATAATAAATGAGGTTGCTTGAAAACCAGGGAACTATAGCACATGCTTTAGAGAAGACTAAGTATGAAGATTCAGATGTTAATTGGAAAGAATTAGACCCTAAGTATCACTTCTCGTGTCAATTCATGGCCGATACAATTGCGATGAATGCATCAGATTTCATCATAACTAGCACATATCAGGAAATCGCCGGAAGGTTAGCCCTCAGACCAGACACGACACAGACACGTTGACACTGATGATAATTTGAAAAATGGAAGAAACTATGAAAGGCTTGTAATGTTACATACTGAATTCTTAGTGTTTCTTTGCAGCAAAGATAAACCTGGACAATATGAAAGTCATGCGGCATTTACGCTCCCGGGGCTATGCAGAGTTGTTTCGGGGATAAATATATTCGATCCGAAATTCAACATAGCTGCACCTGGAGCTGACCAAACCGTCTACTTTCCTTACACCGAGAAACACAAAAGACTCACTGAATTTCATCCTGCCATTGAAGACTTACTATATAGTAAAGTGGAAAACAAAGATCATATGTAAGTGACAATGTTGCGATTCTTTTGTCGACAATATTTTACAAAATGATTAATTTTTGATAAAATTGTTGTTATGGAAACAGTGGATATCTAGAAAACAAAAGACAACCTATTATCTTCTCAATGGCGAGGCTCGATGTTGTGAAGAACATAACTGGTTTAGTCGAATGGTACAGAAAGAACAAGAGATTGAGAAGGCTAGTGAACCTTGTCATAGTTGGAGGATTCTTT
Organism: Lathyrus tuberosus; assembly: GCA_022829125.1. NCBI lineage: Eukaryota > Viridiplantae > Streptophyta > Magnoliopsida > Fabales > Fabaceae > Lathyrus > Lathyrus tuberosus. The sequence continues at coordinate 3,270,488 of JALAZF010000193.1, forward strand.
GATCCGTTGAAATCGAAAGATCGAGAAGAAATGGCAGAAATAAGAAAAATGCATGATTTAATCGAAAAGTACCAACTGAAGGGACAATTTAGATGGATTGTTGCGCAGACTGATCGGCATCGCAACGGAGAGCTTTATCGTTTCATTGCTGACACAAAGGGAGCTTTTGTGCAGCCTGCTTTGTATGAAGCGTTCGGCCTAACTGTCATTGAAGCAATGAACTGTGGTTTGCCTACTTTTGCTACTAACCACGGAGGTCCAGCAGAAATTATCGTCGACAGCGTTTCTGGTTTCCATATTGATCCTCTCAACGGAGACGAATCGAGCAACAAAATAGCCGATTTCTTTGAAAAATGTAAAGTGGATTCGACACATTGGAACATGATTTCTGTGGCAGGATTGCAGCGCATTAATGAACGGTACATAGAAAAACACCAATTTCCTAGCCTCGATTATTTAACATTTGCAACAATGTATCAAGATTGCGTGGTTTGTTTTGTAGTTATACATGGAAGATCTATGCAAACAAGTTGATGAATATGGGAGGCATTTATACATTTTGGAGGACAGTGAATAATGATCCGAAAAAAGCGAAGCAGAGATACATTTGGATGTTCTATAACCTTATGTTCAAGAGTTTGGTAAGTAATATATCTGTTCTAAGAGATGAACCTCAACAACCACCAGTGTCCAATTCCAAGCAGCAGAGTCTCAAAAAACAAGGAACAAGCAGGTATGTCATCCAATCAATAAAGAAATTTTGACAAAATAAAATCGAAAGTTACTAAAATATCGATTTTGTTTCACTAGAAAATTTTCTCTAAGTATTTGCATTTACGAATACATTTTTTTATGCCGTTTGTTTTGCTGCTGCAGGCATTCGAAGTCCAAATTTCAGAGTTAAGATCAAACTATTCAAGTCAATGTAACTTAATTTCGGCCGCGCAACAACTAATCGGGAAAATCTTGCTCACATTGTTAATTTGTCATTACAAATAAATTGTGTATTTGTTGCAAAATGACTAATGTTTCTATGTTATCAATAAAATGCTTTGAAGTGATTTATAATGGTGGAGGAAAATCGAACTTAAAGATTAGTGTATAAAGCTATCGATACTCTCGTTGTTGAAAGAAAAATCATCCACATGGTACTATTGTAGGATCCAATGTTGAGGATGTTTCCCTGTCACACATTTCAGGACCAATATTTATCGGTGTTTCGCCCTGCAAGATTGACACGAACAACTTAGTCGGTAGGAAATACGAATCAAAAACATCGATTTCTTTAAATATTTGCAATGGAAAACATACCTTAACAATGTTCCTAAAATAAGTAATGTTGTAATTTCCAGTTGGAAATAAAACTTCAATAAGATCTGCTAATACCAATTGAGGTTGCGAGACTGCTCCATTGTACCAGTCTTAACATGCAGAAAATCACATAAAAATTTAGCATATTTCATTCGAAAATCATGGAAAGCTAGTGTGTTTAGACGTTGAGACGTACCGAGAGACGAAGTTTGAATCCGTTTGTCGTATCTCCATAGGCTTGTGTTTGTTAGAAACGAAAAACAAGAACGGTCTTCAACGTTTAGATTTTGGATAAACGTCGATAACGTGTAGTTGAGTGGATCAGAAGTTAATGTTTCATCAATCACTACTTCCACAGTCTACATAATCAGAAATACTAACTTTTAACAAATCCGATACTGCTATTAACTTTCTTAATCTGCGTGATTTAGCCGAAACGAGTATGATATTTACGAATGAACTCACACATAGGATTGCATGCAATTCTTCCAAGTCATCAGGATCAGAAACATTGTAAGTATTCTTGTTAGCATCCAAAACCTCTCCTCCGGAATCTTCGACATACTGTTTGCGATTTTTTAAATCAAAACATAGATAAAGACCAGAATAACACGTTTCTCTAACAGATAGTTATGGTTTCATACCTTCAAATAATATGCTTCCTTTGTAAAAGACCAAACACCCTGCAAAGTTACATGATACAAAGTTATAACTCATTTTGTTTCGATAAGCAAAAGCCGTAAAAACTGAAGAGGATACATACATTGTTATATTTCATCCAAGCTACGGTTGGCTTGAATGAAGTTCGAGATTTTGCGATTTCGGCCAAGCACAAATAGTTCTCCTTAACCTATACAATAACAAGCCATTTCTTAGTAACATAAATTACAAAATCTCCATATTAGCGGTAATATAGTTGATAGTTACGCCATTGAATGATCGGTGTTCTTCTTACCGTAGCATAGACTTGATTGGCTCGAGCGTCAACATTTGCAAAAGCTCCTATGAACTTAATCCATTCTGCTCTCTGTCAAAGTGAATGCATCTTACATAAGCATCTTAAATATCGTAGAACACTCTTTCAAGCATGTTCTTAGGACCTGTTTGGATCGACTTATTTATGTAGAGAGTAAAATTAAGTTTCTTACCTGCAAAGGAGTGTCTTCTGAAAAAGGAACCGTAGTTGCGAAATTGCAAGATGAATGTTGATCAGTGTCACTAATGAAGTGTGCGGAAAACTGCGAAATCATTTGATTGTCACTTTTGTTCAACATTTCAATTTGTCCTTCTTTATACAATTTCAACACACACGGTGAAGCCACAGTGTCCGACGTTACGCCTTTCAAGCTCTCTAGTAAGCCTAAATGCTGCTCAAACCAATAACAAGAACAAATATAAGAACTAATACAACAACTTCAGGTTCGAGCTAAGGGTCGAAGCGAGACGAAAAAAATGAAACATAACCATTTGTAGTAATATGTAAAATTTCACTAGTAGGAGTTCTCACCTCTAAGAAGGAAACTTGAGTTCCAATTCATAGATTCAAAACAAGAAAAAACGAAAATGTTAGCCACGACAAAGGCAAAAGAAATAATTACTGTAACAAATAAGTACAAGGGATACTCCAACCCATTACACTGAGATCAGTCAAAACTCAGCGTCAGATAGACGATCCACTATCTACCTTCTACGAGGGTTGCAGTGGACTCAAATAACACATTCTTAAGGCTAAGATCAAACAAATCACAAAAATTGAAATGCAAAATCACTAGTTTTAGTATCACATACCAGGAAAAGAATCTGTATCAACAGAAAAATTCGACAACGGTATCACAAATGATTTGATTCTCGAAGTGCAATACTTCGTCCTTGATGCAATCCTTGAGTTATTCTACCAATGAAAGGAATTCACGTATGAAGTTTCAGCAATCTTTTAAAAAAAAACTAGTGGAAAAAAGTCCAATAGAGATTTAAACTAAAAGTACCTGAAGAAGAAGATAGCTCTGGCCATCAACAGCATTCTTAATAACTTTGAAGGTTTGGCCATAGTAAATATGAAAATTCACAGCATCTTCCACCTTTGAAATATTTCCAACTTTCACTGCACTAGAAGCTCCATCAACACTTCCATAGCTAAAAAACCAAACCAATGCTAACAAAAATAAAGCTTGAAACCAAAAACTAGTAGCTGAATCCATAACCATAACCATAAAAAGCTATGTTAGCTCAATCTTATTATTTTAAGACACATGATTAAAAAGCTATATAGCTTTTTAAGCAATTATCTGCAGCTTAACTGCACCAATTAGTTATATTTATGTGCAGCTTTTTGCTGATAAATGGATTGAAAAACTAGGTGAAAAAATGATAAGTGTATGAATGAATGAATTGTTGGCATGTAGCTAGGTGTAGGTAGTGGGGTGAGTATAGTGTATACTTTTTGTATTATTTAATTTAAATTTAACAAAGAAGATGAAACAGTGAGTGACCCGTGAAGCTATGTTTGGATTATTTTTGTCATCTTTATATTATTTTTACTTTTTTGTATACTTTTTTCTGTTAATTCATAACTTGTTACAGCTTATTGTTTTGTCACTTTGTGTGATTTGATACTCTGATGAATGTGAGTGATCCACTACTCATTATAATACATGTGCTGTGCACTCACCTTAGTTCAACCACTACTCTACAAAATTCAAATTCATGCTAGTGAAGAAATTATCATATGACATGTTCAGGAAAATTGATTACCAAAGAAAAAGAAAAGAAAAATGCTCTCATGTGAATCTTGACAACATCAATGTCAAGATACAAATCCTTAATAAAATTTGTTTTAGCAAATAAAATTTGTTTTAAAATGATTGTCATCCTTAATTTGAAGTAATAATGATTATAATTTTTATAATTATATTATTTAATTATTACTATATCCACTACTTCAAATATTTAATTTAATACAAGTATAACATCTTATAATTCTTTTTTTTTTTTTGAAAAGCTATTGTATTAAAGAAGAAGAATACAAGGGGTATTCACCCAATAAGCAAACCTACTTACGAAACCTACCAAAAAGGAAACAATATTTCCACCCAACTCCAACCTAAAACCAACTAACATCCAAGAGGATTCAAAGAAAAAGAGTAGAAACTAGAGTTGGAAGGAGAAATATCATGCAAAAGACCCCATCTCCAAATGAGTAACTTTATATCCCAACAAACATTATTGAAACTAATAGGCTCATTCCTAAAAATAAAGTTGTTCCTAGTTTTCCAAAGAATCTAGGTAATTGCTATCCAACTATTGCCCAATTTACTAGCCGCAACAAAATTCCGCCCATAATTAATCCAAGAAGAGAAGAAATTCCACATACATCCTTCGAACTTTATATCGCAACCTAACCAATCACCAATCTTACTCCAAACAGAGACCGCAAACTGGCATGAGAAAAAGAGGTGAACCAGAATTTCGTCGCCTTCATTACATAAACAGCAAGAGCGATCTTCCAATGGAATCCTTCTTCGGCACAAATTGTCTTTCGTGGGGAGCCGGTTCCAAAACAATCGCCACGCAAAAATCTTCTGTCTAGGAGGAATCTGCAGTTTCCACATCCGCCTGAAAGAAAGCAATTGACTCGCGTTAGCAGCCGGCTGAAATTCAACATTAAACCCAGCTCTGATTTGAGCATAAACCTCCTTGACAACATATGAACCCGACTCTCCCAAGGTCCACCCTTACTCATCCCGGGAATCAAGCAAAGGGGCCTGCTGTTGCAGTTCCTGCAATAATTCCGAAACCAACAGAAAATCTGCCTCAGGAAATGAATCAGTAGTGACAAAAACGTTCCATAGCCAAGCTCCTTCAACTAAACTGCCCATAGCGGAAACCGGAGATTTTTTGAAATCACTAGACTGAAACAGGGGTCCATACTTCTCCTTTAAAATTCCAACTCCATTCCAATCCACAAGCCAGAAAGGAATATGGTGGCCTTCTCCCAATTCACACTTAACAAAACCTGCAAAAGAAAACACATCGTTAGTAGTAACAGTCCCTATCTTCATAAGGTCTTTCCACCAATTCGACGCACACCTAGGCTGAACCAAGTGATTTTCAGACAACACTTCCCCTTCGAGAAAACCGTATCCCCCCCTCAGAACAAACTTCCACAAAGCAGGCTTCACGCTTAATAATTTCCACTTCCACTTTAACAACAAGGCCAAGTTAAAAGTTCTCAAATCTATAACTCCCAAACCTCCTTCGAAATTCGGTTTGCACACAGTTTCCCATTTCAGCCAATGAATTTTAGTAGAGCTCTCCTGGCCTCCCCACAAAAACTTTCTCCTAATTGAGTCAATCTTATAAATGACAGACACTGGCAGTTTGTAAAAAGACATCCAGAAAACTGGCAAGCTAGACAACGTTGAATTTAACAGAGTAACCCGACCTGCCATAGAAAAATCTTTACCTCTCCAAGTTTCCAATCTCCTTCTAAAAATATCCACTAGAAAATTCCATGAAGAAATCCTCCTAGGATTTATTCCTAAAGGAATTCCCAGAAAACGGAAAGACGGAGAATCAATTCTACAAGCCAAGAAAGACGACGCAGCAAACAAAAAATGTTGGCTCACATTTATTCCCATTAACCTGCTTTTATTGAAATTCACCTTCAAACCCGAGACCAACTCAAAACTCCGTAACACCGTTTTAATACTCCACAAATTCTGCCAATTACACTCCCCAAAAATTAACGTGTCATCGGCAAACTGAATAATATCCACCTTAATGTTCGAACCAACTACAAAACCTTTAAACGAACCAATTGCCGAAGCTCTTTTCATTAGTTGGGTCAAACCTTCTGTGACAAGGACAAAAACAAAAGGAGACAATGGATCTCCTTCCCGGAGACCCCTCTCAACCTCAAAGTCCTTGGTAGGACTCCCGTTAACTAGAATAGACAAATAGCACTTGAATAAACAAGCTTCCATCCAACCTCTCTGTCGCTCCCGGGATTTTCATCCTAGTACAAACGCGAAAGTGGCACCGAACAGAGTCGCCAGCAATGTGTATTTATCCCAAGAGAGGGAAAGGAAACACCGCATAAACCTGAAGGAAAGGATAGAGCATGGTCTTACGACCAAAAGAAATGGGTTCGGGAGTCGGTTACGCGAGAGGAAGGTATTAGCACCCCCTCGCGTCCATCGTACCCGATGGGATCCACGCTTGCTTGTCTCGATCAAAGGGTGATAGAAAAGAATACCGGAAAAAGAACGAAAAGAGAACTGGAAAAGGAACGAGAAACAAATGTAGGGAAAATAAAAGAAGTGCTCGCATGGGCCCTACCCCACTGCCTACGTATCTCATCGGGTGCATGAGAATCAGAGCGACGTAGTTCCCCTCACTAGGGATGAATTGTTTGTGTTTTTTAGAGAACGGCTGACGTTCTAGCTCAGGTGTTGCAGGCTCGCTGGTCCGAGTGCGTTACCATCTTGCAAGAGAACGAGTAGAAGCGCGCTCGTGCGTTGAGAGTGAATGAGGTGAGAAAAGAATTCCCGAAGGAAAGACGTTATTGTTTGTTTTTTGTCTTTTAAGAGTTTTTTCATCTGTTTGCATATGACAGTGTATCTGAATCTTAGTCATTGGAATGTGTACCTTCTCACATTCCAAGATGGAATGGGTAAGAAAGCACACTAAGGGTGAAGAAGACCCTCACACTTAGTTCCAATTATCAAGGTTCAAACACACTAGCATACTTGTGTTTATTAAGTGTTTTGTTGATTATGAAGTGAAGAAGTGTTTTTTATTATTTGCACCTTCAACAAGTATTGCATTTAAGTCCCTCATACAAGATCAAATGTTTAACACATTGACCCAAGATGGGCTATATGCTACACATTCTAAGATTACAAGAGAAGACCCCTTATAATCTTTTCTTTATATGAAGGCCTAAATGCAATAAATGCCTACCTTTATTATATGTTTTGAATTTTCTTTGAGATGAGAAGATGAAAGACTCAAGAGAAGGTAAAGGTAAAATCTATATGGACTAAGACTCAATCCTAATTGATTAGTTAAGGGAGTGATCCTAAAGTTTGTGAGGTTTCAACCTAAAGTCTAAAGAAAGAAAGAATTAAACAATTCACTTCCAAAATGGAAGATGAATTGTAATTCAAAAGGGAAAGTAATGAGTTATTAAAAGAAAGCACATAAGTGCTTAACAAAACACAAAATGAAATTATAAAAGAGAAAGGATAGAAGTTGAATGTGGATTCCTTATCCACACTCAATTGAAACTTACCAAAGCCCCTACATGGTTAGTAAACATGTATAAGAAGTATAAGAAGTAAAAGAACATGTAATGCATCATAAAACTCAAAAGAATTAAATGAGAAAACAAATCCTAGAACCACAACCAGAATGGGCATCATATGGACAACAAATGAATATCATCATACAAGTGCAAGTGAATAGGCAACAAACATCATCCATTAGCATTTAAACATGTTACAAGAAGAAAGGGTAGATGAAAGATGGAAAGAAATGAAGAGGACATGCATAAATGGAACATGTAAATCAACAACCAGAATTGAAAATAAATGAAAAATGGTTTATAAACATCTCAAAAGTATTTATGAATCAACCATCAAGACTTTCAAGAAGTAATAGAAGAAGAAGAGAGATGAAAACTCAAAAAGAAGGTGCAAACAATACATGTTAATGATGCACAAAGTTCAAATTGAAATGAACATGTAAAGATGACCTATAATGTGTATCAAAGACCTATAATATCATATGAATGGCTCACACAACTATGCAAATGCTCATACAAATATGCACAAAAGAACTCATGCAAACATGCACTAAAGATTACAATGATATAACATGTTATAATGCTTTAAATGAAATGCATCAAACAAAAATCACATGGCCTCATGAAAATTATGAAAACATGGTATTGGAGTTCACTAATCAGAGATGAATCACATACCAAAATAGCATATCAAAATTCAAAGCAAAATGACTTCAAACAAAGCAATTAGGTCAAGTTGAAATGTCATGCAAAGTGGTACAAATATAGGCCTCAAGACATGTCATAAAGTGACCTAAAAAATCAAACAAAAAACATCTAACATGCTTCAATGTATTAGTGAATCAATGCAAAAAGAACCATGCCAAAACAGTTTATAATGAGCAAGAACAAAATTAAACAAATTCAAGTATCATGCTTAGGATGCATCTAAATGGAAATTCAAAGAAAATTATGGAACAGGGGTAAAAAGGTCATAAAATCAGAAAATAAAATCATGAAAAATTTCCTAAATGTTTTAAGAATACACATGAATTTTTGTAGAATTTTCCAATATGTTTTGGTATTTTTAAAAATTAATTAGCAAACGTGCATAAAATGAAGAAAATAAAAGGAAATAAAAAACAAGAGTGGGGTGCAAATATAGTAAACCAACAGTTCAAAGTGTTTGGGCTTTTAAAAAGGAGGTGCGAAAAGCAATCTGGTTAGGTCCATTAAGCACGCAGAACATACTAACAAGCATGGACTCTCAGTCAACAAAATTGACTCATCAATAGCCATTAGATCAAGTCAAGGTCAAGCCAAAGTCAAGGTATATGCAATCAACACACACGCGTGAGGGAACACGTTACCTACGGTGTACTGCGTTACACAAAGTTTAAAAATAAAATCAGAATGAGCATGTGAGAGGCATGTGCGTTTTTATGTGTTGTCACCATTGTGAGCACTAGATCAAACGAAATCAACGGCTGTGACTTAATCTGGCATGCAAAACCCTAATGTAACCTCACCGGCCGGAGAGGGACCTCCGGTCACCTTCTCCGGCCACTCTCCGGCACTGTAAATATCACATGCTTCCAGAAATCAACAAACTAGGTATCAAACGAAAGCTAATCTTATGAGGAACACAAATTCAGCAACAAAATTCACAGATCAAGCATGAATAAAGAGAATCGAAGAAGAGAAACTTTGCCCTAAGTTTCAGTTATAAACTCCTAAGGAGCTCTATCAACTAGCCAGCTTCACATAGCTTCTAATAAGCTACAAATACCATGAAAACAAGCTAAATTCAGTGAAGAAAGTTTGAGAAGAATGGAACCTGAAGTTGGAGAACTCTTGGATCAACAGAAAACCAGAGAGATGCGATTAACCTTGAGCTTCCTCAGAGCAAAATAAATGCTCAGAATCTTTAGATCTTGAAGAAGATAGTTGGAGATTTGAGAATATAATGTTGCTGCACTTGGAGGATTATGGTTGATTCAGTCTCTTCTTGATCCAGCAACACCAAATAATGATGATGATTGATGAAGATGAGTGATGGAAATGATGAATTCGTATGAGATCAGAGAGAGAGAATAGAGAGAATTTTGAGAGAAAGAGTGAGAATGATTTGAAGTGAGAGTGAAAAATGAGAACCCCCCCTTTGAAATTGTGAGAGTTTCAGCTTATATATCCAAGGTTAACTCCCAACCAGTTCAGTTAACAGTTAGAACTCTAGTTAAACTGAGTTAGTTAACTGAGTTTGAGTTAACTAACTGAGTTAGGTGGTTAATGGCACGAGTTGGGGAAGTTCTGTTAGAGTGAGGGTGAGGTTCATGGAGTTATGGTGGTGTGTAGGAGAAGGAAAGTGATGTTATGTTGTTCTGATGTAGCAGCAGGAATCTTGTGGTGCAAGTTTCTCACTTCCTCTTTCATGCAAGGCTCAAGCTCGTATGCATAATGTGAAATGTGTTTGGCCAAATGAAGCAAAGAATAAAGCAGCACACATAGGACTTCTGTCATGTACTTGATGTGTGTTTGAACCAAAATCATGCAGCAAATCTTCATTGTGACAGCAAGTGTTTGAGGAGGAATTTCTCACTTGTCAATGAATGAAACAATCCAATGTTGGTGGCATTAGAAAGATGATACATTAGGGAACAATATTGGTGTTGAAAGTTGGTTGAATTGAAGTTTGGAACATGACCAAATGTGGCTTGTAACAGAAGAAACACCAACTGGTGCATGGGCGAGATAATGAGGTTGGTTGGCAAGGCATGCTTGGCATGGATTTTCAGTTGCATTGACCAATCTTTGAGCCATCATAACTCCTTAATCCATTGATCAGATGAAAAATTGATAAACACCAACTTTGAAGATCTCACATAGAGGAACAACTTTGATGTTGAAATATTTTCCATTTGAGGCCTCTAACCATGAGTAATTGATCCATACATTTTCCCCACCAACTGTTTGTTGAAATGACTACGCGCGTGCCTTGAAAATCCTTGGTCATGACATGGTTTTGACCTACTTTCCTCCAACTTTGATCATCCATATCTCTCTCAATATTTATCCAATGGAGATGTTCTACCCATGTATTTGAAGCTTAAAACAAGATCTTTCATTGAGGCAGAGTGGATTTTTCATTTGGTGCTCCAAATTTAAATGGCCTTGGTTCAAATTCTGATGCAAAATGGCCAAAACTTGCTATTTTTAGTAACCCTTCTTCATCCAAAAATGGCAACTTTCTACACCTTGAATTTTTCATGATTCCTTTGGAGTTTCTTGATCAAATTTTGTACATTGGTCACATATAACATGAATTTCATGAATTTGGCCTCAAAAAGTCAAGAGTTGACTTTTTCCTCTGATTATTTGACTTTGCCCCAATTTCTCTGATTCTTGATCTTTCTTCCAATTGAACCACCTCCAAAACTAATTGAGATGCAATCTTCCATACACATATACTTAAGGACATGTAGAATACCATGACATCAAGTTTTGTCCAAAAAATCAAAGATTCCCTGATTTAATGGGAAACCCTAGTTTTGGTGCCCACCTCCTAGGAGAAAAATGTGCAGTCTTCAATTTCAAATTCCTCAGAGTATGTTGTGTATCCTCTTAAAGGATGATGAGAAATGCCACTTGAGAATGATTTTGAATCAATGAGCCATCTCTTTTGAGGGTTTTCCTTCAATTTTTGAATCTCTTGCATAGTGTAGGATGTAATGCTTCAATCTCCCATTGAATCTCACTTCCTTGAGGTTGTGGATGATCAATTGGGATAGTATGAGACATGAGAGACCTCTTGGCTTGCCTAGAGCCAACTTGATTGACCTTTTTGTGCTTTGAATGATCCCTTGATTGTCCACCTTCCACCTGATCACATGCCCTGATGGTAAGAAGGATGCCATGCTTCATTTTTCTATGTTAAATGCAATGCAATGCTAATGAGGTGGATATGATATGATAAATGATAATGCCATGCTATGATGCCAAAAGGGAAGAGCAAATTTTGGGGTATTACAGCTGCCCCTATTCAAGCGCTGTAGACCTGAATGCCTGAAAGCAATTGCTTTCGGACTTTCAAGGTATATAGTGATTGAATACCAAAAATAACCAAAAATTTGCTCTGGATGATGAAAAAGAAAAGGGATATAAACCCAATGAGACTGCTGGATTGAATCTTCGATGAAACGTCGGAGAGATCTGTCTTTTGAACGATGCCAGACGACTACTGGCTTGCCACACTACTGGTGGACTTTAATAATGTCTTTTTGAACGACGCCAGACGACTACTGGCTTGCCACACTACTGGTGGGCTTTAATAATGTCTTTTATGCAACTCCAGACGACTACTGGCCTGCCACACTGCTGGTGGACTTTGATAACGTCTTTTGAACGACGCCAGACGACTACTGGCTTGCCACACTGCTGGTGGACTTTAATAATGTCTTTTATGCAACTCCAGACGACTACTGGCCTGCCACGCTACTGGTGGACTTTAGAAATGTCTTTTTGAACGACGCCAGACGACTACTGGCTTGCCACACTACTGGTGGACTTTGCAGCTTCGTGCCACCCGAAGACGGACTTTTGCCAATCCACTGTTGGACTTTTAGAATTTGCCACCCTTAGATGGACCTTTCGCCAATCCACTGTTGGACTTTTGCCACCCGAAGACGGACTTTTGCCAATCCACTGTTGGACTTTTGCCACCCGAAGACGGACTTTTGCCAATCCACTGTTGGACTTTTAGCTGCTTTGCCACCCGAAGATGGACTTTCGCCAATCCACTGTTGGACTCTTGCCACCCGAAGACGGACTTTTGCCAATCCACTGTTGGACTTTTGCCACCCGAAGACGGACTTCTGCCAATCCACTGTTGGACTTTTGCCACCCGAAGACGGACTTTTGCCAATCCACTGTTGGACTTTTGCCACCCGAAGACGGACTTTTGCCAATCCACTGTTGGACTTTTAAAATTTGCCGCCCGAAGACGGACTTTTGCCAATCCACTGTTGGACTTTTGCAATATTCCAATACCGGATTGCACTCTGCATCCGTGTCAGACATCTCTGCCGACTTTGCTGAGGAACAATGATCAATGACTTGACTTTAGAGGTTCCTGCGAGGATAGTATCTCTGCTGGAGAATAAATGAACAATCCGTCTGCTTCGAATTGTCAAGTTTGCCAAAAATAAATTGGGCTTGAAGAATAATAAATCTGCCAGTAATCACTTCATCTGCTGGGGGAATGAATTCTGGTCACAGCGACTTCACTGGGGATGAGAATTTCTTTGCATGGCGTCTTGCTAGGGAAGAAAAGTCATAAAAACTCTGCTTGGGGATCTATCCAATCCAAGACCCTTTGTAGGGGTTATCCACCTTCTGACCTGGCTGGGGAAAGGCTGTACCATCCTTGTTGAGGAATAGATTCTGCCGATCTTATAAACCTCTGCGGGGAGAACAACAACTCAGCTGGGGAGTATTGCTGACAAGATTCGATGCTGACCTCTGTGGGGGATCATTACCAAAGACACAATCTTGCTGGGGATCAGGGCTACTCTGCCAGGGATATGCAAATCCTAGTTAGAACATTCCACTGCAACTTGCTAGGAAAGAGTCCTTAGAGATCTGTTGGGGAAACCCAAAGCAAATCCACAGTAGTCTGCTGAAGAATATGACTGTCGAGCTTAGGATAAGTACCACAATGCACCATGTTAGGCGAGCTTCCCTTTAGAAAATTCCGTTAGGGATGACGAGTTTATAACAAACTCTGCTGGCGGAAACTGCTTTAAAGCGTCTCGTGCTGGGGAATGCCTTTTGAGAGGATTTTACAGAAGACCAACTGTCCTCAAACTCTACTGGGGATGATCAACACTTCATGCTGGGGAAACAAACATGCCCCATGCTTGGACAAACCAACAATTCGTCCCCGAAGAAGATGTCATAAGAGGATTTTACAGAAGATTTAGCCTCTTCAAACTCCTGCGACTTCGCTGGGGATAATGACCATCAGTTTCGGTATCGACGAGACCACTCTTTTGGGGAATTTGCGACCGTTATCGACACAGAAAAGCTTGTAGCTGTTGGAAGTACTGTATGAGAGAATCGACTTAATAAGATACAACGGTACCCAGTTGAACTTAATTCACTGATATCGAACCGTTATGAACGACCGTCGACCGAGCGATGAACGCCGACCTCCTTTCCCGTGATTGCCCCAGTCTTTTGCGTGGGGTAAATGATTACTCGCCTTGTGCTTAAAATCATCTGTACCTGCTACCTGCAACAAAAGAATATGCACACATGCCCCGAGCTGGATCTAACTTCTGCAATTAAGAAAATCCAACCCTGAACCACCACTTGTTGGGGAGCAAGGTTTGTATGCAATCTCTTGCTGGAGAACATTATTAATGAAGCCTGCTGAAGACGGGGACCACAAATGCCTTGGGTTGGAATGCCCCTTGGTTTCAATCCTTTTGGCTGATTGAATACATATGCGTGACCAACCATTTTTCTTCACTTGCCCCAGACCAACATGATCCACCGGAAGAAATTGTCCCTAGAGGATTTTACAGAAGACTTGACATCCAAAACGCTTAAATGTCCTGAAACTCTTGTAGAGATTCGTCGGATCTCGACGTAACTGCCCCCAACCGCATGGATTACTTAGAAGAAATCACCTCAAGAGGATTTTACAGAAGACTTGGCAAGCTCAATGCTTCAGTGTCTTCAAACTCTTGTAGAGATTCATCAGATCTCGACGTAACTGCCTCAGACTGTATGGTCTATAGAAGAATTCGCCTTGAGAAGATCCATGAAGAATCTCATACCTCCGTGGGATATTCTGCCTCGGTATTCTGAAACCTGGATGGACTGATTAGTTGTCTGGATGGACTAACTTCTCGTGCTTTTGGGATGGCCTGCCTCAGTATGACCCTTGAAGTGGTTTTGCCCCAGTTTGGCTGAACTCTGAAAAGATTTCTCGACGTAATTGGCTCAGACCGGCTACACCTTAAAGAGATGATTCGACGTGACTGCCCCGGATTGACTACGTCTTAACACAACTTGTTGGGAAAGCTCCTGCTCAACAAAGTTTCCTGAGGAGGTACCACTGGACGTGACTGCCCTTCGGGAGTTTCAGGATTCTCAACTCGGCAAGATTAAACTTCTGGACTGGACTGCCATATGTAAACTTCCTTTGATGTCAAACAAATGTATGCAAGCAGAAAATGTTTTATTCTGAGAATGAAAATTCTAATGCAACACACATGTTAATCTCGAAGTTTTACTGAAAAGATGTCGCAAACCCTTTGTGAGCGGATCACGGGTTAGGATACGACATTAATTTTTGAATGAAAGAATGTAATGCACATGCAACACCAACAAAGGTCTTTTAGCATAACTCATGGGAGTCAGGAACACTATCTCTTGGTAGTATGCTTTTGAAATAACCCTGTTTCAATTAGGACTTGTGAGGGTTGTATCGTGGCCTGGTTCACGGTTTTTGAGAAAAATGGTTTTAAGGCTCAAAGTTTATTGGTGCCCACCCACTCTTCGTGATATTCTCCAGTCCTACGTTCAGCTAATTTGCACAAGCGTTCGCCTCTCAAAAAAGAATTTTGTAATCTTCGAGGAATCCATGCATCTGAGGGTTTAACACCTAATGAGGCTTTGGAATAAACAGTCACCCCTTTTTGTCTTTTGTGTCTAATCACACGACTTTGTTCTTTCTTTTGAGGATTTTCTTTTGTAATCCTTTTGTTTTTCCGCTTTCGCATTCTTTTGTTTTTTTTTTTTTTTTTATCCCGAGCTTTTGCCTGGACTGATTCTTTCGAATCTTTAGATTTTGAAGTCCAGCGGGATGCCCTAACTTTTGCCTAAGTCGCTTGTTTTCAAGTTTCGATTTAGCGGGCTTTTTCTTTTCTTTTGAACAAATCGTGTGACACTGGCTTGTCTTGACTTTGCTGAAAGGGTTGTGACTGCCTTACTCCTTGATTGTTGATGGATAACCATTGTGGTTTCGCATCTCTTGACCTCTTGATGGTGGAATAGAAGGTAATGGATCCTCAGATGCACACTCCTTTTGAGGTTTGAACGTTCGGTCAAATTAACTGGTGCCTACCCTGCCCCTGGGTTAAATGTGAGGGTTTTTTCGTATGAAAGAAACTCCTACTTCGAGGCTCAAAGGGGTTAACAAGGGTCTATCTCCCTTATATCTCCAGTGTTTGAGGAGTTGAAACAATGCCTGTACATCCTTAACAGGGTTTTTATTCCAAAGCACACAGTTAGAGATTTTTACATTTTCAGATCATCATTCTCCCTCATAGAGTTTGAGCAAGAAAAATGGTATTGCCGTACACATTAGCATTAAATGAGTAAACACAAATGAAATTATTCAAGAAAACATATTCATTGCATTAAAATCATCATACCAAATACAACCAAGTTTATCATGCCAACAATGTTTGAACAAACAAATAAAGTCTACATATGAAAATGCAGCAAAGAAAATAAAGATTGTCGTTGTTGAGGAGGCTTGGCTCCGTCTAGACTGACCACTTCTGGTGATGTTCTTGTAACTTTGAGCACTCACCATGGTACAGAAGCTTCACCTTGTGGGGTACCGTCTGGGGTGATAACCTTTGAGTCAATCAAATCCTGCACCTTGTGCTGGAACACATTACAGTTATCAAGTGTGTGCCCAAACGTTCCTGAATGGAACTCACAGCTAACACTCATGTCATAGTCCGGAGGAATGGGGTATGGCACAGGCATGGCCTTTCTCAGCTGGATTTGTGAACTTTTGAGCAAACGAGCCAACAACTGACTGTACGGAATAGGAATAGGATAAAATGTCCTCTTGGGCTTCCTTGGTCTGAGTAGCCTCCGCTGCTGATAATCTTGTTGCTGCTGGTTCGGGCGCCCAGCCTGGTCCTGCACTTTCCTTTCTGCATTCGGCTGAGGCACAAACAAGGGTTGCTGACATAGGTCTTCTGCAACACAGGGTTGTGGAAGAGATCCCTGACGCGAGGTGGACCCTTTGGAAAAGGAGAGAGTCCTCAGTTCCCTTGCAACAATGGGAGTGACATCACTTGGTTTACCAACACCAACTGATGCAAACTTGATTGTCCCTGAATCAATTAGCTCATGGACTTTATGCTTGAACCTGGTACAATTCTCAACATTGTGACCAGGTGCCCCAGAATGGAACTCACATCTAGCCTTAGCATTAGGTCCCAGAGGAATCTTCGTGGGCAACGGTCCCAAACTAACACGCTCAACCAGCTTGAGCTCGAGCAAGTAAGAAAGCAATTGCGCGTACGGAATCGGAATGGGATCGAACTTCCTCTTAGGCCCCTCTGACTTAGGATCCTCTTGAAAATCAGGAAGTGACTGCTGATGAGAGAGCTCTGAACCTTTAGCTTTCAGAGGGGATTCACGAAGCAATCCATGATCTAGAGCATATCCCAAAGAGATGGGAGGAGTAGAGACCTCTGTTGTGGAAGCAGGCACATGATCATTTTCCTTTTTCAACACCTTATTCAAGATTTCCATGACCAGGCCCATTTGAATCTTCATCTGGTTGACTTCCTCCCTCAGTAGTTCCTGACCTCGGACAGTGCCTGAATGTCCCCCATAAAATGCCCCAATTGGGCCCTCACCCCAGCCAAATCCTTCTGCATTTGATCCATAATATGATTCTTACTTGATTTCCTCGCGTTGAATATCGGTGAATATGATTCTCCGCTATAATGCCTGAAGTCAAACAAAGGTTAGAGACCCTGCAACGAATACCTGAAAAGCAAGTAACAGAAATGCAGAATGATATGCAATGCCATGCAATGTTATGTTTATCATTTCCAAGGTGCTTTACACCCTGATTCCAATCCAAACCACAGAAATCTGAAGACCAGAAATCGTGATATAAAGAGACGTATCATGGTCATGTGCTTGTGTGCAGCTATCTGATAAAGAATAATTCTGAATAAAACTGCTCAGACTCATTAAACAAAGTATTCAAGTACATTTAAGAAGGGCTCATCCGCAAATGCAATACAAGGAAAAATGGATCCATCAACAAGCCTGATGGTAACCATTAACAACAAAATATAAGGAAAAGAACATCAGTCTGACAATTCCACATCCTTCAGCTTATCACTTGAGTATTTGATCTCCTCAAAAAGTATATGGGTACGATGGTGATTCGGGTTTTCAATCATTTCTTTGATCAAGACATCCCTTTTATCAATAGCTTCAGTTAAAGAACCCATATGCAGCATCAGAGCTTCGTCATCACACACTCCTTTGTGTCTCTTTATGCCAGCTTGCGTCTTGAGTATCTCTCTTTCTATCATGACTTCTTCAAGCTCTTTCTTGGTATTCCTCAGCTCACCTCTAGCTTCTTCTAGCTGTTCTTGACTCTTACCGAGGCTTTCCCGATACTTTCGCCTCTGCTCATGCGCCTTTTCAAGCTCTTCGTCCTTAATCTGCAACTGTTCCCGTAACTCATTATTCTCGAGCCTGACCTCATCCCAAGCTTGCTGAAACTTAGATAACTTCTCTTTGTTCTGCGCTAAGGTCTGTTTAGTTTGCTTATGGGCTTGAGTGGCATCATCAGCACCTCTGCTAACTTTCTGAAAATGTTGCGCTCTTTCGGCAAAATCCTTTTCTTTTGCTGCTAGGACTCTTTCAGCATCTTGGGCCTTCCGTTCCAGTTCTTTGTTGGCATGTAGAGCATTCTGAAGACAGCTACTCAACTCGGAATTCTCTCCTTGAAGCTTTTTCACCAAGGCTTGCAACTTGTCAACTTCTTCCACAGTAGCAGTGCTTCTTGCTTTCTCATTCTCCGGATACAAAAGGGGTGCCTTACCAAAAGGCAAGAGAAAATCTTCAACTCTTTTCTTCACCCACTCTTCATATGCTGGATAAACCCGGTTGTTAGGCTTGCTTAGGGTAACTTTCCCCTTTTTCAGTATGCTACCCCAGCTTTTAGAAGCTTTCTGTGCTGCTTCCCAACCATCTGATGTATGAAAATAGAGGGACTCCTCCACATCTCTCTTAATAGGCGGACCTGTCAGGGCATACCCAAATTGTCGAATGGCCAAAGAAGGATTGTAGTTAATCCCACCCATTCTTCCTATCAGTGGAACGTTAGGGAACTTACCACAGCTGTGGATAATATTCTTGCCAATCAGCCCATGATCTACCCATACGATGTCCTTGGCCACCAATCCCATTAAACGCTGTTTCCACTCTAGAGAATCTTTGGAATCCACAAAAGCCCCTGATTGTGGTAAACGGCCTGCAAACCACTTATAGAACAAAGGTGCACAGCAACGAATTATCCCTCCTCTTTTCTTTTCGTTTCGGTTGTACAACGAGTAGTGAAGATCTCCCAGTAGCATTGGCACCGGGTTCTTCATCATGAATATTCGTATAGCGTCCGTATCAATGAAATTCGGCTCGTTGGGAAACAACACTATGCCGTATATACAAAGGGCTAGCAAAGCATTAAAAACAAGCCAATTCTCGCCTTTAGCTGCTTCCTGGGCCTTCTTAATCAGATATTCCAGCTTGTAACCACGAATCTTTCCTTTGTTGGAGACATTGGCGTCTAACTCTGATTTGCTCAAATAAAGAGCACCAGCCACCTTTCCAAAGTCAAGATCCCCCACCGATCCAAAGAAAGGGGGCTCCTCCTTGATAGCAATCCCCAACATGTTGGAATACTCCTCCAGGGTAGGAACCAACACATAGTCTGGAAATACAAAACACCTCAGAGGCGGATCATAAAACTGCATCAACGTATGGAGACCTCTGGCTTCATAATCACTGACATTACGGACCATAGATAAAATCCACCCATATTTCTCTTCAAAAGCTTCTCATACTGCAGGGCTCGCCATTCCCTTCAGCATAACAATAGGGCCTAAAGTAGGCGTAAGGAACTTATAGCTGATGATATTCTTCCTCTCTTTAGTGTTCATCTTTGCAGGGACCTGATGACTGGAATCATGGGTAATATATGCACCTGGAAATGAATAAACATGTATGTTAGGATATGATAATGCAATGCAAAGGGCAATGTGATCAGGTAACCAGGTGTCTGTGCTGAACTGTGAACGGTGTCGGTTTAGCTCTGAGACTAATATAGAACCATAGATAAGAACCATCTGAATACAATAGGATGAAACTTCCTTTTTGTGCAATGATGATAGAAAACCGGGTATGTAGGAGGTCATGGTTACCTGCAAACCTGTAAACAACCCGCCCTTCTCACATGTGGGTACTAGGATGTTCAGTATCCCGGGCTCTCAGGTCGAGAAATGATGATACGTTCACCATTTCTGGTTTGGCATCATCATCAATCGAGGAGGCCTCAACTGATTCTCCAAAACAAAAAGGTCCTCAGCTTCTGGCACTGAGGTCGAGAAGCAATAGTACATTCATCCCTCAGGGTACAGTACTACCGCCAATCGAGGAGTGCCTCCGCTGATTCTCTTTCAAAAAGGGATGTCCTATAGCAAGTTCCCAGCATTGGGTCCTCGGATCGAGAATGTGCAATGGGTTTGCCACGGAATGTGGTCTGCCACTGTCACAACTCGGGAGGAGTGCCGCAACTGAGTCCTCGGGAATGGTCACCAGAGTCGACAGTTCCTCAAGAGAATAACCACTGGCCTGCATAACATGCAGTAGCAGAAAGCTCCTGATAGAACCTCGTCTGGTTGTGGGTCTCATGAACAACAATACGTGGTCACCACCACACAAGCGTCATGACTATCCACTCTAATACCTATGTATGTACTCAAGCCTTGGTAGTGGGCTTATCTCTCAGAACACCCATCCCGCCGAACAGAAAACAACACAGTCCAGTATAGCATAATATATCATGTGAAATGAAAATGCTAAAATGCGGTAAATACAGTAATGTACAGTAAAGCAGTAAGTAACCATACAATAAAACAGTAAATACAGCACAACAGTAAACACCCAATGAAAGAAAAACAAACAAGCGCTAGGATTGACTCGCTAAGGAAACCAGAGATTCTGGGTTCGATCCCCAGCAGAGTCGCCAGCTGTCGCTCCCGGGATTTTCATCCTAGTACAAACGCGAAAGTGGCACCGAACAGAGTCGCCAGCAATGTGTATTTATCCCAAGAGAGGGAAAGGAAACACCGCATAAACCTGAAGGAAAGGATAGAGCATGGTCTTACGACCAAAAGAAATGGGTTCGGGAGTCGGTTACGCGAGAGGAAGGTATTAGCACCCCCTCGCGTCCATCGTACCCGATGGGATCCACGCTTGCTTGTCTCGATCAAAGGGTGATAGAAAAGAATACCGGAAAAAGAACGAAAAGAGAACTGGAAAAGGAACGAGAAACAAATGTAGGGAAAATAAAAGAAGTGCTCGCATGGGCCCTACCCCACTACCTACGTATCTCATCGGGTGCATGAGAATCAGAGCGACGTAGTTCCCCTCACTAGGGATGAATTGTTTGTGTTTTTTAGAGAACGGCTGACGTTCTAGCTCAGGTGTTGCAGGCTCGCTGGTCCGAGTGCGTTACCATCTTGCAAGAGAACGAGTAGAAGCGCGCTCGTGCGTTGAGAGTGAATGAGGTGAGAAAAGAATTCCCGAAGGAAAGACGTTATTGTTTGTTTTTTGTCTTTTAAGAGTTTTTTCATCTGTTTGCATATGACAGTGTATCTGAATCTTAGTCATTGGAATGTGTACCTTCTCACATTCCAAGATGGAATGGGTAAGAAAGCACACTAAGGGTGAAGAAGACCCTCACACTTAGTTCCAATTATCAAGGTTCAAACACACTAGCATACTTGTGTTTATTAAGTGTTTTGTTGATTATGAAGTGAAGAAGTGTTTTTTATTATTTGCACCTTCAACAAGTATTGCATTTAAGTCCCTCATACAAGATCAAATGTTTAACACATTGACCCAAGATGGGCTATATGCTACACATTCTAAGATTACAAGAGAAGACCCCTTATAATCTTTTCTTTATATGAAGGCCTAAATGCAATAAATGCCTACCTTTATTATATGTTTTGAATTTTCTTTGAGATGAGAAGATGAAAGACTCAAGAGAAGGTAAAGGTAAAATCTATATGGACTAAGACTCAATCCTAATTGATTAGTTAAGGGAGTGATCCTAAAGTTTGTGAGGTTTCAACCTAAAGTCTAAAGAAAGAAAGAATTAAACAATTCACTTCCAAAATGGAAGATGAATTGTAATTCAAAAGGGAAAGTAATGAGTTATTAAAAGAAAGCACATAAGTGCTTAACAAAACACAAAATGAAATTATAAAAGAGAAAGGATAGAAGTTGAATGTGGATTCCTTATCCACACTCAATTGAAACTTACCAAAGCCCCTACATGGTTAGTAAACATGTATAAGAAGTATAAGAAGTAAAAGAACATGTAATGCATCATAAAACTCAAAAGAATTAAATGAGAAAACAAATCCTAGAACCACAACCAGAATGGGCATCATATGGACAACAAATGAATATCATCATACAAGTGCAAGTGAATAGGCAACAAACATCATCCATTAGCATTTAAACATGTTACAAGAAGAAAGGGTAGATGAAAGATGGAAAGAAATGAAGAGGACATGCATAAATGGAACATGTAAATCAACAACCAGAATTGAAAATAAATGAAAAATGGTTTATAAACATCTCAAAAGTATTTATGAATCAACCATCAAGACTTTCAAGAAGTAATAGAAGAAGAAGAGAGATGAAAACTCAAAAAGAAGGTGCAAACAATACATGTTAATGATGCACAAAGTTCAAATTGAAATGAACATGTAAAGATGACCTATAATGTGTATCAAAGACCTATAATATCATATGAATGGCTCACACAACTATGCAAATGCTCATACAAATATGCACAAAAGAACTCATGCAAACATGCACTAAAGATTACAATGATATAACATGTTATAATGCTTTAAATGAAATGCATCAAACAAAAATCACATGGCCTCATGAAAATTATGAAAACATGGTATTGGAGTTCACTAATCAGAGATGAATCACATACCAAAATAGCATATCAAAATTCAAAGCAAAATGACTTCAAACAAAGCAATTAGGTCAAGTTGAAATGTCATGCAAAGTGGTACAAATATAGGCCTCAAGACATGTCATAAAGTGACCTAAAAAATCAAACAAAAAACATCTAACATGCTTCAATGTATTAGTGAATCAATGCAAAAAGAACCATGCCAAAACAGTTTATAATGAGCAAGAACAAAATTAAACAAATTCAAGTATCATGCTTAGGATGCATCTAAATGGAAATTCAAAGAAAATTATGGAACAGGGGTAAAAAGGTCATAAAATCAGAAAATAAAATCATGAAAAATTTCCTAAATGTTTTAAGAATACACATGAATTTTTGTAGAATTTTCCAATATGTTTTGGTATTTTTAAAAATTAATTAGCAAACGTGCATAAAATGAAGAAAATAAAAGGAAATAAAAAACAAGAGTGGGGTGCAAATATAGTAAACCAACAGTTCAAAGTGTTTGGGCTTTTAAAAAGGAGGTGCGAAAAGCAATCTGGTTAGGTCCATTAAGCACGCAGAACATACTAACAAGCATGGACTCTCAGTCAACAAAATTGACTCATCAATAGCCA
Organism: Lathyrus tuberosus; assembly: GCA_022829125.1. NCBI lineage: Eukaryota > Viridiplantae > Streptophyta > Magnoliopsida > Fabales > Fabaceae > Lathyrus > Lathyrus tuberosus. The sequence continues at coordinate 3,293,757 of JALAZF010000193.1, forward strand.
TTAGATCAAGTCAAGGTCAAGCCAAAGTCAAGGTATATGCAATCAACACACACGCGTGAGGGAACACGTTACCTACGGTGTACTGCGTTACACAAAGTTTAAAAATAAAATCAGAATGAGCATGTGAGAGGCATGTGCGTTTTTATGTGTTGTCACCATTGTGAGCACTAGATCAAACGAAATCAACGGCTGTGACTTAATCTGGCATGCAAAACCCTAATGTAACCTCACCGGCCGGAGAGGGACCTCCGGTCACCTTCTCCGGCCACTCTCCGGCACTGTAAATATCACATGCTTCCAGAAATCAACAAACTAGGTATCAAACGAAAGCTAATCTTATGAGGAACACAAATTCAGCAACAAAATTCACAGATCAAGCATGAATAAAGAGAATCGAAGAAGAGAAACTTTGCCCTAAGTTTCAGTTATAAACTCCTAAGGAGCTCTATCAACTAGCCAGCTTCACATAGCTTCTAATAAGCTACAAATACCATGAAAACAAGCTAAATTCAGTGAAGAAAGTTTGAGAAGAATGGAACCTGAAGTTGGAGAACTCTTGGATCAACAGAAAACCAGAGAGATGCGATTAACCTTGAGCTTCCTCAGAGCAAAATAAATGCTCAGAATCTTTAGATCTTGAAGAAGATAGTTGGAGATTTGAGAATATAATGTTGCTGCACTTGGAGGATTATGGTTGATTCAGTCTCTTCTTGATCCAGCAACACCAAATAATGATGATGATTGATGAAGATGAGTGATGGAAATGATGAATTCGTATGAGATCAGAGAGAGAGAATAGAGAGAATTTTGAGAGAAAGAGTGAGAATGATTTGAAGTGAGAGTGAAAAATGAGAACCCCCCCTTTGAAATTGTGAGAGTTTCAGCTTATATATCCAAGGTTAACTCCCAACCAGTTCAGTTAACAGTTAGAACTCTAGTTAAACTGAGTTAGTTAACTGAGTTTGAGTTAACTAACTGAGTTAGGTGGTTAATGGCACGAGTTGGGGAAGTTCTGTTAGAGTGAGGGTGAGGTTCATGGAGTTATGGTGGTGTGTAGGAGAAGGAAAGTGATGTTATGTTGTTCTGATGTAGCAGCAGGAATCTTGTGGTGCAAGTTTCTCACTTCCTCTTTCATGCAAGGCTCAAGCTCGTATGCATAATGTGAAATGTGTTTGGCCAAATGAAGCAAAGAATAAAGCAGCACACATAGGACTTCTGTCATGTACTTGATGTGTGTTTGAACCAAAATCATGCAGCAAATCTTCATTGTGACAGCAAGTGTTTGAGGAGGAATTTCTCACTTGTCAATGAATGAAACAATCCAATGTTGGTGGCATTAGAAAGATGATACATTAGGGAACAATATTGGTGTTGAAAGTTGGTTGAATTGAAGTTTGGAACATGACCAAATGTGGCTTGTAACAGAAGAAACACCAACTGGTGCATGGGCGAGATAATGAGGTTGGTTGGCAAGGCATGCTTGGCATGGATTTTCAGTTGCATTGACCAATCTTTGAGCCATCATAACTCCTTAATCCATTGATCAGATGAAAAATTGATAAACACCAACTTTGAAGATCTCACATAGAGGAACAACTTTGATGTTGAAATATTTTCCATTTGAGGCCTCTAACCATGAGTAATTGATCCATACATTTTCCCCACCAACTGTTTGTTGAAATGACTACGCGCGTGCCTTGAAAATCCTTGGTCATGACATGGTTTTGACCTACTTTCCTCCAACTTTGATCATCCATATCTCTCTCAATATTTATCCAATGGAGATGTTCTACCCATGTATTTGAAGCTTAAAACAAGATCTTTCATTGAGGCAGAGTGGATTTTTCATTTGGTGCTCCAAATTTAAATGGCCTTGGTTCAAATTCTGATGCAAAATGGCCAAAACTTGCTATTTTTAGTAACCCTTCTTCATCCAAAAATGGCAACTTTCTACACCTTGAATTTTTCATGATTCCTTTGGAGTTTCTTGATCAAATTTTGTACATTGGTCACATATAACATGAATTTCATGAATTTGGCCTCAAAAAGTCAAGAGTTGACTTTTTCCTCTGATTATTTGACTTTGCCCCAATTTCTCTGATTCTTGATCTTTCTTCCAATTGAACCACCTCCAAAACTAATTGAGATGCAATCTTCCATACACATATACTTAAGGACATGTAGAATACCATGACATCAAGTTTTGTCCAAAAAATCAAAGATTCCCTGATTTAATGGGAAACCCTAGTTTTGGTGCCCACCTCCTAGGAGAAAAATGTGCAGTCTTCAATTTCAAATTCCTCAGAGTATGTTGTGTATCCTCTTAAAGGATGATGAGAAATGCCACTTGAGAATGATTTTGAATCAATGAGCCATCTCTTTTGAGGGTTTTCCTTCAATTTTTGAATCTCTTGCATAGTGTAGGATGTAATGCTTCAATCTCCCATTGAATCTCACTTCCTTGAGGTTGTGGATGATCAATTGGGATAGTATGAGACATGAGAGACCTCTTGGCTTGCCTAGAGCCAACTTGATTGACCTTTTTGTGCTTTGAATGATCCCTTGATTGTCCACCTTCCACCTGATCACATGCCCTGATGGTAAGAAGGATGCCATGCTTCATTTTTCTATGTTAAATGCAATGCAATGCTAATGAGGTGGATATGATATGATAAATGATAATGCCATGCTATGATGCCAAAAGGGAAGAGCAAATTTTGGGGTATTACACTCTCCACTTAATTCCAAACCCCATCGCTACGAAAAGTTTTCTTAGAAAATCCCAGTTAACACAATCATAGGCCTTCTCAAAGTCCACCTTAAATAGCAAACATTCTTGAGAGCTTCTCGTGGCGACATCAACTACCTCGTTAGCTATCACAACTCCTTCCAACATTTGACGACCTGGCACAAACGCTGCTTGGCTTTCATCCACTAAGCTCCCAATGACTTTCTTAAGTCTATTAGCCAAGAGCTTCGACAAAATTTTATACAGCCCTTCCACCAGGCAAATAGGCCTGTAATCACCAAGCTGTAACGGAATATCGACTTTAGGAATAAGTGTGATAAAAGCAGATGAAAGAGCTTTAGGGAGAGAAGCCCTATTGTGAAAGTCATTCAAAAAAACCAATATATCATCTTTCAAAAAATGCCAACACTTTTTGAAAAAGAAGAAATTAAATCCGTCTGGACCCGGACTTTTCGAACTATCACAGCTCCAAACAGCCTGTCTGACTTCTTCCTCACCGAATGGAGATTCCAAAGAACCAGCTTCCTCCAAAGACAACCTTTTGAAATAACTGTCAGGAAGGGATGGACGATGAACATAGTTCTCAGAATCCACCCTGCCAGAATTGGTTTCCACAGCCCCTATGAAATTCTTCCTCAGCCTGCTTCTAACCTGGTTATGATAGAAACGCGTATTCCTGTCCCCTAACTTCAACCACTTCCTTCTTGCCTTTTGAATAAGCATATTATCTTTAATGTTAAGATGTAACCATGCCCGTTTAAGTTTCTCAGCCCTATTTAACACCAAGGGTCCAACCTCAGATAAATCACACACTGCCAGCCGTTCATCAATTTCATTAACCTCTTGAAAACCTTCATCAGCCTTTAAATCGAACCAACCATACACCTTAGCACTCCACTCCTTAATCTTACTTCTCAAAGCTTTAAACTTTTCCTTAATCACATAATCACTTCTACCCATAATGCTAATCTCCTTTCATTCCTTTTCCACGAACTCAAGAAAACCAGGGTGATCGAACCATCCATCAAACGATTTAAATGGTTTAGAACCCCAGTTAGAGCTTTTGATTTTCAACTAGATGACACAGTGATTTGAAGCATCCCTTTCTCCAATTAATTGACCTAATAGTCCCCACTTATCGACCACAACACTATCCACCAAAAACCTGTCAATTTTACTCATCGAACACCCATCTCCACTATACCATGTATACTTTTTACCCGTTACAGGAAGATCAATCAGCCCACAGTCTCTTATAAAGGCTTCAAAATCTCTCAATTCATGACTTCTATTCACAAGGCTTCTACTCTTCCTTTCAGAAACTTTAGCAGTCGCGTTAAAATCTCCTCCTATAACCCACTTTCCATCCTTGTATATCTTCTTTAACTCAGTTAACTCCTTCCACGTACTCCTCTTGGACGAGATGTCACAAGCAGAGTAAATATTTAGCAAATAAAAAATTTCAGTATTCCACTTGACTTTTGTACCCAAAAACCCTTTTCCTGCAAAAGATAATATAGGCACCACACATGTTTCCTTCCACATAGTGATTAAACCCCCCGACAAACCCTGCGCTCCACTAGAGGACCAGCCGACTCCAGAAATATTCCACAAACTTTTAATGATTTTACTATCTACTAGCTTCATTTTAGTCTCTTGTAAGAAAAAAATATCAGCTTTACCTTCTGAGATAATTCTGTTGATCCTTATTCGCTTAGAAAGATTCCCCTCTCCTCTTATGTTGAGAGACCCAACTATCATTGTAACGGATTTGAATTCGCCTTCTTACTAATAAATCTATCTTTGTCCGCTGCTTCCATGTCATTCAATCTCCTTCAAGTAGAAACTGTATCTTCTTTTGCTATAACTCCAAGATCTAAAGCTCCTTTCCAAACTTTTCCTCCCACTTCAGTCTCTATCTGCTCCCAAAATCTATTATTACCCACTCTAACGTCCGCATCAGAAATGGACTCACAATAGAGCACATCACCAGCTGAAAAGTTGACGGATTCTAAGGAACAAGAAGGGATGGTTTTAGGGTCCATCTGCTGAGAAAGGCCCACCTTACCACGGCCCAACACTTCCTTTGCTGAGAATTGCTCAATTGGGTCTTCTGAGCCCAGTTTAGAGTCCAAAGTCACAAGGCCCAAAGACCTACATGCCTTTTTCTTTCTCTTTCTCTTCTGTTTAGGCCCACATGCTTCTAGTAACTTTTTGAACTTAATTTTTCTTGAGGGAACTATATGGCCACTACCTGCCAAACCTCTAAGCACTTGTCTTGTCTTTCCTTCTGAATCATTAACCTGCTGTGCCGACCTCGAAGGTAACAAAGGCACGACAAAAGAGCTCTTTTCAGCTCCTATTTTCTTGGAATTCACGATAGCAGAATCAAAAATAGCAGTATCCTGATCTCTGTCAGAAAAAGGGGACCTCGAAACCTGAGAAAACCTCCGAGAACCATCACCTTTCTCCGACACGTCTTGAGGTTTTGTACAAGTATTTAATTAGGGAAGGAGAGCAATGGTGGAATCAGTGGTTCTCTGAAATCAGGAAGTGGAAAGAGGAAGATGTTGACAAAGAAAGAGTTTCTTGGCTTCGATGCTATGGTATTCCACCTGAAACTCCCCTTCTTCTAGTTCATTCAAACCTCAAAATCTTACAAAATCTTATAATTCTTTTAATGCATAAAAACCTCAAACAAAAGTGATTTTGAAATGGAGGCACTAGGTTTTATTTTACAAATTTCTTAAATACTTGTACAAAACGATAACATAGATGTATGTTAAAAAAAAGTTTGTGTTTATTATTTTTCAGCCTTGAAATATGTTTTGTTGTAAAATTTGAAGTTATTTTTTTTGGAAATTTCTTATCACACCACCCAACCTTCTTAGGCACCATGTGCGCTGACGAAAATACCCCTGCGTTCCGGATGTGCAAATCCGGACACACCGTTTTTTAAAAAAAATTTAGTTTTTTCCGGATGTGCACATTCGGAAGAATTCCTGATTTGCAAATCCGGAAAAAATAAAAAGAATTCCATAAAATCATTTACTTCTAAATATAATTAAATCCAATATAATTAAAATTAATATCATTTTTCAATATAATTAAATCCAATATAATTAAATCCAATATAATTAAAATCCAATATAATTAAAATTAATATGATTTTTCAATATAATTAAATCCAATATAATTAAATTAATTTTAGAAGTAAATACCATATAATTTTAATTATAATTTAGAAGTAAATACCATATAATTTAGAAGTAAATACCATTTAATTTTAAATACCAATATAATTAAATCCAATTTTAGAAGTAAATACCATATAATTTTAAAACCAATATAATTAAATTAATTTTTTCAATATAAAAAAAATAATTTAGAAGTAAATACCACATTAATCATTTAGAAAAAAAAATCATATTAATTTTAATTATATTTGATTTAATTAAATTGGATTTAATTATATTGAAAAAATCATAATTTTAATTATGTTGGATTTTAATTATATTGGATTTAATTATATTTAGAAGTAAATGATTTTATGAAATTCTTTTGATTTTTTTCGGATTTGCAGATCAGAAATTCTTCCGGACGTGCACATCCGGAAAAAACTGAAAATTAAAAAAAACGGTGCGTCCGGATTTGCACATCCAGAAATTGGGGGCAAAAAGGAAATTTCACTTGTGTCTAAGAAACATGGGTGGTGTATTAAGAAACCCATTTTAGTTATACCTCATGTGCTAGGTACAGGTATTTTCTTATAGGCTCATAAAAGTTTGGTTATTTGCATTTTTTTGCCACTTCATTCCCATGAATTACGCGTTAGGTGCAAGGTTTTGGCGCTAGGTGCAAGCTTGAAATTGAAATCATATTCGAAGTGTTCTAAAAATTGAAAGATCTTTATAAGTTATCTAAACGTTGAAAAACACTTTTAAATATATTGAAATTGAGTGATTCATGTATTTAAAAGAGAAGAGACTTAGTCGCAAATATGTAGAAATTAGGAAGTATTCTAATGGACCATTTCTTAATACACCACCCTAGTTTCTTATACACCACGTGAAATTTCGTTTTTGCCCCCTGATTTTGGATGTGCACATCCGAACGCACCGTTTTTTTAAAAAACGCTGATGTTTTTCGGATGTGCACATCCGGAAACATAGTATAGTTTTATCATGTATAATTTCCGGAAGTGCAGATCTGGAAAATAACATAACTTTATTTTTTTTTTTAAAAATTGGTTTTGTCGGTTGTTCGCATACGTTAATATATCATCGCAAGTTAATATACATTCGAATGAGGGGAGCGAGAAGGGATTAGGTTTCCTGCCCATAGAAAACTTTGTTCTTCGTATCTCTTCAATAGAAAACTTTGTTGATCCTTTCTCTCCAGTGTAACCACTGCTCCTGTTATCTTTCTTTGTTGATCGTCCAACACTACAGATGAACTCAATATATTTCGGAGATAAACCCTTTTAGTTATTAAAAATAAGTAATGTGGCTGGTGCACCAGTAGCAGTAATGTCATCAGAAGTTATAACAAACTCTAGGGTTGGAGTCTCTCCGTCAGTATAATGGTTGTCTTCGGTATTCTGATAAAGTTAGGACTCAATATATTTCGGAGATAAACCCTTTTCGTTATTGAGAGTAGTTACTAACTTACACGATACAAGAAAAGTGTTTGAATGCATAAATAACTCATTATTATTTACCATTATGGGTTTAAGCCTAAAAGGATTATATTTTCCAGGTTCGAAGATTGTAGGACAAATCAAGATCAACAGTAAAACATTACTTCTTTGACGTTATCCAAGATAAATGACATTGAAACAGTATAATATATACATATACATCAATATACATCAGTATGTATCATTTAGAAAAAACCAACGCGAACCTGTAAAATATAATCCTTTTTGGCTTAAACCCAGTTGATTTATAGAAAGCCACACGCCACTCCCTGAATTATCCTATCATGAGGAATACACAAATCTAACAAAATTATCTTATCATTCCAGCGGGCCGATTTCCCTTCTAAGGATTCACTATTATTTTAAAGAGATCTTGAATTATCTCCTCGCAATGAACCTGAGCAGAAACAATTCCTCTGTATCTTGTGACCCAAAGTCAGTCCATTGGTTCTGCAAGTGGTAATAGGAGTACCACCAACTTTGTGTCGACTCTGCTGCCATTAATTTTGGATAACGTCAAAGAAGTAATGTTTTACTGTTGATCTTGATTTGTTCTACAATCTTTGAGCATAGATTTGGGAGTTCGGATAACGTCAAAGAAGTAATGTTTTACTATTGATCTTGATTTGTCCTACAATCTTCGAGGATAGATTTGCGAGTTCGGATAAATTCAAAGAAGTAATGTTTTACTGTTGATCGTTATTCTTTTAAAATACATATTATTATTATTTCTTAAAATAAATATATTATTATTATACCTTTTTAAGTTTCAGCCATTTTTCCGGATGTGTACATCCGGAATACGCATAATTTGTCATTTCGGATTTGCACATCTGGAACAAAGCAATGTTTTTTAAAAAAATGGTGCGTCTGGATGTGCACATCCGAAACTGGGGGGAAAAAATAATTTCACGTGGTGTATAAGAAACTAGGGTGGTGTATTAAGAAATGGTCGTCATAGTCTTCTAATGAACTTGTTGAGCTAATTTCTTGTAGCTAATTTGTAATGTCTTGTTGAGACAATTGATCGATAGTGAATTATAGAGTTGCTATCTCCCTAGACTATATTATTTCAGATTGAATTAGGTAAATAATTTTCTGTGTGTATTGATTTTCTACTTTCATCTTTGATCTTGTTAGCTTGTGTTTTCGTATTGTTTAAATTGGTAGATTATTGTTGTTTAAGACTTTTTAGTGTAGTTTTTTCTCTTCTTCGTCAAACACATTATTGTTCTTGGTGTGTTTGAAACCTTCATTTCACAACAAGTGACACCCACCTTAGGATAAAATGATTAGTGAACTCAGTTGAGCTTAATTCTTATTCAATTCCATTGACCTTTATTAATTAGTGAAAGAAATGACATTTTGGTAACATTAATGAATTGCCAATTGCTCACTAGAAGAAATATATCATTTTAAGATATGTTCTCTTCCCTCTCTTACCAACCACTTGCCATTTGATAATATAAGAAAAGGAGAAGAGAAAAAAAGAGAAGAATACAGAAAGAGAAAATGAAAAGAGGGAAACATGAAAGAAGAAGAAGAAAGCTTGGATCAACGAAGAACTCATCTGCATCTCTTATCATCTTCTTTACTCAAGGTGAGTTCCAAGTTAGACATAGCTTTGGTGGGGAAAATACATGAATGGGAGATTATGGTTTGTGTGTTTTGCTATGATCATGGAAATTGACGTGATGCATGTTCAATTTGTTGTTTTGCATGATTTAAAGTGTTAATCAATGAAATTTGGTGTTGTTGATACAATATGATGTTGTGAGATGATGTATTGTCATTTATCTCCCTTCCTATTTCATTTTCTTACTAGTTCTATTCTGGCTTTCTTGCTAGGCGAGGGAATAGTTCGCTAAGCGAGCGTATTAGTTCCAATGCAAAAGTTGTTATACTATTCTCGCTACGCGAGGACAAGACTCACTAAGCGAGACAATCGATTTTGAAAGAAAGTGACATTATGGAATCTCTCACTTGAGCCTCCCTGGGAGGTCGCTAGGTGAGAGCTCGTTTGGATGCCTCGCTTAGAATTTGCTAAGAGGGGAAAAGAAGATCTCCAACTTTGACCTTTCTACCTCGTGTCGCTTGGAGCTTGTTTGGAGCTCGCTAAGCGAGGCTTATGATGTTTTGAAAATATTTTGTTTCCCTGTTTCCACCATAAAACAGGTATTGTAGCTCCGATCGATGCGAGGTTAGATGCATTGGAAAACTAGTATAATGCTCTAACCTTTGGTAAAGAGAAACCATTATTGTCTTCCAAATATTAATTGGATAATGGTAATGAATTTTATGTGTGTTTCATGAATCATGTCATTATATATATGAATTGAATGATTAATGTGTAAAGCAAGTTCTATGATGATGGGTGAGAGTAAACCTAGATTTATAACTAGGTGAATGGAATTAGAAAGATGAATTTGGTTATGGTAAATAACTTAGATTGCGATAATCGAATGTAAGAGGTGCCTTTGTGTGCATTTCTGAATGAGTAGTCACTAGAGGTGAGTCGTCCCATCTACAAGAATGCCGAAGGCATTGATGAAGAATGATAGCATAGTTGTGATTCAACTAACTTGTATGGAAACACATTCTAATATTGTGATTGTGATATAATCACGTGGTATTTATGAGATCAACCAATGGTGATTGTGATATGATTACATGGTGTTTGATGAGAATAATCATGTGGTGATTACTGAATCAATCGCATATTCAAGAATAACCTATATTCATATGTATCTCGAGTTCGAGACTCATATAAAGTAGTAATAGGAAAAAAAATGATTATTTGGTAGATACCGTGGCCCGTGTCCATTAGTTGTGGATTCGGATCAGCTGAGGAGAAGTATTCCATGCTATGGGAAAGTCTGTGACCCGTGACCAAAATCTATGGATTCTGACCAGTCGGTGAAGATGGCTGGTTTATACCTGAGTGAATCGCACACTCAAAGATACAACAGAGTCGCCACCGAACTTTATTTAGTCCCAAATGACAGGGAAAATATCGGTAAAACCTAAGGGGAAGAGAAATGGGAACAGGGGTTGGTTATGCGAAAGGAAGGTACTAGCACCTTACGCATCTGTCGTACTCGACGGGAACCATTTCGCTTACTTCTAGGCTTAGATGGGTTATCTATCTAAAGGCTTCTAGCTAAAAGAAAAAGAAGAGAGAGGAAAGAAAAGAGAAAAGAAAGAAAGTAGAGTGCTCGCGGAGGATTAGGGCCCTCGTGCCTACGTACCCTCATAGTGTAATGAGGAAATCAGAGCGCCGTAGTTCATGGAAACCAGGGGAAAGAAAAAGGGAAAGGAAGGAAGGATGGAAGGGTGCTCGCCAAGATCATCCCGATCTCGTGCCTACATATCTGACATTCGAACGAATGCAGAATCAGAGCTTCCGTAGTTCGTGGACTAAGAAGGAAAAAGAGAAAAGGAAAAGTGGTGTAAGAACCTGTCGCACCCTAATTTTTGACCCTAGGATCCTTTTTTTTTTTTTTTTTTTTTTGCATAGCATCCTTAGGTCATGTGGTCTTTGTTCGCATGTTTATTATGACTAATAGGTTTGTGCAAAAATTTGGTTTTCCAGTAAAGATAGTTTTTTCTCACTGTCAAATTACTTCAAGACATAGCTAAGGGATTCAGATTCAAAAGGTCCTAGTTTTTTTTTTTATTGGTCATTCTCCTCGAAATTTCTCAGAAACGTCATTTTGCTCCCTGAGGAGGATCTATGTTTTTGGTGTTGAGCGTGGTCAGGAATTCTGGTTAAGGTTTCCATGGCAAAATTGCATCATAATTTGTGCCTTAATTGCAAAGGATTTCTCAGGACATTGGTCTTGGTACCACGTTCACTTTCGACTGTGCAACAAAGGTCCAACATTTGAGCTCACTATTTGATTCATGCTTTTCAGAGTGAAAATGTCAAATCCAAAAGGTTCAAGGTTACAAGTTTTGTTTCAAACCATGACTCAAACTTTAAGCACAAATGGAAGTTTTAAGCCAAATCATTGATTCTACACTACTTACGAGCCAAGTCACGTGGTTAATAATTGAATAGCAGTTTGTTTTATGGGATATACCAGAAGGGTGTTTGCCTCGGTGCATTTGAAGAACTTGACTTTGAAGGTCATGCGTTATGCCCACATTTCCTTTGAACTCTATGCTTTGCTACTGACACTTAAAATGAGGAAATCTTCAAACCTCATTATTAGACGTTAATACACCGTCTTGAGAATGCGATGATTGTGCTAAAGAAAGTCTTGATTTACAACAATTGTTTGGACGTATGAGAATACATGTGTTAGTAAGGAGCATTACTACACCCCAGGTCCCTACAATCTAGTTATTAGCATTACAGTAAAAGATCCACATGGCTCAAATTTCTAGTCAGCAAAGGTTTGGCTTTGCAAATGGTCGTCACGGTAGACATCCCACACATGTCTTGGCCACGGGCTGCTTGAAGGATAAATTGGAACTAAAAAATAATAACAGACCCTGAACTTTGCACGTCATAGCTTGGTCAAATGTGCATGTTTCACGAATTGTGGCCGAAAGGTTACGACATCCTGCAATAAAAACAATGGTGAATATCCAAGAATATTGCCTCAGAGGGATTGGAAATGCAATAATAAAACTCTTGGTGTGCATAAAAAAGATGATAGCCGTACCTTAGACAATTTGGACTGGCGGTGCGTAATCTGAACCATAATGATCGTGAACTACTCTCAAGACATTTGAAATTTCGAATGTGGAAGGCGAAAGAAGGACCAGTCTCGTACACTTGCCGAACGCATGCTGGATGAACCGAAATGGAGGATATAGATTGCTAGAGCAGTTTATCCAGAGCTCATTGTGGTAATGCAAGACGGAGAGATCGCACAAGTTTGAACATGTAAAGAATTTCTACAGCAGAGAAGTACCAATGCCGATCTTGGCGACATCTCACAGACGACTAAACTAGCGAGAACAGTTTGTCGATCCTCCGCAATGAAGTCCTGACATTCTTTGTACCTGCAGTTAGTGAGATGTCAGCCTTCAAGAATAGGTTGATGACTAAATCTGAAGTTTTTATCAAAAAGAACCTACAACCGAGTCAGAAGCCTTAAGGAAAACTAATAAGTCACTATTTACACATGTTTCAGCTAGATTGTGTGAAATTTACCTTGACCGAATTGAAGAAATTTTTGTGAGACGCCTTCAAGCAACCATCAATCAAAGAGAGGCCTTTGAGTAGTCCAACTCCCATTCGTGAACAAGTTTCAGCATGCCTGCATATTCCACATGAATGGACAAAGACCAAATGTTGAGAAACAAGGTTGCTCAAAAAAGGAAAGGACTTGAAGGCAACTACTAGTTAAGCTATTTCACAATCAAACTACCTTTTGAAATGAGTTTCTGAATCCCTCTATCAGCGTCTTGCTAATGTTGTTGATGATGGGAGGCGACGGTCAGTCATACTATCATCACAAGGAAGCTCATATTTCACGTGCAGCCCATTCCACAACCAAGGATCATGCAAAAGAAAACAAGACTTGTTAGGTTTCCAAATGATTGGAGCATAAGCCAGTATGAGGGAAGCACATTGAATTAAAATATGGGATTAAACAGGATTAGACAATACGCAGCATATTTGGGCCAAGAAAGGAAAACGGTCACCAGTTTTTTTTCCAAGACAAATCAAGAATCATAAAGTCACAGACAAGTCAAATTAAAGTTGGAATGTTTCTCAGACACAATCAAGACTGAAAAGGAAATCAGGATAAAGACATCATTGTTCATTATTTCCAAAACAGTTGTTAAACATATCCAGGACACATTTTAGACAAAGTTCAAATTCATTCCATAACATACTGCAGACATGTTAGAACGAAAATGGAAAGTTTTCAAAAATTTGCAACTACACATAATCAGATCAAAAGAGAGGATCAAAGGGCATTCATCACCAATTATGGCCATAACTTTGTTGTTCCCTTCACCAGCCTATAAAATAAGTAGCATAACACAAAGAAATTGAAGGCAGACCACACTACAAAGGAGAGATCAGAACAAAATATCAAAAACCACGTATCGACAAATACCCCTCTCATCATATCCACAAAACTCTAAAGTTATCCATCAAATCCCACACAACCATCCGCCGAGTTCATATCAGAACACTAACCATTTGCATATCAGTACATTCTATACCATCTCGTATACCAGGAAAACTCATTAAAAGTTCATACAAAATTCCAAGCACACACAGTGAGAAGCTATCACGACGTCGCACACATCAATTCATCCCAGTTCATCAGAACATCATACCCACAGCAAAGAGAACAACAACACGAAAAAAATTTGAGAAAGAATTCACAAAAGAGGATCATGTGACTTATCTTTGAAGATCTGTTCGTCACCAAGCGCCACCATCACGTCCTCGCCCACGAGCCGCCAGCAACCATACTCCGACGCAACATTACGTAACTCGCCAACTATCCACCAGCACCTGCTCTACTTTTCATTGCTTTATTTATTTGTATCTTGTAATCAGAATCATAATGAAATTGGGGATTCTGGGGTTCGTATTGGGGATTAGGGTAGTTTCTAGGTTTTATTGTTGATTTTGTTTGGTTCGACCGATAGAGAGAACGGAGAGGAACGATTGCTAGAGAGAAGAAAAATTTTGAGAGAGGTTGAGAGGGACGATCGAGAGCGACGAGAGAGAGAGGGCGACTCTGTGTGGGGGGTTTCTCCTCTGTGGTTATTCCATTTGTTTTTATTTTTACAAATTAAAACTTTTTTTAACAATTTAATTTAAAAGCTTTTCTCTTTTAACTAAATTATAACCGTAAAAACCTTTTTTTTTTACCAAGTCTAAAGTTTTTAGTAATTAAAGTTAAAAACTTTTAATAATTAAAATTTACTTTTATGATAAAAAAAATGAAATGAACTTTTTTTTTAATAGTAATTAATTTCAAACCTTTTTTTTATAATTACGACTAATTTTTATTTTAAACTAAAATAAGACCCCTTTAACTCCTTTTAATAATAATAAGCAAAATAATAATAAAACTTACTTTTAATTTAAAATAATAATAACCTTTTTTCTTTAAATAATAAAACACCTTTTAATAAATAAGAACTTTTATAATAAATTAATAGTATATCAACTTTTTTTTCTTGGTAATTTCCATTAGAATCTCCCTCACGCTTAGTCGTACGCTTGTATGTGAATTTTATGTTGTGTTTGCTTTACTTGAATTATGCTTATGTGCTTCAAACCCTTTTAAAAAATATAAAAATCCTCGATCCAATGTCGAGCCAATTTTCTACCCATGTAAGTCGATTGCCTTTGGCATCGCATTCGACCTTTTGATCACAAGACACAAGTCTAGCATCATTTTGCTAGCACCTTCACCTAAACAACAATAATTTAATCTCATTAATATCCAAGGGAAAATACCATGCATGATAACCATGTTGTTGTGCATGGTGCACATCATTTGCATTGCATAATCGACACCCTTAAGTCTATTAGACAACTTAGGATAGATTTCCTAGGTTAGTCCCCCTCAATTTTGATTATTTAATCAAACTTTAGCCTACCTAATTCTCCACACAAGAGAATTAGATGTTAATCATCTCAAAGAAAGGGACATACAATCCCATACCCCGCAAATACAAACATTTTCGAAGAACTGTGGTGGTTTTCTTAAGATGATGACTCATCTTCTCTCCTAAACCTTTAAAACATTTAGTACCCTTAATAATAAGGAACTACAAGTGCTCTGATTCCCTCCTGACAGGATATGTAGGCACAAGATGCGATATCTTGTCGAGCACACTTAGGAATAAAATAATAAATCACCTACCCTTAAACCCTTAGCAAAACAAATATAACAGATAATATAAAATAATCAAGAGGTTCCTGTAGAGTACTACAGATATCTAGGATGCTAACACCTTCCCTAGGTATAACCAACCCCCGAACTTAGAATCTTAGTGCATCTGCATTGCATTGTGGGTATTCGGTCTTTCTCCCTTCCCTTGGATAAAATCAAAGACGGTGGTGACATTAAAAAATGCGATCCTAGTTAACAAATAACTATGGTATCCAATTTTCACCGCGACAGAAATGGCGACTTCACTGGGGACACTCATAAGAGGGTTCCCCCTAACTTGATCTTTTTTTTATGTTATCTGTTATATCTATTAGTTTTGCTGTTTGGAGGGATTCTTGAGTGGTGAGAGTCCTAGACCCGGACTTGAGTGAATTATAGGAGATGATATGGTCAAGGGTACTTTGACGGAGTCGATTCCTGAAAAGTCGAATTGAGAAAATCATCGCTCAGTTTAGGTTCTTTTGAACTTAATATTGTTTGAACGAGTTCATTCGTGAAAACGGTATTAACTTCGACCAAGAATCCTTAAGACTGAGGACCGTAGCACCTTTAAACCCACTTGGCCTTTTAGAATGTAGTGCGGTGACTATGCGGGAGTCTATTTCCAAATAGTTGTCACGCGATACTACACTCGGACGAGATCCTCTTGAGAATATTATTGAATACCAAGTGATTTGGGAAGTCGATAATATCCGAAAGATGGGTCGTAGACTCTGGGAACTTTTAGAACCCGTTCGGCAGGTACATTTGAAACCCTACATACCTTGGGGAGGGTAGACCTTGACTCCATGCTGTGACCTTTCAAACCTAGGACTCTTGTTTGTTTGCTTATGTGTGCTTTGTTGTTTTGTCTGTGTGTTTGCATCCTTGCATTGCATTAGCATCATATCATAAAGACTCATGGAGCTTAGTCTTATTTGTAAACATCATAAGAATATCATGGACTCTTGAAAAAAAAAACGTCGAAGTACACTTACAATGGTCATAACTTGGACGATCTAAGGGGACTGAGGACTTTACTGGCAAATGAAGAAAAGTTCAAGACAAAATAAAAATCTATTATCTCCAATTCATGAGGACTAGTTGATGACTAATTATGAAGAACATTCTTAGCTGGTGGAGTTACTATTTCAGGACAAAGTTCATATCCAAGCTAAGACAACTACAAAAGGAGAATATACTGGAAATAAGCTATTTCTTGCAAAGAAAAGCCCAAAGACGTTTTAATCCTCAATCAACACTTATAGGAAGAAGCTCAATTGGAAGAAAAAGTCAAAGAAGACCGTTGGAGGAGTCTCCTTAGATCCATCATTATTAGCTTTTATTTAGCTTTACGTTATGACTCTTGTAAGGCGTACAGACGTGTTTTAATCAATTTTTGTAATAAATCAATCATTTAGTATTCCGATACTAATGACTGTAATTGTTTTTTATGATTACTAAAAACGAGTCTTTTGATATTCCTTAATGATTATAAATAGCTGAGTTCCATGAATCTTGTTGCATCATATGCATCATTTGCATTTGCATTTGTCTTTTCTCCACCTCAGCTTATTCGGTCTCTTATCTTCTTGTCGCTCAGCTGATCTCCCGGCATTCAAACTTGAAGTAGTTACTGGGGATAATGGATAGAACACAAAGTGTGGATCCCGTGTCAGGCTTCAGAGTAACGATTAATCCGATGTTTGACGACAATGCTCCACAAGTGGATGTTCCTACTCGATCTCAGCACGTGCAAAATTATCTGGTTGGTCAAGTTAATGAAAGAGATCCCCATTTTCTAAGGTATATGCCAAATTCCCAGAACGGTCGTCCTGTGACAACTGTGAATGATCCTAGATTGGGAGAAATTGAAAAAGGATTTCGTGACCTCCAAGAACAATTGAAGATGTTGAAAGGACTTAATGCATCTGGTCTTAAAGCTTCTGACTTGTGTCTAGTTCCGGGCGTGGTTTTCCCTCCGAAGTTCAAAATGCCTATCTTCGAAGTATACAAGGGTGTTAGTTGTCCAAGGTACCATCTGACAATGTTTTGTCGAAAGATGACTACTTATGCCGACAATGACAAGCTGATGATTCATTGCTTTCAAGAAAGTTTATCTGGGGCATCCTTGATGTGGTATATGAAGCTAGAAAGGAACCATATTCAGTCTTGGGAAGACTTAGCTGGCACTTTTATGAAGCAATACAATTACAATGTGGACATGGCTCTAGACAGTGATCAATTGATGAACATGAGTCAGAAAGACAACGAGTCCTTCAGGGAATATGCACAACGGTGGAAAGAATTGGCTGCCCAAGTTCAGCCACCACTTCAAGGGAAAGAACTGGCCAAGATGTTTCTAAAAACACTGTCAGACTCTTATTATGTCAGAATGATAGGCGTTGTGCCATTAGAGTTCTCCAAAATTATGGAAGTCGGAGTAAACATCGAGAATGCACTCAAAAGTGGAAAGATCCAAGATGTCACGAATAGACAAACTAATGAAGAGAAATCTACTAGCGGTTCTCGAGAGGAAAGAAGTGTTGAAGTCAATGCAGTTTTGGGATCTCCTCAGACTTTGCAAGCTCCAGTTCCGGTGCCTTTTCACAAACGTCAGTATACAGCTCCTATTCAGTGCCAGCAATCACTACCTCATGGACGTTCGTACAAACAAAGAAGGTTGACTCCTCATAATCAACGTCAAGATCCACGAATTCAGAACATGAATCACCAGAATCAACGTCAGGATCAGCAGAGACCTTTGAGTAGTCCAGAAGAAAAGACTCATTGGTTCGACCTAATCCCAATGACTTACAGTCAATTGTGGTCTTACTTTGCCCGAAACTCAATAATGGCACTCAGGAAGACTAGAGCCATGAAATCTCGCCCTCCTTGGTTTAATCCAGATACCAGTTGTGCATTTCATGACGGAGTGTTGGGGCATTCAATTGAAGACTGTAAAGTTTTCCAAGAAAAGGTTCAAGAAATGATCGACGTTGAAGTGCTAACCTTCAAGAGAGGAAGCCCAGTTGTGAATGGAACACCTTTATACTGAGAGATGTGAATACTCAAGAAGTCTTTTCAAGCCAGTGGGATCAAGAGCAGAGTTCACTCCCAAGGCCATTAAGCTGCTTATTCATTTGCTTGCATCTTATTGTTATTTCTTTGATTATAAGCATGTTTTACATGTAAGAATTTGTTACTTTGAATAATTAATGCAATGATAATGGTTGTCTTGAAGAAATCCATTCGTTTCACTCGTTTTAAAATGCTTTTTCTATTTTATAATGCCAATGCTGCCCAATGTCTTGCCTCGGCGGAGAATTGAATGGAAGATGATGAAATCCCGAACGCGAGATCTCTTGTTGTATGCTTTTGAAATCAAACTCTACTAGTGATATAAGGCATTATTTCAAAAATCCTAAACACTGGAGATATAAGGAGATAAACCTTCGTTAACCCCTTTGAGCCTTTTAGATAGGAGCTTTCTTCTTCCAAATCCAAAAACCCTCATTCTTAACCTAGGGCAGGGTAATTTAAAAAAAAAAAGGAGTAAAATATCACGAAGATTGGGTGGCACAAACAAACTTTGAGCCTTATATCTTTTGTTTCTTAAACTGTGGACCAATCCATAATACAACCCTTAAAAGTCCTAATTGAAGCAAGGTTTATTTCAAAAGCATACTCATTGAGATATCGTTTCCTGACTCCTATGAGCTATGCTCAAATTTGTGTTGGCATTATAAAATCGGTAATTCAACCGCCAAAAATATTTTTAAATATTCGAGACAAACAGACATTGCATTATCAGTTTCAGAATTAACATTTTTCTGCTTGCTAACATTGCTTGACATCATAGAAGCTAGCATACGAGCATTAGCGATGAACTTAACCCTTTGAGACCTGTGATTCTGATGAGTAAATGGTTGATTATTTCAAAAAGATGATTATATCCAGGGGCATGATACCTGAAGACTTTGCTGAGCAGGGGCAAGTCGTTTCCTAGTTGTTTCTTCACAGTCTGACCCCAAGGGGGCAAGTTCGTAGACTTAGAACACCATCAATCTGGGGCAGTTATGTCGAGATTTGATAAATCTCTCCAAGTTGTTTCCCAGCTACTTCTTTCATTATCTGACCCCAAGGGGCAGGTTCGAAGATTAAGGACACCGTTAACCTGGGGCAGTTACGTCGAGATTTGATAATTCTCTCCATGTTCGAAGACTCAGTGTACAGAATACCCTCAATCAGAGCCGGTTATGTCGAGATTCGACGAATCCCTCCAAGTTTGAAGACTCAGAACACCGCCAATCTGGGGCAGTTACGTCGGGATTTGGTAAATCTCTCCATGTTCGAAGACTCGGTTACAGAACACAGTCAATCCGGGCCAGTTACGTCGAGATTCGACAATCTCTCCAAGAGTTTGAAAACATTGGGGCAGTTGGACGCCAAGTTTTCTGTAAAATCCTCGTGGGATGACTTCTTCTTATAAACCAAGTGATCTGGGGCATTTAAGAAGTGAAGATTGCTTCTCATCCACAACCATTGTGGTTCAAAATGGCGACTACTATGTAGGTTATCAATGCAGAATTACGTCAGTCTCACGACATTATTCACTCATGCCTCAATGAGTTTCTATCCCGAGTAATGTGGCAACTCCCCAGTAAGTTTTACTTCAGGTGGTCGCGACTATTCCCCGGTAAATCTCTACTACAAGAAGTTATGGCAAGATTTCTCAGGTCGGCAACCTAAGAATCCTCAGTGAATTTCTTTGGTTTCAACCTTCCCCAGCGAGTGTTTATTTCACTCCTCATTGGATTTTCTCCCTATCTCAATCTTCACCAGTGAAGACGGATGTTTATTTCATCCCCTCGAAGTTTCATCTCCGACATTTTCAACTACTACTGATTCAAGCTTCCCCGATTGAAGTGGATATTTATTTTATCCAGTTACAACTCCCATTCAGACTACTTCAGTTCACAGTGGGTATTTATTTTATCCTCCATGAAGTCTCTCTAAACATGAGTTTGATTCGTACTCAATGAATCTTTCTCATCCCTAACAGAATCGCAAGGTTCATCTTGACAAACCCATCAGCGAAGTCAGGATGTTTATCCCCAAGTGGAGTACTCTCTTTTTCCTCAGAGAAGTTTGAAGCCTCGAAGTAGGACCGTGATCCCATATATGGCTTTCCATTCATCCCCAGTGATGCTTCTACCTTGTGAAGATTGGCTGAGTACCCGTATCAAGATGCTTGTTTCCGCCCCTAGTTTGCTTCTTGTCGTTGTTTTGTCAGCATGAGCATAAGCATAGCATATCATTCTTTCATGTAGATTCATGGCATGTGGCATTTTTGCATCTTGCATCTTTGTGTTTGTTTGTCTGTTTCTTTCACTTTGGCTGTGTTTATCCCCAAGTGATCGGGTTTGTCAGCTCCTTCCAAGTAGAACCGTCAGCCCTAGGCAGAAAGAGCACATACTTTCTTAATTCCCCACTGAGTTCGATCCTCGTGGAAGATGGTTGCTTTAGTGTTCTTTTCCATCTTTTGGATAAAGATACACCCGTTGAGTTTAGTCCTCAACGGATGGAGTCTTGTTTGACCGTTTCTTTCCAATTATTTCCTGGATTGAACTTTGGTCCCTGACAATCACAATTTTGGATATTTCTGGACTGTTGAACCTAGATCAGGCGTGCACTTATTTTGCACCCTATCTCCCCAGGAAGAATTTATTAAAAAATCTCTATGGAAGACAAAAGTTATTCCTCCGGCAGTATTATGGGATTTAAATCTAGACAACAAGTGTAGCTCTTTACTTGAGCTCAATTTTCTGTCCGAGTGGCAAATGGCCGTCCCCTCATGACTTTTTTGTCTATCCCCGGTGAAGTTGTCAAGATTATCAGCTTATTCTCCAGAGCAAGTTATTGAAGACCTTCCAGGTGTTTCTCTTTATTTGAGAATCCTTTTTGCAAGAATTTTATTACTTCAACGAATTTTCGACTACAACAATATTACTTCACAATGATATTCTCCCTAGTGAGTCCATGATTCAATGTGCTTCTATCAAATGGCATCTCTTCGAGAAGTTTGGTGAAGATTCAAATGATCTCACTCTTTATTTGAGAAGACATATTTTACAAGTCAGCCGGCCCGCATCTCTTTTGAAGATCCCCGGTGAAGCTTCCAGGATTTCGACAGTAGATTCCTTGGTTTATTTCAAATTTTGACAAACAGTCATTTCTTTCCAGGATCTCGGCAGTAGATTCCCTGGTTTATTTTAAAACTTCGACAAACAGTCGTTTATTTTCCTGGTTATTCTCGGCAGTAGATTTCCAGAAGACCTCGGCAGTAGGTATCTCATTTTATTTTCCTGGTTATTCTCGGCAGTAGATTTCCAGAAGACCTCGGCAGTAGGTATCTCATTTTATATTCTCTGGTTATTCTCGGCAGTAGATCTTCAGAACACTTCGACCAACAGTCGTTTATTTCCAGGATCTCGACAGTAGATTCCTTGGTTAATTCTATATTTTGACAGACAGTCATCTCTTTTCTCAGCAGATTCCCCAGTATTGACTCTTCCTAAATGGAATATTCAAAGGAGAAGCTGAGCCATTATTTTGATCATTGGAAGCTTATTTTGGTTATTATCTTTGCTCAGGCTATCATATGTTTGATAGTAGGTAATATACCGTATATATTTGGTCAGATGCCTGGCTTAGGCTACCGTGGTGGTAGTAGGTCATCTTTCCTTTTGTGCTTACCTCGCTTAGGCTATCATATGCTTGATAGTAGGTAACACATCTTTTTTGGTCGGACGCCTTTGCTCAGGCTGCCACAAGTTGGCAGTAGGTGATCCTTCTCTTCCAGCTTATTACCTCTGCTTAGGCTATCGTGTGTGATAGTAGGTAATATACGCCCTTTTATTGCAGTTGGATACCTTGCTTAGGCTACCAGCTGTTGGTAGGAAGTTATCCTGTTCCTTTCAAGTTTCTTGCCATGTGCTTAAGCTGCCTTGTGATTGTCAGATTGGTAGTCTCTCCCCCCAGTGGATTTAGATCTTTCCCCGTGGAGTCTTGTTTTGCTCGTCGGGTCTTCCTTTCTTTGGCTGTGTTTCAGGGCTTCATCATCAGTTATCCCCTGTGACGATATTCCTCACAGGATCTCTATCTTGCATATCATATCATTTTTCATACCATATCATGTGCATTTGGCGGCATCTTAGGGCCAAAAATTTTGTGCATGTTTGTATTTAAGTCCCTCCTATCTCGTCGAGGCGAAGATTTTCAATCTCCATATCTCCGAATAGGAGAAACTTAAATAGGGGCATCTGTCGCACCCTAATTTTTGACCCTAGGATCCTTTTTTTTTTTTTTTTTTTTTTGCATAGCATCCTTAGGTCATGTGGTCTTTGTTCGCATGTTTATTATGACTAATAGGTTTGTGCAAAAATTTGGTTTTCCAGTAAAGATAGTTTTTTCTCACTGTCAAATTACTTCAAGACATAGCTAAGGGATTCAGATTCGAAAGGTCCTAGTTTTTTTTTATTGGTCATTCTCCTCGAAATTTCTCAGAAACGTCATTTTGCTCCCTGAGGAGGATCTATGTTTTTGGCGTTGAGCGTGGTCAGGAATTCTGGTTAAGGTTTCCATGGCAAAATTGCATCATAATTTGTGCCTTAATTGCAAAGGATTTCTCAGGACATTGGTCTTGGTACCACGTTCACTTTCGACTGTGCAACAAAGGTCCAACATTTGAGCTCACTATTTGATTCATGCTTTTCAGAGTGAAAATGTCAAATCCAAAAGGTTCAAGGTTACAAGTTTTGTTTCAAACCATGACTCAAACTTTAAGCACAAATGGAAGTTTTAAGCCAAATCATTGATTCTACACTACTTACGAGCCAAGTCACGTGGTTAATAATTGAATAGCAGTTTGTTTTATGGGATATACCAGAAGGGTGTTTGCCTCGGTGCATTTGAAGAACTTGACTTGGAAGGTCATGCGTTATGCCCACATTTCCTTTGAACTCTATGCTTTGCTACTGACACTTAAAATGAGGAAATCTTCAAACCTCATTATTAGACGTTAATACACCGTCTTGAGAATGCGAT
Source organism: Lathyrus tuberosus (assembly GCA_022829125.1). Classification (NCBI taxonomy): domain Eukaryota; kingdom Viridiplantae; phylum Streptophyta; class Magnoliopsida; order Fabales; family Fabaceae; genus Lathyrus; species Lathyrus tuberosus. The sequence goes on from JALAZF010000193.1 coordinate 3,317,176, forward strand.
GATTGTGCTAAAGAAAGTCTTGATTTACAACAATTGTTTAGACGTATGAGAATACATGTGTTAGTAAGGAGCATTACTACACCCCAGGTCCCTACAATCTAGTTATTAGCATTACAGTAAAAGATCCACATGGCTCAAATTTCTAGTCAGCAAAGGTTTGGCTTTGCAAATGGTCGTCACGGTAGACATCCCACACATGTCTTGGCCACGGGCTGCTTGAAGAATAAATTGGAACTAAAAAATAATAACAGACCCTGAACTTTGCACGTCATAGCTTGGTCAAATGTGCATGTTTCACGAATTGTGGCCGGAAGGTTACGACATCCTGCAATAAAAACAATGGTGAATATCCAAGAATATTGCCTCAGAGGGATTGGAAATGCAATAATAAAACTCTTGGTGTGCATAAAAAAGATGATAGCCGTACCTTAGACAATTTGGACTGGCGGTGCGTAATCTGAACCATAATGATCGTGAACTACTCTCAAGACATTTGAAATTTCGAATGTGGAAGGCGAAAGAAGGACCAGTCTCGTACACTTGCCGAACGCATGCTGGATGAACCGAAATGGAGGATATAGATTGCTAGAGCAGTTTATCCAGAGCTCATTGTGGTAATGCAAGACGGAGAGATCGCACAAGTTTGAACATGTAAAGAATTTCTACAGCAGAGAAGTACCAATGCCGATCTTGGCGACATCTCACAGACGACTAAACTAGCGAGAACAGTTTGTCGATCCTCCGCAATGAAGTCCTGACATTCTTTGTACCTGCAGTTAGTGAGATGTCAGCCTTCAAGAATAGGTTGATGACTAAATCTGAAGTTTTTATCAAAAAGAACCTACAACCGAGTCAGAAGCCTTAAGGAAAACTAATAAGTCACTATTTACACATGTTTCAGCTAGATTGTGTGAAATTTACCTTGACCGAATTGAAGAAATTTTTGTGAGACGCCTTCAAGCAACCATCAATCAAAGAGAGGCCTTTGAGTAGTCCAACTCCCATTCGTGAACAAGTTTCAGCATGCCTGCATATTCCACATGAATGGACAAAGACCAAATGTTAAGAAACAAGGTTGCTCAAAAAAGGAAAGGACTTGAAGGCAACTACTAGTTAAGCTATTTCACAATCAAACTACCTTTTGAAATGAGTTTCTGAATCCCTCTGTCAGCGTCTTGCTAATGTTGTTGATGATGGGAGGCGACGGTCAGTCATACTATCATCACAAGGAAGCTCATATTTCACGTGCAGCCCGTTCCACAACCAAGGATCATGCAAAAGAAAATAAGACTTGTTAGGTTTCCAAATGATTGGAGCATAAGCCAGTATGAGGGAAGCACATTGAATTAAAATATGGGATTAAACAGGATTAGACAATACGCAGCATATTTGGGCCAAGAAAGGAAAACGGTCACCAGTTTTTTTTCCAAGACAAATCAAGAATCATAAAGTCACAGACAAGTCAAATTAAAGTTGGAATGTTTCTCAGACACAATCAAGACTGAAAAGGAAATCAGGATAAAGACATCATTGTTCATTATTTCCAAAACAGTTGTTAAACATATCCAGGACACATTTTAGACAAAGTTCAAATTCATTCCATAACATACTGCAGACATGTTAGAACGAAAATGGAAAGTTTTCAAAAATTTGCAACTACACATAATCAGATCAAAAGAGAGGATCAAAGGGCATTCATCACCAATTATGGCCATAACTTTGTTGTTCCCTTCACCAGCCTATAAAATAAGTAGCATAACACAAAGAAATTGAAGGCAGACCACACTACAAAGGAGAGATCAGAACAAAATATCAAAAACCACGTATCGACAAATACCCCCTAATCATATCCACAAAACTCTAAAGCTATCCATCAAATCCCACACAACCATCCGCCGAGTTCATATCAGAACACTAACCATTTGCATATCAGTACATTCTATACCATCTCGTATACCAGGAAAACTCATTAAAAGTTCATACAAAATTCCAAGCACACACAGTGAGAAGCTATCACGACGTCGCACACATCAATTCATCCCAGTTCATCAGAACATCATACCCACAGCAAAGAGAACAACAACACGAAAAAAATTTGAGAAAGAATTCACAAAAGAGGATCATGTGACTTATCTTTGAAGATCTGTTCGTCACCAAGCGCCACCATCACGTCCTCGCCCACGAGCCGCCAGCAACCATACTCCGACGCAACATTACGTAACTCGCCAACTATCCACCAGCACCTGCTCTACTTTTCATTGCTTTATTTATTTGTATCTTGTAATCAGAATCATAATGAAATTGGGGATTCTGGGGTTCGTATTGGGGATTAGGGTAGTTTCTAGGTTTTATTGTTGATTTTGTTTGGTTTGACCGATAGAGAGAACGGAGAGGAACGATTGCTAGAGAGAAGAAAAATTTTGAGAGAGGTTGAGAGGGACGATCGAGAGCGACGAGAGAGAGAGGGCGACTCTGTGTGGGGGGTTTCTCCTCTGTGGTTATTCCATTTGTTTTTATTTTTACAAATTAAAACTTTTTTTAACAATTTAATTTAAAAGCTTTTCTCTTTTAACTAAATTATAACCGTAAAAACCTTTTTTTTTACCAAGTCTAAAGTTTTTAGTAATTAAAGTAAAAAACTTTTAATAATTAAAATTTACTTTTATGATAAAAAAAATGAAATGAACTTTTTTTTTAATAGTAATTAATTTCAAACCTTTTTTTTATAATTACGACTAATTTTTATTTTAAACTAAAATAAGACCCCTTTAACTCCTTTTAATAATAATAAGCAAAATAATAATAAAACTTACTTTTAATTTAAAATAATAATAACCTTTTTTCTTTAAATAATAAAACACCTTTTAATAAATAAGAACTTTTATAATAAATTAATAGTATATCAACTTTTTTTTCTTGGTAATTTCCATTAGAATCTCCCTCACGCTTAGTCGTACGCTTGTATGTGAATTTTATGTTGTGTTTGCTTTACTTGAATTATGCTTATGTGCTTCAAACCCTTTTAAAAAATATAAAAATCCTCGATCCAACGTCGAGCCAATTTTCTACCCATGTAAGTCGATTGCCTTTGGCATCGCATTCGACCTTTTGATCACAAGACACAAGTCTAGCATCATTTTGCTAGCACCTTCACCTAAACAACAATAATTTAATCTCATTAATATCCAAGGGAAAATCCCATGCATGATAACCATGTTGTTGTGCATGGTGCACATCATTTGCATTGCATAATCGACACCCTTAAGTCTATTAGACAACTTAGGATAGATTTCCTAGGTTAGTCCCCCTCAATTTTGATTATTTAATCAAACTTTAGCCTACCTAATTCTCCACACAAGAGAATTAGATGTTAATCATCTCAAAGAAAGGGACATACAATCCCATACCCCGCAAATACAAACATTTTCGAAGAACTGTGGTGGTTTTCTTAAGATGATGACTCATCTTCTCTCCTAAACCTTTAAAACATTTAGTACCCTTAATAATAAGGAACTACAAGTGCTCTGATTCCCTCCTGACAGGATATGTAGGCACAAGATGCGATATCTTGTCGAGCACACTTAGGAATAAAATAATAAATCACCTACCCTTAAACCCTTAGCAAAACAAATATAATAGATAATATAAAATAATCAAGAGGTTCCTGTAGAGTACTACAGATATCTAGGATGCTAACACCTTCCCTAGGTATAACCAACCCCCGAACTTAGAATCTTAGTGCATCTGCATTGCATTGTGGGTATTCGGTCTTTCTCCCTTCCCTTGGATAAAATCAAAGACGGTGGTGACATTAAAAAATGCGATCCTAGTTAACAAATAACTATGGTATCCAATTTTCACCGCGACAGAACCAAGAGCAAAAGAGTAGAGACAAAATCCGCTGGGGATCCAAAGAAACGGTGTCAAAACCAAGAAAGGAGTGCAAAGGAAAAGATAACTGTATTGAGGATAAAGTGCAAGAGTGGTTTTGAAACCAAGAAATAAACTCCGCTAGGAGATAAAAAGAAAACAACTCGAAAACAAGGAATGATGTCAAAACCAAAAGCGCAAGGTAAATGAGTGGTGTTAAAACCAAGAGAGAAGAGCAAGAGCATTGGTGTCAAAACCCAAAAAGCGGGCGTGGGACCAAGCGAAGGTCGTGACCCAGAGGACGGGTGTGGGACCAAGTGAAGGCCGTGACCTAAAGAACGAGTGTAGGACTAAGCAAAGGTTGTGACCCAAAGAGCAGGTGTGGGACCAAGCGAAGGTCGTGACCCAGAGAACGGGTGTGGGACCAAGCGAAGGTCGTGACCCAGAGAACGAGTGTGGAACCAAGCGAAGGTCGTGACCCATAGAACGGGTGTGGGACCAAGCGAAGGTCGTGACCCAGAGAACGGGTGTGGGACCAAGCGAAGGTCGTGACCCAGAGAACGGGTGTGGGACCAAGCGAAGGTCGTGACCCAGAGAAAGGGTGTGGGACCAAGCGAAGGTCGTGACCAGAGAACAGATGTGGGACCAAGCGAAGGTCATGACCTAAAGAGCGGGTGTGGGACCAAGCGAAGGTCGTGACCCAGAGAACGGGTGTGGGACCAAGCGAAGGTCGTGACCCAGAGAACGGGTGTGGGATCAAGCGAAGGTCGTGACCCAGAGAATGGGTGTTGGACTAAGTGAAGGTTGTGACCCAGAGAACAGTTTCGGTGCACTGACTGAACAAACAACACTTGACCGAAGAAAGGGTATTTGAACCAAAAGAAGGTTACTAACCCAAGGGCGCAAGTATTCGAACCAAGAGAAGGTTGCTAACTGCTGGGGATTCGGTTTTAACAGAAAGACTGTGATTAACCAAAAAGAAATGAGTGATTAACCAAGAGAAGGTGATTAACTCAAAGGGCTCAGTATTTTAACATGCTGGCTGTGGTTAACTGAAGAAAAGGGTGATTAACCAAGAGAAGGTGATTAACCCAAAGGAAACTCAGTGTATTAACAGGTAAACTGTGGTTAACTGAGAAGATGTACAAATTAGTGTTTTAACTGATAGGCAATGATTAACCAAACAAAGGGAGAAGAACCAAAAGAAGGTGGCGAGCTCCGCAAGAGTTTTGGTATTTAACAGGAAAACTGTGTTTGACCGAAGAAGGGAAATGAAACTTTCCTGGGGAATAAAAAAGTAATGATTGACCACAAGAAAAGAAACTAGGGTATTGAAACAACGAGAGTTTGCCAACCCAAAGAACAATGATCTTAACCAAGAAGGATGGTGATTGATCAATAGGGATTGCAAGAGATAGGAGTGATCAAAGATCGACTCGACTGGGGAAGGAGATACACTACCGCCTGAGGATAGAGATGACTAAGCCAGGCACAGGGTCATTCGTCCCCTACCTGAAGTAGTCATAATGAGAGTAGGAATTCTCCCTTCTCATTCCTTCTCTAACACACAGGGTGTAGTACAGAAGTTGAACGGACAGCGTAACAGCTCCAAGTTGTACAGTGCTCCAGTGCATCGTGCGTCGTACGAATCCCCGACTCAGCAAGGGAGAAAGAAAAAAGGCTCTAAAGGAAGCCTAAAAAGAAGAGCAAGGAGAGAGATTAACTAATCGAAACAAAATTTCGATCAATCAATCAAAGGGAATTGATATGCTAACAATTTTTCAAGGAGAATGGAAAATCATTAAAGCAAAAGGTGTGAATTATTGATTATACAAGATTAAGTTTATTCTCTTGAGAACAAACCTAATGCAAAGAAAATAGAGAAAGTGCAAAACACTGCCAAGTGATACACAAAATGCAACACAAAATCATGTTATTGTGATCAAAGAAAGTGCAAGAATTAGCATGTTCAAACAAATATCAAAAACACCTAATTGTAAGAATTGATAAATCAATCATTGAATTAATGTAAATATGCTTTAAATAGAGGTTAACAACACTTAAACATCCATAAATATCAAGCATATTAATCCATGGAAGTTAGAATGAGAAAGCATGGCAAACACACTTGAAAAAGCATGAAAATGGCCTTCTGCTTCAGTGTTAATCAATTAACACTTTTGCACTGCAAAGTGTTAATCGATTAACACTTGAAAATTTGCAAAATAACACTGGTTAATCGATTAACACTTTTGCACTGCAAAGTGTTAATCGATTAACACTGACACAGGGGTAGAAAAATAGTTTTTCAAAAGTGCTTTTGACCACTTATTGATTATGCAATCACTCCAATGCTAGGGCAAACAATTATGCATGAAAAATCGAGTTTAAAAACAGAAAATGATCAACAATGGAATCAAATAAATCATCAAGATCATGGATCAAGCAATGGCATAATCAATTCACATGCAAAACATTGAAACTACATTGCGAATGATACGAAAATGTGCGAAACAGAAAAATGAGTAAGATCTACCAACCTACAAGTCGGAGATTTGGCTTGGTGATTGTTGCAAAGTGATCTTGATGAAGATAATCAAAGAAAACCAGAGGAAATCTTCAATTATAGCCGAAACGTATCGAAACTGAGCAAATTGCGATGAAAAATCCGAAATGAGAATTATCACCGAAGAAGCTTGAAATAATCACTTGAGATGAATCCAAAAGCTACTGAAGCTCCACAAAATCCAGTAGAATGGAATGATGATGAAGGTTAAGGTCAAGAAAAATCACTTTTAAGGTGAAAGTAGCTTTTCTTCAATGGTGAATTAAGAGCTTTAGTGAGGTTTTGGAAGAGAATTGAGATGAAGATGAAGAAGTAGCAGAAAAATTCAGAGAGAATGTGAGAGAATAGAGAGTGAAGAAAGTGTGAAATTGTGTGAATGGTTGTGGAGAGAGTTGCAAAATGGTGAAACATTATTTATATAGACTTTTGGTTTGGAGTATGAGAGGTTTGGAATTTGGTTTGGACTTAGCTTTGGGTGGTTTGGAATTAGGCTAGGAGTTAGTTACACTTGACTCGTCGAGTCAAGCAGTTAACTCGGTTAGTTAGGATTAACTCGGTAACAATCCCAATGTGAGCTCCAACATCCAAAGGTTGACATGCTTGGAAATCAAGGAACATGGTGCACTTATTTGAACATGATGCATTGGAATAAGTACACTTGAAATGTCTTGAATAGCCTTGAAATGTCTAGAGATGTCTAGAATGTTCCACACACTCCTTAGAACAATGCAGAATCTCAAAATGGGGAGGGAAAGTTGCTGTCTTGAAAAAGCAGCAAAATCTGCCAATTTTGCAATCGATTAACACATTTGCACTGCAAATGGTTAATAGATTAACCAAGCCAAAAAATGCCCAGTTTTGCCTGAAAAATGGTGTTGTGGCCACGGTTCCGATTTTCAACCTCTTGCTTTGATGAATAGGCATAGAAACCCTTATTTTGTGCTTGTTTTGATGATGTGATGACTTTGTGAGGATGTGATTAATCGGGCTTAGAAACCTGAATATTCCTGCAACAAAAACCACAGAGAAAAAGTGCGAGTGCGTATGCCAGCGATGCGAATGCACATGCTTATGCAAAAAAGAAAAAAAGGAGCTCAAATTTTGGGTTACGACAATCGGTGAGACAATCCTTGTTATGAGGACCATCATGGCCCCATAGTTCGTGGATTCAGATCGGTCAGGGAAAAATTGTCATAGGAAGTAGAGATCTATGACCCATGTGCATTCCCGAATAGTGATTCATTGAGTTATGTGAACTAATGTTATGTGTTTTCCACACGAAGCGTAAATCCCATAAGATGCTTAAGTCCTTGTTCTATTAAGTAAGTGTGCACAAGTAGGATGAATTTGAATGGCTTAAGTTAAGAATTGATAAGAGACCCCTTTAGAGTCAAGTGGACCCATAAGATAGGGGAACTCAATGAGATTATTATTTCACCCCACTATTATTGTTGTTGTTTTCATGTAGTTATGTGCAAGGTAAATGCAAGGATAAGCTTACTTGATGAAGTTTTGGCGATCAGACTTTTTGGATTGTAATCTTCCGCTATGGATCATGTGAACTATATTATAGATCCTAGTTTTGTTTAGACACCTTTGTATATCATGTGCCATTTATGTATATTATTTCTTTGGCTGGAGGTTTTTTGAGCTTTGAGATTTTCACATATCAAGCCAAACAAGATTAATGCTAGGGATATGAAGCATGTTTTCACTACTTATCCTAGAGGTGTGAAAGGATACAAGCTAAGGAAGACGGCACCTGAAGGATCAAGGTTTATCAAAAGTAGGGATGAAAATTCTGATGAGAACCGTAAGGGTATAAAGTGAAAAGAATTGTAATTGAAAAACTTAGATACTAGCATGGAGAAGATTAAGTTTGAGGTGGAAGTTCCTACTAGTTTGAGGTGAAGGTTCCTAAAATTTCTCTAGATAATCAGGTGTCTCGTGATAAGGTGATGAGTAAGATTGTACCATCTCAATATATGGTTATGTTGGTCTTATTTGTTATGCTTTGAATGTGGTTAAAGGTTGCAAAACTGACAACCAGGGACCTCCAAAGAGGCATTTGAAAGTAAAGAGAGTCAGAAATGGTTGGAGGCAGTGAACGATGAGATGCATTCATTGGAGAAGAATCATACTTGGGGACTTATAAGGCTACCATATAGACAAATAATGTTTTATTTCAAGTGGATATTTAAGAAGAAGAATGATGTTAAGATTGAAGAAACAATTTATAAATTGCAAACATCTGGAAAATGGTTTTACCCATGTGAAGAAAATTGATTACAATAAACTCTTTTCACTTGCGGTCACTACTACAAAAAACACATATAATCACGGTTACGAAATACTTATAATAACGGTTGAACAACCGTTGTTAGGTAGGGTATGATTATATGTAAATTATTTACAACCACAGTTTAGTGCCCGTGGTAGAAAACTGGAAAACACATTGCCTATAACCACAAATGTTTTAAATAACCATAATTAAAAATATAAAGGTCTTGGGTTCGATACCAGTAACACCATTATTGTTGTTTAAACAAGCTTTCACTACGGGTGTAGCTTTCAACTGTGGTGATATGTTCTTTTGAGTTTATTATTATATATGTGGAATGCTTATAACCTTTCAATGTGATATAGAAATTAATAATTTGACAAATTAAGTTAATTAGAATAACAAGTTACAATGATCAATGTTTTCCTAGCTTTTTCCTTTCATTTTATGTATCTCAATTGCTTTTTTAAGTTTTAGAATTAGGTTCAATGCTTATGACTCTTTAACAAACACTTCATTCTCTACTAGTTCATTGAACTAGTAAAGAATGAATTGTTGATTGAAGAGCTACACACATTAAACCAAATTCTAACTCTCAAAGAGGGAGAGAGTTACATAGAATGCAAGGAAGAAAGCTTGATAAACCTTGATCAATGTAAGTTATTTTCTAAAATAAATTAATTTTTTATATGATAAATTTATAATTCAGTTAGAAAGTTTATTTAGTCAGTAACGGGTTGGCAACACACTCAAACCACATATGACATGATAAACTCATCTAATAGAAGTGTTGGTTTAACGTAGTGAACACTACAATAAATAACGCTTTTCATGATAAAGCTTTCACCTCGAACAATAGAAAACTGAGGTATTTAGCCAAGGCACTACTACGAAAAACCCATTTAACAACGGTTGAGAAAGATATATAATGATGCGGGCACATGCGTTGTTATGCAGAGTGTCGTTGTATATATGATACTTACAATCACGGCCTAGTAAGCGTTGTAATAAACAGGAAAACGCGCTACCTATGATGACGGTTAGTTTAAATACCCGTTGTTGTATGTCTTTTAATAAAATAAAAAAACGCAGCATTAGAACTACCTATAATGACGGTTATTTTAAAAAATTGTTGTTGTATACTACCTATAATGACGGTTATTTTAAATACCCGTTGTTGTATGTCTTTTAATAAAATTAAAAAATTGCAGCATTAGAACAAGAACAACACGAACATCAAGAACAACAACAACAACAACAACAAGAATAATAACAAGAAGAAGAAGAAGAACAAGAACAAGAACAACAATAATAACCATAATAACAACAAGAACAACATTAATAAAAAAGAACAACAAGAACAACAATAATAAAAAAGAACAATAAGAACAACAATAATTAAAAAAGAACACCAACAACTAACATTGCTAACTCGAGTTCTGAAATTTGGTTTAGTGGAGAAATAGAGTATCGTAAATGAAAGATGATGTTTGAAGGTAGAAGATGTAGTTCGTCCAAGTTTTAGGTTTCACGTGGATCACTAATAATAGTGTCTTGGCCGTTGATAATCACTAAATGGACGGCCAAGATTTGTTTAAGGATAATGAATAAACTCAATATGCGCGCCACCTATAATGTTGGTAATAAGACTTGAAAAAATAAGTAAAAAACCAAAAATGATGGTGCTGAGACTTGAACCCATGACAAGACGCTACCTATAATGACAGTTTTTTTAAATACCCGTGGTGAAAGGTCTGTCATCATTTTGAAAAAATAAGTAAAAAATGCTACCTATAATTACGATTTTTTAAATACCCGTGGTGAAAGGTCTGTCAGCATTTTGAAAAAATAGAAAAGAAGTAACATGATTAAAATAAATTCAGAAAAATCTAAAAACATGAAATTTAATCTAATTAGGTAAAATAAGAATTTTGAGAATTTTTTTGTAATTTTTTGAGACTATGAAAACAATAAAAAAATTCATTAAAAATAGAAAAAAGATGAATTTGAGGTTTTGAGGGTGAAGCCCTGTACCTCTTCCAGAGTATGAGACTAATGACCGCACGGTTTTTCTGCTTCAAATGCATGAAACAGATCTAAAAAAGGAGACGATTTTCCTTAAAATCGATTTTTTGAAGAGCAAGACCTAAAACTAAACTATAGGCTATAATGACGGTTGTTTAAATATCCGTGGTGAAAGACTGTCAGCATTTTGAAAAAATATGTAAATAACCATAAATGCTGGTGTTGGGACTTGAACCCATGACCAGACGCTACCTATAATGACGGTTTTATAAATACCCATGGTGAAATGCCTCACATTTCACCACGGTTGGAATTTTAACCGTCATTAAAAGCATTTTAATAAGATTTAAAAAATGCGCGCATCCAGTTTGCACTATTACAACGGTGTATATGATACCGTTGTAAACCTGATGTTATTGTTTGCGCATTTTGTAGTAGTTAGGCGTGCTATTTTTTATTATTTAAAAAAATAAAAAACCATAAATTCTCTCAGTTTTTCCTAACACCGAGGTGAAAAAACAACTCATTACAAGCTTTGATTCCCAGCTATCGCAATTTATGATTTTATTTGTTTATAAGTGGAAACAAAATGTTCTAACTCTTCGATTTTCTATTTAACCGATGTATAAAATAATAAGATTTTGCTATAAAAGCACTAGTTAAACAGATTTTACTCGAATCCTTACTAATATGAAGTCGCCCAAAACTTGCAAGCATCATTCTTTGGGATGAATTGCAAGACAGAAAAAATCTTCAATGTTATTCTATCTTGAACAATTTTTTTCTGCCCTTGCAATCCATCTCACATAATGGTGTTGATGTTTTTGTTGTATTTATGTAATGGCATTCCTATAATATGTGAGTGCAACTTTCCGTTAGATGTATTTTATATGATGTTAAAACTAGGATACTTTAGCGTTTATATACATTGGACAATATCATCTAAGTCTAGATGTGCATTTTAGCATTAGGAAGCATGTCAACATGTTTGAAATGGTTTAGAAAATATTCAAGCATCAAGAAATAGTTTTATGCATCAAAAGCAAAGTTTTGGGTGTGAAAAACAGCTTATAGGTCGACACATACGACTATAGGTCGACACGTAGAAGAAAAAATTCTTCTATAGGTTGACACATCCACTATATAGGTCGACACACATGTTGCAGTATTAAAGCATGTAGGCATTGTCCATGTGGTAACTCCTTTAGGTCGACACAAGACCTTGATAGGTCGACACATGACTTTGATAGGTCGACCTATAGACCAAAAATCTTGATTGTTTGCATTATTTTCTATTACTTTTGCATTCCTTTGGCTTGACACTTCCATACATATAAATACTTGATACATGCATCATTTCTAGTAAGGTTCTAGAGTAAACCTATACGAAACTGGGATTTCAAAGCATTGTCATCATCTTCAACCTCTCTTCTATGCATACACACAAACAAACTACACATAATCATTTTTTGATTGGGTGATCATCTAGATTAGGGTGATAACGTCCAATTTAGGTTGTCTGTACTGTAAATTGGGTTGAGTTCTTTGAGGTTTTCAAATAAAAAAACCGAGATGGGGTTTCCTTCAAAATCGTTAAGGGATTTGAAGGTTTTGGACAAGATTACTCAATTCGGGTCCGATCGATTGAAAGCTTTAGGACAAGGGGTGCCTTGCAAGGGATTAACGTGAGAAGGTGGATCGTCTTGATAAATCTTGGGTTTCAACAAGTGTGCGCTTGGGATTAATTCAACCGGGTGAAAGCCTTGGAACAAGGGGTGCCTTGTAAGGAAATAGCAAGAACAAGTGAGTTGAAGCGACATTGTTGGTTACCTGATTAATCTTTGATCAAGGGTTTTGGAGGTGATAAAATCAACATCAAACCAAGGGTTTGTAGGGTTAGAGTTCTTCATCTTTTGTATACACACATTTGCAAATTAAGATATAATATAATATCTCAATTCACACTCGAATTGAGGGAAGACGTACCCATAGTGAGACCGATTGGGGAACTGCCTAAACAAATCCTTGTGTACTCTCTCACACACACTCTCTCTCTCTCTCAAATTTCCAAATGATATCGATTGTGTAACACCCTTCTAACCCAACATGAATATATGCAATAGTATACTTAAATAAATTAGAGTACATCACATAAGGTGTCACATATTTCTTCATATAACATCAAATTAAACATCCTGCTCCGTAACACGGGTTCAACACATAGAAAATAGCAACTCAATTTTAATTAACATATCTTTTAAAACAAAACATCGCAGCGGAATTATCACCATAAAAGAACAACTTATCACATTTTCATCAAATCAAAATTTGGAGTTTAAAACAACTCAACGTCCTCAAAATTCTCAATAAAACAAGTTAATCAAAATAACACAATACTTCAAAAATAGAAACGTTCCCAACTCCGATGTTACATAATCAGAGCAAGACACACACTCTAATCAACTAAAAGGAAAAGAATCCAAGCTAACTCTTCACACACCACGAACTAGTCTTGGTTATCTGCACGTTACCCACGTAGAGGCAACATTCAAACAGGCGGGGTGAGTAATCACAATTCAATATAATTCATATCAAGAAAAGATATTAATAAGTTAACATTCATCTTAAACAAACATCATAGTAATTCACCCCAACTCATCATATAGATCACCAAGTCATCAACATCACGAACGTGCAATCATGTAATGCCACCAAGAATGAACTGCAACTTCCTAATATGCATGTGGTACCAAATCGTCATAGTAATGGACACCAGCCCATCAACCCTCCATAAGGGAGCACGTCACAAAATACTCCAATCCACACAATGGGATCAAAGCCACCACTGGACCGAAGTCCTAACATCGTCACTGGACCAAAGTCCTAAATGCTATGAATGCATGATGCACAACGTCAAATTCATCAATATCAACAAAGGTAATAAAGTGCATCATCATTCACCAGAACACCATATAAATCATGTCATCATTAATTTATCAACGTCATGTAAATCATATCATCATTAGTTCATCAAAGTCATGTAAATCATATCATCATTAGTTTATCAAAGTCATGTAAATCATATCATCATTAGTTCATCAAACTTCATATGCATCATCATATTTAAAATCATCAATTTATCATCATATATCACGTCAACCCGCAGTAACAAGTCATACCATCATTACAACATTAATACAACATAACACGGACAATTTCCCACAATTTTAAGAAATTAAAAATAATAATTTCAACTTCCAAGTCGCGCTAAGCGGGCTAAGCCCGCGCTAAGCGCGCTGCTCACTGCCTCGAGGAGGCGAGAATTCTCCAGGCCATGCTAGGCCGCGCTAAGCGGGCTCTGCGATTTTGGCAAAAAAACCCTGCGATAATAGCACCTTCCCTCCTAAGATTCTACACTCCAAAAACACGTTTTATCCATCAATTACTTCAGAATATGTCATTACAACCTACAACTATCACACATGCATTAACAACAACAATCATCTCATCTCAATTCATCAAATTCCATTATCCCTAACCTCTAAATTCCCAAGTTTCCCCAAAACCCCAATCACCCACCAACATCAAATCCTTATATCAACAATATTGTAAAGTAATACTCCCCATACCTTAAAATATCGTCTCCTTCGACTTCTCTTGAAATTTCTCTGGAATTCTCTTATGCCCTAGCCTCCTTCTCACTTGTTCCTCAGAGCACTTTTTCCTTTTCCTCCAAATAGTAGAATAATAAATTCCTTTTCACTATTCCCACTTAAATACCCCTAATTGTGCTCTTACCATTATATCCTCGCTTATTCCTCCTAAAAGACCAATATACCCTCAATGCTCATACTTCTCTTATTTTAAATAATAAATAATAATTTGAATAATATACTATGATTTATTCTTACTATTATTATTACTAAAATAATTTCCACCCAAAAATGTCCATGCAACACAACATCATGTCATCAAATTGCCTTATATTCACAAATAATTAATAAATGATTAAAATATGAACTTGGGCCATTACAACTCTCCCCCACTTAAGGAATTTTCGCCCTCGAAAATTTACCTGAAGCAAATAGAGTCGGGTACAAATCCCTCATCTGATCTTCACGTTCCCAAGTCCAACTCTCGCCAGCTAGTCCTCCCCACAAAACCTTTTCCAAAGCAATCTCCTTACCTCGCAGCTGCTTCATTTCTCGACCATCGACACGTACAGGCAATGCTTCCACGGTCAAATTATCTCTCACTTGTACATCATCCATCTGAATCACATGCGACGGATCCGGAATGTACTTCCTCAATTGAGACACATGGAACACGTCATGCAAATTTGCAAGTGACGGCGATAAAGCAATTCGATAGGCTACCACTCATATCCTCTGCGATATCTGATAAGGGCCAACAAAACGTGGAGTGAGCTTCCTAGACTTCAAAGCTCGACCCACACCAGTCACTGGCGTCACTCTCAAAAACATGTGATCTCCCTCTTGGAATTCAAGTGCTTTCCTTCTCTTATCATGGTAACTCTAATGACGACTCTGCGAAGCTTTCATACTTTCTTGTATCTTCTTAATCTTCTCAGTCGTCTCCTGCACAATTTTAGGTCCGAGTACAGCACTCTCGCCCGATTCATACCAACACAACGGAGTCCTACACCTTCTCCCATACAAAGCTTCATAAGGCACCATTCCAATACTAGCATGAAAACTATTATTGTATGTGAACTCAATCAACAGTAAATGGCTATCCCACGATCCTCCATGATGCAACACACAAGCCCTCAACAAATCCTCCAAAGATTGGATAGTCCTTTCTGTCTGACCGCCCGTCTGCGGATGATAGGCAGAACTCATCCTCAACTTAGTACCCAAAGCATCTTGCAAACTTTTCCAAAACCTCGATGTAAACCTCGGGTCTCTATCCGACACAATACTCGAAGGTACCCCATATAACTTCACAATCTCCTCAATATACATCTCGGCTAGCTTCTGCATGGAGTGATTAATCTTCATCGGTAAGAAATGAGCCGACTTAGTTAATCTATCCATGATCACCCAAATTGAATAATTCCCCTTAGCAGTCTTCGGCAATCCCACCACAAAATCCATGGAAATACTATCCCATATCCATTCTGGAATCCTCAACGGCTGCATCATACCTAAAGGCTTCTGATGCTCAACTTTCAACTTCTGACAAGTCAAACACGCATAAACAAACTCCGCAACATCTTTCTTCATACTTGGCCACCAAAACAACTTTTTCAAATCTTGGTACATCTTCGTAGCACCGGGATGAATACTTAACCTACTTCGATGTCCTTCTTCAAGAATGCTCTTCTTAATATCTGGGACACACACCCTGTCTCTGAACATCATTACATCATTCTCGTTAATTCGGAAATCTCCTCTGTTACCTTGGTTGATTAAAGTCAACTGGTCAACTAACTTTAAATCAGATTACTGTCCCACTCTGATTTCTTCCAGAATACTACTAGTCAACTTCAACATTCCCAATTTCACACTGTTAGAGGTCTCTTCACATACCAAACTCAAATCTATGAATTGTTCAATTAGTTCCAACTCCTTCACCATAAGCATCGACATATGCAATGATTTTCTGCTCAACGCATCGGCCACTACATTTGCCTTGCCCGGATGATAACTCAAATCAAAATCGAAATCCTTCAACTGCTCTAACCACCTTCTCTGCCTCATATTCAGTTCCTTCTGATCGAATAAATACTTCAGACTCTTATGATCACTAATCACTTCAAATTTAGAGCCAAACAAATAATGTCTCCAAATTTTCAACACAAACACCACCGCGGCCAATTCCAAGTCATGGGTAGGATAATTCCTCTCATGAACTTGCAATTGTCTCGAAGCGTAGGCAACAACTTGTCTATTCTGCATCAATACTCCACCAAGGCCCATCTTCGATGCATCACAATACACCACAAAAGATTCGCTCGGATTAGGGAAAATCAACACTGGAGCAGTCGTCAACTTCTTCTTTAATTCCACAAAACTCTATTCACAAGCTACATCCCACACAAAAGATTGACCCTTTCGAGTCAACTGAGTCAAAGGTAACGCCAACTTCGGAAAGCCTTCAATAAACTTGCGGTAATAACCCACTAATCCCAGAAAACTCCGTATTTCAGTAGCAGACTTCGAAGTCTCCCACTGTAACACGGCATCAATCTTAGAAGGATCAACAACAACACCACCACTTGAAATCACATGGCCAAGAAAGCTTACTTCCTTCATCCAGAACTCGCACTTAGACAGCTTTGCATACAACTTCTTCTCCTTCAAGACTTGCAACACAGTCCTCAAATGCTCGACATGCTCTTCTTCAGATCTAGAATATATCAAGATATCATCGATAAACACCACTACAAACTTATCCAAATACTCATGGAAAATCTGATTCATGTACTCCATGAACACACCAGGTGCATTAGATACACCAAACAACATCACAGTGTATTCGTAGTGTCCATACCTCGTCCTGAAAGCCGTATTCGGAATATCGCCAGGCTTAACACGAATCTGATGATAACCTGACCTCAAATCAATCTTGCTGAACACACAAGCACCTACTAGCTGATACATCAAATCGTCGATTCTCGGTAGCGGATACTTATTATTGATAGTCACTTTATTCAACTGCCGATAATCAACGCACAACCTCATACTTCCATTCTTCTTCTTCACTAACAACACATGAGCACCCCACGGAGAAACACTTGGTCGAACAAACAGCTTCTCAAGCAACTCTTCCAACTGTTTCTTCAATTCACTTAGCTCAGAAGCTGACGTCCAATAAGGAGCCATCGACACTAGACTCGTACCTGATATTAAGTCCACTGCAAACTCTACTTCACGCTCTGGAGGCAAATCACTGATGTCATCTGGAAACACATATGGAAATTCACAGACAACCAGTAACTCCACACTCGCAGCTTCACGATCAATATGCAACGATGCAAACATTGCAAACACCAAAGCTTCATCCTCCACAAGTTCGTCTACTTGATTAGCAGATAAGAACATCAACCCCCCACCGGCATCAATTTCAGGAAACTCTACAGCCTTGGTATAACAATTGATGTGAACCCAGTTGAACTCTAACCAGTTCATCCCAAAGATCACATCGATCTGGTGCAAGGGTAAGCACACCAAATCCATCATAAAACTCTTCTCAAATATCGTCACAGGACATCTTAAACACACAAGGGTAGTAGTAACAGAACCATTAGCTGGAGTTTCTATTACCATATTCCCATTCATGTCAGATAACTTTAAACCCAATCTATTAGCACATTCGAGCGAGATAAAAGAATGAGTATCAGCAGTATCAATAATAGCAACCAACTCGATATTATTAATAAAACAAGTACCTCAAATTAGGTTGTCATTCTCTGGAGCTTTGCACCACTCAAAGCAAACACACGGCCACTGGTCTGGGCAGCAGTAGCAGTCTTCTTCAGCTTTTGACATTGAGTACTGATATGACCTTTCTCACCACAATTGAAATAGGTCGGACCCTCATCTTTGCAATAGTAGCTCGATGAACTTTCTTACCGCATCTATAGCACCTCAGCACATTGTTGGTACACACATCAGCACGGTGGCCTTGCTCGCCACACTTATGACACTTTCTAGAAGCGGAAACTGCTCCCCCACTTATCTTTTTCCCATCTGAAGCCTTATGTTTCCCTTTGTTAGCTGAAGTTGTATAAGGCTTACCCCTATACTGCCCTTTCTTCTCACTCAACTGCTTGTAGTGAGCAGATCGAACTCGGCTATCCTCGTCGTAGATTCTGCTCTTGTCAACCAACTCAGCATACCTGCGGATCTGCTGATACCCAATACCCTGCTTAATCTCTGGTCTTAGTCCATTCTCGAACTTGAGGCATTTGGACATCTCAGCATCAGCACGACTGTAGTGCGGACAAAACTTCACCAACTTCTCAAACTTCGCGGCATACTCTGCCACAGTCATATCTCCTTGTTTCAGCTCAAGGAATTCCACTTCTCTCTTGCCACAAGCATCCTCTGGAAAATACTTCCCCAGAAATTCCTGCTTAAACACAGCCCAAGTTATCACAGTGCCAACATCCGCGAGTCTCTGACGGGTGTTATCCCACCAGTCCTCAGCCTCTTCTTCCAGCATATGTGTTCCGAACTGAACCTGTTGCTCATCAGAACACGCCATCACCCGGAAGATCTTCTCGATCGCCTTCAGCCACTTGTGTGCACCTGCTGGATCATGCGTACCCACAAAAGTCGGTGGATTGTTCCTTTGAAACTTCCTCAAATCCCGAAACTCATCAGGAGCTCCACCATTCGGATTTAGCTGCGCCACCACATTAGCAACCGATTCCAACGCATCAGCAATTACACGATCATTTCTTCCAGCCATCCTGCACGCCACCAACAAGGTTAGAAGAACTAAAACATCGACAATGTACACACACTCATCGACATACAGGGACAGACATCAAGTAAAAACCTGGCCGGACGGACCGACCTGCTCTGATACCACTAATGTAACACCCTTCTAACCCAACATGAATATACGCAATAGTATACTTAAATAAATCAGAGTACATCACATAAGGTGTCACATTTCTTCATATAACATCAAATTAAACATCCTGCTCCGTAACACGGGTTCAACACATAGAAAATAGTAACTCAATTTTAATTAACATCTCTTTTAAAACAAAACATCGTAGCAGAATTATCACCATAAAAGAACAACTCATCACATTTTCATCAAATCAAAATTTGGAGTTTAAAACAACTCAACGTCCTCAAAATTCTCAATAAAGCAAGTTAATCAAAATAACACAATACTTCAAAAATAGAAATGTTCCCAACTCCGATGTTACATAATCAGAGCAAGACACACCCTCTAATCAACTAAAAGGAAAAGACTCCAAGCTAACTCTTCACGCACCACGAACTAGTCTTGGTTATCTGCACGTTACCCACGTAGAGGCAACATTCAAACAGGCAGGGTGAGTAATCACAATTCAATATAATTCATATAAATAAAAGATATTAACAAGTTAACATTCATCTCAAACAAACATCATAGTAATTCACCCCAACTCATCATATGGATCACCAAGTCATCAACATCACGAACGTGCAATCATGTAATGCCACCAAGAATGAAATGCAACTTCCTAATATGCATGTGGTACCAAATCGTCATAGTAATGGACACCAGGCCATCAACCCTCCACAAGGGAACACGTCACAAAATACTCCAATCCACACGATGGGATTAAAGCCACCACTGAACCGAAGTCCTAACATCGTCACTGGACCGAAGTCCTAAATGCTATGAATGCATGATGCACAACGTCAAATTCATCAATATCAACAAAGGTAATAAAGTGCATCATCATTCACCAGAACGCCATATAAATCATGTCATCATTAATTTATCAACGTCATGTAAATCATATCATCATTAGTTCATCAAAGTCATGTAAATCATATCATCATTAGTTCATCAAACTTCATATGCATCATCATATTTAAAATCATCAATTTATCATCATATATCACGTCAACCCGCAGTAACAAGTCATAGCATCATTACAGCATTAATACAACATAACACAGACAATTTCCCACAATTTTAAGAAATTAAAAATAATAATTTCAACTTCCAAGTCGCGCTAAGCGGGCTAAGCCCGCGTTGAGCGCGCTGCTCACTGCCTCGAGGAGGCGAGAATTCTCCAGACCGCGCTAGGCCGCGCTAAGCGGGCTCTGCGATTTTGGCAGAAAAACCCTGCGATAACATCACCTCCCCTCCTACGATTCTACACTCCAAAAATACGTTTTATCCATCAATTACTTCAGAATATGTCATTACAACCTACAACTATCACACATGCATCAACAACAACAATCATCTCATCTCAATTCATCAAATTCCATTATCCCTAACCTCTAAATTCCTAAGTTTCCTCAAAACCCCAATCACCCACCAACATCAAATCCTTATATCAAGAATATTGTAAAGTAATACTCCCCATACCTTAAAATATCATCTCCTTCGACTTCTCTTGAAATTTTTCCGGAATTCTCTTATGCCCTAGCCTCCTTCTCACTTGTTCCTCAGTGCACTTTTGCCTTTTCCTCCAAATAGTAGAATAATGAATTCCTTTTCACTATTCCCACTTAAATACCCCTAATTGTGCTCTTACCATTATATCCTCGCTTATTCCTTCTAAAAGGTCAATATACCCTCAATGCTCATACTTCTCTTATTTCAAATAATAAATAATAATTTGAATAATATACTATGATTTATTCTTACTATTATTATTACTAAAATAATTTCCACTAAAAAATGTCCATGCAACACAACATCTTGTCATCAAATGGCCTTATATTCACAAATAATTAATAAATAATTAAAATATGAACTTGGGGCGTTACAGATTGCACACAAGATGTTCGATAAATTCCATTATTGTGTTCTTGTGAGTTTTGATTATTGGGAATAAGCTTTACGTATAACTTATCATTCAATTGGTTGTAATTAATAGTGTTGAACAATTTGTATTCATTATCATACGCTTGTGTAACTCTACGCATATCCGAGCTTTTCGATAGAGGTTCAGTTAGATGATTTGATTCGGATTGTTTTCGTTGTGCCATAAAAATTTTTAAACAAATTTTTGCCGAAAGTTTTTACGTGTGATCTATTCACCCCCTCTAGATCGAGGTCTATCGCCTAACACAAAATACTATCAATAAACTAATCTAATATGAGTAAATACCTTCATATTGTAATCATTATTCAAATCCCTATAAATTTCCTATCAATTCATCCTAAATGTTCATGAACATTTTGATACATTTGACACATATTGCATATATATTGCATCATGAGAAACCGAAATCAAAAACCATCATGCCAAATAAAAACCCTTTGATCTACTGATGCCTTCTTCCCGTCTGTTGTATTTATGTTTCTTAAATTATCCTTGAATGAGTCCTGCAGTGTGGCCCCTATATGAAATCGTAGAAGATTTGCATGGATCTTCCTTTTCCCTATAAAGATGTTATCAAGTTTTATAGCAAAAACTTTCTCTTCATAGACATTAATTAAAAAATCTTACAAATCCAAATGTTCTCCCTTTTGTCCCAATTCATCAATCTTTCCATAGTCTTTAAAAATTGCATACATCTCTTTTGCACTGAAATCATTAGGAGAACTTTGTGAAAAAAGGATGATATGCTTCTAAACCCCTGAATGCTTCTTCCTACTCTAATGAGTATCTCATTTGAGTTTCTCGTTCACTCTAGACTTTTGTCTTCTATCTACCTTTTGACATTCCATGTCCAAAAAGACTGAGAGCTAGGTTGAGATTAATGACATTGTTGGGATTGGTATTCTGGAAGAGGTGAATGAAATAAATAAAAGGTTTGAGAGATGTTAGAGATTCTCTCTCTAACATTTTTTTAAGAAATTTTTTTTTGATAAGCAAGCTTGTATTAAAAGGAGAAAAAAGGGATTCTCCAACCCAATACAAAAGGAACACTAGAAACAAAAGGGACAAACACCCCGAAACAGAATTACATAAAATCTAGCGGGGATTTCACCCAATCGTAGAAACTACATTTACTACGCCCTAAATCCAACCAATTCCAAGAGAAGAAAAGGATACGGTGATAGATTTGATCGACATCACAAAACTCTTCACCGAAAATAATATTATTTCTCGCGCTCCAAATACACGACGTCGTGGTAAACCAAATAAAACAACACATATCTTCTTTACACTTATCGGCCAAAGACAAGAACCACAAGAGAGAATGATTGCACAAAGAATCAGAGCTTGGTCTAGCCATCCCAATCCACGCATAAACCTTGGACCAAATTTGTTGGAC
Organism: Lathyrus tuberosus; assembly: GCA_022829125.1. Taxonomy (NCBI): domain Eukaryota; kingdom Viridiplantae; phylum Streptophyta; class Magnoliopsida; order Fabales; family Fabaceae; genus Lathyrus; species Lathyrus tuberosus. Next base: position 3,339,854 of record JALAZF010000193.1, read on the forward strand.
TTTAGGACAGGTAAGAAAAGGTGATCAGAATCCTCATCTGCTTGAAAACAAAAAACGCACACAGAGTCGTGCGGAGATATCACTAAACCTTTAGAGACGAGATTCATTTTTGTCGGTAAACGATTTATGAGAAGCCTCCAAGCAAACACTTTTAGTTTCATAGGAATGCTAGTTCTCCATAACACTTTTAAAGCTAATCTCTGGTTTTCCTCCAAAGATATACTAGTGACTTCATCTCTAAGGGTATTATAGCAAGATCTGACAGAGAAAGTCTAGGATTTATCCAACAACCACACCCACTTGTCATGCTTGTCACGCAGCAACAGCACTGGCTGCAGCAGGGTCTGCAGCAGAGCAACAGAAACAGGATTCGACAACTGCTTATCCAGGCCAAGTTTGCCAACGTCCTATCTCCAACCATCAGCATCCTAGTTCCCAATTTCTCCCACGGAACATGCTTTGTTCGAGGCAGCTTGGTAGAGATTAGGAAAAACCAATTTTAAATTGAAATCACCACACCAGTTAGAATCCCAAAAGCCAGCGTTCCTGCCACAACCTATTTCCAGTCGAAAAAAGCTCGAAAAATTAATGGAGTGACATAAAGACATCAGATCTCTTATCCATAAGGAGGCCCCATTTATGAAACAAAAATGGTCAGGATTAAGGACACAATGTTGGAGGCTGCCATATCTACTCGTTATGAGATCTCTCCAAATCTAATTGCCTTCATGAATAAATTTCGATAACCACTTAGATAAAAGCGATACATTAAAAGTTCCCACGTGTTTAATACCAAGGCCACCTTCCTCTTTGGGTTTGCAAAGCTGACTCCATTTGACCCATGAAATACTAGTTTTATCCACCGATCCCGACCAAAGAAACTTGCGTTAGATTGCAATAATATCTTTCACAATTTTGGAAGGTGCCTTAAATAAGGCTAAATAATGGATTGGAAGATTAGAAAGGACATAATTAATAAGCACCACTCTAGCCCCTATGGACATATTCCTACCAATCCAAGAGTTTAGCCGACACTTAAGGCAATCCAGAACCGACTTCCAAAACTCCAGCCTCCTATGGTTGCCTCCAATAATAATCCCTAAGAATTTGAAAGGGAGCCTACTAGACATGCAAAAAAGAAAAGATTCGGCAGCTTGCATGAATTCAGGTTCCAGCCCAATACCAAATAGACAACTTTTGGCAAAATTAATTTTCAGCCCCGAGACCATTTCAAATCCACGAATGATGGTTTTAAATGACCATAAATTAGAGAACTTTTCATCACAAAAAAGGAGGGTGTCTTCAATAAATTGCAAGAGCTCTATAGAGGTTTCACCGTCGATTCTAAAACCAGATAAAATATTGAGGGCAGCAGCATGACGTGTCATAACTGCTAAAGTTTCAGCAACCAGAACAAACAAGAACGGCGCGAGAGGGTCCCCTTGTTTGAGACCTCTAGAAACCTCAAAATCTGCAGAGGGACTCCCGTTTATCAAGACTGAAATGAAACTAGAGCAAGTATTACCTTTAATCCATTTAATCCATTTGGGGCCGAAATTCATAGCTGAAATAACAGAGAGGAGGAATTCCCAATTGAAACAATCGTAAGCTTGGGAGAAATCAACTTTAAACAGAAGGCACTTACGCTTATCTCTCCTAGCCAAGTCCACAACCTCATTTGCAGCTAAAACACCATCATGGAGATTCCTACTAGGCATGAAAGCCGTTTGCGAATCCGAAACCAACTTAGAAATGACACCAGAAAGTCTAAAGGACATCAACTTAGAAATCACCTTAGAAATGCAACCTACAAGACATATAGGTCTGAACTCCACAAAGTCTTGAGGGCTATCAACTTTAGGGACCAGAACCAAGAACGAAGAAGTGAAAGCTTTGGGGAGGTTTCCTGTCTTAAAAAAGAACTGAACACATTTGATAAACTCCTCCCCCACAATCTCCCAAGCTTCCTTGAAAAAATTAAGGGTAAATCCATCCGGCCCCGGAGCTTTGTTCCCGTCACAATCAAAGACAACCTTCCTGATCTCGTCCCCAGAAAAATCTGTCTCCAAAAAAGCCCGATCCAAGTCACCAAGTTTAGGAATGTCATGAAGATCCAAGACAGGTCTAGCTTCCGAACCACATTGATACTTAGACTTGAAATAATCAAAAGCAGCTTTTTTAATTTCTTTAGGACCTTCAATACGATTATCTTCAGAGCCCAGGCCTAAAATAGAGTTAACTCTAATCCTAGACTTGACTGAAGCATGGAAAAAGCGAGTATTAGCGTCACCTTCCTTCACCCAATTTAGCCTAGACTTTTGATACAACATACTTTCTTTAAATCGAAGGTTCTTCCACACATTTTCTTGTTCTTTCAGCTTATTCATGAGCATTTCGTCCGACAGGCCCCCCCAATCATCTGTCATATGCATCTCAATATCATTCAGTTTCTCAACACAATCTTCAATCTTGAGATCGATCCAACCAAACACCTTGCGGTTCCACGACTTCAAACATTCCTTAAGGGATTGAAGTTTCCTCTTGAAGACATAGGTCGGAGAGCCACGGAACTCGAAAGATTTCCAGCAATTTTTAACGAAAACAAAAAAATCCTTATGGTCCAACCAAGCATTAAAGAAACGGAAAGGTTTTGGGCCCCAATCGATCTTATTAGATGAAAGCCAAACATGCCGGTGGTCTGAGATATCCCTCTTACCCACGAACTGAGCCTTGAGGTCCCAAGTATTAATAAGGGAGTCATCCACTAAAATCCTATCCAACTTACTACAACAAAGGCCATTTGAATTAAAATAAGTGAATTTGTTCCCGACAGAGGGTAAATCGATCAAACCTGACTCATCAATGAAGGTTTTAAACTCCAAATAGTCGCGTGTAGCTTGGAAGCTCCTCCCTATTATTTCTTCACGAGACTTAACTGAGTTGAAATCTCCACCTAAAATCCATCTACCATCAGTACATTTGGCTTTAAGACTAAGAATATCAGCCCACATAGACCTTTTGTCCCTTAGAGGACAAGGAGAGTACACGTTGACAACATAAAGACTAATGCCTCTCCACATTAATTGACAACAAAGAAAACCTTTGCCTCTGTGACTAGCAATAGGCAGAAACAAATCCTTCCTCCAAATGGTAAGAATTCCTCCAGACAGACCCTCTGAATCACTGGCTGACCACCCGAAATTATCATTACCCCATAAACTTCTAACAATAGAATCTTTCATAGAAACCACCTTGGTCTCTTGAATCAAGCACAACTCAACATTGCCTTCTCTTAATGAATGAGCAATCCTTCTCCTTTTCAGGGGGATGCAACAGCCTCTAACATTGTAGGTGACTATAATCATTGATTACTCTTTCCAACAACCTTCTTCTTCTGAGAAACGAAACAATCCCGGTCTTCCAAACCCTTAATAATATTAGCATAAACCTCATTGTCTTCGATTGCTTCAAGACCCAAAAGTTTGGCAGAATTCCAAACTTTAATGGGGACCTTCTCTAAGATATCTTTACTCCTATTGTTGTTCCTCGCAATGTCAGAATTATCTAAGGAACATAAATGAGAACCAGAGGGGGCGCAGGGAGGACCCCCCCTCTCCAAAGAAATTCTTTTTTTAAACGACTTTCTGGGTGAACGTCTCCTCGCAACCTTGCGAGAATGGAGACCTACAGGCGCAAATTTGAGGACAGTAGAAAAGAAAGAAGAGGAGAAAGGGATATTCCTGTTATCGTAGAAGACAGATAGAGATTTCTTCCTTTTGGGCTTAATCTTAGCAGGGGAAAAAACAGGGTTCCCAACTAGGCTGGAAATAGAATCAGAGACAACTAAACCCGAAGGACCAAGCCCAATACTTGGATCCAAAAACGGCCCACCAAGATCTGGTTCGTCTAAACACCCGTCCAAACTAGACAAAGACTTTATGCAATGTTGGCTTCCCAAGGAGCTACCAGGCTTAACAACAGAATTCACCTTTTCTGACCTTTTAACACTTCTCGAGGAAATCAAGGTATTGTCAACACAATTAGCCTGGTCACCATACCTGTCACTAGCCTCGACAAAATTGTCTTCACCAACCCCTATAGTTTCACAAACAAGGGTATGATTGGACTCAGCGCTGCTCCCAAAATCCTCAATATTATCCTTAGTAACCAGATTGTCGCTCATCTCTCTAAAAGACCTATGAAAGGACCTGTCACTATCGTCGCCCACCTCTGAAGACCACACTTCATCATCTTCTGAATCAAGCAAACCGAACGACTCACCATCCAACTCAATCAAGAGGAAATCAATTTTCCTGGGGCCAGGGAAATCACTAAGTATTCTAACTTTGAACACAAGATCATTGACCTCAAGATCGACCAAGTAGTTAATAACGGTATCAACATAGGTTTTGACAAGCAAACGAGCTTCATCAAACCTGGATTTTTTAACCGTATCGTCGTCACCTTTTAAAAACAAACCAACTTTCTTCGTTAAACTGGAGAATACTTCATCGCTCCAAGCGAAGCAAAGAATGCCAAGGCATCTCACCCAAACAAATCTGCTTTTGTCAATAACTTCCGGAGACCAAGGATAGAACTTGACAAATTTAGAATCAAACCAAGACTTAGCAGATTCAATGGAAGTAGAAACGTCTTCCCCTCATATGGATTCAAGAAGACAAAGGGTTGCCCCTAAAGGGAATGCCATAAAATCAAACAGACCTTCTTCAAACAGATCTTTTTGGATAAGGTAAGGATTAACATTATCCCGAACCTCCCCAACCAAAGACTTGGCAAACCTGGACGTTTCGATACTGTCAACCTTAACTTTACTTTCATTTTCAACCACTCGAAAGCTACCACTTCGATCACTAACTCCCTTACCACTCCTCAAGACCTGGGCAAATGTAGGATGAGAGGGATTGAATCCTGAGGTAGCTATACTACCATTCACGAATCCCCCCAACCTCGAAGTAGATGTCCGAACCTTGTTAGCTACCTCCAGGTCTTTAGCGAACCGGGAAAAGTTCGCATGCAGTTTCGTTCCATTAAGCTGGATACTGTCCAACTTAGCCACCAACACACGAGAATCGTGTACTTTCCCTCTAACATCCCGCCTGCCAGGAATGTAAACTTCCGAAATGAGACCGTAAACCATGAAAACCTCGAATAGATCCTTAGCCTCCATGCTTTCCGGGAACTCAGTAATAAAGAATGACGTTAAGGGGCCTTCATTAACCACTCTTTTGCCACCGTTCTCCTTCCCAACCGAGAACCTGTTAAAAGATTTCACCCTTTTCTTATAATCCACCTTCTTCCACTCCATAAGAACAAAAGAAATTCGAACTTCCAAGACACTACAAAGAAACACCCAATACCAAGGCCCCTAGCCCTAAGGCTAGGAGTTTAAGCCAAAAATACCAAGTGATCCAGGCAGGAATGAAAGCACAAACTACCAAAATGGAAAAGAAAAGAAAAAGTGGAACAAGAATGAATAAGTCATGCAGAAGGAAAACGAGAAGTTGAATTGTTTCTAGAGAGAAGGCAGAGTTTCTCTCTCTTCAACAAAATCAAACTAGTATTTGCAAAATTCGGTTAGACTAGCCCTAAGGCTAGGAGTTTAAGCCAAAAATACCAAGTGATCCAGGCAGAAATGAAAGCACAAACTACCAGAATGGAGAAGAAAAGAAAAAGTGGAACAAGAATAAATAAGTCATGCAGAAGGAAAACGAGAAGTTGAATCGTTTCTAGAGAGAAGGCAACTATCATTCACATCTCAATAGAAACAAAATTAACGAAAAACTAAAGATAGTTAATAAAGGATTTATATAATTAGTATTAAATTCAATAAATTCTTAATCAAATAACATATATGTGTGACCAAGTTTAAAAAATTACAAGTATTTGGATACATAACCAATAATCCCCTACATAATTTAAAGAACCTCAATTTGAGGATTTAAACTGTTTTTTCTATATGAAATCCTTAAGTTAGAAACTAAAAACAAAATGAAATTAGAAAATATTCAAGAACAAACTATATCATATGGTTAGCCCACATAGTACAAATAGCCAAAGATATGGTGAGAAAAATTCCTATCTTCTTCAACACCACATCAAAACCTTTTCCACTTTTGATACCAACAAACCAAGCTTTTTCTTTCTCATTCCAAATGATTTTCTTCATGCTATTAGCTCCATAGCAATACTTCCTTTTCACACATTCTGATTTTGGTTTCATCTCTTCAACTTGCTCCTTCAAATAAACACAAAGCACCAAAAAAAGTGCAAATATAAACACAATGGCACTTGCTATTGTCTTTGATGGTTTCTTCATGTACTCCATCAAATTGGTCTTCATTTTCCTTAAGAGAGAGTAACCTTGTTTCTTTGGTATCATCAATGTCTTTGCTTTCTCTATGAATTTTTTGTTTTCCATGATTGGATTGAGTTGAACTTTGATTGTTTGTGAAGGTGTTATCTTTTGAAAGAATGTGTTTGCTACTTGACGTGTAGCAACAAACATTCCATGACTAACTTTTGTTGTCTCCTCAACAACTTCATAGCTCGTAGAATTTGAATAATCAATGTTAGCACCATCATCAATAAAATTTTCATTAGGGTTATCATTATCATTGATAAACTCCATTGAGAAATTATCAATGTCAGTGTCATTGATTTCTTTGTTCATATTTTGTTGCTCAGATTCTACTGCAAAAACAAAACCTATTGTTAACAATTTTAGTCCTTGAAAACAAATATATAAAGTTGCAAAAAACTCAGTATATTACCGACACCTCTGAAAAAAGTATGTCCGTATTGACATAACACTGACACTTATAAATACGTTTAATTTGACATAATACTGACACTTATAAATATGTTTAATTTATTAATTTTTTAAAATTATTATCCATATCAACGTATCGGTGTCATGTTCCGTGATCCATAGATATTATATAAAGTAATTATAATTAAAAATAATAATAATAATAATAATAATAATAATAATAATAATAATAATAATACCTTGCACCTCATTCTCTTTCCTGTTTGTGTGGAAGCTTGAAATATCTTCAATTGGAACAACCTTTTGATGCTCTTCCATAAAACTCTGTCAAATTATTTAAATAATCATATGATAAAGTAAAGTGTTAATTTATTAAAAAAAATATATACATTAGGGTTCTAGGATAGCAATTTATAAATCTATTTGTGACTATTAAATTAAATATTAGAAATATATCATACCTTTTCTAAATCATTGCTTGACATTCCAACCCATCTTAAATTCTCAACCATCCTTTCTGTCTTGAACTCATCATCAAGATTCCCAATCTCTATTGATCTTGTGTTTGGATCTTCCCATGCTTTGTCATCATATCTCATGGAGTTCATCATATGATCACTCATATGACTGTAATTATTATTTCCAACCATAAAAGTAAAATCATTATCATGATCATGATGAGTAGCATAACTTTCAGTACCACCAAATGCATGTGAGTAGTTTGATTGATTAATCAGTTCCTGAGAAGCTTGAGCCACAGATAGAATTTCCTGCAAGATATCTGTTTCATTTTTGGTTTCACACATAGAACCCGAGGCGAATTGCGTCATTTTGAGATCAGAAATACCAACTTGAGGAAAGTCTTGCATCTCCAAGGGTGGCATGGTAAACCTATGTTGCATCCTTGCACACTCTAGTGCAATATCCACCTACAAATAGTTAAATAAATTATTTTTATTCATATAGACATGTAAATCTATCGTAACCATTCGATAGATTAACATGTAAAAAGTTTCAGTGCATCTGAAGGTTTACGCGCGTAATATTTACATTAGTACATTATGAGAAAATACAGTTAAATGCTGAAGAAGAAACTCGCAGTACCTTTGATGGAGGGTAATTCGGCGTGGATCCGTAATTGGGAAACGATGAAGAAGATGTTGGAAGATTGAGTAAATCTTCTGACAAAAACTGTGTCCAAATCCCATTATTATCCCTTGTGATATCTCCACCATTGTTACTAAAAGTGTTAGTCCCATTTAGGGTTTGGGATGAGTTTGAATCCCATGGCATCAAATAATTTGAGCTCTCTAAAACTTCATCTCTTCCTTCAGAATATAACTCAATGCTTGATGATTGATCACTTGTCATATGATTTGCATGCCTGGTCGCATTATTAACATATTGCTGATCCACAACTTTTGGAACAATCACTGTATTCTTCTTGAATATTCGGCATAGCGCATATGCATCCTGAAATTGCAATATTTTTATATGATCAAATCATATTGTATCGTCTATAATTCGATTAAAAGTTAGTTATATATATAATTAGAGGTTTTGAGTTCGAACCTGCAATCCTGAAGAAGGATTGTCGCATTCTCTTTCGTCAAGACGATACTCATGCATAACCCAACCGGTACGAGATCCATGCGGAGCTCTTCCTCTATAGTAAACTAGGGTTTTCTTCATTCCAACAGCACGAGTCTGCGAATTCACCTTCCGATCTTTCCCCGTTGCTTTCCAATATCCAGATTTCGTAGCTCTATTTGTTCTTGATCCATTCGGATACTTCCTGTCTCGTGGACTGAAAAAATACCATTCCAAATCTTTTCCCGGTAGCAATGACTTCCCTATAACAATCACAATACTTTTCAGAAACACCTCTAGTTATATATATATATTTGCATGTTTTGAAAAGCTCAAAACTGCACTAATATAGAGAGTAAAAAAAACTATATGTATCTTTAATTTGTTGACTGTTTTTTTACTTGGGAATCCAACTATTTATCTCATTACTATGCTAGGTTTTAAATAACCGTCGCAGTCGCGTTGCAGTTACACGTAAAGACTTTCACGATTTCAGTCCATACATGTGTTACAACACTGATTGCAATAGTTGCTGTGTGAATTAACCATATTTTAATATTTTTATCTGGCATCTTCTAATACCGTTTTGCCGCGGATCAGACATTTTTTAATACCTTGTTACTATGTACCTTGATGTTCACAACAGTAACCCTATAATTGAAGGACCATTCACCCTACAACCTTAAGTACACCCCTAAATATTCTATACCAAAGTGGAAAAATATACTTGACCAATAAAGCAAGCATGTGTTTTTTGGCATATCATTGAATAAAGATCAGAAGAAGCTAAATCGTGTCTAAAGAAATGTGCCTCCACTTTTTTTAGATTCTTTTAATTTGTTTTCACTGTTAAAAGCACTTCTGATACAATCCACATTAACCAATAATGATTCTCCCAATCAAAACAAAATGAAAAACAAAAAAAGCTATTTTAATCAACAACTCTTTTAGATCATATACATCCAAACATATCATGATAATCATCAAAATATTATAAGATTGTACCTGGTAAGTCCCATGGTTCACACTTGTAGAGATCAACTTCAGGGATGATTTCCAATTCGATTCTGCGGCCATTAATCTTTCTTTTGAGATAATAAGAAACAAGTTCTTCATCTGTAGGGTGAAACCTAAATCCAGGAGGCAATGAAACAGGTGCCATTATAATCTAATAACTCACCAAATTACTATATGCACCCCCTCTTTATTTGAATAAATTGATAACAAAGAGTATAGAGATATATATCTACAAAAAGAAACTCTAGAGCTTCCTCAAAAAACTGCACAACAATTCCTCAATCAAACCCTGCCACAAAAACAAAACAAACCAAAACTAAATCAAAACCTGATTTCATAAACAAACATAAACTAAATCAGTTAAGTATGATAGTTTAAAAGAGAGAGAAAGAAATGAAGACCTTAGTAAAGGAGGAAGAAGATCCTAAGGGAGAAACTGGGAGAGAAAAATGAGAGAGAATGTTGAGAGCCAATGAGGAGAGGGAGGGTGGAATGTTGTGGTTGCTTGGGGTTTTGATAAAGAGAACAAAAAGAGAGAAAGATTGGAAAAACAAAAAAGCATACTTGAATGTTGTGTCCACCTCTATGTTTCTTTTCTTTTTCAACTTTGAATTCTACTTTTCATTTGTTTTTTTGATCAATTACATTATTCCTGATATCTTAGGTTTCAAGTTTGAATTAATGATTATTATTACTATATAGTATAGTATACTTTATATTAATATATACATATACATATATATTATATAGTATATTAAGAATATAAAACTTGTTCTCTTCTCCTTTGATATTGGAATATTGATGCTATGCTTGTTATTTGTTCTTTCCTGTGTTCTACATTGCCATGCATGCATGGATGCATTTCACACTTAGTTTTTGGATTAAGAATATTTCATTAACGTGCATGAGGAAATAAGTTCCTTAGGCAACATATAACTTAATTTGGCGGCTGTTAATTGACCCTTTCACATTACTTTTTGCATGTTGCCAACTTGATGTATTCAATCTCTTGAGCTTTTTCAGCTTCTAGTTATAATTAAGTACTTTTTCTTTTGTGTAGTTTATTTATGACTGAAAATGATGTAGAAGTTGATGGTGAGGGACCCATGTGGGACCAGCTTTTGCCACGTGAAATAAATAAAGCATCCACGTGGCATGGTAGGATCACTTGTAAGTTATCTCATCCTTTCCCTGTCCAACACAAAGTTCTTCTTCCCTCAATATCTCCATTCTCATGTCATGCTTTCCCTTTCATCAATCCATCTTTTTGTGCTTTTCTCCTTTTTGAGTTTATGCCTCATTTCAACTCTCTATTATTTTATGTAATAAATATATTGTCTGTTTCAAAGGTTAAGACTGTCTTGTCTTATTGAATGAGATTTTGTTTCAAAGTTCTTCTACCCTCATTCTTTTTCTTCAAGCAATTATGCTGAGAGGGGAATTATGATTATCGGTTGTGACTTCCTTAACTACTTAAAAAAGAATGTTAATTATGAACTTGAGAACTTTGAGCTAAGAAATGCTTAAAAATAAAAATAAATATTAATGTGATACAATCATATTAATCATAGAATCGTGACTAGCAACAAATAAGTTATACGAGGGAAACGATCTAGAGGGGGTGAATAGATCGTAAATAAAACTTTCTTTGATTAAAAATCTGTTTTAAAAATTATATACTTTGGCAAGTAAAAGTATTTCTAGATCGATATTCGTCTATTTCAAAACGTTATCGAAAGAATCGAATATGCGTATTAAATCGTAACAAAGCGTATTACAACGATGAGAAACCAAATCAATATATTTTTCAAAATAACATTTGAACTATGTCACACTGATAATCAATTTCTAATGAAATAAGAAACAAAAATTGACTTAAGACAATTTATCAAACACTTGGTGTGCAATAAACACCAACCTGATTTTCCTTTGTGTTGATGATATGGAAAATCAATTGCAATTGTTTAGATTGCAATTATCTTACAAAACAGGTTGAAATACTTCAACATAAACAAAATTATCAGTATATGAAATTGCACACAAAATGAATTATCAAATTGGAGAGAGAGAGAGAGAGAGAGAGAGAGAGAGAGAGAGAGAGAGAGAGAGAGAGAATGATTTATTTAGGCGGTTCCTCAATTGTCCTTACTATGGGTACGTCTGCCCCCAATTCCAAATGGAATGTAGATATTCAATTAACCTTTGCAAATGTTGTATACAAGAGAAAAAGTAGAAACCTAAACCACCAAACCCTAAATTTGATGTTGATCTTATCTTCTTCTCTTCCCTTGATCTTAATCAAGATCAAGTGACCCAAGATTTCCAATTTGATCATTTGGTTACTGCTACTCCTTTGACAGAACCCCGTTCTTCAAAGCTTCCACTCAGCTAAATCCAAATTGAAAATTTTTGTCCCAAGCCTTTTAATTGATCCTCCGGTTACCGCTACTCCTTTAACAAAAACTCTTTTCTTCAAAGCTTTCAATCGGTTGAATACAAAATGCAAAGACTTGTGCAAAAACCCCTCAAATCACCCTTGATCTTGGAGAGAAAACCCAATTTTATTACACTAATCCTAAATTGGACCTCATCAATCTTGTATCTAGAAGACACCCAGCAAAAATGATTATGTGTAATTGTTGTGCGTATGCATAGAAAAAGATTGAAGATGATGAGAAAATTCTTTGTATGTTCCTAGTTTCAATTTATTCAAAATGATGCGCGTGTGTGTGTAAGAAGCAAAATAACAGAAAACATATTTTTAGGAAAATTACAAGCTTTGAAAAAATTAGAACATAATGTATTGACCCCAAATAAATGTGAGTCAGCCCATAGAAGTATATTAACTTCTATGTGGCGATACATAATGCCTAAGAGTCGACCCACGCGATCTACGTATCGACCCTCATATCCTTATGTATCGATACATATAAGGCATCAACTTTTTTTTTTTTTTTGAAATAAAGAATATATATATCTCAAAAAAAACAATACAAAGCCCATTAGGCGACCCAAACGGTCCCGCCGAGACACAAAGGACTCAACAACCAAAAAACAACAAAAGACTAATTACATAAGGATATTAGCTAGATGACTCCTATATTTAGCCTTTTGCCAACCTCTAAACACTATACAATCTTTAATATTTCTAATGACTATATCTTTCTCATATTGTCCTTCAAAAACAGTTCTATTTCTATAATTCCAAACCTCATAAACAACTTCTGTAGCTGCTAGTTTCAAAATGTCCTTCTTCCATCCTTTACCTTTAGTATTCTTTACTATCCAAAGTAGTTCCTCTCCCCAATTCCTCGGGTTGTGTTGGATCTCCAACCACTCAAGAATAGTTTCCCAAATGCTCTTAGTATCAATACACTCAAACAGCAAATGTTCAATGGTTTCCTCTTTATCTTTACACAGGCTGCATTTATCGTCGAGCTCCATTCCGATTTTCTTCAATCTGTCCTTTGTGGCAAGTCGATTATGACACGCCATCCACATTGTTTGCACCGCCCTAGGCCTAGCCATGTTGTGGTATAGCATATCATGCCAGAACACTGTGGTGGTGTTGTTGGTTAGCAGCATGTACACCTTCTTCATTTGAAACCTCTTCTTATTAACCATGTCATCCCATTGGGTTTGTATCTCATTTATCTCCTTTCTCTGCTGGATTATGGTCTTCAAAATCCATGAGCACCTGTTTCATTCTCATTACAATTCAGCACAGAATGATTTTTTAGATAGTAACTATGGACCCACTTGACCCATAAGTTGTCACTTTTAATGCAAATGTTCCACAAACATTTCAGCATTGCAACTCTGTTCCAAATCTCCAAGTTGATGATGTTAAGACCTCCATTTTTGACAGGGCTGCACATTTTTTTCCACGAGATAGGGCTTTTCCTACTGATGCTGTCTTTGCCCGTCCAGATGAAGGATCGACAAATGCTGTCTATTTTGTGAAGCACCATTTTGGGGATGGGGAAACAGCTCATCCAATAGTGAGCAATGGACTGGATGACACTCTTAACCAACTGAGTTCTGCCTGCTGCACTAAGAAGTCTAGCTGTCCAGTGCTTGATTCTAGCTGTGATTTTTTCCACCAGAGGAAGATAGTGATTCACATTCAGCCTTATGCTAGACAGTGGGACACCAAGATATTTTATGGGTAGCTGCCCCTGTTGGAAACCTGTTTGCAGTTTAATCACCTCAATAACATCTTCTGTCATGCCACCACAGAACATTCTGCATTTACTGGGGTTGATGCTCAAACCAGTGGACTCAGAGAACTGATTGAAAGCGCCAAGAATCATTTGGATAGCGACTTTGTCTCCCCTGCTGAACAATAAGATGTCATCTGCAAAAGAAATATGAGTCAGTCCAAGCTTTTCACATTTGCTATGATGATTGAAATTAGAATTGGTTTGCATCTTGGCCATGATTCTGTTCATGTACTCCATAATAATCACAAAAACCAATGGGGATATAGGATCCCCCTGCCTGATTCCCCTTTTAGCTTGAAGGATATCAGACAAATCTCCATTGATGTTGAATCTATAGCTTACAGTGGTAGTGATTTGCATTAGCCATTCTGTAAATCTGTGAGGCATTCCAATCTCATTTAGTATAGCCTCCATGGCTCCCCAATCCACCATGTCATATGCTTTCTGTAGATCCAGCTGCAGCATACATCTTGGTGTCCCTCCTCTTCGATCATAACCTTTCATTAATTCAAAAGCCAACAGTATATGATTGTGAATGACCTGACCTGGGATGAAAGCAGCCTGGCTAGGATTGATCACTTTATGCAGAATTCTCCCAAGTCTGGTTGTCATAATTTTTGAAATGACCTTGTAAAAAGTAGTACAGCCAGCTATTGGCCTATAATCCTTCACATAGCTAGCAGTCTCATTTTTGGGTATGAGGGTAACTACAGTACAATTGAAACCTTTCATCAGTGTCCCTTTGTCAAAAAATTCTTGGACAGCATCAACAAAATCCCTTCTAATGGTATCCCAACTGGCTTTAAAGAATTTAGCTCCAAAACCATCTATGCCTGGTGATTTCATGTCCCCTATATCTTTCAGTGCAGCTATAATTTCTTTTTATGTTACCTGAGCTATAAGGTAGTCTCCATCTTCTTTGGAAATTTGGCTCCCCTTTCTCATGGCTTCTATATCAATAGCTTTTGTAGGGTTAGCTTTAGTGCCCATCAAACCCCTGTAATACTCCATAACTTCATTCTGAATCTCTTTTTGGTCTTCAATGATTGTGCCATCAGCCTTGCAAAGAGTATTCATAGCTTTATTGTGATGCTTAGCCTTGACAGTAGCATGAAAATAAGAATTGTTACCATCTCCTAACCTAAGCCAGTCAACCTTTGCTCTTTGTGCTAACATTTTCTCTTCAAAATCATTCCAATACATCACTTGTGTGGTGCACTGTCTAACTTTCTCAATTAGATTCTTGTTCATTCTGTCTTGTATAAGATTCATTTGTGCATTATCCAACTCTTTCCTAGCAGTCTCCAGTTGATACCTAACATTGCAGTTCTGTTTATTGAACATCATCAAATCTCTTTGAAGTCTTTTTAATTTCCTCCATAAAACCTTCATAGGGCTACCCTGTATGTGTTTGTTCCAGCTGCTCTTGACTACCTCATCATAACCATTCATGCTCACCATACAATTATTTAATCTGAATCTTCTATTACTCTTCATAAGTTGGATATTATCCTCCATACATAACATAGCATGATCAGATACATTGGGAGGGATTACCTTTAACACCTTGTCAATATGATCCTGAAACCAGGCTGCATTACCAATAAGCCTGTCAATTCTAGAGTAGATTGTATCATTCATGTGCTTGTTGCTCCATGTATAATAATCCCCTGTGCTATCCATTTCACTGAGCCCTGTCCATTCCATCATGTCAGTTAGGTCCTTGTATTCCTTCTCAGTCACAAGTCTACCCCCTATTCTGTCATTAGCTTTAGCAACATTGTTGAAATCACCCAGCACACACCAAGGTCCTTGTTGTCTGTTGTGAATTTGTCTCAAATCATTCCATAAAACTTTCCTGTTCTCCACCTGGTTCTGAGCATATATTGCAGTCATCCAATACTTGAAGTTACCTTGAGTATCATAGACACCACAATGTATGTATTGATCAGAGCTTTTAACTTTCTGAATAGTGATTTTATTATCATCCCAAGAGATCCAGATTCTACCATTATAGTGATTCTGGTAGTTATCTATGTAGTTATCATGTATCTTAAGGTTCTTTCTAACATTGTCAGCTTTCTCTTCCTTTACTCTAGTTTCAATAAGGATCAAGATTTCTGGTCTAAGCTTGTAGAGACGGGAGCTGATCTCTCTAAGCTTTCCAGTTTTATTCAACCCCCTAATATTCCATGAGATAATCATGGGCCCCTATCATGGGACTCACTAGGATCATTCAAAATCCTAATGGCATCAAATCCATTCTTACAATTGACTTCTGCTATATTTCCACTAACATTAATCCTCTTACCTCTATCTCTTGAAGCCACTGTTGTCCATGTGGACTCATGTTGTTGTGGATCCATAGTCTTATCCTTTGGTGGTGGAGGTGCACTTGTACTTGCACTATCAATTGTCACAACTTCTTTAGGCACTTTTTCCTTCTCTTGTTCTGCGGGTTTTGGCTTGATTCTCCACTGTTTCTCTGGCTGATTCACTTTGTCTTTGCATTGGTGGCCCAATTTCTTGCATCTATCACAGTATTTTGGTCTCCATTCATATTCAACCTTCTGTATTACTCTTCTTCCTGAGCAGTCTTTGATAGGAATCTCCTTAACCAACTCCTTGGTGATGTCTACTTCAACCAGTATGCGGGCATATGACACTCTAATTTTGCTTGCAGTGCACTCATCAGTCATCAGTGGAACTCCAATAACACTCCCTATTCTGTTTAAACTCTTTGCCCCCCATAGGTGTAGGGGAAGCTGAGGAAGCTTCACCCATAGAGGTATGGTTCGCAACATGTCCTGGTGTAGGTTGAAGTCTGGCTTCCATTCCATCAGTAGGATAAGAATGTTGCGAATTGTGTAAGGGCCTTTCTGCAAAACTGCATCTCTATCAGCAAATGAGTGGAATCGCAGAATGAAATAACCCTCGTTATTGAAAAACATATCTGGTAGTTTAACAAAATTCCACATCTTCTCCATAAACTTTTTGACAGAATTCATGCTTAGGTCTTCTCCTACAACATATAAAATCAGTGCTGAGCTCCAAAATTTTACCTCAGATTCGATATCTTCTTCCTGGATTTCAACTTCAATCTCACCATTGACTTTCGTGGGGGTTATGTATTCAAGAGTGAGACCTTTCTCTGGATTGCGATTATCTCTTACCACATCTATCCACAGTTTGCGCTCCTCTTGAATCTCAGGTGCAGTTTGGATCGAAGGGACCTCTTCGTTTTTTAGGGTTTCGTCATCTTCTTCTTCTTCTTCGTAATCCTCTACCAATCCTTCAGTTTCAACATTGTCGTGGTTTTCTTCCCTCTCGCTTTGAATTACCGGACTAACAGGTGCTGTCGGAATGAGAACCTCCGGTGACGACGACACCAACCGTGGTCGCCCCCGTCCTCCTCACCCTCTCTTTGCCCTAGCACACATTGATTGTTGAAAATAATATTTATTTGTATAAGGCATCAACTTTTATTTTAAAAGACTTTTAGTATGTATTGACCCATAACATGGGTGTGTCGATCCATAACCTTGTTTTCATGCAAAACCATAATTTTGACTTGTAAAAACCTGTCTAACTTTATTTTAAGTGTTCTAATATAAAAATGCACATTTAGACATATAGAATAAGATCCAATGTACATAAACACTAAGTGTCATAGTTTTGACATCTGTCATACCCCAAATTTTGACCACAAGATTTCCCATCATTGTGAGAATCATTACCACATATGGATGTACCATCAAACCTCATCAATCTCCTCAAGGATTGTTGAGCATTCGCTACAATCAAGAATTAGGGTTTTGAGCCCTCTTAGAGCACTTAGACAAAGGATCAATCAAGAATTGACATGATCTTCAACTTGTCTAGCCTCTCAAACACCCATAAAGGATCAAGAGGAATCCCATATCAAGAATCAAGCATAAGGTTGCAACATTCCAAGTGGATCAAGCCTCAAGATCGCCAGTGTCACCAAATTAGGGTTTTGGCCGACCCAAGGCCTCCAGATTAGGGGTGTTCGCGGTGCGGTTTGGTTTGGTTTTGAGCATAAAAATCATCCTAACCGCGAGATAAAAATGCATGAGGTTCGGTTTGGTTCAGTTGATTTTTAAAAATTCATCCAAACCAAACCAAACCAAACCAATACGGTTAGAATCGATTCGGTGGTTGCGGTTTATAGACTTCTTGATTATGGAATTATAAAACTAAGAAACTAATCATATAATTTCCTAAATAGAACAATTATACAAAGCAAGTTGTTTATTACAAATAAGTTGTTTATTAAAAAATGCTAGTTATATGGCCATGTTTTTCTGACAGGGGTAATAGTTACCGCATATAAAACATATCCATAAAAAGTTAATCTTCAACAAAAAAAAAAAAAAATAATAAAAAAATAAAACAAACATTACTAGAATTAAATTAATAGAGATACTGCAGTCATTTTAGAAGGGAATCTTATCACTAACAAAGAAAATACAATTTGGAATTGAAATTGAGATTGCAGTCAATAAATTGAAATTGAAATTGAAAGTTTAATGTAAAATTAAAATAGTAGTATTATTGTATTAAAAAAGAAAACAAGTTTAATATGATAATAAAAATTAGAAATTAGTATTGAAAGCTAATGACTGAATGGAATTGGAAGTGAGTCACTTGGAATTGGAAATATAAAAATAGAAATTAGTAACTTAAGTTTAAAATGCGGTTTTGTTCGGTTTGGTTCGGTTTTGTGAAATGAAAACCGCAAACCGAACCAAACCGTGCGGTTCAGTAAAAAAATATCTAAAATCATCCAAACCAAATGCGGTTTTTGCGGTTTTCGGTTTGGATTGGTTCGATTTGCGGTTTTGCTTTTGGATTGGTTCGGATACGATCACCCCTACTCCAGATGATTTTTTTCATCTGGGCATGAGCCAATACTTCAAAACATGATCCAAAGTGCTCAAAGGGACCTCATAGACCTAATCATGAAGTCAAATTGGCCTTAGGGGAAGCATTCATCAAAAATCAGGAATTAGGGTTTCTTGACCTAATTCACCCCTAAGTAGACTTTTGAGGCAAGACATGAACCAAGGCCTCAAGACATGATTTAAGGGCCTTAAACACACCACATTGATCCATTTACAACAATGGATTGATCCAAGAAGCTTGATCCACAAGTTTCAATTTCATCTGGACCACAATTAGGGTTTTGAAGAAAAAAGTCAACTGTACCTTTGACTTTGGACCAAGACATGTTCCCAAACCTTGGGACATGATTCAAGACACCCTAAAACACCTATGGAATCCATCCATTAGGTTTGAATTAGGTCAAGAACTTGATTGCATTGAAGATCACACAGTTTGGAATTCATTTGACAAAAAGTCAACTGTCCCCAAATTAAGTTTGACTTTTTGGATTTTTTCACAAATGTGCCTCTCCGAAGTCAAAAACAATGTTAATGTATGGTTTTGATCATCACTTATCAAGAAAAATCAAGAAAAGTGAGGTTTCTTGCAAAAGGGGCAACCATAGGAAACTTAAATTTTTCTAAGTTATGAAACAAAATGGATTTGGTACCAACTTTGCAAGGTCATAACTCCCAAACCCTAAGGCCTTTTTCTTACATCTAAAGCTCAAATGGAAGTTCACATGACATACTTCAAAAGTGTAAACTACATCAAATTCCAAATCCTCGTGGATTTTGAGTTATGGATTGATCAAAATCACAAAAAGTGAAAATGACCACTTTTTCCAACACTTAGTGAAATTTTCAAAAAGTCAGAATCTGTTTCATTTTTTACCAACTTTGAGGTCATTTTTTATCATGATCCAAGCTGAACCAGGTCCATTTATGGACATCAAAGTTAAAGTATGTCATGAGAGCTTTCCAAAGAATACAAGAACTCTCATTAATTCAACTTAATAAAGGAGTTATGGACCTCACATCATGCCTTGCTCAAACTGATTTCCAAGACAGATTTTTTGCATTACTTGTGGCACATAATTCTTGAGTCCAATTTTGGTGACAATTCAAGACTGATTCTCATCCAAATTCAACAAGAATCCCAGTCAATCATACCCTAAGGCAAGAATCTCATCACTTTGGCATGTGATCATCAATGTTGCAAATCCAAAACCAAGCTTTGTCATTTGGAATTGATGTGGTGCATTGAGCTGTCATGAACCAAGCCATATCAGTACAATTGAGTCAAGATTGATTCAAAACTCAGAAGACTTAGAGCTACAAAGATCAGCTTTAGTCAATGGCCAAATGAAAACTTGGTACCTTGACATTTAAGAAAGGGATACATGGGCATATCGATTGGATAATAGAGTGAGCCCTCATCCAACACTATTCCTTCAAAAACAAAACTCCTCCACTATAAATAGAGGTCATTTCTGAAGTTTTAAACCACACCAAAACAATACCAAAGCCTTGTTTTCTCACTCTCTCTCTCTCTCTTACTTCAATTTCAAGTCACATTGGAGCAATTTGGGAATTCTTGAAACCAGAGCAAAAACCACTCAAATAACCATCCAAACACATCATAAATCATCCATTGGAGGTGTTCAAACCTTCATCCACATTGTACAACCTCTAAATCAGAAAGTCAGCCTACAAAACCTCAAATTTTGACTTTTCTGCATTTTTCAAGCCATGTCTTGATCCAATCACTTTCAAGACCAGCTAACCCTTCAAATACTCTCCAAATATCATCCTCAAACTGTCCCAATAGGTTTCCCTCAACTGTAACACCTTTTGAGTGAGTTACCATTTTGGTCATTTTTGCCACTTTTACAAGAAAGAGTCAATTCTTGTTCCTGAGGTTTCCAGTTGGTTTTGATCATCCTAAAAGCTTCTAAGGGATCAATCAAGAGTGTCTAAAGCATTGGATTACTTCTGGCACAAGCATCTTGACAGCTAGCACAAAGAGCTTCAATAGGTAAGTGCATCACAACTTGAACTCTTAAAATATGCATTGCTTTGATGTCCATTGATCATAAACATGTCATATATATCAAATGTGTTGTGTTTGAACCAATTTACCATGCTATTGTTGCTTGTATGATAAGATAGCATAGAACTTGCAAATCTTGGCCTATTTTGAAACCACTACCGGGTTTTAAAATAGAAGCATCTTTAGAAAATTCTAAAAGCACCATTGGATTCCTCATGAAATTCTAGGCAGGATCCATCTAAATTTCATCCAATTCCATGGAAATTAAAGGAAGTTGTGGCCTTCTTGCAAATCACAAAAACTTGGTTTTTTGCCCTGGTCAGGCCTAAAATTCTGGCCACCCTTATGTATTCATGGAGTGGTTTTGATACACGGATGTATCACAACCCAGTGGTAGAAGCGTGCTTGTGTTTGGTTGGAGGTCGTGGGTTCAAGACCCACCCAAACCATTTTTGCTATTTCTCTCATTTTTGCTATTTTTCTCATTTTTCATGATTTTATTAATTAATCTCAAAATTAATTTCTCTCTCAATTTTAATTATTTTTTATTGGTTCTTTTTTCACAAAAATGTTGAAATATTTTATTCCACAAAAATTTTGAATTTATATTATTTATTTAATATAGTTTGAATTTTTGTAATTAATTTCATTTCTTTATTTTCAAACATTTAAAAAATGAAATTTCCACCTTGATCTTTCAAAACCAATTGATTTTCAAGCTTTCATGTGATTAAACATAATTTTCCAAAATATTTTTCAAAGCTTACCACTTGTTTTTAAATATATTTGGTATTTTATATTTAATTTCCTTTGAAAATAACATTATGTTAATTAAAATTAGGGTTTCCCTCAATTTTAATTTGTCAAACTTCATTTGAAACACTTTTGGGCCTCTTGGTAGAGTGTAAGTCCCATCCCCTTGTAAATAAACCTTTTTGGGCCTCAGTCATTGTATAAGTCCCGATACGATTTTAAAAATCTCGGCGCGATCGCCATTTTCAAAACAATTTTCATCTGGGCCTTCCCTTGTGTTGTAAGCCCCATCTTTCTTTTTCTAAATCACTTTTGGGCCTCTAAAAGAGTGTAAGACCCAATTATTTTATAACTACAATAATTTGGGTCTCAGTCATTGTATAAGTCCCTCAGTGGTTTTCAAAACTACCGACGTGATCGTCGCCTTTTCAAAAGAGTTCATCTGGGCCTCTCCTTGAGTATAAGCCCCAAACTTCCTTTTACAACAAACTTTCTTTTTAATTTAGATTCAAATCTTAAGTTTCATCAAAACTTTCTTCAATTTCTTGAATAACTAACCATACAACTTTAATTGCTATGCTTGGGCTTGCACAACTGTAAGTTCCCCTATCTCTTCTCAACAATACCTGTTTATTAATTTCATCTCTATCTCTCTCTCTCTCTCTATATATATATATATATATATATGCTTGTATATACTTGATTATAGTTTTCCCAGCAATTAGGTCTAGTTTTAGATCAAACCAGTGGTTATTTTTCAACACAGTCAAAACTAGTTCCCCATAGGAAATTCCAGATACAGTCTTGCCTCCTCTTGGCCTTATACAATATGGAACAGAGAAAGGCATTATTCCCGGTGAAACTTTTCTCAAGACTGTCACAACTTAGAAATATTTGTACAAGAAATTCATTTCCCAAGAGAGGATTAATTCCCTGTGAAACCTCTTTTGAATTTCTTCAAACCCTAGAACTGTTCACTAAAGAAAAGGTTGTTCCCGGTGAAACCTTTCTTGAACTTTTCTCAGGTTTGGACCCACAGGCTTCCTAAAAGCATCCCCATCCTCCTCTTGGGCTTTGTACAAGGACCCTCAGGCTTCTTAGAAGTTCCTCAGCCTCCTCTTGGGCTTAGTACAAGGACCTGAAGACCTCCTACAGGTATAGGACAGAACTTAGTCATCTCTACTAGTTCAATCCTCCAGAGAGTCAGAATATCAAAACATCAGACCAGTATAGGGTTGATTCTCATCCTTTAAAACATCAACCTCCTCTTAGGCATCATACAAAGATCAAACCTCTTCATACCACTAGACTTGGAAAGTCTCATCTCCTCTTGGACAAAGAAACCCTCAAGTTTCCTAAAAAAAGCACAGGAAAAACCCTGATTATTTCAACAATCACCAGCAGAGTTAAAACCTCCATAGGTTTTAAAACTAAATCTTTAAACTTTCATTCTAAATTCCCCAGCTAGGGTCAAATCACCACCAATAAACCCTCAGAAAAATCAGAACCTCAAGGCATCTGATATTTCAACTCTTCTATACTCAGCAAGAGTTGATTCCCTAATTTGGACCTGTCTCTGGATTTCAATAATCCTCAGCAGAAGCTAGCCTCCTCTTAGGATTCATATAAGAATTTCCCCAAACCAGCCTCCTCTTAGGCTTTGTATAACAGTTATCTGGGATTCATAAAAGAATTTCCCCAAACCAGCCTCCTCTTAGCCCAAACCAGCTTTGTTATACTACTTGATACCCGTGTTTAATTTTCTGTCAACTGGGAATGCAATTGATACGCATGTGGAAAGTTTGAGAGAACATTAAGATAAGTGGTGGCATATCCAGGAAACGCTTATAGGGAGTGAATCCCGACCAAGCTAACTTGGCAATCCACCGAATCACGGAAGTATCGATGTTGAACGACCGATTGTCGTGAAAGCATTGTCTTTCCCAGTGTGGTACCCATGACCCTGAGGATTTAGTAGACATTAACCGTATGACCATTTGGTAGTGCGGTGACTATCGGGAATAGTTGATACGCGATACTACACTCAAATGAGATTCATCCTAGGATATTACAGCTCGCTCGTGTGAATTAGTTTGCTGTTTATATCCCTAGAAGGGGTCAATGACTTTGGGAACCTTAGAACCCGTTCTATAGGTACAAAAATTGACCAAAATAGTACAACCTTTGGGGATGGGTAGAGCCATGACTTCATGCTTATGACGTTGAACCCTTGAACCCATGTTTTCAAATGTTTTTGTGTGCTGCATTCTTGCATTCATTAAAACACTCTTTTCAAACAAGAAAAAACCTTTTTTCCAAAAGAACTAAAACAATAATTTCAAATATCAGAAGTTGCGTTATGGATTTTGGTAGAAGAAAAACGCACAAGTACACCTTCAAGGCTCTGAAATTAGAAGACTTAAGGAAATTGGGAAGGATAATTACCAATCCCAAGGCTCTCAGAGCTAAGCACGGAGGACTGTTGTCTCTGTTAAGGGCCAACGTGGTTGAAGGAATCCTGTCTACGCTGATTCAGTTCTATGATCCGGTTTACCACTGCTTCAATTTCCCGTATTACTAGCTTGCACCAACACTGGAAGAGTATTCTCGCCTAATTGATTTACCTATCACTGATCAAGCTCTATTTTCTGGACTGGAAGAAATTCCAAAGAATCAGACTATCGCAAAAGCAATCTCTTTGGACGAGTCAGAAGTTAGGACTCACATAACCACTAAAGGAGGAATCCAGGGTTTACCGGCTAAATTCCTGATGGAGAAAACTCTATACTTTGCTAGTATAGGAAATATAACTGCTTTCGAAGATGTCTTTGTTCTGCTCATATATGGGTTATTCCTCTTCCCCAACATCGACAACTTCGTCGATACCAACGCTGTTAAGATATTCTTAATTGGAAACCCCGTACCAACCTTGCTCGCAGATGCTTATCATTCTGTACCCTTAAGGAATTTGTACAGCAGAGGAATGATCACATGTTATGTACCTTTACTCCACAAATGGTTCATTTCCCATTTGCCCAAGTCTGCTGCTTTTTTGGATCACATGAGTACTCTACGTTGGTCACAAAGGATTATGTCCCTTACCAACTCTGACATAGATTGGTACAATAGGATTTACGAAGGGATAGAGATCATCAACAGATGTGGAAATTTCCTTAACGTACCCCTCATTGGAACTAAAGGAGGAATCAACTATCATTCGATTTTAGCTCGCCGTCAACTCGGATACCCGATGAAGAATATCCCACATAAAGTTCATCTGGAAGGTCTTTTCTTCAATGAAGGGGAAAATGACAGGGCACTAAAGAAAGAAATAGTGCATGCTGGCAACATATTCACAGGAAAGGTAGAGAGTCTTTGGGAAGACCAAATTGTACCTCCATGGAACCTTATCTCCACTGGGTGCAAACTATAGCCCTCATGCTGAGGATGCCTTACCCCCGTCAAGAAGTTTTTCCATTAAAGGAGTCTGTCCTTTATTTCATGTCTGATACCGAAAAACTCCAGGTCGCTCTCAACAAAGTTCAACGTGAAAAGAGCTCTTGGAAGAACAAATACCAAATCCTTAATTTGGAATGTACCAAGATTCAGGAACTATTAAAGGAGAAGGTTTCTCTGATTGAGATATTAGAGCAGCATGCTATAGAAAAATACAGGAACTGGCAATGGACTGACGACCCGAAAACGGCTGAAGAGCCCCGATCAAAGAAAAGAAAAATACAGGAATCGGCATCTGAGCTCTCTTCAGAGAGGACTCAGGATCCATAAGCTTAGACATTTCCTTACAGCACTTTGTAAATACTGTACTTTTCCTAGTAAAATACGGCAATCTTTCGAATTCAATAAAAGGGCTCTCCACCCCCCATTGTGTGTTATTTGCAATATATTTGTTGAAGTTTCTTTTTGATTAAAACAAAAACTAAAAATATATCTTTGCATATCATTCATCATTCTCACATAGCGCATTTTTCTTATCTTTGAGTCTCAAGTATATGTCACAATTCTAGAGTTAAACTGTCTCACTCATACAATACTCGGGCCAATCGACAAAATAAAATGGACGATCTCGAGGAAGAGAACAGAGAGCTGAGAGAAGAAATCAACGCTCTAAAAGAAAGTTTGGAAAAACTTCACAGCAACATGCAATCCCTGGCAGCAGCTCAGGAGCAGCAACGTCAAAGGACTGTAATCTCAGAAATTACATCTACACCTATAATAGAGACACATTATCCTTGGTACAACATGCCTAAGGGTGTCCCCTGGGGCATGCCTTTCAACTTTATTCCTGGAGGATATATCCCACCGGTCACTGAAGACCCAGAAACCGTGGCAGGAACCGCTAGACCTGAAGGTTACAAACTTCGGGAAAGTGAAGATGCAAGGGTTATGACGGTAACTCATGAAGGTTACAAACTTCAGGGAACTGAAGCGCCAAGTGTCACCGCTGTAATGTCTATACCACAACCAGTGGTACACACAGTCCCGGAAGGACACATTCCGCAAATAATTCCTGGTGGAAACTAAGACATGTACGAAAGGATGAATGAGTTCTAGGAACAATTCTTGGAAATGCAGAAGGAACTGCATGATATTCGCGGTCAAGACTTATTCGCAAAGGACGCCGCCGACCTCAGTTTGGTCCCTAATGTAAAGATACCACATAAATTCAAGGTGCCTAACTTTGAAAAATACAAAGGCAACTCTTGCCCTCAAAGCCATTTGGTGATGTACGCTCGAAAAATGTCCACTCAGACAGAAAATCAACAGCTACTGATCCATTACTTCCAAGACAGTTTAACCGGTGCCGCACTCAAATGGTACATGGGTTTAAACCGCACCAAGATCGAGACTTTTAGAGATCTTGGGGCAGCCTTCGTTCAGCAGTATAAATACAATATAGACATGGCACCAGATAGGGATCTGCTCAGGGCAATGTCAAGGACAAAGAAACTATTAAAGAATATGCTCAGAGATGGCGTGAAATTGTCGCTCAGATCTGTCCCCCTCTTGAGGAAAAGGAAATGACAAAGATTTTCCTAAAAACGTTGAGCTCGTTCTATTACGACCGGATGGTCGCCAGTGCGCCCAGTGACTTCACTGAAATGGTGAACATGGGAGTACACCTTGAAGAGACAGTTCGAGAAGGACGATTGGTCAAAGATGCAGAGCCATCTAGCAGTACTAAGAGGTACGGTAGTGCTTTCCAAAAAAAGAAAGAGCAAGATATCAGTAATATCTCTCTGGGAAAGCAAAGGCGAAGGTATCAACCAGTAGCGGCGATAACTCCCGCTATCAACCCAGCGCCAGCTCCGACTTATCAACCTTAGGTTGCTCAGAGCCAACCAAGTCAACAACAGTTAGCAAAGGCCGCAACAGCCTCTTCGGCAGGCTCGCCCGTAGTACAACAACAATAATCGTACGACACAACCATCAGGGTTTGACCTTATACCGATGTTGTACGCAGAGTTATTTCCACTTCTACTGGCTAAGGGGCATGTTCAAACCAGGACTCCTCTTACAGTACCAGAAAATCCACCTTTTTGGTTTAAAGCAGATCAAACTTGCCCTTACCATCAAGGAGGAACGGGACATAACATTGAGAATTGTCTCAGCTTCAAGTCTGATGTACAGAAGCTTGTCAGGAACGGGGTATTATCTTTCAAGGGATACTTTTGACTCGTTGAGCAGAGAAATAAAAAAGCTCATGTGGTTATCTACCTACCAGGACCAATACCGTACAAATCAGAAAAGGCTATCCCTTACAAGTACGGTGCAACGACCATCGAAAATGGAAAGGAAACTCCATTACCCTCTGTTGTAAACATTTCTGACATCAGTCGAGTCACACGGAGCGGTCAGATCTTCAACAGAGGAGTTGGAGAACCTACCAAAGAAAAGAAACCTCAAACGGAAGTTCCCAATCAACAAGTCGGTCAATCCAGTAATCTAGATATTGTAAAGAACAACGATGAGATGTCGAGGCTTATCCAGAAAAGCGAGTACAACATTGTGGACCAATTGTTGTAAACTTCGTCTCGAATCTCTGTACTTTCTCTCCATCTTAGTTCAGAAGCTCACATGGAAGCTCTACAGAAAGTCTTAGAGCAACCCTTTGTGGAACAAGATGTGACAGTAGGACAATTTGACAACATCATCTCCAACATCACTTCCTGCAACAACTTAGGATTCACTGATGAAGAACTGCCAGAAGAAGGCAAAAACCATAATATGGCACTTAACATTACGGTCAACTGCAAAGACGATGCTTTAGCCAGCGTACTGGTGGATACAGGATCATCTTTAAATGTTATGCCAAAATCAACTCTGATATGACTATCGTTTCAAGGAGCCCCGATGAGAGATAGTAAGATCATCGTCAAAGCCTTTGACGAATCTAGAAAAACAATTATTGGTGAAGTCGATCTTCCCATAACCATCGATGCTCACACTTTCCAAGTCACTTTCCAGGTCACGGACATCCGGGCAACATACAACTGTTTATTAGGAAGACCTTGGATACACGCAGTTGGGGCAGTTACTTCGACACTTCACCAGAAGCTGAAGTTCGTCAAGAATGACAAGTTAGTCACAGTATGCGGAGAGCATGCCTTAATCGTGAGCAACTTATTATCCTTCTCCTGTGTAGAACCCGAGGAGGTTGTTGGAACTCAGTTCCAGACACTTTTGGTGAGCAATGAGAATCAATCAGAAAGAGGGACGTCAATTTCCTCATACAAGGATGCTCTCAAAGTGATCGAGAGTAATGACATAAAAGGATGGGGACAGATTGTAATTCCTACGGATAACAAGACAAGAAAAGGTCTTGGTTTCTCTCCAATTGGTACCTAGACTACTAAGAAGGATGAAAGTTTTTGTCCTATTCAGGATTTCTTCCACAGCGGAGGTTTCCTCCACCCAGTGTCTCAAGAAGTACACACCATCAATGAGAGTGATTTCTTCGATACAGAGGAAGAGTGGAAGTCCTATCTTAACCATGACAGTTATATATCTCCAGGAGAGGCGCACACGCCATTTTATTTTCCCAAGCAGAGCCCAAGATATATACCGAGGTCAGACGTCAGATTGATCTATGGAGATTGTGATCCTGAGGGATGTCGTGCTCCACCCAATTCATTAGAGGAAGACAATCTAATGAAAGACAACTGTGATTATTATGATCCCATGGATGACTTGCCTATCTAGAAGCTATACACGGAAGACTTAGGGCAAAAGAGTCAGTCGGACGATGCCTATCAACTGAGTAATATTGAAAAGAATACCCATGTCCCCACCGAGTCATGGAATCATTACTCAGGACATTCCAAAAATGTCCGACACCATGGTGATGAATCTGCAAAGATTGCAGGACAAGAATTCATTAACAATGCATTTCCCGAGCTCAACGTCATTGAGGATGATGACTCATCTATTCCCATAGACATATGGGACACCTTGGGACAGCCGAGTGGCAAGTATGACTTCTTAGTTAAATACACTGCTCCCGAAAGTTCTCACATCAGATAAGAGGACATCTAGCCAACTGGACGTGGAGATCTGCTTGAGAGTGAAAACCCTAGGGAGGAGACAACAGAAGAGTTCGTTTATGACAACTCTGCATGGGAGGAAGACTCCAACGATCCTACTCCACCAGAAATCAACGTCATTTCTGAAGACAAACCAAGAAGGAAAGTACCAGACTTTGTGATTCACAGAGGAGTTCGCCGCTATTGGGTTGCTGTCGATGTCCCGAAAGTCGTCCATAAGTCTAAGTAATTGCAATCTTTGTTTTAACCTTTCACCTTGCCCTGGTGGAATGGATGTTTTATAGGGCTCACTTTTCTGTAAATGTCCCTCTTCGCTTCGCCCAAAGCGGTAGAGTTTTGTTTTATAGGGCTGTATTTTAAGAATCGACAAATCATAAATAAATAATGTCATTCTGTTATTCCCGCATTTATTGCTGTTTTCACTTTTCGTTTTTCAGAAAATGGTAATCCTAAAAACAACCCAAAATAAAAACAAGCATTTTTCAAAAAATACACTGCACAGACTCTTGCATTCTCTTTGTCTTTGCTAAAAAACGAATCATCACATCATGCAGATTGCTTATTTTAAACCCCATTGAAACATACAATCAAATGCCTTCTCCCAACTTTGAATTCCCGGTATTTGAGGCTGAAGAAGAAGAGGACGAAGAAATTCCAGAAGAGATCTCCCGACTACTCAGACAAGAGGAAAGGTCTATTGAGCCTCACAAAGAGCCGTTGGAAACAGTCAATTTAGGTTTAGAAGAAGAAAAGAAAGAAGTTAAGATTGGAGCACTGCTCAGTCCAACTGTCAGAGAAGACTTGATAAAACTTCTCAAAGAGTTTCCAGATATGTTTGCTTGGTCCTATCAGAACATGCCAGGGTTAGATACCAGCATCGTGGAACATCACTTACCACTGAAAATGAAATGCCTGTCAGTAAAACAAAGACTGAGAAGGACTCATCCTGATATGGCCATCAAGATTAAAGAGTAAGTGCAGAAACAGATCGACGCAGGTTTCCTTGCCACCGCAGAGTATCCTCAATGGCTAGCCAACATAGTGCCAGTTCTGAAAAAAGACGGAAAGGTCAGAATGTGTGTTGACTACAGGGATCTGAACAAAGCAAGTCCAAAAGATGACTTCCCCTTACCACACATTGACACGTCTGTAGACAGCACAACAAAATTCAAAGTCTTCTCCTTCATGGATGGATTCTTGGGCTATAATCAAATCAAAATGGCACCAAAAGATATGGAGAAAACTTCATTCATCACCCCATGGGGCACCTTTTGTTACAAGGTAATGTCGTTCGGTCTAAAGAACGCGGGGGCAACCTATCAAGGGGCCATGACAACTCTGTTTCACGACATGATGCACAAAGAGAATGAAGTGCATATCGATGACATGGTTGCCAAATCTAAAATAGAAGAAGAGCATGTGACACACTTGTCAAAGTTATTCAAGCGTCTGAGGAAATACAAACTCCGCTTGAATCCCAATAAGTGCACGTTCGGTGTCCGCTCAGGAAAGCTTTTAAGTTTCATCGTCATCCAGAAAGGAATTGAGGTTGATCCTGACAAGGTCAAGGTCATTCAAGAAATGCCTTCACCAAAGACTGAGAAACAGGTCAGAGGATTTTTGGGACGTCTAAATTACATCTCAATATTCATATCCCTTATGACCACGACATGCACGCCAATTTTCAAACTACTTAGAAAGAATCAAAGTTGCGTATGGACAGAAGACTACCAAAAGGATTTCGACAGCATCAAAGAATATCTGTTGAATCCACCTATTTTGTCTCCTCTAGTGGAAGGAAAACCACTGATCATCTAATTAACAGTCTTAGAATACTCCATGGGTTGTGTGCTTGGACAACAAGACGAAACAAAAAGAAAGGAGTCTGCCATTTATTACTTAAGCAAGAAATTCACGGACTGTGAAACTCGATACACTATGCTCAAGAAAACTTGTTGCGCTCTGGCTTGGGCAACCAAACGTCTTCGCCAATATATGATTTGTCACACTACTTGGTTAATCTCCAAAATGGATCTGATCAAGTATGTCTTTGAAAAACCTGCTCTCACGGGAAGGATTGCCCATTGGCAGATGTTGTTATCAGAATACGACATCGAGTACCGTGCTCAGAAAGCCGTCAAAGGAAGTATTTTAGCCGATCATTTGGCTTATCAACCGATTGACGATCAGGAATCAGTCAGGTTTGACTTCCCAAACAAAGATGTCATGTACTTGAAAGTAAAAGATTGCGATGAACCGCTACCTAGTGAAGGGCCAGAATCAGGTTCCCAATAGGGACTAATTTTTTACGGAGCTGTCAACACTTATGGAAACGGAATTGGGGAAATCATCGTAACACCTCAGGGTACCCATATTCCTTTCACTGCCAGATTGACGTTCAAATTCACAAACAACGAGGCCGGCTTGTATCATGGGTCTCGAAGAAGCAATTAATTTAAGGATAAAGAATTTGGATATGTATGGAGACTCAGCCCTGGTTATCAATCAGATCAAGGGAGAGTGGAATACATATCAAAGAGGATTGATTCCTTAAAAAGATTACGTGAGAAGGTTGTTACCATTCTTCAATAGAAACGAGTTTCATCATATACCTCGTGAAGTAAATCACATGGTGAATGCACTAGCCATTCTCTCTTCCATGATTAGTGTAGGTCAATGGAACGACGTACCTAAGATCGACATAATGCGCCTTGAGAGGCCCGCTTATATCTTCACAATTGAAGCAGTCATAGATGACAAACCCTAGTATCACGATATCAAGTGCTTCCTTCAAAGACAGGAATACCTGCCTGGGGAATCAAGAAAAGATAGGAAGACTCTCAGAAGACTGGCTGGCAACTTCTTCATGAATGGTGATACACTCTATAAGAGAAACATTGACATTGTTTTGCTCAAATGTGTAGACAGACAAGAAGCAAACATGTTGATGAAAGAAATTCACGAAGGATCCTTTGGCACTCATGCCAATGAACACACAATGGTGAGAAAAATTCTGAGAGCAGGATATTATTGGTTGGCAATGGAATTCGATTGCTACAAGTACATGAGGAGATGTCATAAATGTCAGATATACGTCCATGTACTGCCAACGTATCTCAAAGTTCGTTCTTCTACTTGGCCTTTTTCTATATGGGGAATCGACATGATTGACATGATTGAACCCAAAGCTTCAAACAGACATCGGTTCATCCTGGTAGCCATTGACTACTTCACCAAGTAGGTCGAAGTAGTGTCATACACCAATGTAACCCGACAAGTGGTGGTCCATTTTATCAAGAACAATCTCATCTGCCATTATGGTGTTTCGAGCTAGATCATTACGGATAATGGATCTAACTTGAACAACAAAATGATGAAAGAGTTGTGTGTTGAGTTCAAGATTGAACACCATAACTCATCTCCCTACCGGCCTAAGATGAATGGACCTGTAAAAGCGGCTAACAAAAACATCAAGAAGATCGTTCAAAAGATGGTTCTAACCTTCAAAGATTCGCACGAGATGCTACCCTTTGCTCTTCATGGTTATTGCACATCTGTCTGCACCTCAACAAGGGCAACCCCTTTCTCTCTGGTATATGACATGTAAGCATTGCTCCCCATAGAAGTAGAGATCTCATCAATCCGGGTATTGATGGAAGCTAAGCTAACAGAGGTTGAATGGTGTCAAAGTCGACACGATGAACTAAACCTACTGTCATACCCCAAATTTGTCCTACTTGTATATAATTGTCATCTTTACATTCATCCACTAACCATTATTCAAAAATCTAAAAATATGTTGCTTATGCTCATGGTCCAAGCTCAGGGTATCACAGGGTTGAGGTGCTGCAAGGTTCGTTTCAGGCAAGTTGTCAAGTCAGGGTTATCGAGGCGATGACATAGTTTCAATTCGTCATGTGGTGGAAGTCATCAGATTATTAAGCAATGATTAATGAGAAGTTTACATTCAAATATCAGGCTATGCAGGGTCTTTGTGATTGAAGAGTCAATGACTGGTTCATCAGGTTCGAGATTGATTCACAGGTTCTCCGGGGCAGTGTATTCATTTCCATTTTCATCCAATCCAATTATCATTACCCATTTACTTATTTTATGATCCATATCCATGTTAAAAACCATGATTTTTCTATTTCTTCCACCTATCACTATCCAAATGATTCAACATCCATATCCACATTTTTTATCCATTTCATATCCAAATCTCCTCCTTATCCACATTCATAAATTAAAATCCATTTCAATATCCATTTTCTTTGTCTTATCCATTTGTTCACATCCATATTCTATATTCCCATTTTTTTAATCTATTTCTCAATGTCCACTTTTTAATTGTCAATTTTCCAATTCACAAAAAAACTATCCAAACCATTTTCCAAAAGCCCATTCAAAGTCCACAATCCAATTTTTCATCACATAAGCCCACCACCATAAAAAGTTCTCTACAAAAATTAGTCCTTTAAAATTCAAAAAAGAGAATGAAAAGCCCATTATACATTATACATTATTACAGCAAAAAATTACAAAAAAAGTGGAAGAAATGGAGCCCATGAGAACAAGCTTTTGAATTCTACCATACAACTACAAACCATCAGTACACAAATTAAGCACCATCAGCCGGTACAACAACGCGTCAAATTTTTCTACAGCAGCATACACAACAAAATGAGACGCAACACCACAACACCTACACATGAAATCTGCACATCTAAGGCAAAATAGCACGCCACAGGACTCGTACCCACTACAAAACCTGATTCAAAAAGGACCCGCAACAGCCACTTTGACAACAATTATGCAGCTCACAACGCGCACATTCCAGGCCCCATAGCTTGTACGACACAAAAAAAACCACGCCACCGATACACATTTCACTCACTCTCAAAACGTCACAAAAACTGCACAAAACGGCAGACGAATTGAAATCAAAACTCACCCCTGTTCTCCTATAAATTGAACCTGATGCTTCACTCTTGAGAAAAAAAGCGGCAGAAGCCTTTGAACCTCTGTTAAAATTTCTCTCCAACCTCACCCAAACCCTTCAGCCTTTTTCAATCTCCTTCAACCGAATCCTTCTAACCTCCACCAACAACTCAAATCTTCTTCAATCCACCGCACCACAACCAAACTCCTCCTTCAACAACAACCTTCGACCTTCTTCTTTTCCTTCAAATCGCCACAACTACGAACTCCCCACAACCCCAAAACCTAAATCTAAACTAGAGAGGATTCAAAGACAGAGATGAAATAGAAGAAGGAGAGTGAGAGCAAAACTGAGACGAGGCGGAAGTGAACCTGGAGCATTTTTCCGAGCGAGAGAGTGAGTCTGAATCGGAGACGGAAAGACGAGTTGTGGAAGGTTGGAATGAGATTGGATTTTTTTTCTGTATGACCTAATTTTTTTTTACTCGTTGATGGTTTTCTTTGAAGAGTAGTCGTGTTTTATGTTCTCAAACCATGACCCTGTTTTGTTTTCATTGCCTTGACTGAGTTTTGGAAACCTTTTTTAATGGATATGGGCCTTTAGTAGACCCACATGATTCCATATTTCATGAATCACTTGGATTTTTTCACACCTCATGTGATCCATATGTTTCTGTTAATTTTTTTTTAAGAATATTACATTGTCTTTTTTTTCTTCTTTTTTTAACATGTTACTGAGCCATA
Source organism: Lathyrus tuberosus (assembly GCA_022829125.1). Classification (NCBI taxonomy): domain Eukaryota; kingdom Viridiplantae; phylum Streptophyta; class Magnoliopsida; order Fabales; family Fabaceae; genus Lathyrus; species Lathyrus tuberosus. Next base: position 3,374,431 of record JALAZF010000193.1, read on the forward strand.
CGTTGTTGTTGATGGTGGGCTTAGAGCCTGTTTTGTTTCCACATTCACACTCCATTATCTCACACCACCTTTTTGTTTAAGAACAACGTGCCATTTTCATTTTGTAGATGAATGGACCAAGAAGCCCATGGTGATTCTACACCTGTTGATCTGCAACGCCTCCTCCCTCTTTAATGTCCTTTCTCCTTTTATTTTAAACATTATTCTTATTTTCTAAATCTTTTTAAGTTGTAATTCTTAGTATTTCACTATTACTTTTTTTAGTATTATTCTCTTGCCATCTTGATCTGTCTTTCTTAATGCTTCATCTCATTTCTATTTCTTTTTTTATTCCATTTTCTTTATCTTTTGGGCCAATGAGATAAAAATAATCTTGATGATTGGTTGATTTTTTAAAAATCGGTTCCAAATCTTGATTTATACGAGGCCTACTATTTATTTATTTTATTTTTGATTGATTTATTTCTACCATTCATTTTAGGTCAATGAAAACCAAATATCAATGATTTATCGATTATCGATTTAAAATCTTGATAAAGGTGAGACCTTTATTCTTTTTCTTACCTCCTTTTGATTTTATTTCATTTCTATTATCTTTTCATTATTTCTATTAATTTTGCCAATGATATCAAAAATATCATGATTTGTGGATTTATTTCAAGCAGCTCTATAAATCTTGGTTAATATGAGGCCTATTTATTTTTTTTTGATTTATTTGTTTTTACCATTCATTTTGGGTCAATGAAAACCAAACATCAAAGATTTATCGATTTTCGATTTAAAATCTTGATAAAGGTGAGACCTTTCTTATTTTTCTCGATTTTATTTCATTTGTTATGATTTACCTTTCATATATTCCTTTATTTTCACTTTTGGTCGATGAAAGTCAAAAATCATAGCTTGTCGATTATCGATCTAAGTCTTGATTAAGACGAGACCAACTTTATTATATCTTGTTCATTTTTATCTTTATTATATTGTTCATATTATTCATATTTTCCATATCATATTATTCATACTTGTTCATACCATTTCCTTTGTTCATACTTTAATCAAAACACACTAACAATTATCGAAACCCTAAAACAATAATTTGATGGACTGTTGGTTACTATACTTCGCTTGGAGATTTGGTTCAAGGCTTAGTTTAGGACACCTTGCACACACACGGCTTTCTCTTGGGCTACCTTACAATGAGACCCTTTATTTCATGTTATCCCTTGTAATTTACATGTACCCCGCTCCCCATTCCGATGTACGCATTTAGTTTTCTTTTGATTGTGCTTTGTTTACTAGGAGCACCCCTAGGGACTAGCATAGACAACCCATTTTCAAACTAATTCTCGACTCGTCGTCGAGCCATTTTCAAACAAACCTCTTTTCAACCAAACTCTCGATTCGTTGTCGAGCCCATTTTCAAATCAACCTCTAACCAAATCCTTTTTTCTAACCAAACTCTTTTCATAACAAATAAACCCTTGATCCAACGTCAAGCGGATTTTCTTAATCAAACTTCAAAAACAACTAACAACTATCGCAGCTCTTTTAAGGTGAAAAATGGGGGTTCAAGTCTTTGATCTTCCTTCAATTGTTTGGGTGCGAGTTCTCTTACTCATGTGTGAGCAATTGACACCTCTTCTTTTAACAAATCAAATCCTTTTCAAAATAACCAAGCACATATAATAAACCTTTGATCCCACGTCAAGCGGACTTTCATAATCAAACCTCAAAACGACTAACAACTATCGAAACTCTTTCAAGGTGAAAAATAGGGGTTCAAGTCTTTGATCTTCCTTCGATTGTTTGGGTGCGAGTTCTCTTACTCGTGTGTGAGCAATTGACGCCTCTTTTAAAAATCAACCAACTCCCTTGTTTCGTGGGCGTACCACGAACTACGACTGCTCTGATTCTTTATTCTTGTCCGAGTAAAGATACGTAGGCACAAGATTGCGATGATCTTGGCGAGCACACTTTTTATTTTTCCCCGTTTGCGAGCACACTACCATCTTTTTCCGTCAAACCCCGTAGTCGAACTACGATTGCTCTGATTACTCATTCTCGTCCGAATGAGCATACGTAGGCACAAGATTGCGATTGTCTTGCCGAGCACCCTATCCTTAAACCACCCATTTCCCATTAGCATCTTTTCCCTTTTACCTTACCGTTTTGCATTTATTTTTGAGAAGAAAATAAACAAGCTTAGCTAACGAGCATCGCGATTCGAATTAAGAGGTTCCCGTTGAGTACAACGGACGTGAGGGGGTGCGCGTACCTTCCCCTCACGTAACCGACTCTCGACCCAAAATGTGGTTACGATAACCATGTTCTTATCCCTCTTTAAAGGTTTTCTCGATATTTTCCTTTCCCTCTTTTTGAGATAAATAAAGTTCGGTGGCGACTCTGTCGAACCGTTCTGCGCCTTTTGCGCGAAGGGTCGTGTCTTCGATTAAGCGATTTTTTTTTCGAGGTGCGACAGCTAGCGACTATGCTGGGGACCATTTGCTCTATGCAAGAGAGAGTCGAGCCTATCTTGATTCGAATCGCGAGCTCGTTAGTTTTGTTTGCATGTTTTCTTCTCGCTTGTTCACTTATTTACTTACTTTCTTATTTGTGTTACCTTTTGTGACATTGTTGGATTGTTCTGATATTGGGAACTTTGTGAGATGGCTCTACACCCGAGTCTGAGTATAACCCTAGGATTAGGATGGTGGTTGTGTAGTGTAGGCTTGCGTGGTCTCTTCCGCGTGAGTTGAAGCGAAAACCTCGCTTGGAGTAGATTCCCTTGGAGATATTATTGTTGTGGTGAATCTTTGCCATGGCGGTAATATTTTCGAGGTGTGTCGTTGATCCCAAGGACCATTAACCCATTTATCCATGGTGGTTGGTAGTGTTAACTCTTTGTGAGTTAATGCGAACGCCCCAATCAGATGAGATCCCTCGAACGTATTACTTCCTGACAGTAATATTTTTGACCTCGATCTAGGATTCTGAGAACCTACTTAGAACCCGTGTGTCGATGGTTGTGTAGTGGATGCCTCCGAGGAATCTTTCTCGTGGGGAAGAAATGAATACCTCACCTAGACGAGATTATTTCGAGGATATTATAGTCGGATGACTCTTCGTCTTGGTTATAATGTTTTCGAAATATATCCATAACTCTAGGCACCTACCCGTCTTAGAAACCTACCCGTGGGCTTTCTTGATCCTAGTTGTGGTTCTTGACCCGTTCCTCCGGCCAACCTCAAAATTCGCTGAACCTGTGATCTGCGATCCTGGATCTTACATCTTGCATTGCATCTCATGTCATTGCATTGCATTGCATCTGTTATACATCTTGCATTGCATTTCAACCTCAAAATCTCACTTCAACTTCCTTCCTTCTCCAGTAAATCAAGTTGATTTCTCGACACCAGTACGCAACTCGAGGCAAACTAGACATATGATGGAGCAGATTCAACAAGAGCAAGCCGCCTTCAGAGAAAAATTGGACTCTATAAAGGGAAAGATTGACCAGATTCTCGAAGCCATCATGATGGCCAGAAAATAAGAAGAACTGCGTGAAGCTGCTACCGCCAACAGCAATGTGCCTGTTCAGGGGTCTACCTCAAGATTCTCAGTTCCTGTTCCCAATCCAATCAATTATGGGATACCAATGAACTTCACTCCTGCCGCTGAAGGAGCCATGTCTCAACCACTTCCAACCCCTGGAGTCACTGTTGGTGCTATTCCGCAAGCCCAACCTGTTGTCACTCAGATTCCTATTCCTCATACTGAAGAAAATCTGTTAGATCAGTATGATGAGGTCCAGAACTATCATGCTGCCATCCCAATTGTCAATCCTACTGCTACTTAGGATTCGGAAGCCATTAAGATGTGTCGTGATCTAGCCGAAAAACTCCGAGTCATGGAGGGGCGCAACTCAAAATCTCTGAATGCTCTGGAAATGTGCTTGGTGCCAGATGTTGTCATTCCTCCCAAGTTTAAAGTACAAGAATTCCCAAAATACAAAGGTCTCAGTTGTCCTCACATCCATCTGAAGACGTACTGTCGCAAGATGGCTGCCTATGCCAAAGACGAAAAGCTGACGATCCATTGCTTCCAAGACAGCTTGTCTGGGGCATCACTCGAATGGTATATGCAGTTGAAGCGTAGCAATGTGCGCACTTGGGATGATCTAGCTGATGCATTTGTCAAGCAATACAAGTACAACACTGACCTTGCTCCGAATCGTACTCAACTTCAGAGTATGGCTCAAAAGGACAACGAATCCTTTAAGGAGTACGCGCAACGCTGGAGAGAGCTAGCTGCAAGGGTGTATCCACCTCTTGTTGATCATGAACTGATTGACATCTTCATGGGTACTTTGCAAGACCAATACTATGAGAAGTTGATTGGTAATGTTTCTGCTGGATTCTCTGATTTGGTAATTGTCGGTGAGAGAATTGAAGAAGGTCTGAAAAGTGGAAAGATCCAAGGAGGTTCTAGCAGTCGGTCTGCAGTCAAGAAGCCCTTCAATGGGTACAAAAAGAAAGAGGGCGAAATAAATGCTGTCTCTGCTCAGAAAGGGCAAGCTCAACAAGCTCCCTCTCCAATGCCTTTTCAAATGCCATACTTCCAGTATCCGTATGTTGCTGCTGCGCAATATGCTCCAATGCCTTATCAGCCAACTGTTCAAGCTGTTCAAGCTCTGATGCCTCAGCAACAGGCTCCTCGGCAACAATCACACAACCAAAAAGGGTATCAGTATCCTCCTAAACATCAACAACAGAGAGCTGCTCAACAACGTCAGCCCAATCAACAGAGGACAAGGAGGCCTGATAGAGACTTTGATCATCTGCCAACGTCATATGCTCAGATCTTTGCTCAATTGCTGGAAAAAAGGGATGTTATTCCCAGAGACTTAGCTCCTCCAACTGTCATTCCCCCAGATTATGATGCTAATGCTCATTGCGAGTTTCATAAGGGTGCTCCAGGGAATACGATTGAGGACTGCAGAGCTTTCAAACACAAGGTTCAAGACATGATTGACTCAAAGTTTCTCACGTTCAATGGGAGGGCTCCAAACATCATCAAAAACCCTATGCCGCCGCCAAACTAGTGCCAGCATCAAGTCAAGTCAAGTCAAGTTTATTCCCCGAAGAAGGCAGTCATGTTGCCATCCCGTCATTTGCATTCTTGTTATTTTGTTTCTGTTTGCTTAAGTACTGTATGATTTAAACATTGCCTTTCGTATCTGGTTTTCTTAATGTAATTATTATGCATGTTTTTAATCAGTTATGTCGCATTCACTCATTTTTTCATTTACTGTAAAACACTGACACATTTATCCACTTCACTCTCTATATCAAACTGTTGTCAGCAATGATTGGAGGGAGGATGATGACAACGAAATACCCATAGTTGCAAAATGTATGCTTTTGGATAGAATCCCGCCGATGATGTACAGGCATTGTTTCAATCCCCCAAACACTGGAGAGACAAGGTGTTAATCCCTAGTTAACCACTTCGAGCCTAGAAGTAGTAGTTTCCTTCAGATATTCAAACCCTTACACTCAACCTGGGGCAGGGTAGTGTTCAGTTAACTCAATTACGCACTCAAATCACAAGACAAAATCCAAAAGACATGACAATTGTTCATCAATACCCATGACTTGGCAGTCACAATCCTCCAACAGCAAAATCAAAAAAAAAAAATCAAAAGCCTGCTAAGTCAAACACCTCAAAGGAGACTTAGGCAAAAATCAAGGCAATCCCGATGGACTTGAAAACCAAAATCAGTCCATGCAAAAGATAGGGATTAAAAGCAAAATCAAAAGAGGCCCTCAAATCCTCAACAAAAACAAAATATGATCCGGTGACCACCATATCAAAATCCAAAAGGTCACTGACATTCATCAAAAACAAAATAAAGGTGACTGCCATTTCAAGCATACCTTGAACCGGCAACCCTTATGGAATACAAACATGTGCAGATTTAACTGAACGTAGGACTGGAAGTTCATCACGAAGAAGGGGTGGGTACAAATCAAATTTAAGCCTAATATCCTTTGTTTCATAAACCATAAACTAGACCACGTTACAACCCTCGAAAGACCTAATTGAGGTGAGGTTTATTCTGAAAGCATACTATTGCAAGGTTGCGTAAACTGACTCCCCATATTTGCTAATCTTTAACATTGGTGTCATTCTCCTTGCTATATCTTTCACACCAGCAAAATCAACACAACGTCTGGGCTAACGGTCCATTCGTCTCACTATCACGACACTCCAATAAACGACTCTTTTTCAAAACTTGCATGAGCATCGTATTAAGATTACCATTTGTGAATGTACAATTTTAATTGCAAATCAGTGCTACACATCAAAGCAACTCCAACAAGGGGCAATCGAATAGGAACTTGAATTCTTCAGTGGTGCCAACCAAGACTCCCTCAACACCTCAATCTGGGGAAAACTCATTCAACAACTCGATCAGGGGAAAGTCATCTCAAAGCATGTTAAAGCTCATTTTCCAAAGATCAAACTCCCTTCAGAATCGGTTAATCAGGGGCAGACCATTACCATGTTTAGACTGGGGCAAGCCTTGTTGTAGAAGGAAAGTTGGATAAGCAAAACCTTGCCAGACATTACCAATCATCGAATTCAGAGCAAGAGCACAATCTTCATGAGCTGATCACGTCGCTACGCTCATTTTCAAGTCATCTTGACCATCTAGCACAGAGTTGTGGTTCTCTTGGAACAAACACCATGACTTATCAATCATGTGATCAGATTCGAGGCTTCAAGAGCATCTTCAACAAACTGAGTGTCGAGGAAATCAGACCCTTCCACCACTCAAAGTCCAATCCGCATTGGCAACTACCAAAAGCCCACCATGCTGGCACCTTTATATCCAATCACCCGTCTACAATCATGTGCATCATACGCATCATATACATCACATTCGACATCATGTGCATCATATGCATACAAAAACCAAATCATACTTCCCCAACACTTGCATCTCCGTGCGTCAGCATTTGCATTTGCATTTCCATTCGACATGAAGCATCATCAAGCATTCGTGCATGCAAGTCAATATCCAGGATTAATCTCAAGACTGCAAGACGATCATCATCCCAGCCAGGGGCATCTTCATCAAATATGTGGGCGTTCCTCACGAAGTCGTTTCAACCTTTTGTTGATCAAGCTCAAGCAATCTTCAGCCCAGTCAGGGGCATCTCCTTCAGTTCATGAGCGTTCCTCATGAAGTTCTTCAACCTTTTGTTAATAAAGTTGTGATCTCCCAAACAAGTCAGTGGGCGTTCCTCATTGAGTTGTGTTCCTCAACCTTTTGTTGATGAGGTTGTCATCCTCAGCTCAACCAATAAACATTCCTCCGAGTCAGTGGGCGTTCCTCATTGAGTTCTTTACTTCAACCTTTTGTTGATGTCTCCAAATAAGCCTCGCTCATCATATCCCCAACAAACTTGACCTTTTGTCAATTGTCTTACTATCATCCTTTTGGTGGTAGCCGAACCCTGTCAACTCAATTCAACCTGCATCCTTTTGGTGTTGGTCAATCCTCAAATTAGAAATTCCCTATCATCCTTTTGGTGGTAGCCGTTCATATTGTCAACTTAACCTTCATCCTTTTGGTGTTGGTCCTCGCAAGTGGGAAGTTTCTACCATCTTTTTGGGGGTAGTAGCTTGTATTGATTTGTCATCCTTTTGGTGTCGCCGATCCGTGAACTCTTGGTCTGTGTGTCATCCTTTTGGTGAGTGATAGCCTTTGGTATCGTTTTGCTTGCTATTATCCTTTTGGTAGTAGTAAGTTGTGACCTCATTTTCATCCTTTTGGTGGAAGGGTCTGCGTGTGTGTGTGCCCTATTATCCTTTTGGTAATAGCAGGCGTTGACCTTTTCATCCTTTTGGTGGAAGGGTCTGTGTGCGTGTGTGCCCTATTATCCTTTTGGTAATAGCAGGCTTTGACCTCATTTTCATCCTTTTGGTGGAAGGGTCTGTGTGTGTGTGCCCTATTATCCTTTTGGTAATAACAGGCGTTGACCTCATTTTCATCCTTTTGGCGGAAGGGTATGTGTGTCTGTACCCTATTATCCTTTTGGTAATAGCATGCGTTGACCTCATTTTCATCCTTTTGGTGGAAGGGTCTGTGTGTGTGTGTGCCCTATTATCCTTTTGATAATAGCAGGCTTTGACCTCATTTTCATCCTTTTGGTGGAAGGGTCTCTGTGCGTGTGTGCCCTATTATCCTTTTGGTAATAGCAGACTGTGACCTCATTTCCATCCTTTTGGTGGAAGGGTCTGTGTGTGTGTGTGCCCTATTATCCTTTTGGTAATAGCAGGCTTTGACCTCATTTTCATCCTTTTGGTGGAAGGGTCTGTGTGTGTGTGCGCCCTATTATCCTTTTGGTAATAGCAGACTTTGACCTCATTTTCATCCTTTTGGTGGAAGGGTCTGTGTGTGTGCCCTATTATCCTTTTGGTAATAGCAGGCTTTGACCTCATTTTTATCCTTTTGGTGGAAGGGTCTGTGTGAATGTGTGCCCTATTATCCTTTTGGTAATAGCAGGCTTTAACCTCATTTTCATCCTTTTGGTGGAAGGGTCTGTGTGAGTGTGTGCCATATTATCCTTTTGGTAATAGCAGGCTTTGACCTCATTTTCATCCTTTTGGTGGAAGGGTCTATGTGCGTGTGTTACTATCATCCTTTTGGTGTCAGATTTTTTATTATCATCCTTTTGGTGATAACGACCTTTGCATTGTTTTTCAGTGTCCACTCGAGGGTTGGTATTGAGATGTTATCCAATTTCCCAAGCATTTTCTTTCCTTCGGACAAATTCAGGGTCTTCTTCATATCTAATTGTATTTTACCTCGAAAAAACGAAAGCCGTAGCAATTCATCTTACTCGATTCAAGCCAATTAGATAGGGGCATCTGTCATACCCCAAATTTGTCCTACCTGTATATAATTGTCATCTTTACATTCATCCACTAACCATTATTCAAAAATCCAAAAATATGTTGCTTATGCTCATGGTCCAAGCTCAGGGTATCACAGGGTTGAGGTGCTCCAAGGTTCGTTTCAGGAAAGTTGTCAAGTCAGGGTTATCGAGGCGATGACATAGTTTCAATTCGTCATGTGGTGGAAGTCATCAGATTATCAAGCAATGATTAATGAGAAGTTTACATTCAAATATCAGGCTATGCAGGGTCTTTGTGATTGAAGAGTCAATGTTTGGTTCATCAGGTTCGAGATTGATTCACAGGTTCTCCGGGGCAGTCTATTCATTTCCATTTTCATCCAATCCAATTATCATTACCCATTTACTTATTTTATGATCCATATCCATGTTAAAAACCATGATTTTTCTATTTCTTCCACCTATCACTATCCAAATGATTCAACATCCATATCCACATTTTTTATCCATTTCATATCCAAATCTCCTCCTTATCCACATTCATAAATTAAAATCCATTTCAATATCCATTTTCTTTGTCATATCCATTTGTTCACATCCATATTCTATATTCCCATTTTTAATCTATTTCTCAATGTCCGCTTTTTAATTGTCAATTTTCCATCATTATCCAATTCACAAAAAAACTATCCAAACCATTTTCCAAAAGCCCATTCAAAGTCCATAATCCAATTTTTCATCACATAACCCCACCACCATAAAAAGTTCTCTACAAAAATTAGTCCTTTAAAATTCAAAAAAGAGAATGAAAAGCCCATTATACATTATACATTATTACAGCCAAAAATTACAAAAAAAAATGGAAGAAATGGAGCCCATGAGAACAAGCTTTTGAATTCTACCATACAATTACAAACCATCAGTACACAAATCAAGCACCATCAGCCGATACAACAACGCGTCAAATTTTGCTACAGCAGCATACACAACAAAATGAGACGCAACACCACAACACCTACACATGAAATCTGCACATGTAAGGCAAAATAGCACGCCACAGGACCCGTACCCACTAAAAACCTGATTCAAAAAGGACTCGCAACAGCCACTTTGACAACAATTATGCAGCTCACAACGCGCACATTCCAGGCCCCACAACTTGTACAACACAAAACAAAACCACGCCACCGATACACAATTTCACTCACTCTCAAAACGTCACAAAAACTGCACAAAACGGCAGACGAATTGAAGTCAAAACTCACCCTTATTCTCCTATAAATTGAACCTGATGCTTAACTCTTGAGAAAAAAAGCGGCAGAAGCCTTTGAACCTCTGTTAAAATTTCTCTCCAACCTCACCCAAACCCTTCAGCCTTTTTCAATATCCTTCAACTGAATCCTTCTAACCTCCACCAACAACTCAAATCTTCTTCAATCCACCGCACCACAACCAAACTCCTCCTTCAACAACAACCTTCAACCTTCTTCTTTTCCTTCAAATCGCCACAACCACGAACTCCCCACAACCCCAAAACCTAAATCTAAACCAGAGAGGATTCAAAGACAGAGATGAAATAGAAGAAGGAGAGTGAGAGCAAAATCGAGACGAGGCGGAAGTGAACCTGGAGCATTTTTCCGAGCGAGAGAGTGAGTCTGAATCGGAGACGGAAAGACGAGTTGTGGAAGGTTGGAATGAGATTGGATTTTTTTCCGTATGACCTGATTGTTTTTTTACTCGTTGATGGTTTTCTTTGAAGAGTAGTCGTGTTTTATGTTCTCAAACCATGACCCTGTTTTGTTTTCATTGCCTTGACTCAGTTTTGGAAACCTTTTTTAATGGATATGGGCCTTTAGTAGACCGACATGATTCCATATTTCATGGATCACTTGGATTTTTTCACACCTCATGTGATCCATATGTTTCTGTTAATTTTTTTTAAGAATATTACATTGTCTTTTTTTTTTCTTTTTTTAACATGTTACTGAGCCATACGTTGTTGTTGATGGTGGGCTTAGAGCCTGTTTTGTTTCCACATTCACACTCCATTATCTCACACCACCTTTTTGTTTAAGAACAACGTGCCATTTTCATTTTGTAGATGAATGGGCCAAGAAGCCCATGGTGATTCTACACCTGTTGATCTGCAATGCCTCCTCCCTCTTTAATGTCCTTTCTCCTTTTATTTTAAACATTATTCTTATTTTCTAAATTTTTTTAAGTTGTAATTCTTAGTATTTCACTATTACTTTTTTTAGTATTATTCTCTTGCCATCTTGATCCGTCTTTCTTAATGCTTCATCTCATTTCTATTTCTTTTTTTTATTCCATTTTCTTTATTTTTTGGGCCAATGACATAAAAATAATCTTGATGATTGGTTGATTTTTTTAAAATCGGTTCCAAATCTTGATTTATATGAGGCCTACTATTTATTTATTTTATTTTTGATTTATTTGTTTCTACCATTCATTTTAGGTCAATGAAAAGCAAATATCAATGATTTATCGCTTATCGATTTAAAATCTTGATAAAGGTGAGACCTTTATTCTTTTTCTCACCTCCTTTCGATTTTATTTCATTTCTATTATCTTTTCATTATTTCTATTAATTTTGCCAATGATATCAAAAATATCATGATTTGTGGATTTATTTCAAGTAGATCTATAAATCTTGGTTAATATGAGGCCTATTTATTTTCTTTTCGATTTATTTATTTTTACCATTCATTTTGGGTCAATGAAAACCAAACATTAAAAATGTATCGATTTTCGATTTAAAATCTTGATAAAGGTGAGACCTTTCTTATTTTTCTCGATTTTATTTCATTTCTTATGATTTACCTTTCACATATTCCTTTATTTTCACTTTTGGTCGATGAAAGTCAAAAATCATAGCTTGTCGATTATCGATCTAAGTCTTGATTAAGACGAGACCAAATTTATTATATCTTGTTCATTTTTATCTTTATTGTATTGTTCATATTATTCATATTTTCCATATCATATTATTCATACTTGTTCATACCATTTTCCTTTGTTCATACTTTAATCAAAACACACTAACAATGATCGAAACCCTAAAACAATAATTTGATGGACTGTTGGTTACTACACTTCGCTTGGAGATTTGGTTCAAGGCTTAGTTTAGGACACCTTGCACACACACGGCTTTCTCTTGGGCTACCTTACAATGAGACCCTTTATTTCATGTCATCCCTTGTAATTTACATGTACCCCGCTCCCCATTCCGATGTACGCATTTAGTTTTCTTTTGATTGTGGTTTGTTTACTAGGAGCACCCCTAGGGACTAGCATAGACAACCCATTTTCAAACTAATTCTCGACTCGTCGTTGAGCCATTTTCAAACAAACCTCTTTTCAACCAAACTCTCGATTCGTCGTCGAGCCCATTTTCAAATCAACCTCTAAGCAAATCCTTTTTTCAAACCAAACTCTTTTCATAACAAATAAACCCTTGATCCAACGTCAAGCGGATTTTCTTAATCAAACTTCAAAAACAACAAACAACTATCCCAACTCTTTTAAGGTGAAAAATGGGGGTTCAAGTCTTTGATCTTTCTTCGATTGTTTGGGTGCGAGTTCTCTTACTCGTGTGTGAGCAATTGACGCCTCTTCTTTTAACAAATCAAATCCTTTTCAAAATAACCAAACGCATACAATAAACCCTTGATCTCACGTCAAGCGGACTTTCATAATCAAACCTCAAAATGACTAACAACTATCAAAACTCTTTCAAGGTGAAAAATGGGGGTTCAAGTCTTTGATCTTCCTTCGATTGTTTGGGTGCGAGTTCTCTTACTCGTGTGTGGGCAATTGACGCCTCTTTTAAAAATCAACCAACTCCCATGTTTCGTGGGCGTACCACGAACTACGACTGCTCTGATTCTTTATTCTTGTCCGAGTAAAGATACGTAGGCACAAGATTGCGATGATCTTGGAAAACACACTTTTTCTTTTTCCCCGTTTGCGAGCACACTGCCATCTTTTTTCGTCAAACCCCGTAGTTGAAATACGATTGCTCTGATTACTCATTCTCATCCGAATGAGCATACGTAGGCACAAGATTGCGATTGTCTTGCCGAGCACCCTATCCTTAAACCACCCATTTCCCCTTAGCATCTTTTCCCTTTTATCTTACCGTTTTGCATTTAATTTTGAGAAGAAAACAAACAAGCTTAGCTAACGAGCATCGCGATTCAAATCAAGAGGATCCCGTTGAGTACAATGGACGTGAGGGGGTGCGCGTACCTTCCCCTCACGTAACCGACTCCCGAACCCAGAATGTGGTTGCGATGACCATGTTCCTATCCCTCTTTAAAGGTTTTCTCGATATTTTACTTTCCCTCTTTTTGGGATAAATAAAGTTCGGTGGCGACTCTGTCGAACCGTTCCGCGCCTTTCACGAGAAGGGTCGTGTCTTCGATTAAGCAATTTTTTTTTGAGGTGCGACAGCTACTCGAAGAAAAGTGAATAACGGCTTTATGACATGTTCAGTTATATCAACAAAGAATGAAGAAAGCATTCAACAAAAAGGTCTGACCTCTTGTCTTTTGAAAAGGAGACCTCGTGCTCAAGAAGATGCAATCATTCCTCACTGATTCCTGGGGCAAATGGACTCCGAATTATGATGGCCCTTACGTTGTTAAGAAAGCCTTCTCAGGCGGTCCCTTGAGACTTGCAACCATGGATGGAGAGGAGTTCACCTACCCCACAAATGTTGACGTAGTCAAGAAATACTTCTCCTAAATAAAATAAAATAAAAAGGTCTCGGTGGATTGAAAACCGGAAGGGCAATTCAGACAAAAATTTGAGACATAAGCAAAAAATCACCCCGATAGATTGGAAACCTCAAAAGACAATCCAAGCAAAAGTTAGGGATTCATGGCAAGTAACTACGTCCAACAAGGTTAAATCCCCCAGCGGTAACACCATTCGTCAAAAGACTTCAGTCAAGGTCATCTTCGACAGAAGCTCAGAATGTCCAGAATTCAAAGTTGGTAGAAGGATAGCGGTCGTTATATTTCAATGTAGCTCTTTTTCCGTAAATTACCATTTTCTAAACTTTGTAAATGCTCTATGGGATCACGCACTTAGCTGATTTTCATTCTATCAATAAAATTTGAGCCCTAGTGCTTTTGTTAGCAATTCTCATTTATTTTGCTCTATAGAATGATATTTTTAACATGATCAACGATTCTTGAAACCAAACAAAAAAATGAATTTTTACTTGTCGAATTTTCTTCTGCTTTTAAAATAAAGATGGCAATTATTTTTTTATTACTGAACACAAAAAGGAACATCGATGGCTTCTCTAGAAGTGATAAAACCTCAAAATTCCTAATCAAAGTACTCCTTCTAAACCAGTACGCCTGAATGAAGGATCAACTGTTTCAGATGTAATGTCCCATCTGATATCCCCGCCAGAGTTCTTACCTCTTAAGACCAATTGACAGTTCTTCCTCCCCCAGAAGGGTCTACCCCTCCTAAGCAAGGAAGGATCGCTATCTTGAACCAATGATATTTTTTTATCCCCCGCAGTGGCCGAGTGTCCAGTCGTGTTCATTCACCAGTGTGTATGTCGCGTCTGTTTTGTCAGCATAAACATACATACATCATGCATAATTGATTCATATTCATACATATATTGCATTAATATCACTCTGTTCAGTCTCATCCCCAAGTGATAAAGTCCTCTCACCGATAAGGTTGTCAGTTCTTTCCTCATCCAGAAATGTATCGTTTGAGCAATCTCTCCCCAGTTTATTTATAGATTGGAGCCTGTCCTCGACCACTTTGATAACTTAAACCTCTGAAAGGCAAGAAGAAGTTCGACATGCACCTTTGGAACATCACTCTTCACCATTGAAGATGATATTTTCGCTTTCCCGGATTAAAGAAAATTCCCAGAGAAAGCCTCTTAACCGAATACTCTCGGCAATACATCGGGTTTTCTCCCAAGAAAGTCGATGTTAATGAAGTCATCGGCACCTCAAAATTGGATTACATCACATGGTATTTCTCCGAAAGGCTCTCGAAGAAAAGTATGATGTAATATCCCCAAGCAAAAACCGTTTTCTCAAGAGACTCGTTTTCCCCAGTAGGGTCGACAAATGGTGTCTCCAACAGAGAAGTTTGCACACCTCTACAGCTCAGACTAATGGGTTTCCCCAGCAAGTCTGACATCAAATCTTTTTCCATCAAATGGCATCTCCCCAGTATAGCTCGGCGAGAAGTTTGATGAAGACCGCTACACATAGCGTTCCTTGTCAAGAAAGAAACTCGACAAGAAGAAACTAAGACCAATTCTGTGGTTGAAGACCAGTATCGAGGAGAAGTTTATTTAAAAGAAAACTAAGGCTAGTTCCGTGGCTGAAGACCAGGATCGAGGGGAAGTTTTATTTCAAAGGAAAACTAAAACCAGTTCCGTGGTTGAAGACCAGGATCGAGGGGAAGTTTTACCCTTTTCTAAGTAATATTACTTAGCAAAAGAAGATGGATGAGTAAACTGCTATTCATAACCACAGTCAAAATTTTGGATATTCCGACATTTAATCCTCTTGCACCCCGAATGTCCGAATATCTTCGCCATTCACACCTTCAGGTCC
The DNA here is from genome assembly GCA_022829125.1 of Lathyrus tuberosus. Lineage (NCBI taxonomy): Eukaryota > Viridiplantae > Streptophyta > Magnoliopsida > Fabales > Fabaceae > Lathyrus > Lathyrus tuberosus. Next base: position 3,389,981 of record JALAZF010000193.1, read on the forward strand.
AAGAAGATTAAATAGGGACATCTGTCATACCCCAAATTTTGACCATAATATTTCCCATCATTGTGAGAATCATTACCACAATATGGATGTACCATCAAACCTCATCAATCTCCTCAAGGATTGTTGAACATTCACTACAATCAAGAATTAGGGTTTTGAGCCCTCTTAGAGCACTTAGATAAAGGATCAATCAAGAATTAACATGATCTTCAACTTGTCTAGCCTCTCAAACACCCATAAAGGATCAATAGGAATCCCACATCAAGAATCAAGCACAAGGTTGCAACATTCCAAGTGGATCAAGCCTCAAGATCGCCAGTGTCACCAAATTAGGGTTTTGGTCGCCCTAGGGCCTCCAGATGAATTTTTTCATCTGGGCATGAGCCAATACTTCAAAACATGATCCAAAGTGCTCAAAGGGACCTCATGGACCTAATCATGAAGTCAAATTGGCCTCAGGGGAAGCATTCATCAAAAATCAGGAATTAGGGTTTCTTGACCTAATTCACCCCTAAGTTAACTTTTGAGGAAAGACATGAACCAAGACCTCAATAAATGATTTGAGGGCCTAAAACACACCACATTGATCCATTTACAACAATGGATTGATCCAAGAAGCTTGATCCACAAGTTTCAATTTCATCTGGACCACAATTAGGGTTTTGAAGAAAAAAGTCAACTATACCTTTGACTTTGGACCAAGACATGTTCCCAAACCTTGGGACATTATTCAAGACACCCTAAAACACCTATGGAATCCATCCATTAGGTTTGAATTAGGTCAAGAACTTGATTGCATAGAAGATCACACAGTTTGGAATTCATCTGATAAAAAGTCAACTATGCCCCAAATCAAGTTTGACTTTTTGGATTTTTTCACAAATGTGGCTCCCCTAAGTCAAAAACAATTTTAATGTATGGTTTTGATCATCATTCATCAAGAAAAATCAAGAAAAGTGAGGTTTCTTGCAAAAGGGGCAACCATAGGAAACTTAAATTTTTCTAAGTTATGGAACAAAATGGATTTGGTACCAACTTTGCAAGGTCATAACTCCCAAACCCTAAGGAGTTTTTCTTCCATCCAAAGCTTAAATGATAGTTCACATGACATACTTCAAAAGTGTCAACTACATCAAATTCCAAATCCTCATGGATTTTGAGTTATGGATTGATCAAAATCACAAAAAGTGAAAATTACCACTTTTTCCAACACTTAGTGAAATTTTCAAAAAGTCAGAATCTGTTACATTTTTTACCAATTTTGAGGTCATTTTTCATCATGATCCAAGCTGAACCAGGTCCATTTATGGACATCAAAGTCAAAGTATGTCACGAGAGCTTTCCAAAGAATACAAGAACTCCCATTAATTCAACTTAATCAAGGAGTTATGGACCTCCCAACATGCCTTGCTCAAACTGATTTCCAAGACAGATTTTGTGCATTACTTGTGGCACACGATTCATGAGTCCAATTTTTGTGACTATGCAAGACTGATCCTCATCCAAATTCAACAAGAATCTCAGTCAGTCATGAAAAACCTGCAAGCTTGGACCCTAAGGCAAGAATCCCATCACTTTGGCATGTGATCATCAATGTTACAAATCCAAAACCAAGCTTTGTCATTTAGAATTGATGCGGTGCATTGAGCTGTCATGAACCAAGCCATATCAGTCCAATTGAGTCAAGATTGACTCAAAACTCAGAAGACTTAGAGCTACAAAGATCAGCTATAGTCAATGGCCAAATGAAGACTTGATACCTTGGCATTTAAGAAAGTGATACATGGGCATATCCATTGGATAATAGAGTGATCCCTCATCCAACACTATTCCTTCAAAAACAAAACTTCTCCACTATAAATAGAGGTCATTTCTAATGTTTCAAACCACACCAAAACAATACCAAAGCCTTGTTTTCTCACTCTCCCTCTCTTACTTCAATTTAAAGTCACATTGGAGCAATTTGAGAATTCTTGAAACCAGAGCAAAAACCACTCAAATAACCATCCAAATATATCATAAATCATCCATTGGAGGTGTTCAAACCTTCATCCACATTGTACAACCTCAAAATCAGAAAGTCAACCTACAAAACCTCAAATTTTGACTTTTCTGCATTTTTCAAGCCATGTCTTGATCCAATCACTTTCAAGACCAGCTAACCCTTCAAATACTCTCCAAATAGCATCCTCAAACTGTCCCAACAGGTTTCCCTCAACTGTAACACCATTTGAGTGAGTTACCATTTTGGTCATTTTTGCCACTATTGCAAGAAAGAGCCAATTCTTGTTCCTGAGGTTTCCAGCTGGTTTTGATTATCCTAAAAGCTTCTAAGGGATCAATCAAGAGTGTTTAAAGCATTGGGTTACTTCTAGCACAAGCATCTTGACAGTTAGCACAAGGAGCTTCAAGAGGTAAGTGCATCACAACTTGAACTCTTAAAATTTACATTGGTTTGATATCCATTGATCATAAACATGTCATATATATCAAATGTGTTATGTTTGAACCAATTTACCATGCTATTGTTGCTTGTATGATAAGATAGCATAAAACTTGCAAATCTTGGCCTATTTTGAAACCACTATCAGGTTTTAAAATAGAAGCATCTTTAGAAAATTCTAAAAGCACCATTGGATTCCTCATAAAATTCTAGGCAGGATCCATCTAAATTTCATCCAATTCCATGGAGAATTGAGGAAGTTGTGGCCTTCTTGCAAATCACCAAAACTTGGTTTTTTGCCTTGGTCAGACCTAAAATTCAGGTCACCCTTATGTATTCATGGGGTGGTTTTGATACACGGATGTATCACCACCCAGTGGTAGAAGCGCGCTTGTGTTTGGTTGGAGGCCGTGGGTTCAAGACCCACCCAGACCATTTTTACTATTTCTCTCATTTTTGCTATTTTTCTCAATTTTCATGATTTTATTAATTAATCTCAAAATTAATTTCTCTCTCAATTTTAATTATTTTTTATTGGTTCTTTTTTTTAAAATTCACAAAAATGTTGAAATATTTTTTTCCACAAAAATTTTGAATTTATATTATTTATTTAATATAGTTTGAATTTTTGTAATTAATTTCATTTCTTTATTTTTAAACATTTAAAAAATGAAATTTCCACCTTGATCTTTCAAAACCAATTGATTTTAAAGCCTTCATGTGATTAAACATAATTTTCCAAAATAGTTTTCAAAGCTTACCACTTGTTTTTAAATATATTTGGTATTTTATATTTAATTTCCTTTGAAAATAACATTATGTTAATTAAAATTAGGGTTTCCCTCAATTTTAATTTGTCAAACTTCATTTGAAACACTTTTGGGCCTCTTGGTAGAATGTAAGTCCCATCCCCTTGTAAATAAACATTTTTGGGCCTCAGTCATTCTATAAGTTCCGATACGATTTTAAAAATCTCGGCGCGATCGCCATTTTCAAAATAATTTTCATTTGGGCCTTCCCTTGTGTTGTAAGCCCCATCTTTCTTCTTCTCAGTCATTGTATAACTCCCTCTGTGGTTTTTAAAACTACCGACGCGATCGTTGCCTTTTCAAAAGAGATCATCTGGGCCTCTCCTTGAGTATAAGCCCCAAACTTCCTTTTACAACAAACTTTCTTTTTTGATTTAGATTCAAATCTTAATTTTCATCAAAACTTTCTTCAATTTCTTGAATAACTAACCATACAGCTGTAATTGCTATGCTTGGGCTTACACAACTGTAAGTTCCCCTATCTTTTCTCAACAATACCTATTTATGAATTTCATCTGTATATATATGCTTGTATATACTTGCTTAGAGTTTTCCCAGCAATTAGGTCTAGTTTTAGATCAAACCAGTGGTTACTCTTTCAACACAGTCAAAACTAGTTCCCCATAGGAAATTCCAGATACAGTCTTGCCTCCTCTTGGATTTATACAATATGGAACAGAGAAAGGCATTATTCCAGGTGAAACTTTTCTCAATACTGTCACAGCTTAGAAATATTTGTACAAGAAGTTCATTTCCCCAGAGAGGACTAATTCCCGGTGAAACCTCTGAAAACAACAAAAACATTCTATCAACACTCCCAAAGGAGAAACTTTCCCAACCTATAACAGTAAACACCAGAAAGTATTTGAACATGCCAAAGAAAGTCTATGGATAACCATATATACACTGGGTAATTAACAACTCCCCTTTGTATAACCTGACCCCGGACCCCCCAATCTCTTAGCATTTGTTAAAGAAAACATTTGCGTGCAAGGTTAATTTTAGATATCTTCCCTTTCCTTTCCAGCTTCATAGGATAAATAAGAAATCAGAAAGTAGCACCCAATTCCAACCATTGCGGTAAGGTGGTCGCATCACCAACAAAAATCGCACGCTACAACATCATTTAAAACATTTTCTAAATGGATAATGCACTCACATAGTCCCCCTTTTTTATGATGGCAAAACGTACAAATCATTTAATGTCTTGACCATAGCTCTCCCTGAATATGTGCACCCTTAGACTTTGTTCTTGCATGAACTTCTCCCCATTTGACAACATCAAAAAGAGACAAAGTCACAAAACGTGAAAAGCATCATGTAAAACTTACAACAACATATATAACACTCAGAGGGGTTGGAAGGATAATTTGTTCAACGATAATATGCACACACACATCATTAGAATGACATTAAAGTGAAGATTTCTTGAACATAAATAAACATGAAATTCATTCAAGATTACAAGGATTTCATTACAAACACGTTATAATATTGATAAAACAGAAAAACATGAGGACAAAACAAAATAACATAAACAACATGCTCAAACACTAATAGCATAAAAAATACTTCAAATGTGAAGAAATAATAGCATGAAATACATATGATGATAAAATAATAACGTGAAGTCACTATAAACATATAGATTGAAACACGTATGGGTTAACAATGAAATTTTTGGAAGTGAACAGGCATGAAATGTATCATACATCAAATATTCACACATTTTTGGAACATAGACATATAATCAAATACAAGAGGCATATATATGCAACACATTATATAAAAAATTATGAACAAAGAGATAAGTGAAACGATATTACATCATAGGATGAGAGACAGAGGATGCACTCACATGAGATGGAACTTTCGAATGAAAGTTGAAACAAATGTAAAGATTGCATGCAACAAAATATTTAGGCAAGATTTGAGATATCGAGAATGCCCAATTCCTGTCGAATATGTAAAATGGCTCATTTTCTAGAGGTTTTGTGAAAATGTCTGCAAGTTGATTTTTTCTATCAACATGTTCAAAAATGACATTACCTTTTTCAACATGGTCGCGTAGGAAATGGGGAAGTATCTTAATATATTTAGTACGACAGTGTATCACTATATTTTTTGTTAGGTTAAGCACATTTGTATTATCGCACATTATCGGAATACATTGAAGTTTGATATCAAAGTCAAGTAGTTGTTGTTTGAGCCATAAAATTTAAGCACAACAACTATTAGCTGCGACGTATTCCACCTCAGTAGTTGACAAAGCAACAGAGACTTGGTTATTGATATGCCAACTAACTAAGGAGTTCAAAAACAGGTGGCAAGTTCCACTAGTACTTTTCCTATCCGATTTGCAATCGAAAAAATCAAAATCAGAGTAACCAACCAAACTACAATCACTACCTTTGTAAAACCAAAGCCCATACTTAGATGTACCATGAAGGTATCTAAGAATGCGCTTTACAACTTTTAAATGTGAGTCTTAGATGGATTAATATATAAAAGTGATATGATCATACCTCTATACCTTTTATCGTCAACTCCTTACCACTTTCATCACTGTCCAAGTTCCTGTTAGTGGGCATTGGAGTGTCAATTGACTTTGCATCTACCATTCCGAAGCATTTAAGCAACTCTTGGCAGTATTTTGTTTGACACACAAACGTCCCTTCTTTGAGCTGTTTGATTTGAAGTTCGAGAAAGCAAGTCAAATCTCTCGTTAGACTCATCTCAAATTCGCCATGCGTTAGCTTTGAGAACTCTTTGACCAATTTCATGTTAGTAAAACCAAATATGACATCATCAACATAAATTTGAACGAGGAGAATATATTTTCCTTGACATTTAATGCAAAGTGTTGTGTCAACCTTTCCTATAGATTATCCTAGATCAAGTAAGAACTTACTAAGTTGCTCATTAATAGCTCATTTTAGTTTAAAGACATGATTATGATACTCATGATTTTCAAAATTGGGAGGTTGTGAAACATACACTTCTTCACTTATATATTCATTAAAGAAAGCATTTTTTACGTCCATCTGAAATAATTTGAAATCTTTAGAGCATGCGAACACTAGTAAAAGGCGTATATCCTCGAGGCGGGCAACTAGAGCATAGGTTTCCTCATAATCTAAGCCCTTCTTTTGCTTATATCTTTAAGCCACTAGTCGGGCCTTGTTTCTTGTTATCACTCCGTTTTCGTCTAGTTTATTTCTAAAAACCCATTTAGTTCCTATAACCTAATGAACTCGCGGAGGTAGGACAAGGTCCCACACATCATTTCTTTTAATTTTATCTAACTCATCTTGCATGGCCATAAGCCAATGCTCATCAACTAAGGCTTCTTTTGCATTTTTAGGTTCAACTTGTGACACGAGTGCAAAGTGATAACGTAAATTACTTATCTTAGTGCGTGTAGTCACACCTTTGGTGATGTCTCCAAGAATGTTGTCGATTGGATGGTCCTTGGAAGTCCTCCAATCCAAGGGAATATTATCCAATTTAGTTGGACTCTCATCCTTCTCTTTTTCAGGATCGTCATCTTCCTCCTTCTCAGGTTTCACCATTTCAGGTTGATCAATTCCTTCTTCGGTATCTTTGGTATGTCTTTTGAAGATACACCTGCACCGTGAAAAGAAATACCTTTCCCAACATTTCTCGGATAAGATTCATCAAAAGTGACATGCACAGACTCCTTAACAGTAAGGAATATCTTATTATACACTTTATAGGCTTTGTTTGACTAAGAGTATCCAAGGAAGATACCTTCATCGGCTTTCCCATCAAATTTTCCAAGGTTGTTCTTACCATTATTTAATACAAAACACCATTTAGACGAATAAGATGTTTTGTTTATAAGATATGACGAATAAGTATCCTATTTAAAATCTAACACGTCGTACTAATTGCATCGACCTAAAAAAATTTTGGTTGACTACTGTCATTGATCATAGTTCTTACCAACTCCTATAAAACTCTGTTTTTGTGCTCCACAACACCATTTTGTTGTGGAGTTCTAGGAGCATGAAAATTATGTTCAATACCATATTGATCACGGTAATCCTCAAAGAGGAGGTTTTCAAATTCACCTCTATGATCGCTTCGAATTACAACTATGTTTAAACTAATTTTGTTTTGGGACAACTTGGCAAACTTTGTAAAAGCTGAAAAAGTCTCATCTTTACTATGCAAAAATATGGTCCAACAAAATCTAGAATAATCGTCTACAATAACAAAACCATAGTAATTACTACCTAATCTTTTTCTCCTTGAGAGACCAAAAAAATCATATGGAGAAGCTCAAGAGGTCTAGAAGTTGAAACAATATTTTTAGATTTAAAAGAGACTCATGTTTGCTTTCCCATTTGGCAGGCATCACATAGGTGATCTTTTGAAAATTTAATTTTTGGTGGACCAATAACTAGATCCCGTGGGACTACTTTGTTTAGTAAATCAAAGTTGACAAGAGCTAAGCGTCTATGCATAACCAAGAGTCTTCACTCATGGTTACTAAACACTTAGTACTTGTCAATGATACATTATTCAAGTTAAACATATAGATATTATTTATCCTCAAGACCTTAAATAAGTGATCTTTCTTTTCATTATGTTCAATCATGCAAAAATTATTTGTGAAAGTTGTTTTATAGTCTTTGTCTCATAGTTGACTAATGCTAAATAGATTATGTTTAAGACCTTCAACAAGTATAACATCAGAGATATTGGTAAAAGAGGGATTACCTACACTACCTTTACCAAATGTAACACCCTTATTATTGTCTTTGTAGGTTACATAGCCCTTCTTCTTTTCTGTGAAGCCAATGAATAGGGAAATGTCACCTGTCATATGCCTTGAGCATCCAGTGTCGAGAAACCACATTCTCTTTATGGAGCCAAGACATTCAACCTACAAGATCAAACAAGAGTACTAGGTACCCAATTTTCATTGGGTCTTTAAGAGTGAGTGGAAACATTGTTGCACTTGGGAAACCATTGAAATGCACCTTTAGGAACCAAGTATCTTCTAAATTTGCATTTAGCAGTGGTATGGCCTTTCTTGGAACAATAGTGACAAGTCAAGTGATGATGAGAGTGAGTTTTTCTATTTGATTCATTTTCAACAAAATTATAATTTTTGTAGGTTACATTTAAAGATATTTTAAATTTTGTTGGATCAATAGCAAAGGTAACTTTTTGTTCTAATTATTTGTTTAATTTGGCCTTTAGAGTAATAACCTCTTTTTGCCAAATGTGATAAGTTTCACAACCAAACCAAGAAAACTTCTCATCCTCAACATCAACTTTTGAAGCCTCTAACATGGTTTGTTTAAGAGCTTCCTTTTATTTTTCATTTTCTAAAACTTTGGCTTCTAAGTATGAAAATATTCTTTTATTTGAAGCCAGCCTTTTAAAAGCTTCTACGGCTTCACCATGTATATTTTCAAAAGCAATTTATAACTCAAAATAAGACATTTTATCAATAGGTTCATATTGAGAATGACTTACATTTTTCTTATTATGATGGTCCATGAGGCTAAAATTTTCTGTTTCATCACTTTCACTTGAGCTACCTTCACTTGAGGATTCATTATCACTTTCCCAAGATATGTATGCTCTTCTAGGCTTGATAGACTTCTTGTGTTGATCCTTTTCTTTTTCCTTCTTAAGTAATGGACACTCTGGCTTATAATGATCGACTTTTCCACAATTATAGCATGAACCTTTAGATTTTAGTTTTTTATTCTTATCTTCCTTCAAGGGATATGATTGGCTTCTATTGTCGAAGTGCTTCACTCCATTTCTCTTGATGTACTTATGGTACCTTTTATCAAACAGCCTCATTTCTTCATCATCAGAACATTCATCATCATTAGTTCCACTATCATGTTGCTCTTTAGTAGAGGACTTAGAATTAGAAGCCATTAGAGCAATTGACTTCTTGTCCACCTCCTTTTCTTTGTTCTTCTGCTTCTTAAACTTCTTAAGCTTCTTTTCATGTTTCTCCAAGCACATGAGCTCTTGCTCATGTTCTTGAAGCTTGCCAAACAAAGTAGTAATGTCTAATATTAAGAGGTTGTTAGCTTCCTTGATTGCGGTGACCTTAGGTTGTCATTCCCTATTAAGACATCTCAAAATTTTATTAGTAGCAATTTCATTGGAAACAGGCTTAACAAGTTCATTCAAACAGTTTACAAGATGAGTGAACCTCTTTTCCATATCGACAATGGTTTCACCATGCTTCATATGAAAGAGTTCAAACTCTTGGTTCAAATTATTAATTCTAGCTTGTTTGACTTCATTTGTGCCCTCATGGGCAACTTGCAATGAGTACCACATAGCTTTAGCGATTTTGCAATGAGAAACACGGTAACATTTACCAACCTTTAAAGCAAATATTAGAATATTCCTTACTTTCCAATCACATGACCATTTTTTCTCATCATCCATGTTATCATACCCCAAAATTTGCCCTACTTTATTTCCGCTTTTCATCTCACCTTGGATCCTTAATTTATTTGCATACTCATAAGCATTTAGGACATTTATTTACAATTATATTCCCAAATAAGTATCATTGGTTCAAATGTTTTCGTTCATGGCACAAGTGTTTGACAGGTTTCCCTTTTATGGTGTACTTGAGAATCAAGCTTATGGTATCTTGGTGCTAAAGTAGACTAGTGATGATCATTTCTCCTGGGTTGAAAGCTTTGGAAATTTTATTTTGGCATGTGATATTTGTGGATCATGTGGACTACATTTGATTGGGGATCTGATTGTGGATTTCAAGTTTGATGGGCTAATCTCTATATGGGCTTTTTCATACACTATTTCATTGGTCATATGGTATGATATCAAGACAAAGCTTTGTAATTCAAGGTCAAGTCAAAGAAGTTAAGATTCATTCATTCAAATCTAAGATGCATTCAAGTACAAGGTCAAATATTCAAACCAAGATTCGGAGAGATTTTTCTCAAAACACAAGACATAATTCATTCCAAAGGATCATCTCATTACAAAAACGTTCAACATTCCATTACAAGAAGTCCAAAACTAAAATTACTACATTTGCATCATTTGACCTACACAATTGACTTTTTTCAGCTATTGACTTTTTAGTCAAATGGTTGACCAAAGTCAACTGACTATCCTAGACCCTACTTGTTTCATCCCCTCACGAGTCTTCCATGTTTGAGCTTCAAAATCTTCAAGTTTCTTCATGACCAAAATAACTTGCCATAGAGTTGTTCTTACCATGTGTTAACCCTACAAAATCATACCATATGCAATGCACAATTAGCCACAAAGATTAAGACATTACATAACTTACATACACATGCCACTGTATCAAACATTAAAATAGGGCAAAGTTTCATGTTGGTAACCGGTTACCTAAAGCAGTGTAACCGGTTACCTAAAGCAGTGTAACCGGTTACACATGCTTCCCATTACATCCAGCATACCAGAAAATGCAAGTCTTCATTCTGGTAACCGATTACCTAAAACATGGTAATCGGTTCCTGTCATACACTAAATTTTACCCTGGTGTTTTTTATGTGCATCAGCATAGCCTGTTCATTTTATTTTATCATGCATTCTTTCAATCAAAAGAATTCATTAGGGTTCATACAAAAATTTAGGAGTTCTGACATTTTATTTGGCCTTGATAACATTCATTGAGTCATCTGTTGATTAAGACATCAAAAGGCTTGATTTCTTAGTCTCAGTGCATCGTTCATTTCATTGGATCTTGTTTCAGAGGTCCTGAGGGTGACAATCAAGAGTATTATCGTCATCTGAATCTCTATATTATTGTTAATTGTTATTGTCTTCATAATTATTACTATTATGAATTATTATTGTCATTAATTATTATTATTGATTATTGCTGTTAATGTTTGTTTATTATTATCATTATTGTTTAAATATTACTTATTGATTATTATTGATTTTTTGTTTATTACTATTTTTTATTATTATTGTTGATTATTATTATTGTTGTTAATTTTATTATTGATTATCATTTGTTTTTTTATTTAATTATTTTTATATGTTTGTTTGTTTATTATTTTTATTGAATTATTGTTATCATTTATAATTGTTATTATGGATTATTGATAATTATTTTTATTTTATTATTATTTATTTTTATTATTTATCATTATTATTATTATTATTTATTATTATTATTATTATTATTATTTTATTATTATTTTTATATTTATTTATTGATTATTTGATTTATTTTTAAGTTGTTCAAAAAAGAAAATTTGATTTTTGGTCCCGTCGGTTTTTCACAGATGCATTTCAATTTTGAAGTTAAAATTCAATTTAACTTCAGAAACTGCTTAAATGCATAAAGTTTTTTTGATCGGCCTCAGATAGATTGACTCCTACATGAATCACTTTACGATTGCTTAACATAGCATTAAATTCTTTAGTTTGTTTGTCATTTTATTTACCTTTAAAATGTCTTTTAAAATCATCGGTTTTTCACATATGTGTTGCAGTTTCGGAGTTAAAATTCAATTTAATTTCAAAATCTGCTTAAACATATAAAGCTTTGTTGATCGGCCTCGGATAGAGTGATTCATACATTAATCGCTTTACGAATGCTTAACATGGCGCTAAATTTCAATAGTTTAAAACACTGATTTATTTCCATTCTCTTTTCTTTCTCTGATATATTTTCATATTGATTTCATTGTTGTTTATAGTTGTTTATTAAGCTTGCATTGATTACCGTATTGTGTATCCCAATTTGACAAATTGTACCCTCATTCCCATAAATATGTAATAATTTTACTGCTTTCCCTTAGTGTTTTATTATCTTACTTGATTTGTTAATTCAAAGATTAAAATCAACAACTTTCACTACGCCAAAATTCGCTTTTGGCAGCACAAAAAAGACAGCGCTTTTATTACAAAGCGCTGCTATAAGTTTTGGAAAAAAATCGCTAAATAAAAGCGCTGCTAAAGGCTACATTTAGAAAGCGCTGCTAAAGGCCTTACATAGACACCACCTGAGAAAGCGCTTTTATAAAAGCGCTGCTAAAAGTATAACCTTAGGAAGCGCTTTCTAAAAGCGTTGCTAAAGGTATAACCTTAGAAAGCGCTTTCTAAAAGCGCTGCTAAATGTTAACCTTAGAAAGCGCTTTTGAAAAAGCGCTGCTAAAGGCCTTAAATTGGCCCCACATTTGAAAGCGCTTATAAGGAAAAAGCGCTGCTAAATATAGCACTTAAGAAAGCGCTTTTCAAAATCGTTATCTTAGGTTATTTATTAATTAAAAATTAAAAAACACCACATTTTCAGAAGAGCCCTAATCAATTTTTCTAATCATTTTCACTCTCGCGACTGTTCTTCCTTTCTCCTTCCTCCTTTCTCCGACCGTTATCTCTCATTTTTTTCCGTTCTCTCTGCATTTTTTCCATTATCGACCATCTTCTACTCATTTTTCGTTCGAAGAAGAAGAAGAAGCGGAAAACGAAAATGAAGAAGAGGCATTCTGTATCCTTTTCCGACCGTTATCGTGCAGGTACGCATTCTTCTCCGACCGTTTTAGGTTTTCTTGAGATGTTAGAGTTTAAGTTTAGCCTATTTTCTTGAATGTTGGTTCTTGAGAGTTACTGTCATCATATTTTAGGTTCTTGAATGTTGGTTCTTGAATGTTGGTTCTTGAGAGTTCTTGAACGAAGAAATGTTGGTTCTTGAATGTTGCTCATGTTGTATTGACTCTGTGTTGTTTAGGGTTGTTGTAGTTATAAATGAACTTGTTTACTCTGTTTTTTTGTTGTTACTAATTATGTTGTTGCTAACCTTGTTGCTGCTGATAAAGTAAGACATAATGCAGCCAAAGATTTGCAGAGAGTTGTGAGTTACAAAAGCTCTTTGATGATATAGGCGAGGAAATTGATAATTTATTTAATGATGTAATGAGTCATAGAACTAAATTAGTGTCATACCCCAAATTTTGACCACTAAGATTTCCCATCATTGTGCAAATCATCATCACAATATGGATGAACCATCATGCCTCATCAAATGCCTCAAGGGTTGTTGAGCATTCACTACAATCAAAATTAGGGTTTTAAGCCCTCTCAGAGCCTTAGACAAAGGATCAATCAAGGAATGACATGATCTTCAACTTGTCTAGCCTCTAACATGTCCACAATGGATCAAAAGGACTCCCACTTCAAGGATCAAGCACAAGGCTGCTCCTTTCTAGGTGGATCAAGCCTCAAGATTGACAGTGTCACCAAATTAGGGTTTTGGTCGACCAGGGCCTCCAAATGGAAATTTTTCATCTGGGCACAAGCCAATGATCCAAAACATAACCTAATATACTTCATGGGACCTCATGGACCCAATCATCAAGTCAATTTTGCCTCAGGGGATGCATTCATTAAAAATCCAGAATTAGGGTTTCTTGACCTAATTCACCCCTAAGTTGACTTTTGGGACAAAACATGAGCCAAGACCTCAAAGGAGGATTTGAGGGTCTCTAATATACCATATTGATCCATTTGGAACAATGGATTAATCCAAGAAGCTTGAGCAACAAGTCTCAATTTCATCTGCACCACAATTAGGGTTTCGCGGGAAAAGTCAACTGTAACTTTGACTTTTGACCAGGACATGCTCCCAAGCCCTAGGACATGAATAAATATACCCTTTTACACCCATGGAACATGTCCATCAAGTTTGATTTAGGTCAAGGACATGATTTCCTGAAGAATTGCACAGTTTGGAATTCATCTGATAAAAAGTCAACTGTGCACAAAAGTCAACTTTGACTTTTTGAGATTTTTCACCAAAATGGATTTTTAACCCTAAAATGATGTTAATGTATGATTTGAATCATCATTCATCAAGAAAAATCAAAGAAAGTGGGATAACTTGTAAAAGGGGTAACCATAAAAACTTAGAAAAATTTCTAAGTTATGGAAAAAGTGACACTAATGTGCCAACTTTGGAGGACCATAACTCCTAAACCACAAGGCCATTGTTCCTCATTAAAAGCTTGATTTGCAGATCTCATTGCCCTCTACAAAAGCTTCATACTGACCTATGTCCAAATTCCTCATGGATTTTGAGTTATGGAGTGATCAAAATCAAGAAAAGTCACTTTGTTCCAACACTTAGTGAAAATTTACTAAGTCAGATTTTACCCTACTTTTTGCCAAATGTAGGGGGATTTTTCACTTGGATTCAAAAGAGATCAAAACCAAACATGTTCAAACAGTTGTTGTATCATGTAAGGGCTTTCCAAAATGGCCAAGAACATTACCAAATTTTAATTTGAGTCATGAGATATGACATTGGCAAGTTGCCTTGCTGAAATCTGCCAAGGCAATGCAGATTTTTGCACTTTTGGTCGATTTGCCAAAATCAGCCAAATCCAAATGCTCCTATCCACTTGGACACATCTGAGGATTGAATCTAAAGGGGACAATCACTGAGCCAAGCCTCCAAAGTCTTTGGAACAAGAAATAACATGTTGAACCTAGAATTGCCAAAATAGGGACAAGACTCCAATTTTGGATTGGAGCATTCAATGGAAGCATCAAGGTGGCATGGACTGAGCCATTCTCAACTGAATTCAGTTAAGACTTATCCAAGACCAAGGGGACCAGCAGCCTGTGCCCTAACCTCTAGTCAATGGCTAGAGGAGACTTGGATTTTCATTTGCCAACATTGGCCAAACCTACTCAGCAGTTGCCATTCACTATTCCTTGCAAAACAAACTTGCTCTACTATAAATAGAGCTCAATTGTGATCAGTTTGAGTACACCAAAGCCATCAAACAGATGCTTTCCTCAAAATCTCTTCTTTCACTCCAATTTTGCCTTCTAAGGCAAGTCACTATCGGGTTTTGAGTTTGGGAGCTTTTCCAATCAAACCAATCACTCACACACCTCACATACATCATATAGAAGTGATCCAAACACTCACATAACATCTGGAACACAGATTTCACAAAATCACCAGCCAATTGCTCAAGTTCTTGACAGATTTGCAGTTGGGGTACCACCTCAAGTTCCAGATCATTTCAATCCATTCCAAGCATTCATACACACTCCATGGCACCTAGGGAAGCTATCCAGATCATTGGAACCTAGTTGTAACACCTCCAACACAAATCATGATCACCAGCTGCAAGTGGTAAGCATGAGCTCTTCTAACTCTATGATCCATGCAATTTTTGCTGCACAATAATTTGGCCATATGTTCATAATCATGCATGGAATGTTTCCCCTCAATTAATTGCATTATTTGAATAGTGTATCAAAAATCCTAGCCTTCATGCAGAAATTAGGGTTCTTGAGGATTTTTCGTGATTTCTTGTTATATGTTTAATTTAAATGAAATTAAATACCATAGACATGATCGTGAGGTTGAAACGAGTTGATTGGTATGTGGATTACATGATATGATCAAGTATTCAGTGAGATTGAAGAGAAAATACAAATCTGGGCAAACCCAAAACACGCGCGTGTTCTTGGCGCAATTTTTTGAAAATTTGAATATTTGAATTTTGTGATTTTATTTAATTGATTCAAAAATTAATTTCTCTCTGAGTTTTAATGATTTTGAGTTGATTCTTTTTTTAATAATTCACAAAAATGTTAAAATATTTTATTTTCCCAAAAAATCCCAAAAATATTATTTATTTTGTATAATTGATATTTTTGCAAAGAATTAATGTTTTAATTGTTTTTGACATTTAAAATATTTTTTCCACCTTGATTTTGCAACTTTTAATGCTTTCTAATTATTTTGTAGGTAAATACTTAATTTTTGAAGCATTAATCCAAGATCAAATTTTTTTTTCCTATATTAAACAATTTTTGTAATGCCCTGTATAATATATATCTAGAATAATACCATACAAGCATTTTATTTGGTACTAACACATCAAAAGTGCCTAATGGCCTAGTTCACATATTTGTCCATTTCTAAAACATAAATACAACACATGGCACAAGTCATGGAAACTAGCCAGAAATAAAAACTAAGAATGATATACAATATCCTCAATTGTATACAACAAAAGAATACACAGCGGAATAAGCTTAACTAAGCTTCTCTTAAAACATCCAAGCATAGCTCCACTTGTAAAATCAAACCTGCACCTGAAATAAAGCAACTATAGTGGGGTGAGATACATCAAATCTCAGTGAGTTCCCTATCTTATGGATTCTCTCAGATTATTCATGGTTCTAACAATCCTAACTCAAGTCCGGGGAAGGGAAGGACTCTTGAGTTCACACTGGATAATCTCACACTATATGGAAACATGACATGAGTTCATCAACTCAAAAGTATCACTAATCGATAACCATACCAAGGCACCTCCTGTTCCTGTCCACTTCTACGTCTAGAAGACGACACGAGTCATAGATCCTTGTAATCTACTTGACATACGAATGGATTCGGGTTCTACGGGCCTTTTACCGTTATGAACCGTCACTTCACACAAGCCTTTTACCGTCACAAGCATACGCTCCATGGGCGCCATTCGTACAACACGGGGAATCAAACCTGCCAAGTAGTTGTGCATCCATTTCAGAGGAGTCCGAGACTCATGAAACTACACTCAAGATAAACCGGTTACGATTACGTGATCATACACAACAATACGATTATATTCGACAATCACAAGGCTATAATGCCTTAAGGCCTCTCATGCCTTTCCAACCACAAAGGTTAACCAACATGTTCCATACTAGTGTTCCACTCTCGACTAGGCCAATACCGACAAGGATGCACTTTCATACAACACGTACCCAAGTATTGCCATCTAGATTTGTCTACCATTCCTAGCTCTTCCTAGGTTTTCTTATTGTCAAGGTTGATGTTTTCCTCACTCTTCCTATTTCATTTTACATTAACATGCATATTCACTCACAACATGACAAACAATAAGCAAAACACATCACAATAGCATAATAGAATAATGTACCACAATTTAAAACATAATTATATCACTTTCGAGCTTTCTCGATTATTTAATCGGTCAGTAAATTCGACATATATCAGCTCCATTGCATAGAATATTTCCTTAGCTTCACATCGATACAAAGAACGCTTAAATCGGACACCCGAGTAAAAAGTTATGAATTTTAGAAAAATATTTTCCAAAAGTTACAGCGTTAACGGGTTAACGCATATGGTTAACCGATTAACCAGTTCAATTTTCACGTAAAACCCCATTTTTCCATACCGTTAACGGGTTAACCCATACCGTTAACCGGTTAACCCTGTTGCAGAAGCCAAAAACTCTGTTTTTATGGATACAAAACCCAACCAATCTTAACCAAAACATATTGGAACACAACAACAAGTATCCTCGATTAAATTCATGCATAACCCGATTATATTACGCAATTTATTTCACGTTTTATCTGTTAGAAACATTGATTTAACATATTTGTCAATTTTATCAATTCCTCTCAAACTCTAACCTAAGTTAAAAATCATGAATTTCTAGAACTTAAGAGTGTCTAACTAGAACCCACCTGATAATCGAAGAGGAGTTTGAAGATGATCTGTGAGCTTTCTTCTCCCTCTTTCCCTTTTTCTCTCCCACGTTTCCTCTTCTCTGCTTTTCTTCTTCTTTTCTAACTTCTTTCTTTTTCATTCTCTTAACAAACATATATATATATATATATATATATATATATATATATATATATATATATATATATATATATATATATATATAATACTATTATTATATAATATAATCCAATAGAGTAAAATATCTCCAATTGATATTTCGTCATCTCAATCCAATTGATCAATTATTAGAGTTACCTTCAAATACTTCCTTGAATAAATAAATATTAATCCGCCTCTTAATAAAATAATTGATCTCTCTAGTGTTCACTATTTGCTCTATTGATCCCAATTGATAATACTTAAAGTACTTAGAGGATTCCATTAATCCAATTTACCAAAGATAGAGCATATAGATACTCATCTGATATCCAATTGAGCATTTCAATAATATGGGGTATTACACTCTCCCCCCCTTAAATTGAAATTCGCCCCCGAATTTCCTCTACTCAACAACAATTGCAACTTATATCTCTGTCTTAGATCCACACTTAACTTTACGTCCGTCCAAATTTCTGACGTATTCCAATTCTAACTTGACTTCACAGACTAAAAATCCGTATTTTCACAATTTATCAAACTTCACATCCTTAGTCATACTCTTATTCCAATATGGGGTTAACTTCCATCTTGCTCTTCCCAAAATTCATCTGTGGTTTCATACTACAACACTTGGTCACAGTCTACCTTCAGAAAGAAAGTACCATTCCATATTCCTCTACTGAGTCGCAACCAAACCGTAATATCTTATCTTGATTTAGGATAATAAACACTCAGCAAATCTTCACGATGTAATTCAGTGATTCCTTAACTTCATAAAATTACCGACAACTATTCTTCCACAAATCCTTTAACATTCGAACCACTTCATAGCTAGTCAAACGCCTTCTTTACCAGTTCCATCTGGTCTGATACTAAACATTGTAATCATTATATCTGATATTTCCTTTCTTTCGTGTCACTCCAAAAGGTAACACACTTCAACAAGATCTCCTTATTTCTTTATTATTCTTATAAGTAACCATCCATCTAATTCTTATTAATCCGACTGAACTCCTTCATTTGTCACACTCCACTGCGCAACTCAAATTCTAACAGTGAAATACCACCAATTCTTAAGCATAACCAAGTGGCTAACAGTCCGTGAAGAAACACACTTATCCACTGGGGTCCTTACTAACCAATCGGCACAAGAACTTACTGACGTCTTATAGTAGAACAATTTCTTTGCCAACACACAATATCTTAACCTCTTCCCAACACTCTCTAGACGATAAAGACGCAAGAGTTACACTGCTACAACCATGACATTCACAACTCCAAATCCATTCTAAACTCGAAATAACATATCCAAAACAGTTTAACAACCTTCGGCTCTGGTTACCACATTCCAAATTGATTCTTCTTACGGGGTTCTGACTCCCTCAAGGTTTGTTGTTGATACGAGTTCTCAACTTATATTACATAACACCATCACGAAGCTTCAGTCACATGCGAGTCACCACTTATCCAACTTAAACCATCCAAAACGTAATTGTGAGTTTCCATACTACTCGCCCATTCACGTACAACACTCCACTTACACACACACCTTCGAAGTCCATAACACGTTTCTCAATTGAATCCACTTTTCTCATTCGTTCCATTTCATAAGCGATTCCAAGTCACATACTTAACTTCGGAACGTCAAATTCTTACTCGTACTTAGAAAGATAACTATCAAATTTCCTCCCCTGGGTAACACATAACTGCACACATCCAGTACCACTCTCACGGTCTAAATCCCATACCATGAACTCACGGAAGATAACACTTACTAAACTCTGACCAACCGCTCATACCTTACTAACACCAACAATTAAAATACCAAAACGATCTTTACAATTTAATACTTCATGAGTAATCTCTGACTTCGTCCTTAAAGTTCTCAATAGTAATAATAACAATACGCCTAAGACTTTCTCATACTCAATCTGGTTCATAAGATTACTTCCTTGTAGTCAAATTCCTTTGTCATCTAAACAGATGATCGACTAAGTAACACCCTTCCACAAGTTCTGATTTTCAACCACGAATACGTCTTTCATTTACTTGGACTTCCGTTTTACATTCACACAAAACTCTCCACTCGGAGCAACATAAGGTAACAAAACGCAGATGATGGTTCCTAAGGGATCTCACAATTTACACACATGTTAATCGATTACCCATCGGAGCTAATCGGTTAACTTCTCAAAATTCAACGTAAAACACCTTCCATACACGTGTTAATCGGTTAACCCCATTGTGTTAATCGGTTAACACCGCTGCAGGAACTGAAAATACACAATTTCTCATAATTCAAAAAAAAACATCCCTATTCAAAAACATCGATCCGTCTTGCTCTAACCCCCAATATCATTCTCAATTCGTGGTTCTTTAACTTATACAACAATTCACCAACCATGATTCCACTCAAGGTAATACAGGACAAAGTTAAAACATTCAGACTACACACTCCAACCAAGTGACAAGGCAAAAATTCCAAATTCTGTCGCGGTCACACGACAAATCTTCGGCGGGGTAGTTCCTCTCCACTTAAACAACTACACTAGCGGAAAACCAATAATGACGTCATTCTAGGGCTTAAGTCACACTCATACTTAATTCTTCCATAAGTAAAACCCAACACACAACCTTTATACAATATTACAAAACGACAGATATAACATAACAAGCATACCACTTTGTCCTCTCACTTGAATTCCTTGGGGAGAACTAAAACAACAACGTCCTTGGTTCAACAAAAGGTAGATCCCAAATAATCCGATTATTCACAAATACAGAAACTCTCTATACTTGAAAATAGATCAGGGTAATGCACCCTCTTGAAGAACCTTTCCATCACTTCGCACACATTAACTGGAATTTCTTACCCTTCACTATCCATTGCCCATTCAACTTACAAAAACACTTAATGGAAGATTCATAACCGGCAATTCTCCTCAACTATTCACAAAACCCTTCCGGTATAAATCGTTACCTAATTTACACTTAGTCCGTAATAAGTCCTGGATTGCTTTTCATTGTTTTATCACAATCTTACTTCTTAAAATACAATATTCAATGTTCCACAAGGTACGTCCCTTCATACTTGTCTCAAGGATAAGAATCTAACACGTACACTTGAGACCACAATGCTACTACTACACGTCCTTCAATACCAAAGTGTAACTTTCTCATTTCGCGCCATACAAAAAGGCTCCTCGCAGGTGAACCATTCGTGATTACACTTTCTAAATTTTTGCCTTAGCAATATCTTAATAATTCCATCACACATTCGTCCAAAATAAGTTCCGTTATCACCTCCTCATAACATACTGTTAATATCGTTTTCCACAAAGCGTTTTACTTCTCTCTCCATTGTAATCCTCGCAGGTCCAAACATAAAACCCATCTCTCTAAACTTTCCATGAATTCAAGGTACTTACTCTGTTTCTTAGTACAAACTTCTTCCGGTCCGTATCACTACACTTTTCGTTACTAAACGAAGCTCATTCTTTCTCCAACACAATACCTTCTACTGCTCCTTGGGTAAATTAACATTTCCAACTTCCAAATTGGTCTCTCACTGAAAACATAAAACCTGAAGTATTACCCTGAACTTAATCTCCACGCATAACTGAAGATACACAACTCATGTCTTACTCTGCTTTCGGCTCACACTTGTTTCACTTGAAGCATGTAAACACATCCTTGTGTTCCTTCACACACTTCTCTACTACTTTAAGTTCCCATAAAAGCCGAACGTCCTTAACTCTCAACTTTTAACCAGTCGGAAGATATTGTTCCGAATACATTCCTTAAGGTACTCTCGTCCATTTAAGATACCCTAACAACCTTAGAACTAAAGCACCAAAACTTATCTCACTTCCGGACCTTACGCCACGCGTTCCACAAAACCACTTTTCTTTTTCACGGAATGAGATTACTTGAAATCCTTATCCAGATTAGTGGTCAATCTAGCTCTACTAGCGACTGTTACTTACTCCTCAATACCTCAACCAACCGTCCGATAGGGATCCTTAACCTTCAGACTCCATCAATTCCAAAGGATTGCTTAATAACACACCACTCTTTAATTCCATGTTACCCAAAGCACAACTTCTACTAAAACCTCAAATGAGCTGAACAAACCTCCACACTACTAACTCTTGGCTTGAGTCTACCCTCACAGCACAAGTTCCGACAACACTTCGGAATCCTCGTGGTCGCTCAACCATGATTCTACCTATCACATACATAGCATTAGGTTGATCAGGCCCAACACTAGATAGTATGATATCAAGTTTCATGCTGGCAAGACACACTTAAGAGTCCGGAATAGATTTACTTATGATGTTTCAAGGCTAGGTCGAGGATACGACCAGGCTCTGATACCAACTGTAATGCCCTGTATAATATATATCTAGAATAATACCATACAAGCATTTTATTTGGTACTGACACATCAAAAGTGCCTAATGGCCTAGTTCACATACTTGTCCATTTCTAAAACATAAATACAACACATGGCACAAGTCATGGAAACTAGCTAAAAATAAACACTAAGAATGATATACAATATCCTCAATTATATACAACAAAAGAATACACAGCAGAATAAGCTTAACTAAGCTTCTCTTAAAACATCCAAGCATGGCTCCATTTGTAAAATCAAACCTGCACCTGAAATAAAGCAACTATAGTGGGGTGAGATACATCAAATCTCAGTGAGTTCCCTATCTTATGGATTCTCTCGGATTATTCACGGTTCTAACAATCCTAACTCAAGTCCGGGGAAGGGAAGGACTCTTGAGTTCACACTGGATAATCTCACACTATATGGAAACATGACATGAGTTCATCAACTCAAAAGTATCACTAATCGATAACCATACCAAGGCACCTCCTGTTCCCGTCCGCTTCTACGTCTAGAAGACGACACGAGTCATAGATCCTTGTAATCTACTTGACATACGAATGGATTCGGGTTCTACGGGCCTTTTACCGTTATGAACCGTCACTTCACATGGGCCTTTTACCGTCACAAGCATATGCTCCATGGGCGCCATTCGTACAGCACGGGGAATTAAACCTGCCAAGTAGTTGTGCATCCATTTCAGAGGAGTCCGAGACTCATGAAACTACACTCAAGATAAACCGGTTACGATTACGTGATCATACACAACAATACGATTGTATTCGACAATCACAAGGCTATAATGCCTTAAGGCCTCTCTTGCCTTTCCAACCACAAAGGTTAACCAACATGTTCCATACTAGTGTTCCACTCTTGACTAGGCCAATACCGACAAGGATGCACTTTCATACAACACGTACCCAAGTATTGCCATCTAGATTTGTCTACCATTCCTAGTTCTTCCTAGGTTTTCTTATTGTCAAGTTTGATGTTTTCCTCACTCTTCCTATTTTATTTTACATTAACATGCATATTCACTCACAACATGACAAACAATAAGCAAAACACATCACAATAGCATAATAGAATAATATACCACAATTTAAAACATAATTATATCACTTTCGAGCTTTCTCGATTATTTAATCGGTCGGTAAATTCGACATATATCAGCTCAATTGCATAGAATATTTCCTTAGCTTCACATCGATATAAAGAACGCTTAAATCGGACACCCGAGTAAAAAGTTATGAATTTTAGAAAAATATTTTCCAAAAGTTACAGCGTTAACGGGTTAACGCATATGGTTAACCGGTTAACCAGTTCAATTTTCACGTAAAACCCCATTTTTCCATACCGTTAACGGGTTAACCCATACCGTTAACCGGTTAACCCTGTTGCAGAAGCCAAAAACTCTGTTTTTATGGATACAAAACCCAACCAATCTTAACCAAAACATATTGGAACACAACAACAAGTATCCTCGATTAAATTCATGCATAACCCGATTATATTACGCAATTTATTTCACGTTTTATCCGTTAGAAACATTGATTTAACAAATTTGTCAATTTTATCAATTCCTCTCAAACTCTAACCTAAGTTAAAAATCATGAATTTCTAGAACTTAGAGTGTCTAACTAGAACCCACCTGATAATCGAAGAGGAGTTTGAAGAAGATGATCCGTGAGCTTTCTTCTCCCTCTTTCTCTTTTTCTCTCCCACGTTTCCTCTTCTCTGCTTTTATTCTTCTTTTCTAACTTCTTTCTTTTTCATTCTCTTAACAAACATATATATATAATACTATTATTATATAATATAATCCAATAGAGTAAAATATCTCTAATTGATATTTCGTCATCTCAATCCAATTGATCAATTATTAGAGTTACCTTCAAATACTTCCTTGAATAAATAAATATTAATCCGCCTCTTAATAAAATAATTGATCTCTCTAGTGTTCACTATTTGCTCTATTGATCCCAATTGATAATACTTAAAGTACTTAGAGGATTCCATTAATCCAATTTACCAAAGATAGAGCATATAGATACTCATCTGATATCCAATTGAGCATTTCAATAATATGGGGTATTACAATTTTGATTATTTTAATTGAATTTTTATTCAATTAAAACACATTTTTGAAAACAAATTAGGGTTTTTGGATTAATTCAACCCTCATAAATCATTTTCAAAACATTTTGGGCCTCTAATAGAGTGTAAGACCCAATCCTTTTTTTGACCAAATCATTTTTGGGCCTCAGTACATTGTATAAGTCCCGATACCGTCAAAAAACAAACGGCGCGTTCGTCGCCTTTTGAAAAATAACCTTCTGGGCCTCTCCTTGAGCTATAAGACCCATTCAAAACCTTTTGGGCCTCTAATAGAGTGTAAGACCCAATCCTTTTTTTAACCAAAACATTGTGGGCCTCAGATATTGTATAAGCCCTTATGCGTTAAAAGAAAACCTCGGCGCGATCGACATTTTTAAACGAAAAGTCAAACTGGGCCTACCCTCGTGTTATAAGCCCCACTCTTTTTCTTTAAACCTTTTGGGCCTCTTGAGAGAGTGTAAGACCCATCCCTTTGTACAGAAAACCTTTTTGGGCCTCAGTCACTTGTATAAGTCCCTCTGTACAAAACAACAGTGCGCTCACTGGTAAAACCCTGGGCCTCTCCTTGAGATGTAAGCCCCAAATCTTTCTTTTTTCAAAGCACTTTCTCCTTTGATATTGAAATATACTGTTGTTTTCAATCTTTCTTTGTTGAACAACTAACCAAATAGTATGGAAGCTCTACAACCGAGTAAGTGGTTATTGCTTTCATTTACCGCTTTCATATACATATAGCTGTATTATGGGGCTGTTTCACTGTAAGTCTTCTTTCATAAACTCATATCAACTGTGTAATAATAGTATAGATATTTCGAGTTTCCCCGACAACTACGTCTAGAACTAGGTGACGCCGTTTCGTTTATTCATAGAAATAGACAACTAGATCCCCAATAGGATCACCAGATACAGTCTTTTCTTTGGCTGTCCTCATTAGGAATGGTCAAGAAACTCTACTCCCAGAGATGAATGTATTATCCGTGAATGGCATCTTTGAGTTTCTTCCAAATTCTTGAACTTTCCTGACTTGATCTATTCCTTGTGAATAGCTTGCCTTGAATTTCTCAGGGTTTGGGGACCCACGGGCTTCTTAAAAGCATCGGCCTCCTCTTGGGCATCATACAAGGACCCACAGGCTTCCTAAAAGCAACCCCGCCTCCTCTTGGGCATTATACAAGGACCCGTCGGCTTCTTAGAAGTATTCACAGCCTCCTCTTACGCTTCGTATAATGACTCTTCCTCCGGGAATGATAGCCTACTCTTGGGCTTCGTACAAGGACCGATCGACTTCTTAAAAGTTTCCAGCCTCCTCTTGGGCTTTGTACAAATTGTGCCGAAGACCTCCTAGAGGTATAGGAACAGAAATTAGTCATCCGCATAGAACAGTCCTTTCAAAGAGTCTACTATTGTTTCTCAAAGCATGGTACAAAAGATGAAACTCTAGACACGGACAGTCTAATCTCCTTGAGTTTTCCAGACATTCTCAAGTGACCCCTTCGTTAAATAGGAAGAAAACCCGTAGACTTGGACAGTCTCAATACCCTTCGGATTTCCCAATTCCTTAAAGAACAGGAATAACCCGGATCCTCGAATCAAATCCTCGAGTACAGTATTGCTCATATAAGAACTGATTTTCTCTTTAAATCAGCATACTGGACCTGTCACTCAACTGAAACAGTAACCATAGCCTCCTCTTAGGCTTTGTATAATGATCCTTCTCCAGTGAAGTTAGCCTCTCTCTTAGGCTTTATACAATGATTCTCCCCAGCGGAGTCAAACAGCGTTTAGCCTCCATCTCGGGCTTTGTACAAGATACAAAAAACTCTCTTGTTGAGTCAAATAGCCTTCATCTCGGGCTTTATACGAGATACCAAAAGACTCCATCGTCGAGTTAAAACCTTTTAGCCTCTCTCTCGGGCTTTGTACGAGACACATATTAGCCTCCTCTTAGGCTTTGTATAAGAAAACCACTGGTTGGTCCAATCAACCTTTTAGCTTCAAAGTTATGCCTCATTCACAGTACATAAACTTCAACAAATCTTTCCCCTTCAACTAATTGCTGTAAGCGGCAAGCCTCTGGATCATCTACATCCATGCCAATGTCCCTCTTTTAGTATGAGAAATTCCTAAGGAAAGATGGCATTGCTCTAAACTGAGTTAAAGTCTTCTCCTTCAGGTTAAAATCCCCTATAAAGGAAATTATGGCATTACCGGATTCACAAATCCCGGTTAAAGTAATCCTTCTTTACAGTCAGTCACCTAACAGTTGTGACAAACAAATCCCTTTAGAGATGACAAATTCTCTCTAAGGTCAACAATTTTTAGCTTCACGTCTTGGGCTTTAAACAAGACACCAAAACAACCATTTCCTCCCATAGAATAGGAGGAACTACGATCGCTCTGATTTCCCTGTTTCGGTAAACGGGAATACGTAGGCATAAGATTGAAAGAAAAAATCTTAGCGAGCACACTAAACAAAAACCCAAAATCCCATCCTCCCATACATTCGTCCTAACATCCTAACCGATAGCCTAAAGCACCCCTTGTCAACAAAATAACCTAGGAGAAACCCCGAATCTTTATAGCATCTGTAACCTAACAGACCGCTGTTTAATTTCAGTATGCAAGCAGGGTTAATTGGAGACATTTATTTCCCTTCCTTCATCAGCTTTAATAGGATAAAAAATGAATCGAGCTGTAATACCAGAGCGATCGTGCTTCGCAACCACATCCAAAAATCACTCGCTACAGAAAAATGGCGACTCTGCTGGGGAGAATTACAGGTCTCTTTAGGGATCTTGTTCTTTTTTTGTCCCCTAGATAGAAACCTTGACGTCATTAAGATCTTAGGTCAAAACGTCGTTAATTTGGAATGAAACCACAGGATGGTAATTCCGCCGGGGAACCCATTTTCTGTCAGGAACTTAGGATTCATAGCTTTAAAGGTCTAGGATGATTAGGACAAATATATATACTGCTTTTCCTAATTGCTATACGTGTTTATTTTTCTGCTAATGGGAATACGTGTGATGCCGCATGTGGAAAGATTGAGTATACACTTAAGATAAGTGATGGCGACGAGGTCGACCATCAACCTCAGTGGAGGCTGACCAATGCAACCCATTTTGTAGTGCGGAAACTATCAGGAATAGTTGTTACGCGATACTACCCTCATTTGAGGCTGGTGATCTATTCTCGGTGAATGGCACTTACTCTAAGATTGCTCTACAACTCGCTGGCGATCCGCTTGTTGTTTTGCTTTCCTGGGAGGAGCTGATGATAATGAGTACAGGTACAAAAATCACCCTAGTATAAACCTTTGGGGATGGGTAGAGCCTTGGCTTCATGACAACGACCCTTTGACCCCATGTTTTTCCTATGTTTTTGTGTGCTGCATTCATGCATTCATTTAAAAAACATTAAAACATGAAAAAATTTCTCTTCTAGTCTTTCTGTTTTTCAAATTAAACTAAGACTGTGATTGCAAATATCAGAGAAAAGGATTGCGCTAATGGATTTCGGTAGAAGGAGAACCCATAGGTATACCTTCAAGGTTCCAAAGCTAGAGGATTTGAGAAGGTTAGCGAGGATGATCACTAACCCTGAGGCTTTCAGAGCTAAGCACGGAGGTCTGCTTCCACTGTTAAGAGTCCATGTGATTGAGGGAATCATGGATGCGCTCATTCAATTTTATGATCCAGTTTATCACTGTTTCACATTCCCAGATTACCAGCTCGCACCAATGCTGGAGGAGTATTCTCATCTGATTGATCTACACATTACTGATCGAGCTCCATTTTCTGGACAAGAAGAAATTCCAAAGAATCAGACCATTGCAAGAACAATTCATTTGGACGAGTCTGAGGTTAGGACTCACCTAACCACTAAGGGTGGCATCCAAGGTTTGCCAGCCCAGTTCTTGACAAAGAAGGCCCTGTATTTTGCCAGTATAGGAAACGTGACTGCTTTTGAAAGCGTCTTTGTCTTGCTCACCTACGGGTTATTTTTCTTTCCCAACATCAATAACTTCGTCGATATCAACTCCATTAAGGTTTTTCTCATTGGAAACCCTGTGCCGACTTTGCTCGCAGATGCGTATCATTCTGTACATTTGGGAAATTTGTACAGCGGAGGGGAGATCACATGCTGTGTACCTTTGCTTTACAAATGGTTTATCTCCCACTTGCCCAAGTCTGCTGCTTTTTGGGATTGGAAGAGTGCCTTACGTTGGTCGCAGAAAATCATGTCTCTTACCAACTCTGATATAGATTGGTGTAATAGGATCTATGATGGAATCAGAATCATTGATCGTTGTGGAAACTTCCCCAACGTGCCCCTCATAGGAACTAAAGGAGGAATCAACTATCATCCGGTGTTGGTTCGCCGTCAGTTTGGATACCCGATGAGACACGTCCCGCGGGGTGTTCATCTAGAAGGTCTTTTCTTCAAGGAAGGAGAAAGCGACAGAGCATTAAAGATGGATATAGTGCACGCTTGGAAACACGTTCATAAGAAAGGACAAGAGTCTCTAGGAAAACCGGACTGTGTCTCGATGGAGCCTTATCTTCATTGGGTACAAACTAGAGCTCTCAAGCTAAAAATGCCTTATCCTCGTTACAGAATTCTTCCGCCGAGAGAATCTGTCATGTATTACATGACAGAAACTGAAAAGCTCCAGGTTACTCTCAACAAAGTTCAAAAGGAGATAAGGTCTTGGAAGAATAAGTACCGCACCCTCGACATAGAGTGCATAAAAATACAGCAACTACTGAAAGATAAGGATGCTCTGATCGAGATTTTGGAGCAACATGTTGTAGAGAATCAAGATGACCAAAGGAATTTTCTCGCTCCTTTCACCTGGCAAAGGAATGACAACCCGACAACGGCCCAAGAGCCCCGGTCAAAGAAAAGGAAAGTACCAGAGTCAGCACCCGATTTCTCTTTAGAGAGGACTCGAGACCCATTAGCTTAGGTTTCTGTTTCTGCACCTTGTAATCTACTGTATTTCCATTTCTGTAATCCTTTGAATTCAATAAAAAGGAGTTTCCCCACTGTTTGATATTTGCAATCTAATTGTCGAAGTTTATTTTGATTAAACCAAAAAACAATTAATATAATCATTGCTTCATCATTCTCACATCGCGTATTCTTCTTACCTACGAATCTCACGTTTGTATCTCGATTCTAGAGTCAAACTGTCTCATTCGTACAATACTCGGGCCAATCGTCAGAAAAAGATGGATGATCTTGAGGAAGAAAATAGAGAGTTGAAAGAAGAGATCGACGCTCTCAGAGAGGATATGAGAAAGCTTTGTAATGACATGCAAGCCA
The DNA here is from genome assembly GCA_022829125.1 of Lathyrus tuberosus. Lineage (NCBI taxonomy): Eukaryota > Viridiplantae > Streptophyta > Magnoliopsida > Fabales > Fabaceae > Lathyrus > Lathyrus tuberosus. The sequence goes on from JALAZF010000193.1 coordinate 3,419,743, forward strand.
TGACAGAAGCTCAGCTACAAAGAACTATGATCTCAGAGATCACCTCAACGCCCATAGTGGAGAAGTATGATCCTAGGTATCAAATACCGAAAGATCATCCTTGGGGCATGCCTGTTAACTATATCCTGGAAGGATATGTTCCGCCGATCACTGAAGATCAGGGAATCACAACAGAAGCCGCTGGGCCTGAAGGTTACAAACTTCGGGAAAACGAAGATGCTAGGGGCATACTGAAGACTCCTGAAGGTTACAAACTTCGGGAAACGCCAAGATTCGCTGCCGTAGTCACGGTACCACCCCCTGTGGTGCACACTGTCCCGGAAGGACAGATTCCGCCAATACCTTCTGGTAAGAAGGAAACTATGTTCAATAGAATGGATGAATTCCAGGAGCAGTTCCTGGAAATGGAGAAGGAGCTACAAGCCATTCGTGGTCAGGATTTATTTAAAAAGGACGCCGCAGACCTCTGCTTGGTCCCCAATGTGAAAGTTCCGCACAAATTTCAAGTGCCCGACTTTGAAAAATACAAGGGTAACTCTTGCTCTCAAAGCCATATGGTGATGTACGCTCGGCGGATGTCAGCTCAGACGGAGAATCAGGACCTACTGATTCACTACTTCCAGGATAGTTTAACCAGTGCTGCACTCAAATGGTACATGGGTTTAAACCGTTCCATGATCGGTACATTCAGAGATCTTGGCACTGCCTTCGTCCAACAATACAAATACAATTTGGACATGGCACCCGACAGAGATCAACTCAGATCGATGTCGCAAAAGGACAAGGAAACCTTTAAGGAGTATGCTCAAAGGTGGCGTGAGATTGCCGCTCAAATTTGTCCACCTCTTGAGGAAAAAGAGATAACAAAGATCTTCTTAAAAATCTTAAGCTCATTTTACTATGACCGAATGGTTGCCAGTGCACCCAGTGATTTCACCGAGATGGTGGGCATGGGCGTACGTCTTGAGGAAGCCGTCCGAGAAGGACGTTTGGTAAAAGACACTGGATCGACGAGCGGTATTAAAAAATACGGTAGTGCTATCCCTAAGAAAAAAGAGCAAGATATTAGGAATATCTCTCTCGGAAAGCAAAGGCGACGGTACCAACCAGTAGCAGCTGTAACTCCTGCTATCAGCACCGCACCTACGTATCAACCTCAGGTTGCGCAGAGCCAACCTGATCAGCAAAGGACACAACAGCCTCTTCAGCAGGCTCGTCCTCCATATAATAACAACCGTACAACACGACCACCAGGATTCGATCATATACCCGTGTCTTACGCAGAGCTGTTTCCATTACTATTGGCCAAGGGGCACATCCAGACTAAGTCCCCTCTTACAGTACCGGAAAATCCGCCTTTCTAGTTTAAGGTGGATCAAGCTTGCCCTTACCAACAAGGAGGATCAGGGCATAACATAGAGACTTGTCTCAATTTCAAGTCCGACGTGCAAAAACTTGTTAGGAGCAGGGTCTTATCCTTCAAGGATATAAATCCTAATGTTCTCACGAACCCGCTGCCTCAACATGAGAAGGCTACAGTCAATTTGATAGAAGGAGAGTCTTACAATGTCTATCAAATTCACGATGTACTCTTGTTAAAGACCAATCTGGTCAAGATGCATTGTAGACAGAGTGGATATGGCCATGTGCCACCTCATAACTATCATCAATGTGATGTCTGCTCTAAAAACAATCAAGGATGTTCGGTAGTGCAATAAGCTCTACAGGAACAGATGGATCTCGGATGGATCCAGGAGCACCGAGTTCATGGAGTTAACATGGTCTATATGAATTCTAACATCATTCAAAACCACGACATCCGTGCGATGAATGCCAACCTGGTGGCGATGCACTCAAGGCAAAGCCATTATCATAATCTGTCACGGCACGATTACAGTTCCTGTCTGACTTGCTCGGTAAACAAACAGGGATGCTTTTTCATACAGGAGGCCCTCCAGCGTCAGATGGATCTTGGATGGATCCAAGACTACCATGATAGGAATCCCTATCAGATCAATATGGTTCAAATCTTCGATATTCGCGTGATGAATACCAACCTGGTAGAGTTACATGCTGAGCAGGTTCGACTCGGATTCTTAATATCACATGACTATCAAAGCTGTAAAGCGGGTTGAGAAAACAATCGAGGTTGTACCCTTGTCCAGGAGGCACTTCAGCACTTGTTAAATCACTGGTTGATGCCAATTTATATGGATGAAGATACTCAGCAAATTAGTATCAGCAACAGGAATCCTACTCGGCGTCAGAGTCAGGATGTCCGATCTGTGGAAGCTAACCTAGTGAGGTTACATTGTATTCAAAGTGGGCGTGGCCAGGTGCCACCACACAATTGTGACCGTTGTAGCGTCTGTTTGGAAAGTAACCAAGGGTGTTACCTTGTGAGAGAAGCTCTTCAAGGTCAGGTGGATCGTGGAGAAATTCGTCCATATCCAGGTTTCGGACCCATCAAATGGACGCTAAACTACCTTGCCGATCAAGTTGAGGATGTTGTCACGATCTCTGGTCATCACAGGACCAGGGATGTTTTTTCCATTATCCCTCTACTAGACGAATCTAAAGTTCCCAACCGGGAACGGATCGAGATTACTTATGATGGTCAGAAAAATCAGAGGACTCTCGTAGTCATCTATCTGCCGGGACCATTACCGTATGAATCAGCTAAGGCAATCCCTTACAAATACGGTGCAATGATAATTGAAAATGGAAAGGAAATTCCATTACCCTCCGTTGTGAACATTGCAGACATCAATCGAGTAACACGGAGTGGTAGAATCTTCAATCGACGGGTTGGGGAAGCTAACAAGGAAAAGAAACTTTAGACGGAAGCTCCTGATCTACCAGTCGGTCAATCCAGTAATCCCGACCTTTCGAAAAATAATGATGAGATGCTGAAGCTCATCCAAAGGAGCGAATACAACATTGTTGATCAACTGTTACAAATTCCTTCAAAGATCTCGGTATTATCACTGTTACTCAGTTCAGAAGCCCACAGGGAGGCTCTACAGAAAGTCTTGGAGAGAGCCTTTGTGGAACAGGATGTAACAATTAGACAGTTCGATAGTATTGTCTCTAACATCACTTCCTGCAACAATTTGGGATTTAGTGATGAGGAATTACCTGAAGAGGGTCGTCGTCATAACATGGCGCTCAATATCACAGTTAACTGCCAGGACGATGCTTTAGCCAACGTACTGGTAGACACAGGGTCAGCCCTGAATGTTATGCCGAAGTCCACTTTGATGCAATTATCATTCAAAGGCCCTCCGATGAGAATCAGCGAGGTCGTCTTCAAAGCGTTCGACGGATCCAAAAAAACAGTTATCGACGAAGTTGATCTTCCCATAACTATCGGTCCTCACACTTTCCAGGTCATGGACATCCGGGTAACGTACAGTTGTTTATTAGGAAGACCTTGGATACATCAGGCTGGGGCGGTTACTTCCACCCTCCACCAAAAGCTAAAGTTCGTCCAGAACGGCCAACTCATCACAGTCTACGGGGAGGAGGCCTTGCTGGTGAGTAACTTGTCATCATCTGCTGGTATAGAACCCGAGGAGGTTATTGGAACTCAGTTCCAAGCACTGTCGGTGAGCAAGAACAATCAGTTTAAAGAAGGAACTTCCATTTCTTCATACAACGATGCTATCAAAGCGGTCGAGAGTACCGATACGACAGGATGGGGACAGCCTGTCATTCCTAGCTACTGGAAATACAACAAAGAAGGGTCTTGGTTTTTCTGCAACCTGTACCCAGACAGCTGCCAACGATGAAAGTCTTCATCCCCTTCAAAACTTCTTCCACAGTGGAGATTTTCTTCACCCAGTGTCTCAAGCAGTACATGCTATCAATGAGGAAGATCCATCTGACACAGATGAAGAATGGAAGTCCTACCTTAACGAGGATGGTTATATGTCTCAGGAAGAGGTGTCTACGCCATTTTGCTATCCCGCACAGAATCCAAGATTTATACCACGGTCAGATGTCGAAATGATATATGGAGATTGTGATCCGGAAGGATGTCGTGCTCCGCCAAATTCATTAGAGGAAGACACTCTGATGAAAGACAACTTTGACTACAACTACTATGGCCCAATGGATGGTCTGCCAATGTGGCAACCTTATCCAGGAGATTTGGGGAAAGAAAGTCAGCCGAACAATGAAAACCAGCTGACCATCATTGAACAGAATACCTGTGTCCCCCCCATGTCATGGGATCAACACTCAGGTCATTCAGAAACTACTCAACATGAAGATGAATTCGCAACGTTTGTAGGACTTGAATTCATCAACTATGCTTTTCCCGAGGTCAACGTCATCGAGAGAGATGACTCCTCCAGTTCCAAAGAAGTTTGGGACACCTTGGGACAACCGAGTGGAAAATACGACTATATGGTCAGGTACACCGCTCCCGAAAGCTCTCGTATCAGGCTCGAAGATATCCAACCTACTGGATGGGGAGATACAGCTGAGAGCACAAATACTATGCAAAATACAACTGAGGAATTCTCCTACGATAATTCTGCCTGGGAGACAGATTCCAATGATCCTGCTCCACCAGAAATCAGCGTCATTTCTAAAGACAAATCAAGGAAGGTGCCAGACTTTGTGATTCACCGAGGAGTTCGCCGCCAATAGGTTGCCGTCGAGGTTTTGAAGGTCGTTCATCAGTCAAAGTAACTGCCATCTTTAACCTTTCACCCTGCCCAGGTGAAACAGATGTTTTGATAGGGCTCGCTTTCTATAAATATCCCTCTTCGCTTCGCCCAAAGCGACAGAGTTTTGTTTTATAGGGATGTAGTTTCAAGGATCGACTTGTTCATTAATAAAATAACGTCGTTCTGTAATTTCCGCATTAATTGCTGTTTTCTCTTTTCGTTTTTCAGAAAATGGTACTCCTAAAAAACAATTCAATAATAAAAACAAGCAGTAATAAAAATAAAACACTGCACACACTTGCATTTTTCTCTATCTCTTCTAAACGCGAATTATCACGTCATGCAGATTGCTTGTTTTAAACCCCGTTGAAACATACGATCTGATGCCTTCTCCCAACTTTGGGTTCCCGGTATTTGGGGCTGAAGAAGAAGCCGACAACGAAATTCCAGAAGAGATCTCCCGACTACTCAGACAAGAGGAAAGGTCCATTGAACCTCACAAAGAGCCGTTGGAAACGGTAAACTTGGGTTCAGAAAAAGAGAGAAAAGAAATCAGGATTGGGGCACTGTTCAGTCCAAATGCCAATGAGAGTTTGATAAAGCTTCTCAAAGAATTCCCCGATGTATTCGCTTGGTCCTATCAGGACATGCCAGGGTTGGATACCAGCATCGTGGAACATCATTTACCATTAAGATCGGAATGTCCGCCAGTAAAGCAGAGGTTGAGACGGAATCACCCGGACATGGCCATCAAAATCAAAGAGGAGGTACAGAAACAGATTGATGCGGGTTTCCTCGCCACATCAGAATATCCTCAATGGTTAGCCAATATCGTACCCGTTCCGAAAAAGGACGGAAAGGTCAGAATATGTGTCGACTACCGAGATCTAAACAAGGCTAATCCAAAGGACAACTTTCCTTTACCACACATTAACATGCTGGTAGACAGTACAGCAAAGTTTAAAGTCTTCTCCTTCATGGATGGATTCTCGGGCTATAATCAGATCAAAATGGCGCCGAAAGACATGGAGAAAACTTTGTTCATTACCCCATGGGGTACCTTTTGTTACAAGGTGATGCCGTTCGGTTTAAAGAATGTCGGGGTAACCTATCTAAGGGCTATGACTACTCTGTTTCATGACATGATACACAAAGAGATAGAGGTATATGTCGATGATATGATTGCAAAATCTAAGATAGAAGAGGAGCATGTGACCCACCTGTCGAAACTATTCGAGCGTTTGAGGAAGTACAAACTCCGCTTGAATCCCAACAAGTGCACCTTCGATGTCCGTTCAGGGAAATTACTAGGGTTCATCGTCAGCCAGAAAGGAATTGAGGTTGATCCTGACAAGGTCAAGGCCATTCAAGAAATGCCTTCTCCGAAAACTGAGAAACAAGTCAGAGGATTCCTGGGACGTTTGAACTACATTTCCATATTCATATTCCTCATGACTGCCACATGTGCGCCAATTTTCAAATTACTCAAAAAGAACCAGGATTGCGTTTGGTCAGAAGATTCCCAAACCGCCTTCGACAGTATTAAGGAATATCTGTTGAATCCTCTGATTCTATCACCTCCAGTGGAAGGAAGACCACTGATCATTTACCTCACAGTTCTAGAGGACTTAATGGGATGTGTACTTGGCTAACAAGACGAAACTAAATGGAAAGAGTCTTCCATTTACTATCTGAGCAAGAAGTTCACCGACTGCGAGACTCGGTACACGATGCTTGAGAAAACTTGTTGCGCTTTGGCTTGGGCAGCCAAACGTCTTCGCCAGTACATGATTCGTCATACTACTTGGTTGGTCTCCGAGATGGATCCAATCAAGTATGTCTTTGAAAAGCCTGCTCTCACGGGAAGGATTGCCCGTTGGCAGATGCTACTATTGGAATATGACATAGAGTACCATGCTCAAAAAGCCGTTAAAGGAAGTATTTTAGCCGATCATTTGGCTCATCAACCGATTGACAATCAAGAATCAATCGGGTTTGACTTCCAAGACGAAGATGTCATGTATCTAAAAATGAAAGATTGCGATGAACTGTTACCCAGTGAAGGGCCAGAACCAGGTTCCCAATGGGGACTTGTCTTTGACGGAGCAGTTAATCATTATGGAAATGGAATTGGGGCAATCATTGTTACCCCTCAGGGTACCCACATTCCTTTCACTGCCAGACTTACGTTCAAATGTACGAACAACGAGGCCGAATACGAAGCTTGTATTATGAGTCTCAAAGAAGCAATTGATTTAAGGATCAAAAACTTGGACGTATATGGCGATTCAGCCTTGGTTATCAATCAGATAAAAGGAGATTAGAACACATACCAATCAGGATTGATTCCTTACAAGGACTATGTAAGAAGGCTGTTATCCTTCTTCAATAGAGTTGAGTTTCATCATATCCCTCGTGAGGAGAATCACATGGCTGATGCATTAGCCACTCTCTCTTCCATGATTAGTGTAGGTCAATGGAACGACTTACCTAAGATCGACATAATGCGCCTTGAACGGCCCGCTTACATCTTCACGATTGAAGTAGTCCTAGACGACAGACCTTGGTATCACGATATCAAATGCTTCCTTCAGAAACAAGAGTACCCACCTGGGGCACTAAGAAAAGACAAGAAAACCCTCAGAAGATTGGCTGGAAACTTCTTCCTGAGCGGTGACACTCTCTATAAGAGAAATTTTGACATGGTCTTGCTCCGATGCGTAGACAGACCAGAAGCAGAAATGCTGATGAAAGAAATTCATGAAGGATCCTTTGGCACTCATGCCAACGGACACACAATGACGAGAAAAATTCTAAGAGCAGGGTGCTACTGGTTGACCATGGAATCCGACTGTTACAAGTACACGAGGAGGTGTCACAAGTGTCAGATATACTCCGACAAAATTCATGTACCGCTATCACATCTCAAAGTTCTTTCTTCCCCGTGGCCCTTTTCCATGTGGGGAATCGACATGATCGGCATGATTGAACCTAAGGCTTCAAACGGACACCGGTTCATCCTGGTAGCCATTGACTATTTCACCAAGTGGGTCGAAGCAGCGTCATTCACCAATGTAACCCAACAAGTGGTGGTCTGATTTATCAAAAACAATATCATCTTCCGTTATGGTGCTCCAAGCAAGATCATTACTGACAATGGATCTAACTTGAACAACAAGATGATGAAGGAGTTGTGCGCAGAGTTCAATATTGAACACCATAACTCATCTCCCTACCGACCCAAGATGAACGAAGCGGTAGAAGCGGCCAATAAGAACATCAAGAAGATCGTTCAAAAGATGGTTGGAACCTACAAAGACTGGCACGAGATGCTACCCTTTGCTCTTCACGGTTATCGCACATCTGTCCGCACTTCAACAGGGGCAACCCTTTTCTCTCTAGTATATGGCATGGAAGCAGTGCTCCCCATAGAAGTAGAGATCCCGTCAATCTGAGTATTGATGGAAGCTAAGCTCACCGAAGCTGAATGGTGTCAAAGTCGACACGACGAACTGAATCTGATCGAGGAGAAGCGAATCACGACACTATGCCATGGTCAGCTGTATCAACAGAGAATGAAAAAGGCGTTCGACAAAAAGGTCCGACCTCGCGTCTTCAGGAAATGAAACCTTGTGCTCAAGAAGATACAATCATTTCTCACTGATTCTCGGGGCAAGTGGACTCCGAATTATGATGGCCCCTATGTGGTCACGAAAGCTTTCTCAGGCGACGCCTTGAGACTTGCAACCATGGACGGAGAGGAATTTGCCTACCCCACGAATGTTGATGTAGTCAAGAAATACTTCGCCTAAACTAAAAAAAAAAAAAAAACGTCTCGGTGGATTGAAAACCCGAAAGGGCGGTCCAGGCAAAAGTTAGAGACATAAAAAAAAATCATCCCGGTGGATTGGAAACATCACTGTACAATCTAGGCAAAAGTTAGGGATAATGGCAAGTAACTATGTTCAACAGAGGCAGGTCCCTCAGCAGCAGTTACACCATCCATCGGAGGAAAACTCCAATCAAGGTCATCTTCGACAGAAGCTCAGGATGCCCCGAATTCAAAGTTGGTAGAAAGATAGTGGTCGTTATGTTTCAACGTAGCCCTTTTCCCTGTAAATTACCATTTTCTAACTTTGAAAATACTCAATGGAATCACGCGTCTGGCTGATCTCCATTTTATCAATAAAATTTGAGCCCTTGTGCTTTTGTTTGTAATTCTTATTTGTTTTAGCTTTACAGAACGACGTTGTTAACATGATTAATGATTCTTGAAATAAAACAAAAATGAATTTACTTGTTATAACTTTTTCTGCTTTTTAATGAAGACGGAAATTTCTTTTGACTGTTGAACATCAGAAGAACATCGGTCGCTTCTCCAGAAGTAATCGAACCTCAAAGTACGGAATTAAAGTACTCCTTCTACGCCAGTACGCCTGAATGAAGGGATCAACTGTGTCGGAGACCTTGTTTCGTCTGACACACTTCGGCCGAGTTCTCATCTCCTAAGCCCGATCAACATAGCTCCCAACAGGGACTATCTCTCCTAAGAAAGGCAGAATTGCTATCATAAACCAGCGGTACTTCTTCGTCCTGCAATGGCCGAGTATCCAGTCGTGTTCATCTTTTAGTTTGTATGTTGCGTCAGTTTTGTCAGAATATACATACATGCATCATGCACTATTGATTTACATTCACAGTCATATTGCATCACTATCACTCTAGTCGGTCTTGTCCCCTAGTGATAAAAGTCCTCTCAATCGAGTTGTCAGCCTTTTCCTCGTCAGGAAGTGTTCCGTCTGTACAATCTCTCTCCTCCAGTTTATTTCTGGATTGAAGTTGGGTCCTCGACCACTTTGATAACTTGAACCTCTGAAAGACCAGAGAGCCCTCAATTAACATCACTCTTCGCCATTGAAGATGATATCCTTGTTTTCCCGGATTAAATAAAATCCCAAGAGAAAGCCTCCTAAATCGGAGATTCGGCAGTACGGCAGTTTTTCTCCGAAAAACCCACTGATGAAAAGGTCATCGGCACCTCAAAATTGGATCACATCATATGGCATTTCTCCGAGAAGATCTCTGAGAAAAGTATGATGTAAAGACCCCAAACGAAAGCAGACTCTCAAGAGACTCGTTTTCCCCAGTAGATTCGACAAATGGCGTCTCCAAACAGAGAAGTTTGTGCACCTCTACAACTCAGACGACTGGGTTCCCCAGCAAGTCTGACATCAAAACTTTTTCCACTCAAATGGCATCTCCCCAGGAAAATTCGGCGAGAAGTTTGAAGGAAAGCCGCTACGAATAGCGTCCCTTGTCAATGAAGTTTATTGACGAAAGAAACTAAGACCAGTTCCTTGGTAGGAAACCAGGATCGAGTGGAAGTTTACATCAGAAACTAAGACCAGTTCCTTGGTAGGAAACCAGGATCGAGGGGAAGTTCACATCAGAAACTAAGACTAGTTCCTTGGTAGGAAGCCAGGATCGAGGGGAAGTATACATCAGAAACTAAGACCAGTTCCTCGGTAGGAAACCAGGATCCAGGGGAAGTTTAAATCAGAAACTGAGACCAGTTCCTTGGCTGAAGACCAGGATCGAGGGGAAGTTTACCTTTTCTAAGCATCATTGCTTAGCGAAAGAAGATGAATACGTGAATTACCATTCATAGACGCCATCAAAATTTCAGGTATTCCGATATTTAATCCTCTTGCACCCCGAATGCCCGAATACCTTCGTCATTCACACCTTCGGGTCCAAGAATATTAAATAGGGGCATCTGTCATACCCCAAATTTTGACCACTAAGATTTCCCATCATTGTGCAAATCATCATCACAATATGGATGAACCATCATACCTCATCAAATGCCTCAAGGGTTGTTGAGCATTCACTACAATCAAAATTAGGGTTTTAAGCCCTCTCAGAGCCTTAGACAAAGGATCAGTCAAGGAATGACATGATCTTCAACTTGTCTAGCCTCTAACATGTCCACAATGGATCAAAAGGACTCCCACTTCAAGGATCAAGCACAAAGCTGATCCCTTCTAGGTGGATCAAGTCTCAAGATCGACAGTGTCACCAAATTAGGGTTTTGGTCGACCAGGGCCTCCAAATGGAAATTTTTCATCTGGGCACAAGCCAATGATCCAAAACATAACCTAATATACTTCATGGGACCTCATGGACCCAATCATCAAGTTAATTTTGCCTCAGGGGATGCATTTATCAAAAATCCGGAATTAGGGTTTCTTGACCTAATTCACCCCTAAGTTGACTTTTGGGACAAAACATGAGCCAAGACCTCAAAGGAGGATTTGAGGGTCTCTAATATACCATATTGATCCATTTAGAACAATGGATTAATCCAAGAAGCTTGAGCAACAAGTCTCAATTTCATCTGCACCACAATTAGGGTTTCGCGGGAAAAGTCAACTGTAACTTTGACTTTTGACCAGGACATGCTCTCAAGCCCTAGGACATGAATCAATATACCCTATGACACCCATGGAATATGTCCATCAAGTTTGATTTAGGTCAAGGACATGATTTCCTGAAGAATTGCACAGTTTGGAATTCATCTGATAAAAAGTCAACTGTGCACAAAAGACTTTGACTTTTTGAGATTTTTCACCAAAATGGATTTTTAACCCTAAAATGATGTTAATGTATGATTTGAATAATCATTCATCAAGAAAAATCAAAGAAAGTGGGATAACTTGTAAAAGGGGTAACCATAAAAACTTAGAAAAATTTCTAAGTTATGGAAAAAGTGACACTAATGTGCAAACTTTGGAGGACCATAACTCCTAAACCACAAGGCCATTGTTCCCCATTCAAAGCTTGATTTGTAGATATCATTGCCCTCTACAAAATCTTCATACTGACCTATGTCCAAATTCCTCATGGATTTTGAGTTATAGAGTGATCAAAACAAGAAAAGTCACTTTGTTCCAACACTTAGTGAAAATTTCCTAAGTCGGATTTTACCCTACTTTTTGCCAAATGTAGGGGGATTTTACACTTGGATTCAAAAGAGATCAAAACCAAACATGTTCAAACAGTTGTTGTATCATGTAAGGGCTTTCCAAAATGGCCAAGAACATTACCAAATTCAATTTGAGTCATGAGATATGACATTAGCAAGTTGCCTTGCTGAAATCTGCCAAGGCAAGGCAGATTTTTGCACTTTTGGTCGATTTGCCAAAATCAGCCAAATCCAAATGCTCCTATCCACTTGGACACATCTGAGGATTGAATCTAAAGGGGACAATCACTGAGCCAAGCCTCCAAAGTCTTTGGAACAAGAAATAACATGTTGAACCTAGAATTGCCAAAATAGGGACAAGACTCCGATTTTGGATTGGAGCATTCAATGGAAGCATCAAGGTGGCATGGACTGAGTCATTCTCAACTGAATTCAGTCAAGACTTATCCAAGACCAAGGGGACCAGCAGCCTGTGCCCTAACCTCTAGTCAATGGCTAGAGGAGACTTGGATTTTCATTTGCCAACATTGGCCAAACCTACTCAGCAGTTGCCATTCACTATTCCTTGCAAAACAAACTTGCTCTACTATAAATAGAGCTCAATTGTGATCAGTTTGAGTACACCAAAGCCATCAAACAGATGCTTTCCTCAAAATCTCTTCTTTCACTCCAATTTTGCCTTCTAAGGCAAGTCACTATCGGGTTTTGAGTTTGGGAGCTTTTCCAATCAAACCAATCACTCACACACCTCACATACATCATATAGAAGTAATCCAAACACTCACATAACATCTAGAACGCAGATTTCACAAAATCATCAGCCAATTGCTCAAGTTCTTGACAGATTTGTAGTTGGGGTACCACCTCAAGTTCCAGATCATTTCAATCCATTCCAAGCATCCATACACACTCCATGGCACCTAGGGAAACTATCCAGATCATTGGAACCTAGCTGTAACACCTCCAACACAAATCACGATCACCAGCTGCAAGTGGTAAGCATGAGCTCTTCTAACTCTATGATCCATGCAATTTTTGCTGCACAATAATTTGGCCATATGTTCATAATCATGCATGGAATGTTTCCCCTCAATTAATTGCATTGTTTGAATCGTGTATAAAAAATCCTAGCCTTCATGCAGAAATTAGGGTTCTTGAGGATTTTTCGTGATTTCTTGTTATATGTTTAATTTAAATGAAATTAAATACCATAGACATGATCGTGAGGTTGAAACGAGTTGATTGGTATGTGGATTACATGATATGATCAAGTATTCAGTGAGATTGAAGAGAAAATACAAATCTGGGCAAACCCAGAACACGCGCGTGTTCTTGGTGTGTTCTCGGCGCCATTTTTTGAAAATTTGAATATTTGAATTTTGTGATTTTATTTAATTGATTCAAAAATTAATTTCTCTCTGAGTTTTAATGATTTTGAGTTGATTCTTTTTTTAATAATTCACAAAAATGTTAAAATATTTTATTTTCCCAAAAAAATCCCAAAAATATTATTTATTTTGTATAATTGATATTTTTGCAAAGAATTAATGTTTTAATTGTTTTTGACATTTAAAATATTTTTTCCACCTTGATTTTGCAACTTTTAATGCTTTCTAATTATTTTGTAGGTCAATACTTAATTTTTGAAGCATTAATCCAAGATCACAATTTGTTTTTCCTATGTTAAACAATTTTGATCATTTTAATTGAATTTTTATTCAATTAAAACACATTTTTGAAAACAAATTAGGGTTTTTGGATTAATTCAACCCTCATAAATCATTTTCAAAACATTTTGGGCCTCTAATAGAGTGTAAGACCCAATCCTTTTTTTGACCAAATCATTTTTGGGCCTCAGTACATTGTATAAGTCCCGATACCGTAAAAAAACAAACGACGCGATCGTCGCCTTTTGAAAAATAACCTTCTGGGCCTCTCCTTGAGCTACAAGACCCATTCAAAACCTTTTGGGCCTCTAATAGAGTGTAAGACCCAATCCTTTTTTTGACCAAAACATTGTGGGCCTCAGATAATGTATAATCCCCTCTGCGTTAAAAGAAAACCTCAGCGCGATCGCCATTTTTAAACGAAAAGTCAAACTGGGCCTACCCTCGTGTTATAAGCCCCACTCTTGAGAGAGTGTAAGACCCATCCCTTTGTACAGAAAACCTTTTTGGGCCTCAGTCACTTGTATAAGTCCCTCTGTATAAAACAACAGTGCGCTCACTGGTAAAACCCTGGGCCTCTCCTTGAGCTGTAAGCCCCAAATCTTTCTTTTTTCAAAGCACTTTCTCCTTTGATTTTGAAATATACTGTTGTTTTCAATCTTTCTTTGTTGAATAACTAACCAAACAGCATGGAAGCTCAACAACCGAGTAAGTGGTTATTGCTTTCATTTACCGCTTTCATATACATATAACTGTATTGTGGGGCTGTTTCACTGTAAGTCTTCTTTCATAAACTCATATCAACTGTGTAATAATAGTATAGATATTTTGAGTTTCCCCGACAACTACGTCTAGAACTAGGTGACGTCGTTTCGTTTATTCATAGAAATAGACAACTAGATCCCCAATAGGATCACCAGATACAGTCTTCTCTTCGGCTGTCCTCATTAGGAATGGTCAAGAAACTCTACTCCCAGAGATGAATGTATTCTCCGTGAATGGCATCTTTGAGTTTCTTCCAAATTCTCAAACTTTCCTGACTTGATCTATTCCTTGTGAATAGCTTGCCTTGAATTTCTCAGGGTTTGGGGACTCACGGGCTTCTTAAAAGCATCGGCCTCCTCTTGGGCATCATACAAGGACCCACAGGCTTCCTAAAAGCAACCTCGCCTCCTCTTGGACATTGTACAAGGACCCGTCGGCTTCTTAGAAGTATTCACAGCCTCCTCTTAGGCTTCGTATAATGATTCTTCCTCCGGGAATGATAGCCTCCTTTTGGGCTTCGTACAAGGACCGATCGGCTTCTTAAAAGTTTCCAGCCTCCTCTTGGGCTTCGTACAAATTGTCCCGACGACCTCCTAGAGGTATAGGAATAGAAATTAGTCATCCGCATAGAACAGTCCTTTCAAAGAGTCTACTACTGTTTCTCAAAGCATGGTACAAAAGATGAAACTCTAGACACGGACAGTCTAATCTCCTTGAGTTTTCCAGACATTCTCAAGTGACCCCTTCGTTAAATAGGAAGAAAACCCGTAGACTCGGACAGTCTCAATACCCTTCGGATTTCCCAATTCCTTAAAGAACATGAATAGCCCGGATCCTCGAATCAAATCCTCGAGTACAGTATTGCTCATATAAGAACTGATTTTCTCTTTAAATCAGCATACTGGACCTGTCACTCAACTGAAACAGTAACCATAGCCTCCTCTTAGGCTTTGTATAATGATCCTTCTCCAGTGAAGTTAGCCTCTCTCTTGGGCTTTATACAATGATTCTCCCCAGCGGAGTCAAACAACGTTTAGCCTCTCTCTCGGGCTTTGTACGAGACACATAAGAGACTTCCTCGTTGAGTCAATCACCCTTTCGGCTCCATCTCGGGCTTTGTACGAGATGCAAAAAACTCTCTTGTTGAGTCAAATAGCCTTTATCTCGGGCTTTATACGAGATACCAAAAGACTCCATCGTCGAGTCAAAACCTTTTAGCCTCTCTCCCGGGCTTTGTACGAGACACACATTAGCCTCCTCTTAGGCTTTGTATAAGAAACCCACTGGTTGGTCCAATCAACCTTTTAGCATCAAAGTTGTGCCTCGTTCACAGTACACAAACTTTAACAAATCTTTCCCCTTCATCTAATTGCTGTAAGCGGCAAGCCTCTGGATCATCTACATCTATGCCAATGTCCCTCTTTTAGTATGAGAAATTCCTAAGGAAAGATGGCATTGCTCTAAACTGAGTTAAAGTCTTCTCCTTCAGGTTAAAATCCCCTATAAAGGAAATTATGGCATTGCCGGATTCACAAATCCCAGTTAAAGTAATCCTCCTTTACAATCAGTCACCTAACAGTTGTGACAAACAGATCCCTTTAGAGATGACAAATTCTCTCTAAGGTCAACACTTTTTAGCTTTACGTCTTGGGCTTTGAACAAGACACCAAAACAACCATTTCCTCCCATAGAATAGGAGGAACTACGATCGCTCTGATTTCCCTGTTTCGGTAAACGGGAATACGTAGGCATAAGATTGAAAGAAAAAATCTTAGCGAGCACACTAAACAAAAACCCAAAATGCCATCCTCCCATACATTCGTCCTAACATCCTAACTGATAGCCTAAAGCACCCCTTGTCAACAAAATAACCTAGGAGAAACCCCGAATCTTTGTAGCATCTGTAACCTAACAGACCGCTATTTAATCTCAGTATGCAAGCAGGGTTAATTGGAGACATCTATTTCCCTTCCTTCATCAGCTTTAATAGGATAAAAAATGAATCGAGCTGTAATACCAGAGCGATCGTGCTTCGCAACCACATCCAAAAATCACTCGCTACAATTAGTTAATGGCATCTTTATGTAAAAATATCAATTGTTTTTTGCATTGTTTGTTAAATTGTATATAATTGTGTAGTCATGTTAAAAGCAACAGTTAGCTCAATTTCTAAGATTAATTAACATGCGTCATCATCAATCATCATAAAATAGCTCAATTTCATAGGTTTCATTGTTAGCATATGGAGATGGAAGTGGTGTCAACGTGGTAATTGTAATAATACTTTTCTTATTTGTGTATGTATAGGAAATAATAGAAATATGCATAGGTTCTTGAGGGTTCATATGTTGTAACACACATGTTGGTTCTAGAAAACATTATTGGGATGAGATATTTGTTGAAAATATAAAATACAACACAGCTTAGATTGAAGAATTTTGAGGCATAGGATTGAGTCAATATATATTATGTAGAATTCTTGAATAAATTACTATTAGAATTTGGCATAGGATATATCTTGTTGAAGAGACATTGAAAAGTGAAAAGTTGGATTGATATTGATAGTATGATTGTTTTACAGGTGCAGAGTGACAGTCTGATCGTTGAAGGAATCATACATTGTGTGGGTCCAGAACTTGATTACTTCTCTACAGGTAATTAGTTGTTCTTTTGCTATAGTTGCGTGAATAATTAACGTTTTTGTTTAGCTTAATTAGTAAAACCATTTGAATGAACTGCTTTGAATGAACTGCTATGATGGATGAGCATTGCTTGTAATGATTGAGAACTAACTTATTGAATTTGCTATATATAGGGGTTACTTGTGATCAAAGTGTGAAAGTCAGATCGTTTCCCTACAGGTAAATATTTTTTATATTGTTTTTGTTTAGCTTAATTAGTATAACTATGGATAAGAAATGGATGTCTTCAAGTCGATTGTCGAAAGAGTATGAGAATGGGGTATCGGAATTCGTTAAGTTTGCTGTTGCGCACGCCGAAGACCCCAGTCAAATGATATGTCCTTGCTTGGGTTGCTGTTTTGGGAGTCGGGTTGACGCGGTTCAGTTGGCATCGCATTTAAAGAGGCGTGGAATTGATAGAAGTTATACATGTTGGAATTTACATGGTGAGAAAATTAACGGGAATGTTGAACCGGGGGATAATATGACCTATGCTTCAAACGAAAATGGCACAGATACATACGATTATGATCGAGTCAAAGAGATTGCAGAAGCTCTTGAAGAAGATCTTAAGGATTATCCCAAAATGTTTGAGAGGTTGGTAAGCGATGCAGAGAAACCGTTGTATAATGGTTGCACTAAATTCACAAGATTGTCAGCGGTATTAAAGTTGTACAACTTAAAGGCGGGCAATGGATGGTCGGATAAAAGTTTCACAGAGTTATTGGCCCTTATGAAAGATATGCTTCCAGAGGATAATGTTCTTCCCAATTGAACATATGAGGCCAAAAAGATGTTGTGCTCTATTGGCATGATCTATGATAAGATACATGCATGTCCAAACGATTGCATTTTGTTTCGAAATGAGTATGCATCGTTAAATGAGTGTCCTAAATGCGGTGTCTCTCGATATAAGAAAAAGTTGTCTCCAGCAAAAGTATTATGGTATTTTCCTATAATTCCGAGATTTAGACGCATGTTTCGTAGTGAGACCGATTCAAGACACTTGACTTGGCATGCAGATGAAAGAATTATTGACGGAAAGTTTCGACATCCGGCAGATTCACCACAGTGGATGAAAATTGATGATGATTATCCTGAATTTGGAAAAGAAGCAAGAAGCCTTCGCTTGACATTATCTACTGATGGAGTGAACCCACACGGTCTTCAAAGTATCTCACATAGCACTTGGCCTGTGATCATTATGATTTATAACCTACCTCCATGGCTATGTATGAAACGTAAGTACATGATGTTATCTATGTTAATTTCTGGGCCTAGACAACCAGGGAATGACATAGACGTATACTTGGCACCCTTAATCGAAGATTTAAAGTTTTTATGGGAGAACGGTGTGGAGGTTTATGATGGGTATAGGAAAGAAAGTTTCAACTTGAGGGCGATGTTGTTTGGAACAATTAATGATTTTCCAGCATATGGAAATCTATCAGGGTACAGCATAAAAGGTCAATGTGCATGTCCTATTTGTGAAGATAAAACAGATTCGACACGATTGGAGTTTGGTCAGAAGAATGTCTTTCTCGGTCATCGTAGATTCTTAAATTCTAATCATCACTACCGTGGATGGAGAAAAGCATTCAATGGAGAGCCAGAACAAGGTAGAGCTCCACCTATATTGATAGGTGATCAAATTTTTTAAAAGGTGAAAGATGTGAGTACTCAGTTTGGCAAGCCTTTTGCACATACACTTATCAAGAGAGGGTGGAAGAAGAGGTCAATTTTTTTTGAACTGCCATATTAGAAGTCGTTGTATGTAAGACATTTTCTCGATGTTATGCATATTGAAAAAAAACGTATTTGATAGTGTTATTGGTACGTTACTCAATATACAAGGAAAGTCTAAGGATGGCCTTAAAGCAAGAAAGGACTTGATAGCGATGGGGATAAGAACTGAATTAGGACCCTTGAAGAAAGGAAAACGAACATATCTACCACCTGCTGCGTATACTCTATCTAGAAAGGAGAAAAAAGTATTGTGTAAGTTTCTAAGTGAAGTTAAAGTTCTAGAAGGATACTATTCAGATATTAGAAGACTTGTGTCTATGAAAGACCTCAAGTTAAAGAGTTTAAAGGCGCATGACTGTCATGTTATAATGGAACATTTTCTACCAATAGGTATACGTTCTATTCTTCCAGAAAAAGTAAGAAGCGCAATAACTAAATTGTGTTTTTTCTTCAAGTCAATTTGCAGTAAGGTGATCGATCTTGCGATCTTACCAACATTGCAAAAAGAAATAGTTATTACTTTGTGTGATCTTGAAATGTATTTTCCTCTCTCATTTTTTGACATAATGGTTCATCTAGTTGTTCATCTGGTGAAAGAGACACAATTGTGTGGACCAACTTATATGAGATGGATGTACCTTGCTGAACGTTATATGAAAATATTAAAAGGGTATGTGAAAAACCGAAATCGACCAGAGGGTTGTATTGCCGAATGATACATTATTGAAGAAGCGATTGAGTTTTGTACTGAATATCTATCCAATGTACAATCAATTGGACTCCCCAAATCTCATATTGTCGAAAAAAAGAAGGAAAAAAGTTAATTGGAAATGAAGTTGTGACAGTATCAAGGGTCGAACGGGATCAAGTGCATTTGTATGTTCTGCACAATGAGAATGAGGTTAAACCGTATGTTGAAATGCACAAGGATGTTCTCCGAGGTTTAAATCCGAATAGAATTGAGAATTGGATAGTACGAGAGCACAATCGAAGTTTCATACATTGGTTTAAGGATCATATTTATTCAAAGTATTATTCAGATCTCGCTTCAATAACAGAAAGGTTGAGATGTTTAGCATATGGTCCAAGTTTGGTTGTGTTTTCTTATAGCGCATACGTAATTAATGGATACACATTTTATACCAAAGAACAAGATGATAAAAGTACTATGCAAAATAGTGGTGTCACCGTGGTAGCTGAAGCAATGCACATTTCAAGTGTGAAGGACTTAAACCCCAAATTTTCAAATCTGTCATATTTTGGGGTTATCGAGCGTATTTGGGTGTTTGATTATGAGAATTTTCAGATTCCTATATTTCGTTGCAAGTGGGTTGAAATTAATAATGGCATACGAATGGATAAGTCAGGATTTTTGCAAGTGGATCTTAATAGGGTGGGGTACAAAGATGACTCTTTTATTATAGCCTCTTAAGCTAAACAAGTGTTCTATGTCACTGATCCGACAAGTACAAAATGGTCTATAGTGTTTTTATCTAACAAAGTAATTGATGAAAACATTGGAGACCAAGGTGATATTGATGTTGATATTGAATCATTTACTAGAAATGATCAAGATGAAAATATTATAGCGAATGAATCATATACTAGAAATAATCATAATGAGGGTATTTGGATCAATCCAACCGTCAGTGTTGTTAAGAGACAGGTAGAACATATTCCAACCAAGAAAAGAAAGAGACGTTAGTGAAAAAGGTACTAGTTATAAAATTATAGCTTATATCATTCAATAATATTAAATAGTTGTCATGTTATATATATTCAATGGATTATGGATTGTGGATTTTTATATTTGTCATTTAATTTTTGTTTTTTTCTTTCTTACAGGTCAAATGGCTAGTAACCAGGAAGACTCACACGAGACACATGATACAAATGAAGCTCAGAATGTAGAAAGTGAAATTAAACGAGGAATAACTATTATGAAGTCAATCATCCGTGCAAGAGATAAAGGGATCAAATTTGATGTACATTGGAGTGATGAAAACCAACTAATTGAGCCAAACAGTTCAATGTTGACTAGTTACATAGGTTCCCTTGTCCGTCAGCACATTCCAATCACTAGTGATAATTGGAGGAATCAATTGTTGCAAGCCGGTAAAGATAAAATATGGACTGAGATACAGGTACTTACCAAATATGATTGATGTTATTAGATTTTTGTTGACGATTAAGTCTTTAATTTACTTATACTAACACACTCTATGTGTATGTTTTTTCGTAGAGGTCTTTTAATATTGATGAAAGTCGAAAAAAGTATTGTCTTCAATTGGCCGGAAAAAGACACAGAGGGTTTCGAACTATGTTATCAAACAAATATCTTAGGGATGAGAAAAAAAATTTTGTTGAAGCAGAACTTCCACAGTTGTATGCGGACTTGATTACACCTGAAGAATGGGGCACTTTTGTAGCCAAACGAAAAACCAAAAAATTCAATGTAATGTTAATTTGTCATGTCTATTAATTGTATTATATACTTGTTGCATTAGTTTGTTCTGATATGACTTAAACTTGTTTATCCATGAATTGAGCGCCGTTAATCGCAAAAGAGCATCAAAACCCGCGTATCCATACAGAAAAGGGCGTTTGGGATATGCACGCTTACAACAAAAAATGGTAAGTATATATAAATGCTATGATTTTATTAATTGTCTTATTGTGTTATAATTGATTATCTTAGTATTTATCTCAATGTGTAGTTAGAAGAGACGAAAATTGAAGAAACATGACTTCCGGAACATATTTTGTGGAAGGAAGCTCGTGTGGGCAAGGATGAAGTTGTTAGGGAAGATGTTCAGCATGTCTATGACGAATGTGTAAGTATAACATTATGTCTTTAAGTTAATCGAAATTTTATTAAAATATAATTAATTTTTAATCTCCACTAATAATTTTCGATATGTCAATGAATTTCAGGAGACTCTATCTAAATCCTTAACCACAGGTGAGGAGGATTGTAGGAGCATACTTAGTCGAGTACTAAATGTTCTTGAGTATTCCGGTCGGGTGAGGGGTAAAGGATTTGGTGTGACTCCATCTTCCTTGTATAAGCATCCAAAGAGAAAAAATCCTAGCAATCAAGAAGTGATGCAATCGTTGGAGGAATTAAAAGCGCAAGTCCGTGAATTGCAAAAGGATAAAGAGAGATATGAGGCGGAAAAGCGCGGTTCAGAGTTGAAAGATACTAGTGACAAAGCTAGTATCAATTGTCAAAAGAAAATTCCCGAGGTAATTATATATGTTATTATGAAATTAAATTAGCCCATTCATTTTAATTGACATATATACACATTAACAGTAACATATTTATTATTGGTTTAGGACATTTCATCTTGTCAGCTGTATTTATCGTCACCGACTTATCGCATAGTTGGCAAGGGAAAAGTGCATAACACTTTGTGAGATTTACTTCACCATAAACCGCTACCTGATGGATATCTGAAAGTATCGGTTGATATTGCATTAGAGCTGGATGCGTTGCTACTAATACCTGGCGTTGTTTCAGAGACAACATTGTTGCGGGATGCAATAGGATCGTTTGTTGCATGGCCGTCAGACCTCATTTTCATAAATGATGAGGTATGTTGAAAACCATTATGAATCTTTTAGTATTCAAATGTCAATTCTGAACCATTATGAAAATCATTCTGAACCATTACGTACATTTTTTTTACATGGTAATGTTAGACTCCTACAAAACCCGCATCTAAGGATAAAGGGATTTTGCCGCACAACGAGTCTGTTGCATCACAAAAAGAGGTACATTGAAAGTGTTATTCTATGATCCAAATTCAAAAGCTTCATGATTTTCTACTTTACCTAACTTATATGATTTTTAGGTTCCTGCTCAAGTTTCACAACAAGCTAGCAAGAAAAGAGCTCCTACAAAGACCGGGCAGGCAAAAAGAGCTCTTACACCTCGCTTTCGGATGTTTCTTGAAACACTTGTGGCAACATCAGATTTGATGGATGGTGTTATTCGTCAAATAGACATGGACGAAGGTATTTTTGGTTTTCCTCATTCCGAAACAATTGCAAAGAGGACATGGAACAAATTTTTCGGCATCTTGAATTAGGCATCGGTGTTATGCATTCATACATCTGGTACTCCGATCAATCTATTATTTAATTAGTTGAACAATTTATTTACACATTTCAATGAAAATAGTCTAATGTTTATTATGTTTTTTTAAGGTGCTTGTATGACAAATTGATGCGCGGGAATCAATTGTCAAACAGATTTTATTTCTTGTCTTGCGCCCGTGTTAATGCACCGGCAATTGCTATTGATCCAAATTCAGTAAGAGATCACTTACTCGAGAGATTTATGGCCAGCAGTACGGAAAGTTTGTATCTTTTACCGTATAATACTGGAAACGGGTAAGATTTTCATTTTAATCTTTGTATCTTTTGCATAGAAATTATCCATTTAAACTTTTGTTATATTTTACAGTGGACACTGGTTGTTGGTTGCTATTAATCCTACAAGAGAAGTGGTGTATTATCTGAATTCATTAGATCATGATTGGACAACATATCAGAATATGAAGGATTTGGTTGATACGTAAGTGAGATTGTTCTAAATATTCGTGTGTATTTGTATATTTAATTATTTATGTGAGATTGTTCTAAATTTACGTTTTTCTTTTATAGAACAATACTAGTATACCGAGCACAAAGAGAAGCTCGAGTATCACGGTTTAAAGCAAACAACATTACATGGATCAAAGTGGAGGTATATTAATTTTCACAATGTTGCTTATAATAGTGATGCTACTTGATAACACAAGACAACTATATATTAATTCTTATTTGTTTTTCTATGTGTAGTGTCCTCGTCAGCATAATGGTATAGACTGCGGTTATTTCGTTTTGAGGTTTATGAGAGAAATCCTTCATTTGGATCGATTAGAGATTCCCATCACGATATGGATTTATAACTTAGGATTTATTTTAATACTTATCGGATATTTCATATAATTTATTATTTTAAACTAAATCATGCATATTGTGTTTTGTTATGTAGTACTTTGATGAATACACGTGTGCTCATTACATGAAAGATAAATTGGAAGAAATCAAGGAGGAATTGTGTGAATACCTTATTGAGAAAAGAATCATATAAGGTATGGAAGTTGGTGTGTAGTTATGGAGTGTAATTGTATAGTTTTGGAAGTTGTTGTATATTAGGGGATCTTTAGAAGTTAAAGGATTAGAATGGTTTAATTATGTGAATGGTTTATGGATTAGAATAGTTTAATTATGTGAATGGTTTATGTTAATGGTTTATGGATTAGAATGGTTTAATTATGGAAATGGTTTATGTGAATGGTTTATGGATTAGAATGGTTTAATTATTATGTGAATGGTTTATGGATTAGAATGTTTTAATTATGGAAATGGTTAATAGAAATGGCCTCAAATGTGAATCATGAATTAGAATGGTTTATGTGATTTATAAGGATTAGAAATGGTTAATGGAAATGACTTAAAATGTGAAGGAAAATATACAGGTTTCGACATGTTTCTGCATAAAAAAGAAGGAAAATGTTATTTTTTAAAAAAATCATTAAAAAAATCGTGAAGAAAAGAAAGCGCTTTTAAGAAAAAGCGCTGCCTATAGTGAAAATAAAAAATAAAAAAGAAAGGGCTTTCAATTAAAAGCGCTGCCTTAAAGTGAAAATAAAAAAGAAAGCGCTTTCAATTAAAAGCGCTGCCTTAAAGTGAAAATAAAAAAAAAATTAGACAGCGCTGTCTAAAGGGGGAAAATAGAAAGCGCTTTTCCTGAGAAAGCGCTGCCTAAAGGTGAAAATAAAAAATATATTAGACAGCGCTGTCTAAAGGGGGACAATAGAAAGCGCTTTTTCCTGAGAAAGCGCTGTCTAAAGATGCCAATATAAAGCATAAAAGGATAGAAAAAGCGCTGCTAAAGGCCCACTTTTGAAAGCGCTTTTTCAGTTAGAAGCGTTGCTAAAGGCCAACTTTAGAACGCGCTTTTAAAGGTAAAGCGCTGCCTTAGGCAGCGCTTTTAAGCGCTGTTAAAGGCCAAAAAAAGCGATGTCTTTTCCTTTCTTTGGCGTAATGTTTCATAAAAGAACAAAAACTAACACTCGATCCAACGTCGAGTCTTTTTCCCAAATTAAATGCAACATCGAGAATCTCCCCCGACACATGCAAACTTTTTTTATAAATCAAACTTGCAACACTTGATACAACATCAAGTTGTTCCTTTTAAAGCTTTCGCAATATAATAGAAGAGAATTAGATTTAGACTTTCCCCTTCTCAGGTGTTTGAATATTGTTGTAGAGCTTCATGTTTGAATATTTGTCTTCCGTTTTAAAACACAATAATCAACTAAATTAAGTCAGATCCCTTATAGAACAAAAAGGGTTGATTGGGTATTGATCTTCTCCTTCTCGATTATTTGGATACTGTTGCAGTGTTCCTTGTATAAATATCGTCTTTCGTTAATGAACTTTGACCTTATTCACCACATAGTTTCATAATACTCCCTCCGTCTCATAAAAAATGTTTCATTTGCACTTTTTATATGTCTCAAAATAAATGTCTCTTTAGAATACCAATACAATATTTATTATTTTTTCCACTATTATACCCTTATTTATTAACATTCACGCATTTCAACTACTCCACTAACTATAATAAATAAGGATATTTTAGTAAAACATACTAATTTTATCATTAAAATCAACACATCTAATCATTTTCTTAAGAACTGCGTAGAGCTCAAATAAGACACTTATTAAGAGACGGAGGGAGTAACTCTTGAAAGAGAGTAATTAGGGCTTAGGCCTATTCCATCCCAGGAATTTGAATACTGTTATAGAGCTCCCTATTTAGATGCCCATCTTCCTCAAAGCAACTTAACCAATCAACTTTTTGCCCGCCCTTGTACGACTGTTAAAACATTTTTAGAAACGAGTATGCTTTATCCATATTAATGTGAAACAAACAAAGACTTCTGTCTCCAAGAGCGAGCAGCAAGTAAAGGTTTAATCACTCGATATATTTAAAGGATTACTTCTTAAAAGCAATTGACCCAGTAGTTCTTAGTAGAACTACGTAGCCTTGAGTTCTTCATATTACCTGAAGATACGTAGGAGCAAGATTTTAAAATCTTGTTAGGCACACCTTTAGTAAAAAAACGTTCATCCCTTTAATAAAACACCCCTTTAATAAAAAATGTTCTTCTTTCCTTTCTTTCTTTCTCTTTCTCACTCAATAAGTAGAAGATCGCAAACTAATATCACGCTAACACTCTAACACGAAACTAACTAAATGGGTCTCGTTGAATACAAAGGATGTGAGGGGTGTTAATACCTTCCCCTTGCATAACTGACTCCCAAACCCGATTTGGTTGCGACGATCATTTCTTTTTGTTTTTTGTGGGTTTTATTGATATTTTTGCTTTCCCTCTTTAAGAATAAATAAAGTTCGGCGGCGACTCTGTTTTGTTTACATCTCAAGTGTTCCTTACGCCCAGGTATTTTTCGCACCGCGACAGTTACACCTGCATTCCTTCAACATCTAGAGGCCAATTTTCGAGTTGGTAGCCGGTTACCCAGAATCAGGTAACCGGTTACACCCGTGTTGTAACCTCAATAACCCCACCATAACACCTCAAAAACGGTTTCTTTTCCAGCCCTCATTGCAATTCCATTTCACAATTCCAATTCAAATAATAATACATATAACATTCAATTAACATCACACGAAATAATGTAACAACAACTAGTAGCATTCCTATTTTGAACCAAGCATTCCTACACTAACATTCATTAATACTTGAACTACACTTACTCATTCTAATCCTAACATAAAGCCAAGCTAAATTCCATAACAATCCATGCATTCAACACTTCAATAAAAATTCCAACTAACAATTTAACAGCTCACTAACACTGTTAACTCTTGCAACCAATTTCTTCATGAAATCCATTAACACTAATTGTTGCCCTAACCTCTAACAGATCTTCCCGAAAAAACTAACCAAAACAGTTGGGAAATTCATATATATAAACTCACCAATCTCTTCAATCTCATGGGAACCATTCATTTTCTACAAAACTAGATTCATTCTCACTACAAATTCAAAATTCACTCTCTCAATTCATCTTCTCCAATCTCTTTCACCTCACCAAAGCTCTCTACCACCATAGAAGCAAGCTTCACCTTAAAGCTTGTCACCATTTGATCTAAGCCTCTTACACTCTACACTACTCTCACACTCACATAATCATCAACAACAACAACCAATTCAAAATTCTACATATTATTTTCAAGCAAAATAGGAAGTTAGTTCAGAAGAAGAAGATTGAAGGTTCAAAGTAGCAAACCTTTTATTTTCTTCATCTTCATCATCTTCATATTTCAATAATTTCCAAGACAATCCCCCGTCTTGCAGATCAGTGAATTTTTATTTTGCCTTTGTTTGCTAAATTCTGATACCAAAATATAGCTCTTGATGAGGGGAATCAATGCCCCAAGGTGGAGTGGCTTGATTCCTCTCCTCCTCCATTTAATTTTAGTTTTCATAATTAGGGTTCATAACTTTTCTTCTCCAATTCGACAAATTGTTCAATCTTTGGTAAAAATTGATGAGAGATTAAGAAATAGAATGTTGAAAAGAAGTGGTTTGGTGGTGCTATTTGGTGATTCCGCGCAAACTCCGTCGTCTCCGGTGCGGTGGAGCAAAAACTCTGATGGAGGTGCTCTTGAGAGAGAGATAGCATGAAGTATAATGAGAAGAAGAAGGAAATGTAGTTGCTGAATTTTTTCCTTTCCTTGCATTTTTTCGATTGGGCCTAGTGCCATAAGCCCATGGTGCTTTGCATCCATGTATCCCTGTTTTGCTTAAGATACCTCTACTGAACCCAACAACAATAAATTGTGTTTGGACCTTATCTGTTAGGCCCAGAGCCTCTGTTTCCAGGCTGCACACCCTCTGGTTTTTGCACCCATGCAAAATTAATTGTTATTCCTTTAATTCTGGTTTTTAATTATTTTGTCAATTTTTCTACATTTTTTAATTCATGATAATGCACATTTTAATTCATAATAAATTCATAGAAAATGCAAGAATTTGGTTAATTAGAGTAGATTCATTTTTAGAATTTAATGGAATTTAATCTTGAATTTCTTTAATTCTTCATGAAAATTCATTAGAAATTAAGTTTTAACATGTTTAATTCCAATTTTTAGAGTCTTGTTAATTTCTTACAATTCAATATGCTTAGTGTCTGTTTTGACATGTTCATCCTTTGATTAGTTGATCAAGTTTATTCTTGATTAATTAATTACTTTAGTATTAGCCTTTTAATAATTGGCATGTTTTCCCCCTTGTCACACCCCAATTTAAACCCTGAATAAGCGAATCAATACATTTATCATAACTTTCATATCACATGCATATATAACATGCATTTCATGCCACATAATGCCTAAAATGCCGACCGAAAAAATTTCGAATTTACCGATAGACCAGTCAAAGTGATTCTCAATTGTACGTGAAATTAGCAGGAGAAAAATTTCAAAAACAAGCTTGCAGACATAAGTATTATTAATCTACAGTTTGCATAGTTTAACATGGCGTGCTCGTTTTATTTTTTCGACAATTTTTTTGTCGCATTTTGATGAGCCTGAGCCTTTTAAACGGTCATTTTTTATTTCAAAATTTGATCAAAACCTGTATGTTTCCGAGAAGTTTATTTCGCATTGATCATTTTAGTGCATTCAATTTAATTTTTCGAGCATTTTTGTGCGCAATTTTTATTCATTTTGAGTATTTTTATTTTTAATTTTTGTCAACATGTTCGTAAAAAGTAACTAGATTTATCTATATATTCATTTTATTTTTATTTTGATTATTTTAGAATGTGTGTTTTTATTTGCTTTACTTAGTTTTATCTCATTTTAATCTCAAAAAAATATCAAAAGAACGAATCAGAAAGTGACACGTCATTTTGATTGCATCATAAAGAAAATTGAAGGAAAACTTTGGATCCTCATTGTCAACAATGCACGTACACGCAGCCAACTGTAAAAAGGGGTTGATTTTGCTTTTTAAATCTGAACCAACACGTGATAGAGAGAGTGACCGAAAATCCCTCACAGAAATCAAATAGTTGGCAATTGGAAGAAATAAAAATGTTTCATCCACTCCCTCCACCGTCGACCTTGCTTGATGCCATACCTTCACCACTCTTCTCTAAATCCCCCCCCTCACGTTAATATATCACTCAGTTTTTTCTCCACCATGCATTGAAAAAACACAATCGTCCTTCTTCACTTTGTGAGACCCTCTACCTCAAACAACCATATACTCTGCTTACTCTCATTCCCTGTGTTTCTATTTCACTTGCCGGAATAATCTGCTCGCCTACCACCTTTCGTTCAACCCCTAAGATTCACCATAGTCCACCTCTCAACTACTTTTGTTTCCGTCCAGCCACCCTTCTGAATCGTTAACCACCAATTAACCTCCAAACAACTTACCTTATTCCACCACCACTATTTGAGTCAGACCAACACCACGCACCACCAACTTGACTCACTTCTGAGCACCACACTGCTACAGCCGCCTCCTCCGATTTGTAACACCAATAATATCCCAGCTAGCTTCATTTTTTCAGCTCAACAACAGCATATCAACAAGTTCTGGTTCGACAACTTCACAATAATTTTCAACTCAACATCAACGATAACAAACTCGGGTAACAACATCTTTCATTCATAAGTAGAGATTCGTGTTTCAGTAATATTTTCAATTTTTTGTGTGTATCCGGTATTATATTGTTGTGTTGCTTCCCGGGTTTCGTTTTCATTTCGATTCAATTATGGTGCATATTCATTGTTTTGTGTGCATATCGATTATATTGCTTTGGTGGCTGCTGTGTTTATTTCCGGTTACATAGTTACGACGAATTCGTTTTCGTATCTATGCCATTTTTTACTATTCATTTTTTATGTAACACATTCAAACGATAAATGAATTGTTGATGTTTGTTAATATCATTGTATTTTAAATCAGATTTCAATCCGTGGATTCGACAACCATATGTCGTTATGCCGTCAAATTTTTATCAATATATTGATTTGATTTCTCTGTGTTACGGCTCTTGCATAGGACATTTTGTTTGTTGTCGATACACACAAATCGGCTTTGAGCACATTAAATATGATTTTGCATGCATTTCTTCACTATACACATATTTTAAATGTCAATCGTAAGGTTTATTTCATCTCGGTTTGATGCCGTTTGCTTTACCATTGTGTAGGTTAAGCCTTAGTTTATAATTTTTTATTGTCGAACATTTTAAGTACATTCTCATTTTGTTCCATTTTGCGATGATTAGTTTCATGTTAGCAATTCATTCGATTCATGATAGAATACGACGATAAAACATCGTTACGCTTAAATGAAACGTTAGCCCTACTTTCAATAGCTTTGCACGTCTTTGCGCTATGTCACATTGATTCACATCCTCGCAACATGATCTTGATCCATGCACATTCCACTTTTGTTTTAATTCTTTCGATTCAATTACAATAAACGTGTGTTGTGCATATGTCGTATGTGTCACTATCTCCTATCTTTGGGCTTACTCTTGGGCCTTCTTACAATGAGATATTTTTATTTACTTGTTTGATGGGCTTTGCTTTTTAATTGCTTCATTACTTTCCCCCATTCGACAAAATGTACCCCCATTTCCATGAAGTGTAATAACTTTACCGTTTCCCTAACTCAAGAATAAAATCAACAACTTTCAAGAGAACAAAAATAAATGCTCGATCCAACGTCGAGTAATTTTCTCAAACAAAAACAAACCATTTCAAACCTATCATTTCAAACCAACCCATTTTCATTATCGACTTCAAACCATTTTTCAAACCTTTTTGTAAACGATAATCAAATGCTTGATCCAACGTCAAACCATTTTCCTAAATCAAAATTCAAAAATACTTAATTCTTGAACACTTTTCAATAAACACATTTTTGTCGATTAACAAAAAATAGCTTTCGCTGAAATCGACCAACAAATAAACATTTACTACCCAAAAATATGTAGCCTTGAGTTCTCTATTGCACCTGGAGATACGTAGGAGCGAGATTCAAAGTCTCGTCAGGCACCCTAATAAAAAATAAACCTTTTGGTCTTATTTATTTTTCCTTTCTTAATAACTCGAGAAGCATAACATTTCTAAGCTAACACTAATGTGCACAACTAACCTAATGGTTCTCGTTGAGTACAACATACATGAGGGGTGTTAATACCTTCCCCTTGTGTAATCGACTCCCGAACCCCGATTTAGTTGCAACGACCAAAATCATTGTCGTTCTTTCTTGGGTTTTATCGATATTTCCCCTTTCTCTCTTTTGGAATAAATAAAGTTCGGTGGCAACTCTGTTAAGTTCATCCCACGAGCGTGTGATTGCGCTTCGCAAGGTCGTATTAGTTTTCGAGGTACGAAAAATTAGCGACTCTGGAGGGGACTCTTCCCTAAATGAGTCAAGCCTAGTTAGGTTTTGTTGTGTGTGCCTTTTGATTTCTTTACTTGTATGGTTTTTCTTTATTATTTTATTTTATAATCTTTATATTGTTATATAACCTATTATATGGTTCCATTATGTTGTGGTATTGGATTGAAACTCTGATTGCAAACCTTATGGGAAAGACTCTACCCGAGTCTAGAGTGCAAACGTAAGATAGGATGATTGTTGAGTATGAAGACTCTCGAGGTGAACACCTTGTAAGGGTCGACACGAGAACCTCACTTAGAGTAGATCCTTTTGAAAGTGTTGTCACCCGACAAGTATTTGTTGTAAGCTTCAATTTTTCAAAGGGGTCCATAAATCTAAGGACCTTTTAAAACATTGAACCTGTTAGACAACTAGGAATAATGGCTGCGTAGTAAGGATTCCCGAGGTGAATACCTCGTAAGGATCGATATGAAAACCTCGCTCAAAATAGATTTGCTTGAAGGAGTTGACGCCCGAAAAGTATTTTCCGTAAGAGGCAAAAATTCTTGCAAATCCATGACTCGGGGAACCATGTCTAGAACCGAATTTGATGGTTGCATAGTGCAGATTCCCGATGTGGATACCTCGTAAGGGTCGGTACGAAAACCTTACCTAGAATAGATTCCCTTGAAGGAATTGACGACCGGTAAGTATTTGTCATAAGAGGCAAACATTTTTATGGATCCATGACTCTGGGGTCCTCTGTGAAAACCCTAGATCATACCTGGTGAGAACCCTTTGGTGAAAGCAATTAGATTCATCCATACCTCAAACCTTTGAACTCGTATACTAAAAAAACAAAAACAAAAAATACATGACATCTTATTGCATCCATTCCATTGCATATGCACCCATACATGCATACATGCATTTTCAAACAAGTTCTCATTTTGTCTCTCTTCTGCCAGTTTCCACACTGAATCTTTAGCACTGACACAATACTTGAGCCGACGCTCGTCAAAGGATGGATGATCAAGAACAAGAGAATGTCAGATTTAGATTTGAGCTTGACGACCTTTGAGGGAATGTAAGCCGGATCATGGAGATGCTTCAGGCTATGACAACTATGAGCGAGCCTCCTCAGGTTACTATCATCCCAGAGATTTTGGGTCCTGCTTTTGAGCCCTAGCCTTCAAGAACGGTGCCTTCTATATGGCCACTATTTGGGATACCTCATGACTATACACCTCAAGTAGAGGGAATCCCAGGTTTAGTATAATCGACTCAACACGTAACACCTCTGCCATTTGCTACCGAGACACACCCAGTTGTTCATACCATGGGGCAACCTGTATGAAATCGTCAATTGGAAATGATGATATGAGAGATGCAGAGATAAAAGGTGTGAAATAAAGATGCCAAGGTCTTGAGAAGAGACTAAGAGCCATGGAAGGAGATTAAGTCTTTGGTGATGCTGCCAAAGAAATATGCCTGGTGTCAAGTCTGGTAATCCCTGCTAATTTCAAAACACCAGACTTTGACAAATATAAGGGTCACTTTTTCCTTAAGAGCCATATTATAATGTACTATCACAAGATGGACGCACATATTGATGATGATAAATTGATGATACATTGCTTTCAAGACAGCCTGAGTGGTGCCTCTTCCAAATGGTATCTGAGCTTTGACCAGAGCAGAATTTGTTGCTTCCAAGATTTTTCTGATGCCTTCATCAAGCATTACAAATACAATATGGATATGGCTCCAAATAGAAGGTAGATGCAGAACATGTCCCAAAAGGACAAGGATTTTTTTAAGGAATATACGTAGAGATTGAGGGAATTGGCCTCTCAGGTTGAACCCTATCTGGCTGAGAAGGAGCTTGTTGAACTATTCATGGATATTATACAACCTGCCTTATATGAGAAGATGGTAGGAAGTACATCCCTAGGTTTCTCTGAACTCGTTGATATAGGAGCTAGGATTGAACACGGCTTGAGAAACGATAAAATTGCATCTGTTTCCAGTACCTCCAACAATACAAAGAAGATCCAGGGATGTTTCCAAAAGAAAAATAAGAAGGTGAAGCAAATGTTGTGTCTGGTAGTCACAGAAGAAACTAGTAAAGAAGAAAACATCAGTAACCTTTTTCCTATCAGCAGCAAACTTAACTTGCACAATACGCTCAACAACCGTATGTGGTCGCTGTAGCACCAACCTACAACCAACAAGCAGCCCATCCTGCTTACCCAGTCTATCTGCAACCTTTTGCACCAGGGTATCAGCCAAATCAAGTAGCACCTCCACATCAACAAGCTAGAATATGAGATAATGGGGGTAGAACCAACTTCAATCCAATACCCATGACCTACACTGAGCTTTATCCTTCCTTGCTGAAAAAGGAACTACTGGTTCTGAGACATTTGGGTCCTTCGCCTGATGCTATACCTCCAAGGTACAACCCAAATGCTCATTATACTTTTCTTGAGGGTGCTTCTGGACATGATTTAGAAGGTATTTATGCTTTAAAGTATAGGGTGCGAGAGTTGATTAACAGTAATATTTTATATTTCAAAGATGTGAGTCCGAATGTTGGAAATAACCCTCTTCTAGTGCATGGAGAGTGAAGCATGAATCAAGTTTGAGAAGTCATTTCCCTAAAGTCTGTGGATCAGAAGAGAAAGTAAATTCCCTAAAGCTGGCAATCATTTGGCTATTTCAGCATTCCATTTGTAATTTCTTTGCATGTTGGATGTTTATTTGCTTTTAAGCATTATTGTATTCTTTTAAATGGTAATATTATTGAAGTGATTATGCATTTTCTGAATCAATTATGTTGTATTCACTCATTTTCCATTTATGTCAAAAACAAAAATATATATCCCATTTCATTTATCTTTATCAAACTGTTGTTTAAGAAATGATTGTAGGGAGAATGATGAAAACGAAATACCCATAATTATTGATGGTATGCTTTCAATTAAAACTTTGCTGATGACGTAAGGTATTATTTCAATCCCCAAATAGCGAGGAGATAAGGAGTTAATCCTTAGTCAACCACTTTGGATATAGAAGTTGGTGTTTCTCTTGGAATTAAAACCCTTAATCTTAACCATGGTCATGGTAGTTTGTTCAGTTAATTTGACTTTTTATTTAAATTGCAAGAGAAAAACACCCTCCAAAGAGGTTCAACCACATGTTACCCTTCGCACACACTTGAAGTGTCAAAGATGTCGTGAAAAAAGCCAAGAGAAATTATAGTGGTTGTTTCTTAATAACATGGCAGTCAAAATCTTTCAAAAAATCGAAGAAAAAAAAAAGAAAATCCTGCTAAGTCGAATACCACAAAAAATGACTTAAGCAAAAATCAGGGCATCCTGGTGGACCAAAAGCTTCAAAGAAGCAGTCCAGGAAAAATTAGCTAGGGATAAAAATCAATCAAAGAGGTCATTAAATCCTTAACAAAAACAAAGAGAATAAAAATAAGGTGACTGTCATTTCAAGTAAATCTCATCTTTAATCATCATCTTTATCCTTACACTATCAAACTCTCTTGAAATTTGGATGTGTATGTTGAATTAACTGAACGTAGGACTCAAGATCATCAAGAAGAAGGGTTGGGTTAAAAATAAAATTTTGAGCCATATATCCTTTTGTTCAAAAAATGTGAACCATGCCATGTTACATCCCTCAAAAGACCTAATTGAGGAAAGGTTTATTTCGAAAGCATACCGATCAGTGCATTTTAATGCACATTCTCTTATGTTTGTACTTAGGAATTCCTACAGTTTATTTGAGTGTTTTTACTATTTTAATGTGTTTTCATATTTAAGTTTATTTTTACCTTTATTTTATTTTCGCAACTTATTTTCAGCATTAACACTTATTTGATACCTTTTAATGCGCATGTCATAACTTGAGCTACAGGATGTCGTTTTGCGCGTTCTACTAGTCGATGGAAAGCTATGACAGAGAGCTACAAGTTTTATGTTGAAGCCAAGATCTGATTCGGAGTGAAAGATGGTCAAATAAGTCGTTGAAGTCAGAACCCGAATTCTGACTTTAGACAATAATTTGTTTCGGGTCGTTTTATGGGTCTGGTTTATGTTTCCGACCCAGTTTTAGTTAGTAGTGAAAAACCTTTTTTGGTTTATAAGGTTTTCAGCCGCGATACAGTAAGAGGATATATTTATTATTCACGATTTGTCTTTGCTTTTTACGTATTTCATGGAGAAGTAAACTCTTTGAGTTGATCTGTTGTGACCGTATCTCCGTTCACTTTGAGGTTAATATATTTTCCAAGTAATTTCAATTCCCTTTTCAATTCTATCTATAATCCTGCTTGCTTAATTCAGTTGTCGTTGTTTACTTAATTCAATTGCATATTTTATAGAATAAGATTGAATTAATTCGATTGATGTATGTTTTGTTAATCGTAACCGCGTTTGCTTAATTCGTGTTTGCTTTATCTGTTTGCTTAATTCGGATTTTGGAACATAAATCATATAGTAATTCAATCACACTCTCTATTGTTACTATGATCGAAAGAGAATGAAATCCGCTTAGGGCTTGGTAATTATATGATCAATGATAAGTAGGAGAACGAACATCAGATTAACTTATTTTATAATCACTTATTTTTAATCACTTTTTCTCATAGCTTTTTGAAACCTAATTCGAAACCCCCCAATCATTTTCAGTTGGTTAAATTCTCAACAAGAATCCTTGTGATACGACATCTGAGTGTCGCTTCCCAATACTAATTTTCTTAAAATTACTCGTTTTTTGTCTGTGCGCGACAGCGAACCAAATTGGCGCTATTGTCGGGGATTCTTGTCGTTTTTTACCGTTAATTGAGTCATAGGTGTCGATTAGTTTGTTTTGAACTTTCATTTTTCTGTTTTACCTTTTTCGCGTCCGGACGCCCCGTCTCACGCCCGAACTAGTAAAAAAATCGATTTTTAGGAAAATCGTCTCAGATTTGTCCGATTCTTGGTCGATTCATTAAAAAAAATTAGGGATCAAAAGCCTATATTTAGGAACTAAATAGTGGAAGTCAGCCTAAAAATCTAAAATTCATCATTTTTTCTATTTTTTATGAATTTGTTACTGTTTTCATAGTTTCAGAAGAATTCGAAAAAAATTCAAAAAAAATTATTTAGCTTAATTAGATTAGATTTCGTGTTTTTGTATTTTTTTTTTAAATTTTATTTTAATCGTTTTGTTTAGTGTTTCCCATCTATTTTGTTGTTTAGGGACATTGTCGGTATTTTATTAGCTGTTACTGCATTGCTTGTTTGATTTTGATCTTAATCTTGATCTTGTGTTTTCTCATTCTTTGGGTGATTCTTATTTTGAGTTTATCATGGCTGATCAAAGAACTCTGAGAGAAGTGTCTGCACTTATGAATTATAATGCTTTATTTATTGAATATCCTGATGTTGATGTACCTTTTGAATTCAAATATGGTTTAATACACTTGTTGCCAAGGTTTAATGGTCTTGCAGGTGAGGATCCACATAAGCATATGAAGGAATTAGAAGTTGTGTGCTCTACACCTTCCGAACCTTCACTAGAGGACCTTGTCAACCAAATGGCTACAAATAATATCAAGTTTCAACAACAAATAGATTCTAATTTTCAGACTTTGGAAATACAGATTGGACAACTTGCCACTTTAATGAATGTCATGCAACAAGCTCAAGGATCAAACCAACAGCCCTTGGAAGAGCATTCTATTTTTCAAATAGAGTTGTCTTCTGAAACTGTTGATGATACTTGTACTGATTTGTTTGCAGCTGATTTTTCATCATTGTCTGATTTTGATGATGTTTACACTTGTGATGTTTGTACTGACACTAAAATTTGCTCTGTTTGTGCTGAAATTGAGGTTGCCTTGCAAGTTGATATTCTCACTGTATATGAGGTTGCAAATGAAGTTGTTCATGTAGATGAAGCTCTCGACACCCCGGCTTCCTGGACCAAACCATCCATCGAGAAATCACCCTCCTTAGAGCTGAAACCACTTCCTAATAATTTATTTGAAATTGTGCAGGAATAGAAATCATTGCAGGAACATAAGAAGGGTATTGGATGAACCTTGGTTAGCATTCTTGAGTGTAGGTAACCCCAAAAGCGATTTAATTGGATAGACCACACTTCCACTTTTCTAGGATCATTTTTTGATCCCGGAATACAAAGCGAAAGCGAGAGCACTAATAATAACTTCAAAATTCACCGCATTAAAAAGAGCCCCACATTGATGGAAGAGGAAAGCGTAAAAGATATCTCTTTAGGAAAGGCTGCTTATGTGATCACCTATCCACCTTGACTACTTGTCATACCCCAGATTTTGACCACTAAGATTTCCCATCATTGTGCAAGTCATCATCACAATATGGATGAACCATCATGCCTCATCAGTCTCCCCAAAGATGGGTGAGCATTCACTACAAACAGGAATTAGGGTTTCAAGCCCTCTCTGAGCCTTAGACAAAGGATCAATCAAGAAATAACATGATCTTCAACTTGTCTAACCTGTCAAACACCCCCAAAGAATCAAGAGGACTCCCACATCAGGGATTAAGCACAAGGCTGCAACATTCCGAGTGGATCAAGCCTCAAGATCAACAGTGTCACCAAATTAGGGTTTTGGTCGACCAGGGCCTCCAGATGGAAATTTTCATCTGGGCATGAGCCATTGCTTCAAAGCACAAACTAAGATACTCCATGGAACCTCCTGGACCCAATCAGCAAGTAAATTTAGCCTCAGGGGATGCATTCATTAAAAATCAGGAATTAGGGTTTCTTGACCTAATTCACCCCTAAGTTGACTTTTGGGACAAATCATGAGCCAAGACCTCAAGACATGGTTTGAGGGTCTCCAATACACTACATTGATCCATTTGCAACAATGGATTGATCTAAGAAGCTTGATCTATAAGTTTCAATTTCATCAGGACCACAATTAGGGTTTTGAGGGAAAAGTCAACTGTATCTTTGACTTTTGACCCAGACATGCTCCCAAACCCTAGGACATGATTCAATACACCCTATAACACCTATGAAATCAATCCATCAAGTTTGATTTAGGTCAAGGACTTGATTTCATAGAGGATCGCACAGTTTGGAGTTCATTTGACAAAAAGTCAACTGTGCCCAAAAGTCAAAGTTTGACTTTTTGATTTTTTTTATCAATTATGGTTCCCTAACCCTAAAATGATGTTAATGTGTGATTTGAATCAACATTCATCAATAAAAATCAAAGAAAGTAGGATAACTTGTAAAAGGGGTAACCATAAAAAACTTAGAAATTTTCTAAGTTATGAAATAAAGTGGCTTAGGTACCAACTTCCAAGGATCATAACTTGAGATCCAAGCAACCATTTTGGCTAATCCAAAGATGGATTTGTAGCTCTCATGGCATACTTTAAAAGTGTCAACTACACCTCATTCCAATTCCTCATAGATTTCAAGTTATGATTGGACCAAAATGCCAAAAACATGAAAATGCATCATTTTTCAACACTTAGACAAAACTCTGTCCAAGACAGATTTTGTTGAAAACACCAAAACTTGTGAGGTTTTTTCACATAGTTGGATGTGGAATCAATTCCAAAGGTAAACATCAATATTGTTGCATATGTTGCTAAGAATTCAAAGAGCTTATTAGCATGAATTGATTCAACTTGAGCCAAGAGAAATCCATGCCCAAAGTCATGTTGCTGCAACTGTTTGGAAAAATCAGTGCACTTTTGCTTGCTTTACACGATTTCTGGTTCAAGACCAATGATCCCTATGCTATAGTCATCTAATCTGATCCTAATCCAAATGATCCAACTTGCAAAGCTGAGTCCAAAAGCCAAAGGATCTTCCAACTTGAGATCAATGCATTTTGGCATATTATGCCTTGAATTCAAGGGCATTAATGTGGAATAGTGCACTTTCAAGATTCTCACTCTCCTCAGTCAAGTTCTCTGATTAAACAACAATAAAAACATCTGAAGAATGTGGATTTGGTCAAGACATAGCCCTGCTCTTGGGAGGGGCTAGGTTGCCTTGCATGAGAAGAAATGCCACCAAGCCAAAGCCATTGAATGTGATCTGATCCAGCAGCCATTCACTATTCCTCCAAGACAAGAGTTGATCACCTATAAATAAAGGTTCCAATTGATCATTCAAATCACCCCAAAGCAGCTTACAACATTGCTTTCTCTCATTCTCTCTTAAGTGCCAAATTTCTTTGTTTTTGAGCAACCACCATCGGGTTTTGAGTTACAGCCTTAAGTAATCCATTCCAATTGCTCAAACACATCACATATGATGTATATGAGGTGTTCAAACACTTAAACCATCTCTGTAACACCTTTAGCTCAAAATCACTCTTCAACCAAGCCATTATGCCTCAATTCTGCAGTTGGATTCCTCCAACTTGATCCAAAGATTTTCAAAGTGTTCCAAGGCTTGAAATCCACTCAACAACATCCATTGAAGCTGTAGGGAACATCAAATCACTTCTGAAACACCATCTGTGCAGAGTTCCATTTCAGCTTGCATCAAGGTAAGCTTCAAAACTCTCATAACATGATCCATGCATATTTCCTCGCATGATACTTTTGCCAATTGCTTGTCATCATATGTTGAGTGTTTCCCCTCAATCAATTGTTGTTTAAAATTCTTATATAGGATTTCCTTGAGTTCATGCCAGTTTTAGGGTTCTTCATGTTTTACCTTGTTATGTTCTGATTCAATCCATTTCAACAAAATTGAATATTGCCATCATGATCCTTGTTAAAAAACGCATGAGTTTGGTGTTTGAATCATGTCAAATGGATGAGAGACGAGTGAGATAGGGTGCTTCATGCACGAGCTCGAGGAAGAAGATGGCCATGGCGCCATTCTTCAGGTTTTCCAACCAAGTTTGCCTTATGTTTTTCATTTGCTATGTATATAATGAATTGACATTGCGCCCTAGTGGAAACACTAGTATGTTTGTGAGTATTGGCAAGCGAGAGGTCAGGGGTTCGAATCCTCCTCGCCCCAGACCTCTTTTTTATCACTTTTTCCTATTTTTTATTTTTTTCATATTATTTTATTATTGATTTGAAAAATTAATTTCTCACTCAATTTTTATCATTTTTTATTGGTTCTTTTTATGAAAAATCACAAAAATAGTAAAATATTTTATTCTACAAAAAAATTAAATTTATATTATTTATTTAATATAGTTGGTATTTTTGTGAATAAATTCATTTTAATTGTTTTTTAAACATTTTAAAATGAATATTCATTTTGGAAATCAAAGCCAAATAAGTTTTAAATCATCTTGTGATTAAAACCTCATTTTTCAAACCTTAACCAAAAATCACAAGTGGTTTATTTAAACTTATTTGTTATTTTTGTCTTTTTTATTAATTTCCTTTGAAAAGTTACTTTTAAAAGATGAAAATTAGGGTTTCTTTGATTTTAATCATACTTAAATATTTAAAAACCTCTTTGGGCCTCTTGGTAGAGTGTAAGACCCAATCCTTTTGTGAAAAATACCTTTTGGGCCTCACATATTGTATAAGTCCCTCTGTATATTTTCAAACGTTCGGCGAGATCGTCGTTTTTTTTAACAAAAAACAACTGGGCTTCTCCTTGAGTTGTAAGTCCCAGCTCTCATTTTAAAACTCTTTGGGCCTCTAATTGAGTGTAAGACCCAATCCCTTTTTAAAACCAAAATATTTTGGGCCTCAGTCATTGTATAAGACCCAAAACATTTTTCAAAAGTCTCGGCGCGATCGCCAGTTCAAAATAATCACTTGGGCCTCTCCTTGAGCTATAAGACCCATTCTTTTTCTTAAAACAAAACACTTTGGGCCTCTCCTTGAGTTGTAAGCCCCATCATTTGTACAAAAACTCTTTGGGCCTCTAATAGAGTGTAAGACCCCAAACCCCTTTGTAAATAAAACCATTTTGGGCCTCACATATTGTGTAAGTCCCTCTGTACGATTTACAAAACAACGGTACAATCACTGTTAA
Organism: Lathyrus tuberosus; assembly: GCA_022829125.1. Classification (NCBI taxonomy): domain Eukaryota; kingdom Viridiplantae; phylum Streptophyta; class Magnoliopsida; order Fabales; family Fabaceae; genus Lathyrus; species Lathyrus tuberosus. The sequence continues at coordinate 3,460,786 of JALAZF010000193.1, forward strand.
AACTTGGGCCTCTCCTTGAGCTGTAAGCCCCAACAATCTTTTCAAAGCACTTTCTCCTTTGATTTTGAATATAATATTGTTATCAAAACCTTTTTTGTTGAACAACTAACCAAACAGCATGGAAGCTCTACAACGGGTAAGTGTTTATCCACTTTCATTTACTGCTTTCATATATATATAACTGTATTGTGGGGCTGTTTCACTGTAAGTTTTCTTTCACATCCTTTTATATACTTGTCATATATCCACAGTGTAATACTAGTATAGTTATTTAGAGTTTTCCCCGGCAACTACGTCTAGAACTAGGTAAAGCCAGTTGGTCACTCTTAAATACAAACAAAACTAGATCCCCCATAGGATTACCAGACACAGTCTTCTCTTCTCTTGGGGTTAAACAATATGGAACAAAGAGAAAGGCAACATTCTCGGTGAACCCTTTCTCAGACTGTCACCCTTAGAAATTGTCAAAGAAACTCTACTCCCCAGAGTTGATCTATTCTCCGTGAATAGCATCTCTTGAGTTTCTTCCAAATTCTCGAACTTTCCTGGAATGATCTCTTCTCTGTGAATTGTATTTCTTGAACATATCTTGGTTTGGGGACCCACAGGCTTCCTAAAAGCATCCCCGCCTCCTCTTGGGCGTTGTACAAGGACCCTTCGGCTTCCTAGAAGTTCTCATGCCTTCTCTTGGGCTTAATACAAGGACCCTAACGACCTCTTAAATGTATAAGATAGAACTTAATCATCCTTTGCTATAGCAGTCTTTCCAGTGTCAAACCTCTGGCCACTTTAGGGTTGATCCTCATCCCTTAAAAGCCCTTACCCTTTCGAGCACCCTACAAAAGATAAAAACTCTTTGACATCCGTAGACTTGGATAGTCTAATCCCCTTGAGTCTCAAAGACATTCGCAAGCTCCTTCTAAACATAGGAAAAAACACCAATCATCCTGGAAAAATCTCCAGCAGAAACCCGGTTTCTCTCATGAGGGCTCTCCCACTTGGACCTGTCTCGGGATCTCAATAATCCCCCGACAGAAGATAGCCTCCTCTTAGGCTTTGTATAATGATCCTTTCCTCAGGAAAGTTAGCCTCCTCTTGGGCTTTGTACAATGATTCTCCCCAACGGAGCTAACCTCTTCAGACTCTCTTGTTGAGTATAAAAGACTCTCTTGTTGAGTCAATAACCATTTTAGCCTCCATCTCGGGCTTCGTACGAGATACTAAATCACTCTCTTGTTGAGTATAAAAGACTTTCTTGTTGAGTCAATAACCTTTTAGCCTCCATCTCAGGCTTCGTACGAGATACTAAAACACTCTCTTGTTGAGTATAAAAGACTCTCTTGTTGAGTCAAACCCTTTTAGCCTCTATCTCGGGCTTCGTACGAGACAGCAAATCACTCTCTTGTTGAGTATAAACGACTCTCTTATTGAGTCAATCTTCCTTTTAGCCTCTATCTCGGGCTTCATATGAGACATCAAATCACTCTCTTATTGAGTATAAAAGACTCTCTTGTTGAGTCAAACCTTTTTAGCCTCCGTCTTAGGCTTCGTATAAGACAAATAAAAGTACTCTCTTGTTGAGTCAGACCTTTTTAGCCTCCGTCTTGGGCTTCGTACAAGACACATATAAAAGCACTCTCTTGTTGAGTCAGTCACTTGTTAGTACTCTCTTGTTGAGTCAACCCTTTTAGCCTCTATCTCGGCCTTCGTACGAGACATATAAATACACTCTCTTGTTGAGTAAGTCAATCGCCTCCTCTTAGGCTTTGTATAGAGAAATCCCCGGTTGAGCCAATCAACCTTTTAACATCAAACTTGTGCTTTAATCAAGGCATACAGTTCCTCTTTAGAGATGACAAGTTCTCTCTCAGTCAAACTTTTAGCCTCTGTCTTGGGCTTTAAACGAGACACCAAAACATCTTTTTCCTCCCTTAGAATAGGAGGAACTACGATCGCTCTGATTTCCCTGTTTCGTTAAACGGGAATACGTAGGCATAAGATTGAAAAATCTTAGCAAGCACACTAATCAAAAACTCAAAATCCAGTACCTCCATCAATCAACCCAAAAGCATCAAATCTAAACAAATTACCAAAAACCTCACAAATAGTCCAGACACTGTGTTTTTAGGCAAAATAACCAAAGAAAGACCCACGATTTTGATAGCATCTGTAAACCAACAGTTTTGACTGTTTAACCTCATTATGCAAGCAGGGTTAATTGGAGACATCTATTTCCCTTCCTTAATCAGCTTCACAGGATAAAAAATGAATCAAACTGTAGTACCAAGACGATCGTGATTCGAAACCACAAAAAAAATCGCGCTACACTACTCGGGTGTGTTCTTTCCTTTCTCTCAACTTTAATAGTTATATCTTTTCATTGAGGACAATGCTTGTTTTAAGTGTGGGGGAGGGAATAATTTATTTTCTTTGTTTTCTTTGTTTTTGTTTTGTTTGTTTTATTTTGTTTTATTTTGTTTTGTTTTGTTTTAGAAGCACTAGGAATTTTTTTTATTTTTTTTGAAAGTTTTAGGCCATAGATTAATTTGAGGTTAGTTGTGGAGACTTGGGAAAAGTTCAAAAGATCGATATCGTTTTAACACCTTAAGTCTCCTGAATATGGAAATCATTTAGAATACTTTTTATGGCATAGCCTTGAGTTCTCATCTTTTAATAACTCTTGAGTAGTTTATCTTAGCAGTCAGCACCATCTCACACACGCTCTACGTAAGAAAGCCGATGAAAATAAGTGAGTGATCCAAGTTTTCATTAAAAAAATAATTTAAAAAATAGGGAATGCACTTTCTAAGTTTGGTGACTCTCACCCGGTCATTTAACCCAACGGTTGTAGAACCTACCAAAACATGATAATAAGACCCGTTTTTAGTTGGTTCAGAGGTATCTGGTGCTGAACTTGGTAGGGTGGATTACGGTCCGATCCCCCGCAACTACAATTGGGTAAGCAAGGGGTTATGCCACTTAATTACCAGAACCCCGTGCAAAAAGGATCAGAGTCACTAACCGGTTGCCTTACTATGAGTATGTAGAGATAACGGGCTTAATGTGATTGCGCTAGAATGAAAGAGAGCAAAACGGAGGATAAGTAAGTTAGGCTTAAGCATAATAACATGATTCTGATGGGTTTGTATAGGAGGGAGGCTTATGACTGCACAATTGCGGATTTGTGTTCTTACGATATCCTTAGTGTGCAAGATTAGTACCTATCGATGCTATCTTAACTGAAGAAGAGTTTGTAGCCTAAAATGAGTATCTAAATGCTGTTGTGGTTCTTGAGTTTTGATTTCTATTATGCTCGGAGTGCAAAAGTTCAAGTGTGGGGGAATTTGATCAGTGCATTTTAATGCACATTCTCTTATGTTTGTACTTAGGAATTCCTACAGTTTATTTGAGTGTTTTTACTATTTTAATGTGTTTTCATATTTAAGTTTGTTTCTACCTTTATTTTATCTTCGCAGCTTATTTTTAGCATTAACACTTATTTGATACCTTTCACTGCGCATGTCATAAATTGAGCTATGGGGTGCCGTTTTGCGCGTTCTACCAGTCGATGGAAAACTATGACAGAGAGCTTATTGAATGCAGAATATGGAAAGTAAGCAAAAATATTTATTTTCAGAAAGAAATCCCTCCGGGATTTATGTCGTGTCCACAGAGATCGGTTCGAGGGAAAGAATGTCGTTCGACAATCTCTCGCGTTTATGAGTCTGGGTTTAAATGGTTCAAAGCATAAAAATGGAAAAATAAATATCAAAACATAAAACAAATTCATTCTTCAGACAGGCAAACTTATCCGGTATGCACATAATCGACTCCTCACAAACTTAAACTTACCGACCAGTTACACTCAACTTACAATACTCCTCAATATCATCCGATATCGTTCACAACACATGTCCATCTCTGGCACACTCAACCATGCTACCCTCATCGGCACTCTCGCCCCCGACTCAAGACACGGAGGCATTAAGTTTCGACACCTATACGGATTGTTAGCTCTAAATCTATCTCTAGCATCCTGAAACTAACAGATAATCATCCCTAATCAAAGTTTGTGAAGTTTATCTCTAACACGACCCAAACCCCGCGCATTTAAGCAAAAATCAAGAACAATCACCAGTAGAGATTTGTAAAGCAAATTTTATATAACGCCATGGGCGACAAATATACATGAGTTTACAGCAAATACATATACACAACCCAACCATAAAGAAAAGCACAAAGAAAAAGAGAAATGAACCAAACATCTCGCGGTTTGTCGGAGCCGATCGACGAGAAATCCACCCCGGTTCATCCGTGTGCAAGCTCCATAGTTGTTTTCTAAACCAATCTACCAAAGAATGAAGTTGGATGGAGTTGGGATCACAAAACCCCAAAACCATCCCTAGAAAAATCTGATTTTCCCCTATTTATAAACTGGAAAAATCGCAAACCGCGCTAAGCGTGGAGGACCGCGTTAAACGCACCTTTAAAAATAGTTAAACCGCCTTATCACCGCGCTAAGTGCGCTCATACCGCGCTTAGCGGGCTACTTGCTGGAATTTGCTCCATCCTTGGGCTAGGAGCGCGCTAAGCGTGCTCGTAGCATGCTTCAAAAAATCCATTTTCTTCCAAAGATGCTCCAAGCTTATTGGTTCAAATGGCACATCTTGGAGCCTTTATTTGCTCATTGCTCCAACAATGCTTTATTACCTACAAAATGAATGGAAAACTATCAATTGTTACACAAACGAACCAAAAAACACAAATATATACTAACCACGTATTTATACACAAAGTGGGGTTTATTCAAACGATATTTGCCAAAAAGTCTTGATAAGTGCAACAAAACATATATACAAAAATAGCTACAATTTGCACTTATCAACTCTCCCCAACTTACATAATTGTTTGTCCTCAAACAAAAATCAAACAACTCAAAGAAACAAACGCAATAACCAAAGAATCACGAATTAACAGGTTTTGAAAAACGGAAACAAATGCAATGGTTCAAATGAAAAACGGTACACACAAAGTAAATACTTACCACTAAACTACAACGATAACATAATCACGAAACAAAAGCAAAATACAAAAATCATGCCAAAAATTCTAAAACAACACAAGTTCAAATGTGAATCACACCTAGCAAAAAAATCATCGGTAGATGAAAAACATAAAATGAGGGATTTTTCACTCACACAACAATCTTTCAAACAAAAGACTAAATTATGCAACCATCCAAAAATCACATTGAACATACAAAGGCAAGAATCACAAGGACTTTCAAGGTTGTAGCGTGCTCGGGTAAACAAACAAGGGGCAATTTCTAAAGGTAATTGAAACAAAAACTTTCCTAAACCTAAGGGAGTGATCAACTCACAAAAGTTCAAACACAAAATTTCAATCAAACTTCTTCCAAAATCTCAAGTGTTACACAAAACACAATACTTATTTAGCACACTTATTTGAACTCTTTTTGTTTCCTTTTTCAAGGATTTTTCTTTTTCTTCTCTTTTTTTTTTCTTTCTCATTGTCATATTTTTCTCTTTTTTTCTTTTCTTTTTCTTTCCTCATAGAATCCAACCAATGAGTAAACAATCATTCTCTTCCCAACTTGAATTCAACCGCACCATCATGTGAATACTCCCTACTTTCTAAGGCAAGGAAAAAATTCATACAACAACACAAAATTGAGGTCCAAGAAAAAACAAAATCCATTCAAAAATAAGTGAACTAAACATTCATAGACAAGCATTAAGTTCAAATAAAACATGGATCAAAAAGCTCAAAGGGGTTACAAATTATCACACGCTCACAAGGTGAATTGACTATTTGGCTAAGTAGTTGTGCTCAAAATGAAACAAAAATGCCTTGATCCTTTTCATGCATTCATATAATCAACACAAACAAAATATTAAGCATAATAAAATCCAGTTAGAACAAGAATGTTGAAACTCCATGCATATATGAATAATAGAAGGCTTCCTCACAAAAAGGGTGGGAACTAAAGTGATTCACAACAAGAACAAGTATACAAAAGAATGAATGGCATGGAAGTTTGTAAAAAGCCAAAGTATCATGAATATGCTAAAGTCAAGAAAGCGATAAACACATACCTTGAACGTGTACAAAACTTAACAATATCATTACCACGCATTCGCAAGTTGAAACACTCAAAATCGGAAAATCACCTAATGCGACTTCAAGCAATCGGGCCAAAATTTTGAGTCCAAACAATCAACAAAAGAATTAGAGAAATTACTAATAATTACTAATATATAAGGCCTTGGTGGAAGTGGGAAGAAGGGGGAACCAAGTGAACAATTAAAAGAATTCACTGGCTCAGCACAACAGGGCTCGCGAAGCGCGCAGGCCCGCGCTAAGTGCGCTACACCAGAACCAGAAAAACCAGTACAGCAACAAGGTTCTGGTGTAGGCCTCCACTTAACACCTACACAATCTCATATACAAAAATTGGTCTACAACTTGTTTAATTCATTTTCACCACACTAGCTACACTATAATGAAAAAGTAATAACGAAACAAAAAAATGATAAAACATGCTTGTTTTACGTCGTAAGCTCGACGCCTATTATTTATACACACTTCTCCAAGTTGCCTCTTTACACGGTTAGTGCTCACCGACGATGAAACCTAACTAAACACTTAGCAAACGTGAAGAGAAACAAACATATACACTATATTCACAATTATGCAAAACATGTAAAATTCACAAATATGGTAAACATATACAAGTATCAATATAAACAAGTGAAAATAGACAATATATACGATATCTACAAAACTCAAAAACAAAGAAACTATCGCAATGCGATTCAACATCAAAACCGATCCCCGGCAACGACGCCATTTTGTTGAATGCAGAATAGGGCAAGTAAGCAAAAATATTTATTTTCGGAAAGAATTCCCTCCGGGATTTATGTCGTGTCCACAGAGATCGGTTCGGGGGAAAGAATGTCGTTCGACAATCTCTCGCGTTTATGAGTTTGGTTTTAAATGGTTCAAAGCATAAAAACGGAAAAATAAATATCAAAACATAAAACAAATTCATTCTTCAGACAGACAAACTTATCCGGCATGCACATAATCGACTCCTCACAAACTTAAACTTACCGACCAGTTACACTCAACTTACAATACTCCTCAATATCACCTGGTATCGTTCACAACACATGTCCATCTCTGGCACACTCAACCATGCTACCCTCATCGGCACTCTCACACCCGACTCAAGACACGGAGGCATTAAGTTTCGACACCCATACGGATTGTTAGCTCTAAATCTATCTCTAGCATCCAGAAACTAACCGATAATCATCCCTAATCAAAGTTTGTGAAGTTTATCTCTAACATGACCCAAACCCCGCGCATTTAAGCAAAAACCAAGAACAATCACTAATAGAGATTTGTAAAGCAAATTTCATATAACGCCATGGGCGACAAATATACATGAGTTTACAGAAAATACAAATACACAACCCAACCATAAAGAAGAACAAAAAGAAAAAGAGAAATGAACCAAACATCTCGCGGTTTGTCAGAGCCGATCGACGAGAAATCAACCCTGGTTCATCCGTGTGCAAGCTCCATAGTTGTTTTCTAAACTAATCTACCAAAGAATGAAGTTGGATGGAGTTGGGATCACAAAACCCCAAAACCATCCCTAGAAAAATCTGATTTTCCCCTATTTATAAACTGGAAAAATCGCAGACCACGCTAAGCGCGGAGGACCGCGCTAAGCGCGCCCTTAAAAATAGTTAAATGCTTTATCACCGCGCTAAGCGCGCTCATACTGCGCTAAGCGGGCTACTAGCTGGAATTTGCTCTATCCATGGGCTAGGAGCGCGCTAAGCGCGCTCGTAGCATGCTTCAAAAAATCCATTTTCTTCCAAAGATGCTCCAAGCTTATTGGTTCAAATGGCACATCTTGGAGCCTTTATTTGCTCATTGCTCCAACAATGCTTTATTACCTACAAAATGAATGGAAAACTATCAATTGTTACACAAACGAACCAAAAAACACAAATATATACTAACCACGTATTTATAGACAAAGTGGGGTTTATTCAAACGATATTTACCAAAAAGTCTTGATAAGTGCAACAAAACATATATACAAAAATAGCTACAATTTGCACTTATTAGAGCTACAAGTTTTATGTTGAAGCCAAGAGTTGGTCAAATAAGTCGTTGAAGTCAGAACCCAAATTCTAACTTTAGAAAATAATTTGTTTCGGGTCGTTTTATGGGCCTGGTTTATGTTTCTGACCCAGTTTTAGTTAGTAGTGAAAAATCTTATTTGGTTTATAAGGTTTTCAGCCGCGCTACAAGAAGAGGACATATTTATTATTCACGATTTGTCTTTGCTTTTTAGGTATTCCATGGAGAAGTAACTCTTTGAGTTGATCTGCTGTAACCGTATCTCCGTTCACTTTGAGGTTAATATATTTTCCAAGTAATTTCAATTCCCTTTTCAATTCTATCTATAATCATGTTTGCTTAATTCAGTTGTCGTTGTTTGCTTAATTCAATTGCATATTTTATAGAATAGGATTAAATTAATTCGATTGATGTATGTTCTGTTAATAGTAACCACGTTTGCTTAATTCGTGTTTACGTTATCTGTTTGCTTAATTCGGATTTAGGAACATAAATCATATAGTAATTCAATCACGCTTGCTATTGTTACTATGATCGAAACAGAATGAAATCCGCTTAGGGCTTGGTAATTATATGATCAATGATAAGTAGGAGAACGAACATCATATTAACTTATTTTATAATCACTTATTTTTAATCACTTTTTCTCATAGCTTTTTGAAACCTAATTCGAAACCCCCAATCGTTTTCAGTTGGTTAAATTCTCAACAAGAATCCTTGTGATACGACATCCGAGTGTCGCTTCCCAATACTATTTTTCTTAAAATTACTTATTTTTGATTCGTGCGCGACAACAAATCACATACTAAAGCAAGGTTGTGTTAACTTGACTCCAAAACGATATTTGCTGATCATTTATGTTGATCACATCACATTTCACACTGTGAATGGCAAGATCATCATTGAGTTCTGATCATTGACCCATTCACCGTATTTCACCAAGTTGATATCACTAAATGACTGATAGGGGTGGGAATAGGCTGGGCCGAGCTAGGCTTTACCAAGCCTGAACCTGGCCTGCTAAAAAATTCAAAGCCTAAGCCTGACCTATGGCCTATCATAGGCTTATTCTTTTCCTGAGCCTAGCCTTTTCAAAGGCCTGATTGGCCTATTAGCCTACTTAAAAAGCCTATATCATTTGAACATATGTAAATAAGAAATTCAACTGATGTTTAAATAGACTAGAGAATGAAAAGTACAATGACAATAAATGTTTGTTTCCATTGACTTATCTGAACTTACCTAGTAGCATAAATTTTGTGAGATGATTTGTTTGAGAGAACTTATGAAAACACCTTATAACATTATTCATAGGATTTCTTTTAACTTATTTTCATAAATTCTTAAATATAACTAAGTTTTACTTTTGTATTTTGATATAAAGTATAAAATACAATATAAAAACAATAAATTCATTTATATTCAATAAATAGGTCAGTCTAATAGGCTTATAAGGCTTTTTGTATGGCCTGCGGCCTAGCCTATTTAACTAAATAGGCTTATAAAAAAACCTGGCCTGGCCTTGGCCTATGTAGGCTAGGTCGTAGGCCCTGTTAGTTGACCTGGCCTATTCCCACCCCTAACGACTGATTTCAAAATTTGCATTTCCATTGCATTAAAATTGCCATTTTTGAATGAACAATTTTATCTGTAAGCCTTCACTTAACATCAAAGGAATCCCAACAATGTGCATTCAGTTGAGAAACCTGATCATGTGAGAGAAGTCCTATCAGGGGCAAATTTACTTTGAGTGTCGGCCAATCCGAGCTAATCACCCTAAGAGTCAATTAGTCGAGAGCAAATTACTTCAAGACTCAGACTAGGGCAAGCTACCACAAAGAGCTCAATGAGTCCAACCCTTCAAAGATCAATCAATCAGAAGCCTACCATTCTAAGAATTGGATAATCAGAGGTAGAATGTTGCCAGATTCAAACATTGGGGGAAGCCACCTTAAGGTCATATTGTGACAGGCTATTTCCAAGCTCATTTTAAGGTGAACGTCTTGTTGTTGCGGTAAAGCAGCAAGCAAAAGTAAGTATTTTGTTTTATCATCTCCATAGGGATTGGTGCGACATCAAATGCCATTCAACGACCTCTACATTCTTAAGCTTGATTGTATAAGGATGCGAAAATGTAAAATGCATGAATAAATAAAATAAAGTATTTAAGAGACGAGAGAACTTGTCAGGATTGGATTTCATTCACCGATCGAATATACAAATCTACCAATAAGTTGTACAAAACCTAAAACATTCATCAATATCATCACGTATCAATCACATCAATGTTCATGTCTTAAGCGCTGACGAGAGTTATACTCTATTGTTTAATCGATGATCTCTTATGCAATAAACAACACCGAGCATTAAGAATCGATACCCACGGTAAATGTTAGATCTAAATTTATATCTAGAGTTTAGAATCTGATAGATGTTCATCTTAGATATAGATATGAAGAGTATTTCTCAATAGCGGTTCAAATCATAATGTAAAATAAGTAAACAATATGACATCGATATAGATTCATGAAATAGATCGTATATACAAACTTTAACAATAAACTTACATACAGATTGATGTAAATCCAGCTCTGGATCTTCAAGATGCAACCTCTATTGTTGTTTTCTAAGCCTCTGCCTCTAAAGAATGGTATTGATGAAAATGGGTAAAAACGATCCCAAGTTCATAACTAAAAAATCTATGAAGAAATGTATTTATAGTAACTCAAAAAGTGGAATTACGCTAAGCACGAGCAGAGCTTGCTTAGCGCACCCACGAAAAAAGTGGAAAACTGTCATAACTCGCGCTAAGCGTGATAGGGGGCGCTAAGCACGGTCACGAATGCCAAACACCTCTGCCCGGGCCTCTCTAAGCGCGCTAGGACTGCGCTAAGCCATAACAAACCTTTGATTTCCTTCCCAAAATGTTTCATGAAGCTTTTATCTTTGCCTTTAAGTGTCCAATGCTTCAATCATGCAAGGAAACCTACAAAAAGAGATGAAATTTTTCAAGCTAAAAGATATTTATAAGAAACTACAAACTACACAATATATACACAACAATTAAGGTTTTGAAAAGAGATTCAGATGAAATAAGTCAATAAGTGCCACAAAACTACACAAATATTTAACACAATTTGGCACTTATCACGTCTTCAAAGACCGAACAGGCTATGACAAGATAAGTTACAGAGGGGAAAGTCTTCTTCATGCCTTTAAGATACTCCAGCAAACTCGACCATATGTCAGCGAATGTTAAGTTTGAGGCAAGTGTCGGGAAGTCATGTTTGCTCAGTCCATCAATACTCTGAAAGGATCCCCCTTGGCCATTTGTAACTGTCAAGCTTGATAGAATTATATTTTGAATACATCTATTACATTACTTGGTTGAGTATCGGTGTTGAGGAATCATAACATCCATAAAAAGCCTCTAAACTCCCAATCGGCATTTTCATATCATGATCATTCATATATCATGCAAAATCAAATCATGCATAATCCAAAGTGTACTTCGCGTTTATTGACTTAGGACTCGTTGATTTTATTCCTTGACCCGAAGTCCATTTGTTACTGACGTCTTTTAAAGTCCAGTTGTCATTGGAAACCCTTTCTGAAGCCCATTTGTCACTGGCACTCAGTTTTTAATCTAATTGTTATTGGTGTCCCAAATCTAGTAGTCACTGACACTCTTTTTAAAGTCCAATTGTCATTGGCATCTTTTGAAGTCCAGTTTTCACTGGCGTTACCTAAAATCCAATTGTTATTATCATATCTAAAGTCGATTTGTCACTGGCATCATTTTCAAAGACTAGTTTGTTACTAATATCTGTTGTTAAAATCCAATGGTCATTGGTATCTAAAGTCTATATGTCATTGGCACCTTATTTAAAATCCAATTGTTATTGGTATCCTTAAGATCCAGTTGTCACTAGTATCGTTTCAAAGCCCAATTTCATTGGCGTCTCCTAAAGTCCTGTTGTCACTCGTATTATCTTCAAAACTTAGTTGTCACTGGAATCATTCTAAAGTCCATTTGTTATTGGAACTATTTTTTGTAATCCAATTGTTATTGGTATTCAAAGTACAACTGTTATTGGCATAGTTTAAAAACTAATTGTCAGTGGCATCCATTTTAAAATCCAATTGTCATTGGTACTTAAAGTCTAGTTGTTATTGGCATCATTTGGAAGTCCAATTGTTATTGGCATCTTCAAAATCCAATTGTTATTGGTACCCCCAAAATCCAATTGTTACTGATATCAGTTGCAAATTTCAATTGTTATTGGTGTCATCTTTAAAGTCCAATTGTAACTGGCACCCTGTCTTAAAGTCCAATTGTTATTAGAATCCTTGCAAATTCCAATTATTTTTGGCACATTTTAAAGTCTAGTTGTCACTGACATCTATTCTAAAGTCCAATTGTTACTGGCGTCCCCTACAGAGTCCAATTTTCATTAGCCTTCATTCTCAAACATCTTATTGTTATTAGTGTCCTTAAGATCCATCCTTCACTGGTATCCTTTCAAAGTCTAATTTTTATTGGCATTCATTTTTTAAAATCCAATTGTTATTGGTACCTTTAGAAGTACAGTTATTACCGGTCGTCTTCTTTGAAAGTCCAGTTATAACTAGCATCAACCAGTTAGAAGCTGGTTATAACCAATGCTTGTGGTCAAAGTCCAACTTGGTTGGCACATACAAAGAGTTTATTACCCTATTTGTCCTGATGTTTCCTAGAAAGTCATGTATGACTCTTCACTTTAAGGAATTCCCAGAAGTTTGGATGTTTTCTTGTTAGAAGACTCCATTGTTTCTTGTCTTGTTTGAATTCTTTGTCAAGAATATTCAAAGCCTTTTTATGTGGTTGTTTTCTTGTTAGAAAACTCTCGTTTTTTTGTCTTGGATAATTTCTTTATAAAGAATCTCCAAGTTTCTTTTGCGTGGATGAATTTCTTGTAAGAAAGCTATCAAGTTTGTCTTGGTTAAATTCCTTGTTAGGCTTCTTAATTTTGTTTGATTGGATGATTTTCTTGTTAGAAAACTTCAAAACCTTGTGTTGGATGAATTATTTGTTATAAATCTCCAAAATCTTCGATTGGATGAATTTCTTGTCAGAAGTCTCCAAAGTTCTCATATATTCTGAAGTGTCTCTTTGTCATCTCTAACCAATTGACAACCTTCACATTCGAATATTTCCCAGTTTCATTTCTCCCGCACGATTGTTACCCTAGTGAGTCGTCACTCCCATTTTCGTTTCCCGTTGATCATCGCTAGCATATATATCTATCATTCCCCACAAGTGTGTTTGTCATTCTTCATCCATCATGAAACATCAAGCTAGGGTTTATCTCATATTTCCACCGTATCCCTAGCAAAAAAAGGAGTCCTGCATACTTGCATAACATATCATATCATGTCATATGCATTCAGGATCAAAATTCGGATCTTTTTAGTATTTAACTATCTCCCACCTTGTTCATATGAAGATTATCCATCTTCATATTCTCTAGTTGAAGATACTTAAATAGGGGCGGCCATCACACCCTAATTTTGACCCTAAATTAGTGAACCAATACATTTATCATAGCTTTCATATCACCTACATAGTATAACATTCATTTCATGTCGCATAATGTCTAAAATGTCGACCGGAATAAATTTTCGGATTTACAAATAGATTGGTCAAACTGATTCTCAATTGTATGTGAAATTAGCGGGCGAAAAATTTTCAAATTGAGTTTGAAGACGTCAGTATTATTAATCTATGATTCACATATTTTAACATGGCGTGCTCGTTTTATTTTTTCGAAAACTTTTTTCGGTCACATTTTGATCAGCTAGAGCCTTTTAGCTGGTCATTTTTTATTTCAAAATTAGATCAAAACCTGTATGTTTCTGAGAAGTTTATTTCACGCTGATCATTTTGGTGCATTCAATTTAATTTTTCGAGCATTTTTGCATGCATTTTTTTATTCATTTTGAGTCTTTTTGCTTTTTTTTTGTCAACATGTTCGTAAAAAAATAAATAGATTTATTTATATATATTCATTTTATTTTTTATTTCGATTATTTTAGAATGTGTATTTTTATTTGTTTTACTACGTTTTATCTTATTTTATACTAAAAATAATCAAAAGGACGAATAGGAAAATGACATATCATTTTGATAACATCATAAATAAAATTGACCGAAAACTTTGGATCCTAATTGCCAACAATGCACGTACACCCTATCGCTACACGAAAAATACAGAGTCGCCACCAACCTTTAGTTATTTCAAGAGGATAGAGAAAATATCAATAAAACCCCAAAGGTAAAGAAAATGGTCGTCACAACGAAATTCGGGTTCAGAAGACGGTTATGCAAGGGAAAGGTATTGACATCCCTCATATCCGTTGTACTCAACGGTAACCGTTTTGATTTTTCTTTGCGTGGATGGGTGTTATTATCTAGAGGTTACTTGCTAAAGGGGAAAAGGTTTTAAATAAGTGTCTCACTAAGATCTCGCAATCCTATGCCTACATATCCTCATAGTGCAATAAGGAAATCAGGGCTCCATAGTTCGGGGTAGAAAATAAGTGTTTGTTGATTTTTTTTTAGTGAATAATGTTAACGACCGCGTTCTAGCAGTTAAATGTTGCTTGTATGCACGCGCGTGGGAGACTTAAGCGTTGTTTGTATGCTTGCTTCAATTAGGTCTTTTGAGGGGTTGTAACGTGGTCTGGTTCAAGGTTTCAGAATAAAGGATTTATGGCTCAAAATTTATTTTAACCCACCCATTCTCCTTGATGTTATCCAATCTTGCGTTTAGTTAATTTGACTCAAACGTTCACTTTTCAAAAGAGTTTTGAATAGTAGAAGTGATGGTTGAGGTTTTTAGAGTGGCAGTCACCCACCTTTTGTTTTTTTGCTTGTAGCCACACAAATTTGTTCTTGTTGAGGATTTTTCTTTTGATCCTTTCTTTTTTCTTTTTCGCCTTTTGCTTTCCCTAATTTTTGCCTGGACTAATTATTTTGAGTTTGCAGTCCACCGAGATGCCCTAATTTTTGCCTAAGTCACTCGTTTTCAAATTTTCGACTTAACAGACTTTCTTCTCTTTTTTTATTTTATTTTGAATTTCTTGTTTTTTTTTGTGTTTGAACAAATTGTGTGAGATTTGTTCATTTGATTTGTTGAAGGAGTTGCGACTGCCTCATTCCTTTTGTCGATGAGGGGCAATCGTTGTGGATTTATGGTTTTCGACCTTACATGAGGGATAAGGTGTGGTTGATCCTCAGATGGGATACTCGCTTTTAAAAATTTGAACGCACGGTTAAACTAATTGAAGATTACCCTGTCCCTGGTTAAGATTGAAGGTTTTTTCGTACAAAAAGAAACTCCTACTACTTGGCTTAAAGGGGTTGACTAGGGATTATCTTCCTTATATCTCCGGTGTTTCGGGATTCAAAGCAACACCTTACATCATCAACAAGGTTTAATTCAAAAGCATATAACCAGTAGCTTCATGTATTTCGATTTCATCTTTCCCCTTTTGATGTTTGCTCGATCATGAGTTTGATATTGATGAATAAAATATGAGTGAACACGAATGAATTGATTTGAAACGTGCATATTCATTTCATTATTATCATTCGAAAACAAACAAAATTTACAATAGAATATTACATTGACAAACAAGAAAATTACAAATGAAAATGAGTGAACAATCCAATGATCACCGACGTTATTAGCCTTATTTTCTATCCACAGACTGGAATTATTCTGCTTGTAAAAGTTAATGTGATAGTCCCCAAGGAGGTTCTTCTTCATATTCTTCCAACGAATGTAACCTCTTTAGATCTACCCTTGCGCTGGTTATGGAATTGCGATTGTGCCCGCATGCATGGGCATGGAATTGTTCAGTTTGCTCATGCCATTTGGTGTGAACATGATAGCCTTTGAATCGATCAAGTCTTGTAATTTGTATTTGAAACCCTTTTAATTTTGCGTGCCCGGGTGCTTTGAAGTGGAACTCACACCTGGCGTTCACATCATAGCTTGGAGGAAGAGGATTTAGAGGAAGCCTAACCTCCCTTAACTGAACCAATGAGCAATTGAGTAAAAGAGAGAAAAGTCGATCGTATGGCATAGGAACTAGGTCAAACTGTCTCTTTGTCCTCCTTGGTCTTTTCTGGCCTTGTTTAGAATAGGAGTTCGATGCTGATTTGGATATTGATTCTGATTCCGCATTTGGTCTCTCTGACCTGGATGAGAAATAGGCAATTACTGTTGATGGGGAAGCCTTGGAAGTCTGGGTGGTGGATGATACCCGTGAGGCAACTCATGACATGAGGTAGAGCCATGCAGGTGCAAAGGAGTGACCATCTCTATTGCGGTAGCCAATGTTAGAATGCCTTTCTTCCTCAACAATGCTTGCAAGATTACCATAACCAGGCTCATCTGAGTCTTCAGTTTGTTGACCTTCTCCCTCAATAATTCATGGCCTCGTTAAAGTTCGGGTTCGGAAGTTGGTTATGCAAGGGGAATGTATTAGCATTCCTCACATCCATTGTACTCAATGGGAACCATTTTGACAGTTCTTTGTGTGGATGGGTGTTATTATCTAGAGGTTACTTTTTAAAGGGGAAAAGAGTTTTAAATAAGTGTACTCACCAAGATCTCGCAATTTTGTGCCTACGTATCCTCATAGTGTAATAAGGAAATCGGAGCTCCATAGTTCAGGGTAGAAGATAAGTGTTTATTGATTATTTTTAGTGAACAATGTTAATGTTCACATTCTACCAGTTAAACATTACTTGTATTCTCGCACGTGGGAGACTTAAGAATTGTTTGTATTGCGGTAGAACGAAAGCAACAATGTCCTTTGTGAAAAGGTTTTGAAAGGATGCCCTATGGCGAAAAAGAGTATTTGATGAGTTGAAATTGATTTTAGTTTTTGAGAAAAATTGTCTTAATTTGAACTGCACTAAAGTTTATGAATGGAGGCGAATACTTTGAATAGCTAAGGCCTATGTCCCGTACTCAAAGATACTCTAGACAAGGATATGAATAATCCCTTTCATCATTCTTCGTTACTTAAGGCTCGTGGCGCACAATTCGCATCGTTTTGTTAATTGTTTTTTTGGGTTTATCTTCAAAAGTGGTTTTAGTCTTAAGAGAAAAAAGAAAAGAAAAGGAATAAGTCCCAAACGTTGAGGTCTTGATATCCAGTTGGCCTGCAACATTAGTGTGGAAGAAGACTTATCAGTTGTTCGACTTGAATCGCACTAAAATATATGAACGAAAGCAAATACTTTGAATAAATGGGGCCTACGCCCTATACTTAAAGGTACTCTATACAAGGGTAGTAATAATCGCTCTCATCATTCTCCATTGCTTAAGACTCGTGGCACACAATTCGCGTCGAAACTGATAAGTGTTGAGGAACCTTTGTTGTGCTTGAACAGTAATTCAATCTCTAGTCTATCAACAATGTTTTGTCTGACTTGTATTGATTTGAATGTGAAGTCTTGAGATATACAAAGCAGCTCCAGTACAAGAAATTAGTCTTGTTAAGTGATCAAAAGACTTTTGTTCACTTGACTAGACAAAGGGAATAAGCATGTGTCAAAGGATTTAGTTGATCAAATAGGACTTTGATCAAGTTAATCAATTAGGATGAAATCTGTTGCAAATCAGGCACAAGGAAATTCTAGACCTAAATCTTAAGGAAAAATAAAAGTAACATCAAGCTTCTAATTCTAAATGTTAGCCTATCACTAAGGGGAACATGGCATGTTATTAGTCAAAATCCAATTAGAAGGTTAGTCCTAAAAAATTATGGTTAATTTCAAACAATTCAACAATTCTATGAATCATATTATTTATTTTTTCTAAGTATTTTCCAAAAATGTATTTAAAAGTAATAAAAGAAACTAAAACAATTAAGGAAAAAAGTAAAAAAAAAAAACAAAAAAGAAGAAGAAAAAAAACAATCCAAAGAGTAGTGTGCAGCGTACCAAGTAGGTGCAAAGAGTGAATTTGCATGGGCGTGGAAACTCAAGCCCAAAGCCATGAAGTCAACCTGGCTCAGGGGGATACACACGTTGATGGAAAAATTTTACCCCATACCCCTACAATTATACCCATACCCCTACATTTTTAAAAAAATGCCAATTCTATCCCTGCTTATTTTTTATTATTTTATTTTTTTACTTTTTACTGTTCCTGTCAGGCCGTGTCAGAGTTCTGAAAAATTCACCGAATCAAACTCGTCCTGAAACACTTATGATATGACTTCCGGTATGCTTTATTTCACTCCGAAAGACTTTGGATAAGACTTCCGGTTTATTACCAAACATGTACCGGAAGTGTTGCAAAAAGACTTCCGGTTCTTAGACTTACTTATGAGTCTTCCGGAACACTTTCCATCATGTCTTCCAGTTTGCTCGTAGTGTGTACCGGAACACTTTTCCTAAGAGTTCTGGTTTGTTAACTTTGTATACCGGAACTCTTTTTCTGAGACTTCCGGTTTGTTTTCGTAAATCTAACTTTTTAAATTTTTTTTAAAACTTTTTTTATGTAGGTACGGAAATTCCTTCGTAAATATGCAATAAAGACTAGATATGTGTAGATACGTCTGATGTTTTTTCAACTACTCAAAGATTTCGTACACGAGAAGAGGTGATAAGATGGATTAAAGTGATCGGAATCCAAAATAAAGTAACGGTTATTATCACCCGTTCAGATATTGAAACAGGGAAGAGAGGAAGAAGTAACAAATTAATATTTGGTTGTGATAAAGGTGGGGAACACAAGGATACTAATAGTGGTACCCAAAGTGCAACGAAAAAATGTGGATGTCCATTTAAAATCAGGTCGAACAGTCTGTACAACAGCATGGACCACAGGTTTGGGCTCGGAAAAATAGGAGCTTGAAAAACTGGCATAGCAGTCTGACCAACCATAGCAGTAGATGCAATCGGTGGAGAATAGTTGGGTGGCAAACCAAACTCAGGCCAAGTTGAAGATGGCATCTGAACAGGTGGAGGATCAGCACTTGAAACTTCCTGGATGATTCTCCTTTGGGGTTGCTCTCCCCTAGCAATCAAGACTTGAAGCATCTCAGTGATTCTGGACACGCTTGACTTAATGTCGTCGATTTCCATTCGGATCTCAGCATTCTGTACCTCTTGCTCTGACATCCTTCGTCTATAGTTAGCTCTAGTTCGGTATCGGTGTCGAGGAATCAGCTTGACGAATCACATGTGATACTGGAAGATAGAGACAACTAGAGATGAGTCACTGGATAGACAAACGCATGCAATGAACCATGCAAAGATGCAAATGATATGCAATGCGATGCAAACAGGATGCAAAACACATGCAACAGGATCAAAGGTTCTAGATCACAGCAGGGAGTCTGGGTAAAGAGCCAACAACAGGGTGTGTACTAGGGTTCTTGTATCCATAGAATAGGGTTCTAAAAATTTCTCAGAGTCAACGTAAATCTTTCAGATATTATCGGCCTACGTGACTCCTCACGCAGGTTAATAATATTCTCAAGATAAACTCTTCTGAGTGTAGTATTGCGTATCAACCATTTGGGACTACTCCCTCATAGCCATCGCACTACGTCCTAAAAAGGCCAAGTAGGGTGAAGGTAACTACGGTCCTCAGAATCACGGGCTCTCAAATTGGGAAGAGCGACATCAATGCAACTACTCACATCAGCCATCAACAATCCCAAAGGGCCTCAACTGAGCATGGTCATCATATGCCAAACATGTTAGGACTAC
This sequence comes from Lathyrus tuberosus, assembly GCA_022829125.1. NCBI lineage: Eukaryota > Viridiplantae > Streptophyta > Magnoliopsida > Fabales > Fabaceae > Lathyrus > Lathyrus tuberosus. Next base: position 3,480,746 of record JALAZF010000193.1, read on the forward strand.
TCCCAACAGCCGAATATTGATTACACCACAATCCTATCATATGTGTGCTCTCAAGTCCGGGTTAGGACTTATCTCACCACTCAAAGTAACAACCCTGCCAAACAAAAAAAAACCAAGCACAATGAGCATATATACAGATATAAATATGTACAGATATACAAGCAAGCAAACATATAAATAACACAAATGCAAACAAGGCGGGCTTAACCCTCCTAGGGGGATGTCCCCAGTGAATTCGCCATTTTTGTTGCGGTGAGAATCGGATACCAAGCTATTAATTAACTTGAATCACAAGACATGAAATTCACCACCGAGCTTTGATTTATCCAAAGGAAAGGGTAAAGATCGAAAAACCCTAATAAGAGATCTAAGGTTCGGGGGTTGGTTATACCTAGGGAAGGTGTTAGCATCCTAGATATCTGTAGTACTCTACAGGAACCTCTTGTTAGTATTTGTTTTATGTTAAAGTTGCTTGTTAAGGGAAAAGTGCTAAGGTAAAGACTTAAGGATATATACACTAAGTATGCTTGCCAAGACATCGCATCTCGTGCCTACGTATCCTAACGGGAATGGAATCAGAGCATTCGTAGTTCCCCTCAATGGGGTGAGGAACTCTTGACTGTGGTCAAGGTTCCAAGGGAAAGTAGGATCTGACGGAAAGACACCTACGTGGAGTGCGGCGACTCCAAACCTAAGGCTAAGTAAAACGGGGAAGAAGTGTCCACGGGAAAGTAGGGTCTGACAGCAAGACACCTACGTGGAGTGTGGCGACTCCAAACCTAAAGCTAAGTTAAGAGGGAGAAGTTACTTATGACTATGAGGTCAAGAGGGAATCCTATGACTATGAGGTCAAGAGAAGATAAAGAGCTATCTATGACTTTGAGGTCAATAGAGAGACTTTCCTTTGGAAGGAGGGGGAATAACAAGGGATTGAAAGGAAATTAAATTAAATGAACAATATAAGTTCAAGGATTCAAAGATGGTAATCATTAACCAATATATGAAATAAAATTTCAAGTATGAACATGGCAAACATGAATAAGTGAACACATGAGTATGGCAAAGATAAATCCTCAAAGTTTGAAATCAAAGATATGTCAAAGTTATGAGACTTAGCAACAAAGGTCAAGACGCACAGACAACATCCTAACAGAATGACCTTATCCAAGTCAAGGAACAACTCTCAAACAAATATCTCATATGCCACAGAACACTCCAAAGAAAATTCTCAAAGGTCTTGAAGAAAAAGTTGATGATTTTTCACAAAAAGGTCCAAGAATTAAATGTAAGGTCATGCGTATTTTTGTTTTGAAATTTTTATAAATAAACAAGAAAATAAAATGACCATGAGAAATAAATTATGCAAAAATTAAATTAACTAAAGACAGCATGGCAGTCGCCACAATTCCTCATGGCAGGCGCCATGACTTTCTTCATGGCAGGCGCCATTCAACTTCATGGAAGGCGCCATTCAACTCATGGCAGACGCCATTCATTATGGCCAGTGCCATCATTATCATGGCCAGCGCCATATAATCTCATGGCAAGTGCCACTCGCAACATTTCCTTGTTCAATTTTCAATCAAGAATCACGAACCAAGTCCACAACATATCAAACAAAATTGCACATTATGATTTATAATATTTATTCAAGAATCAGACATTAACATGATAACAGTATGATAACAGTATAAAGTAATGATCAAGGTATTTTGAAAACGAAGTAAAAAAAAGTGAGTGTTACCTAGTGGAGATGGTCCACTGCCTCTTCACAAGTACGAGTTCTGGGAAAAAATGGTTGAGCTTCCTTTATTCAAAGTACCAGCTGCTACAAAACTATTTTATATCCCTCCTCTTAGTTGCCCAGTAAAATCACAAAATGCTAGAGCTTTGGATGATACGTGGTGCTGGATGGTGGAAAGTTGGAGCCAAAACTCTTGCAACAATGTTCTTGAAGATTTGCAAGAGTAAGTGAAGGAGAAAATGGGGAGAGTATTCAGCCTATGTTTGGGGTGAATCTGCTGTCTTTTGGAGTGGAGATTATGCCTCTATTTATAGGAAATAAGGAGAGCTTGAGGAATGGTCAGATTGGTACATCTTGCCAAGTTTGCCCTCGTGCAAGTGAGCTGGCTAGGTCAAAAAATCTTCAAGAGCTCTAGTAACTGATCAGGGTAGGGTTTGGTTTGCTTTTGTGTGCTGATGGGATTAGAGCAGAGTCCAAGTTTCAAGGAAAAGAGGAGCCGTGCTTTTGTTGAAAAGTTTCTCTTTCTTCATGATGTCTACTTGCATCAAGTTGATTAAACAATGTTATTTTAAGTGGTTCAGCTTCTGGAAATCGTGGTAGTCGCCATATACACATCATGGCAAGTGCCATTACTTCTTCATGGCAAGCGCCATCACTCATGGCAAGTGGCACCAACATCATGGCAAGTGCCACCAACATCATGGCATGCGTCATCACTCATGGCAAGTGCCACCAACATCATGACAGGTGCCATACATCATCATGGCCAGTGCCACTATATCATGGCCAGTGCCATCACTATCATGGAAAGCGCCATCACATCCCTTCCTTTTTTAATTTTTAAACAACATTCACAATTGCTTTGGTGATCAGAAGTGGTAATGCATCATTATGCACTAAGTGTGAAACTTGCATTTCAAGAAAAGACACCAAACTTCAACCAATCGAAACTCCCAACTCACACCATGGATTGAGGGGTTCTACTACTTTTTGGAAATCTTGAAGAACAAGGAACAACTTTCATGTCCAAAGATTTTTTGTTTGAAGCTTGGAACTAGGTGAAAAATTGAGTCAAAGTTGGATGAAAATTAGGGTGAAAATGATCAAAATTTCACTAAGTCATAAAGGCATATTATCTTCCAAGTCTCATAATTTAAGAACCAAGTCTCTTTTGATGAAGGACCCTCTAATACACTTGATTTCTTGTTGAATAAGACCTCTTGAAAGTATGTGGGCTCATATGGTTGGTGAACCCTTTAAGATATTGCCTGATCACAACAAGGTTCTTCAATGATTCTTCAGGTTGAAACCCTATTTCCACAACTCCTGACCAGATGATCTCTTCTTGATTTCTCTTGACCCAATCTCTTGAGACCATGACATATGGTTGGAGAACCTCATGATTAGCCTCCAAGACCAACTGGTTACCCTTGAGATCGTCAGTTGCCTTCTTTGAACAGATGACATTCACACACCACTCTCAATCAATTAGTGGACACTTGTGATGGTTGTATGGAGCCAAAGAATGTCTTAGGATACCTTGAAACATGTGAGAGTCTGGCTCATTGACTTTTGTTCTCTTTCCTGTGCAAACCCTGGGGTCATACCCTAAATTTTGACCACTAAGATTTCCCATCATTGTGTAAATCATTACCACAATATGGATGAACCATCATGCCTCATCAATCTCCTCAAAGATGGTTGAGCATTCACTATAATCAAAATTAGGGTTTTAAACCCTCTCAGAGCATTTAGACAAAGGATCAATCAAGAATTGACATGATCTTCAACTTGTCTAACCTCTCAAACCTCCACAAAGGATTAAGAGTACTCCCACATCAAGAACCAAGCACAAAGTTGCAACATTCCAAGTGGATTAAGCCTCAAGATCGCCAGTGTCACCAAATTAGGGTTTCGGTCGACCAGGGCCTCCAGATGGAAATTTACCTCTGGGGATGAGCCAATGCTTCAAAGCATAACCTAAGATACTCCATGGGACATCATGGCCCTAATCATCAAGTCAATTTAACCTCAGGGGATGCATTTATCAAAAATCAGGAATTAGGGTTTCTTGACCTAATTCACCCCTAAGTTGACTTTTGGGACAAAGCATGAGCCAAAACCTCAAGACATGATTTGAGGACCTAAAATACACCACTTTTATCCATTTGCAACAATGGATTGATCTAAGAAGCTTGATTCACAAGTTTCAATTTCATCTGGACCACAATTAGGGTTTTGAAGAAAAAAGTCAATTGTGCCTTTGACTTTTGACCAAGACATGCTCCCAAACCTTGGGACATGATTCAATACACCCTATATCACCTATGAAATCCATCTATTAAGTTTGATTTAGGTCAAGGACTTGATTTCATAGGGGATCGCGCAATTTAGATTTCATCTGCTGAAAAAGTCAACTGTACAAAAAGTCAAAGTTTGACTTTTTGATTTTTTTTTTTTGTCAACCAAGGTTCCTTAACCCTAAAATAATGCTAATGTGTGATTGGAATCATCATTCATCAAGAAAAACCAAAGAAAGTGAGATAACTTGTAAAAGGGGTAACCATAAAAAACTTAGAATTTTTCTAAGTTATGAAACAAAGTGGTTAGGGTACCAACTTCCAAGGATCATAACTTGAGATCCAAGCAACCATTTTGGATGGTCCAAATATGGATTTGTAGCTCTCATTGAATACTTTAAAAGTGTCAACTACATCTCATTCCAATTCTTCATGGATTTTTAGTTATGGAGTGATCAAAATGGTTGAAAACATGAAAATCACATTTTTCCAACACTTAGTGAAATTTTCACTAAGTCAAAATCTGCCTTACTTTTTCCAAAATGTAGGGACATTTTTCACCTTGATCCAAGTCAAACTAGGTCTTGGGTTGGACATCAAAGTTAAAATATGCCATGAGGGCTTTTTAACAAGTACCATATCATCTCCAAATTCCATTTAAGCAAGGAGATACAACCCTTGAAACATGGCATCATGAACTGATTTTTCCAAGACAGATTTGGCAGATTTTGTGCATTTTGCTCGATTTGTTCAAATCTGACAAATCCAAGCCTTGTCATCATTTTAGACACATCTGAGGATCAAATCCAAGGGGGATGATCTGATCTCCAAGCCTCCAAAGTCCAAGAGTCTACAAGTAGCATGCCAAACCTAAAAGGCTACAAAGATGCCAAATATCCAATTTTGTTTTCAAGTATTCAATGGATACACCAAGGTGGCATGAACTGAGCCTATTCCAACTGAATTCAGTCAAGACTTATCTCTGAACCAAAGCTATAAAGCCTGTGCCCTGACCTCTAGTCAATGGCTAGAGGAGACTTGAGATTCCATTTGATCACCATTGGCCAACAACCTGCTGTAGTTGTCACACACTATTGCTTGCAAAGCAAACTTGCTCTACTATAAATAGAGCTCATTTGTGCTCAGTTTGAGTACACAAAAGCACTACAACACTTGCTTTCCTCAAAATCCCTTTCCCTAGGCCAAAATGCCTTCTTTTGCAAGGTAACTCTGAGTTTTTGAGTTAGAGAGCATTTCCATCACAGCTCATGATCCAAACACATCCAATATGTCATATCTAAGTCGTTCAAACTCTCATGTGTGACCTGTAACACCAAAATCTCAAAGTCCCCTCTCAAAACCTCAAAATTGGACTTTTTTGCATTTTTCAAGCCATGTCTTGATTCAGTCGCTTTCAAAACCAGATGAAACCTCAAACACACTCCAAATATCATCCTTGAACTGTCCCAAATGGTTCCCCACATCTGGAACATCATTTGAGAGAGTTGCCATATTAGTCCCTTTTGCTCTTTTTGCAAGAAAGAGCTCAAACTTGTTCCTGAGGATTCCAGCTGGTTCCAACCATTCTAAAAGCTTCTAAGGGATCAATTGAGAGTGTCTAAAGCATCAAATTACTTCTTGCACAAGAAACTTGGCAGATAGCCCAATAAGCTCCTAAAGAGGTAAGCATCACAACTTGAACTCTTTGAAATATGCATTGCTTTGAAGTCCACTGATCATGCACATCTCATACATGTTATATATGTTGTGTTTGAACTAATTCATCATGCAATTCATGCCTGTAACAAGAGGTAGCTTAGAAAATGCAATTATAGGCCTATTTCAAGAACACTATCGGGTTTTGAAATAGGAGCCTCATCTGAAAAAACCACAACCACCACCATTGGATTTCTTGTGAAATTCTAGGCAAGATAGACCTAAATTTTGTCCCAATCTATGGAAAATTAATTTCTCCTTCAATTTTAATGATTTTTTATTGGTTCTTTTTGCAAAAAATCACAAAAATGTTAAAATATTTTATTCCACACAAAAATCAGATTTATATTGATTATTTAATATAGTTGGTATTTTTGTAAATATATTCATTTTTAATTATTTTAAACACTTTTAAAAGTGGATTTTTATCTTGAAAATCAAAACCAAATGAGTTTTAATTCATCTTGTGATTAAAACATAACATTTTCAAATCTCAACCAAAAACCACAAGTTGTTTATTCAAGCTTATTTGGTATTTTATCATTATTTATTGATTTTCTGTAAGAATTTACTTTTAAAAATGATGTAATTAGAGTTTCTTTGATTTTCACCCACACAAATCTTTTTCAAACACTCATTGGCCTTTAATAGAGTGTAAGACCCAATCCCCTTTAACCAAAACCATTTTGGGCCTCAGATATTGTATAAGTCCCGACACGATAAAAAATCTCGGCGCGATCGCCAGTTTAGAATAACTCTTTGGGCCTCTCCTTGAGTTGTAAGCCCCATCACTTGTACAAAAACACTTTTGGGCCTCTAATAGAGTGTAAGACCCATTCCTTGTAAATAAGTTACCTTGTTGGGCCTCAAACATTGTATGAGCCCCGCTGTGTTTTCAAAAACCTCGGCGCGATCGCCGTTTTCAAACAAACCATCTAGGTCTACCCTCGTGTTATAAGTCCCATCTTTCTATTTTTCAAAATAATCTGTGGGCCTCTCCTTGAGTTATAAGACCCATGCCTTTGTACAGGAAACCTTTTGGGCCTCAGACGTTGTATAAGTCCCAATACAATCTTTTCAAAACAATTTCCCTTTTGATTTAGATTCAAATATATAGTTGTTATCAAAACTTTATTTAATTTCTTTGAACAACTAACAATACAACATGGAAGCTTGCTCGACTGTAAGTTTTTATCCGCTTTCATTTACTCGCTTTAATATATATAATTGTATTGTGGGAAGTTGCGCATGGTTAGTCTTCTTTCATCCTTTTAAATACATGTCAAATATATATATAATTGTATTGTGGGAAGTTGCGCATGGTTAGTCTTCTTTCATACTCCTTTACATACTTGTCATATATCAAATATATATATATATATATATATATACTAGTATAGTTATTTAGAGTTTTCCCCGGCAACTAGGTCTAGAACTAGGTAAAGCCCGTTTGGTCACTCTTAAATACAAACAAAACTAGATTCCCATAGGATTTCCAGAGTCTTCCCTTCTCTTGGGGTTAAACAATATGGAACAAAGAGAAAGGCAGTATTCTCGGTGAACCTTTTCTCAGACTGTCACCCCTAGAAATTGTCAAAGAAACTCTACTCCCCGGAGTTGATCTATTCTCTGTGAATAACATCTCCTGAGTTTCTTCAAATCACAGAACTTTCACTAAATGATCTATTCTCTGTGAATAGCATTTCTTGAACTTTTCTTGGTTTGGGACCCACAAGCTTCCTAAAAGCATCCCCGCCTCCTCTTAGGCTTTGTACAAGGACTCGTCGGCTTCTTAAAAGTTCTCATGCCTTCTCTTAGGCTTCATACAAGGACCCTCACGACCTTTTAGAGGTATAGGACAGAACTTAGTCATCCTTTGCTAGAGTTGTCTTTCTAAAAAGAGTCACAAAAGCCCTCAGACCAATTTTAGGGTTGATACTCATCCCTTAAACGAGTCGGCCTCGTCTTGGGCATTGTACAAAGATAAACCACACCAATAGACTTGGACAGTCTAAATCTCCTTGAGTCTCAAAGACATTCTCAAGTTCCCTACAAACATCGGGAGAAACCCCTGATTCTGGATTAATCTCCAGCCAGAGTTAAAACTTGTGGGTTCTAAAACCCCGTCTCTCACCTAAAATCCCCCAGCCATCACTAGTGCAGAAAGAGTAATTTACACCTGTTTTTTTTACATTTAACACCCATTATTAGAGGGTGTGAATTCAACGGGTGAGAAATGTCTGACGAATTTACACCCGTTTTAAAACAGGTGTAAATAGATGGTATATTACACCCTTTTTTTGTTGAAATTGGGTGTAAATGTTTACATATATACATTTATAGATGATATATTACACCCTTTTTTTATAGAAATTGGGTGTAAATATTTACATGTATACATTTATAGATGATATATTACACCCTTTTTTGTTTAAAATGGGTGTATAAATATGTAATATTACACCCTGTTTTAGAAAAAAGGTGTAAAATTTTAAATAATTGCATTTAAATTAAACATATTTACTCCCCATTTGATAAAAATCAGGTGTAAAATGAGAAATGTTTAGTCTGGATATTGGCAAGTTTATACCCTATTTTCTTGTGATATATTACACCCAATTTTACCATAGATGTCGACAAATTTACACCATATTTTCATGATATATTACACCAGATTTTATCATAGATGTTGACAAATTTACACTCTATTTTCTTTAAATAAAATATGTTTGTTTTATTTTCATAATTATATTATAATTAATTTGATTTAAACATATTGCATTTAATCAAATATTTTTGTATACCGCTAAACATTCGGTAAACAAAAAAACACAACAAAAAACAAATATATTCCAATATATATATATATATCATTTCCTAACATCATATTATCTAATACTAAAAACTCATACATCAAAATCATATTAATAAAATTTAAATTTGGAATTAGATTGATAACTTGTAAGTTGTATTTGATCTATATTGTTAGGAGACTAGTCAAATCAATTGTAAAACCCGTTACAATTTAGTGAGCCAAATTTGCATAATCATAAAAAGGAAAAAAAAAAAACAACACCATTATGCCTATATAAATTATAATCCATGGGCTACTACCCTGTTTTGGCATGTTAGTATAAAATAGTGTTCTCTTTGTTAGACGCATGAAAAACAACTAGCTTGTAGTTAATACATTCGTTGACATGTAAGGTGATATGTATCCTAGGACCTGAAAAGAAATTTTCTTTTACATGAGTATATAATCATGATTCATGATAATATAAAACAGAAAAAATAATAATAAAAAACCCCGACCCACGTATTGATACTAAGAATAAGTTGTTTGGCAAAACTTTTTTAACGAGGCATCTATTATTTTCTACAAGTTAATGATGAGAAGATGGAACAACTCCATAAAACAATTTTTTACCTGCAATAAACAAGAAGGAATTTGGATATAACCCTGAAGCAAGAGATTGACTTTTTTTAGAGAACCAAATGGCAGAGGTGTAATCACATTGAGCATGCCTTTGACTGTGTCAATGGCCCTTACAATGCCTGAGTCACAATAAATCAAGATGTTATTAACAATAATGATGCTTAGAACAACCCAGATGTGTTTGTGTTGTGGATATGACTTTATTCTTTTTCTTGTGTTTGTGGATGTTTGATACCTTCAAAAGGTAGTTATCCTTTAAGATGTGTTACAACTTAAGATATTGTAAAATTAAGAAATTCTGATACATCCATTACAAGCAACAGAATATAATTTAGTCATTATTCGTTAATTAGTTTCTTGATCTGCCTTAGGTTCTCTCGTGTATATAGAACACCCATTGGTGTTCTGTTTAGGATGAATAAAGGATTCATATTCTTTAAAATTTTGAGAAACTTTATTTCAGAGCAAGATATACGAGACATTTTGGAATTTGGAAGTCGGCCAAGTTACCTACCATAATCAAGGGTGAATTTTTAGCTCCTTCAGATTCAACTGCTAAGCTAACAATATTAGCATTTGATCACAACTCTTGCAATACCAAGAATTGCAACATGACTTAACTCCTTGGCATGAGTGGTGTTTGACATCAATTTTTCACAATACCAAGAATAGCAAGGCAAAACTACTTTATAGGCAATTTAAAACCTTGTCGGTTGGAATAAGTGGTGTTTGACATAGTTTTCACAATATCAAGCATGGCAGCACAAAACTACTTAATAGCCAATATGTATTATTTCAACAACTTTCTTTTTACGGGCTTAAAGACGTGACTTATATTTACGATTAAGCACTAAAAAAGGAGAAGGAAGGACTTACTTGAAAAGGGTATCAGCAGATTTAGAGGAGCCGGCAAATACAAATTTTCTCTTAGAGTAAGCAACGATATTAGTCACTAAACATGTAAAACTCCAACATATTTATAAAAAAAATCACAATAATTGTTAATAACGTGTTCGGCAACAAATTCGGGATAGTTATCTTGAAGCAATTGAAGCGCCTGATTAGTAGCTTGTCTAAGCTCCTTCTTAACAAATCCAGGAGAATTTTTAAGATCATTAATTTGAACAAGAGTTGCGATACCAGATGGAGCAAAGTCGAGTTTTCTCACACTTTTCTCCAAAGACTGAATCCTCCAACGGATAAACTTGTTTCTCTTCTCATCATCAGAGAAACTTTTTTGATACAATTCCTTGTTCTCAAACTCACCAAAAGCATTGTAGTAAACAGGATGACCTTCTTTGTCATAACCATCAGTGAAAACAACTTTGTCCCAATCACTTCCAAGATCTTCTTGAAGAAGTGCTTCAATTCCAAATTCCTTTGATCAGAGACACAATAAGTTAGTAACTAAATAATAACAACAACTTATTAACAAAATATGATCTTGTTATGCTTGAGTTGACTTGTTTGAGCTTATCTAATCGCATAAACACGAAAGACGATTTGAAAGAACTTATGAAAATAGTTGATAATTTATTATCATAAGCTATCCTAAATAGGTTTATGAAAACAACTTATCTTCGTAAATTTATCTAAACATGAATCACTTTATATTCAACTAACTTATAGCTAGAATCAATTTTACATACTCAATTCATTCAAAATCAATTATTTTCACCGCAGAACCAAACACCCGTTTAATAGCTAAGTAATAACAAACTATCATCTCACAAAACTATGTCTTTAATTACCTTTCTCCAAAGAACAGTTTGTTTGATCATTGTGAAAGCTTCCTTCACCTTGCTCTAAGGAATTTGAGAAGAATCACATCGCTTCGTTCATTATCTAGCAATGGAATTCCCCATATATCAACAAAATATTATGCAGACATTTCCTTACCAGGAACTCCCTTTACGGAACAGTCATAGCCTGGATACTGATATTCAAAACAATTCTGCATTAGATTTGTCTTCTCCTTCCATGAAGGCACCTCAAGTGAGCATTATACCCTGTTGGAACAATGATTCATCAGCTCCAAAACCAAACCTTTTTATTCTGAACGAGTATAAATGTGAATAAATCATTGAAGGGAAAAACAAAATAAACACCAATCCCATCACTAATCAAGTCATGCGAGAAACCATTGGATCCAAGAAAATGTACCTTTTCTATTGAATCATAATTTCCTGTTCCACGTGCGATTGTTTAAACCATTAATATTGGACTCACCCACCAAAGTGGTTTGAACCAGATTCCATTGTCTCAGTTTAACAAAAAGCGTGTTTTGTTTTGCACTAATTACTACCATATAAATTGAGAACTTCTAGCTTCCAAACTTCTAGCAGAACACAACACTCTCAATTACCTTCTAGTAACTCTCAATTACCATATAAAATGGGAGGAAACAACAATCAAAGGAAATCAAAGTCATCATGGTCTGTTTTCAATATTTTCAAATCTAATAGTAACAAACAAAGAGAAGGAGGATACTATGATCACGCTGCTTATGATAACAAAGTATGGCCAAGTGATGAAGACAAAGGTAGTTAGGGTGTTGCAGATCCTGTCATTGATATGAGAGCTACAACTTTCATTGCTCAATACAGGAAACGAATTTCCGAGTCTGAAATTCATCACTGGCAACCTCAACCTGATCAGTAGGCTTTAACTTTTCTGTTATGTATTTTATATTGGAATGTTCCTCTATGTTGTAAATAGTAATTAGTTATTCATTATTTTTATCATCCTATGATATGCTATGAAGCACCGACACCTCTGAAAAATGGCGTGTCCGTGTCCATGTCGGGTGCCGACACCTTCACTGACACTTATAATTACCTTTAATTTATTAATTTTTTAAATTTTTATCGATATTGCCGTGTCGGTGTCGATGTAAAGTTAAATATCAATTATCTTTCAAGCTTCATTTTCGCTGGTTCAAATTCTAAGTTGGTATCAATTAATGAGTATTAATTTTAATTCCCATGTAGAGATTCATGCAAAGTATGTATTGTATATAACATATTTCTTTTGTTTTTTGTCACTTTTGTTCCAAGGAACTTCAATAAAGAGATAAATAATAAGTTAAAACGGTTTAACCATTTCAATCGATGGAGGCATGGAGGCAGATATGGTTTACTACTCTTATGCAGTATATTGACATTATCCAGAACCTTTGAAGCAGAAACTTTCTGAGAAACAGAATTTGTGTGAAGACATATAGAGAACCTTTAAATGCTTTTGTTAAACAATATACAATATTTAAAGATGGCACATAAGTAATAACAAGAACATAATCAAATAATAGTATATACCTGGTTCACTATAAGGTGAGGGTAGGAGATCAAACGAACCATCGAAAACACTGATCAAGAAAGAAGAGTTACAAATTAAGCAATCTATACATAAACAATACACAATGTAGATAGAAGAAGGTTTATTGTTACCAAGACATTGCAAACTAAATCTCCTTTGATAATTTCAGCGTTCTGTAACTACCAGAACTTGGCGGAGGATTAAAGGCAATAAATGTTATTGTTTTGAGGATTAAAGGCAATAAATGTTGGCAGCTGGCGGAGGTCCCTCAAAGCGACACAAAACCTAAAATTCAACAATAATTTGTTACAATAATGATTTGAAACAGAATATATTATCATAAATAAGAAAATCTAAGATACACTAGTACTGAGTAATATAATTTGAATCTCCACCTGAAATATGACATTCTTCAAATGCTACTATATTCTTCATGTATGACTCCATATCAACATTGACATTAAAACATGGCATTTTGAACACACCCTTATCGTCAAAATTCAAGTCAAATAAACATTTACTTTCACTTACTTCAAATACTAATCCTGCTTTTGATAGTTGACCCGGGGATTTGTGCCACCGCCATTTAGCAAGTTAACATCTCGGTAATCATCTGTCTTGTTAAAGGTCACAAATCCCTGGTTCTGCTGGTATAGATTAGTTGCATAGCTTCTAGGTGAATTTCTATAAAGCCTATTCATCAAAGAAGATTCAAGTCCAATGGAAGCCAAACTGGAGCCATTGATCGAAACTTCCCTTGAATGGTGTGGATCCCCGTCTGAGTCTCGGTGATGGATGTCATTTGTCTCGACAAAACCATTAGGCAGGTGCGCTGGTTTCATGTCATTGGCATCATAAACACTATGAAGAAGCCTCTCTGCCAGATCTTTGAGTTGAAATAACAATGTGACATGTCAATAAAAAAACACATTTATCTTTCAAAATACATGAAAATCATCCTTCAAAATAATCTTTCAAGATAAGTAAATTAACCTGTGTTGTAAGTGACTTAATAACTTCTTTTGCAACCTTCGATTTGGCGGATTCCTCATTCGCCAGTGGCACTGCTTCCTAAGTCTTTTTTGCCGACTATTTAAGCTCTAACTCTTGCAACTCACATCTCTGTCTCAGGGTCTCAACCTAATGAGATTTACTTTAGATTCTTCTGTATACCATAATAGGTAAAGCCATAATTGTAAAAAAAAAACTTTACATGTGTGGTGTAATCAATCCACGTGTTTTATATTGTTTATTTGATAGACTCGAACTTATTTATTATAGGGAAGAAATTTAAAACCGAGTAATGATATGTAGCATAATATGTACTTGAGAACGCAACTTCAGCAGTTCTTGATCCAAAAGTTCATTTGTTTTCTTCCAACTATCAGTAATGCTTTTAGAGAAGGTAAGTCCGAATGTTGTTGGAATAGGCGTAACTGAACGAGGAGGGCTTGATTTTCTATAGAAAGGTGAGACAGACCTGGAATTAACTCTAGACGGTGTAAAACCAGGTCTCAGGACTGTGCATTTTACGTCTATAGCAGTAGCTAAGACAACATCGTTCAGCTGTAGCAAAGACAAAGCTTGTGAAGCGCGAACCTATCAGCTTTTTTCCCTTAATGTTCTACCTAAAAGATTAAATCCTGATATTCTATCTAAAAATTTAAACCCTAATTGAAAAGATAAAAAAGACAAACCAATTAGTACGATTTCTTCGCCATACATGTCGTCATCGAGCTGTGAGAATGACCGTGCGATGATTAGAGATGAGAAAGGTTGTATTCTGATTGGGGAAATTAAGGTTTCTCGGATGTGAGATGAGAGGATAGATGGGCAATGGAAATCTGAGATTTCGGAGAAAAATGGTCGTGCGATGATGAGAGATAAGAAAAGTTGTGTTTTGATGATGAAAATCTGGGTTCTGTGCGATGCAAGGAAGAAGATGAAGCTATGGGGTTTCAAAGAGAATGCGTTTAGAGAAATGGGTTTTGAAAAAAAGGTTTTGATCATCCAATATTTCTAATGTGTTTTTTTTATTATTTTATTTATATAATATTAATTTAATAAATTTACACCTATTAATTCATTTATTTATTCAATTAACGCTTAATAAAATATATTGTGTTTTATTAATATGTTTAAGATTAATATTTAGAGTTATTAAAATAAATAATTTTTTTTGTCATTCTAAATTTATATCCGTTTTATCTTTAACGGGAGTAATAGAGATTTGACTATAATAATGATTTTAATTTATTATAATAATATTTTTAATTTATACTCATTTTTTAAAAATAGGGTGTCTATTGTCAGGTGTTAATACTTAAAATATCATTTTATTTATAAATTTGCCACCCAATTGCTTATTTACACCCGTTTTCTATATAATAGGTGTAAATTTTAAAATTATATTCGTCACTTTACACTAGTGCAGGGTCAGTTTATCATCAGATAACATTATCTCAAATTAGAACCTCAAGGTGTCTGATCCATCAACTCTTCTGTAACCCTCAGCAAGAGTTAATTCCCCACTTGGACCGGCCTAGGGATCTCAAGAATCCCCCGGCAGAAGATAGCCTCCTCTTAGGCTTTGTATAATGATTCTTTTCTCAGGAAAGTCGGCCTCCTCTTGGGCTTTGTACAATGATTCTCCCCAGCAAAGCTAATCCTTTCAGACTCTCTTGTTGAGTCAACCACTTTTCAGACTCTCTTGTTGAGTCAATTACTTTTCAGACTCTCTTGCCGAGTCAATTACTTTTCAGACTCTCTTGTTGAGTCGATCACCTTTTCAGACTCTCTTGTTGAGTCAATCACTCTCATAGACTCTCTTGTTGAGTCCATCACCTTTTTGTACTCTCTTGTTGGGTCAACCCTTTTTAGCCTCAATCTCGGGCTTCGTACGAGACAGATAAAAAGCACTCTCTTGTTGAGTCAACCCTTTTTAGCCTCAATCTCGGGCTTCATACGAGACACATAAAAGCACCCTCTTGTTGAGTCAAACCCGTTTTGCCTCAATCTTGGGCTTTATACAAGACAGATAAGTACCTCCCCAGCGGAAATAGCCTCCTCTTAGGCTTCATATAATGATATCCCCAAAAGAGTTAGTCTCTTTTAGCCTCCGTCTTGGGCTTTGTACAAGACACCAATATATCCACTCTCTTGTTGAGTCGGTCTCACACAGCCTCGTCTTAGGCTTTGTATAAGGACTTCCCCAGTGGAGTCAATCAACCTCTTAGCTTCAACCTTGGGCTTTGATCAAGGCACACAAAAATCAACAATCCCTCTTTAGAGATGACAAATTCTCTTTCAGTCAACCTTTTAGCTTCAATCTTGGGCTTTGAACAAGACACAAATGCTCTGTTTAGCCTCTGTCTTGGGCTTTGAACGAGACACCAAAACATCTTTTTCCTCCCTTAGAATAGGAGGAACTACGATTGCTCTGATTTCCCTGTTTCAATTAAACAGGAATACGTAGGCATAATATTGCAAAATCTTAGCGAGCATACTAATCAAAACTTAGGTCCAACACCTTCCCAAAAACATCAACAAAAACTCACTCTCCTTGTCACATTTCCCAAGAAACTTTCCCAAACCCATTAACGGATAAACACCATCAAGTACAAAGCAAAACCTAAAGCTAATATCCTGTGGATAACCACATATAGGATGGGTAATTGACAACTCCTCATTGTATAACCTGACCCCGAACCCCCTAATCTCTTCCAGCGTTTGTTCAGTTAAACATTCGCGTGCAAGTTTAGTTTTAGATACCTTCCCTTTCCCTTCCAGTTTCATGGGATAAATAAGAAATCAGAAAGTAGCACCCCTTTCTCCTCGAGGAGGAAAACCCAACTCCAGCGATAAGGTGGTCGCGTCACCGACAAAAACCGCTCGCTACAGTAAAAATGGCGACTCTGATGGGGACGTTATTGATCTGCTAGGATTATAGGCTATAGCTCTTAAGAGGTCTAGGATTTTAGTTTTAGGAATAAACATATATATATATATATATATATTGCTTTTCCTACTTGATATCCGTGTTTATTTTTCTGCTAATGGGACTGCGGGTGATGCCGCATCTGGAAAGATTGAGTATACACCTAAGATAGGTGATGGCACGAGACGGGTAATCTTACAGGGAGTGACTCCCAAATAAGAGGTCCCGGTAGACCATCGAATCAGTGGAGATACCCTTTGCGGATTCAATGCCTATACGACTTCGGTTGTTGAAAGTAGATTGTTCGATTGGGCTGTCCGTGAAACTGAGGATTTTAGTAGACTAAAACCATGTTACTATTTTGTAGTGCAGAAACTATCGGAAATAGTTGTCACGCGATACTACCCTCATTTGAGATTACTCTAAGATACATCAGCTAGCTCAGGTGAACCGGGCTGCTGTTGTTATCCCAAGAGGGGTCAATGATTTTGCGCACAGGTACAAAAAATCACCAGTATAACCTTTGGGGATGGGTAGAGCCTTGACTTCATGACACCGAACCTTTGACCCCATGTTTTTTCTATGTTTTTGTGTACTGCATTCATGCATTCATTTCATTAAAAAACTTTAAACAAAGAAAATTTTCTCTTCTAGTCTCTCTTTTTCAAATTAAACTAAGACAATGGTTGCGAATGTCAGAGAGAAAGATTGCGTTATGGATTTCGGTAGAAGGAGGACTCACAAGTATACCTTCAAGGTTCCAAAACTATAGGATTTAAGAGGATTGGTGTTGAAGCGGTAAAGCGGAAAACAACAAACATTTTGGAAGTATTTTTCCGGGAATTTATCGTGTCCACTGAGATTGGAATTGAACTGCCGTTCGACGATTTAATTGTTAATGAGTTTGGGTTTAGAATGGTTTTAAAGTATACAAACAGAAAAGTAAATATTAACACAAGAAAATTCATTCATCAGAGAGAAAAGACTTATCAAGCATGTATATATTCCACTCATCACAAACTTAAACCTACCAACCAGTTACACTCAACTTACAATACTCCTCAATATCACCCGATATCGTTCACATCACATGTCCATCTCTGGCACACTCAACCATGCTACCCTCATCGGCACTCTCGCACCCGACTCAAGACACGGAGTCATTAAGTTTCGACACCCATACGAATTGTTAGCCCTGAATCTATATCTAGAGTTCAGAAACTAACAGATAATTATCCGTAATCGAAGTTTGTGAAGTTTATCTCTAACACGACCCAAACCCCGCGCATTTAAGCAAAAATCAAGAACAATCACCAATAGAGATTTGTAAAGCAAATTAAATATAACACCATGGGCGACAAATGTACATATGATAAAAGTACAAACATATATAAACCCAACAAAGAAGAAAGACATGAAGAAAATCAGAAATGAACCAAACACTTCACGGATTGTCAGAGCCGATCGATGAGAAATCCACCCGGATCATCCATGTACAAGCTTCCATGATGTTTTCTAAGCTAATCTACTGAAAAATGAAGTTTGATGGAGTTGGGATCACAAAACCCTAAAACCATCCTCTAAAAATTGTGTTTTTGACCCTTTAATGGTGTTTCTGCCCGTCCAGTTTCATCCAGCGGTGTTCTGGGATACCCGGCGGCGAAAGGAGGCTTATTTTGTAAGTTCTAGCATTGTTCTGGAGCGCCCGGCGCTAGAAGTACCGCCCGACGCTGCTAAGGACTGGCGCTGCTAAGGCGCAGCATGACAGCAAAAATTCTGCATTGTTTTATTCGTAAATTTTGAACCATAACTCCGTTTTCGCCCGGTTTAAAGCGCTGGAAAGCTTATTCAATGCTCTATACAACAATGGAAAGATATCCTTGATTGGATACCTGCAAAAAATGAGAAAAAAATCAATTAAACTCAATGATATTTACACTATACGCAATATATACACTAAAAAGTAAAGTAAACGTATTTATAAACAAATCGGTGTTTATTCAAACGATATCAACAAAAGTATCGATAAGTGCAACAAAACTTATATACAAAAATAGCTACAATTTGTACTTATCAATTGGCGAGGATGATCACCAACCCTGATGCTTTCAGAGCTAAGTATGGAGGACTGTTGTCTTTGTTAAGGGTCCATGTAATTGTAGGAATCCTGTCTACACTCATTCAGTTCTACGATATGGTTTATCACTGTTTCACATTTTTGGATTATCAGCTAGCACCAACACTTCACCTGACTGATTTACCCATTACTGACCAAGCTCCCTTTTCTGGACTGGAAGAAATTCCAAAGGATCAAACCATTGCAAGAGCAATTTATTTGGACGAGTCAGAGGTTAGGACTCATATGACCACTAAGGGTGGAATCCAAGGTTTGCCAGCCCAGTTTTTGATAAAGAAAGCCCTGTACTTTGCTAGTATAGGGAATGTGCCTGCTTTCGAAAGCATCTTTGCTTTGCTCTCTTACGGGTTATTTTTGTTTCCTAACATTGATACTTTCGTTGATATCAATGCCATTAAGATTTTTCTGATTGGAAACCCCGTACCAACCTTGCTCGTAGATGCTTATCATTCTGTACACTTAAGGAATTTGTACAGCGGAGGAATGATCACATGATGTGTACCATTGCTATACAAATGGTTCACTTCCCATTTACCCAAGTCTGCCGCTTTTTGGGATCAAAAGAGCACTTTACGTTGGTCGCAGAGAATCATGTCTCTTACCAACTCTGACATCGATTGGTACAATTGAATTTATGACGGGATCAGGATCATTGACCATTATGGAAACTTCCCTAATGTACCCCTCATAGGAATTAAAAAGGAATCAATTATCATCCAGTCTTAGTTCGTCGTCAATTTGGATACCCGATGAGACAAGTCCCACATAATGTTCATCTGGAAGGTCTTTTCTTCAAGGAAGGAGAAAACGACAGGGCACTAAAGACAGAAATAGTGCACGCTTGGAAACACATTCACAGGAAAGGAAGAGAGTCTCTAGGAAAACCGAATTATATCTTTGTAGAGCCTTATCTCCGCTGGGTACAAACTAGAGCTCTCAAGCTGAGGATGCCATACCCTCGTCAAGAAGTTCTTCCGTTAAGGGAATCTATCCTTTATTTTATGTCTGATACGGAAAAACTCCAGGTTACCCTCAACAAAGTTCAACAGGAGAAGAGGTCTTGGAAGAACAAATATCGTATTCTCAACGTGGAGTGTAACAAAATACAGCAACTGTTAAAAGATAAAGATGCTCTGATTGATATTTTAGAGCAACATACTGTAGAGAATCAAGAAGACCAAAGGAATTTGCTCGCTCTTTTCACTTGGCAAAGGAATGACAACCCGACAACGGCTCAAGAGCCCCGGTCAAAGAAAAGGAAAATACCAGAACCAGCATCTGAGCTCTCCTCAGAGAGGACTCGGGATCCATTAGTTTAGACATTTCCTTTTACAGCACTTTGTAAATTACTGTATTTCCATTTCCGCAATCCTTGAATTCAATAAAACGGGGTTTCCCCACTGTATGATATTTGCAATCCAATTGTCAAAGTTTCTTTTGATTAACAATTAACAAAAAATTTAATTAATTAATCATTGCATATCATTCATCATTCGCCCATAACGCATTATTCTTCCCTACGAATCTCACGTTTGTGTCTCAATTCTAGAGTCAAACTGTCTCATTCGTACAATACTCGGGCCAATCGACAAAAGAAAATGGATGATCTCGAGGAAGAGAACAAAGAGTTGAGAGAAGAAATCGACACTCTGAAAGAAGATCTGAGGAAACTTCACAATGACATGCAATCTCTGGCAGCAGCCCAGATACAACAACAAAGGATTGTGATCTCAGAGATCACATCTACACCCATAGTGGAAAAGTATGATACTCGGTAAAACATGCCTAAAGATCGACCTTGGGGCATGCCACCCAACTATATCCCAAAAGGATATATTCCGCCGATCATGGAAGAACTGGAAACTGCAGCAGGAGCTGCTGGGCCTGAAGGTTATAAACTTCGGGAAAGCGAAGATGCAAGGGGCGTGACAACAACTCCTGAAGGGTACAAACTTCGGGAAAGGGAAGCACCAAGAGTCACTGCCGTAATGACTGTACCACCACCCGTGGTACACACTATCCCGGAAGGACAGATTCCACAGATACCTTCTAGTGGAAATGAAAGTATGAACGATAAAATAAAGGAATTCCAGGAACAGTTCTTGGAGATGCATAAAGAACTGCAAGCCATTCGCAGTCAAGATCTATTTGGAAAGGACGCCGCAGACCTTTGTTTGGTCCCCAATGTGAAAGTTCTGCACAAATTCAAAGTGCCCGAATTTGAAAAGTACAAGGGTAACTCTTGCCCTCAAAGTCACTTGGTGATGTACGCTCGGCGGATGTCAACACAGACAGAGAACCAACAACTATTGATCCATTACTTCCAGGATAGTTTAACCGGCGCCGCGCTCAAATGGTACATGGGTTTAAACTGCACTAAGATCGTCACTTTCAGAGATCTTGGCGCCGCCTTTGTTCAACAATATAAGTATAATCTGGACATGGCACCGGACAGAGATCAACTCATAGCCATGTCGCAGAAGGATAAGGAAACCTTTAAGGAATATGCTCAGAGATGGCGTGAAATTGCTGCTCAGATTTGTCCACCTCTTGAGGAAAAAGAGATGACAAAAATTTTCTTGAAATCCTTGAGCTCATTTTACTACGACAGAATGGTCGCTAGTGCGCCCAGTGACTTCACCAAGATGGTAGGCATGGGAGTTAGTCTTGAGGAAGCTGTCCGAGAAGGACGTTTAGTTAAAGATGTTGGACCATCAAGCAATACCAAAAGATACGGTAGTGCTCTCCCTAAGAAAAAAGAGCAATATATTGGCAATATCTCTCTCGGAAAGCAAAGGCGATGTTACCAACCAGTAGCAGCTGTAATTCCTGCTATCAACCCTGCACCTGTTCCGACGTATAAACCTCAGGTTGCTCAAAGCCAATCGCATCAACAACAATATCAGCAAAGGACATAACAGCCTCTTCAGCAGGCTCGTCCTCAGCACAACAACGACCGTACAACGCGACCACCAGGGTTCGACCCTATACCAATGTTGTACGCAGAACTTTTTCCATTACTACTGGTCAAGAGGCACGTCCAAACCAAGTCTCCTCTTACAGTACCGGAAAATCCGCCTTTTTGGTTCAAGGCAGATTAGACTTGCCCTTACCATCAAGGAGGACCAGGTCATAACATAGAAAACTGCCTCAGTTTCAAATTCGATGTGCAAAAGCTTGTCAGGAGCGGGGTCTTATCCTTCAAGGATACAAATCCAAATGTTCAGACGAACCCATTGCCGCAACACGAGAAAGCTGCAGTCAATTTGATAGAGGGAGAGTCTAACCACAGTTATCAAATTCATGATGTACTCTTATTAAAGGCTAATCTGCTCAAGATGCATCGCAGACAGAGCGGATATGGGCATGTACCACCTCATAACTATCACCAGAGTGATATCTGCTCGAAAGGCAATCAAGGATGTGATGTGGTGCGATCAGCTCTACAGGAACAGTTGGATCTCGGTTAGATCCAGGATCACCGAATTCATGGGGTCAACATGACTTATACGAATTCCAACATCATTCAAAGCCACGACATCAGTGCGATGAATGTCAACTTGGTAGCAATGCACTCAAGGCAAAGCCAACATCATAATCTACGTCAGCATGATTATGATTCCTGTCTGACTTGCTCGGTAAACAATCAGGGATGCCTTTTTGTACAAGAGGCCCTCCAGCGTCAGATGGATCTTGGATGGATCCAGGATTACCGTGATAGAAGTCATTATCAAGTCAATATGATTCAAATCTTTGATATTCGCTTGATGAATACCAGCTTGGTGGAATTATACGCTAAGCAAGTCCAGCTCGGTTTTTTGACTTCGCGTGATTATCAGAACTATAAAGTATGTCATGGAAATGACCAAGGTTGTGCACTCGTTCAAAGGACATTTCAACACTTGTTAAACCACTGGTGGCTTCCGATCTATCTAGTTGAAGACACACAACAAGTCAGTATGATCGACGGGAACCCTACTAGGCATCAAAGTCAGGATGTTCGATCAACAGAAATAGACCTAGTGAGGTTACACTGCATACAAAGCGGACGTGGTCGGGGGCACCACACAACTACGAGCGTTGTAGAGTCTACTCGGAGAATAATCAAGGATGCTACCTCGTGCGAGCAGCCCTTAAAAGTCAGTTGGACCATAAGGAGATTCAACCATGGTCAAGTTCTGGTTCAATGTCAAACTATCATCTTGATCAAAGCAGGGATGCTGTCTTGATCCCTAAGCGAGAAGTGGCCAAAGATGTGTGCGCCATAATCCCTTTACTCCATGAATCAAGAGTCCCTCTTGATAGTGGAAAGGGTCTTAATCTCGAACCAATTGAGGCCAGCTATGATGGTCAGAAAAGTCAGAAGGCTCCTGTAGTTATTTATCTGCCGGGACCAGTAATGTACAAATCCGACAAGGTTATCCCTCAAGTACGGTGCAACAACAGTTGAGAATGGAAAAGAAGTTCCATTACCCTCCGTCGCAAATATTACAGACATCAGTCGAGTAACACGGAGCAATCGAATCTTCAACCGAGGAGTTGGAGAACCTACCAGAGAAAAGGAACCTCAAATAGAAGTTCCTAATTAACTAGTCGGTCAGTCCAGTAATCCCGACCTTTCAAAGAATGATGATGAGATGCTGAAGCTCATCCAAAAGAGTGAATACAACATTATTGATCAGCTGTTGCAAACTCCTTCAAAAATCTCTGTGTTATCTCTTTTACTCAGTTCCGAAGCTCACAGGGAGGCTCTACAGAAAGTCGTAGAGCAAGCCTTTGTGGAACAAGATGTGACAATAAGATAATTCGACAACATCATCGCCAACATCATTTCCCGCAATAACTTGGGGTTTAGTGACGAGGAACTACCAGAAGAAGGAAAAAGTCATAACATGGCACTCAATATTACAGTCAATTGACAGGACGATGCTTTAGCCAGCATACTGGTCGACACCGGATAGGCTCTGAATGCTATGTCGAAGTCCACATTAATGTGATTATCATTCAAAGGGTCCCCGATGAGGGGCAGTGAGGTCATTGTCAAAGCATTTGACGGATCCCGGAAAGCAGTTATCGGTGAAGTCGACCTTCCCATAACTATCACTCCTCACACTTTCCTAGTCACTTTCCAGGTCATGGACGTCCGCGCAGCATACAGCTGTTTATTAGGAAGACCTTGGATACACCAGGCTGGGGCAGTCACTTCGACACTTCACCAGAAGCTGAAGTTCGTCAAGAACGACCAACTAGTCGCAGTCTGCGGAGAGCAAGCCTTGATCGTGAGTAACTTATCATCGTCTACTTGTGTAGAACCAGAAGAGGTTGTTGGAACTCAGTTCCAAGCACTGTCGGTGAACAATGAGAATCAGTCAGAAAAAGGAACATCGATTTCCTCGTATAAAGATGCTCTCGAAGTGATCAAAAGTAACAATGCCAATGGATGGGGACAGCTTATCATTCCCACTTATAACAAAACAAAGAGGGGTCTTGGTTTTTCCTTAACCTGTACCCAAACTGCTATTAACGATGAAAGTATTCACCCCATTCAAGATTTCTCCCACAGTGGGGGTTTCCTTCACCCAGTGTCTCAAGAAGTACATACCATCAACGAGGGAGATTCCTCCGATACAGATGAAGAGTGTAAGTCCTATCTTAATGAGGACGGTTATACGTCTCAGGAAGAGGTGCCTACCCCATTTTGCTATCCCGCACAGAGTCCGAGATTTATACCAAGGTCAGATGTCAAGATGATATACGGAGATTGTGATCGGGAAGGGTGCCGTGCTCCACCAAACTCATTAGAGGAGGACACTCTGATGAAAGACAACTTTGACCACAACTATTATGGCCCAATGGATGGCCTGCCTATCTTGCAGCCGTATCCGGGAGACTTGGGGCAAAAGAATCAGCCTAACGATGCATATCAACTGAGCATTATTGAAAAGAATACCTGCATTCCCACCATGTCATGGGATCATTATTCAGGGCATTCAGAAAATATCTAGCACGACGATGAATTTGCAAAGCTTGCAGGACTAGAGTTCATTAACTATACTTTTCTCGAGGTCAACATCATCGAAAGAGATGACTCCTCCAGTTCCACCGAAGTGTGGGACACCTTAGGGCAACCGAGTGGCAAATTCGACTACTTGGTCAAGTACACCGCTCCTGAGAGCTCTCGTATCAGGGTCGAAGACATCCAGCCTACTGGATGGGGAGATTTACCTGAGAGTACAAATATTATGCAAGATACAATAGAAGAGTTCGTCTACGGCAACTCTGCTTGGGAAACAAATTCTAATGATCCTGCTCCGCCAAAAATCAGCGTTATTTCTGAGGACAAACCAAGAAAGAAGGTACCAGACTTTGTGATTCACCGAGGAGTTCGCCGCCAATGGGTTACTGTCAACGTTCCAAAAGTCGTTCATAAGTCTAAGTAATTGTCGTCTTTATCTTAACCTTTCACCCTACCCAGGTGAAACGGATGTTTTGATAGGGCTCACTTTCTGTAAATTTCTCTCTTCGCTTCGCCCAAAGCGACTGAGTTTTGTTTTATAGGGCTGTAGTTTCAAGAATCGACAGAATCATAAATAAAATAACGTCGTTCTATAATTTTTGCATTTATTGATGTTTTCTCTTTTCGCTTTTTCAGAAAATGGTAATCCTAAAAAACAACTCAATAATAAAAACAAGCAGTTTTCAAATACACTGCACACACACACACTTGCATTCTCTCTATCTCTTCTAAAAATAAATCATCACATCATGCAGATTGCTTGTTTTAAACCCCATTGAAACGTCGATCCAATGCCTTCTCCCAACTTTGAATTCCCGGTATTTGAGGCTGAAGAAGAAGATGACGACGAAATTCCAGAAGAGATCTCTCGATTACTCAGACAAGAGGAAATGTCCATTGAACCTCACAAAGAGTCGTTGGAAACGGTAAATTTGGGTTCAAAAGAAGAGAAAAAAGAAGTCAAGATTGGGGCACTGCTGAGTCCAACTGTCAAAGAAAGTTTGATAAAGCTTCTCAAGGAGTTTCCCGATGTATTCGCTTGGTCCTATCAGGACATGCCAGGGTTGGATACCAGTATCGTGGAACATCATTTACCGTTAAGATCGGAATGTCCGCCAGTAAAACAAAGGTTGAGAAGAACTCACCCAGACATGGCCATCGAAATCAAAGAGGAAGTACAGAAACAAATTGACGCAGGTTTCCTTGCCACATCAGAATATCCTCAATGGTTAGCCAACATCGTACTAGTTCTAAAAAAGGACAAAAAGGTTAGAATGTGTGTGGATTATAGAGATCTAAACAAGGCCAGTCCAAAGGATGACTTTCCCTTACCACACATTGACATGCTGGTAGACAATACAACAAAGTTTAAGGTATTCTCCTTCATGGATGCATTCTCGGGCTATAATCAAATCAAAATGGCACCGAAAGACATGGAGAAAACTTCATTCATCACCCTATGGGGTACTTTTTGTTACAAGGTAATGTCGTTCGGTTTGAAGAACGTCGGGGCAACCTATCAAAGGGCCATGACTACTCTCTTTCATGACATGATACACAAAGAAATCGAAGTATATGTCGATGATATGATTGCCAAATCTAAGACAGAAGATGAGCATGTGACCCACCTGTCAAAGCTATTCGAGCGGTTGAGAAAGTACAAACTCCGCTTGAATCCCAACAAGTGCACATTCGGTGTCCGTTCAGGGAAACTTTTAGGGTTCATCGTCAGCCAGAAAGGAATTGAGGTTGATCCTGACAAGGTCAAGGCCATTCAAGAAATGCCTTCTCCAAAGACTGAAAAATAAGTCAGAGGATTCTTGGGACGTTTGAATTACATTTCCAAATTCATATTCCTCATGACCGCGACATGCGTGCCAATGTTCAAACTACTCAAGAAGATACAATCATTCCTCACTAATTCCTGGGGCAAATGGACTCCGAATTATGACGGTCCCTATGTGGTCAAGAAAGCCTTCTCAGGCGGCGCCTTGAGACTCACAACCATGAATGGAGAAGAATTTGCCTACCCCATGAATGTTGATGTAGTCAAGAAATACTTCGCCTAAACTAAAAAAAAATGCCTCGGTGGATTGAAAACCTGTAAGGGCGGTCCAGGCAAAAATTAGAGACATAATAAAAAATCATCCCGGTGGATTGGAAATCTCAAAATCCAATCCAGGAAAAAGTTAGGGATAATGGCAAGTAACTACGTCCAACAGGGGCGAATCCCCCAGTAGTAGTCATGCCATCCATCAGAAAACTCCTGTCAAGGTCATCGTCGACAGAAGCTCAGGATGTCCCGAATTCAAAGTTGGTAGAAGGATAACGATCGTTATGTTTCAATGTAGCCCTTTTCCCTTAAATTACCATTTTCTAACTTTGTAAATACTCCATGGAATCACGCGTTTGGCTGATTTCCATCCTATCAATAAAATTTGAGCCCTAGTTCTTTTGTTTACAATTCTTATTTGTTTTAGCTTTACAGAACGACATTTTAACATGATTAAAGATTCTTGAAATAAAACAAAAAATGAATTTACTTGTCAAAAATTTTCTGCTTTTAAAATAAAGATGGCAATTTCTTTTGACTGTTGAACATCGAAAGAACATTGATCGCTTCTCCAGAAGTAATCGAGCTTCAAAGTGCATAATCAAAGTACTCCTTCTAAGCCTGTACATCTGAATGAAGGATCAAATGTGTCAGATGCGAATACTCCATCTGACATCCCCGGCAGAGTTCTTACCTCCTAAGCCCAACCAACGGTTGTTCCCCATAGGGACTATCTCTCCTAAGCAAGGCAGAATTGCTATCTTGAACCAGTGATACTTTTTCATCCCCAGCAGTGGCCGAGCATCCAGTCGTGTTCATCCGTTAATTTGTATGTCGCGTCACTTTTGTCAGCATAAACATACATACATCATGCATTATTGATTTACATTCACATTCATATTGCATCACTATCACTCTAGTCGGTCTCATCCCCTAAGTGATAAAAGTCCTCTTGTCAATCGAGTTGTCAGTTCTTTCCTCGTCAGGAAGCGAATTATCTAAGCAATCTCTCCCCAGTTTATTTCTGGGATGAAGTTGGTCCTTGACCACTTTGATAACTTGGACCTCTGAAGAAAAAAAACTTCGACAAACGTTACTCTTCATCATTAAGATGATATCTTCGCTTTCCCGGATAAAGGAAAATCCCCAGAGAAAGCCTCACAACTAAAGACTCTCAGCAACACATTAATTTTTCTCTCCAAGAAAGTCAATGTTAATGAAGTCATCGGCACCTCCAAATTGGATTACATCACATGGGATTTCTTCTAAAAGATCTCGAAGAAAAGTATGATGTAATATCCCCAAGCGAAATCAGTCTCTCAAGAGACTCATTTTCCCCAGTAGAGTCGACAAGTGGTGTCTCCAAACAGGGAAGTTTGTGCACCTCTACAACTCAGACGAATGGGTTCCCCAGCAAGTCTGACATCAAAAGTTTTCCCATCAAATGGCATATCCCCAGGAAAATTCAGGCAAAAGTTTGAGGAAAACCGCTGCGAATAGCGTCCCTTGTCAAGAAGGTTTATTGACAAAAGAAACTAAGACCAGTTCCTTGATAGGAAACCAGGAGCGAGGAGAAGTTTATTTCAGAAACTTAGACCAGTTCCTTGGTAGGAAACCCGGATCGAGGGGAAGTTTATATCAGCAACTAAGACCAGCTCCTTGGTAGGAAACCAGGATCGAGGGGAAGTTTATTTCAGAAACTAAGACCAGTTCCTTGGTAGGAAACCGGGATCGAGGGGAAGTTTATATCAGAAACTGAGACCAGTTCCTTGGTAGGAAACCAGGATCGAGGGGAAGTTTATTTCACAAACTTAGACCAGTTCCTTGGTAGGAAACCAGGATCGAGGGGAAGTTTATATCAGAAACTGAGACCAGTTCCTAGGTAGGAAACCAGGATCGAGGGGAAGTTTATTTCAGAAACTAATACCAGTTCCTAGGTAGGAAACCAGGATCGAGGGGAAGTTTATTTCCGAGACCGGTTCCTTGGTAGGAAACCAGGATCGATGGGAAGTTTATTTCAAAAGAAAACTGAGACCAATTCCTTGGTTGAAGACCAGGATCGAGGGGAAGTTTACATTTTCTAAGCATCATTGCTTAGCAAAAAAAGATGGATGGGAAAACTGCCATTCATAACCACCATCAAAATTTTGCGTATTTCGATATTTAATCATCTTGCACCCCGAATGCCCGAATACCTTCGCCATTCACACCTTCAGGTCCAATAAGATTAAATAGGGGCATCTGTCATACCACAAAATTTGACCACTAAGATTTCCCATCATTGTGTAAATAATTACCACAATATGGATGAACCATCATGCCTCATCAATCTCCTCAAAGATGGTTAAGCATTCACTACAATCAGAATTAGGGTTTTAAACCCTCTCAGAGCATTTAGACAAAGGATCAATCAAGAATTGACATGATATTCAACTTGTCTAACCTCTCAAACCTCCACAAAGGATCAAGAGGACTCCCACATCAAGAACCAAGCACAAAGTTGCAACATTCCAAGGGATTAAGCCTCAAGATCGCCAGTGTCACCAAATTAGGGTTTTGGTCGACCAGGGCCTCCAGATGGAAATTTTACTCCGGGCATGAGTCAATGCTTCAAATCATAACCTAAGATACTCCATGGGACCTCATGGACCCAATCATTAAGTCAATTTAACCTCAGGGGATGCATTTATCAAAAATCAGGAATTAGGGTTTCTTGACCTAATTCACCCCTAAGTTGACTTTTGGGACAAAGCATGAGCCAAAACCTCAAGACATGATTTGAGGACCTCAAATACACCACTTTGATCCATTTGCAACAATGGATTGATCCAAGAAGCTTGATTCACAAGTTTCAATTTCATCTGGACCACAATTAGGGTTTTGAAGAAAAAAGTCAATTGTGCCCTTGACTTTTGACCAAGACATGCTCTCAAACCTTGGGACATGATTCAATACACCCTATATCACCTATGGAATCCATCTATTAAGTTTGATTTAGGTCAAGGACCTGATTTCATAAGGGATCGCGCAGTTTAGATTTCATCTGCTGAAAAAGTCAACTGTACAAAAAGTCAAAGTTTGACTTTTTGATTTTTTGGGTCAACCAAGGTTCCTTAACCCTAAAATGATGTTAATGTGAGATTGGAATCATCATTCATCAAGAAAAACCAAAGAAAGTGAGATAACTTGTAAAAGGGGTAACCATAAGAAACTTAGAATTTTTCTAAGTTATGAAGCAAAGTGGTTAGGGTACCAACTTCCAAGGATCATAACTTGAGATCCAAGCAACCATTTTGGATGGTCCAAATATGGATTTGTAGCTCTCATGGCATACTTTAAAAATGTCAACTACACCTCATTCCAATTCTTCTTGGATTTTTAGTTATGGAGTTATCAAAATGGCTGAAAACATGAAAATCACATTTTTCCAACACTTAGTGAAATTTTCACTAAGTCAAAATCTGCCTTACTTTTTCCAAAATTTAGGGACATTTTTCACCTTGATCCAAGTTAAACCGGGTCTTGGGTTGGGCATCAAAGTTAAAGTATGCCATGAGGGCTTTCTAACAAGTATCAGATCATCTCCAAATTCCATTTAATCAAGGAGATACAACCCTTGAAACATGGCCTCATGAACTGATTTTTCCAAGATAGATTTGGCGGATTTTGTGCATTTTGCTCGATTTGTTCAAATCTGACAAATCCAATACTTTTCATCATTTTGGACACATCTGAGGATCAAATCCAAGGGGGGTGATCTAATCTCCAAGCCTCCAAAGTCCAAGAATCTATAAGTTGCATGCCAAACCTAAAAGGCTACAAAGATGCCAAATATCCAATTTTATTTTCAAGCATTCAATGGATGCACCAAGGTGGCATGAACTGATCCTATTCCAACTGAATTCAGTCAAGACTTATCTCTGAACCAAAGCTATAAAGCTTGTGCCCTAACCTCTAGTCAATGGCTAGAGGAGACTTGAGATTCCATTTGATCA
Organism: Lathyrus tuberosus; assembly: GCA_022829125.1. NCBI lineage: Eukaryota > Viridiplantae > Streptophyta > Magnoliopsida > Fabales > Fabaceae > Lathyrus > Lathyrus tuberosus. The sequence goes on from JALAZF010000193.1 coordinate 3,511,395, forward strand.
CCATTGGCCAACAGCCTGCTGTAGTTACCACACACTATTGCTTGCAAAACAAACTTACTCTACTATAAATAGAGCTCATTTGTGCTCAGTTTGAGTACACCAAAGCACTACAACACTTGCTTTCCTCAAAATCCCTTTCTCTATGCCAAAATGCCTTCTTTTGCAAGGTAACTCTGAGTTTTTTTAGTGAGAGAGCATTTCCTTCATAGCTCATGATCCAAACACATCCAATATGTCATATCTAAGCTGTCCAAACTTTCATATGTGACCTGTAACACCAAAATCTCAAAGTCCCCTCTCAAAACCTCAAAATTGGACTTTTTTGCATTTTTCAAGCCATATCTTGATTCAGTCACTTTCAAAACCAGATAAAACCTCAAACACACTCCAAATGTCATCCTTGAACTGTCCCAAATGGTTCCCCACATCTGGAACACCATTTGAGAGAGTTGCCATATTGGTCACTTTTCCCCTTTTTGCAAGAAAAAGCTCAAACTTGTTCCTGAGGATTCCAGCTGGTTCCAACCATTCTAAAAGCTTCTAAGGGATTAATTGAGAGTGTCTAAAGCATCAAATTACTTCTGGCACAAGAAACTTGGCAGATAGCCCAAAAAGCTCCTAAAGACGTAAGCATCACAACTTGAACTCTTTGAAATATGCATTGCTTTGAAGTCCACTGATCATGCACATCTCATACATGTTATATATGTTGTGTTTGAACCAATTCATCATGTAATTCATGTCTGTAACAAGAGGTAGCATAGAAAATGCAATTATAGGCTTATTTCAATAACACTATCGGGTTTTGAAATAGGAGCCTCATCTGAAAAAACCACCACCATCATAGGATTCCTTGTGAAATTCTAAGCAAGATAGACCTAAATTTTGTCCCAATCCATGGAGAAATGAGAAAGTTACAAGCTTCACGTTTTTTGCCAAAACCTTGCCTTGCCTTGCCTTGGCCAGGCCAAAAACAAGGCATACCTCATGTATTCATGGGGTGGTTTTGATACACGGATGTATCACCACCCCAGTGGTAGAAGGTGCACGCTGCACCCTAGAGGTCTGGGGTTCGAATCCCCCTCGCCCCAGATCCTCTTTTTTTACCACTTTTTCCATTTTTTTAATAGTTGTTATATTATTTTAAATGATTTGAAAAATTAATTTCTCCTTCAATTTTAATGATTTTTTATTGGTTCTTTTTGCAAAAAAATCACAAAAATGTTAAAATATTTTATTCCCCAAAAAAATCATATTTATATTAATTATTTAATATAGTTGGTATTTTTGTAAATAAATTCATTTTTAAAAGTTTTAAACACTTTTAAAAGTGGATTTTTATCTTGAAAATCAAAACCAAATTATTTTTAAGTCATCTTGTGATTAAAACATCATTTTTCAAATCTCAACCAAAAATCACAAGTTGTTTATTCAAGCTTATTTGGTATTTTATCATTATTTATTGATTTTATGTAAGAATTTACTTTAAAAAATGATGAAATTAGGGTTTCTTTGATTTTCACCCTCACAAATCTTTTTCAAACACTCATTGGCCTCTAATAGAGTGTAAGACCCAATCCCCTTTAACCAAAACCATTTTGGGCCTCAGATATTGTATAAGTCCCGACACGATAAAAAATCTCGGCGCGATCGCCAGTTTAAAATAATCTTTGGGCCTCTCCTTGAGTTGTAAGTCCCATCACTTGTACAAAAACACTTTTGGGCCTCTAATAGAGTGTAAGACCCATTCCTTGTAAATAAGATACCTTACTGGGCCTCAGACATTGTATAAGACCCGCGGTATTTTCAAAAACCTCGGCACGATCGTCGTTTTCAAACAAACCATCTGTGCCTACCCTCGTGTTGTAAGTCTCATCTTTCTTTTTTTCAAAATAATCATTGGGCCTCTCCTTGAGTTGTAAGACCCATGCCTTTGTACAGGAAACCTTTTGGGCCTCAGACGTTGTATAAGTCCCAGTACAATCTTTTCAAAACAATTTCCCTTTTCATTTAGATTCAAATATACAGTTGTTATCAAAACTTTCTTTAATTTCTTTGAACAAACTAACAATACAGCATGGAAGCTTGCTCGCCTGTAAGTTTTTATCCGCTTTCATTTACTCACTTTAATATATATAACTGTATTGTGGGAAGCTGCGCATTGTTAGTCTTCTTTCATCCTTTTAAATACATGTCAAATATATATATAATTGTATTGTGGGAAGTTGTGCATGGTTAGTCTTCTTTCATACTCCTTTACATACTTGTCATATATCAAATATATATATACTAGTATAGTTATTTAGAGTTTTCCCCGGCAACTAGGTCTAGAACTAGGTAAAGCCCGTTTGGTCACTCTTAAATACAAACAAAACTAGATCCCCATAGGATTTCCAGATACAGTCTTCCCTTCTCTTGGGGTTAAACAATATGGAACAAAGAGAAAGGAAGTATTCTCGGTGAACCTTTTCTCAGAATGTCACCCCTAGAAATTGTCAAAGAAACTCTACTCCCCGGAGTTGATCTATTCTCTGTGAATAACATCTCCTGAGTTTCTTCAAATCACAGAACTTTCACTAAATGATCTATTCTCAGTGAATAGCATTTCTTGAACTTTTATTGGTTTGGGACCCACAGGCTTCCTAAAAGCATCCCCGCCTCCCCTTGGACTTTGTACAAGGACCCGTCGACTTCTTAAAAGTTCTCATGCCTTCTCTTGGGCTTCATACAAGGACACTCACGACCTCTTAGAGGTATAAGACAGAACTTAGTCATCCTTTGTTAGAGTTGTCTTTCTAAAAAGAGTCACAAAAGCCCTCAGACCAATTTTAGGGTTGATACTCATCCCTTAAACGAGTAGGCCTCCTCTTGGGCATTGTACAAAGATAGACCACACCAATAGACTTGGACAGTCTAAATCTCCTTGAGTCTCAAAGACATTCTCAAGTTCCCTACAAACATAGGGAGAAACCCCGGATTCTGGATTAATCTCCAGCCAGAGTTAAAACTTGTGGGTTCTAAAACCCCGTCTCTCTCCTAAAATCCCCCAGCCAGGGTCAGTTTATCATCAGATAACACTATCTCAAATCAGAACCTCAAGGTGTCTGATCCATCAACTCTTCTGTAACCCTCAGCAAGAGTTGATTCCCCATTGGACCTGCCTAGGGATCTCAAGAATCCCCCGGCAGAAGATAGCCTCCTCTTAGGCTTTGTATAATGATCCTTTACTCAGGAAAGTCAGCCTCCTCTTGGGCTTTGTACAATGATTCTCCCCAGCGGAGCTAACCCTTTCAGACTCTCTTGTTGAGTCAACCACTTTTCAGACTCTCTTGTTGAGTCAATTACTTTTCAGACTCTCTTGTTGAGTCGATCACCTTTTCAGACTCTCTTGTTGAGTCAAGAACTCTCATAGACTCTCTTGTTGAGTCCATCACCTTTTTGTACTCTCTTGTTGGGTCAACCCTTTTTAGCCTCAATCTCGGGCTTGTGAATGCAAGCTTCTCAATGGTTTTGATGAAGACAACATTATTCATTCAAGATGTTATGCTTGCTCAAAAAGAATGGATCAAGACATTGAAGCTAGCACAAAGTTTTTAATTTTTACAAGTCTTGAAGAATTCTCAAGTATAATCAAGGTATAACTCTCACTTATCAATATGGTTGCATACAAGTGTTCAAAAGTGTCTCAAGCATACAATATATATTGATAAAATAGTTCTCAAAATATTTCTTTAATTGGAAAAATTATTTTTCATTTTTGAACCATATTAAATCACTTTCAATATAATCTATTGACTTGGGTAAATCAATAGATGTTGTATAAAATTGTTTCAAATACTTAGACAAATTTTTTAATTATTTAACTTATTTAAACATTCAGTTTTTGGTAAATTATGGCGTTTTTAACTGTCGTAACAGCACCAGAAACCGCCATAATTCACACCGTTCTGAACCTGTATTTTAAATTTTAAATTTCAAAATTATTTGGTAAATTGTGGCGTTTTGAAACGACGTAACAGACCAAACAACCGCCACAATTTACAACGTACTGAAATAGTGTTTTTTATTTAAAATTGAAAAATGTTTTGTTTGAATGCATCTTTTCATTATATCTTTTCATGGCATCTCTTACATCATTTGTCTTATTAAATTCAGAATTTTTCTAACCATTGCCATGACTTTTGAATGGTTGTTTTCATCAATATAAATACATGTCATTTTCAGATTTAAACACACCTCCTTTTGATATAATTTTCAAACATCCAATCACTTAAATATTCTTCCATTTTTATCAAAGTGTTCTTCAAACTTTTCTAAGTGAAACTTCTGCACTTAAACTTTCATACTCATTGCATTAGTTTCATTATTATTGAGTCGAACACTTGTATAATCTCATTGTGAGTGATTGTTACAAAAAGGAGAAGATCAATCTTTGGATTGATATATTGAAGAATCAAAGTTTCAACTACTTACTAAAAATTCAGATTTATTTAAAGACACATCTTATTTTAGGATTGTTAAAATAAGATTGTGGAGTTGTATTACCTTGTTGTCCAGGATTGTTGGAAACAAGTGAGTGTTTTTGAAGAGGATTGTTCTTCATACACTTATTTACCTATAGGTTAGATAGTAAGCATCACCATTGGTGTGATTAGGCTGTACAATAATTCTAAACTATAGTGAACTCTCTTTCGTGTTGAAGGAGGAGTGGAGTACTCTCGGGCTGTGAGGGGAACCACTATAATTCTCTTGTGTCATTTTTCCTTTTCGCATTTTACTTTCCAGCACTTATCATAAAACGGAAAAATAACCTAGAACCGGTAAAAAGATCAAAGAAATTTTTAAGAACCTAATTCACCCCCCCCCCCTCTTAGGCGCATTTACAACTTACAGGGCTTTGTTCGAGACAGATAAAAAGCACTCTCTTGTTGAGTCAACCCTTTTTAGCCTCAATCTCGGGCTTCGTACGAGACACATAAAAGCACTCTCTTGTTGAGTCAAACCCGTTTCACCTCAATCTTGGGCTTTATATAAGACAGATAAGTACCTCCCCGTCGGAAATAGCCTCCTCTTAGGCTTTATATAATGATATCCCCAAAAGAGTCAGTCTCTTTTAGCCTTTGTCTTGGGCTTTGTACAAGACACCAATATATCCACTCTCTTGTTGAGTCGGTCTCACACAACCTCGTCTTAGGCTTTGTATAAGGACTTCCCCAGTAGAGTCAATCAACCTCTTAGCTTCAACCTTGGGATTTGATTAAGGCACACAAAAATCAACAATCCCTCTTTAGAGATGACAAATTCTCTTTCAGTCAACCTTTTAGCTTCAATCTTGGGCTTTGAACAAGACACAAATGCTCTGTTTAGCCTCTGTCTTGGGCTTTGAACGAGACACTAAAACATTATTTTCCTCCCTTAGAATAGGAGGAACTACGATTGCTCTGATTTCCCTATTTCAATTAAACGGGAATACGTAGGCATAAGATTGCGAAATCTTAGCCAGCTTACTAATCAAAACTTAGGTCCAGCACCTTCCCAGAAACATCAAGAAAAACTCACTCTCCCTGTCACATTTCCCAAGAAACTTTCCCAAACCCATTAACGGATAAACACCATCAAGTACAAAGCAAAACCTAAAGCTAATATCGTGTGGATAACCACATATAGGATGGGTAACTGACAACTCCCCATTGTATAACCTGACCCCGGATCCCCCAATCTCTTCCAGCGTTTGTTCAGTTAAACATTTGCGTGCAAGGTTAGTTTTAGATACCTTACCTTTCCCTTCCAGCTTCATAGGATAAATAAGAAATTAGAAAGTAGCACCCTTTTCTCCTCGAGGCGGAAAATTCAACTCCAACGATAAGGTGGTCGCGTCACCGACAAAAATTGCTCGCTACACCTGGCTTTCACATAAAAGAACAAACTAGCAAGATATGGTGGTTAGTTAACAATGCACAGATGATTGAACCCTAAATGTAAGTGCAAGATGTTATGACATCAAAGGGGTAAAATTTGGGGTATAACAGTTGCCTTTATTTAAATAACTTTATCGGATGGCACGGGGAATGGAAATCCTCAGGACATCAAGGTGAAAGGTATTTAAATATAGTAAACCGAAAATTTTGCCCTTAGATGAAATGCAGATGCCAAGGATGGGCAACTGACGTACAAATGCTGACATGCCATGAACTTCTAGTATGATGATATGATGCCATGATAGTGCCAAAATGTAGACAAATAAGACACCAAAGGATAAAGAGCAACCAAACACAGGTGAGCTTCACTAGAGAAGGATGAAGGTTAGCACCCAGGAGAAAGACTCACTGGGGAGACTCCGAGGAAACACTAGGGATAGAAAAATAAAACTGAGGGAAAATCTCACAGATCCTCACTGGAGATAAGAGCCAGAGAGGTGTTCTCCACTGGGGAAAGATCCAGGAAGATGGACGACGGGTTCATAGGTGACTGGACGACACTGGGGGAAATAAAAGCACACTATTTACTGGGCATGAAACTAGAAATAAGACATGATCTCTATTGGGGATCAATTAACGAAGAATCAACCTGGAAGAACATAAGAAAGAGAAAGGCACATCCAAAAGAACATCAGATGGCAAAAGAAACCAGACATCCAATAATGGATTTGAATGAAAGGTAAACTCATAATATCAGAGAAGGCATCAGATGCAAATGAGACAAAAGGTGAAATCCAAGAATGCATTGGATAAAAAGAAACCACAACGTCCAAGACAGCATTGAACGAATATGAACAAGGAGATACCCAAGAAAGCATTGGATAAAAGGAATCACAAAATCCAAGAAAGAATTGGATGAATGTGAACAAAGGTGAAATCCAAGAAAGCATTGTATAAAAGGAATCACAGTATCCAAGACAGCATTGAATGAATGTGAACTTTCAAGAATGGTATTGAAAGTAAAGGCAAATCACTATATTCAGGAATGGTATCGAATGATTGTGAGTAAGACATCCAGGAATGGCACTGAATACAAAGGAGAAAACTCATCCAGGAATGGCACTGAATGAACAGATAAGACTTTCAGGAATGACACTAAAAGATATCCAAGCAAATTTGATGGGGGTTATAGAAGATAGGCAAAATTTCCAGGAATAGCACTGGGAGAAATAAGAGGAATAAGATATCCAGGAATGGCACTGGAGATCACAAGAGACGAACATCCAGGAATGGCACTGGAGTGAGAGAATATAAAGATCCAGGAATAGCACTGGAATGAGAGAAGACAAACATCCAACAACAGGACTAGATGCTCAAGGAAACGACAACATTCAGGAATGACACTGAATGAAAGGACGGATAACGTTTTGGTAGGCGCCAAGTAAGTTGGACTTTGACCACAAGGTAAGACGTGGAAAACGACACGACCTCTAACGAAATGCAAATGAGGATGAAACACTCATGATATGCATATGGTATATGAATTATGCCATGCAAATGCAGATGCTAGCGACACAGCTCGACCCTTTTAGTGAGAAGACAAGACTGGAAGACCAGTTCCTCAACACGGAGATCACTATCATTCTGCTTGGGGACTAGAGATGCTATTGATAGACACATCTCTACCACACTGGTAAACTGTATCAAGTGATGATCCTTGTAGGAAGGATGGAAAGTTGCATGGGGATTCTTCAAGTTAATTACCCCAGATTAGCTGACTCTTGTAGATGAACTGATCATTGCTTCGGTTTGTCAGAGTCTTGACATGACTGCTTTGATGTACACTTAGAAAGCTTACCCTAGTATGAGCCTTGAAAAATCTTCTGGATAAACCAATTCTGAGAAGGACTTGCCCCTGAACAACAACCCTTGAACTGATTCTTTAACAGGATTTGGAAAGAACATTCCCTTGATAGGATCACCGACCAAGTTTCTTAATTGTTTGAAAATTCCTTGAGAGGAAAGCCAGTTTGCAAACAAAAGTGTTCATACAAACATGGTAAATGCAAATTTCATGCAACTTTTGAAATCAAAATCTTTTTCAGAAAGATGCAAAGCAATACGAGTCACTGGTCAGAACATGGTGGTTCAAGAAATTCAAAGTGAGAACTAAATCAAAAAGGTATGATGCCAAAACAAATGATCTGCAAAGATCTTTGGGAGTCAGTTTACGCAACCTTGCTGTAGTATGCTTTCAAAATAACCTTGCTTCAGTTAGGTCTTTTGAGGGTTGTAACGTGGCTTGGTTCACAGTTTATGAAACAAAGGATAAGGGCTCAAATTTTATTTGTACCCACCCAAACTTCGTGATGAACTTCTAATCCTACGCTTAGTTAACTCAGACTTTACACTCAGGTTCCCACAGGTCGGGAATTGTACTGATGATAGTAATGATAATGGTTCAGAAGTCAATGGACTTGAGATGGCAGTCACTGCTTCCTTACAACTTTTGGTCGTCATACAAGCTTGTTCTTATTTCTCCTTGTATAAGGTAAGGTCATGAGCTTCCCATATTTCTTAGATTTTGCCTCGAAAGGGACTCAGATCATTCTTTGAGTAAGGACTTCTTAACGACTCTTCCTTATTTTTCGCTTTGGGAACAACTTGTACAACATTTGTTCATTTGATTCGAGAGAGTTGACAGGTGTCCTGCATAAAGCTCTTGCATTAGAATGCATAAACAAGTTAAACTGAGAACTACCCTACCCCAAGGTTGAGATTTACGGGTTTTTTGTGTAAGGAAAGAAAGCCCCTACTTCTAGGCTCGAAGGGGTTAACGAGGGATTATCTTCCTTATTTCTCCAGTGTTTGGGAATTGAAACAATGCCTTACATCATCAGCAAAGTTTAATCGAAAGCATACCACATCAATTATGAGTATAATGTTTTCATCATCCTTCCTCCAATCTTTGCACAATCAAAAATAAAGTGGAAAAGAGATAAAATATTTTGCGAAAGAAAGTATAAAGGTGTAAATAGTGGACAAAATGAATTGAATCAAAAGTTCCAATGCTCATTTCATTAAGGGTTAAATATACAAAACCCCCTGCAATGTTAGCGAGTTCTCACTTTAGCCCCTGTAAAAAAAATTTTTAAACACCCCCTCATCTTAGTTAGATTCCCTCAGATACCCCCCTAGAGTCCAAGTGGCATGGTAGATTCCTTTTTTACCATTTGAATTAGTCCTTGTTGGCATTTTGAATTAAATTTTACTGGTTTACTGGGTATATATTGTTGCGTTTCACCCCCTTGTAATTGTTAGGGTTTTACTGCGACGGAGGAACAGTTGCGAAGGGCATTCTGATGCGACGGAGGAACATCTGCGAAGAACTCACATACACGAAGACCAACAAAATCGTTCACGAATTCATTTCCATAATCGAGGGTTGCAATGAGTGAGGTGTGTATTTTGGTAAATTTCTTGACGATAAACTTCCACGAATTCATTCTGTTAGTGTGTTTTTTGCTTCTGAATGATTTTGAAATCTTGATGGGAATATTAGGGTTTTTGATATGTGGTTTTTGTTTATGAATGATTTTGAAATCTTGACAGGAGTTCAAACCCTTTGATGTTACTTTTCACCATGGGGGGAATTTGTTAGGGGTAAGCCGGATGAAATTATTTACAGAGGGGGGTTGATTCGACTGTAAATGGTTTGCTAGTTGCGAACTGGACAATGGATAACATTTTCAAGCTGTTGAGTGAGTGGGGGTATAAGGAAGGTTCATTTAGGTTATGGACAAAAGTGTTAGACATTCAAGAGGGATTTATTAGAATTAGAAGAGGTGATGATGCATACGACTTTGCTACATACTTCAGTGCAATGGAAGTTGTTGGGGATATATTTGTGGAACATTCTGCAGAAACACTGGACTGTGAGGGTATTGAACCTAGGTGTATTAATGAGAATATGAGTGATGGTATAGAAGATGAGGATGTTGAAAGGTTAGAAGACAGTGAAGATGAGAGAGCAACTGGTCTAGTTGATGGCTTTGAAGGAATTGATGAGCCCGTGCCCATAACAGTAGATAAAAGCAATCTTGTGACAAGTATGGGTGGGCCTAGTGTTAGGCCCAAAAAGCAAATGGACCAAGATGATTACTATAGTGATGAACTGAAGAGTGATGATCCAGATGACTCAGGGGATGATGAAAGGCCCAAGTATGAAACATTTAGGAAAGAGCACCTCAACAAGGATTATAAGTTCAAGTAGGGTATGGAATTTAATTCACTTGCTAACTTTAGGGATGCAATTCGTGAGTGGTCAGTGCTCAATGGTAGGGAAATAAGTTTTGTGAAAAATGAGAGCTATAGGGTAAGGGTTGAGTGTAAGGCTAAATGTGGGTTTTTAGTCTTATGCTCTAAGGTGGCCCACCAACACACTTTTGCTATAAAAACACTCAAAGACACCCACACATGCGCTAGGGTTTTGAACAACAAATCTGCAACTTCAAAGTGGGTGGCTAAGCATGTGGTAAAGAGGATGCAAACAAGTGACACAGTTAGGATAAGAGACATCATGCAAGATATAAGGCAAAGCTTTTCTGTGGGTATTAGTGTTGCAAGAGCATGGAGGGCTAAGTTGATTGCAAAGAGGATAATAGAAGGTGATGCTGATAATCAGTATGCATTCATTTGGAGGTATGCAGCTGAGTTAAGAAGGGTAAATCCTGGCAACACAGTCAAGGTTTTGGGAATTAGTGGGAATACCATGTAGGCATGCTGTAGCAGCCTTGAGCTATAGGAGGCAAAACCCTGAAGAATTTGTGGATGAATGTTATACAAGACAAAGGTTTGCCCTATGCTATGGTTTTTCTGTTACTCCAATCAATGGTCAGGATATGTGGCCAGAAGTTGAAATGGAGGAACCCCTCCCACCATCCTAATGCACAAGGAGCCAATGCACAAGCTGCTAATGCAGATGCCAATGATAGTGGGCAAGGAAGTGCTGCTGATAATGCACAAGGATCTGCTACTGATATGACTCAAACTGCTACCCCAACCAATGTTGTTTCTGATGGTGCCCCTAGTGCTGCAGTTTCTGATGCTGCCCTAACTAATTCTATGAACCTGACCCAACCACCAACTGTTATGAGTCAAACTGGATCGTGTGTTGTTGATTCATTTAAAACCAAGAAAGGAAAGAAACCAGTCATTATAAAAAGAAGGCAAAGTGAAAGGATCAAACTGTCTTGGTTCAAAAAACCAATTGTGGGAGAAGGATCTAGTGAACAACCAATCACACTACCAGACAGTGAGGCCAAAGCAAGTTCAAAAGAGTCTTCCCTTGGATTGCAGACTAGGTCTATGAAGACATGGAATTCCAAGAAAAAGAGAGACTGAGTGTTATGTCTTGTATTCTCAATTTTAATTTGTTGTCATTTTGTTGACTTTGCCAAAGTCCTAAGTACTATGTGTCATTTTGTAGAATTTTGTGTTATTTTGTACTATGTAACAATGAAGTACAAGACACATGCACCAAGTGTGCTTTCTTTATGTATCAGACATATTACTTTTGAAGAATTCCTAACTGTGCAACAAGAATTGCAGAATTTTGTGTAACTGTTTTTGTTTTACAATGGAAGTAATTTCTGTAACATACAACTTACATTGATAACAAACAATTCAACTTAAATCAAACATTAACAGTGAAACATAACAAATGTTTTCATTGATAAGAACAACTCAATTTACTTTGCTACATAACAAAATCTTTCATTTATAACCACAACTCAACTTACATCAAACTGTAACATTAAACACCTAAATCTAAACTGAGTTTATTATAACCATGACAGACATTCCTCTAACATACCAACTTAAACAACTTCTATGACAGACCATCCTAAACAAGTACTATGACAAACCAAGTGCTATGTATCAATTCCAACCAACCTAAACAACTAAATCAAAACAGACTTTGTTACATGGACATAAACAATACTGCAAAGATCAACCATGACAGACCAAGTACAATCGACATCCATAAATTTTTCCTCTTCTCCATTAGAATATTTCTTTTCAATTTTTCTGTCTTGATAATGCTTCCATCTGCACCATACTTCTTCAAAACTCTGCCTTCAATTTCCTGAGCAACCTCCTTTGCAAATTCTCTCAAATAACCCTTTGTGCCTTCACAATCACAACATCTTGCAAAATCGTTAACAAAATCGTCCCACACAAACAAACCGCAACCATTCTGCAAATTAAATCAAACCGATGATTAAGACATGCACAGTGATTAACAAATCGAATGAACACATGGATTTAACAAGATGAATATCAACTAACCAAAGAATTTTGACATTTCCAGAATTTTCTGCTAGGATTTTCAACTGTGTTTGATACAAACATCTTCATCGTATCATTGCAACCACATCTTGGCAAACTCTTTGGAAAATTTCCACCAGACGATGATGACCTGCTACCACCCATGTACACGACAACGGCGAACGAAGAAGATGGAATAATGGGAGCCAAACCCTAACAATTTCAAGGGGGTATTTGTAAACGCATAAATGTATACCCAGTCAGCCATTAAAATTTAATCCAAAATGCCAGCTTGGACAGATTCTGATGGTCAAAACAGAATCTTCATTGCCACTTGGCCTCTGGGGGGTTTTCTGAGGGAATCTAACTAAGATGAGGGGGGTTTTTAAAAAAAAAAACTTTGCCAGGGTCTAAAATGAAAACTCGCTAACATTGCAGGGGGGTTGTGTATTTAACCCTTTCATTAATCACGAAAGTATAAACATAATTTGAAGGCAAACAGCCAGTACAAAATAAGGAAAATGCAAACAACAAGAAACAAGGCCTAGTGACTAGTTAAACACAAGGATGAGATGTCATGTCTTTAAGAAGTAGCTGAGCTAAAGTCGAATGAAGCTTCACTTGGCGTGCCCTGACAGAGGGTTGCTCTGTACATTGGGATTGTCCTTAAAGGAGAGGATTTTGTTTCTCATCAGCTCTTGTACTCTAGCCTTCAATGCAAAGCAACCTTCCAAGTTATGGCCTGCATCACCTTGATGGTATTCAGAATGAAGATCAGCCCTATAGCCGGCTGGAAGAGGATTTGGAGGAGGAGGCATAGGCCTTGTGGTAATTAAACCTTGCTGAACCATACCAAGATAAAGCTCGATGTATGTCATGGGAATAGGATCAAATTTATTCCTATTACGGTACTGATTTTGTCCTGCAGTTGGACGTTGGGAAGCTTGAGCTGGTCGTGGAGCAGTAACCACGGGAGTGATAGCAGCAACAGTAGGGTGAATAACATACTGAAGTTGGGGACGAGGCCTTCTCACTTCAACCACAACAGCGTTAGTCTGATCTTCTCTCTTCTTCTGGAAGTTTCCATAAGATTTCTTCGCACCATTGGAAGATTCAGCCGCAGCTTTGGACACTTTACCATTCTTAAGACCTTCCTCGAGTCTCTGATCGATAGTAACCAAATCAGTGAAGTTGGAGGAAACACTTCCAATCATCTTCTCCCAATAGAATGGGGACATGGTGTCCATGAGCATTCCAATCAACTCTTTCTCGGCCAAAGGAGGTTCAACTTGGGAAGCCAACTCTCTCCAGCGCTGAGCATACTCCTTAAAAGATTCCTTCTCTTGTCTAGTCATATTTTGCAGCTGGCAGCGATCAGGAGCCATGTCGAGGTTATACTTATACTGCTTCATGAAGGAATTTACGAGATCTTGGAAGCAGTGGATGGAATTTTTCTTGAGAGTCATATACCATTTGAGTGAGGCTCCACACAAGCTATCCTGAAAACAGTGGATAAGCAAATTCTCATTTCTGGTATAAGCAATCATTTTGCGAAGATACATGACCAAATGAGCCCTTGGCCAAGAGTGCCCCTTATATTTCACAAATTCTGGAGTTTTGAACTTAGCAGGCATAATAAGATCAAATACTAAGCACATATTATATGCATCCACATTGAAAGTGTCAGTACCCTCAACAACTATGAGTCTCTTATCTATGATCTGAAACTACTCTCAGACAACTTCAGGCTCAACAAAGTCTTCAGGCTCTTCACCCTGAGCACTGGCAGCATTGTACTCATAGAGGGGATTCTCAAAAGAAGCTCGAACAGTCTGTGGAACAGCATGGACCACAGGTCTGGGCTCGGCAAAAATAGGAGCTTGAAAAACTGGCATAGCAGTCTGACCAACCATAGTAGTAGATGCAATCGGTGGAGAATAGTTGGGTGGCAAACCAAACTCAGGACAAGTTGAAGGTGGCATCTGAACAGGTGGAGGATCAGCGCTTGAAACTTCCTGGATGAGTGTCTTTTGGGGTTGCTTTCCCCTAGCAATCAAGACTTGAAGCATCTCAGTGAGTTTGGTCACGCTTGACTTAATGTCGTCGATATCCACTCGGATCTCAGCATTGCGTACCTCTTGCTCTGACATCCTTCGTTTGTAGTTAGCTCTAGTCCGGTATCGGTGTCGAGGGATTAGCTTGCCGAATCACAGGTGATACTAGAAGATAGAGACAGCTGGAGATGAGTCACTGGATAGACAAACGCATGCAATGAACCATGCAAAGATGCAAATGATATGAAATGCGATGCAAACAGGATGCAAAACACATTCAACAGGATCAAAGGTTCGAGATCACAGTAGGGAGTCTGGGTAAAGAACCAACCACAGGGTGTGTACTAGGGTTCTTGTATCCGTAGAACAGGGTTCTAAAAAGTCCTCTGAGTCAACGTAAATCTTTTGGATATTATCGGCCTACGTGACTACTCACGCGGGTTAATAATATTCTCAAGATAAACTCTTCTGAGTGTAGTATCACGTATCAACCATTTGGGACTACTCCGTCATAGCCATTGCACTACGTCCTAAAAAGGCCAAGTAGGGTGAAGTTAACTACGGTCCTCAGAATGACGGGCTCTCAAATTAGGAAGAGCGACATCAATGCGACTACTCACATCATACATCAACAATCCCAAAGGGCCTCAACTGAGCATGGTCATCATATGCCAAACATGTTAGGACTACTCCCAACAACCGACTATTGATTACACGACAATCATATCATATGTGTGCTCTCAAGTCTGGGTTAGGACTTATCTCACCACTCAAAGTAACAACCCTGCCAAACAAAAAAAACCCAAGCACAACGAGCATATATACAAATATAAATATATACAGATATACAAGCAAGCAAACACATAAATAACACAAATGCAAACAAGGTGGGCTTAACCCTCCTAGGGGGATGTCCCCAGTGAAGTCGCCATTTCTGTTGCGGTGAGAATCAGATACCAAGCTATTAATTAACCTAAATCACAAGACATGAAATTCACCACCGATATTTGATTTATCCAAAGGAAAGGGTAAAGATAAAAAAACCCTAATAAGAGATCTAAGGTTCGGGGATTGGTTATACCTAGGGAAGGTGTTAGCATCCTAGATATCTGTAGTACTCTACAAGAACCTCTTGTTAGTATTTGTGTTATGTTAAAGTTGCTTGCTAAGGGAAAAGTGCTAAGGTAAAGACCTAGGGATATATACACTAAGTATGCTCGCCAAGACATCGCATCTCGTGCCTACGTATCCTGACGAGAATGGAATCAGAGCATTCGTAGTTCCCCTTAATGGTGTGAGGAACTCTTGACTGTGGTCAAGGTTCCAAGGGAAAGTAGGGTCTGACGGCAAGACACCTACGTGGAGTGCGGCGACTCCAAACCTAAGGCTAAGTAAAACGAGGAAGAAGTGTCCACGGGAAAGTAGGGTCTGGCAGCAAGACACCTACGTGGAGTGCGGCGACTCCAAAACTAAAGCTAAGTTAACAGGTGTCGCTCCCAGGATTTTCATCCAAGTACAAACGCGAAAGTGGCGCGGAAACAGAGTCGCCAGCAATGTGTATTTTTCCCAAGAGAGGGAAAGGAAACACTGCGTAAACTTGAGGGGAAGGAAAAGAGCATGGTCTCGCGACCAAGAGAAACTGGTAAGGGAGTCGGTTACGCGAGGTGAAGGTATTAGCACCCCCTCACGTCCATCGTGCTCGATGGGATCCACGCTTGTTGTTATCGATTAAAGGGTGTAGGGTTATCTGAAACTTGCTCGCTAAACTAGAAACTGGAACGGAAAGGCAGAAGCGGAGAAACGGGGGAAAAAGAAAAGAAGTGACTTGATAGGAAATCGCGTCCTAGGCCTACGTATTCCCTCATGCAATGGGAAAGTCAGAGTCAACGTAGTTCGGACTACGGTTTTGGGGGAGAAGAGAAGGATGGTGCTCGGAGAGATCTCGCACGATCTCCTGCCTACGTATCCCGCTCGCACGCGAGAATCAGAGCGACATAGTTCCCCTCACTTGGGATGACTTTGCTTTGTTTGTGATTTTTAACGGAAGATGCCAAGGTTCGCGTTCCAGCAGTTAGGTGTCGCAGCTTGTTGTACGGAGTCTTAGGCATTTACTTGTTTGCGGTAGAACGGAAGTGACACATCCTTTATGAGTGGAGTGAGGAAGATGAGAAGAGAATTGTTTGTTTTTGTCTTTTAAGAAGTGTTTTGATTATTTTGTGTTCATGACAAGTATTGCACTAAAGTCTATGACATAGGAACGAATGCCTCGCATGGTTGTCCTAACAGGACGTATGCTAAACATTCTAGAAAGGCGAAGGGAAACCCTTCTCCTTCCATTTCCCATGTACTTAAGGCTCATGTGCAATACATGTTAATCCTTTATTAGATGTTTTTTCTTTTTGTCTTGAGATGATAAAGAAGAAACTCAAAGGAAGAAAGGAGAAAATCTAAGTGGGGGACTAGTTATGCTAATGTTGTCATGCATGGAGATCCTATGGTTATGTGAGGTAATAGGAACCACCTAAGTCTAAAAGAAGAGAGGTATAGCACTATCTAATTCTTATCCTACCTCACCTTAATCAAAAATTAAGGATGATCTAGGATCCCTAAGGGATGTGAGAAAGTTCTACACAACCAAGCATTGTGTCATGCTACTCACAAAAGAGAATGATAAGTAAAAGAGATGAGATATGAAAGAAGAGATGAGTATGGATTAACATCCACATACTCAAATGACTCACCTCTTCCCCTACACAAAAGGTTAGTATATAATCAATCACAAGTAATGAATTCAAGTGAAAGAAGCTAAACAAAACACAACTATTTGCTTAAAAAAGACAAGTTAAGAGGAAAGTGAAGTTCAAACCAAAAGGGAAGGGTCCTAATGGTTAAGGGACATGCAAAGTCAGTATGTACATGCTAAGGTACCATACCAATGTAAACATGTCATATGAAAATAAACAATGGCAAACTATGTTGAAACAAATCACACAAATGCAAGTGAAACATCAACAATGTAATATGAATGCAAATGGATTATGAATATGGATGAATGTGCATATAAGCATCAAGGTCAGAATTAAATGACATTTAAGAATGCATATGAATGTCATTGAATGACCATACAAGTCATGGATGCAAGCATTTAAGAAATGAAGCAAGAAGAAGTGAACAAACAACAATTTAAGTTTAACAATGATGCATACTTGTAATGCCAATTAAAGATGAAGATGCAATGAGATCATACATGTCCAATGGATACAAACCAGTAGCATATGATGTATAAGATGCAATTAAGAATGCAAGAATGACATGTGAAGTTCATACACAACTCATGTTAACAAGTTAAGAAGAGGAGAAACAAATTAGGTTCTAACAAGTTCAAGCAAGTGCCACAAGTTTATGAACTTATGCAAGATGCAAAAATGCAATTACAAGTCATGTTATATGATTGAAAATGATCACAAACAGAACATGAATCAAGTTTAAATTCACATTTAAGATCACACAAGCATTGAAGAAAACAAACATCAAAGACATGCAAGGAGAGGAATACAAATCCACACAAAATTTCAAGTTTGAATAAGAGCATACAAGCCAATTCAAGATAGACAAGCAATGACCTATAACATGATGAAAGTGACCTATAATATTGACATAGCATATACCAATAGGTCTCAACAAATGATCAAAGAAGAATGGCAAACAACAATCAATAAACCCTAAGCATATGTCTTCTAACATTTACACAAAACAAACATGCTTTTGAACAGTCCAAAAGGTCATGCTAAGATGACGAGAAAATTAAGAAGAGGCAAATGAATTAAAGTGCAATCAGAGAGCAAACATACTTCAAAAGAATGGCTCAAGAACCATTACCAAACATGCCTCACAATACCATACAAAACACACAAACAATTGGATCAAAGACCTCACTCAAAACACAACAAGAAAAGACTTAAAAAATCCATGAAAAATGTATATCATGCCTCAACATATCACAAACTCATGTATCAATTATTAGGAAAAAATTCAGTGCACAACTATGTCAAACAAATTTGGAATGAAGCATAGGTCATGGTTTAGTGCACATACAAAAGAAAATACAAGAATATTCATGAAAATATGCCAAAACATGATAAAATCATAAAATAACATGATCAAAAATTATTTAAATGTATTTAGATGCCTCATGAATTTTTATGGAATTTTATCATGTTTCTAAGTATTTATAAAAATTAAAAAGCAAACAACTATGCAAAAGAAGATAAAAATGAAAAGAAATGGCCAGGGGGTGCCACACTAGCAAAAACCAAGTTATTGCGCTTTGGGCTCCAAAATAAGGGGGTGGAAATAGCAAGCGAGGTCCAGTCCAAATCCACACTCACAGATAGGTCCATACTATGGAAATCAGTCAAATTACTGACTCAACCAGAGCCACACGATCAAGTCAACGCATGATTATCAAGAAAATAGCCAGATCATGTGAACAAGATGCAAGCATATGATAAGCAAACATGCAACAACCACACGTGATTGTCAGAGTAAAAAATTAAGCCAAATTGAGAACACGTGCAAGGCATGTGAATCATTTATTCGCTGGCAAGATCTGGAGCATTGGATAGAATCAAATCAACGGCCACGTTATAACCTGGAAACAAGCCAGGGTTCATCTGAGCTGAAGAATGCCACCGGTCATCTTCTCCGGCCACTTCTCCACCGTGCCAAACTTTCAGGTAACCAAAAACACATAAATCATACATCATTCTCTACCTCTCACTACATATATCAGGAATCCATCCACAAATAACACAAATAACACACGTACACAGAGATTCGAAGCCACAAAGTTTGCCCTAACAAAATCAACTAAGCACCTAAGGTGCCTATCAACTAGCCGAATATCACATAGCTTCTATTAAGCTCAACAACACATAAAACAAACAAAATCAGAGCATAAAGATATCAACAAGATTGAGAGAAACCTGTGATGTGAATGCTTCCTTTGCTAGAAAAGAAGACCAGGGAGGAGGTTCCTTTTCTCTTGAACTTAATCTTAAGCCAAATAAAGGCTATGGAGGAGTTGTTGTTTACTGAGAAAGATTTTGCTGAAGAAAGTGAAATTAAGCTTGAAACGAGATGTAGCAAGTCCAATCTTCTTCCTTACTCCATTGATAATTGATGATGAAGAGAGTTCAGCAGAATGAAGCTTCGAGAGTGAGAGAAAATGGAGAAAGAGAGAGAGAGAGTGTGAAAAGTTTGAGAGAAATGAAGAATGAACCAAGTTTGTTAGAAATCTGTTAAAGGTTTCTTATATAGGTGTGGTTAACTGTTAACCACCTTGGTTAACAGTTAGAACCATGATTAGAGAGGGTGAGTTAACTGAGTGAGTGAGTTTGGACTTTTTGAAAACCAAAATGGAGAATGAGAGTGAGAAGGTTAATGGCATGGATTTTTGTTCATGTGTAGAGAAGAGCATGGTAATTGTGGTGAGGTTTAAGAAATGAAAGGTGATGATGTATTTGATGGTAGCAGTAATGCTTGCTATGCAAGTTTTCCACTTTCTCTTATGTTTGAACAAATATAGTAGTGAAGGTACAAAGGCATGGTATATGATGTATGGTGTTTGCTTGGCTGATTAAGGCAATGTTTGATGTCATGAGATGTGAAGCATGTACATGATGTACAAGAAAAACAAAGCTTTATCTTGGTTTGGCATGGAGGAAAGCAGACATGGTGATGGTGACTTTGAAGCAACGAATATTCATGAATATGGGATGAAAACACAAGGTTTTTGATCACTTGGAAAGGGGGAGTGGAGAAGAACAAGATTGATGTTCAAAATGAATTGAAATAACACCTCTAAAGTACTTAAAAATGATGATGAACATGCTTGGTTGCAACTAAGTTACATATGTGTCTTGTCTTGCCTGTGCCTAGCCATGTACATGGGAGTGAATCAGTTGAAAACACCTAACTTTGCCTCAATACATCTCTCAATGGGTTGATCTAATGAAAAATCTTTCAACACCAAAGTTGAAGAGGAAATAGAGATGAATAAAAGTCATGTTGAACTTTTTTCCATTTGGAACGTCTATCATGGAGAAATTTTTCTTTGTGCTTGGGCCCAATATGCACACCAAGTGTTTGATGAAATGACTGCGTGCTGGCTCGCCCATGACTTGCCTGGCTGGTCAAAAATGCCCTACAAACCTCCAACTTTAATCAATCATAACTCCTTCAATTTTAATCCAATGGAGGAGTTCTTGGTATGGATTTGAAGCTTGGAATGTGAACTTTTGATAGGCCTCCCTAGCCTTTCCATTTGGTTCTTGGAGCATGGAGAAAGAAAGCCCTAAAGTTGACCTCTCACCTTGCCAAAACTTGCCATAAATAGAAACCCTAATTTCTATTTTTGGCAACTTTGCACATTTCTTGATTTTTGATGAACCATCCATTATTTCTTGATCAAACCCTCACCAATGATCATATTTGACATGAGGAAAATGAATTTGACCTCAAAAAGTCAAGAGTTGACTTTTTCCTCTGCACAGTTGACTTTTCCCCAATTCCCCTGATCCTCAATCAATTGACCAATTGAAACCCTTCCAAATCAAATTGATGGAAAATTCCTTATCCTTAGGCCCTTGAGGGCATGTAGAATACCATAGAATCAAGTCTTGCCCAAAAAATCAGAAATAAATTGATTTTATGGCAAACCCTAGTTTTGACCCCTCAGTCTAGGAGAAATCAGCACATCCTCCAAATCCAAATCCCTCTGAGTATGATGTGTATCCTCTCTAACAAAGATGAGATATGCCATTTGGAGATGATACAATCTCAAAGATCTTGCCCATTGGTGTGTTATACCCCAGAATTCCAAAACCCTTGTTTGCACTGGCTAGGAGAGTATGACTTCCTTCAACCTTATATTGAATTCCCACCTTGTGATACCTTGAGGGCCCAAATGAGATAGATTGAAATATGAAAAGCCCTTGTGACTTGTTTGGAAAAGCTTTTCTCTTGTCTTTTGACTTTGAACTGCCCACACCTTGAGATACCTGATACCATGCCTTGCAACCAATGATGTATATGATTTAGCATGACCTATTATGAAATGCAAATGAGTGAAACATAAGCCAATTATTGGAGAGAGATAAGAGGGCAAATTTTGAGGTATTACAGTTGCCCCTATTCAATCAACTGTGGACCTGAAGGGATGACAGCAACGGCTGTCAGAAATTCAAGGTACATAGGGATTGAATACAAAAATAACCAGAAAATTTGCACTCTGTGGATAAAAAGAAATGGGTATATGACGAACACAGAGATGTAGTGATGGATGCTGGTGAAAAAGAGTCAGAAACAAATGAAATTCAAAATTCGCCTGTCTTGAACGGCTAAGGTCTAAAGATTATAGTATGCCTGTCGGGAACGGCTAAAGTTTTGCCTGTCGGGAACGGCTGAAGTTTCGCCCGTCGGGAACGGATGGAGTTTAAAACTTACGGTATGCCTGTCGGGAACGACTGAAATATGCCTGTCGGGAACGGCTAAGTTTAAAACACAAAAGGGAGCTTGTCGGGAACGGCTAAAGTTGAAAACCTATTGCTTACTTGTCGGGAACGGTAAATGAGCCAGTCGGGAACGGCTAGGTTAAAAACTCAAAAGGGTGCCTGTTGGGAATGGCTAAAGTTGAAAACCTATTGCTTACCTGTCGGGAACGGTAAATGGGCCAGTCGGGAACGGCTAGGTTTAAAACTCAAAAGGGTGCCTGTCGGGAACGGCTAAAGTTGAAAGCCTATTGCTTACATGTCGGGAACGGTAAATGAGCAAGTCGGGAACGGCTAGGTTTAAAACTCAAAAGGGTGCCTGTCGGGAACGGCTAAAGTTGAAAACCTATTGCTTACCTGTCGGGAACGGTAAATGGGCCAGTCGGGAACGGCTAGGTTTAAAACTCAAAAGGGTGCCTGTCGGGAACGGCTAAAGTTGAAAACCTATTGCTTACCTGTCGGGAACGGTAAATGGGCCAGTCGGGAACGGCTAGGTTTAAAACTAAAAAGGGTGCCTGTCGGGAACGGGTAAAGTTAAAAACCTATTGCTTACCTGTCGAGAACGGTAATTGAGCCAGTCGGGAACGACTAGGTTTAAAACTCAAAAGGTGCCTGTCGGGAACGGCTAGGTTTAAAACTCAAAAGGGTGCCTATCGGGAACGGCTAAAGTTAAAACCTATTGCTTACCTGTCGGGAACGGTAAATGAGCCAGTCGGGAACGGCTAGGTTTAAAACTCAAAAGGGTGCCTGTCGGGAACGGCTAAAGTTAAAAACCTATTGCTTACCTGTCGGGAACGGTAAATGAGCCAGTCGGGAACGGCTAGGTTTAAAACTCAAAAGGGTTGCCTATCGGGAATGGAGGTAGGAATCCTATCTGGAATGGTTCCTAAAATACACGGTTAGAATGTAAGATCAAAAGATTTACAAACCGAGGAACTGAGACTCTGTGGAGAGAACAGTGGTGAAACCCTGGTATTGCTCTGGAGATATCTGGTTGGGAGGAAAGTAGTAAAACCTTTGCGCTGCTTTGAAATATTTACTGGGGAATGAACAAGGAGTTCATTTTGGCTTTGTCAATCTGATAGAAGAGAAACAATTTTGGGCTCTCGCACGAGGTACCAAAACTGGCTTATGCTTCGCATGCATATGTTTGAATTTTCATGGCGTAATGCTCCATCTCGGATGGAAATGCTACGCGTTTTGAGGATGCAATGATTACTATATGCAAAATGCAAAGAGGCTCCGCAGCAAAATAAATGCTGAGGAAAAGAAGGCAACTCCGCTGGGGATAATAAGCTGGACCACCCTCGTGTTCGCACTCATGCTGGGGAAGATAAAATAACATGAACTCCTGATCTGGGCTCTGAACTGACAAATCTGCTGAGATTACTGTAAGTAATGACGACCTTGTCGGGAGGTATCATCTGAATCAATCTGTTTAGGGAAGAACTATAACCATAGAACTCTGTTGGGGAAATGATGACTTCCTGACCCGGCTACTTGGGAATTGAGATCGAACGAACTCTTGCTGAGGAAGGAAACCTACTAAGGGACTGAGATTAACCGTATTCCTGCTAGGGAAAGGAACACTTGCTAAGGGACTGAGATCAACCATGTTCCTGCTAGGGAATGACAACCTCAAGGAGAAAAATTCTTGTTGAGGTAACCGCTTCCCTTGGGGAGAACTATTATTTGAGTCCTACTGGAAAAGACACTGAAGACATCATGATATTGATGGGCCAACCAGCGAACATTAATACCTGCAAACAAAGGGTGTGCACACATGCCCCAGGGTATCCTGGGTTTTGATTCATCACCCAAGAACACCTGGCATTTAAAGCAATTTTAATTGTTTTCTTTTGCACACATGTCATTGTAAAACCTCGATGTTTTCAAATGCAATGTTTCTCAAAAACTTGGACGTTTTTTTTGCAATCAAAACAAACTGTAAAATAAAACACAAGAAATGGATATTCTGAATAAAGAAAACTTTATTGATTGAAAAGCCCGAAGATAGGCGTTTACATCAGGAGGCAATTCCTGGAAAGAGGTAATTGCTTGAAAGAGAAAAGAAACTATCCTAATGGAAATGTAGAAAACGGAAATCCATTGAGTATCAATCCTGCTATGATTCATATGTCTTCATGACTCTCCAAGTGCTTCGCTTTCCGAGGGGGATGATTGGACCGATTCCTATCCTTCGAAACGCCTCTTGTTGAAACGAGACGGGATACAGGTTACTCAGATCGCAGTCTTTCGCTTAATCCCTCTTTTTCCTGGATCGCCCTTTGTGGGTTTTCAATTCACCGGGATACCCATTTTTGCCTAAGTTGCCCTTTCGGGTTTTCAACTTACCTGGTGTACTCATTTTTTTATTTTATCCCTAATTTTT
The DNA here is from genome assembly GCA_022829125.1 of Lathyrus tuberosus. Classification (NCBI taxonomy): domain Eukaryota; kingdom Viridiplantae; phylum Streptophyta; class Magnoliopsida; order Fabales; family Fabaceae; genus Lathyrus; species Lathyrus tuberosus. The sequence goes on from JALAZF010000193.1 coordinate 3,535,639, forward strand.
GCCCGAACCTTTTTCTCTCTTTCTTTTTTATGGTTCCCCGGGATGCCCCTTTTTGCCTGGACTCTCTTTTTACTGTCCAGCGGGTCCATTTATGCGAAGTATTTTTTGACTGCGTCTGAGTTCACAGGCGACGGAAAATCCTCACCATCCATAGTTGTAAACATCAAGGCTCCGCCCGAGAAAACCTTCTTGACAACATATGGACCTTCATAATTCGGAGTCCATTTGCCCCTGTGATCTGTATTAGGAGAAAGAATCCTTTTCAACACCAAGTCACTCGTCTGATAATTCTGAGGCCGCACTTTCTGATCGAATGGCCATTTCATCCTTCTCTGATACAGTTGCCCATGGCATACTGCTGCCAATCTCCTCTCTTCTATGAGACTCAACTCATTGAACCTTGTTCGAACCCATTCAGCCTCATCAAGGTTGACATCCATCATGACTCTCAGAGAAGGAATCTCAACTTCAACCGGTAAGACCGCTTCCATACCATACACGAGAGAAAACGGGGTCGCCCTAGTGGACGTGCATACTATAACGCCTCAGTTTTTGTTAGATTTATTTAATCGAGTCGATTTAATTTATTTTTATTATTATATCATTTTATTCTTGACTTTTATTTGGTAATATATTAATTTTCATCGTGATTATGTTTTATCGCGTTTTGGGAGTGTTTGCGAGATATTTGAGTGTAGGGGTATTTTGGTCATTTTACTTATTTTTCTTAAGTTAGTAACATAGAGAGAAAAATAGAGGGAAAGAAAAAGAGAAGAAGGAAAAGAGAAAGAAAAGAAGGAAAGAAGAGAAAAAGAGGGAAAAACTTGGAGAGAAAGAAATTGAATCAACCGACTTTTCAAACACGATTAAATCGGGTAAGGGTGCGAAACTCGATTATCTTATACTTGTGTATGATTATGTATGTATGTATTTGTGTGATATTTGGTTGAAATTGGATATAGAACCAAAACCATTAATGTGTTGAGATTGTTAGAATTTGATTCAAATTGTGTCTGAAATCATGTTTTAATGTTCCTAATTGCTGAGACATGTTGGATAGATGTTATTGTGCATTGAATTGGAAATTTTCTGGTGTTTAGATGAGATTTGGAGTGATTTTTGGGTGATTTCGCAGCAGAAAATTATGCAGGAAAAATTCTGGGTTGTCGTTGCCGTTACGCATATCAGGCAAGGCAATACGCGTATCGGGTTGGGCAATACGCGTATGGCAGGTGCAAATTGAGGCAATACGCGTATGGAAATCCATTTTTCTCGGCCATCTGCTGAAATGCGTAATGGTACGCGTATGGGGCTGGGCATTACGCGTGTGGCTCAGGGCAATACGCGTATGGCCAGCGAGGGTGCAGAATTTTGCCATTTCGCGGTTCCTTTTCTTTTTAATTCCATAACTTGTGTTCCGATTATCCATTTTGAACATCCTTGGTATCGTTGAAAAGCTAATAAAATGTTCTTTCTTATTAAAAATGGTTTTGAGATTGTTGGCCGATTAAATTATGTCGGGAATTTGGAAATGTGTCGTTTTGTCGACTTTTACCGTTTTAATGGTGTGTATTTGTTGTGTTATCATGCAATATGCTTTTGATATATACCGTATGACTTGTGTGCTATTGTATGATGTAAATGCATGTCATGAAACGTTGTGATGATGGGTTGTGGCCTAAGGTCAAGAAAATACATTGTGTGTGTTTGATTGTATATGCATGATTATGGATGTGTATATGTATGCATTGGATTGTCATGAGTCATTGTATGTCAAGCATCATGATATGCATACTTGTGATATCGTGTGCCCTAGTGGGTGTGAGCGACGAAACGATTCCAGAGGGAATCCGCTATAACATCGTGTGCCTTATACAAAGAGGTGTGAGCGATGCTTATAGACAATTGTGAGCCTTATACAAAGAGGTGTGAGCGATCGGGTCGTGTGCCTTATACAAAGAGGTGTGAGCGACGGGGAACATCGTTTTCCCGACGGGGAGTTACACTAAGTAACAAGCGATGATTCCAATAGTTCCTGAGTGAACTAATGATGAGAATGATGGATGGATTGGTACCTCATTTGCATAGAGTCGTTGTGTCGGTCTCTTTGCATTTGCATAAATCATGAATGGATTGATTTGTGTGGAATTGTGAATGGAATTGATGAGTTGAGATATATATATATATATATATATATATATATATATATATATATATATATATATATATATATATATATATATATATATATGTTGGTGATAAATGCATTGAGCATGATTGATATGCCTTGGTGATGGATATATGAGATATGCATTGTGTTGTTTTGTATTTGAATTCTGGTGTAAATTGTGGTGAGAATGTTTTATATATATTTTTGTGTTATTATATAATTGTATGCAACTATATTATGATTGTGTTTCTCACCCTTCTGCTATTTTAAATGCTCTATGAGGCATTGCATATTAGATGCTGGAGGTCTTTTTGTGAAGCTTAGGTCTTCATTCTTTTGTCGGTCGGCTCTGATATGTAGCACCGGGTAGTCGGGGAGATCGTTTGTGCTTTTGTGTATATGTATATGTTCTTTTTGGATTGTACATGTATGACTCTGTGTATGACAGGCAAACTTTTATGTTATATATATATATATATATATATATATATATATATATATATATGAGATTTCAGTTGTTGATTTTCCGCTTTTATTCTGTATCTGAATTGTGGGTGTTAGTAACTGAGTTCCACTGTTATGTGCTACCTGATTGTTGCATATCTATATGAGCAGGTTGTTGTATTTTGTTTCAATTGATGTGACGCCTCTGTCTATGCCATGAATGTTTAATTATACTCTGATTATTTGTTATCGCTTTAATTAATTGGGGGTATAGATTAGGGGTGTTACATTAAGTGGTATCAGAGCCAGTTTTGTCAGTTTGTGTCAGTTCGTGCCAGTCTGTGTCGGTCTTTGTGTTTAAGTGAGCTGTTTGTTTAACCATAGTTGCTGTTATTGGATATGAACAGAATATGGCTGGTAGGAATGATGCTACTCTTGCTGCTACTATGCAAGCTATGGCTCAGGCTGTGCGGGGTGCACCTAATGCTGGTGGGAATGATGAGTTCAAGAAGAACAAACCGCTTGTCTTCAAAGGGAGACATGATCCCGATGGTGCTCAGATTTGGCTTAAGGAGATTGAAAGAATCTTTCGAGTAATGGACTGTGCTGAGGAACATAAGGTGAGATTGGGTACTCACATGTTGCAGGAGGAGGCTGATGATTGGTGGGTTAGTAAGCGTCATGTTTGGGAAGCTACAGGTGAAGAGGTCACTTGGGCTTTGTTTAGCAGGGAGTTTTTGAGGAAGTATTTTCCTGAAGATGTTAGAGGAAAGAAAGAGATAGAGTTCTTGAATGTAGAAAGGATATGAGGAAGTATTCCAATTGTGGAGGTTTAGGACATGTCGCAGCTGATTGTAAGAAGAATGTGGTGAAGTGTTTCAACTGTGGTGAACCTGGTCATATTAGTACGAAGTGTCCGAAACCAAAGCAAGCTCAGGCTGGAGGGAAAGTATTTGCATTGGCAGGAACTCAGACTACTAGTGCAGACCGTCTGATCAGAGGTACTTGTTTTATTAATAGTACGCCTTTAGTTGCTATTATTGATACCGGAGCGACTCATTCGTTTATTTCGTTTGAGTGCGTGAAGCGTTTGAATCTTTTGTTGTCTTTGATGGGTGGAGAGATGGTTATTGATACTCCAGCAATAGGGTCGATAACTACTTCTTTGGTTTGTTTAAGTTGTCCTTTGACCATTTATGGTAAAGATTTTGAGATGGATTTGGTGTGTTTTCCGTTGGAGGGTTTAGATGTGGTTCTGGGAATGAACTGGTTGCAGTTCAATCGGGTTCATATTGATTGTTATCATAAGCTGGTAAGATTTCCTTCTCTTGAAGAAGATGAGGAATCGAGTTTCTTATCTACCAAAGAGTTGAAGAAGCTGTTGGCGGATGAAGCTCAGTTGTTCGGGTTGTTTGCATCGTTGACAGTGGATAGTCAAGTTGCACTTGATGTGTTTCCAGTTGTGTGTGATTTTCCAGAGGTGTTTCCAGAGGATATTTCAGATGTGCCGCCAGAAAGAGAGGTGGAGTTTTCTATAGATCTAGTTCCTGGTACTAGACCTGTGTCTATGGCACCATATCGTATGTCGGCATCTGAGTTGGTTGAGTTAAAGAAGCAGTTGAATGAATTGTTAGAGAAGAGGTTTGTGAGGCCAAGTGTATCGCCTTGGGGTGCTCCAGTTCTTTTGGTGAAAAAGAAAGATGGAAGTATGCGATTGTGTATTGATTATCGCCAACTGAATAAGGTGACGATTAAGAATAAGTATCCTCTTTCGAGAATTGATGATCTGATGGACCAGTTGGTAGGTGCGTGTGTGTTTAGTAAGATTGATTTGAGGACAGGGTATCATCAGATTAGAGTGAAAGAGGAAGATATTCAGAAGACGGCTTTTAGGACACGTTACGGATATTACGAATATTCTGTGATGCCGTTCGGGGTTTCTAACGCGTCGGGTGTGTGTATGGAGTATATGAATTGTATTTTCCATGAGCATTTGGATCGATTTGTTGTGTTTATTGATGACATCCTGATTTATTCTAAGTCCCGGGAGGAACATGCAGAACATTTGCGTGTTGTGTTGCAAATTTTGAAGGAGAAGAGACTTTTTGCCAAGTTGTCCAAGTGTGAGTTCTGGTTGTCAGAAGTGAGTTTTCTTGGGCATGTGATTTCAGGTAATGGTATTGTTGTGGATCCATCTAAAGTAGATGCAGTTCTACAATGGGAGGCTCCTAGATCTGTTACTGAAATTAGAAGCTTTTTGGGGTTAGCTGGATATTATCGAAGATTCATTGAAGGTTTTTCCAAGTTAGCACTTCCTTTGACCCAGGTGAGTTGTAAAGGTAAAGCGTTTGCTTGGGATATTCAGTGTGAAGAAAGTTTTAGTGAGCTGAAGAGAAGATTGACTACAGCTCCGATTTTGGTCTTACCGAATCCTAGTGAACCGTTTGTGGTGTATTGTGATGCGTCTTTGATTGGTTTAGGTGGGGTGTTGATGCAAGAAGGTAAGGTTGTGGCTTACGCTTCGAGGCAATTGAGGATTTATGAGAAGAATTACCTTACTCATGATTTGGAATTAGCAGCCGTGGTTTTTGTATTGAAAATTTGGAGGCATTATCTGTACGGTGTAAGATTCGAAGTCTTTAGTGATCATAAAAGTTTGAAATACTTGTTTGATTAGAAAGAGTTGAATATGAGGCAACGAAGATGGTTGGAATTTTTGAAGGACTACGATTTTGGCTTGAATTACCATCCTGGTAAAGCTAATGTGGTAGCCGATGCGTTAAGCCGGAAATCTTTGCATATGTTCGCTTTGATGGTTAAAGAGTGGGAACTTTTGGAAGCATTTAGAGATTTGAGTTTGGTGTGTGAATTGACATCTGATAGCGTGAGGCTTGGTATGTTAAAGGTCACTAATGATTTTCTGTTAACCGTTAGCGAGAAGCAGAAGTTGGATGTGAAATTTGTTGATTTGTTGATGGTTGGAGATCAAAGTGTGAATGGTGACTTTAAAGTGGATGATAAGGGTGTTTTGAGATTTCGTGGTAGGATTTGTATTCCTGATGATTTGGACTTGAAAAAGATGATTTTAGAGGAAGGACACCGGAGTAGTTTGAGTATACATACGGGAGCTAATAAGATGTATCAAGATTTGAAGAAGATCTTTTGGTGGTCCGGATTAAAGAGGGATGTGGCTCAATTTGTTTATGCGTGTTTGACGTGTCAGAAGTCGAAAGTAGTACATCAGAAGCCTAGTGGATTGTTGCAACCGTTGGATATTCCCGAGTGGAAATGGGACAGCATTTCTATGGATTTTGTGACAGGGTTGCCGAATACACAGAGGGGACATAATGCCATTTGGGTAGTTGTGGATAGGCTGACTAAATCGACGCATTTCATTCCGATTGACATCAGTTTTTCTTTGGAGAGATTGGCTGAGATTTATATCCGTGTGATTGTGAAGCTACATGGTGTTCCGTTGTGTATTTTTTCAGATCGAGATCTGAGGTTTACTTCCAGATTTTGGGAAAATTTGCAAAAGGCGTTAGGTTCCAAGTTGATATTGAGTTCGGCTTATCATCCGCAGACGGATGGTCAGACCGAGAGAACTATTCAGTCGTTGGAAGATTTGCTGAGAGCTTGTGTTCTTGAGCAAGGTGGTGCTTGGGATAGTTATCTTGCGTTGGTTGAATTCACGTATAACAACAGTTTCCATTCGAGTATTGGAATGGCACCTTTTGAAGCGTTGTATGGAAAAAGATGTCAAACGCCGTTGTGTTGGCATGAATCTGGTGAGAGTTCGGTGGTTGGACCGGAGTTAGTGCAACAGACTACGAAAAAGGTGAAACTTATTCGTGAGAAAATAAAGGCTTCTCAGAGTAGGCAAAAGAGTTATCATGATCGAAGGAGGAAAGATCTTTAGTTTCAAGAAGGCGATCATGTATTTTTGAGAGTTACACCGGTGACGGGTGTTGGTCGTGCATTGAAGTCGAAGAAGCTTACTTCTCGGTTTATTGGTCCTTATCAGATATCCGCGAGAGTGGGTGCTGTGGCTTATCAGGTGGCGTTGCCGCCGAGTCTTTCAAATTTGCACGATGTGTTCCATGTTTCACAGCTTTAGAAGTATGTTCCGGATCCGTCGCATGTGATTCTGATGGATGAAGTTGAGGTAAGGGAGAACCTTACGGTTGAGGCATTACCAGTGAGAATTTTGGATCGCGAGTTGAAGCAGTTAAGAGGCAAGGATATTGCGCTTGTGAAAGTAGCGTGGGGAGGTGCTGCTGAGGGCAATTTGACTTGGGAGTTAGAGAGTCGGATGCGGGAGTCGTATCCGGAGTTGTTCGTCTCAGGTAATATTTTTTAGGACGAAAATCTCTAAGTGGGGGAGAGTTGTACCGCCCCAGTTTTTGTTAGATTTATTTAATCGAGTCGATTTAATTATTTTTATTATTATATTATTTTATTCTTGACTTTTATTTGGTAATATATTATTTTTCATCGTGATCATGTTTTATCGCGTTTTGGGAGCGTTTGCGAGATATTTGAGTGTAGGGGTATTTTGGTCATTTTACTTATTTTTCTTAAGTTAGTAACATAGAGAGAAAAATAGAGAGAAAGAAAAAGAGAAGAAGGAAAAGAGAAAGAAAAGAAGGAAAGAAGAGAAAATGAGGGAAAAACTTGAAGAGAAAGAAATTGAATCAACCGACTTTTCAAACACGATTAAATCAGGTAAGGGTGCGAAACTCGATTATCTTATACTTGTGTATGATTATGTATGTATGTATTTGTGTGATATTTGGTTGAAATTGGATATAGAACCAAAACCATTAATGTGCTGAGATTGTTAGAATTTGATTCAAATTGTGTCTGAAATCATGTTTTAATGTTCCTAATTGCTGAGACATGTTGGATAGATGTTGTTGTGCATTGAATTGGAAATTTTCTGGTGTTTAGATGAGATTTGGAGTGATTTTTGGGTGATTTCGCAGCAGAAAATTATGCAGGAAAAATTCTGGGTTGTCGATGTCGTTACGCGTATCAGGCAAGGCAATACGCGTATTGGGTTGGGCAATACGCGTATGGCAGGTGCAAATTGAGTCAATACGCGTATGGAAATCCATTTTTCTCGGCCATCTGCTGAAATGTGTAATGGTACGCGTATGGGGTTGGGCATTACGCGTATGGCTCAGGGTAATACGCGTATGGCCAGCGAGGGTGCAGAATTTTGCCATTTCGCGATTCCTTTTCTTTTTAATTCCATAACTTGTGTTCCGATTATCCGTTTTGAACATCCTTGGTATCGTTGAAAAGATAATAAAATGTTCTTTCTTATTAAAAATGGTTTTGAGATTGTTGGCCGATTAAATTATGTCGGGAATTTGGAAATGTGTCATTTTGTCGACTTTTACCGTATTAATGGTGTGTATTTGTTGTGTTATCATGCAATATGCTTTTGATATATACCGTATGACTTGTGTGCTGTTGTATAATGTAAATGCATGTGATGAAACGTTGTGATGATGGGTTGTGGCCTAAGGGAAAGAAAATGCATTGTGTGTGTTTGATTGTATATGCATGATTATGGATGTGTATATGTATGCATTGGATTGTCATGAGTCATTGTATGCCAAGCATCATGATATGCATTCTTGTGATGTCGTGTGCCCTAGTGGGTGTGAGCGACAAAACGATTCCAGAGGGAATCCGCTATAACATCGTGTGCCTTATACAAAGAGGTGTAAGCGATGATTATAGACGATCGTGTGCCTTATACAAAGAGGTGTGAGCGATTGGGTTGTGTGCCTTATACAAAGAGGTGTGAGCGATCCATAAACGTCGTGTACCTTATACAAAGAGGTGTGAGCGATGGGGAACATCGTTTTCCCGACGGGGAGTTACACTAAGTAACAAACGATGATTCTAATAGTTCCTGGGTGAACTAATGATGAGAATGATGGATGGATTGGTACCGCATTTGCATAGAGTCGTTGTGTCGGTCTCTTTGCATTTGCATAAATCATGAATGGATTGATTTTTTGTGGAATTGTGAATGGAATTGATGAGTTGAGTTATATATATGTTGGTGATAAATGCATTGAGCATGATTGATATGCCTTGGTGATGGATATATGAGATATGCATTGTGTTGTTTTGTATTTGAATTCTGGTGTAAATTGTGGTGAGAATGTTTTATATGTATTTTTGTGTTATTATATAATTGTATGCAACTATATTATGATTGTGTTTCTCACCCTTCTGCTGTTTTAAATGCTCTATGAGGCATTGCAGATTAGATGCTGGAGGTCTTTTTGTGAAGCTTAGGTCTTCATTCTTTTGTCGGTCGGCTCTGATATGTAGCACCGGGTAGTCGGGGAGATCGTTTGTGCGTTTGTGTATATGTATATGTTCTTTTTAGATTGTACATGTATGACTCTGTGTATGACAGACAAACTTTCATGTTATATATATATATATATATATATATATATATATATATATATATATATATGAGATTTCAGTTGCAGATTTTCCGCATTTATTCTGTATCTGAATTGTGGGTGTTAGGAACTGAGTTCCACTGTTATGTGCTACCAGATTGTTGCATATCTATATGAGAAGGTTGTTGTATTTTGTTTCAATTGATGTGATGCCTCCGTCTATGGCATGAATGTTTAATTATACTCTGATTATTTGTTATCGTTTTAATTAATTGGGGGTATAGATTAGGGGTGTTATGTAACGACCCAGTTTTGGTTATTTTTTATTTAATTGAGTCGTTTTGATTATTTTATTATTATTTTATTTTATTCATGACTTTTATTTGACAATATATTATTTTTCATCGTGAATATATTTTTTCGCGTTTTGGGAGCGTCTGCGAGATATTTGAGTGTAGGGGTATTTTGGTCTTTTCATTTATTTTGGGTAAGTTAGAAACATAAATAGAAATAGAAGAGAGAAAAATAGAAAGGAAAGAAAAAGAGAAGAAGAAAAGTAGAGAGAAAGAAGAAGAGAAGAAAAAGAGAGAAACTTGGGAAAGAAGAATACTATACAACCGACTTTTTAAACACGATTAAATCGGGTAAGGGTGTGAAACTCGATTATCTTATGCTTGTGTATGATTATGTATGTGTATGTTTGCATATTTTCTTGTCTTTCCATAGCTTTTGATTCTAGGTTGGAAATGGGAAAAATGATGAGGAATCAATGTTTTCGCGGTTGGAAATCGGTGTAAATGCGGTAGAATACTTGTTACCATGCTTGGGTTATGTTTTGATTGCTATATGTTGGTTTGGAAATGTTTTGGGTGGAGAAAATATGGTTTTGCGATGATCTGGTGCGCTGCTGGGTTTTGCTGAAATCGCAGGTTCGCACTGCGAATGTCCAGCGAATGGGTGGCGAGCGTTCGCGTGAGGTTCGCACTGCGAACGTTGTATTATTTTTCATTCTGCCACTATTCGCTGGAGGATTCGCATTGCGAATGGGGTAGCGAGCATTCGCTGGGAGTTCACATTGCGAACGTTGGGAATTTTCTAGGCTATTTTGCTTCTGCCACTGTTCGCTAGGACATTCGCACTGCGAATGAGGGAGTGAAGGACTCGCTAGGAGCTTAGCACTGCGAACATGACAGTTTATTCCAATTTGTTTTCTCTGTAACTCCTGATCCGTGAGTCAGTTTGAGGCGTGGTTTAATGCGTTAGAAAGCTTGTAGCATGTACTTTCTTATGATGATGGTTTTGAGATTGTTGGCCGATTTAATTATGTCGGGAATTTGGAAATGCGTTGCTTTGTCGACTTTTGTCGTTATCATTGGGGGTAATTGATGTGTATCATGCAATGTGTGGTATCTGATGATATATGCATGATTATGGATGTGTATATGTGTGCATTTGGAATGTCATGAGTCATTGTATTCCAAGCATCATGATATGCATTCCTGTGATGTCGTGTGCCCTAGTGGGTGTGAGCGACGAATCGATTCCAGAGGGAATCCGCTATAACGTCGTGTGCCCGTGTGGGGTGTGAGCGATGATTATAGACGATCATGTGCCCATGTGGGGTGTGAGCAATTGGGTCGTGTGCCCGTGTGGGGTGTGAGCGATCCATAAACGTCGTGTGCCCGTGTGGGGTGTGAGCGACGGGGAACATCGTATGCCCGACGGGGAGTTACATTAAATAACTAGCGATGGTTCCAATAGTTCCTGAGTGAACTGGTGTTGAGATTGATGGATGGATGGTACCGCATATGCATTGCATAGAGTCGTTGTGTCGGTCTCTGTGCATTTGCATAAATCATGAATGGATTGATTTTGTGTGGAATTGTGATTGGAATTGCTGAGTTGAGATATATATATATATATATTGGGGTTGGGGATAATTGTATTGTGTATGATTGATATGCATTGGTGATGAATATATGAGATATGTATTGGGTTGTGTTGTATTTGCTTATGGGGTAGTTGCGGTGAGGATATTTTCCTGTGTAATTTTGTGCTAATTATATAATTATATGCAATTATATTATGATTATTTTTCTCACCCTTTTGTTGTTTTATAATGCTCTATGAGGCATTGCAGATTAGATTGCTGGAGGTCTTTTTGTGAAGCTTAGGTCTTCATTCTTTTGTCGGTCGGCTCTGATATGTGGCACCGGGTAGTTAGGGAGACCGTTGGTGATTTGTGTGTATATGTATATGTTTCTTTTGAGATTGTACATGTATGATTGTATTTGGCAGACAAACTTTTCATGACATATATATATATATATATATATATATATATATATATATATATATATATATATATATATATGAGATTACAGTGTAGATTTTTCGCTTTTATTCTGTACCTGAATTGTGGGTGTTAGGAACTAAGTTCCTTTGTTAATTGCTACCTGTTTGTTGCATATCTTTATGGGCAGATTTATGTGTATTTTGTTTCAAATTGATATGACCCCTCGGTCTATGCCGTGAATGTTTTAAATATACTCTGATGAAATTTTGAATTTTTGTTACTGTTTTGTTTTATTTGGGGGCCTATATTGGGGGTGTTACATTAAGTGGTATCAGAGCCAGTTTGTGTCAGTCTGTGTCAGTTTGTGTCAGTCTGTGTCGGTGTTGGTGTTTGGGGTGAGCTGTTTATTAACCATAGTTGTTGTTATTGGAAATAAACAGAATATGGCTGGTAGGAATGACGCTGCTTTGGCTGCTGCTATGCAAGCTATGAACAGAATATTGGAAATTCTCTCTAAGTGTTGACCTTAGAGAGAATTTGTCATCTCTAAAGAGGGGTCTGTCTGTTACGACTGTTTATAAAGGAGGATTACTTTAACCGGGATTTGTGAATCCGGCAATGCCATAATTTCCTTTATAGGGGATTTCAACCTGAAGGAGAAGACTTTAACTCAGTGTAGAGTAATGCCATCTTTCCTTAGGAATTTCTCATGCTAAAAGAGGGACAGTGGCATGGATGTAGATGATCCAGAGGCTTGCCGCTTACAGCAGTTAGATGGAGGGGAAGGAGTTGTTGATGTTTATGTACTGTGAACGAGGCACAGCTTTGATGCTAAAAGGTTGGTTGGGTCAACCAGTGGTTTTCTTATACAAAGCCTAAGAGGAGGCTAATATATGTCTCGTACAAAGCCCGAGAGAGAGGCTAAAAGGTTTTGACGCGACGATGGAGTCTTTTGGTATCTCGTATAAAGCCCGAGATGAAGGTTACTTGACTTAACAAGAGAGTTTTTTGTATCTCGTACGAAGCCCGAGATGGAGGCTAAAAGTTTGTTTGGCTCAATAAGAACCTTTTTGTATCTCGTATAAAGCCCGAGATGGAGGCTAAAGGGTGAGTGACTCAATGAGGGAGTCTCTTATGTGTCTCGTACAAAGCCCGAGAGAGAGGCTAAACGTTGTTTGACTCTGCTGGGGAGAATCATTGTATAAAGCCCAAGAGAGAGGCTAAATTCACTGGAGAAGGATCATTATACAAAGCCTAAGAGGAGGCTATAGTGACTGTTCAGTTAAGTGACAGGTCCAGTATACTGATTTTTAAGGAGAAAATCAGTTCTTATATGAGCAACGCTGTACTCGGGGATTTGATTCGAGGATCCGGGTTATTCCTGTTCTTTAAGGAAGTGGGAAATCCGAAGGGTATTGAGACTGTCAGAGTCTGCGGGTTTCCTTCCTATTTAACGAAGGGGGCACTTGAGAATGTCTTTGAGACTCAAGGAGATTAGACTGTCCAAGTCTAGAGTGTCATCTTTTGTACTGTGCTTTGAGAAACAGTAGTAGACTCTATGAAAGGACTGTTCTATGCAGATGACTAAGTTCTGTTCCTATACCTCTAGGAGGTCGTCGGGACAATTTGTACGAAGCCCAAGAGGAGGCTGGAAGCTTTTAAGAAGCCGACGGGTCCTTGTACGATGCCCAAGAGGAGGCTATCATTCCCGGAGGAAGAGATCATTATACAAAGCCTAAGAGGAGGCTGTGAATACTTCTAAGAAGCCGTAGGGTCCTTGTACTATGCCCAAGAGGAGGCGGGGTTGCTTTTAGGAAGCCTGTGGGTCCTTGTACGATGCCCAAGAGGAGGCCGATGCTTTTAAGAAGCCCGTGGGTCCCCAAACCCCGAGAAATTCAAGGCAAGCTATTCACAAGGAATAGATCAAGTCAGGAAAGTTCGAGAATTTGGAAGAAACTCAAGAGATGCCATTCACGGAGAAAAGATCATCTCTGGGGAGTAGAGTTTCTTGACAAGTGCTTTTAAGAAGCCGATGGGTCCCCAAACCCCGAGAAATTCAAGACATGCCATTCACCGAGAATAGATCAAGCCAGGAAAGTACGAGAATTTGGAAGAAACTCAAGAGATGCCATTCACGGAGAAAAGATCATCTCTGGGGAGTAGAGTTTCTTTGACAACTTCTACGAGTGACAGTCTATGAAAGGGTTCACCGAGAATGTTGCCTTTCATATCTCCATATTGTTTAACCCCAAGAGGAGGAAAGACTGTGTCTGGTAATCCTATGGGGATCTAGTTTTGACTATTTCTACGTGTTAGTTCCTGGATTGGCTGGAATTTTGGTAAAACAAAGTATATTCAATGTTGATGTCAAGGTGCTGATGTTGCAACATTGAAGTCTTAACACTGGGCTGTGTTAAGTAATTATTGCTGAAGTTGGATGTCTGATGTCACACAGGTGATGTTGTAACATCAGATCTGCAGAATTAACAACAGCAGGTTGTGAGTTTGTTAGGGTTGCGTATTAGCTGGAATTGTGGAGAGCAAGATGTCTCATTGGATGCGAATATCTTGGGATAGATATTTGCTGCTGCATAGGAGATCTGTTGCAGATTTGTAGGAGATTTAAAAGGTTGAAGATTTAAAAAGATTTTAGGAGAAAATCTGTTTTAAATATTCAGTTTTAAATAACAAATCTGGGAGATATTGTAGCAAGTCCAAGACCAATTCAAGGAGCTATATAAAGCGCACAAGACCAAAGGAAAAAGGTACAGAAATACAGAGAGAAGATCAAGAGCATAGGCTGAGTGTCTTGAGTATTTTGTACGAGTTGTATTTACACTATTCTAGGGAATGAATAGGTGTTGAGTTTCTGTCCTCTCTAGAATTTGTGAAGTAATAGAGAGTGTTTGCTTGATCAAAGTTGTGAAGTAAGATCAAGGGTACTCAAAGTGGTTTCTTTGAGTGTTTGTAAGGGATTGAGTGGTGTTCTCATACCTAAGTGGGTTCTTAGGTAGGAAGTCATTAGTAGAGTATAAGTTTAGGAGATTGTCAACGGGTTGTTGAGTCTGTAAATTATATCTACAAGTAGTGAATTCCATCCCTGGCTTGGTAGCCCCCAGAGTAGGTTGGTTGTAACCGAACTGGGTCAACAATTCTTGGTGTTATTTTACTGTTATTGCTGTCCATTGTGCAGAGTGTGTTGTTGTGACATCACACCTTAACATCACACGTCTGATACCAGAATTTCAATTGGTATCAGAGCAGGCATCCTGTCTGTCTCTGGGTGAGATCTAGGGAAGTTACTTTCTGGTGTAAAGATGGACAAAGAAGTTGGAGGATTCGTCAACAGACCCCCTATTTTGGATGGATCCAATTATGACTATTGGAAACCAAGGATGACCACTTTCTTAAAATCCTTGGACAGTAGGGCTTGGAAGGCTGTTATTAAAAAGTGGAAAGCTCCTGTCATGTGTGAGAAGGATGATGCTGGCAAAGATAAAGAAGGTACCTCTAAGCCAAAGCCAGAAGAAGAGTGGACCAAGGAGGAAGATGAGCTCGCTCTTGGGAATTCCAAAGCTCTAAATGCGATCTTCAATGGAGTGGATAAGAATATTTTCAGGTTAATTAATACCTGTGAGGTTGCTAAGGAAGCATGGGATATTTTGAAGGCCACTCATGAGGGTACATCTAGAGTTAAGATGTCAAGACTTTAGATTTTAACATCAAAATTTGAAGGCCTGAAGATGAAGGATGATGAGACTATTCATGACTTCCACATGAATGTTCTGGAGCTGGCTAATGCATCCAGTGCTCTTGGTGAGAAGATGTCAGATGAAAAGCTTGTTAGGAAGATCCTTAAGTCCCTACCTAAGAAGTATAAGATGAAGGTAACTGCCATTGAAGAATCACAAGACATCAGCAAGATGAGAGTTGATGAGCTCATTGGATCTCTTCAAACTTTTGAGCTTGGGTTGAATGAGGAAGAACCAGAAAAGAAGCCAAAAAGTATAGCCTTGGTGTCAAATGATGCAGAAGAAAAAGGAAAGAGTTCTGAATCGTAGGAGGATCTATCTCAGGCCATAGTGATGTTGGGAAGACAGTTCACCAAAGTATTCAAGAGAATGAATAATAACTCCAGGCCTAATGTCAAGAACATATCTTCTGACATCAGCAAGTCAAAAGAGAAGGATGAAGAGAAAACTGCCCAAGATAAAGGAGTTCAGTGCTTTGAGTGTGAAGGATATGGGCATGTCAAGAAAGAATGTCCCACCTTCTTGAAAAAGCAGAAGAAGGGCATGACAGTTTCCTGGTCTGACTCAGATAGTGAAAGTGGAAGTGAGTCAGCGAAGCATGTGAGAGCTTTAACATGAGCTGTTGTTTCTGATGATGATTCTAGTGATGGAGATGTAACCTATGAGGAGTTAGCTTCCACCTATCAAGAGCTGTGTTTAAAAAGTGCTGAGATTTGTCAAGAAAACAAGTGCCACAAGCAACAAATTGCTCAGCTAGAGAATGAAAAGACTGATCTGGAAAATGAAGTTGTGCTAGTTAGAGCTCACCTTGATCAAATGACCAAGTCTGTTAGGATGCTGAGCTGTGGTACAGACACACTTGACAAGATCCTCCAGACAGAAAAGGTTGCAGGTGATAAGTCTGGTATAGGATATGTGGCAAGCACCTCAGGAGCAAAGGAGGAGGTGTCCCAACCTATGTCTCAAACAAAGAGACAGGAGTCTACCCCTAAGAAGGTTGTTCAGCCTCAGAATGTTGAGAAAAAGGATGGTCCCCAACAGAGGAAGATGCAGCCTCAAGGAGCTAGTCAGTATATGCCCCTGCAATACCACAAGAGCATGCAAGCTGCTCAGTTCAAACAGCACATGTCTCATTAGGTGTCTCAACATCAGGATAACTGGTATGGTTATGGATATGGATACACCAATGTTGTTCCTCATTTCTATGGAAGAAGAAAGCCACACCATCATGGGAGACAATCCAGGAAACAGCGTTCTCAGCCTTCTTATGGGAGAAGATACCAACATAATAGAAGGCAGGGCAGTTATGGTAGAAGGAGACCACATTATGGATGGCAGCCTAAGCAATCTCATCATGGCAGAAGATTCAGAGATGAAAGGGTGAGATGCTATTATTGTGGTAGGCTTGGACATATGCAGTACTCGTGCTACAAGCTGCATGGATACCCTCAGCCTCAAAACAGATGGAGAGAGTATAGGCCCAAAGTTGTTAAACAATGGGTACCTAAGGAGAAGGTGAAGTGCTTATTGGCTCACTTGGCTGACAAAGAGGCTAAAGAAGGAACATGGTATTTTGACAGTGGGTGTTCCAAACACATGTCTGGATGTAGATCCATGTTTGCTAAATGTAGACCTTGCTCCTCTCTTGAAGTTATTTTTGGCAATGGAGAAAAAGGTGTTGTTGCAGGAGTTGGGAAAGTGAAAGGTGATGGTATACCTGAACTTGAAAATGTTCTGTTTGTCAGTGGGTTGAGTGCTAATTTAATTAGCATAAGTCAACTTTGTGATGAAGGTTACAAGGTAAGCTACACCAAAGATGAATGTGTGGTAGCTGATGAGCAGAATGAGGTAGTGATGAAGGGAGTAAGATCCAAAGATAATTGCTATTAGTGGATACCTCAAGTGGACAACTTATCTAGTGATGGTAAGGTTGATGTTGTAACATCAGATGGTGACATCAAGTGTGAAAGTATGGTGAAAAGTCAATCTGGGTTAATGACTTATGTTGTTGTTACTCCCAAGTTGGATGATGTGTTAAAAGCCAACTTGAGTAGTCAGTTATGTGAGCAAGATGAAGGAGTCAACAATGCTGATGGAAGGATCAAAAGCTGTGACCTTAAGAAGTGTTGGGAGTTGAATACTTGCAAGGCCAAGAAAGATGACAACCTGACTAATGACTCCTATAGTTCAGAAGAAAAATATCACAAGTTGACAATCCTTATGTTGGAAGATGCAGATGCTAGAGTTGATGTTAAAACATCACAAGTCAAGAAAGGTACTTCTAGCCTTAAAATAAAGAAGAGTGATGATGAACTAATTGCAAAAGTGGTTCCTGGGGTTGCTAAACGACTGAAATCAAGGAAGAGGAAGGCTATTGAGTCACCTCCAAAGATGAGAACTGATAAGCAGAAGATCTATGTGGATGGTACTACAAAATCCTGGAGTAAAGTGTTCATCTCTTCCAGAAATAGGAAGATCGGAGATAAGTCTGGTGATAATGTCCAGGATATCTCTCAAATGAAGGAAGTCGTTGTTGTTAGAACTTCTGAGAAAATTCAAAAGGCCATACTGGATAACATTCCTGTGCTTTTCATAAAATGGTGGAAGTATGTTCTGGAAAAAGAATTTGGTATAGATACTCTGGATATGGTTGAGTTTGCTAGGATCTGGTTCAGAGAGGGTGTGGGAACTTATGGCATTCAGGTGTGTATGAATAAGTTGCTCTGACTGTGTTTTATTGGGAGCTTCTTGAAGGACTTCTTTGTGCAATGAGTCCTTTGAATGGTGATAAGAAGCTGATGTCCCAAAAGATGTTATAGCATCATGTTTGCTGGTGGTTATATCTGGTAGATGATTAAGATTGGACATGTGGAGTTGGATGCTCTAGCATTTTTGGTCAGAAGAGGTGGAGATTATGGTCATGTGTTTAGTAGTTTGTTCTGGCAAAGCATGACTACTGTCTTTGAAGACTTCACCAGTTTCAACAACTACTGGTGGATGTAAGGATGGAGGAATTGTGATCTCTTGAAGAGACTGGATCTCAGTAAAGCTTATAAGTAAACTGAGAATTTGTGGAGTTTGTGACACAGTGTTGAGTTTGGATTATTTTGCTAATAGTAAATCCAGTAGTGGAGCATATGTAATACCCTGGTGTTAAGAGTGTCAAGAGTATCCTTGGTGAAGGATGTCTTTGTTCTGGATCTGAAGCTTAGTGCTTACATTATATCTAAGGAGCATCTACATAGTCATACGGGAGAATGATGAAGTAGAAGGTTTGCCTTGAATGGTTCTAGTCATATGAAGCAAATTGTTTGAATCTTGTGCGCACATGCTTCTGAGGAGATGTCTGAAGACAAGATTGATTCATGGCCTTGAATAGATTGTACACTTGTCTTGGTGTGTGTTATTCTAAGTGTGAGGAGTTGACTTAGAGTTCAGTGGAAGGCATTGTGTGTGTGCTTCAGATCTTGTGGATGATTGTGTGAAGCCTTCATAACTGGATGGATGAAGAATATGTCTGGATTGTCAAAATGTGGATATTGCTGACAGAAGAAGTATGGTTTTGTACATGGTGTCATAGGAGATTTAACTTGTTGAGGTTTGTCAAATTGTGGCTAAAAAGGGGGAGAAATAGCCAAGAGTATAGCCAAGAGTATCAAAGAATGCCAAATGTTGCTAGATGCTGCTGCTAATAAAAGGTAGTTGTTGAAAAGTGCTGATGCAGTTATTGAGGGGGAGATTAGACTGAGCTAGTGAAGATAGCATAGTATTTGAAGAGTGCAGCCAAGCAGACATCAAGGGGGAGAGAAGTGTTGCACATTATGATTTACTGAACAACTGTGATGCTGGTTCATATTTTTGAGGGGGAGCACCAATTGGCTGTTGTCAATAATGAAGATGGTGTTGCAGCAGATCAAGTGATGAAGAC
The DNA here is from genome assembly GCA_022829125.1 of Lathyrus tuberosus. NCBI lineage: Eukaryota > Viridiplantae > Streptophyta > Magnoliopsida > Fabales > Fabaceae > Lathyrus > Lathyrus tuberosus. Next base: position 3,554,663 of record JALAZF010000193.1, read on the forward strand.
TATGAGTATTGTCAAACTGCTGCTGATGGAGTTTCAAACTTTTGAAGATTATTCCGCTGCTGAAGTCTCTGAAGATGCAGAGATTGTTTTAGCCAAAATTAGCCAAAGGGGGAGATTGTTAGTTCCTGGATTGGCTGGAATTTTGGTAAAACAAAGTATATTCAATGTTGATGTCAAGGTGTTGATGTTGCAACAATGAAGTCTTAACACTGGGCAGTGTTAAGTAATTATTGCTGAAGTTGGATGTCTGATGTCACACAGGTGATGTTGTAACATCAGATCTGCAGAATTAACAACAGCAGGTTGTGAGTTTGTTAGGGTTGCGTATTAGCTGGAATTGTGGAGAGCAAGTTGTCTCATTGGATGCGAATATCTTGGGATAGATATTTGCTGCTGCATAGGAGATCTGTTGCAGATTTGTAGGAGATTTAAAAGGTTGAAGATTTAAAAAGATTTTAGGAGAAAATCTGTTTTAAATATTCAGTTTTAAATAACAAATCTGGGAGATATTGTAGCAAGTCCAAGACCAATTCAAGGAGCTATATAAAGCGCACAAGACCAAAGGAAAAAGGTACAGAAATACAGAGAGAAGATCAAGAGCATAGGCTGAGTGTCTTGAGTATTTTGTACGAGTTGTATTTACACTATTCTAGGGTATGAATAGGTGTTGAGTTTCTGTCCTCTCTAGAAGCTGTGAAGTAATAGAGAGTGTTTGCTTGATCAAAGCTGTGAAGTAAGATCAAGGGTACTCAAAGTGGTTTCTTTGAGTGTTTGTAAGGGATTGAGTGGTGTTCTCATACCTAAGTGGGTTCTTAGGTAGGAAGTCATTAGTAGAGTATAAGTTTAGGAGATTGTCAACGGGTTGTTGAGTCTGTAAATTATATCTACAAGTAGTGAATTCCATCCCTGGCTTGGTAGCCCCCAGAGTAGGTTGGTTGTAACCGAACTGGGTCAACAATTCTTGGTGTTATTTTACTGTTATTGCTGTCCTTTGTGCAGAGTGTGTTGTTGTGACATCACACCTTAACATCACACGTCTGATACCAGAATTTCACTACGAATAAACGAAACGACTTTACCTATTTCTAGACGTAGTTGCCGAGGAAACTCTAAATATCTATACTATTATTACACAGTTGATATGAGTTTATGAAAGAAGACTTACAGCGAAACAGCCCCACAATACAGTTATATGTATATGAAAGCGGTAAATGAAAGCGGATAAACACTTACTCGGTTGTAGAGCTTCCATACTGTTTGGTTAGTTGTTCAACAAAGAAAGATTGAAAACAACAGTATATTCAAAATCAAAGGAGAAAGTGCTTCGAAAAAGAAAGATTTGGGGCTTACAGCTCAAGGAGAGGCCCAGGGTTTTATCAGTGAGCGCACTGTTTGAATTTGTACATAGGGACTTATACAAGTGACTGAGGCCCAAAAATTGTTTTCTGTACAAAGGGATGAGTCTTACACTCTCTCAAGAGGCCCAAAAAGTTTAAAGAAAAAGAGTGGGGCTTATAACACGAGGGTAGGCCCAGATGATTTTTTCGTTTGAAATGGCGATCGCGCCGAGGTTTTCTTTTAACGCAGAGGAGCTTATACAATATCTGAGGCCCAAAGTGATTTTGGTTAAAAAGGGGTTGGGTCTTACACTCTATTTAGAGGCCCAAAAGTTTTGAATGGGTCTTATAGCTCAAGGAGAGGCCCAAAAGGTTATTTTTCAAAAGGTGACGATCGCGCCGTTTGTTTTTGACGGTATCGGGACTTATACAATACACTGAGGCCCAAAAATGGTTTGGTCAAAAAAAGGATTGGGTCTTACAATCTATTAGAGGCCCAAAGTGTTTTGAAAATGATTTATAAGGGTTGAATTAATCCAAAAACCCTAATTTATTTTCAAAAATGTATTTAATTGAATAAAAATTCAATTAAAATGATTAAAATTGTTTAACATATGGAAAACAAATTGTGATCTTGGATTAATGCTTCAAAAATTAAGTATTGACCTACAAAATAATTAGAAAGCATTAAAAGTTGCAAAATCAAGGTGGAAAAAATATTTTAAATGTTAAAAACAATTAAAACATTAATTATTTGCAAAAATATCAATTATACAAAATAAATAATATTTTTGGGATTTTTTGGGAAAATAAAATATTTTAACATTTTTGTGAATTATTAAAAAAAGAATCAACTCAAAATCATTAAAATTCAAAGAGAAATTAATTTTTTAATCAATTAAATAAAATCACAAAATTCAAATATTTGAATTTATGAAAAATGGCGCCAAGAACAGCTGAAGAACATGCGCGTGTTTCAGCTTGGCCCAGATTTGCATTTTCTCTCCAATCTCACTGAATACTTAATCATATCATGTAATCCACATACCAATCAACTCGTTTCAACCTCACGATCATGTCTATGGTATTTAATTTCATTTAAATTAAACATATAACAAGAAATCATGAAAAATCCTCAAGAACCCTAATTTCTGCATGAAGGCTAGGATTTTTGATACACGATTCAAACAAAGCAATTACTTGAGGGGAAACATTCCATGCATGATTATGAACATTTGGCAAAAGTATTGTGCGAGGAAATATGCATAGATTGAGAGATGACCAAGTTTAGGCTTACCTCTAGGTCGTGACAGCAAGAGCAAATTAATTTCTGAGTAGGAGGTGTTACAGATGAATTATGATGATCTGAACAGCTTCCCTACACCCTATGGAGTGTGTTTGAATGCTTGGACTTGACTGAGAATGGTTGGATCACTTCATGGCATCTCAACTGCACTTTGGTTAAAACCTTGAGCAATTGACTGGTGATTTTGTGAAATCTGTGTTCCAGATGTTATGTGAGTGTTTGGATCACTTCTATATGATGTATGTGAGGTGTGTGAGTGATTGGTTTGATTGGAAAAGCTCTCAAACTCAAAACCCGATAGTGACTTGCCTTAGAAGGCAAAATTGGAGTGAAAGAAGAGATTTTGAGGAAAGCATCTGTTTGATGGATTTGGTGTACTCAAACTGATTGTAATTGAGCTCTATTTATAGTAGAGCAAGTTTGTTTTGGGATCCATAGTGAATGGCAACTGCAGCAGGTGTTTGTTCAATGTTGGCCAATGGAAATCCAAGTCTCCTCTAGCCATTGACTAGAGGTTAGGGCACAGGGCTGTGGTTCCCTTGGTCTTGGATAAGTCTTGACTGAATTCAGTTGAGAATGGCTCAGTCCATGCCACCTTTATGCTTCCATTGAATGCTCCAATCCAAAATTGGAGTCTTGTCCCTATTTTGGCCATTCTAGGTTCAACATGCTATTTCTTGTTCCAAAGACTTTGGAGGCTTGGCTCAGTGATTGTCCCCTTTAGATTAAATCCTCAGAGGTGTCCAAGTGGATAGGAGCATTTGGATTTGGCTGATTTTGGCAAATCGAGCAAAAATGCAAATTCTGCCTTGCCTTGGTAGATTTCAGCAAGGCAACTTTCCAATGTCATATCTCATGACTCAAATTGAATTTGGTAATGTTCTTGGTCATTTTGGAAAGCCCTTACATGATACAACAACTGTTTGAACATATTTGGTTTTGATCTCTTTTGAATCCAAGTGAAAAATCCCCCTACATTTGGCAAAAAGTAGGGTAAAATCTGACTTAGTGAAATTTTCACTAAGTGTTGGAACAAAGTGACTTTTCTTGATTTTGATCACTCCATAACTCAAAATCCATGAGGAGTTGGAATTAGGTCTAGTTGAAGTTTTGGTAGAGGGCAATGAGATCTACAAATCAAGCCTTGGATGGGAGAAAATGGCTTTGTGGTTTAGGAGTTATGACCCTCCAAAGTTGGTACCCTAGGCACTTTATTTTTAACTTAGAAAATTTTCTAAGTTTTTTATGGTTACCCCTTTTACAAGTTACCCAACTTTTCTTAATTTTTCTTGATGAATGATGATTAAAATCATACATTAACATCATTTTAGGGTTAAAAATCCATTTTGGTGAAAAATCTCAAAAAGTCAAAGTTGACTTTTGTGCATAGTTGACTTTTTATCAGATGAATTCCAAACTGTGCAATTCTTCATGAAATCATGTCCTTGACCTAAATCAAACTTGATGGACATGTTCCATGGGTGTCATGGGTATATTGATGCATGTCATAGGGCTTGGGAGCATGTCCTGGTCAAAAGTCAAAGTTACAGTTGACTTTTTCCTTAAAACCCTAACTGTGGTGCAGATGAAATTGAGTCTTGTTGCTCAAGCTTCTTAGATTAATCCATTGTTCCAAATGGATCAATATAGTGCATTAGAGACCCTCAAACCCTCTCTTGAGGTCTTGGCTCTTGATTTGCCCTAAAAGTCAACTTAGGGGTGAATTAGGTCAAGAAACCCTAATTCCTGATTTTTGATGAATGCATCCCCTGAGGCAAAATTGACTTGATAATTGGGTCCATGAGGTTCCATGGAGTATATTAGGTTAGGTTTTGGATCATTGGCTTGTGCCCAGATGAAAAATTTCCATCTGGAGGCCCTGGTCGACCAAAACCCTAATTTGGTGACACTGTCGATCTTGAGACTTAATCCACCTAGAAGGGAGCAGCCTTGTGCTTAATCCTTGAAGTGGGAGTCCTTTTGATCCATTGTGGATGTTTGAGAGGTTAGACAAGTTGAAGATCATGTCATTCCTTAATTGACCCTTTGTCTAACCACTCAGAGAGGGCTTGAAACCCTAATTTTGATTGTAGTGAATGCTCACCCATCTTTGGGGAGACTGATGAAGTATGATGGTTCCTCCATATTGTGATGATGATTTTCACAATGATGGGAAATCTTAGTGGTCAAAATTTGGGGTATGACAGATGCCCCTATTTAATCTTCTTGGACACGAAGGTGTGAATGACGAAGGTATTCGGGCATTCGGGGTGCAAGAGGATTAAATATCAGAATACCCGAAATTTTGATGGTGGTTATGAATGGTAGCTTACGCATTCATCTTCTTTAGCTAAGAAATGATGCTTAGAAAAGGTAAACTTCCCCTCGATCCTGGTCTTCGGCCAAGGAACTGGTCTCAGTTTCTAAAATAAACTTCCCCTCGATCCTGGTTTCCTACCAAGGAACTGGTCTTAGTTTCTGATGTAAACTTCCCCTCGATCCTGGTTTCCTACCGAGGAACTGGTCTTAGTTTCTTTCGTCAATAAACTTTACTGACAAGGGACGCTATTCGTAGCGGTTTTCCTTCAAACTTCTCGCCGAATTTTCCTGGGGAGATGCCATTTAAGTGGAAAAAGTTTCGATGTCAGACTTGCTGGGGAACCCAGTCGTCTGAGTTGTAGAGGTGTACAAACTTCTCTGTTGGAGATGCCATTTGTTGACTCTACTCGGGGAATGTGAGTCCCTTGAGAGACTGCGTTCGCTTGGGGTCTTTACATCATACTTTTCTCGGAGATCTTCTCGGAGAAATGCCATATGATGTGATCCAATTTTGAGGTGCCGATGACCTTTTCATCAGTGGGTTTTTCGGAGAAAAACTGTCGTACTGCCGGATCTCCGATTTAGGAGGCTTTCCCTCGGGATTTTCTTTAATCTGGGAAAACAAGGATATCATCTTCAATGGCGAAGAGTGATGTTAACTGAGGGCTCTCTGGTCTTTCAGAGGTTCAAGTTACCAAAGTGGTCGAGGACCCCACTTCAATCCAGAAATAAAACTGGAGGAGAGAGAATGTTCAGACGTAACACTTCCTGACGAGGAAAGGGCTGACAACTCGATTGAGAGGACTTTTATCACTAGGGGACAAGGCCGACTAGAGTGATAATGATGCAATATGAAATGTGAATGCAAATCAATAATGCAATGATGCATGTATGTTTATGCTGACAAAACAGACGCGACATACAAACTGACAAGTGAACACGACTGGATACTCGGCCATCGCGGGGCGAAGAAGTACCGTTGGTTCAGAATAGCAATTCCACCTTGCTTAGGAGAGATAGTCCCTGCGGGGAATACCGTTGATCGGGCTTAGGAGATAAGAACTTGGTCGAGGCGTGTCAGACGAAACAAGATCTCTGACACAGTTGATCCCTTTATTCAGGCGTACTGGGTTAGAAGGAGTACTTTGATTCTGCACTTTGAGGTTCGATTACTTCTGGAGAAGCGACCGATGTTCTTCTGATGTTCAACAGTCAAAAGAAATTGCCATCTTTAATTTAAAAGCAGAAAAAGTTTTAACAAGTAAATTCATTTTTGTTTTATTTCAAGAATCGTTAATCATATTAAAATGTCGTTCCGTAAAGCTAAAACAAATAAGAATTACAAACAAAAGCACAAAGGCTCAAATTTTATTGATAAGATGGAGTTTAGCCAAACGCGTGATTCCAAAGAGTATTTACAAAGTTTGAAAATGGTAATTTACAGGGAAAAGGGCTACGTTGAAACATAACGACCACTATCCTTCTACCAACATTGAATTCGGGACATCCTGAGCTTCTGTCGAAGATGACCTTGACTGGAGTTTTCTGGCGGATGATGTAACTGCTGCTGCTGAGGGACCTGCCTCTGTTGAACATAGTTACTTGCCATTATCCCTAATTTTTGCCTGGATTGTACCATGAGATTTCCAATCCATCGGGATGATTTTTTTCCATGCCTCTAACTTTTGCCTGGACCGCCCTTTCGGGTTTTCAATCCACCGAGACGTTTTTTTTTTAGTTTAGGCGAAGTATTTCTTGACTACATCAACATTCGTGGGGTAGGCAAATTCCTCTCCATCCATGGTTACAAGTCTCAAGGCGCCGCCTGAGAAAGCTTTTTTGACCACATAGGGGCCATCATAATTTGGGGTCCACTTGCCCCGGGAGTCAGTGAGAAATGACTGGATCTTCTTGAGCACGAGGTCTCCTTTTCTGAAAACACGAGGTCAGACCTTTTTGTCAAACGCCCTCTTCATTCTCTGTTGATACAATTGACCATGGCATAGTGTCGTGATTCTCTTTTCTTCGATCAGATTAAGCTCGTCGTGTCGGCTTTGACACCATTCAGCTTCGGTGAGCTTAGCTTCCATCAATACTCGGATTGACGGGATCTCTACTTCTATGGGGAGCACTGCTTCCATGCCATACACTAGAGAGAAAGGGGTTGCCCCTGTTGAAGTATGGACAGATGTGCGATAACCGTGAAGAGCAAAGGGTAGCATCTTGTGCCAATCTTTGTAGGTTACAACCATTTTTTGAACGATCTTCTTGATGTTCTTATTGGCTGCTTCTACCGCTCCGTTCATCTTGGGTCGGTAGGGAGATGAGTTATGGTGTTCGATCTTGAACTCTGCGCACAACTCTTTCATCATTTTGTTGTTCAAGTTAGATCCATTATCAGTAATGATCTGGCTCGGAACACCATAACGGCAGATGATATTGTTTTTGATAAATCGGACCACCACTTGTCGGGTTACATTAGCGTATGACGTTGCTTCGACCCACTTGGTGAAATAGTCAATGGCCACCAGGATGAACCGATGTTCGTTTGAAGCCTTGGGCTCAATCATGCCAATCATGTCGATTCCCATATGGAAAAAGGTCATGGGGAAGAAAGAACTTTGAGATGTGATGGCGGTACATGAATTTTGTCGGAGTATATCTGACACTTGTGACTCCTCCTCATGTACTTGTAGCAGTCGGATTCCATTGTCAACCAATAGTACCCTGCTCTTAAAATTTTTCTCGCCATTGTGTGTCCGTTGGCATGAGTGCCAAAGGACCCTTCATGAATTTCTTTCATAAGCATGTCTGCTTCTGATCTGTCGACGCATCGGAGCAAGACCATGTCAAAATTTCTCTTATAGAGAGTGTCACCGCTCAGGAAGAAGTTTTCGGCCAATCTTCTAAGGGTTTTTTTGTCTTTTCTGAGTGCCCCAGATGGGTACTCCTGTTTCTGAAGGAAGCATTTGATATCGTGATACCAAGGTTTGTCGTCTATGACTGCTTCAATCGTGAAGATGTAAGCGGGTCTTTCAAGGCGCATTATGTCGATCTTAGGTAAGTCATTCCATTGACCTACACTAATCATGGAAGAGAGAGTGGCTAATGCATCAGCCATGTGATTCTCCTCACGAGGGATATGATGAAACTCGACTCTGTTAAAGAAGGGTAACAACCTTCTTGCATAGTCTTTGTAAGGAATCAGTCTTGATTGGTATGTGTTCCAATCTCCTTTTATCTGATTGATAACCAGAGTTGAATCGCCGTATACGTCCAAGTTTTTGATCCTTAAATCAATTGCTTCTTCGAGACCCATGATACATGCTTCATATTCGGCCTCGTTGTTCGTACATTTGAACGTAAGTCTGGCGGTGAAAGGAATGTGGGTACCCTGAGGGGTAACAATTATTGCCCTAATTCCGTTTCCATAATGATTAACTGCTCCGTCAAAGATTAGTCCCCATTGGGAACCTGGTTCTGGCCCTTCACTGGATAACGGTTCATCACAATCTTTCATTTTTAGATACATGACATCTTCGTCTGGGAAGTCAAACCCGATTGATTCTTGATCGTCAATCGGTTGATGAGCCAAATGATTGGCTAAAATACTTCCCTTAACGGCTTTCTGAGCGTGGTACTCTATGTCATATTCTGATAACAACATCTGCCAACGGGCGATTCTTCCCGTGAGAGCAGGTTTTTCGAAGACGTACTTGATTGGATCCATTTCGGAGATTAACCAAGTAGTATGACGAATCATGTATTGGCGAAGATGTTTGGCTGCCCAAGCCAAAGCACAGCAAGTTTTCTCGAGCATCGTGTACCGAGTTTCGCAGTCGGTGAATTTCTTGCTTAAATAGTAAATGGCAGACTCTTTCCGTTTGGTTTCATCTTGTTGGCCAAGTACACATCCCATTGAGTCCTCTAGGACTGTGAGGTAAATGATCAGTGGTCTTCCTTCCACTGAAGGTGATAGAATCGGAGGATTCAACAGATATTCCTTGATACTGTCGAAGGCGGTTTGACAATCTTCTGTCCAAACGCAATCCTGGTTCTTTTTCAGTAATTTGAAAATCGGCGCACACGTGGCGGTCATAAGGAATATGAACCTGGAGATGTAGTTCAAACGTCCCAGGAATCCTCTGACTTGTTTTTCAGTTTTCGGAGAAGGCTTTTCTTGAATGGCCTTGACCTTGTCCGGATCAACCTCAATTCCTTTCTGGCTGACGATGAACCCTAAGAGTTTCCCTGAACGGACACCGAAGGTGCACTTATTGGGATTCAAGCGGAGTTTGTACTTCCTCAAATGCTCGAATAGTTTCAACAGGTGGGTTACATGCTCCTCTTCTGTCTTAGATTTTGCAATCATATCATCGACATATACCTCGATTTCCTTGTGTATCATGTCATGAAAAAAAGTAGTCATGGCCCTTTGATAAGTTGCCCCGGCGTTCTTCAAACCGAACGGCATTACCTTGTAACAAAAGGTACCCCATGGGGTAATGAATGAAGTTTTCTCCATGTCTTTCGGCGCCATTTTGATCTGGTTATAGCCCGAGAATCCATCCATGAAGGAGAAGACTTTGAACTTTGTTGTACTGTCTACCAGCATGTCAATATGTGGTAAAGAAAAGTCGTCCTTTGGACTAGCCTTATTTAGATCCCTGTAATCAACACACATTCTGACCCTTCCGTCCTTTTTGGGAACGGGTACGATATTTGCTAACCATTGAGGATATTCAGATGTAGCGAGGAAACCTGCGTCGATCTGTTTCTGTACTTCCTCTTTGATTTTGATGTCCATGTCTGGGTGAGTGCGTCTCAACCTTTGCTTTACTGGCGGACATTCCGATCTCAACGGTAAGTGATGTTCCACGATGCTGGTATCCAACCCTGGCATATCCTAATAGGACCAAGCGAATACATCGGGAAATTCTTTGAGAAGCTTTATCAAACTCTCTTTGGCAGTTGGACTGAGCAGTGCCCCAATCCTGATTTCTTTTCTCTCTTTTTCTGAACCCAAGTTTACCGTTTCCAACGGCTCTTTGTGAGGTTCAATGGACCTTTCCTCTTGTCTGAGTAGTCGAGAGATCTCTTCTGGAATTTTGTCGTCATTTTTTTCTTCAGCCTCGAATATCGGGAACTTAAAGTTGGGAGAAGGCATCGGATCGTATGTTTCAACGGGGTTTAAAACAAGCAATCTGCATGATGTGATGATTCGTGTTTAGAAGAGATAGAGAAAATGCAAGTGTGTGCAGTGTATTTATTTTACTGCTTGTTTTTATTTGAATTGTTTTTTAGGATTACCATTTTCTGAAAAAAGCAAAAAGAGAAAACAGCAATTAATGCGGAAATTACAGAACGACGTTATTTTATTAATGAACAAGTCGATCCTTGAAACTACACCCCTATAAAACAAAACTCTGTCGCTTTGGGCTAAGCGAAGAGGGAAATTTACAGAAAGCGAGCCTTATTAAAACATTCGTTTCACCTGGGCAGGGTGAAAGGTTAAAGATGGCAATTACTTTGACTGATGAACGATCTTCGGAACCTCGACGGCAACCCATTGGTGGCGAACTCCTCGGTGAATCACAAAGTCTGGCACCTTCCTTGATTTGTCTTCAGAAATGACGCTGATTTCTGGTGGAGCAGGATCATTGGAATCTGTCTCCCAAGCAGAATTGTCGTAGGAGAATTCCTCAGTTGCATTTTGCATAGTATTTGTGCTCTCAGCTGTATCTCCCCATCCAGTAGGCTGGATATCTTCGAGCCTGATACGAGAGCTTTCGGGAGCGGTGTACTTGACCATATAGTCGTATTTCCCACTTGGTTGTCCCAAGGTGTCCCAAACTTCTTTGGAACTGAAGGAGTCATCTCTCTCGATGACGTTAACCTCAGGAAAAGCATAGTTGATGAATTCAAGTCCTGCAAACGTTGCAAATTCATCTTCATGTTGAGTAGTTTCTGAATGACCTGAGTGTTGATCCCATGACATGGTGGGGACACAGGTATTATGTTCAAAAACGGTCAGCTGATTTTCATTGTTCGGCTAACTCTCTTGCCCCAAGTTTCCTGGGTAAGGCTGCCACATTGGCAGACCATCCATTGGGCCATAGTAATTGTGGTCAAAGTTGTCTTTCATCAGAGTGTCTTCCTCTAATGAATTTGGCGGAGCACGGCATCCTTTCGGATCACAATCTCCATAGATCATTTCGACGTCTGACCTTGGTATAAATCTCAGACTCTGTGCGAGAAAGAAAAATGGTGTAGGCACCTCTTCCTGAGACATATAACCGTCCTCATTAAGATAGGACTTCCATTCTTCATCCGTGTCAGAGGGATCTTCCTCATTGATAGCATGTACTGCCTAAGACACTGGGTGGAGAAAACCTCCACTGTGGAAGAAGTTTTGAAGGGGATGAAAACTTTCATCGTTGGCAGCTATCTGGGTACAGGTTGCAGAAAAACCAAGACCCTTCTTTGTTTTATTATCAATAGGAATGACAAGCTGTCCCCATCCTGTTGTATTGGTACTCTCGACCGCTTTGATAGCATCTTTGTATGAGGAAATCGAGGGTCCTCCTTTGAACTGATTGTTCTTGCTCACCGACAGTGCTTGGAACTGAGTTCCAATAACCTCCTCGGGTTCTATACCAGTAGACGATGACAAGTTGCTTACAAGCAAGGCTTGTTCCCCACAAACTGTGACAAGTTGATCGTTCTTGACGAACTTTAGCTTTTGGTGGACAGTCGAAGTGACCGCTCCAGCCTGATGTATCCAAGGTCTTCCTAATAAACAACTGTACGTTGCCCGGATGTCCATGACCTGGAAAGTGACTTGGAAAGTGTGAGGACCAATAGTTATGGGAAGATCAACTTCGCCGATAACTGCTTTTTTGGATCCGTCGAACGCTTTGACGATGACCTCGCTGATTCTCATCGGAGGGCCTTTGAATGATAATTGCATCAAAGTGGACTTCGGCATAACATTCAGGGTTGACCCTGTGTCTACCAGTACGCTGGCTAAAGCATCGTCCTGGCAGTTAACTGTAATGTTGAGCGCCATGTTATGACGGCGACCCTCTTCAGGTAATTCCTCATCACTAAATCCCAAATTGTTGCAGAAAGTGATGTTAGAGACAATGCTATCGAACTGTCTGATTGTTACATCCTGTTCCACAAAGGCTTGCTCCAAGACTTTCTGTAGAGCCTCCCTGTGGGCTTCTGAACTGAGTAACAGTGATAATACCGAGATCTTTGAAGGAGTCTGTAACAGTTGATCAACAATGTTGTACTCACTCCTTTGGATGAGCTTCAGCATCTCATCATTGTTTTTTGAAAGGTCGGGATTACTGGATTGACCGACTGATGGATCGAGAGTTTCCGTCTGAAGTTCCTTTTCCTTGTTAAGTTCCCCAACCCCTCGGTTAAAGATTCTACCACTCCGTGTTACACGAATGATGTCTGCAAAATTCACGACGGATGGTAATGGAATTTCCTTTCCATTTTCAATAGTTGTTGCACCGTATTTGTAAGGGATAGCCTTAGTTGATTCATACGGTAGTGGTCCCGGTAGATAGATGACTACGGGAGCCTTCGGATTTTTCTTACCATCATAATTAATCTCGATCCGTTCCCGGTTGGGAACTTTAGATTCGTCAAGTAGAGGGATAATGGCAAAAACATCCCTGGTCCTGTGATGACCAGAGATTGTGACAACATCCTCTACTTGATCGGCAAGGTAGTTCGGCGTCCAGTTGATGGGTCCAGAACCCGGATATGGGCGAATCTCTCCACGATCCACCTGACCCTGAAGAGCTGCTCTCACAAGGTAACACCCTTGGTTACTTTCTGAACAGACACTACAACGTTCATAGTTGTGTGGTGGCACCTGGCCACGTCCACTTTGAATACAATGTAACCTCACTAGGTTAGCTTCCACAGATCGGACATCCTAACTTTGACGTCGAGTAGGATTCCTATTACTGATACTAATTTGCTGAGTATCTTCATCCATATAAATTGGCATCCACCAGTGATTTAACAAGTGCTGAAGTGCCTCCTGGACAAGGGTACAACCTCGATCGTTTTTGCAACCCGCTTTATAGCTTTGATAGTCATGTGATGTTAAGAATCCGAGTCGGACCTGCTCAGCATGTAACTCTACCAGGTTGGTATTCATCACGCGAATATCGAAGATCTGAACCATGTTAATTTGATAGGAGTTCCTATCATGGTAGTCTTAGATCCACCCAAGATCCATCTGACGCTGGAGGGCCTCCTGTATGAAAGAGCATCCCTGTTTGTTTACCGAGCAAATCAGACAGGAACTGTAATCGTGCCGCGGTAGATTATGATACTGGCTTTGCCTTGGGTGCATCGCCACCAAGTTGGCATTCATTGCACGGATATCGTGGTTCTGAATGATGTTGGAGTTCGTGTAGACCATGTTAACTCCATGAACTCGGTGCTCTTGGATCCATCCGAGATCCATTTGTTCCTGTAGAGATGCTTGCACCACAGAACATCCTTGGTTGTCTTTAGAGCAGATATCACACTGGTGATAGTTATGAGGTGGCACATGGCCATATCCACTCTGTCTACAATGTATCTTGACCAAATTGGTTTTCAACAAGAGTACATCGTGAATTTGATAGACATCGTTAGTCTCTTCTTCTATCAAATTGACTGCAGCCTTCTCATGTTGAGGCAGCGGGTTTGTGAGAATATTAGGATTTGTATCCTTGAAGGATAAGACCCCGCTCCTAACAATTTTTTGCACGTCGGACTTGAAATTGAGACAATTTTCTATATTATGCCCCGATCCTACTTGATGATAAGGGCATGTTTGATCCACCTTAAACCAAAAAGGCGGATTTTTTGGTACTGTAAGAGGAGATTTAGTCTGAATGTGCCCCTTAACCAGTAGTAATGGAAACAGCTCTGCGTACGACATGGGTATAGGATCAAATCCTGGTGGCCGTGTTGTACGGTTGTTGTTGTATGGAGGACGAGCCTGCTGAAGAGGTTGTTGTGTCCTTTGTTGATCAGGTTGGCTCTGTGCAACCTGAGGTTGATACGTAGGAATAGACGCAGGGTTGATAGCAGGAGTCACAGCAACTACCGGTTGATAACGTCGCCTTTGCTTTCCGAGAGAGATATTCCCAATATATTGCTCTTTTTTCTTAGGGAGAGCACTACCGTATTTTTTAGTACCACTCGATGATCCAGCGTCTTTTACCAAATGTCCTTCTCGGACGGCTTCCTCAAGACGTACGCCCATGCCAACCATTTCGGTGAAATCACTGGGCGCACTGGCAACCATTCGGTCATAGTAAAATGAGCTTAAGGTCTTTAAGAAGATCTTTGTCATCTCTTTTTCCTCAAGAGGTGGACAAATTTGAGCGGCAATTTCACGCCACCTTTGAGCATACTCCTTAAAGGTTTCCTTGTCCTTTTGCGACATCGATCTGAGCTGATCTCTGTCGGGTGCCATGTCCAAATTGTATTTGTATTGTTGGATGAAGGCAGTGCCAAGATCTCTGAATGTACTGATTGTGGCACGGTTTAAACCCATGTACCATTTGAGTGTGGCACCGGTTAAACTATCCTGAAAGTAGTGAATCAGTAGGTCCTGATTCTCCGTCTGAGCTGACATTCGCCGGGCGTACATCACCAGATGGCTTTGAGGGCAAGAGTTACCCTTGTACTTTTCAAAGTCGGGCACTTAAAATTTGTGCGGAACTTTCACGTTTGGGACCAAGCAGAGATCTGCGGCGTCCTTTCCAAATAGATCCTGACCGCGAATGGCTTGCAGTTCCTTCTGCATTTCCAAGAACTGCTCCTAGAATTCCTCCATTCTGTCAAACATTGTTTCCTTCTTAACAGAAGGTGTCTGTGGAATCTGAGCTTCCGGGACAGTGTGCACCACAGGGGGTGGGACCGTGACTACGGTAATGAGTCTTGGCGTCTCCCGAAGTTTGTAACCTTCAGGAGTCTTCAGTATGCCCTTAGCATCTTCGCTTTCCCGAAGTTTGTAACCTTCAGGCCCAACGACTTCTGTTGTGATTCCCTGATCTTCAGTGATCGGCAGAACATATCCTTCCGGGATATAGTTAACAGGCATGCCCCAAGGACGATCTTTCGGTATTTGATACCTAGGATCATACTTCTCCACTATGGGCGTTGAGGTGATCTCTGAGATCACAGTTCTTTGTAGTTGAGCTTCTGCCATGGCTTGCATGTCGTTACGAAGCTTTCTCATATCCTCTCTCAGAGCGTCGATCTCTTCTTTCAACTCTCTGTTTTCTTCCTCAAGATCATCCATCTTTTTCTGACGATTGGCCCGAGTATTGTACGAATGAGACAGTTTGACTCTAGAACCGAGACACAAACGTGAGATTCGTAGGTAAGAATAATACGCGATGTGACAATGATGAATG
The DNA here is from genome assembly GCA_022829125.1 of Lathyrus tuberosus. Lineage (NCBI taxonomy): Eukaryota > Viridiplantae > Streptophyta > Magnoliopsida > Fabales > Fabaceae > Lathyrus > Lathyrus tuberosus. The sequence continues at coordinate 3,570,070 of JALAZF010000193.1, forward strand.
CAATGATTATATTAATTGTTTTTTTGGTTTAATCAAAATAAACTTCGACAATTAGATTGCAAATATCAAACGGTGGGGAAACCCCTTTTTATTGAATTCAAAGGATTACAGAAATGGAAATACAGTAGATTACAAGGTGCAGAAATAGAAACCTAAGCTAATGGGTCCCGAGTCCTCTCTGAAGAAAAATCGGGTGCTGACTCTGGTATTTTCCTTTTCTTCGACCGGGGCTCTTGGGCCGTTGTCGGGTTGTCATTCCTTTGCCAAGTGAAAGGAGCGAGCAAATTCCTTTGGTCATCCTGATTTTCTACAGCATGTTGCTCCAAAATCTCGATCAGAGCATCTTTCTCTTTCAGTAGTTGCTGTATTTTGTTGCACTCTACGTCGAGGGTGCGGTACATGTTCTTCCAAGACCTTCTCTCCTTTTGAACTTTGTTGAGAGTAACCTGAAGCTTTTCAGTTTCCGTCATGAAGTACATGACAGATTCCTTTGGCGGAAGAATTCCGTAACGAGGATAAGGCATCTTTAGCTTGAGAGCTCTAGTTTGTACCCAATGGAGGTAAGGCTCCACCGAGATACAGTCCGGTTTTCCTAGAGACTCCCGTCCTTTCTTATGAACATGCTTCCAAGCGTGCACTATTTCCGTCTTTAGTGCTCTGTCGTTTTCTCCTTCCTTGAAGAAAAGACCTTCCAGATGAACACCCCGTGGGACGTGTCTCATCGGGTATCCAAATTGATGGCGAACCAACACTGGATGATAGTTGATTCCTCCCTTAGTTCCTATAAGGGGTACGTTGGGGAAGTTTCCACAACGATCAATGATCCTGATTCCATCATAAATCCTATTACACTAATCTATCTTCTACGGCCAATGTAAGGCACTCTTACAATCCCAAAAAGCAGCAGACTTGGGCAAGTGAGAGATAAACCATTTGTAAAGCAGAGGTACACAGCATGTGATCTCCCCTCTGCTGTACAAATTTCCCAAGTGTACAGAATAATACGCATCTGCGAGCAAAGTCGGCACAGGGTTTCCAATGAGAAAAACCTTAATGGAGTTGATATCGACGAAATTATTAATGTTGGGAAACAAAAATAACCCGTAGGCGAGCAAGACAAAGACGCTTTCAAAAGCAGTCACGTTTCCTATACTTGCAAAATACAGGGCTTTCTTTGTCAAGAACTGGGCTGGCAAACCTTGGATGCCACCCTTAGTGGTTAGGTGAATCCTGACCTCAGACTCGTCCAAATGAATTGCTCTTGCAATGGTCTGATTCTTTGGAATTTCTTCCAGTCCAGAAAATGGAGCTCGATCAGTAATGTGTAAATCAATCAGATGAGAATACTCCTCCAGCTTTGGTGCGAGCTGGTAATCCGGGAATGTGAAACAGTGATAAACTGGATCATAAAACTGAATGAGCGCATCCATGATTCCCTCAATCACATGGACTCTTAACAGTGGTAGCAAACTTCCGTGCTTGGCTCTGAAAGCCTCTGGGTTAGTGATCATCCTCGCTAACCTTCTCAAATCCTCTAGCTTTAGAACCTTGAAGGTGTAACTATGAGTTCTCCTTCTACCGAAATCCATTAGTGCAATCCTTTTCTCTGATATTTGCAATCACAGTCTTAGTTTAATTTGAAAAACAGAGAGACTAGAAGAGAAAAATCTTTTGAATGTTTTTAATGTTTTTTAAATGAATGCATGAATGCAGCACACAAAAACATAGAAAAAACATGGGGTCAAAGGGTCGTTGTCATGAAGTCAAGGCTCTACCCATCCCCAAAGGTTTATACTAGGGTGATTTTTGTACCTGTACTCATTATCATCAGCTCCTCCCAGGAAAGCAAAACAACAAGCGGATTGCCAGCGAGTTGTAAAGCAATCTTAGAGTAAGTGCCATTCACCGAGAATAGATCACCAGCCTCAAATGAGGGTAGTATCGCGTAACAACTATTCCCGATAGTTTCTGCACTACAAAAGGGTTTGGCTCCTCAGCTTCTCAGACATCACAATCGGCCTATTGTCTAGGTGAGACAATGGGTTGCATTGGTCAGCCTCCACTGAGGTTGATGGTCGACCTCGTCGCCATCACTTATCTTAAGTGTATACTCGATCTTTCCACATGCGGCATCACATGCATTCCCATTAGCAGAAAAATAAACACGTATAGCAATTAGGAAAAGCAGTATATATATTTGTCCTAAACATCCTAGACCTTTAAAAGCTAAGAATCTTAAGTTCCTGACAGAAAATGGTTTCCCGACGGAGTCACCAATCTGTGGTTTCATTCCAAATTAACGGCGTTTTGACCTAAGATCCTAATGACGTCAAGGTTTCCACCTAGGGGACAAAAAAGAACAAAATCCCTAAAGAGACCTATGATTGTCCCCAGCAGAGTCGCCATTTTTCTGTAGCGAGTGATTTTTGGATGTGGTTGCGAAGCACGATCGCTCTAGTACTACAGTTCGATTCATTTTTTATCCTATTAAAGCTGATGAAGGAAGGGAAATAGATGTCTCCAATTAACCCTGCTTGCATACTGAGGTTAAACAGTCAAAACTGTAGGTTTACAGATGCTACAAAGATTCGGGGTTTGTCCTAGGTTTATTTTGTTGACGAGGGGTGCTTTAGGCTATTGGTTAGGATGTTAGGACGAATATATATGAAAGTATGGGATTTTGGGTTTTTGTTGCTAAGATTTTTCTTTCAATCTTATGCCTACGTATTCCCGTTTACCGAAACAGGGAAATCAGAGCGTTCGTAGTTCCTCCTATTCTATGGGAGGAAATGGGTGTTTTGGTGTCTTGTTCAAAGCCCAAGACGTGAAGCGAAAGGTGATTTGTATCTTGTTCAAAGCCCAAGATGTGAAGCTGAAGGGTCTATTTGTATCTTGTTCGAAGCCCAAGAGGTGAAGCTAAAAGTGTTGACCTTAGAGAGAATTTGTCATCTCTAAAGAGGGGTCTGTCTGTTACGACTGTTTATAAAGGAGGATTACTTTAACCGGGATTTGTGAATCCGGCAATGCCATAATTTCCTTTATAGGGGATTTCAACCTGAAGGAGAAGACTTTAACTCAGTGTAGAGTAATGCCATCTTTCCTTAGGAATTTCTCATGCTAAAAGAGGGACAGTGGCATGGATGTAGATGATCCAGAGGCTTGCCGCTTATAGCAGTTAGATGGAGGGGAAGGAGTTGTTGATGTTTGTGTACTGTGAACGAGGCACAGCTTTGATGCTAAAAGGTTGGTTGGGTCAACCAGTGGTTTTCTTATACAAAGCCTAAGAGGAGGCTAATATATGTCTCGTACAAAGCCCGAGAGAAAGGCTAAAAGGTTTTGACGCGACGATGGAGTCTTTTGGTATCTCGTATAAAGCCCGAGATGAAGGCTACTTGACTTAACAAGAGAGTTTTTTGTATCTCGTACGAAGCCCGAGATGGAGGCTAAAAGTTTGTTTGGCTCAATAAGAACCTTTTTGTATCTCGTATAAAGCCCGAGATGGAGGCTAAAGGGTGAGTGACTCAATGAGGGAGTCTCTTATGTGTCTCGTACAAAGCCCGAGAGAGAGGCTAAATGTTGTTTGACTCTGCTGGGGAGAATCATTGTATAAAGCCCAAGAGAGAGGCTAACTTCACTGGAGAAGGATCATTATACAAAGCCTAAGAGGAGACTATAGTGACTGTTCAGTTAAGTGACAGGTCCAGTATACTGATTTTTAAGGAGAAAATCAGTTCTTATATGAGCAACGCTGTACTCGGGGATTTGATTCGAGGATCCGAGTTATTCCTGTTCTTTAAGGAAGTGGGAAATCTGAAGGGTATTGAGACAGTCCGAGTCTGCGGGTTTCCTTCCTATTTAACGAATGGGGCACTTGAGAATGTCTTTGAGACTCAAGGAGATTAGACTGTCTAAGTCTAGAGTGTCATCTTTTGTACTGTGCTTTGAGAAACAGTAGTAGACTCTATGAAAGGACTGTTCTATGCAGATGACTAAGTTCTGTTCCTATACCTCTAGGAGGTCGTCGGGACAATTTGTACGAAGCCCAAGAGAAGGCTGGAAGCTTTTAAGAAGCCGACGGGTCCTTGTACGATGCCCAAGAGGAGACTATCATTCCCGGAGGAAGAGATCCGAAGCCTAAGAGGAGGCTGTGAATACTTCTAAGAAGCCGTAGGGTCCTTGTACTATGCCCAAGAGGAGGCGGGGTTGCTTTTAGGAAGCCTGTGGGTCCTTGTACGATGCCCAAGAGGAGGCAGATGCTTTTAAGAAGCCCGTGGGTCCCCAAACCCCGAGAAATTCAAGGCAAGCTATTCACAAGGAATAGATCAAGTCAGGAAAGTTCGAGAATTTGGAAGAAACTCAAGAGATGCCATTCACGGAGAAAAGATCATCTCTGGGGAGTAGAGTTTCTTGACAAGTGCTTTTAAGAAGCCGATGGGTCCCCAAACCCCGAGAAATTCAAGACATGCCATTCACCGAGAATAGATCAAGCCAGGAAAGTTCGAGAATTTGGAAGAAACTCAAGAGATGCCATTCACGGAGAAAAGATCATCTCTGGGGAGTAGAGTTTCTTTGAAAACTTCTACGAGTGACAGTCTATGAAAGGGTTCACCGAGAATGCTGCCTTTTATATCTCCATATTGTTTAACCCCAAGAGGAGGGAAGACTGTGTCTGGTAATCCTATGGGGATCTAGTTTTGACTATTTCTACGAATAAACGAAACGGCTTTATCTATTTCTAGACGTAGTTGTCGGGGAAACTCTAAATATCTATACTATTATTACACAGTTGATATGAGTTTATGAAAGAAGACTTACAGCGAAACAGCCCCACAATACAGTTATATGTATATGAAAGCGGTAAATGAAAGCGGTAAATGAAAGCGGATAAACACTTACTCGGTTGTAGAGCTTCCATGCTGTTTGGTTAGTTGTTCAACAAAGAAAGATTGAAAACAACAGTATATTCAAAATCAAAGGAGAAAGTGCTTTGAAAAAGAAAGATTTGGGGCTTACAGCTCAAGGAGAGGCCCAGGGTTTTATCAGTGAGCGCACTGTTTGAATTTGTACAGAGGGACTTATACAAGTGACTGAGGCCCAAAAATTGTTTTCTGTACAAAGGGATGGGTCTTACACTCTCTCAAGAGGCCCAAAAAGTTTAAAGAAAAAGAGTGGGGCTTATAACACGAGGGTAGGCCCAGATGATTTTTCCGTTTGAAATGGCGATCGTGCCGAGGTTTTCTTTTAACGCAGAGAGGCTTATACAATATCTGAGGCCCAAAGTGATTTTGGTTAAAAGGGGGTTGGGTCTTACACTCTATTTAGAGGCCCAAAAGTTTTGAATGGGTCTTATAGCTCAAGGAGAGGCCCAAAAGGTTATTTTTCAAAAGGCGACGATCGCGCCGTTTGTTTTTGACGGTATCGGGACTTAAACAATACACTGAGGCCCAAAAATGGTTTGGTCAAAAAAAGGATTGGGTCTTACACTCTATTAGAGGCCCAAAGTGTTTTGAAAATGATTTATAAGGGTTGAATTAATCCAAAAACCCTAATTTATTTTCAAAAATGTATTTAATTGAATAAAAATTCAATTAAAATGATTAAAATTGTTTAACATATGAAAAACAAATTGTGATCTTGGATTAATGCTTCAAAAATTAAGTATTGGCCTACAAAATAATTAGAAAGCATTAAAAGTTGCAAAATCAAGGTGAAAAAAATATTTTAAATGTTAAAAACAATTAAAACATTAATTCTTTGCAAAAATATCAATTATACAAAATAAATAATATTTTTGGGATTTTTTGGGAAAATAAAATATTTTAACATTTTTGTGAATTATTAAAAAAAGAATCAACTCAAAATCATTAAAACTCAAAGAGAAATTAATTTTTGAATCAATTAAATAAAATCACAAAATTCAAATATTTGAATTTATGAAAAATGGCGCCAAGAACAGCTGAAGAACACGCGCGTGTTTCAGCTTGGCCCAGATTTGCATTTTCTCTCCAATCTCACTGAATACTTAATCATATCATGTAATCCACATATCAATCAACTCGTTTCAACCTCACGATCATGTCTATGGTATTTAATTTCATTTAAATTAACACTACAAGAAATTTTACATGTACCAACGACAAAAATCTGTCGGTAAAGGTCCAAAAACCGTTGGTAAAGGTAAAAAAACCTATACCAACGGACATTTGGTTCCGTCAACTATAATTCTCTATACCAACAGAAAATTTCCGTCTCAATATCTTATACCAACGGAAATTTTCAATGGTTGGACAAGATTTCAAGGCTATAACAACAGCTAATTACACTATTTAATAACTTTATCCACTGCGTATTTCCGTTGGTATAAGGCAAAATTAACTGTTGATATATGTCTTTTTTTTTACAAATAATTTTTTCCTATAATTTATATTTTTTTAATAATCAAATTTTGACAATACTTTTTATACATAGCACACAAAATTTAAAGCATCAAAGAAAATTTCAATTATATAGTCAAAATAACGAGTCTTACAAACATATCAAACTAAAAAGGTAATGTCAATTATATAATAATAACCATCAAAATAGATGCTACAAAAACAAAAATTACAAAATCATATCTAAGATAAAAATAGTTTTTAATCTTCCTCTCTTCCATCTTCATCAGTGCATGGACTTTGAGAATTTGTCTGATTTGAGACACTAGAAGCATCTGTAACCTATTGAAAGTAAAATAAAATAATTTACAAACTCAACTAAATAAACTTTTGCATATTCAAAATATGAACTCGAAGAGTACAATATAATATACCTCTTTTGCATCTAACCACTGTTGAATTCGAAGTCAAGTGCAAGATATTCTACAATAACATATAATCCTATCACATTGCTATATCCTGCTCTGATACAAGGTCACCTTCATCCTGACTTCCCTCGATAATGGCCAAGAAATCATCAGTCCTAACTAAACTACCAGCAGAACCAATTAGAGCTTGGTTATGCGGAGTGCATTTTGCAAACGTTTTAAGGAAAGGTTCACTAAGATATATTGATGATGAAATTTGCTTATTTCCACACTTTCTTCTTATATACACAACCATGTAAGCTTGTAAGAAGAGTAAAGAACTTAATCAGAAGCATCAACCACAATAGTAAAAAGGACAGAGCTAGAGAGATATAAAAATGATTCTAAGAAGAAATCAAATAATGGTTAGCTGTTATCAAGAATGCTTCAAGAATAACCATTCTATTTGATCTCTCGATTCTATTCCATCTCTAACATAGATTATAAATCCTAGACTACTTAACAAATGGGTAACACAAAATCAAATTGAGATATCGACATCTAATATTCTTTAATGCCTTTGATACGGTTATGGAATATCCAAAATTCAAGAATTTCTATGAAAAAGTTTTTGGGTAATGCTAACTTGTGCCCTAAGGGCACAAGTTAAGAGATAAATATAGTAAAAAAATCTTGGAAATTGTGTTGTGAATTTAATACAACTTTATAATAAATAATGTTATTGTTCTTTTCCATAAAAAATTTCTATTTATGGATTTTTTAACATGTACCCCAAGGGCACAAGTTAGCATTACCCAAAGTTTTTTTCTTGATGAAACTGATATTGACATTCAAATTTAAACACTTTTGTAGACCTGATAGAAAAGCTCCATAGAAAGCATGTCCATCCAGCAAAACTTATGTTAATGAATAAATTGCTCACATATCACACATGCACATCAATCTCAAACCACAAACATGAAATTGTAACTATGAAATGCTTATGAAATTATTTATTATATTTAGCTAACCGATATTCTTGAATACCATGACTATAAAATAGCTCATACATTACGAACTAGAATTCTGATATAAAATGCTAGATAGGTAACTTACCTCGGGTAATAAGCCTTGTAAGCACCAGAACCTTCTTTAAACAAAATTGACAAGCCATTTCGAATGAGAAAAGTTTGCAACTGAGACAATTATCCAACATAAGAACAATAATTAAAATTATATATTAATACGAATAAATAGTCGGTATCAAATATTTGACATAGTAGATGAATGGAATCATTCCTAGTAACGAGAAAGTGAAATGGGATGACATTTTAAAACGTATTTTAAAGCAATATAAAACTTCACATTTTGTTCTTGAAATCGTAAAGGTCGGGTAATTTAGTTCTCTAAATTTATGAAATGCAAAAATCAGCCCATAAATTGATATTCGTAGATCAATGTAATATCCCACATCATGGAAATTAAAAATCATTACTTTCTGAACTATCATCTATCATCAATAGATTCCATTAGATCCTTTTGATCAATGTAACAATACTAATACTAATTATAGATAAATACAATGTGAATACTACCAGGCTATTTTTTAAATAATAAATGATAGAAAATTAAACAAAATGAAAAGCCTTCAGATTCAGGATTGATAACAAAGATAACCTTCAGATTCAGGCACAACCGGGACAGCACATGCCCTAGTTCTGTGAAACATGTCTTCTATGTGCATATATGACAAGTGTTTTTAAATCCATAACAATTTTAATAAGTATATGAAACAAAGCTAACAAAAATCCAGGAATGACTACAGCAGATTAATAAACCAAATACAAAAAATAAAGTTTTTTCTCTCAAATTAAAGTTTCAAAAATACAACCTACTGGTAAGCAGATGGAAATTGTTTCAAGTGTACGTGAACAGTTCACAAAAGATAAAAGTAGTCAAGCAATCAACTTGCAGGCATATTTTATTATGCTTTACCTACCACAGTATAAGTGGAAACCTATGCTTAACATTCACATTTAAGATGTTTCTACTTCTAATTACGTAATTGAATGTCTCTTGATCATCAAACTTTTTTGAAGACGATTACAAAGTAAATGTAAATGTTGAGAATGTAAACAAGAGTAGTGAAAGAATTACCTGGAAAGAATACAATCATCCATTCATCTTTTAGAACTGTATCTTTGACTGAGAGATTAGGCCTTGATGATGCTATATCCCGCTCTGATACAAGATCACCTTCTTCATCCTGGCCTCCCTCAACAATGGCCAAGAAATCTCCAATCCTAACTAAACTACTAGAAGAACTTATTAGAGCTTGGTTCTGTGGACTACGTTTTGCAAATTGTTCAAGGAAAGGTTCAGCTTCACTGAGATATATTACTGATGAACGTTCCTTATTTCCATACTTTCTTCTTATATACACAACCCTGTAAGCAGAGTAAAGAACTTAACCAGCAACATCAACCGCAGTGGGAAAACGATAAAAAGGACAGAGCTAGAGAGATATAACAATGACTCTAATTAGAAACCAAACAATAGTTAGCTGTCATGCAAAAGAATGTTTCAGGAATTACCATTCATCAAGCATCTTGTTAAGCCATTTTGAATGAGAAAAGTTTGTAACTCAGACAACTATCTAGCATAAGAAAAATAATTAGAATTATATATTAATAAGAATAAATAGTCTGTATCAAATATTTGACATAGTTAGTGAATGAAGTCATTCCTAGTTACAAGAAAGTGATTTGGATGACATTTTAAAACATATTCCAAAGCAATATTAAACTTCACATTTGGTTCTTGAAATCGTAAAGGTTAGGTAATTTAGTTCTCTAAATTTATGAAATGGAATAATCATCCCATAAATTGAAAGCCGTAGGTCAATTTAGTCCCAAATCATGAAAATCATTACTTTTCGAACTATCATCTATCATCTATAAAAGAGTAAATCGTCAGTTCCTTACAATTTTGAGGATCAAAATAGTTATTTATTCGAAACAGAAGGCATGGATAGTGATTCAAAATCAGGGCATGAAGATATTATTAAGAACTAGGAAGATGCTTCAAGAAAGATCAAGGACGTGTGGTATTAATGCAATTGCTACCATAATGTAAGAAACTGATATGTAAGATCAAGGACGCATGCCTTATATATGAGAAACTTCAATTTGACCATTAAATTTGAATCTTCATCAGCAAAGTCATCTCTTTCAATACTGGTGCTATACTTTCATTTATACTGCTGTTCTAAGAAATGTTGGCAATTTTCTCCTTGTTTACCTTGAATAAATTAATATCAACAACAAATCCTGAAAACACATTAAAGTGACATGAACTTGTATAAATCAATAAGAATAGTAAGCAACAAATGTATGCTTTGCATAAATCATTATCAACATACCTGTGTATCAGTTGGTCATGTAAAAACATTTATAGTGTTTCATTTAATAAGCTAGCATACCATATTCAGTAATAGTTTGGTGAAACTTAACACTCCTTACTAATGCATTCATATCCTAAACTAGCTTACAATTTTCAAGCAAAGTAGTTGGATATTATATAAAAGATGAAACTATAATATTTACCTCTAAAGTGGCCATAATCCTGGTCTATGCCTGAAAGAACCAATCACTTTGTAACTCACAATGGTATAGAAGAAATGTATGATGTAAAATAATGAAAGGTTTATAAAAGTTTTTTTCATAAAATTGAACACGAAATTGTGATCGAGAGTAAACCTCATCTCTTTTCGATATCTTCAAAAAGCAGAATCACTGTGCACATGAAAGACCATTTTGTAGAAAAGGTTTTCATTTGATATGGCATCAACTTTGTGGAAGTTATGATAACATTTGAATGCAATAGGCAGGTGTTTTTCCTTCATCAACCGAATGATTTCCTGATTCAAACACCAAATCAAAGCTTTGACTATGAAGTGAACATGGTAGAATACAGTGGAATCTATAATGAGAGAAATTTAAATAAAAATGTTAATGCTTCTGAGAATTGTGAGACCCTTTGACTCATTTTGTTGAGGAAAATAACTTGAAGCTATCAAAATCTAGCAAGAAAAAACTATCAATATACTCTTCCATATTATAGAGAAAAAATTCATTTGAAGGAAGACATGAATGTGCATCTGGAGGCATTGCAAAAGTATCACGAAGTAACCCGTCCATGTCATGCTAACCCCAACACTAAAACTAACCCCAACATTTCAGGCTAAGCCAATTTTTTTTACCGTTAACTCTAAATCATGTAATTATTATTATTAGGCTTAAATAGTGTTTTCGTCCCTGTAAGTTAGCGTGTTTTTGGTTTTCGTCCCTGTAATTTATTTTTCTTGGTTTTAGTCCCTATATTTCACATTCGCGTTCGTTTTAGTTCTTAAAACCAAAATCCGCAGGAAAATCTGCAGGAAAACCCGCAGGAAACCTTCGTATTTTCCTGCGGATTTTGGCTTTAGGGACTAAACAGCAAGCAAAAAATAAGATATAGGGACTAAACCCAAAAAAAAAAATTTACAGGGACGAAAATCAAAAACTCGCTAACTTACAGGGACGAAAACACTATTTAAGCCTTATTATTAATATGATTTATCCATAACTTTCTCAATATACAATTAGAATAAACATGATTTATCCTTAACTTTCCCAATATACAATTAGAATAAATATGAGTCTCAATAAACTTGAATCTAAATCTATTAGATAAACATAACAAAACGAAACAGAGAGATTGAAAATTTTAATTTAAATAAATTTATATCCATCTCAGATATTCCACATATCCAAAATCTAAAATATGTTAAGAAATCGACCAATCCAGTTATGGAAGAGTCACAACAACCACCGTAAGTTTCGCTCACTGATGACGATGCGAACAAGACAAAGAAATTTTAACTCAGTTTTAACTCTTTGATTTTGTATAGTGAAACAACTCACCCAATGTTACAAGCGTTTAAAACCTCAATCAAACATTTGGGGTAAAAAATGAAGTTGATTGGTAAAAAAATATACCTGAAACCCTAGAGAGTACCATAAGCGATTGAGAGAGACAAATAAGGAGATGTGAATGGTATTACAGAGGAGGAGACACGAATGGTATGAGGAGACGGGAATACGGTTGATTGCTGAAACAAGTGAAGTTGATTTCTGAAACCATTGATTGCTGAGATGATTGTAGGTTATGGCGGTAGATGAAATTTTGGGAGGGAGAATTCCCTCTTTCGTTTGTAAAAAAGATGTAAGGGAAAATTTTGTCACACTTAATATTTGATTGCACAACAGTGTTGACATTATTTATTTTAGTTATTATAATATAATTCCTAATAATCAGGAATTACCAATTTGATAAGCAAGATCTATAGTAACGGTTTGTTATACCTATACCTACGGTGTTTTTAGATGTCAGTAAAAACTTTCATTGGTATATGGCAATTTTCTTGTAGTGTAAACATATAACAAGAAATCATGAAAAATCCTCAAGAACCCTAATTTCTGCATGAAGGCTAGGATTTTTGATACACGATTCAAACAAAGCAATTACTTGAGGGGAAACATTCCATGCATGATTATGAACATTTGGCAAAAGTATTGTGCGAGAAAATATGCATAGATTGAGAGATGACCAAGTTTAGGCATACCTCTAGGTCGTGACAGCAAGAGCAAATTGATTTCTGAGTAGGAGGTGTTACAGATGAATTGTGATGATCTGAACAGCTTCCCTACACCCTATGGAGTGTGTTTGAATGCTTGGACTTGACTGAGAATGGCTGGATCACTTCATGGCATCTCAACTGCACTTTGGTTAAAACCTTGAGCAATTGACTGGTGATTTTGTGAAATCTGTGTTCCAGATGTTATGTGAGTGTTTGGATCACTTCTATATGATGTATGTGAGGTGTGTGAGTAATTGGTTTGATTGGAAAAGCTCTCAAACTCAAAACCCGATAGTGACTTGCCTTAGAAGGCAAAATTGGAGTGAAAGAAGAGATTTTGAGGAAAGCATCTGTTTGATGGCTTTGGTGTACTCAAACTGATTGTAATTGAGCTCTATTTATAGTAGAGCAAGTTTGTTTTGGGATCCACAGTGAATGGCAACTGCAGCAGGTGTTTGTTCAATGTTGGCCAATGGAAATCCAAGTCTCCTCTAGCCATTGACTAGAGGTTAGGGCACAGGGCTGTGGTTCCCTTGGTCTTGGATAAGTCTTCAGTTGAGAATGGCTCAGTCCATGCCACCTTTATGCTTCCATTGAATGCTCCAATCCAAAATTGGAGTCTTGTCCCTATTTTGGCCATTCTAGGTTCAACATGCTATTTCTTGTTCCAAAGACTTTGGAGGCTTAGCTCAGTGATTGTCCCCTTTAGATTAAATCCTCAGAGGTGTCCAAGTGGATAGGAGCATTTGGATTTGGCTGATTTTGGCAAATCGAGCAAAAATGCAAATTCTGCCTTGCCTTGGCAGATTTCAGCAAGGCAACTTTCCAATGTCATATCTCATGACTCAAATTGAATTTGGTAATGTTCTTGGTCATTTTGGAAAGCCCTTACATGATACAATAACTATTTGAACATATTTGGTTTTGATCTCTTTTGAATCCAAGTGAAAAATCCCCCTACATTTGGCAAAAAGTAGGGTAAAATCTGACTTAGTGAAATTTTCACTAAGTGTTGGAACAAAGTGACTTTTCTTGATTTTGATCACTCCATAACTCAAAATCCATGAGGAGTTGGAATTAGGTCTAGTTGAAGTTTTTGTAGAGGGCAATGAGATCTAAAAATCAAGCCTTGGATGGGAGAAAATGGCTTTGTGGTTTAGGAGTTATGACCCTCCAAAGTTGGTACCCTATCCACTTTATTTTTAACTTAGAAAATTTTCTAAGTTTTTTATGGTTACCCCTTTTACAAGTTACCCAACTTTTCTTGATTTTTCTTGATGAATGATGATTCAAATCATACATTAACATCATTTTAGGGTTAAAAATCCATTTTGGTGAAAAATCTCAAAAAGTCAAAGTTGACTTTTGTGCACAGTTGACTTTTTATCAGATGAATTCCAAACTGTGCAATTCTTCATGAAATCATGTCCTTGACCTAAATCAAACTTGATGGACATGTTCCATGGGTGTCATAGGGTATATTAATGCATGTCATAGGGCTTGGGAGCATGTCCTGGTCAAAAGTCAAAGTTACAGTTGACTTTTTCCTTAAAACCCTAACTGTGGTGCAGATGAAATTGAGACTTGTTGCTCAAGCTTCTTGGATTAATCCATTGTTCCAATTGGATCAATATAGTGCATTAGAGACCCTCAAACCCTCTCTTGAGATCTTGGCTCTTGATTTGCCCTAAAAGTCAACTTAGGGGTGAATTAGGTCAAGAAACCCTAATTCCTGATTTTTGATGAATGCATCCCCTGAGGCAAAATTGACTTGATGATTGGGTCCATGAGGTTCCATGGAGTATATTAGGTTAGCTTTTGGATCATTGGCTTGTGCCCAAATGAAAAATTTCCATCTGGAGGTCTTGGTTGACCAAAACCCTAATTTGGTGACACTGTCGATCTTGAGACTTAATCCACCTAGAAGGGAGCAGCCTTGTGCTTAATCCTTGAAGAGGGAGTCCTTTTGATCCATTGTGGATGTTTGAGAGGTTAGACAAGTTGAAGATCATGTCATTCCTTGATTGACCCTTTGTCTAAGCACTCAGAGAGGGCTTGAAACCCTAATTTTGATTGTAGTGAATGCTCACCCATCTTTGGGGAGACTGATGAAGTATGATGGTTCCTCCATATTGTGATGATGATTTTCACAATGAGGGGAAATCTTAGTGGTCAAAATTTGGGGTATGACACATCCCACTGCTTTTGTACTTCCTCTTTGATTTTGATTGCCATTTCCGGTTTAGTTCTGCGAAGCTTCTGTTTGACGGGGGAACAACCTTCTTTGAGAGGCAACCTGTGTACGACAATATCTGTATCCAACCCCGACATATCTTGATAAGACCAGGCAAAGATATCAACGTATTCGCGCAACATCTCAATAAGCTCTTTCTTCACATTCTCCGCTAGGCTTGCCCCTATTTTGACCTCTTTCTTCACGTCCTCGGTGCCAAGGTTGATGACTTCTATTGACTCTTGATGGGGTTGAATAGCTCTTTCTTCCTGTTTCAATAATCTGGCTAATTCTTCGGGAAGTTCACAATCTTCTTCATCCCCTTCTTCAGCTTGGTAAATTGGATTATCAAAGTCATATTGAACCATAGTAGAACCGTTATCAACAGAATTTGGAGGATTGTTTCTGCATGAATGATGGTTCATGCTTTATTTAGAAAAAGCTTTTTGAAAAGAAAGAAAACAAACTATGAAGAAAACATTGCCATTTTTATTTAAAATGAAAAGTGCAAAATTAAAGACAGGGAACACAATTTTTTTAATACAAAAAAATGTCTTTTTATTGATGATAAACTTGCATATGAAATAAATGTGGCCCTACAATGAAATCACTAGGCCTTGGGCAGAGCCTAGGATTTTACATGCAACATGAAAAAACAAAGAAAATTACTCTTTCTGCAGGGTGACTTGAATGAGGTCTTCAGAGAACCAGTTGTTCAGCTTCTGCCCTGGGACACATGGGCGCAACCAATTGTCCATGTCATAGTCGATATCCCCATCATCTTCAATTGCAGCAAAGACTTGACCAGGGTTGACGATTCCCCCACTAGAAAAAATGACAGGTCCCTGCGCTTTTGGCCTTCTGGCTGCGAAGCTTGAGTAGGCTGATAACCAATTCCCCACTTGTCTTCCTTAAAAGGCAACTCAATCAACTCACCCCAACCTTCAGCATGGCCTGACTGTACCACTTCGAGAGCCTGTTTGTAAGAAACTATAGAAGTTCCTGCTTTTGTTTCATTGGCATGAGGGTCACCTTCAATACTCACTGCTTCAAATGCTTGACAAAGAGTTTCATGGATCTCGCCGTCCATCTCCACATATTTGAATGTCGACAAATGATTGACGAATATATCCTCCTCTCCACATACCGTGACAACCTGACCATCCATGACAAACTTTATCTTCTGGTGGAGTGTTGACGAAACGGCCCCTGCCGCATGTATCCACGGGCGCCCTAGCAAGCAGCTATAAGCCGGCTGGATTTCCATCACATAGAAGACTGTATTAAACACTTGGGGTCCAATCTTCACAGGCAACTCTACCTCCCCAAAAACTGGTCTTTTGGAGCCGTCAAAAGCGCGCACAACTAAATCACATGGTCGGAGTACAACCCCCTCAACATCCAACTTTGCCAAAGCCTTCTTCGGCAGCACATTCAGGGACGAGCCAGTATCCACCAACACATGAGACAAGACTGCACCCTTGCACTCCATGGAGATGTGGAGAGCTTTGTTATGATTTCTTCCTTCTGGTGTTAGATCAAAATCAGTAAATCCCAACCCGTTACTGGCGTTGACATGGGCAATAACACCTTCGAGCTGGTTCATTGATATCTCCTGTGGCACATACGTCATATTTAAAATCTTCAGCAGGGCGTTGCGATGTGCCTCGGAACATAACAGTAATGACAAGATAGAGATCTTGGAGGGAGTTTGATGCAGGTGATCCACTATCTTGTAATCGCTCTTTTGGATAATCCTCGTAAACTCTTCAACGTCTTTTTCAAAGGAATTACTGGGCTCCGCCCTCGACACGGGCTCTTCACTTACTACCTGCTTACCTTTAGCTTTCGCCAAAGTTTCAACATCATCGTTTCGGAGCGTCTGTGGAGCAAAGAGTCTCCCACTACGGGTAAAACCACCCATTCCTCCTACATTCCCCACACTTGAACCAGTTTCCTTGGGAACCTCCACTTTCTGTTTCTGCCCTTGATAATAAACATCAGCCCCGTAATGCCATGGGATCGCTTTTGTACTTTCATATGGTATAGGACCTGGAACAGTTATAGTCACAGGGGCTAACTGCTCATACGCGGGGACCTGTACTGGCGCATGCACGGGAATCTCCGCCGAAGTAAAGTAAATGGTAATTGTCGAGACCGTATCATCCTTCTTTCTCATTTGATCAAACTATAAACAACCCTCGTCTATCAACTTCTGAAGGCCCTTCCTCAATTCATCACAACCATTCGTCGTAGTCAAACATTCTGAGCAATTTTCCAGACAACCGGGGAACACGCCCCCTTTTAACAAACGCTTTTTCACGATCCCCAGAGATGTTATGACTTTGTTGACATCTGACACCAGATTCAAGCCTCTGTCCTCTTCTATTGCATTGACCTTTGGTCCTCCATGCGGGGGCATGGGATTCTGAATCACATTGGGATTAGGAGCGAAGTTGATAGCTTTCGAATCAACCAGGTCCTGAACTACGTGTTTAAAAGCTTTGCAATTCTCTATATGGTGGCCGGGCGCACCCGAATGGAATTTACACTTCGCATTTGCATCATAACCAATAGGTAGCCTGCCTGTTGGTGGTGCCAGCGTTCTCAACTGTACCAACTTTAAGCGGAGCAAATTCTGTAACATCTGGACATATGTCATAGGTAAAGTGTCAAAGTGGAGATCACTCAATCTCTGCCTCGGTTGGTATTGTCTTTGAGATTGTGACTGAGATTCGGCAGCCGAAACCGGAATAGTTACAGCTGCTGCTTGATGGTATGAGCCCTGACGTCCTTTACCTTCGCCCCCATGCCCATAGGCAGTACTAGTTTCACCTTCACGTTTCTTCGAGCCATTCCCAAAAAGCCTTTTTGCATTGGAAGAGCTTGCCCCACTTCCATCTTGAATTTTCCCCGATTTCAGTAGATTTTCAATTCTCTCCCCTGCTATCACAATGTCAGAGAACCCAGTGGATGGACATCCAGCCAAATGATCCAGATATGGGCCCCGTAAAGTATTCATGAACATATCAGCCATTTCCCTTTCCATCATCAGGGGTTGTACTCGAGCTGCTAGCTCACGCCACCTTTGGGCGTATTGTTTGAAACCTTCCTTTGGATCCTGTGTCATATTCTGCAATTGGATACGATTAGGGGCCATGTCAATATTATACTGATACTGTTTCAAGAAAGCATCGCCCAAGTCCCTCCAGTTCCTGATATAAGCTCTTTCCAGCTTCATGTACCATTCCAACGAAGCTCCTGACAAGCTATCCTGAAAGAAGTACATCCACAACTTTTCATCGTCAGAATATGCAGAAATCTTCCTAAAATACGCCTGAATGTGAGTCTTGGTACAGGTACTGCCATTATACTTGTCAAAGGTTGGGGGCTTAAACTTTGGAGGGATCCTCACCCCTTGCACCAGCCCCATGTCAGCAACAATAATTCCCATGGAGTTTTGACATTCTATGGCTCTTACCTTCTCAGCCAACTCTTCATACCTTCTGTCATTACCATCATTATGAACACCCAGGTCAGCATTCATCATAGAGAACTGATCATCTTGATGGTCCTCCACATGTTGATGATTGTTATGGCCAACGCCACCAGGAACTCCGCCAGGAGGATTAACTGCCGCTCCGCCAGAAGGATTAACATTCGCTCCACTAGGAGGATTAGCATTGGGGATTTCCACCTCCAACCTTTGAACTGTAGTTCTCAAATCTTGCTTCCCCTGGGCTATACCCTGCATAAGGTTCATGACCTGCTCCATACGGGCCCTCATTTCATTGAGTTCTACCTGCACTTGTTCCATGATTCTAGCTTGATTTTGTCGAGTCGCGTAGCGATGAATGTTGAGATCATCTATTCTGCCTGCAACCAAATAAAGGTTAGAAACTCCCTGGGACGAGTACCTATTATGCAAAAATGATATGTTATGAAATGTATGCATATGACATGTTTTTCACTTCCAAGGTTTTTTTTACACCCCGATTCCAGTTTTAATATACATATTGTTGAGAGAAATTTGATGAGAAGACTCGTGTTGTGATAATGTGCTGGTGAACAGAACACTGCTAAGGAACCATTTCTGAGTAAACCAATCATTCGAATTAACAAAAAGCCAAAAAGTGCTTAAGCATTCTACAACGAGTTTGCAAACTGGAAATACATCAAGAAAGTGGATCCATCAACAAGCCTGATGTTAACCACAATACACCAACAAAACTGTACTAGGAAAATAAAGAGGAAACTATCAATCATTCAGCTCCAAATCTTCCAACTTCTCGCTAGAATACTTGATTTCTTCAAAGAGTATTCTGGTGCGCTGATGGTTTGGCCTTTCAATCATTTCCCTGATCAAAATATCCCTCTTCTTCAGAGCTTTGACTAATGAATCCATGTGCATCAAAAGAGCTTCGTCATCACTCACCTGCTTAGGCCTTTTCACGCCAGCTTGTATCTTGAGTCTACCCATCTCCATCATAGCATCTTCAAGCTTTTTCTTGGAAACTTTCAGCTCATCCCTGACATTCTTCAGCTGCTCTTGGCTTTTTCCAAAGTTTTCCCGATGTTTTCTCCGTTGTTCATGTGCTCTCTGGAGTTCATTGTCTCTGGCCTTTGATTGCTCTCGCAGCTCTGCATTCTCCATTCTAACTTCATCCCAGGCTTGCTGAAGCTTGGCTAACTTGTCTTTTGTCTGGGCCAAAGATTGTTTAGTCTGCTTATAAGTTAGAGCGGAAGTTTCAACAGCCATATTAACCTTCTGGTAGTGCCGGGCCCTGTCGGCAAAATCTTTTTCTCTAGCTGCTAAGATATTTTCTGCATCTTGGGCTTTGCGCTCCAATTCCTTGTTGGTATGTAATACGTCTTGAAGACGGCTGCTCATATCAGAATTCGTTGCTCTAAGCTCTTTCACCAAATTCTGCAATTTGTTGAATTCTTCAATGGCCACCATATCCCTCTCTTCTGCAACCTCCAAGTATAAAGGAGGTACGGGATCAAAAGGCAGATAGAAATCTTCCACCCTTTTCCTTATCCAGTTTTCATAAGGAGGATAAGTTCGGTTATTGGGTTTTCCAAGAACTCCTTTTCCTTTTCTTTGGATGTTATTCCAGGCTTCCGAAGCTTTTCGGACTACTGCTTGATCGTCACCTACTTGAAAGTACAAGGACTCTTCCACACTTCTCTCGGTAGGGGGATTTTCCAGAGCATAACCGAATTGTCTAATGGCCAGAGAGGGATTATAGTTGATGCCTCCCTTCCTCCCTATCAATGGAACATTAGGGAATCCACCACAGCAATGAATAATATCCCCACCAAGTAGCCCCCGATCTATCCAGATGATGTCTTTAGCAGACAAACCCATCAGTCTATGTCGCCATTCCAATGAACCCTTGGTATCCACGAATGCACCTTTGCGTGGTAACCGATGTGAAAACCACTTATAGAATAAAGGAGCACATCAATTGACATATCCCCCTCTTTTCTTTTCGTTCCTGTTATGGACTGAATGATAAAGGTCACCCAATAGGATTTTGAGTAGTGAATATTTTGATGGCGTCCATATCAACAAATTCGGGCACATTTGGGAATAGAATAATGCCATATACACAAAGAGCTAACACAACACAGAAGATATTCCACGCTTTGTCTTCAGCAGCTTTCTGAGCAATCTTGGTCAAGTGCGTCAGAGGGTATCCTCGAAATTCTCCTTTTTTGGTGATGTTGGACTCCACCGTTGATTTGCTCAAATAAAGAGCAGCAGCCACGACCTCAAAATTTGGATCTGTCTTTGAACTGAAAAAAGGCACCTCTTCCTTAATGGAAATCCCCAAGATATTCGAATACTCTTCCAAAGTAGGGACCAAGACATAATCCTGAAACACAAAGCACCGTAGAGAAGGATCGTAGAATTGCATTAATGTGTGGAGACCCACCCACTCGTACTTACTGAGGTTGCAACCAAAGGACAAAATTCGCCAGTACTTTCCTCCGAATGCTTCCAACACCTCTGGGCTAGCCATAGCTTTCAAACTACTGATAGGACCCAATCCTGGCTTCAGAAATTTGTAGGTGATGATATTCTTTTTCTTTCTCTCAACATCCATCTGAAAAGAAGCCCCTGACTGGAATCAAAGGTATAATATTGCTCTGGAAATGAAAAACATGTATGTTAAGCTATGAAAATGCAATGCAAAGGCATGTGATCAGAGTGTCCGGTGTCTGTGCTGGACTGTGTAGATAATGACATTAGTATATTTGTGGATAGTGTTGGACTGTGAATAATAACCCCCTGAACATAATAATATGAACCAGAAAAACCAGGATATCAGGTATGTGGGAGGTCTAAGTCACCTGCAAACCTGTAAACACCCGCCCCTTCTCATATGTGGGTACTAGAAAACCGAGGATCCTCAATATCACGGGCTCTCAGGTCGAGAAATGATGATACGATCACCATTTCTGGTTTGGCATCATCATCAATCGAGGAGGCCTCAACTGATTCCCCTCAAAAGGGATTTCCTATAGCAAGTTCCCAGCATTGGGTTCTCGGATCAAGAATGCGTAATGGGTTTTCCATTTCTGGTCTGCCATTATCACATCTCGGGAGGAGTGTCGTTACTGAGTCCTCGGGAATGGTCACCAGAGTCGACAGCTCATACAGGGATATCTAATGGCCTACATAACATGCAGTATCAGATACCACCTATATGGGCCTCGTCTGGATGTGGATCTCGTGATGACTTAACGTGATAACACCACGCAAGTGATCGACCATCCACTCTAAATCCTATGTGTACGCTCAAGCCTGGGAAGTGGGCTTATCTCTGAGAACACCCTGCCCACCAAACAGAAAAGTCCAGCACAGTATAATATATGGCAACAGTAAATGAAAAGCATGTAAATGCAATAAAATAGTAAACATGCAACAATGCCATAAATAAAGCGAGTAAAGTAAACAGATAAAACACCCTATAATCGAAAACAAACAAGCACTGGGATTGACTCGCTTAGGGAACCAGGATCCCCAGTAGAGCCGCCAGCTGTTGCTCCCGGGATTTTCATCCAAGTACAAACGCGAAAGTGGTGCGGAAACAGAGTCACCAGCAATGTGTATTTATCCCAAGAGAGGGAAAGGAAACACTGCGTAAACCTGAGGGGAAGGAAAAGAGCATGGTCTCGCGACCAAGAGAAATGGGTAAGGGAGTCGGTAACACGAGGGGAAGGTATTAGCACCCCCTCGCGTCCATCGTACTCGATGGGATCCACGCTTGTTGTTATCGATTAAAGGGTGTAGGGTTATCTGAAACTTGCTCGCTAACTAGAACGAAAAGGCGGAATCGGAGAAACGGGGGAAAATAAAAGAAGTGACTCGATAGGACATCGCGTCCTAGGCCTACGTATTCCCTCTTGCAATGGGAAAGTCAGAGTCAACGTAGTTCGGACTACGGTTTTGGGGGAGAAGAGAAGGATGGTGCTCGGAGAGATCTCACACGATCTCCTGCCTACGTATCCCGCTCGCACGCGAGAATCAGAGCGACGTAGTTCCCCTTACTAGGGATGACTTTGCTTTGTTTGTGCTTTTTAACGGAAGACGCCAAGGTTCGCGTTCCCACAGTTATGTGTCGCAGCTCGTTGTACGGAGTCTTAGGCATTTACCTGTTTGCGGTAGAACGGAAGTGACGCATCCTTTAAGAGTGGAGTGAGGAAGATGAGAAGAGAATTGTTTATTTTTGTCTTTTAAGAAGTGTTTTGATTATTTTGTGTTCATGACAAGTATTGCACTAAAGTCTATGACATAGGAACGAATGCCTCGCATGGTCGTCCTAACAGGACGTATGCTAAACATTCTAGAAAGGGGAAGGGAAACCCTTCTCCTTCCATTTCCCATGTACTTAAGGCTCATGTGCAATACATGTTAATACTTTATTAGATGTTTTTGCTTTTTGTCTTGAGATGAGAAAGAAGAAACTCAAAGGAAGAAAGGAGAAAATCTAAGTGGGGGACTAGTTATGCTAATGTTGTCATGCATGGAGATCCTATGGTTATGTGAGGTAATAGGAACCACCTAAGTCTAAAAGAAGAGAGGGATAACACTATCTAATGCTTATCCTAACTCACCTTAATAAAAAATTAAGGATGAGCTAGGATCCCTAAGGGATGTGAGAAAGTTCTACACAACCAAGCATTGTGTCATGCTATTCACAAAAGAGAATGATAAGTAAAAGAGATGAGATATGAAAGAAGAGAGATGAAAGAAGAGATGAGTATGGATTAATATCCACATACTCAAATGACTCACCTCTTCCCCTACACAAAAGGTTAGTATATAATCAATCACAAGTAATGAATTCAAGTGAAAGAAGCTAAACAAAACACAACTATTTGCTCAAAGAAGACAAGTTAAGAGGAAAGTGAAGTTTAAACCAAAAGGGAAGGGTCCTAATGGTTAAGGGACATGCAAAGTCAGTATGTACATGATAAGGTACCATACCAATGTAAACATGTCATATGAAAACAAACAATGGCAAACTATGTTGAAACAAATCACACAAATGCAAGTGAAACATCAACAATGTAATATGAATGCAAATGGCTTATGAATATGGATGAATGTGCATATAAGCATCAAGGTCAGAATTAAATGACATTTAAGAATGCATATGAATGTCATTGAATGACCATACAAGTCATGGATGCAATCATTTAAGAAATGAAGCAAGAAGAAGTGAACAAACAACAATTTAAG
Organism: Lathyrus tuberosus; assembly: GCA_022829125.1. Lineage (NCBI taxonomy): Eukaryota > Viridiplantae > Streptophyta > Magnoliopsida > Fabales > Fabaceae > Lathyrus > Lathyrus tuberosus. The sequence goes on from JALAZF010000193.1 coordinate 3,593,519, forward strand.
TTCAACAATGATGCATACTTGTAATGCCAATTAAAGATGAAGATGCAATGAGATCATACATGTCCAATGGATACAAACCAGTAGCATATGATGTATAAGATGCAATTAAGAATGCAAGAATGACATGTGAAGTTCATACACAACTCATGTTAACAAGTTAAGAAGAGGAGAAACAAATTAGGTTCTAACAAGTTCAAGCAAGTGCCACAAGTTTATGAACTTATGCAAGATGCAAAAATGCAATTACAAGTCAAGTTATATGATTGAAAATGATCACAAAAAGAACATGAATCAAGTTTAAATGCACATTTAAGATCACACAAACATTGAAGAAAACAAACATCAAAGACATGTAAGGAGAGGAATACAAATCCACACAACATTTCAAGTTTGAATAAGAGCATACAAGCAAATTCAAGATAGACAAGCAATGACCTATAACATGATGAAAGTGACCTATAATATTGACATAGCATGTACCAATAGTTCTCATCAAATTATCAAAGAAGAATGGCAAACAAAAATCAATAAACCCTAAGCATATGTCTTCTAACATTTACACAAAACAAACATGCTTTTGAACAATCCAAAAGGTCATGCTAAGATGATGAGAAAATTAAGAAGATGCCTCACGAATTTTTATGTAATTTTATCATGTTTCTAAGTATTTATAAAAATTAAAAAGCAAACAACTATGCAAAAGAAGATAAAAATGAAAAGAAATGGCCAGGGGGTGCCACACTAGCAAAAACCAAGTTATTGTGCATTGGTCTCCAAAATAAGGGGGTGGAAATAGCAAGCGAGGTCCAGTCCAAATACACACTCACAAATAGGTCCATACTATGGAAATCAGTCAAATTATTGACTCAACTAGAGCCACACGATCAAGTCAATGCATGATTATCAAGAAAATAGCCAGATCATGTGAACAAGATGCAAGCATATGATAAGCAAACATGCAACAACCACACGTGATTGTCAGAGTAAAAAATTAAGCCAAATTAAGAACACGTGCAAGGCATGTGAATCATTTATTCCCTGGAAAGATCTGGTGCGTTGGATAGAATCAAATCAACGGCCACGTTATAACCTGGAAACAAGCCAGGGTTCATCTGAGCTGAAGAATGCCATCGGCAGGAGAAGACTCCGGTCATCTTCTCCGGCCACTTCTCCACCGTGCCAAACTTTCAGGTAACCAAAAACACAAAAATTATACATCATTCTCTTCCTCTCACTACGTATATCAAGAATCCATCCACAAAAATCACAAATAACACACGTACACAGAGATTCAAAGCCACAAAGTTTGCCCTAACAAAATCAACTAAGCACCTAAGGTGCCTATCAACTAGCCGATATCACATAGCTTCTATTAAGCTCAACAACACATAAAACAAACAAAATCAGAGCATAAAGATATAAACAAGATTGAGAGAAAACCTGTGATGTGAATGCTTCCTTTGCTCGAAAAGAAGACCAGAGAGGAGGTTCATTTTCTCTTGAACTTGATCTTAAGCCAAATAAAGGCTATGGAGGAGTTGTTGTTTGCTGAGAAAGATTTTGCTCAAGAAACTGAAATCAAGCTTGAAACGAGATGTAGCAAGTCCAATCTTCTTCCTTACTCCATTGATAATTGATGATGAAGAGAGTTCAGCAGAATGAAGCTTCGAGAGTGAGAGAAAATGGAGAGAGAGAGTGTGAAAAGTTTGAGAGAAATGAAGAATGAACCAAGTTTGTTAGAAATATGTTAGAGGTTTCTTATATAGGTGTGGTCAACTGTTAACCACCATGGTTAACAGTTAGAACCATGATTAGAGAGGGTGAGTTAACTGAGTGAGTGAGTTTGGACTTTTTGAAAACCAAAATGGAGAATGAGAGTGAGAAGGTTAATGGCATGGATTTTTGTTCATGTGTAGAGAAGAGCATGGTAATTGTGGTGAGGTTTAAGAAATGAAAGGTGATGATGTATTTGATGGTAGCAGCAATGCTTGCTATGCAAGTTTTCCACTTTCACTTATGTTTGAACAAATATAGTAGTGAAGGTACAAAGGCATGGTATGTGATGTATGGTGTTTGCTTGGCTGATTAAGGCAATGTTTGATGTCATGAGATATGAAGCATGCGCATGATGTACAAGAGAAATAAAGCTTTGTCTTGGTTTGGCATGGAGGAAAGCAGACATGGTGATGGTGACTTTGAAGCAACGAATATTCATGAATATGGGATGAAAACACAAGGTTTTTGATCACTTAGAAAGGGGGAGTGGAGAAGAACAAGATTGATGTTCAAAATGAATTGAAATAACACCTCTAAAGTGCTTAAAAATGATGATGAACATGCTTGGTTGCAACTAAGTTACATATGTGTCTTATCTTGCCCGTGCCTAGCCATGTACATGGGAGTGAATCAGTTGAAAACACCTAACTTTGCCTCAATACATCTCTCAATGGGTTGATCTAATGAAAAATCTTTCAACACCAAAGTTGAAGAGGAAATAGAGATGAACAAAAGTCATGTTGAACTTTTTTCCATTTGGAACCTCTATCATGGAGAAATTTGTCTTTGAGCTTGGGCCCAACATGCACACCAAGTGTTTGATGAAATGACTGTGTGCTGGCTCGCCCATGACTTGCCTGGCTGGTCAAAAATGCCCTACAAACCTCCAACTTTAATCAATCATAACTCCTTCAATTTTGATCCACTGGAGGAGTTCTTGGTATGGATTTGAAGCTTGGAATGTGAACTTTTGATAGGCCCCCCTAGCATTTCCATTTGCTTCTTGGAGCATAGAGAAAGACAGCCCTAAAGGTGACCTCTCACCTTGCCAAAACTTGCCATAAATAGAAACCCTAATTTCTATTTTTGGCAACTTTGCACATTTCTTGATTTTTGATGAACCATCCATTATTTCTTGATCAAACCCTCACCAATGATCATATTTGACATGAGGAACATGAATTTGACCTCAAAAAGTCAAGAGTTGACTTTTTCCTCTGCACAGTTGACTTTTCCCCAATTCCTCTGATCCTCAATCAATTGACCAATTGAAACCCTTCCAAATCAAATTGATGGACAATTCCTTATCCTTAGACCCTTGAGGACATGTAGAATACCATAGAATCAAGTTTTGCCCAAAAAATCAGAAATAAACTGATTTTATGGCAAACCCTAGTTTTGACCCCTCAGTCTAGGAGAAATCAGCACATCCTCCAAATCCAAATCCCTCTGAGTATGATGTGTATCCTCTCTAACAAAGATGAGATATGCAATTTGGAGATGATACAAGCTCAAAGATCTTGCCCATTGGTGTGTTATACCCCAGAATTCCAAAACCCTTGTTTGCACTGGCTAGGAGAGTATGACTTCCTTCAACCTTATATTGAATTCCCACCTTGTGATACCTTGAGGGCCCAAATGAGATGGATTGAAATATGAAAAGCCCTTGTGACTTGTTTGGAAAAGCTTTTCTCTTGTCTTTTGACTTTGAACTGCCCACACCTTGAGATACCTGATACCATGCCTTGCAACCAATGATGTATATGATTTAGCATGACCTATTATGAAATGCAAATGAGTGAAACATAAGCCAATTATTGGAGAGAGATAAGAGGGAAAATTTTGAGGTATTACAATAGGGAGAAGTTACTTATGACTATGAGGTCAAGAGAAGATAAAGAGCTATCTATGACTTTGAGGTCAATAGAGAGACTTTCCTTTGGAAGGAGGGGGAATAACAAGGGATTGAAAAGAAATGAAATTAAATGAACAATATGAGTTCAAGGATTCAAAGATGGTAATCATTAACCAATATATGAAATAAAATTTCAAGTATGAACATGGCAAACATGAATAAGTGAACACATGAGTATGGCAAAGATAACATCTTCAAAGTTTAAAATCAAAGATATGTCAAAACTATGAGACTTAGCATCAAAGGCCAAGACGCACAGACAACATCCTAACAGAATGAACTTATCCAAGTCAAGGAACAACTCTCAAACAAATATCTCATATGCCACAGAACACTCCAAAGAAAATTTTCAAAGGTCTTGAAGAAAAAGTTGATGATTTTTCACAAAAAGGTCCAAGAATTAAATGTAAGGTCATGCGTATTTTTGTTTTGAAATTTTTAGAAATAAACAAGAAAATAAAATGACCATGAGAAATAAATTATGCAAAAATTAAATTAACTAAAGACAGCATGGCAGTCGCCACAATTCCTCATGGCAGGCGCCATGACTTTCTTCATGGCAGGCGCCATTCAACTTCATGGAAGGCGTCATTCAACTCATGGCAGACGCCATTCATTATGGTTAGTGCCATCATTATCATGGCCAGCACCATATAATCTCATGGCAAGTGCCATTCACAATATTTCCTTGTTCAGTTTTCAATCAAGAATCACGAACCAAGTCCACAACATATCAAACAAAATCACACATTATGATTTACAATATTTATTCAAGAATCAGACATTAACATGATAACTGTATGATAACAGTATGAAGCAATGATCAAGGTATTTTGAAAACGAAGTAAAAAAAAAGTGAGTGTTACCTAGTGGAGATGGTCCACTGCCTCTTCACAAGTACGAGTTCTGGGAAAAAATGGTCGAGCTTCCTTTCTTCAAAGTACCAGATGCTGTAGAACTATTTTATATCCCTCATCTTGGTTGCCCAGCAAAATCACAAAATGCTAGTGCTTTGGATGATACGTGGTGCTGGATGGTGGAAAGATGGAGCCAAAACTCTTGCAATAATGTTCTTGCAGATTTGCAAGAGTAAGTGAGGGAGAAATAGGGAGAGTATTCAGCCTATGTTTGGGGTGAATCTGCTGTCTTTTGGAATGGAGATTAAGCCTATATTTATAGGAAATAAGGAGGGCTTGAGGTATGGTCAGATTGGTACATCTTGCTAAGTTTTCCCTCGTGCAAGTGAGCTGGCTGGGTCAAAAAATCTTCAAGAGCTCTAGTAACTGATCAGGATAGGGTTTGGTTTACTTTTGTGTGCTGATGGGATTGGAGCAGAGTCCAAGTTTCAAGGAAAAGAGGAGCCATGCTTTTGTTGAAAAGTTTCTCTTTCTTCATGATGTCTACTTGCATCAAGTTGATTAAACAATGTTATTTTAAGTGGTTCAGCTTTTGGAAATCGTGGCAGTCGCCATATACACATCATGGCAAGTGCCATTACTTCTTCATGGCAGGCGCCATCACTCATGGCAAGTTTCACCAACATCATGGCAAGTGCCACCAACATCATGGCAAACACCATCACTCATGGCAAGTGCCACCAACATCATGGCAGGCGCCATACATCATCATGGCCAGTGCCACTATTTCATGGCCAGTGCCATCACTATCATGGCAAGCGCCATCACATCCCTTCCTTTTTTAGTTTTTAAATAACATTCACAAATGCTTTGGTGATCAGAAGTGGTAATGCATCATTATGCACTAAGTGTGAAACTTGCATTTCAAGAAAAGACACCAAACTTCAACCAATCGAAACTCCCAGCTCACACCATGGATTGAGGGGTTCTACTACTTTTTGGAAATCTTGAAGAACAAGGAACAAATTTCATGTCCAAAGATTTTTGATTTGAAGCTTGGAACTAGGTGAAAAATTGAGTCAAAGTTGGATGAAAATAAGGGTGAAAATTATCAAAATTTCACTAAGTAATAAAGGCATATTATCTTCCAAGTCTCATAACTTAATAACCAAGTCTCTTTTTATGAAGGACCCTCTAATACACTTGATTTCTTATTGAATAAGACCTCTTGAAAGTATGTGGGTTCAAATGGTTGGTGAACCCTTTAAGATATTGCCTGATCACAACAAGGTTCTTCAATGATTTTTCAGGTTGAAACCCTATTTCCACAACTCCTGACCAGATGATCCCTTCTTGATTTCTCTTGACCCAATCTCTTGAGACCATGACATATGGTTGGAGAACTTCATGATTAGCCTCCAAGACCAACTGGTTGCCCTTGAGATCCTTAGTTGCCTTATTTGAACAGATGACATTCACACACCACTCTCAATCAATTAGTGGACACTTGTGATGGTTGTATGGAGCCAAAGAATGTCTTAGGAGACCTTGAAACATGTGAGAGTCTGGCTTATTGAATTTTGTTCTCTGTCCTGTGCAAACCCTGGCTTTCACATAAAAGAACAAACTAGCAAGATATGGTGGTTAGTTAACAATGCACAGATGATTGAACCCTAAATGTAAGTGCAAGATGTTATGACATTAAAGGGGTAAAATTTGGGGTATAACAATAGGCAACCTCTGTTTGAAATTGTTGGCATGACATAAACCGAGTTGACTTTTGCTGCGCATTTGCGTATATTGAGTCAGAGCAGACTGGGACTTTTTGTTGGGTGTTAGATAAGCTTAAACAATTGTTTGTGAAGAATGATTTGTGTCCACAAGTGATTTTGACAGATAGAGATCTTGCCTTGATGAAAGCCATTGAAACTGTGTTTCCAAGGTCGATCAATTTGCTATGTCGATTTCATATTAACAAAAATGTTGGTGCAAAATGGAAATAATATGTGGCTAGTGACATGCAAGAGACAATTGACAAATTATGGACGGAAGTTGTATGGGCTAGTGAGGAGATTGAGTATGATCAATGGTTGAACCAACTTGAGCATGAATGCGTTGATTGTAATGAATTTATTGATTATATGAAGGACACTATGTCTAAATGTTAACACATTTAAATAAACATAAATATAAGTCAATGTGAACGAGCGATACGTAAAGCATCAAAAAACTCAGTAAATTATGGATCATCCTCTTCAGCACCAGCCCGTTGAAGATAACGATGAATCAATGAAGAAACACGGGCCCAACTAGGATCAGATGGTCCTGCTTCGTAAACAGGAACTGGCACATCTCTTGGCGCATAACGACGGGGCGGTATCAAACGAGGATGCGAAACATGATAATACCACTGAAGATATCCATCATCTGTCTCAGATGGGGTGGTGGCCAGTGTTGTCGGACGAATCACATCCACAACACTCTGATGGTAACTAATCCACTCATCATCAATATCATCAGCCATCGTATAATCAAGAGGTGGAGGTGGAACATACTGCCTGTATCTAAACTGACTCATATGCCTGTCAGACAAGTATGGAACAATAATGTCACCCCACCTCAGACACCCCCTATATAGATATAACTCATCAAACTGACGCCATGCTCTATGGTTCTCGAATGAGCGCCATATGACATCTTCAGGTGTCATCTCGTCTAGAATGGGTCGCAAGTCATCCACCTTCAGGACACCTTGCTTATAGGACCATCTCATCGCTCGAGAGAGACCAACATTAGTAGATGGTATCCATTTCTCTCTTTTTTTCAAAGTGTTGGAAAATACTCATGAATCCAGCACTGTTACAAAATTAATATTATTAGTTAATTTAAAATAATTAATTATTAAATAATAAACTAGAAAAATAAAATTAATATACTAAATAAAATTAATTAAAAGAAAATAAACTAAATTAAAATAAATACCTGTAGGAGAGTCGGATAACCACCGAGCTGCTTACAAGTGAACATGGAAGCATCTCCGAGATATCTATAAAGGGTAGCCAACACAGCTGCTCCCCAACTGTATCCTGATAAGCCCCCTAAGTCCATAAATAGTGTGAGGTATCATGCCTCGACAAGCGTAAAGGTCTTGTTGGCAAAAATCATAGAACCCACTAACATCAACAAATAAGCTCTAGTCGCATATGCCCAACTAGAAGCGGCTCTATGCTCGACGAATAGATCGTATAACCACTCCAACTTATAATAAGAACTCCTGCAGTCATGGACTTATTTTTGTACATCTCTCCGTGAAACTCTTAAGTAATCAACAGCCCAGTCAATAGCAATCCCTTCATTGATATCTTGAGGGCTTCAAAAGACTTCCCTGATGGGCAAGTGAAGCAGACAAGAGACGTCATCCAGAGTAATCGTCATCTCACCAAACGGCATGTGAAATGAAGATGTCTCTAGATGCCATCTCTCCACAAATGCGGATACCAGGTTTGTATCTATCTTCAACAAACTGGTTCTCTGAAGTGAAGATAAACCAGAGTTAGATACCAAATTCTCCATCTCTCTAGGAAGCAGCAGTGGAACCCTCTGAATCAACTTCAACCCATGTCCTGCTACCTTCAACTCTTTCTTCGGACCCCTCTCCTGAAAACAATTAAAAGTAATATATTATAAAATACAACATAACAAATTCAGATTTTATTCAATATCAAATAATTGTAGTTTATTTACCTCACCGATCCATATATGTCTAGCAATATGATGTTCGTACTTAACCAAAAGAGAGGTATCGTACGGTCCTCCTAGATATCCAACAGGTTGTGCTGCTGATGCAGATGCACCAATATGCTCTTCCTCAGCCATTCGCGATGATTCGCCCTGTCCTAGACCGCGATTAGGGATCTTACCGTCCCTGCCTCGTGTGCGCACCACTGCTAAAATAAAAACATAAAAAAAATTTAAAAAACGATCCGAAACACTTCATGTAAGAGTTCCGGTATGATTTTTCATGTAAAAGAACCGGAACACTTCATGTAAGAGTTCCGGTACAAAAACTCAAAAAAGAGTTGTACCGGAAGACTTCTTCCATGACTTGCGGTACGAAACCACTTTCGGAAGACTTACTCTATGTGTTCCGATATGGACTTTATGAACCGGAAGACCTGTGATATGTGTTCCGGTATGAAGTTTATGAAACAGAAGACTTGTGGTAAGTGTTCCGGTAAACAGTTGAACAAATTTCTCTCTCGGAAGACTTTAGGAAATGGAAAATGGAAATGAAATTTTCTAAAATTATAACTATTTATATGGGGGTATTTTGGTCATAAAAAATTTAGTGTAGGGGTATGGGTATAATTGTAGGGGTATGAGGTAAAATTTTTCGTTGATGGACGTGTAGTAAAGTAAATTGGTTGGGCCTGAAGCCCAAGGACGGCCAGCCAAGACCAATGATGAGAGGAATCAGCATAGCATGTGTTCGTTTGGAGGATTCTACCTGCCACCCCCCAATTAAACCTGACAACCCCCCCCCCCCATTTTTCACTATTACCATATCACCCCTGATAATATTTACATTAAAAAAGAATTTTTTAACCCAAAAAAATCACTTTTTGAGAAACAAGAAAACGAAATTTCCGGGAGTACAATTCAAAATCCCCGGTAGTATCTTTTTTGAAAATTCCGGAAACAAAAAATCCGGTAGTGGAAATAATAAATTACCGGTACTTCGTACCGGGAATTCTTAAATTACCGGTAATTCAAATATTACCGGTGTACTTTTGCAGCGCATACCGGGGATTCCAAAATACCGGTAACTATCAAAATACCGGGAAATTCAAATGTCCGGTATACCGGGAATTCCCGTTTTAGACGAAATTTCTGGTAACATGTCAGTTTCTTCAAAAATGCTTGCCATTTGTGCTCCGGAACCGTCAGGGTCTTCTACCGACTCGTGTAGCGATGACACTCATTTCTTCACCACAGACAGAGTATGTATTATACGTAGACACGTAAAATTTAATATTATTTCGTTTGATTTCATGTTTTGTGTCACTATAAGGTGTTATGTTTTTGAACGACAGATTTTTCAGAGCCGATCCGACGTATTAGCTTGGGCACAGAATATTGGGAAGCAACATGGTATCATAGTTGTGACAATTCGTTCTGATAGTGCAACTGGCCAGTGAGGAGTGAAGGATAAATTGATAATGGGTTGTGAGAGAGGAGGAAATTATAAAAGAAAAAGTCTGAAAGTAGTCATTCATCAGAGAAGGATGGTCTCGCTAGTATGAAAGTGAAATGTCCCTTTCGGCTGAGGTCTTCGCCAAGTGGTATTGGTTGGAGGGTGAGCGTTATGCAGGACGAATTAGGCACTAGGAGGAAGAAATTAGGAAGTCACAGTAGTTTTAAATGTAATCTTGTTGATGTTATGTATTTTTTTCGTAGGATATCATCTTAATTTAATATGTAATCTTGATGATGTTCTTGTTGATTAAGCACTATGGGGAAAAGAAATGGAAATAGCAGGTTTTTCAAAAAAATTTCAAGCTCAGGACTAATACCAGAAATTTCAGTTTGCCTGAAATTCCTGGTATACCGGATATTTCATTTCTCCGGTAATCACTTTTTCTGTAAAATTTGAAAATCTAGTACATTTATACCGGTAAATTGAAAATGTCCGATGGAAGCTACCGGTATTTTCAAAATTACCGGTACTACCTGAAAATTCAGACAAATACATTGAAAATGAGTGAAAAATTCGGTACTGGTCAAAAATCCCGGTATGTCTCCGGAAATTTCACAAAATCGGGGTTTTTGACATGGGTAAAATGGACTTTTTACATGTGCTGGGAGGGTGCCAGGTTTAATTGGGGGGTGGCAGGTAGAATCCCCGTTCGTTTGTCCAAATCACGTGTTCAGCTCACGTTTTCCACCTTAAGACACCTCGCCGGAAAACAACATCTCCGCCACGCCGGAATTCTCCACCAGCGGTGGCGGAGGTTCAAACCACACAAACTAACAACAATTTCTTCGTCTCTCATTTTCATCAATTCTCATCCTATTATCCAACCCGAACCAAAAATGTTATGAACCCTAACTTTCTATTTTCAAAATTAAACGAGAAAAAAGAGGAATCAAAGCCCAATGTGTGAGGGCTTTGCTTCCTCACGCATCATACTACATGATGGCTATTGAATTCAAGCGAAAATGGAAGGGAAAATAGGATCTCTTACCTACGAGGAGGAGGAGTTCCTCGGTGAGTGTTGAATCTCAAAGATGATGAAGGCTAATGAAGAAAATATCAGAGGAATCTTCAATACAGGTAATCACTCAACCTTCAACATGCTCTATGATCTTTTTCTTCTTCACCATAATATAGCCTGTAGGAAATTCACTTAGATGTTGCTGGTTTTTGTTGCTTCTATGCGTGAGTGAAAAAAGTGAGAGTATTTGGGAGAATGAGAGAGAGAATCGTGAGAGTTTGTGCTAATGATTGCAGCTGATGAAATGATGATTGAAGTTATAAATTTATGGTGATTGAAAGTTAACAGAGTTAAGCTCTGTTAATTCTTCTCAAATGAAAAATGATTGCAAGTTATCACACTGTTAAATCCTCTGTTACAGCTAGTTAGTTGGGGTTTGAGTTCACTGATCCGTTAGTGCAAGTTAGTTAGCTGTAAAAAATGTCTGTTAATTCTGTTAGTGATTAGTTATGCAGTCAATTTCGATTATGCTATGCTAAGTTAATCGATAGTGTGGATGTTAGTTAAAGTTAGCAAGTTGGTTGTGCAAGTTAGGTTAGAAGGTTGTTATGAACTGAAATTGGAACTCGAAATTATAGTTGTTATTCAACTATTAATTAATTTGAAACTTTGTTAGTGCCTTGAACTTGATTAATGATTTTGTAAGGAAATAAAGTTAGCTGTGATTAGTTGCCAAATTCTGTTACTTTAATGTTTTAGCTCTGTTAAATTGATTTGGATTATTAAATTGGTTAGTAAATATGAGTAGCTGCAGTTAGTGATTGGAATGTTTTGAGCTCAGCTTTTATGCTTTTGGTCTCTTTTTATGATGTATGTTCCACCTTGAGCTTTCTTCTGAAATGAACATCTATTCTGAGTTTGGAACAACCTTGGAGTGGATTGATGCAAAGCCTGAATTTTGTTGCACTTGGACTGTCCTTGATTGAAATAGGCTTGCAAATGTATGCTTGTGAATAATGGCTTTGTTTCTGAAATGTGGTGTACTGTCTTGTATGTGTGCATGTGCTTTGGTCCATGTATGAATGAATGGGACTAACTCAAATTTGATTGCATCTGTCTTATGCAGGTTGTTTTGGTAGGGAGGCTTCAAACATCATGAAGTAAGGCAAAAATCAAAGAGGGAATTGGCTTGAGATGGATGCTTGATCAAAATGTGAAGTCAAAACATGGAACACCAATTGTGAAAGAAGAAAATAGGGAAGTTAGGTTTTAGGAATTGGGAGTTGACTTTGGTCAACTGATTGACCAAAAAGTCAACAGTTAACCAAAGTCAACTGTAGGTAATTTTGTGTAAGTTTTGATTTTGTATAATGATTTGTGATGTAAAGGACCATGGATGACCTTATAATGAAAAAAAGGTGAGTTTGTATGGTTTGTTCTCAATGAATTTGTTAGTTGATCCTCAGAATTAATCATGTGTAAGACTTGAAATGAACGAACCTCGATGAATGGACTAAGGGGACTAAATATATGGCCGATGAATCCACTTCAAAGCCCTATAGATGATCACTGTGACCCCTGTAGGTATTAATCAAACCTCAACCAAAATGCAACACACATAGTCCATAAGTGCTAAAAGTCAGCAAATTAGGTTTTTCAGAGAACTTGGTTCATAAGATAGGATTCTATCAACTTGAATGCACCATCAAAGACCCTTAGGATTGATTCTTGGGCAAACCTTAGCTTTCTTGTCAGCCATAAGTAACTCACCTTTGAATCTATGATACTTGTCTTTTGAAAATCTTAATGCAAATAGATGATATGCATGAAATTGGTATGTATGTATACAGATGAATTAAAGATCCAAGATCAAGTGAAAAGTGTAAAAGGTAGGGTAAATTTTAGGGTACGACACACGCGGTCAGCTATTAAAAGGGGTGGATTTTTCTTTTCAAATTGTCAACCAACACGTGATAGAGGGAATGACCAAAAATCCCTCACAAGAATCCAATAGCTGGCAATTAAAAGAAATATAAATGGTCATCCACTCGCACGAGTCTGCACGTCCCAATCTCATGGTTTTTTTTTAGAATCTACTGATCTTGTGAAAAAGGAGTAATAGATCCAAATATTGAAATCTTCTCTCCTCGCTTTAAGAAGGACTCTGATTAGCTATCAAAAAGTGGAAGAATGTTAACAAAAAGAAAGGAGAGTAACTAGGAGTCTGTTTTCGTTCTCTTGCCTTCACCAAACTACCCACTCTTTCATCCCCTCCCTCCACCGCCCACCTTGCATGAAGTCATACCTTCACCACTCTTCACCAAATTCCCCACCCTCACGTTAATATATCACTCAGTTTTTTCTCCACCATTGAAAAAACACACTCTTCATTCTTCACCGTGTGAGACCATCTACCTCGAACAACCATCTACTCCACCTACTCTCATTCCCTGCATTTCTACTTCACTTGCCTGAATAACCCACTCGCCTACCACCCTTCGTTCAACCCTTAAGATTCACCATGGTCCACCTCTTAACAACTTTGTTTTTCCGTCCGTCCACCCTTCTGAACCGTTAACCACCAGTTAACCTCCACTATTACTTTCTCAACCTTACGAATACTCCCTCACTATGTGTTTCCTCAACCACTACAACTTAACATTACACCACCCTTAACCTTCTTCTCCTTCCAAACAACCTACTCTGTCGTAACTCCAAACAACTTACCTCATTCCACGACCACTATTTCAGTTAGACCAACACCATGCACCATCAACTTGACTCATTTCTGGTGAGCACCACACTTGTACAACCGAGTTCTCTATTACACCTGGAGATACAACTGAAATGGATGAATCACATTATTCCCTTTGTAAGGTGGAAAGATGACAACACGTGGCCAATCCTCAGTGTTGGTATGTGGTCGGAAAAATAGTAAGTGTACTATTTTTACCGATGTAGTAATAGTTGGGGTTATCCGCATAATCGATCTCTCGAGGACTGCGAGTAATTATAAGTGCATATGTTATTTCAATTAAACAAAAATGCCTTTGGGGGTTTGTTTGTTATAAAAATTATAATAACTATTGAGCAAATAAGCAGAACGAGTAAAAATGACTTAAACAAATATGAGAAACATGCCAGGGCAAGGTGTATGAAATTCCTTATACTAATAACAATCCTTATTTTTCAAAATCATCGCTTGAACCAATCATTACCTGCTCTTAAGAATATTTTTCTCTAATTCCTTAGTAGAAAAACCTTTGGTATTCTCCCTATACCCCAATTCCTTAGCAGTATAGAAAGAATACCAAGCACTTATTTTTATCAAAAGCTTTACGGTTACTATAGGGTATCCCTATTTCTAGGCGATATCTACTATAGTATTATCGTATAAAAAGCGTTAACAGTGGTTTGTCCGACCTAAGGTTAACCGTAAATCAAATCCTATTTTCCAATATGAACAAGCATTAAGAACATTATACGATAAACATGATTATGAGAAAGCAGTGAAATTTCTATTGCAAAGGGAAAATTGTCATTACAGGGGAAATCAGGGACACCCCCTGGCATTGGGGGGTTTAGCTTCTCATAGTATTAAGAACAAAAACAAAAAGAAAATTAAAGATAGACATTATAATTTGATCGGAGGAAAACTGATTCTTCAATCGCTTCCGCTCATGAACGATCGTCTTCTCCAAATCTCCTTGATCGCATAAACTCTAAAGTCAATTGTTCGTAAAAGTAAAGGTGTCTTTTTTTTCCTCCTAACCTAGCCTAAGTAGTTCCAGATCAAACATAATAGTGCGCAATACCCAGAAAACCCCTCAGGACACTTAACTCAGAAAATAAGAAAAATCACAAAATTGTCTCTCCCAGGCCTACTGACACGGGCCGTGTCAACTGACACGGGCACCCGTGTCAGCCCTCTGACTCTCTGCGCAAATATTCTTCCACTCCATGAGTGCTGACACGGGTCGTGTCAGCTGTCACGGGCACCCGTGTCAGCTCTCTGACTTCATCCCAAATATTCTTCCACTCTAGGTGTGCTGACACAAGCGTGTCAGCTGACACGGGCACCCGTGTCAGCTGACACGGGCACCCGTGTCAGCTCTCTGACTTCAGCCCAAATCTTCAATTTCATCTCTTCTCCTAACACGGCCCGTGTCAGGCAACACTGGGGCCCGTGTCAGGCTTCTGACTTTTTCCAAAAAAAACTTTCAAAACACTCTGAATTTTTCCATTCTTCGCGTAAGTCCTTCGGGGCATCCACATGTGATCTGAGACCAACACAAACTACCAAAACATGCATAAAGTGCACAAAATAGCAAAAACTTACAAAAGAAACAATAACGGAAAGACAATGCGAAAAGTAAAAATAAACTGAAAAACAATAATAATAATAACCAACAATGTGTTACTAATTGTGCGATTTCGTGCCGAATGATGGACGGAAAACAAGTGGAAATGGTGACCGATCACAACCCCAAACTTATCTCATTGCTTGTCCTCAAGCAATGCTCAAGACAGCAATTAGGTCACCCCCAAATTATTCTAACCAACCACAGTACTACTGAGATTTTTCGCAACTTTCCTTCACTTTCTTCTCAACCTTTCCTTCTTACCCGACTCATGGCGATCGACCACACTTCCACAATTCAGCACCTCTTCCTTTGTCAGTTTTTCACACTCTCACCAAATCGCTCGGGTTAAAGTGTTTATACTCTCTAATCAAAGCATGCACCGTCATCTCATAAGCTTGCACAACATCTATGTTCATTACACACGCACACAACACACACTATTCGAGGACTTTAAAGGTTGTAACGGGGCTTCGGGACACGGTGGGATAAACAAACAAAATGGAAAAAACAAAGGGTTTTTATGCTCAGACGCAGTGTCATTTCTCTCATCCCTGTGTAGCTTGCACTTTTCATGCTCAAGGGCGTTGGACACAACTTATTAGGATTTTCCAGTTTCTCTCCTCAAGTGTAACTTTGAGGTTCTTCTTTGATTTTTTTCAAACTGGATCCTCCTATAGGTAAATACATTCTTTCATCTCTCTTTTTTTTTCTTTATTAATTTTTTTTAATTTTTTTTCAAGGCTTTTTCTTTGCTCTATTTTTTCTTTTTTTTTTTCGAATGCACTTACTTACTTTTATTTTGAGTGTCTCAACCCCAAACTTAGAGTTCTACACAGGTGGGAAATCAATAACACTTGTCCGAGCAGGGTGAGGAAGTGTTTTGAGCTAAAGGTTCGCATAATGTGGTTAATAACAAACAAAATAGAATATGGCTCGAAGGGGTTAGCAACGGATACATTACAAGGGTTGCCTACAAAGGCTCAGGGCTATATAGAAACAATTGCCTCAGTGTGTGTAAGTGTACAGTGGGAATTCAACAAACAGGTGCGCAAACTAAAAGAGACGAGTACATAACTGACAACTCTCATGATGCAATAGTGTATGGCTTTTTAGGATCCTCACCATGTTTGGCATACTGACATTTCCAAGGTGCCTTCAGTGTGATGTAGTGTCATTTCGCCTCGGATGCATAGTACTCTAGTCTCGGTCCAGTTTCGGAAATCACGTCCAATCGTCCTTTCAGCGATACCTACTTTTGAGGGTTTCCTCGAACGCAAGTTAGGATTGTACCTTCTCATCCACCTAACACCAGTCGTCTCATTCACCCGGCACATCCACCTTAAATCTGTAACACACATAAACATAAAACACACCAAAATAAACGAACTAACTTAAACCAAAGCAAAATAACGGAAAACAAAACAAACGGAAAGCAAATAAAAATCCCCCCCCCCCCCCCCCCCACACTTAAACTAAACATTGACCTCAATGTTTTAGAACAAGCATGAGAAGGTACTCACAAAGCCTCACTGAGGAGTAGGTTGAGGAAACTGCAGTATGAACTGCTGCATCAGCATGTGCATCTGTAGAATCCAGATTATTTCCTACAACCAAAACAAAACAAACAGCAAAAAGAAAGAAATTAATCATTCAAGTGTGGGTTTCCTCCCACGTAGCGCTTCGTTTAACGTCGCATGGCTCGACGGGTTATTCCCCAATGCTATGGGGGATAATTCAGCTTACACGTTTTGTTGCTTGACATTTCCGCAACAGAGCACCGATAAGATTCAGAAACAAGAGCTACATTTTGATTCAACTCACATCCAACTTCCACATTCTTCCTTTGATGTTTTTTTCTCCTCTTTCTTTGATGTTTCTTCCTTTTATTAACTTCTCGACTGGATTTTGGAGTCTCGCTAGGTGCAATAGATGACTCAGATGCTGCAACCTGATGGATTATTCCAGAGACTTTTTCCTGAAGTGGTTTTGAGCTTTTGCTTATTCCCACTGTTCGGATCATTCCAACTGAGGGGTGATTACTTTCCTCTTGACCTTGCTTCTTGAGCTCTAGCACTTTTAGGGTTATTTCCTCCTCAAAATATTTCAAGGTTAGAGTACCAGCCTCAATATCCACATTGCACCTACTAGTCATCAAGAATGGTCGACCAAATATGATAGTCGTCTCCTCATCCTCAGGTAGATCAATGATCTCAAAGTCTATCGGATAGGTGAAGTTATCAATGGTCACAAGCATATTTTCTGCTAAGCCGTATGACCGCTTAGTTGTGAGATCGGCAAACTTCAGATTTGTCCCCGTTTAACTTATTTTTTCTATACCCAGCTTTTTGAAAATTGAGAGGGGCATGAGACTCACACTAGCACCCGAATCAATCAAGACTTTCTTAAAAGTTCTGTTCTTTATGGTACAGGGGATCGATACAGACCCAGGATCTTTCCGTTTGATTGGAGTTCTCCTACCTTGTGATCCCCCACTGCTCTCCTCAATTACACTCTTTAGCTCTTCTCCACTAGGTTTCTTTTTCCCAATGACCTCCTTCATGAATTTCTTATATAGAGGCATTTGTTCAAGGGCTTCAAAGAAGGGCATATTAATCTCTAATTTTTTTTAACAATGAGCTGAATTTCTCAAAGTCTTTTTCTTGTGTCTCCTTCTTTGTCACTCTTGATGGGTATGGTAACTTTATCTTTGGTCTAACCGCCTCTTTCCTTTTCTCATCGGTTGGCTTTATTGGTGGCCTGACTTCTTCTGGCTCTCTTTGATTTTCACTCACTTCCAAATCCACCTCTATACATTGAGACTCATTGGCTTCCCCTTCTTCTTCTTCTGCAACTTTCAGTCTTCTTGTGGTAACAACATTGACATTCTCATGACTAATCAGATTTGGTATGGTGGCGCTTGGGAGGGCGCCTGGTGTTTGAGAACTTGCTATTGTTGGGCTATCGGGCTCATCTGAACTTCAAGATTTTTAATGGAAGCACCTGTGTTCCTTAGATTACTTCTTGTTTCTTCTTCAAATTGGAAGCTTTGAGCGGCCATCTTCTCAATGGCAATCTCTCATTGTGCTTTTTGGGGAGCTTGCTGCTGCTGTGTGTAACACCCCAATTTAAATTATTTGATCGTCGTGTTATTTTTCCGTTGTTGGCCTGGTTAAGGGTGTGTGTGGTTGAGCGCGTAGGCGTGTGGTCCTTAGCGGTACGGGTAGATTAGAAGTGCCGGAAGTAATTCTTGGGGTATAGGTAGTAATAGTAATATATTTTATTATTATTATTGTTATTTTTAGTATTATCATGGTTACTAATATTAGTATGACTATCTTTCTTATTAATATTATTATCCTAAGTATCAAATATTATTAATATCATTTTTATTATTATTTTTAATAATTAAAAGTCAGATTTAATAATAATATGGGTTAGTGGAGAAAAATAAGGACAAGTTGGTCATTAAGCTGAGATTAGTGAGAACTAGTGGGTAGGGTTAGTCATAATCAGATTTTCACAAAAAGAAAGGCTAGAGAGAGGAAGAGCAAGGGAGAACTACGACTTTGAAGAACTAATTTTTGCAGGAATTTTCTGAGAAAATTCGAGGTAAGGGGAGAATGGGTTTAATATTTGTGGTATGATCATGAGAGGGTAGTGGGGAGTCCTTAACCCCGTAGGAATTCGTATGAAAATATGTTGTTTTATGAATCTGTTGTGCATAAATGAATCTATGATGAAAACTGCGTGAATCGAATTGTTGCGGTTCTGAATTGTGTGATATCTTGATGTTGTTGCTGCTGTATGAATGTATATGTTGCAGAACTGGTTTTTGTACAGGTTGAGAGAACGAAATTAGATCTAAGACCTGTAATTTTGATTAGTAATGATAGGTGAAAGAGGTAAGATGAAAATTAGGACCTAAAACTGATGTAGAGACAATTTTAGGACTGATATGGAGTGTAGAAGAGAGATCAAAGTGGAAGGATTCGGACTGGTATGAAAAATAGGTATTTTTCATAGTCTCTGCCCATACGCGTAACAGGGAAGGTGTTACGCGTATGGCTTGGTGTGCCAGGAGGCCATTACGCATAACAGGCATGTTGTTATGTGTATGGCTAAGCGTTACGTGAGTGATACGCGTATGGAACCCAATTCGACATGGTCATCTGCCCGTACGCGTAATGGTACATGTATGGAGGCTTGGCCTTACGCGTATGAGAGGAGTTACATGTATTTGGATCTGAAAAATGGATTTCTGAGGGAATGAAACGTCTCTGCCCATATGCGTAATAGGCAGGGCAATACGCGTATGGTAGAGCGAGGGGAGAGGCCTTACGCATCTCGTACGTGGCTGGATGGGCAAGCGAGCTGGGCCATACGCGTACGGCACAAGGCAATACACGTATGACCAGCGAGAGTGCAAAATTCTGCTGTTCTGCGATTTCTTTCCCGTTTTCGCATCCAAAGCAGTTCCTTTTGGTTTGAGAGGTTGGGTATAGATGTCAGAACCTGAGAAATGTGTAATTGGTGATGAAAATAATTAATTTAGTAATTTTAGTGAATTAATTAGAATTTAACTAATTGACGCCAAGTGAGGGATGCCCGGCTGTGGGGCGTGTTGTGGTGAATGAATATTTCATGTGTGATCAGGAGGATCGTGAGAATGTGTAATTTGTTTTATACATGTGTGTTGTATACATATTTATTGTCATGCATTTCATGGTGTGTCGGTGGTGATGAATCATTGCTCAGGAGGCGTGTATGTGATTCATCCGAACTCCAATGTTGAGTATGGTGGAGATAGATCATTGCCAAGTAGGGGTGTATGTGATCTATCTGGATTCTATTATGAATCGGGTTTGATTGAATGAGCCATGGTGTATTGGTACCACATGCATTGTGTCAGTTGGTGAGTCACATTGCATCATTAGGTGTGTATTGAATTGTAATTGTGAATGACAAGTATGTCGTGATGGTGTGTTACTGATGTGTGATTGCGTAATTACTACTCGTATCATGTATTATGCACCATTTATTATTGAATGTAGTTCTCACTCCTTTGTTATTTGTTGCGTCTGTGCTTCTTCGTAAGTACAGATAATCCAGGTACTTAAGTGTGCATGGAGTGCGTGTTGCTTGATCGAGTCTTAGGAGTCGCTCTGATACGTAACACAGGATTTTGGGAACTTTATCATTTGGTATTCTTTATTTGTTTTGTTACGTATCATTCTTTATTTGAAACTATGGTGGACCACGATTAATGTGGATTTTTGGTGTTGTTGGTAAATGGCCTTTTATTTGAATAAAACATTTATTTTCACTGCTTTACTTCATTAATGAAAAGGAGTTTCGTTGTTGGTTTTGATGATGTGGCATCCTACTATTTGTTGTAAACTCTGATTATGATCGTGATATTTGTATAGTTTATAAAATGGGAAAGTGGGGTGTTACATTTGGTATCAGAGCCTGGTCGGTCCGTCCGGCCAGGTGTAGTAGTAGAGTCTGTCCTTATAATAGGAGTAGATTGTGTGTTCTAATCGTATGTTGATTATTGAACAGTATTGCAAGAAGGAATGATGCTGCTCTTGCTGCTGCTATGCAAGCTATGGCACAAGCGGTAGAGAACACTAATCAGGCTGGGGGTGCGCAGTTTCGCGACTTAGCACAGTTTCAGAGCAATAAGTCGCCTGCATATGAAGGAGGTATTCTAGACCCTGAGGCTGCACAGAAATGGCTGAAGGAAATTGAGAAGATCTTCAGGACCATCGGATGCAGTGATGCTCAGAAAGTACGGTTTGGCACTCATATGCTGGAGAGAGAGGCTGAAGTCTGGTGGGACAATAGTCGTCAGAGGTTGGAAGCTGCGGGTACTGATATTACTTGGACAGTGTTTCAGGCTGAGTTTCTAGAAAAGTACTTTCCGGAAGATATTCGTAGTGCAAAAGAGATTGAATTCTTGGAACTGAAACAGAGTAGCATGACTGTTGCTGAATATGTTACTCGGTTTGAAGAGTTGGTACAGTATTGTGCTCATTACAATACGGAGGAAGCTATGAATTCGAAATGCTTGAAGTTTGAGAATGGGCTGTGTCCCGAGATCAAACAGGGCATTGCTTGTCAGAAGATAAGGAATTATCCAGAACTGGTTAGGAGAAGCAGGATTTATGATAATGATAATAGGGCCCAGATTGCTCATTATAAATATGTGAGTGACCAGAAGGGTAAGCAGAGGTTTAGGGGTACTCCTTATAGTGCTCCAAATGATAAGGGAAAACAGAAAGCTGTTGTGGGAAAGAAACCAAAAGAGGGAGGAGTGGTTCCTGATACTCTCAAGTGTTTCAGATGTGGTGGCGCGGGTCACCGTGCTAATAATTGTCCGAATGAAGTGAAGAAATATTTCAAGTGTGGGCGACCAGGTCATGTTATAGCAGATTGTAGGGCCACTATGCCTACCTGTTATAACTGTGGAGAACAGGGTCATATCAGCACTCACTGTGAGAAGCCAAAGAAATATCAGGCCAGTGGAAAGGTGTTTGCGTTGGTGGGGACCCAATCCACCAATGAAGAGCGTTCCGTCAAAGGTATTTGTTTTATTAATGATATTTATTTGATTTCTATCATTGACACGAGTGCAACCCACTCGTTCATTTCTGTTGATTGTGTGAAGAGATTAAGAATTGTGTCGTCTACTCTAGATCAGAGGATGATGATTGAAACTCCGTCTATTGGTTCTATGGTTACTTCCTTGGTTTGTTTGAAGTGTTCGTTGACTATGTTTGGTAGGGAATTCAGAGTGGACTTGATTTGTTTGCCACTCGGTAATCTCGAGGTTATTTTGGGGATGAACTGGTTGGAATTCAACCGGTTTACATTGATTGCTTTAGGAAGACGTTATTGTTTCTTACTCCTGAAGAGGAATGATTGGCAGATTCTTTGTCTAGCAGAGAGTTGAGAAAGTTGTTGGAGGATGAAGCTAAGATGTTTGCAGTGTTTGCCTCGTTATCTGTTGAAAGCAAGACTTCAGTTAATGAGTTACCGGCGGTGAGTGAATTTCCTGAAGTGTTTCCAGATGGTATTACAGAATTGCCTCCGACGAGGGAAGTTGAATTTACTATTGATCTTGTTCCTGGTACTAGACCTATATCTATGGCACCGTACAGGATGTCTGCGTCAGAATTGGCAGAGTTGAAATCTCAGATTGGAGAATTGCTTGATAAGAAGTTTATTAGACCGAGTGTGTCGCTGTGGGGAGCTCCAGTGTTGTTGGTGAAAAAGAAGGATGGTAGTATGCATCTGTGCATTGATTACCATCAGTTGAATAAAGTGACCATTAAAAATAAGTATCCACTTCCGAGGATTGATGACTTAATGGATCAGCTTGTGGGAGCTCGTGTTTTTAGCAAAATTGATTTGAGGTCGGGTTACCATCATATTAGATTGAAGGAAGATGATATTCAGAAGACTGCGTTCAGAACTCGCTATGGACATTACGAATATGCAGTGATGCCTTTCGGAGTGTCTAATGCGCCGGGTGTGTTTATGGAGTATATGAATCCTATCTTTCACTCTTATCTGGATTAGTTTATTGTGGTATTCATTGATGACATACTGATTTATTCTAAGTCTGACGAAGATCATGCAGGACACTTGAGAATTGCATTGCAGGTGTTGAAAGATAATAAAATGTTTGCAAAGTTCTCGAAATGTGAATTCTGGTTGAAGACTGTGAGTTTCTTGGGTCATGTTATTTCTGGTGATGGCATAGCGGTGGATCCATCTAAAGTAAGTGCGGTACTTCAGTGGGAGCCTCCGAAGACAACGACTGAAATTAGAAGTTTCTTGGGTTTAGCAGGTTATTACCGAAGATTCATTGAAGGGTTTTCTAATTTGGCGTTATCATTGACTCAGCTAACTAGAAAGAATCAAGTTTTTGTTTGGGATGCGGCGTGTGAGGAATGTTTCGAAGAGTTGAAAAAGAAATTGACTACGGCACCAGTATTAATTCTACCCAGTCCAAGTGAACCTTTTGTGGTGTATTGTGATGCGTCTAAGATGGGATTAGGCGGTGTGTTAATGCAAGATGGCAAGGTGGTGGCATATGCTTCGCGGCAATTGAGGGTACATGAGAGGAATTATCCTACTCATGATCTTGAATTAGCTGCTGTGGTTTTTGTATTAAAAATTTGGAGGCATTATTTGTATGGATCGAGATTCGAAGTATTCAGTGATCACAAAAGTCTGAAGTATTTGTTCGATCAGAAGGAATTGAATATGAGGCAGCGAAGATGGTTGGAGTTCTTGAAAGACTATGATTTTAATTTGAGTTATCATCCGGGGAAAGCTAATGTTGTAGCAGATGCGCTAAGTCGGAAGACAATTCATATGTCGGCATTAATGGTAAAAGAAATGGAGTTGATTGAGCAGTTTAGAGACTTGAGTATGGTTTGTGAAACTACACCTGAGAGTGTTAGATTGGGTATGCTTAAGGTGAATAATGACTTTTTGGATGTAATTAAGGAAAACCAGAGACTTAATGTGAAGCTAGTGGACTTGATGCCTACAGGAGGAGATGATCCTGATAATGATTTTAAAGTGGATAATGTTGGTGTATTGAGATTTCGGGGCAGAATTTGTGTACCGGATAATGATGAATTGAGGAAAGCAATCTTAGAGGAAAGTCACCGGAGTAGCTTGAGTATTCATCCGGGAGCTACGAAAATGTATCATGACTTGAAGAAGTTATTTTGGTGGTCCGGTATGAAGAGGGACATGGCTCAGTTTGTTTATGCTTGTTTGACATGTCAGAAGTCAAAAGTGGAGCACCAGAAACCTTCGGGGCTAATGCAACCGTTGGAAATTCTGGAATGGAAATGGGACAGTATTACTATGGATTTTGTGACTGGTTTGCCAAACACGACGATCAAGATACACCTGAAATGGGAATAACGAAATGTCATCTGATACATGATGATCAAGATACACCTGAAATGGCTAAATAACATTATTCCCTCTATAAGGTGCAAAGGCGGCAGCACGTGGCCAATCCTCAATGTAGGTAGGCACAATTTACCACCCAGTGATGCAAAGAAAACTTGAGATGATCCATCCCTGAAAATGGTTCAGATAAAATACTAATAACAAAAGTAACAAAATAATTATAAAAAACATTAGTAACAGTAAATTACCGTAAGTAAGGTGCAACTCCCTCTTATCTGTTTTGTCTTCCACAGACAACTCTCGCCCAACTTCCAGTACAGGTAGACCAAACAAGCGGCTCCCTAGTTGTACTCGTGAATCGCCATCAAGTCGATGTAGTACTTAAGATAGACCACATCGACGTAGATTTCACTTTTATCCACAAGAATGGACGTCCCAACCAAGAACGAGAGGTAACACCTCAGTGCACAAGTTCGATGGTAGTCAACCTGCATATCATCACCTTCGACATCCTCAGTCCACTGTAGGTTTTCTTTATAAAGTTCTTCCAAAAATTTAAATCTAGCATGAGCACCTATGGTGTCAGCTACCTCTTTACGACCTTACTTAGGTCAGCTTTTCAAATGGGTGGCCATCATTCCACGACATCCTCTTGACCAAGCCTTCAGTGGCCCAGTAATTTTCCCTTGATGGGAAGATGCAAGAGGCATGAGACGTAATCTATGGTGATGGTCATCTTTCCAATAGGAATGTGGAAAGATGACGTCTTTGAATGTCACCTCTCTACAAATTCTACCTACATGTCATGGTTTATGGTCATGTACGCAGTAACACATAAGACCGCAAGATTGGAATATCGGATAGAATTCTTGAACTAATCAGCGTTGGGCGGTTCCAAATCCAATATCTTTCTGTCGTGGTTTACCAATTTTAAACACAGACGCTACTGTAAAAAAATATCACGATCAATCGCGATTTAATTAGTTTAAAACATATGTGATGCAAAAGTAAAAACATAATCTTTTATTAGGGCTTATAATCAATTAATGAAGGCGCAATTTGAAAACTTTCCAAATCTTATCCATATCTATGATTGATACTAAGTGTGGGACACTCCCTTAGCTATCAAACCTTTTCTCCATTTCTTGAATGAATTATTCAATGCTTGTTGCTTTGGATGTTATTTTGTTCATATTGTGACATGTTTGTCCAACCAATTTATCTTTTAGTCACGGGTACATGTCATTAATGGTCATTGATGCATATTAATTGTTATAAATTGAATCAAATACTTGTCAGAGTTATTTATTAGCTTCTTAATGAATTTAGATGCATGATCATCTATCTAATGATTCATGTTCATGAAGTTGACTTCCATTACCTCGGGTTGAGGCCAATAAAACCTATCATGGAAATAACTTTTTATATCTACCTATTTTTAAATATAGTTTAGCGAGTGAGAAAGTATTCTAAAATTATGTTCTTGTAGATGAAAAGGGAACAACTACAATTTATAGAACTCACTATTGTTTCCTTCATTGCATTGCATAGTCAATCTTCTAATATGCTCGATGGTTGACTTTCTATCTTCAGCGATAAAAGTAGCAAAGTCAAGAGTCTTGTAAATTTTAGGTAGAGACACCAATTTATACACTCACTTAGCACAACTCTTCTTTACTGTGGGTGCCCCTATCTGAATTTGAGGTGGAGGTGTTGAAGTAAATGAAGGCCACCCTTTCCAATATCCATACGGGTTCCTAAGCTTTCATTAAGGTGTTCCAATTTGGGGCTGAACATAGGTCCAGGAAACCTTCGTACCGGTTGTTCTTTAATTTGTTAAATGTAAGACATACTTCCTGGTATATTATCTAGGATCAGAGAGTTATAGTACTACATTAGCATGTTCAATTGTTCGACCCTTTCTATGAAAACTGGGCGACTTTCTGGGGTGCTTTGTGTTGATGAGGCACGCACTCGGGAATCTCACTCTACATTCTACTCTGGCCCTATCGATTTTCCTTTCCATTTAAGGGGTTGATTTTTTAAATACTGGGTTTGGCCTCACTTCTATCCTGAGCCTCATTCGCATGGTGTAAAACACGACTCTATTACTATTGAAGAAATTATGATGAGGTGGGACTTTGAGTCTCTTTACAGGGGTCTTGGCTATGAAAATATTTGATCCTACCAAAGTGTCATCTTCTCGGTAGAGGAAAAGGTTCGTCAATACCTGCACAATAGTCTGCACGGTTGATCATCAAGAGAGAATAAAGATCTTTGGTGAGGATGAAGTCCATTTTTTTCTTCTCTTTTTTATTGACATGGGTGTTTGTACTTGCAAATAAAATGGACTCTTTGCAGAAGGTCTGTGTTATTTCCGCTTCTGAAGGTGCCAAACATGGTCTTCTAACTCAGGATGTTACTTCTCCTCCTAGAACGCCCGTCACGTCTGCTGCTATTTAGGTTTCCTCGACCTCCATCGGACCTAACCATTCTCTAAGGACAATGTTGCTCTGGTTATGGAGGATCAGCCTCGGTGTCCTACTAACCAGACAAAAAGGGGTGGGATCAAGATCAAAGTCCCCTCTTAGAGGAAGATTCTCCTAAATAGGCTCGTCTGTCTGGGAGTGGTGCTTCAGGATTAGCCACCCTTATCTCCAAGTTTCCAACCATTATTCCTGCCAATATTTCGCGTACTCTACAAAAATCTATTATTAGACAAGTGCCTCCAAGAACAAGAGGGGGTGATTTGTGGTATTCGAAATTCGTGATTAAATCTAACATTAGCACCCCTAGTTTTATCGACCTCCTTCATCGCCTTCTCTGGATGTGTCCCTAGAGCTCTATCACCATCTCAACTGCCTAGACTCTGGTAATCCTCCCATGATCAAGGAATTCCCCCCTGACCAGAAGATGTAACAAACACGAGACATCGTCTAGTGTGATAGACATCTCACCATGCGGAAGATGAAACAAAGATGTCTCAGAGTGCCATCTCTCCATGAAGGTTTAGGGTTTAGGGTTTGTGGTATTCGAAATTCGTGATTAAATTTAAGTTTTTGTTACTTAAGAAACAAATTGTGTTAGTATTTTTAAGGACATAATAAAAAGCCAAGAAAATTAAAAGCAGTAAAGTAAATAGTAGAAAATAAGAGTTGATGGTTAGAGAAATGACATTAGAGAATTATCTAGGTTTGACCGATCGTTGGCCTACTCTTGTCCCCAAAAGATCTTATTGAGATTTGACTATAAACTTGAGATTTTACAGGTTATGCACATGAACCATTGATACAAACTGATCTAGAGATTTTAGAATGACTTATCTCTAACTAAAAGAATGTTTTTCCATATGTTGAGCTAACAAACTGATTAGAGTTTTCTAGGATGACCTTAATAACCAAACAAAACTTTTACAGGATAAGTTCTAGAACCAAAAAGAGACTTAAGACTATTTAATCTCAAGAAACAAACTCAGTTTCTCAAGAATATCACACTCTTAAGAGTAACAACAATGACACTACACCAATGCAACTTATTGCTCACAAGCAGTTTTCACTCGCTCACGATATATATATATATATATAGTGAGAGAGAGAGAGAGAGAGAGAGAGAGAGAGAGAGAGAGAGAGAAGAGAGATAAAATCCAAAGAATTAGAAAAGTTCTGAATTTTGGTGTATAATGAAGAGGAAATGTGGCTTCTTCAACTACCTAACTATTAATGAAAGATACATATTAACACCCTAAATTACCCTTTGATCAAAATTTAATTACCCCTTAAAAAACTCTTTGTGGTAATTTACTTATTAGAAATTCATTGACCAATTACAATTTCTCATTTTACCACTTGGCTTATGGTTTTTGAAACTCCACAATACATCCTATTACCCGGGTAAAAATGCAACTCCTTCCAATATTCAAAGTACATACACTTTGATACCCTCCCCCTCTTCACCTTTCATTTCATTCTCATTACATTTTTCAGTCTCCACTATTGCCTTTCTCTTCTTCTGCATTTCCGGCTCTCTTCACCTCAGGTAATGCTTCATTTTTTTCTTTTCTTTTCATCTTCCCCTCTTCTCTTCTATTCATCATTTTTGTGAGCATAACTCCTTTATTCATCATTTTCTCATGTTACATTTTTCTCAAATTTGCTGATGATCTAATATCTTCCCTTTTGTTTCTTCTATTTATGTGTTTATATGTAAATTAGATTTATTCTATAATATGTCAGGTACATAACAGAACCTTGCTTCTTTTTGTGATAAATATGTTGTGATGGAGAAAATGTGTGAAGTCATTCTATGCTAATAAGGAGGATGGTGAAAAAATTTCTTGTGCTTCTCTTGGATTTAACGGAAGGAAATCGAGGTTAGTTAATTTTATTTTCTCTAAATTTTTTCAATTTTAAGTCATTGTAAAATTATGTAAAAACTTGATTCCTTGTGTATTGCAAACATAAAAAAAAAAGTTAATGTTTTGCATGTGGAAAACTTTACAATTCTGATAAGTTCAAAATTAGTGTTGCTCTTTGTTGATGACTTGGTCCATATATAATTTCTTCTAGCTGTATGAGAGCCACTCAATCCATGGCATCCTATCTCATATTTTTTGTCAACCATAATATTAATATTTGTATGTCATATGTTCTGTTATTTGCTGTCAAAAATCATGTTTTCAACTCAAGTTTAAAACTATAAGTTTTATGATAAAAGCTTTTGTTGTCCAAAATCATGTTTCCATTTTTTTTTTTGAAATTTTTTGTGTGCTGATATGATAGTTGTATGTCATATGTTCTATTATTTTCTGTCCAAAATCATGTTTTCACCTTAAGTTTAAAACTTTTCATGTCTTTATTATCATATTCAATGTTCTATTATTTGTGAAATTTTTGTGTTGTTATTGAGTGTTTTATGTCCTATGTTCTATTATTTGCTGTCAAAATCATGTTTGCAGGTGATGTTTAATGTGGTTTGCCATCAATATTTTGGTGACAAGAAATCCACAACTAAAGCTAAACACCTAAAGAATGAGTGATTTTATGGCCTTACCATTGCAAGCCTCTCATTTTGTTGCTTTGTATTATTTTGTGACACCATTTGTGTAAGGATTGATTCCAAACCTTGAGTCGTAATATCGCTTTAGCGTGTCATTTTAAATGTTTTCTCATTGATCTAACTTGAACTGATTATACCATGGATTATTAGTTTTTTGATGAGGCTTCCAAGTTTAATGAACCACTTTCTTTCATATTGTTGTGAGTTAATGGGTAGTGTATACCTCTTAGTATTATAGCATGATTGATTACATTAATGATTTCTACCAAGTGTCCTTTGCAACTTATCACATATTTGTAAACAATCTGTAATTGTTTGAAATGTTGATATGTTTTAAGCCACTTTTTTTTTTTGGAAATATTTCTATAGTGTAGTTTGTTAAATGAATTCTATGATATTATTGTATGCGGTCAAAAACACTTACTCTTACTGTGTATATAGTTTATTGTATATTTATGACATATGGAGATTGGAATTTATTTATTTATTTAAATGTATAATATAATGATAATGATATGAATTGACTTTCTATATATATGCTTTAGGATACAATGCCAACTGCTATGGATGTTGTATGGAATTAAAATCTCTTATAAATTTTTGCCATAACTAATTTGTTAACTTTAGGACACAATGCATTACTACTTGAATGTTATGCTTAAAATCTTTTTTATAGTGTTTGGTGATAACTATAAAAATAACTATAAAATATTTTTAATAATGTTATGATTAAAATTTTTGGCATAACTAGATTCACTTTTTTATAGTGCTTGGTAATCGTAAGAATGGCAAGTTTAACATTTATACTAGGTAAGTAACAACTTTTCTCTTATCATTTTCAATGAGCCAATTTCAACAGGTTAAGATAGACAGAGGCATTTGTAACCTATAGCATGTGTATTGAAGTTATCATACTAATTGCATAAAGCCTATATAATAGTTTTTTGCTGCAATATACTCATTATTTTTGGACTGCAAATTACTTTTCAAATGCTATTACACATGCCTACAATAATTAAGTTTAGTTTTATTCTTTTACTTGTGCCATTACAATTTTGGTTATACTTTTATCATGTTTATATGATCAGTTTGGTTGACTTATATGCTACTTTTATCATGTTATTTACAGTTTGGTTGAACTCTTACTACTTTCCAATGACAGTTTCTTGATAACATTACCAAACATTTGTTCATGTTATTATGGAGAAATTTTTTTTATTAAACTGCAAATGTTAACGTTATGTCTGCAACATCATACCTCTTTTTGCTTCCTTCCAGCTGCACGACATAGGTAGGATTTGACATAAACACCATTTTCGGAAACCGGTCAGGATATGGTTAATTATGCATTAAATGCGAGATGCTCTCTTCTATAGCAAGCTATCCTACTATCACTTTATCCAATGGTTTCAAGTATGAAAATCTACAAGGTACAATTGCTTTTTCAATTAGTCTGACATGTACACTTAACTTGGGCATTTTTTTGTAGCAAATAATTTAAAATGCTTTAATGGTCAGGGCTTTCACTTTCTATATTAATGCTAACTACATTATGCTTCCAATAAGCTATACCATGTACCATCAAGAGCAGGTGTGTATCCTTTGTAGCTATAAATAATCGTGTAAATACTTAGGCAACATTGTAACTAAACAGTCGTGTACCTTATCCAACCAATAACTATTTCCAGTAACAATGTGGAACTAAGCATGATTTGAGATGACTAAGTTACTTCCATTCAACTTACAAACTTGAGGTACCTATTTGTAGTTATAACAAACTTTCTTTAATTGCTCTTAAGACCTCTAACTATCCTAAAAGTATAACAAACTTAATGACTTAGATTTGTACAGATTGATGTTATTGAGACAGTTCACTAATGCCCTTGTTGAATGGTTTGATTATGAACACTTTATGTTGTTCTTAATATTTGTAGTTCTAAAGCATCTCTGATTAACTAATAAGGTTTTATTTGCATAAAGGTTAGTATATGGTATATTATTTTGGAAGGTTTTGTGTTAGTTTCAGATTCTTAGTATTGACGTGATATAAACTTTGAGCAATGACCCTATTAGTAATCTATAGACTGTTTACATACATAACTCAAACCTTCCACAGTGCTTTCAATGTTGTTGACATTCATCTTTGAATCCATATGTATAACTCCTCAGTTAACCATTTAATTAAACTGTTGTTATTGATACATGTGTCTGTTAGATAGAGAAGTCATGCTATATTATAATAATTAGGTTGATGCCTTGATGCTTAATGTGTGCAAATGCACCTATGCTTCTTTGTAATGTAGCTACAACAGTGTGTCCTTTGATTTTCATAAAAGAATGGACCTTGTGTGAACTCCCTACATACATGCTTTACATTTTCATTTACTAATTAAAGCAATGACAATTTACCTTTTGTTGATGATGCTCAACTTTGACACAATCATTCCGGCTAATGATTCAATAGAAGAAGCATGTTTGCATTCAAATAGGCATTATAAACAATCCTTTTGGTTGATGAGTATGTAGGGCATGATACTTCAAGGTACAGGTCATCAACATAAATACCTTATATTTATAGCACCTTACATCATTCTATGGTTCATTAATGTCCCATAACCTACTTCCTATTGTTATGCATTTTGTTACACCAAACTTTTGTTATGCTGATCTGCAAGCCTTATGAATTGATGCTAAACATCCACAACTTGTGATGCATTAATTTTTGTTGTAATGTTGTCACCTACACCTTGTGATCATTGATAGGAATGGATCAGACCCCACAAGTGATGATGGGGATGTGTTGGTTAACAGAGATAATTTTTGGCCTAAACAGTGGAGGGTATATGTGAGAAAGAATAGGAATACTCCCCAAATAAATAGGAGTGTATTCAGTCAATAAATTAGTTAGTATTTTTCAAATAAATAGGAGTTAAAGTAGGTAGTATTCCTCTTATAAATAGGAGTATATGGGGCAGTAGCTAGGGGGTTATTATTATTCTGTTTTTTCATATTAGGGTTGGGCAGTGAGAGAATAATTTTCTCTGACTGAGGAGCAGCAGCTCTGGAATTAATTTCGTTTTCGTATTCATTAATAAAATAATTTTCTCCATCATATTCTATCTTACCTCTGTTCTATCAATTGGTCCGACCTACCGTTGTTGATGCCCAAAGCTCCTAAGATGGCTGACCGTGTTTCTGCAGTGGAAGAACGGTTGGAAGGTGTTGAGGCTAGCATTGTGGCGTTACGAGAGTTCATTGGTGCTGAAATTCAACGTGCAATGGCTCATCGTGAAGTGTCGCAGCCAAGCGGTGCGACAGTTACCTCACCGCTGGATGAGTTTCGTTTATCTGCGAAGAAGGTGGAGTTACCAGCATTTACCGGTGACGATCCTGTTGCATGGATCACTCGGGCAGAGACGTACTTTGAGGTACAACGAATTTCGCAGGATGTTCGTATTCAGTTGACGAAATTAAGCATGGAAGGCCCTACTATCCATTGGTTTAACCTATGGCATGATTCAACAGAGGAACTGTCATGGGAGAACCTCCGTGAAGCGATGATGGTTCGATTTGGAGGTGGGCGTTTAGAGAACCCGTTTGAGGAACTGAAGGAACTAAAACAATCAGGATCAATAGAGGAATACATTGCCGAATTTGAACTGTATTCTTCACAGTGCGGTCGTTTGCCAGAGCAACAGTTTCTTGGTTATTTCATTGGTGGTTTACGTCATGATATTCGCTCTCGTGTGCGTACCTTCAAGCCTCGTAACCGTTACCTAGCAATGCAATTGGCTCGTGATGTTGAAAGGGAGTTTGCAGTGGCTTCTGGTCAGGATTCCGGAGCACGTTACAAACCGGGTCATGGCTCTTGGACAAAATCTCAAAAACCTAATTGGGCTGTTCGCGAAGGGGAAGGGAACGGATCTGCAATTCAGACCCAGACTAATAACAATGTGAGCAAAATGCGTACTGTTTCGGGGTCTGGATCTCAAACCGGGTCAACGCGTCCTACCAATTCTACAGCATCTTCTCGCCCAAATTTAGGTGACAATTCGCGCCGTCAATCTCGTGGTGTTCGCCATCTACCAAGTGCAGAGGTTAATGAGCGTCGGGCGAAAGGACTCTGTTTTCGTTGCAACGAACGATGGGATCCTCTCCATCAATGTGCAACAAAACAGTTACGATTGATTATCTTGGGGGATGATGAAATTGTCAACGATGAAGGAGAGATTGTGGTGTTAGCGGCTGAGTCGGAAGAAGAACTCACACAAGAGGAATTAGAATGTAAAACCATGGGACTGTTTGGTGTATCCACTAATCCAAACCAAGTCCGGACGATGAAATTGGAAGGATGTTTACAAGGTGCATCTATTTTGGTTCTTATTGACAGTGGAGCCACACATAATTTTATATCCCCTAAGGTGGTTGAAGCCCTTGGAGTGCCTATGGTGCCTTCTAATCCTTTGGGTGTTAAGTTAGGAGATGGTCATCGTGTCCTAACTAAGGGTAGATGCAATGGAGTTCAGCTGAACGTGGGAGCGGTGCAGATTTGCTTTGATGCTTATGTGCTGGAGTTAGGAGGTGTGGATTTGATTTTAGGAGTTGTGTGGCTGGAAACTTTGGGGAAGGTGACCATGGATTGGAAAGAAATGTCTATGGTGTTCAACCATAAGGGCAGTATGGTGAAGTTACTTGGTCAGGCTGTAGAAGATAAGATGGCTACTTTCCAAAGCATTATCACTCCTTCTCGAATGATAGCAGGCTGTGAATGGCCTACCTTGATGGAGGTGCTAGGGTCACAGGTGTCGCATGTCTCCGATCAACAGACTAAGGAGTTGGAAGGATTGTTGGACCGTTTTAGTATTGTGTTTAAAGAAATTCAATGCCTTCCTCCGCCAAGAAACACTAGTCATTCAATTGAACTTTTACAGGGTGCTGGTCCGGTAAGTGTGCGACCTTACAGATATCCTCATTTACACAAGGATGAAATTGAAAAACAGATTCAGAGCCTATTGCAGCAAGGGGTGGTTCGAAACAGCACCAGCACTTTCTCTAGTCCCGTCATTTTGGTCAAGAAGAAGGATCAATCTTGGCGTATGTGTGTAGATTACCGTGCACTCAACAAGGTAACAATTCAGGACAAGTACCCTATTCCGGTTGTAGATGAATTGTTAGATGAGTTACATGGCTGTAGTTATTTCTCTAAGCTTGATCTTAAATCGGGTTATCATCAAATTCGTATGAAGGAAGAAGATATTCATAAAACGGCTTTTCGGACTCACGAGGGTCACTACGAGTTTTTGGTAATGCCGTTTGGCCTCACCAATGCTCCTGCAACCTTTCAATCGGTGATGAATGCAATTTTCAAGCCCTTTCTAAGGAAGTTTGTCCTGGTTTTTTTTTATGATATCCTAGTATACAGTAGTAGTTGGGCTGAACATTTGTAGCACTTAGAGGTGGTCCTTAATATTCTGAAGCAGCATCAGTTTGTGGCAAATCGGAAGAAATGTACCTTCGGTCAGCACCAAGTGGAATATTTGGGCCATGTCATTTCCAAAGCAGGGGTTGCTGTTGATCCTGCCAAGGTTAGCAGTGTGTTACAATGGCCGATCCCTAAGAATGTTAAAGGAGTGCGAGGCTTTTTGGGGTTGACCGATTATTACAGAAAGTTTATAGCGAACTATGGAAAAATTGCTAAACCCTTGACAGAATTGACAAAGAAGGATGGTTTTAGCTGGAATGCGGCAGCTGCGGAAGCTTTTGAGAAATTGAAAGTAGCTGTTACAACTGCCCCAGTTTTAGCCTTGCCTAATTTCAAGATTCCATTTGAAATTGAATGTGATGCCTCAGGTAAAGGAGTTGGTGCAGTATTGTTGCAATCGAAGCATCCCATTGCATATTTTAGCAAGGCCTTTGAATCATCTAGGTTATCCAAATCTGCCTATGATAAAGAGTTGATGGCTTTAGTGCTAGCTATTCAACACTGGCGACATTACTTGTTAGGAAGAAGGTTTGTGGTTTATTCTGATCAAAAGAGCCTAAAACACTTGCTACAACAACGTATTACCACAGCAAATCAGCAAGAATGGATGGCTAAGTTGTTGGGTTTTGACTTTGAGGTAGTGTACAAGGTGGGAGTGGAAAATAAAGTGGCTGATGCTTTATCTAGACAACACGAGGATGCTGAGTTGCAAGCGATTAAATCCTACCCTATTTGGCAGCAGAGCAGCCAATTGCAACAAGAAGTATCAAATGATCCTTTGCTTAAAAAGATTGTGGAAGCTATTCAAAAGGATCCTAATGCTAAACCTGGTTTTGCTTTAAAAGGTGGCATCTTATTCTACAAAAATAGGTTAGTTATACCTGCTAGCTCACCACTTATTGAGGAATTACTCAAAGATTTTCATTCTTCTCCGAGTGGTGGTCACTCCGGCTACCTACGCACTTATAGGAGAATGGCTGGAACTTTATATTGGCAAGGGATGATGCGGAGGGTGCAAGATTTTGTGAAAGCTTGTGATACTTGTCAACGACAAAAATATGCGGCAACTACTCCTAATGGATTACTACAACCTCTTCCTATTCCGGTTTTGGTGTGGAGTGAGATATCTATGGATTTCATTACTTGTTTGCCAAAAAGTAATGGATTTGAAGCTATCTTGGTTGTTGTTGACCGTCTCTCCAAGTACAGCCATTTCATTCCTCTTAAACATCCATTTACCGCTCGCTCAATAGCTGCTATTTTTGTTAAGGAAGTGGTTAGATTACATGGAATTCCAGAGTCTATTCTTAGTGATCGTGACCCCTTGTTTGCGAGTATCTTTTGGAAAGAGTTGTTCAAATTAGTAGGTACAGTGCTTAAAATGTCCTCGGCATACCATCCCCAAACGGATGGCCAAACAGAAGTGATTAATCGTTGTTTAGAGGCCTATCTACGTTGCTTTATTGCAGATCAACCTAAGACATGGGCACACTGGATTCCGTGGGCAGAATTGTGGTACAATACCACATTCCATGTGTCAACAGGGTTCACCCCTTTCGAGGTGGTGTACGGCCGAAAGCCTCCAGTGTTGGTGCATTTTTTGGAAGGTGAAACCAGAGTGGAAGCTGTAGCGCAGGAGTTAAGGGACAGAGATGAGGCGTTGCGTCAATTGAAAACTAATTTACTCAAAGCCCAGGAGGACATGAAATACCAAGCTGACAAGAGACGCAAGGCAGTGCAATTTGAGGTTGGTGATTGGGTTTTCCTCAAATTACGTCCTCATCGACAACAATCGGTTGTGCAGAGAATCCATCAAAAATTGGGCCCTAGATTTTTCGGACCTTATCAAATCATGAAGAAGATAGGGCAGGTTGCTTATAAGTTGAAGTTGCCACCTACATCTAAAATACATCCTACCTTTCATGTGTCGCAATTGAAGAAAGCGGTGGGCAACTATACTGCTACAACTCAGTTACCTATCAATTTAGAGTCCGAAAAAGGGGACATTACTCCGGCTAAGGTTTTGTCATGGAGGGACAAGTTTGATGGTGGACAACATAAGAGAGAATGGTTGATTCAATGGGAAGAGATGGATGTTGGAGATGCTACCTGGGAAGAGGAACTGCTGTTGAAGAGTCAATTCCCTGATTTGCGCCTTGAGGACAAGGCTAATGTTGCAGGTGGGGGTGATGATAGGAATGGATCAGACCCCACAAGTGATGATGGGGATGTGTTGGTTAACAGAGATAATTTTTGGCCTAAACAGTGGAGGGTATATGTGAGAAAGAATAGGAATACTCCCCAAATAAATAGGAGTGTATTCAGTCAATAAATTAGTTAGTATTTTCCAAATAAATAGGAGTTAAAGTAGGTAGTATTCCTCTTATAAATAGGAGTATATGGGGCAGTAGCTAGGGGGTTATTATTATTCTGTTTTTTCATATTAGGGTTGGGCAGTGAGAGAATAATTTTCTCTGACTGAGGAGCAGCAGCTCTGGAATTAATTTCGTTTTCGTATTCATTAATAAAATAATTTTCTCCATCATATTCTATCTTACCTCTGTTCTATCAATCATGGTGTATGGTTAAGTTCGAACTTAATTCTATTCAACAACTTTATGTTATAACAATTTAGAAAGAACCGGATTAATATGCATCTATCAATATTTAAAGTTACCTATTTTGACAATG
This sequence comes from Lathyrus tuberosus, assembly GCA_022829125.1. Taxonomy (NCBI): domain Eukaryota; kingdom Viridiplantae; phylum Streptophyta; class Magnoliopsida; order Fabales; family Fabaceae; genus Lathyrus; species Lathyrus tuberosus. The sequence goes on from JALAZF010000193.1 coordinate 3,630,814, forward strand.
GATTTGTTATATTGGAAAACTCATGTTGTATGTATTGAAAATGAAGCATTTTTTGCAGTCACTCCTTTGAGAGCTTGCTTTCCATATGCTTACCAATTTAAATCTCAGTTTTGCTCTCCCTAGGTAGTCTGCAGAATGCAATCTGATATGCCTAGACACAACAACCAATTGGAAAGAAAAATTGACATAGAAAGCCATATCATCTTATAGGGCCAGTTTCTTAACATACTAGATTGCAATGCTATGGAAAAGAGCCTAAAAAATTGATTTACCATGTCAACTATGGTATCATTTACTCTCTTCTAGCACTGTATCTAGCTACTGTAGTTATAAATAATGAATATCAAATACTCACCTACATAGCCAGCCGAACACGTTATAGTCTATGAGCCTAGCAAGTGCACATTCCAACAGTAAAAGTTTTGCAATTACTCTACAATGTTGCTTATTTTAATATTTTTTACTGTTGCGGTTTGTCTTTGATGGGATGCTAAATTATAGCATTGTTTGATGCAAATACATTTGCAGACTTACTGCTGCATAACAGGTGTTGTTGACTAAATAATGAGAATGGACCTCTGTTGTACACGATACTAAAGTCGTACTCTTTCACCAGAACCTTGTGCTAGCTTATACAAAGATGGGAATGGATTTTCTCCATGCTGTCTCTGCAGCATTTTAAAAGCACATGTCTACATCAAAACTGAGTTTCTTTTGGCTGTCAATCTCGAAAATGTTTTTGGTTATGTTGACAACTTCTCCAATGATAAAAGTTGGGTTTCAACTATGTCCAAAAACAACCTTTTTGGAATCAACTTGTTGACTATATTATCAAACAAACCTTTGTTATTGATTTTTCAATATAATATTATTATCCTAAAATAGTTGATTTTTTCTTTGTTTGCATTACACGTTTTTGTCAACAACATTTGCTTTGGTGTGTTTGAGGCTAAAGGTTTCGAAAGACATTATCCTGAAGAAAGATTGAGTACTCAATGGTGTAGATGTTTATGCCATAATTCAAGTTATTTCGTTTTCTTTTCCCAAATAATCTCAGGTTTTGTATTGTGCATCCTTGAATGGTTGTTATTGTATTGTGCATCCATGATTATTATTATATTGTGCATTTTGTAGTATTTTGCATTCTGGTAAATCTGAATATTAAAGCCATAGTTTTTACTTCATGAATACTAAAACCATAGATTGATAATAGTATGTTGTTTTGAGAATTATGCGATTCATGGACATTTTAATATTGTGCAGCTCATGGTAATGGTGGAATGCACAATCATTCAGCATCTATACAATTTGAATGATCAATTCCCCAAGTGACATGAGGTTCTGAAGAATGATTAAAATTTAACTTCTTAATACCCTTTGTACTATTTTTAAGTTTGATTCAAATACATAATTTCCCATTGTTGTGATTTTAATCCTATCATAGATATATATTACAATGACAAAATTTCAATTCTAAAATTATTTCTTCTTATAATCTTAATTACAAATGAAATTTTTATCGTCGACTAAATTATACATTGAGACTTACCCGTGCAGACGCACGGGTTTTCTACTAGTTTGTATATGAGAATAATTGGTTCAAAAAGGAAACAATCCATGAGCCAATTAACTCATCTAATCGATTTGGTCATAAGCCTAGTCGATTAGATACCGCGCATAATCAATTGTTTGTTCCTAATTGGGAAGGTTAGGATAGAGAGTCATTACCAATCATTAAGACATTGTCATGATCGATTATGTAATCGATTTTTCTTCATCTAATCAATTAGTCTAAGGATCTAATCGATTAGGTAGTTCAAACAATTTCTTTTATTGAAGTTGGCAGTTTCCTAATCAACTGGATAATGCTTAAACTTATTTTTAGGTGTTTTTTTAGTTAAAATGAGGTTTAAAAACATAAGTGTATTTTGTTTATTTAAATTATGGTTTATTATTTTTTTGGTCTCGTGTGTTAACCTCGGAGTTTATTTTTGTCTCTTAACTTAAAATAAATTCACATTGCTCCCTAAACTCTTCAAAACATATCATGTTAGTCCTTTTCGTCTAATTAGTGATGAATTTAGCGATTGCTTTCTGAGTTTTTACGTCGCTAATTAGACGAAAAGAAATAACATGACACATTTTAAAAAATTAAGAGACCAATATGGACCTTTTTTTAAGTCAAGAGATCAAAACGAATCCAGAGGATAACATACGAGACCAAAAAGGATATTAAGTCTTTAATTATTTATTACATAAGTTTATATATATATATATATATATATATATATATATATATATATATATATATATATATATATATATATATATATATATATATATATATATATATATATATATGTGTGTGTGTGTGTGTGTGTTTATATATATATATATATATATATATATATATATATATATATATATATAAAATTAAATTTCAATTGTAATATTCATTAATAAAATTTTAAAATTATATGAAAATGATATTTATTATTAAGAGAAAGTTTATTTAAAAAATATCATTTTAAAACTACAACGAAAATGAGATCAACCTACAATGTTCAGGTTGCTCTAAACGCTGAAGGTTACTTTCGTATTAAAGCTACTCTCCTTGGTGCCAATCTTTATCTGCTAGAAGAAAGTGAAGAAGGTGTATTAAGGTCACTGATTCAGGAGGAGGTTCCTTGGATAACGCATTGGTTTTGGAATATACATCCTTGGTTTCCTGAGGACATTGACAATGAGAGACTAACTTGGTTCCATGCTTGGAGACCTGAGTTTTTTAAGTTCATTTCGCGATGTGTGGGAGAATTCGTTTGTTGTGATGAGGAAACAGAAATGCATAAATATTTGGATATTGCAAGGTTCTTAATCAAGATAAAATACTCCATGAATCTTAATGAAGTATTCACTGTTGAAATTAATGGTAAGATATGCATAATCAAGTTGTTTGAAGATTTTCATGGCCCAAAAAGAATAGTTGTGTCTAAGGCAGTTAGGTCGGAAAGCGAATCGGAGGTTGAGGAAACAAATGAGGGAGATGATGAGCATGATAGTTTCGATGAGGAGGAAGATAGCGAGGACAGGGTACATGAAAATCAAGGGAGGCTGGGAGGTTGTCAAAATAGTGGGTGTCCCAAGGTATTGGAAAAGGAAGATACGACGGATAATGTTAATTCACAAGGTCACGTGGAAACACATGTCGATGCCAAGGTGGTAGAATTTTCTAATCATAAGTCTGTTGGGGAAAAGTTGATTGTTGGAGCAAGCGAAGCTGTCAGTTATATCGATAACATTATGGGGGGCACACGAAACATTTAATGTTGCTGATAGGGGTGCTACATTAATGAGACATATATCTAAAGAGGAAGCACCTAGAGTGTTGGGAGTGGACAAAAATGTTTCCACTGTTCAGGACAACAACATTCATTGTAACGTGGGCCAGGATGTGGTTACTTCTGACCCGATTACGTGTTCAACAATGAGGCCTGGTGGGCCTTGTATTAGACCTAACACTAGAAAGAAAAAATTATTAAATGAAATATATGATAACATTAAGATCTTTTTTTCCCTCTTATTTTTCAACTTTGTTACACTCTTCTCACAATCACATACCAATTTATGGTGATAACGTGGATCCTGCTGATCTTTCTCTTAGCTCTCCTACGGTGGAGGAAGCATATTCTAGTTATTCAGGTGGTTCAATTCTCTGTTGCAATTCGATATCTGATACTGATGTTAATCAAGGTAATGCTAGGGTTAGAAAATCTATGGATGACGTTCCAGCAAAAGTTTAGCAATCAATTAATAAACTGGGGATTGAAGGAGATGGGGATGATGAAGTCTTTGAAAGTATCATCAGAGATTTGGAGACAAGGGATAGGAAATTCTTCGAGGATAAGAGGGTGTCTGAAATCAGGGTTCCATGACTCTATTGACCTTTAATATTCGTGTGTATGGCTCTTCTATAAATAGAAGAAGGGTGCGTCAAATGGTCTCAAGTGGAAAAGTGGATTTTTGCTTGCTATAGGAAACGAAGACACATGTAGTAGATGGCAAACTGGTGAGGTGTTTATGGGGTAATGATTGTTAGACGACAGACTTGGATCTAGAGGGGAGTGAATAAATCACAAATTTTACAACAAAAAACTATTGGCAAAAATCTGTTTTAAAATATGGTGCAGTGGAAAAACGACCCGGATTAAATCGTCTAACCAAACCTACTATCAAAAAGAAATATACGTATCTCAAACCAAGCAAAATGATAATGAACATAAATGTTCAACAATAACCAAGCTATAAATCAATTAAATGCAATGCTAATCATAACTCGTATATCTAATGAACCAAAACATAATCAAAATACACACAAACAATTTATCGAACACTTAGTGTGCAATCGATAGCGATTGGAAATATAATTTGTTTTGTTGATGTTAAAATCCAATCACAATCAAAGTGATTGTGATTATATCAACAACAACACTTTTAAAAGATAATAGAAAACAATTTCCAATCGAATTGATCAAACAACGATAAACTCGATAAATTGCGAAATCAACAATAAAAGAGATAAAGAGAGGGAGACCAAGATTTGTTTAGGAAGTTCCCCAATCGGCCTCGCTATGGGTACGTCTTCCTTCAATTCAAAATCGAATTGAGATATTGCTATTAACCTTTTATTTGCAAAATCATTTATACAAGAGATGAATAACGTAAACCCCAAAAACCTTATTGTTTTGGGTTGATTCTTCCACCTCCAACCCTTGATCAAAAGCTTGATCAAGTGACCAACAAATGCGGCTACAATCCTCTGATTTTCCTGAGCATGCAACTTGTTGAAACCCAATATTCCCGAACATAATTTACTGTCTCGCGCTACTCCCTTGCAAGGAAACCACCTTGTCCCAAGGCCTTCACTCGGTCGAATCTGTGTTGACACGATCTTGTCCAAAACCTTCAAACCAACCCGATCTTGAAGGAAAACCTCACCTTGGTTTTCTTATTTGAAACACACAAAGTTCTCAACCCAATATTCTCGGTTACACTAAACCTAATTGGATGTTATCAACCCTAATCTAGATGGTCACCCAATCGAAAAATGATTATGTGTAGTTCAATTGTGTGTATGCATAGAAGAAGGGATAAAGATGACAGGAAACTTTGTAATCTGGTTTCGTTTAGGTTTTATTCAGTAGGAAACTTGGCCTAGAGGAAGATGCATGTATGAGTATATATAGGTATGTGAAGAAAATGGACAAAAGGATGCAAGAAAAATAAGATGCAAAAATAATTTTTCAAGTTTTAAGTTGCATAGGTCGGCCTATGAAAGTCATAGGCCAGCCTATGAAGGTGTTCAGGCCGGCCTGTGAGGCGACCTGTGGGAAGAGCCTACGTGCTTCGTTCTTGGAGTGTGGGAGCCGACCTGAAATATGGATGTGCCGGCCTATACTGAAGATGAGGCTTCCATAGGTCGGCGTGATCATGTATAGGTTGGCCTATGCAGTTATTTTGACACACAAACATGATTTTTGATGTGTATGACATGCCTAAGACCTATCAAACTTGTTTAAAGACTCTTTTATGCATCATAAGGCTGAGGGGACAAATGAGCATCTAAATGTAGGTTGATACCGTCCAACATACAAAAGTGCTACGATATACTATACTACCTTGTCCCTTGTTTGACATCATTCAAAACCCGGTTGAATTTGTAGTTAGCAATACTTAGCACTCACAATGATGATTTCAAGTGGTCTGCTACATGATCCATTGGTCAATCTGAGGGCATCTTGTCAATTTGGAAGAAGAATGTGTTTTTCCCTTTGTTTATCTTCAAATGGAGTGGTTTTTTGGGTACCTATGGGGCGTGGAAAGGCACTAATTGCTATATAGTAAATGTATATTCCTCTTGTAGCCTCGGGGACAAAAGGAAGCTATGATCAGAGTTAATCGGGTTGAAAAGCAACTTTCCTTTGGGTGAATGGTTAATTGGAGGAGATTTTAATGCAGTCAAGTCAGAATTGGAGAGAAATAGGAAGGGTGGATCGAGCATTGTGGAGATGGAAGATTTTTCCTCTTTCATAGATGCAATGGAACTCGTAAACATGCCTGTTATAGGGAATAGGTTCACAGGGTATAAATCTAGTGGAACTTGCAAGAGTAGACTTGACATAATTCTTTTGTCCAAACAATTGGTTAGGAAGTGGAAGGTAGTGGCTCAAAAGGTGGGAGATAGAGATATTTCAGACCATATGTCAGTGTGGTTCTATTCAAACAATGTGGACTGGAGGCCAAAACCGTTCAAAATGTTTCACGCTTGGTTCGACCATCCTGAATTCATCGCCTTTGTTAAAGAATCTTGGGACTCCATTCATGTGTCTAGCTGTCCTAGTAATATTATTGTACTAAAATTAAAGGGCCTTAGGAAGAAATTAAGGTGGTGGAATAAGCAGGTTTATGGATGGGTGGATTTGAAGATTGATGAAGGTGTAGATACTCTTAATAACATTGAGGCAGTCATGGTAAATTATGAAGAGGATATCTCTGAGGAAGATTTGAAGAGGAGATGTGAGGCTTAGTTGGAAATTTGGAATAAACTTCATCTCAAGGAAAGCTTATCGAACCAGAAGTCTAGAATGAAATGGTTGAAAGAAGGTGATTTTAATTCTAGGTTCTTCCATTCCATGATCAATTCTAGGTTGAGGGTGAAATCTATTTCGGCCCAGAACATTGGCCCGACCATTTTGGATGATGTTTGCAATGTAAAGAAAGTCATCAAGGATCATTTTGCTGCAAAGTTCCAGTGCTTCGAAGTATGTAGGCCAATTTTGGATTTGTCTGAATTCTCTAAACTTTCCACATCTGATAATGTTAGGCTGCAAGAACCTTTCACTTGTGAGGAGTGTAACACCCTTTTCTACCCCACAAATATTGCAGCAGGATAATCATAATATCAGAGTAAAATCAGAACCACCTCAAAAGGGCGCACATTTCTCAATAAATTCAAATAAAACAAATGCTCCGTAAACACGAGTTTTTCCTCAAAATATTCAAAAGCCATCAAAATTAGCAGCGGAACCACCATAACCACAATAATCCCAAAATCAAAAGGTTTCAAAATAAAAACCCTAATAATCAAATAACAACAAAATGTCAACATAATATGTTTCGACTCAACGACCCAACCCGATGTTACACTATCAGAGAAAGACCCTCTACATCGACTAAAAGCAAAATAAACTCCAAAAGTCCTCGAAGGCATCCACAGCTAAGCCTGATCACCTGCACGTTACCCACGTGGAGGCAACATTCAAACAGGCAAGGTGAGTAATCACAATTCATTATAATCAGTATAAAAACAGGATATGCATAAAATGGCGTCATTATCATATACAACATCATCAGGGCTATCACAAAGGAAAACATCAAAAATTACGATATCATAAATCACATCAATGCTAAATAAATGCAATGCACAACAAGACTCATGCATGTGGTACCAATTCATCAAAGTCGGTGGACACTAGGCCATCACCCTCCAAAGATCCTCGTCAATAGGATCGATTCCACACAAGAATCGGAGCACGTCAAAATTACCTCACATCCGCACAATGGGATTGAAGCCACAATAGACCGAAGTCTGAAATGCTATGAATGTATGATATACAACGTCACTATCATCATCATCAATAAAAGTCATTATGTGCATCATCATTCATTAAAATCTCATGTTAATCATATCGTTATTTATTCATCAAACATCATGAATCATCATCTCATAATCATCAATATAGCTCATGGTAATTCATCAAAATAGTTAGGTATCATCATCTCATAATCATCAATATAATTCATGTTCATTCACATCATCATTTAATCATCAAACATCATGTATAAACATCTCATAATCATCAACATACTCATGGTAATTCATATCATCGTCTAATCATCAAACATCATGTATAAACATCGCATAATCATCAATATAATCATTGTAATTCATCAGAATAATCACAGCTCAAAACATCAAGACAACACAAGAATCATAAAACAAATTCATCGTTTCAACGCAAAACTCATAGCACATACACGAAAAACCCGACTACTGCATCGAATAGTTGGAATTCTGGCATTGGAAGTAATTTTATCAAAAAGTGTTTGAACCCAGCTTTCCAACGACTCGAACGGCGACTGAAACGGACCTACGGTTCAAAAGATACGAATTTTTAGAAGTTTCAGAAAATTCGGTTCGTCTCAGCTCTGCTCGCCTGGCGGAGCACCAGCGAAACCACTTTTGCCTGGCGAAATCCTCCTTCGCCTGGCGAATTACCCTTTCGCCTCATGCTCGCCTGGCGGAGCAGTGGCGAATCTCCTTCCTCCATACAAATTCCAGAAACCCCTATTTTTCCCCTTCGCTCGCCTCCCAATTTGCATGGCGACCATCTGGCGGATTTTCCTTTTGCCTGGCAGATCTGTGCGAATCAGCAATCCTGCGATTGCGATTCTGCACGACTCATACCCCAAAAACCTTACGGTTTCAGCCCCAATTACCCCAAACACATCCTCAAAACATCCCTAAGGCATTATGGCATCAAAGGCATAAAACCTACGACTATTAGGTCGATTTATTACACTATCCTAAACCTCAAAATCACATAAACCTTCACAAAACCCCAATATTTCCAAAGTCCTCACAACCCCTTCACATTCGTCATAACCCATGAAAATACTCATAACTTCCTCAGTTTACTTATAAACCCACAAAAATAATCACATAAACCTCATAATCCACTTTAAATACATCGAATCCCTATATTGAAAACAATGAAAGGTAATACTCCCCATACCTTAGATTGTCGATTCCGAGCCTTTCTCTCTTGAGTTCTTGGAAACTTTCTCGAATCCTAAGCTTTTCCTCTTTCCTCAGAGCTCTAGCCTTTTTCCTTCTTTTCACATTCTGACCAAATGAATCCTATTCCTCCCAAAATTCTCCATTTTGTTAAACCTAACCCTTGGGCTTTTAAAATGGGCTTTCCCACTATTACCCTCACTATCTCTTCCTTGAAAGTCTAATTTACCCTTAATCCTTCTAATATTATTTAAATAGATAATAATACAATATATTCCATATTATATACTATTATTTAAATAAATAACCAAAACTCCACAAAAATACCGATGTCAACACAAACCACCAAATTCACTAAAATTCACTAATATTATATTTAAATAAATTAAATAAATATTCTTACAAAATTGGGGTGTTACAAGGAGATTCTCGAGGCTATCAACGGTTGCGATGGGAATAACTGCCCAGGCCCCGATGGCTTTAATCTGGATTTCCTTAAGAAGTGTTGGGGGATGATTGGTGTCGAGGCAGTCAATTGCATCCAAGAGTTTCATCATACTGCAAATTTTCCTAAAACGTTGTGCTCCTCTTTCATTGCTCTAATTCCTAAAAGAGAAAATCCCCAAAAACTTGGACAAATTCAGACATATTAGTTTAATAGGTTGCATATACAAGGTGGTGTCGAAATTGTAAGTTGCAAGATTGAGTTTGGTGATTGGAAATTTAGTCTCATCATCACATACTACATTCATACTGGGGAGACAAATCCTAGATGGTGTCATTGTGGCAAACGAACTACTAGATTTTGCTAGTAGGAAGAAGAAAAGTTGTTTACTACTCAAAGTGGATTTCGCACAAGCTTACAATTGTGTTGATTGGGGCTTCTTGCAGAAGGTGATGGTGGTAATGAATTTTGGAAACAAGTGGCTACGTTGGATAAGAAGAGCGGTCTTTAATAGTTATCTATCTATACTGGTTAATGGGAGCACAACCAAAGATTTTAAGGAGAATAAGAGCCTTAGACAAGGAGATTCATTGTCTCCGTTTCTTTTTGTTATCGTGGCCGAATGTTTGGCATGCTTGGTTAGGACGGTTGTTAACAGAAACATGTTAAGGGGTGTTGCTCTAAATGGTGATATTTTCATTAACTTATTACAATTTTCATATCACACGATTATTGCTTGCGATAATTCTTGGTCAAATTTATGGGGTATCAAGTTCATTCTTAGAGGTTTTGAATTAATATCTGGCTTGAAGATAAATTTTTGGAAAAGTTGTTTGTATGGTGTATGGGTGGATGAATCATTTGTGATGGCAGCCTCTCAGTTCTTGGCATGCAAGACCGGTATGTTACCTTTCAAATTCCTTGGATTTACTATTGGAGGAAACATATAAGGGTTTCTTTTTGGAAATCAATCATTGATTGTATCAAGGCACGTTTATCCTCTTGGAAAGACAAACTTTTATCAATTGGAGGTAGGGTGACGTTGATCAACTCGATGCTTACCAATATGCCTGTACACCACCTTTCTTTATACAAAGCGCCACTTAAGAGTATAAAGGAGATTAGGTCTATTCAGAGGAAATTTATATGGGCTGGCACGACTGAGAAAAATTATATGTCTGGTGAAATGGTCATTGGTATGCAAGCCTAGGGATGTGAGAGGTTTGGGAATCAAAGATGTGGCTATTTTTAATAGAGCTTTGTTGTCAAAGTGGCTGTGGAGATTCATACATGAGCCAAACGCGTTATGGATTAGTATTCTTGAAGCAAAATACGGTAACTTGAGGAAAATAAATTTCACTAAAGATGTCCATACAATTGCTAGTATTGAATCAATATGGTGGAATGATATCATGAGGATAGGAGATTCATTACAAGAGGAAGGATTTTACAATAAACTCTCATGGAAGTTGGGGAATGAGGGTTGCACTTCTTTTTGGCATTCTACGTGGCTAGGTGCGTCATATTTGAGGAGCTTATTCCCAAATTCGTTTGAAGCTTCGGAATGCAAGTATGCGGTGGTTAATGATTGTGGCGGGTGGGAGAGAGAACAGTGGCAGTGGGAGTTAGGTGGGCAAAATATGGAGCAGGGAGGTGGGGTGGAAGAGGACATTTGTGACCTAAAGCTGCTACTAGAAGAGGTAAAGCCTTCTCATGGCCAAAAGGACTTAATTGGTTGGCCAAGGGGTACACTCAATATGTTTAGTGTCAAATCCTGCTATGATCGCCTCACTGGGGCTGCTGACTGTATCGTATTGGATCCAAAAGTCGAAGATGGAATTGGACATTTTGTAGAAAACTAGGATTCCAGTAAAGGTTAAAATTTTTGGTTGGCGACTATTGCTGAATCGCTTATTGTATCCTCAACTTTGCACTGTTAATGGGAAGATGGTTACTGTATGTGGTGAGGAAAACATTATTGTGAGTCATCTGACTTCTTTCAAGTACGTCGAAGTGGAATGAGATATTCATGAGAACGTTGTGCCAGGCATTTGAAGCTGTGGGTATTAAGAACGAGTCTCCATTTATTTTCCCCCCTTTTCGTTTTCGTTTTCACTTAGCAAGTAGCTTTAGATATACACACCATTTGATTAGAACAACAAGAGTGGATCCCGTTGAGTACAATGGACGCGAGGGGTGTTAACACCTTCCTCCCGCGTAATCGACTCCTGAACCTAGAATTTGGTTGCGAGACCATGTTCTTTCCCTTTTTGAGGTTTCTTCGATCATTTCCCTTCCCCCGTCGGGATAAATAACGTTCGGTGGCGACTCTATTTTCCGTCGGTTGTTTTTCGCGTTGCGACACTTACCTACACATTCAAACCTAGCGGACATAGGTGTGATTTCAAATGTGCACGACAAGGTTTGTGTTTTTTGCTTTCCTGTTGTCGAAGAACTAAATCATGTTTTCTTATCGTGTCCTAAATCTAGACTGGTTTGGCAAGAGGTTGAGAGCTGGTTGGAAATTTCTATTCCAGCTATTTCAAATTGTGTTAAACATTTGCTGGCCTGGTTTTTAAAAGTTATAGGTAAATTGTCGAAACTTTCTGCTTGTTTAATTTGGTTGGCAACATCTTGGTGTCTTTGGTGGACTAGGAATCGGGTGATTTTTAATGATATTGTTGTTGTTCCAAAAGAATTTTTCAAAGAGTCATTCATTCTTCTTGGTGGTGGTTGGCTTTATCTTTTAGGAACAAGTTTAAGTGTAACTATTATGAATAATGTAAAAGACTCATAGATTTCTTGTAAGGGTTGGGAGCTTTAGGATGTTGTTGTATAGATTTGTTTGGCACCATAAGTGATGTTTTTATTTGCTTGGGTTGGAGTTCCCCTTCGCCCACTCTTGAATGTTGATTATAAAAATAAATAAAAAACTTTTTAAATTATCTCTATATTGTAATATATTATTTTTTATTAAAATAAATAATTAAAGTACAAATTAAATTTCAATATTGATATTTATTAATAAAACTTTATAATTATATGTAAATGAAATTTATTATTAAGAGAAAGTTTACCTAAAAAATATCATATTAAAACTAGTTACAACCTTTTTTTATTATATTGTAATATATTATTTTCTAGTAAAATAAATAATTAAAGTACAAAGTGAAATAAAATGCATGTACCAAAAATCGAACACACAACCTTTTGAAATTTTAACCATGTCTCTGCCAGTTGAGCTGTATAGGGCTGTTTTCGGTCCGGTCTGGTTTGGATATTTGCTATCCCGAAAACCGGACCAAAATAGTAATCGGGTAATCCAGGACCAGACCGAAACAGTAATGAATAATTATTTTGGACAAAAACTGAACCGTTATTTTAGGTATCCGATAAAAGTATCCAAAAAGTATTCAATATAGTATCCATTTTCGGTATCGGATAAAAAAATTATCTATTCCCGGACCAAATAGATTTCGGTCGGTCTATTCGTCCGGTTCTATTGGATCGGTTTGCGGATGGATTAAAAAAACCGGTCCAAATACAGCCCTAGAGCTTTACAATCAAATGTACAAGTTTAGATTAAACAATTTTACAAGATAAATGAAACAATATTATCTATTAAAAGTAAAATGTTAGAACTACTTAATTTTAAAATTTTGATAAATAATTGTGTGGCTCAAAAAGCTAGAAAGTTAAACTAATTTGTTTTAACTATTGTAAAGTTATTTTTAGATGTTGCCTTAACAAGTGGAAAGATTGTGTTTCATGGATTAACTCTGACATAGGTATTCCTAAATTTCTCAATCGTTAGAAATAAATATACAGTTCCTACTAAGTTCAGGGGATATGGAGTTTCACAACCAAGTAATAATAATAGAAACATATATTTTATCTCACAAAGTAAAGTTAGGAAGAGAGTTACCTTATGAAGGTTTCTTTCAATATTATCAAGCATACCACAACCTTTCAGTGTTTGAAAAGTCAAGAAAGACGGTTAGAAATAAAAAAATTTCATTGAGGACGTACATAACCTTTTTTAATAACAAAATCTTTAGCTTTAAATATTGTTAGAGGAGGTGGTAGTCTGGTAGAAGTTGATTACTTAAAACATTTAAAGAATATAACGGCAATGTTGGGATGCACGCGTCGAAGGATGCTTGCAAGTGACACGACATGTTGGGGTACAAGTTGTGTATGAGATGTGTATTGGAGACAATGATTTGTGATATGCCCGATTTTGTGAGGCAATGGAAATAATATGGTTTTCTGCTTGATTTTGTGAGACAATGGGAATAGTATGGTTTTCTGCACGAAATATATCGTGTATGATAGTTAAAATACACGAAAAGTAGAAGAAAAAAAGTTATGTGAAAGGTGACAACGCAAGTATTCATCGTGAATGAAGAAGATTCAATAAGAAAACTGCAAACAATGAAAGAAAAAGTCCAATTAAAAAGAAAAAATAAACTCATATGAGAGTTATGACATAAAGAGGAAGTTGGACCTAAAAAAAAGGACAGGCTGTGATTCATGTTTATGTGGAAAAATGAAATGAAAATATTTGGAAAATTTAACTCGCCGTCTGTGGGAATCAAACCCACGACCACGTGGTTAAAAGCCACGTGCTCTACCAGCTGAGCTAAGACGGCTAGATGTTAAGGATCTATTTTACAACAAGTCACAGTACAACTTTGAAGTACGGTAAGTAGAAAGATGGCAAAGGTCTATTTTACATTCAGCAAATTGTTTATTTAATATTTGAAAGAATGTTTAAAAAATCAAGATCTAAGGAGGCTTAGCATATATTAGTAAACTATTACGATTGTGAAGACAAATTAAAAAAAAAAGTAATTTATTATCGCACATGGATGAAGATTAGAAGATAGTTGAATATATTTCAAAAAATAGTTGAGTATTTTTCAAAACTGATTACTCTAATTAATTATATGAAAGTGTGTGGTGAGTAATCATCAAATTGTTGAAAAGGTAATAAGGACTTTTAATCATCAATTGAGGATTCAAAGAATGTGAATTAATAGAGAATTCATCAAGTATATTGAGCATTTGCAAGTAATTATGGTACGAATTATAGAGTTTCAAACACGAAGACTATGGATATTATGGAATTGTAATTTTTTTCTTACTATGTGAAAAGGAAAAAAAAGTTATGATAAAGTTTCATTTATACATTATATTTACGTTTTAGTTATTCAATACAGACTCTGGCGATTTCCAAAACCGTGAACCTCAAGACTATTTTTTTAATATTCTTCCTTTTGTCAGAAACATCATCTTCTCCTATCCTTAAGGCTCAACCTCAAAAAGAAATTTATAAAAATACAAAATCCTTTGTTTTGATGGTCTTTAACAATGTTTGTAACATTCCTTTAAGTCAATAACAACCTTAGCAACTAACATAAAAAAAAAAAAATCAGTTTAACTGAACTAACTAACTAGGCTAAGATAGTTAACACAAAAACATACTCCAATTATTTTTATAAGTTTTGTGGATTTCTTAAAGCACCCTATGTGTTTCTTAGACACCATGCGGATTTCCTATAATGCCCCTAGTTTTCGGAGATATATCTCCGGATGCATCATATTTTAACTAAACGTTAAGATATTGCGCAAATATATCTCCGGACAATTTGGAGCATATTGTCGCGCCAGACTCTTCTCCTCCCACACTTTTTCCTTTCTATTCACAACATAAACCTCTTCATCTCTCTCATTCCCAAATTTTCCAAACTTCACCAAATTTGATTTCTTCCGTCCGAGACTCAAGTAATCATCAAGTTGCATCCAATGCATCATTCAACATCTTTCGAATCATATAATCTAGGTAAGTTTTTTGAGTTTTCGGTAAATATTCGAGTTTTGTTGTAAATGAGTTAGAATCCATTGTTAGGTGTCGAAATGTTTAGAAATCAGATGAAACATAGTTTAAAGTAATTGAATGTATTGTTTGTTGGCTCAAATGGACTATTAGAGCTTCAAATTTGTGATTCTGAGGGGCAGAGGACGCCATTGGCGCGACCTCTGAGTTGCAGAATTTTCCGAAGATACATCTCCGGAAACATTCAATGTTTCATGTACTTTGGGTGATTCCTGAGATACATATGCGGAATGTTTTCGTACTTGTATCTCTGGAATCACCCAGAGTACATGAGACGTTGAATTTTTTCGGAGATGTATCTCCGGAATTTCTCAGTCAGTTTTTTTTCTTTTTGTTTTATAATTTTTCTTATTTCGTAAACTCATTGTACGATTAATTATATTATATCTTGCAGACATAATGGCTAACAGAGTCGGCCAATTGAGGCATGCACGGGTTTCCCAACACGCATCCATTAGACGAGAGCGGAGCCAGCCGGGTCCAGATGCAGCAGGTACCTTTGGTTAGGGAGAGGCATCTACTACTGGTGTACAGTCTACTCCTGAGTCTCAGTCCACTTCTGTGGTTCAGCATTCGCCTCAGGCCACTCCATCTACGTCTCATCCCACTCCACCTTTTTTATCTTCTTCCCACATACCACATAATGCATCAACTGATGCGTCACTTCCTTCATCCTCCCGCAGGCGGTGGGATGAACCTGTGCCACCTCCTGTTGATCCGGTGCCACCTCCTGTTGACCCGATTGCACATGTTGATCGGGATGCATCGGTGTCACCTTCAGAGGGTGATGTTGCTGATGCCGAGCCAGAGGCTTTTGGAGGGGGTCCATTTGATATGTCTCTACTTCCTTTGTACCCAAACCACACTGCCAGACATATCTGGGACGGAGAGGTAACATTAGTCACATTGTTACTATATTTTTTTATATTAATTTAAATTGTTGACATTGATTATTTCTAACATTGATTATTGATGACATTGATTGAAATTCTGGCCTAAGCAGACAGCAGATGTCCTAACACATGTCAAGACATTGTGCTACATAATCATTTAAACTCAGAGGCGCAACAACAAACTGATACCTTGAATGTCAGAACTGCACACACACAGATGTCACGACATCTGATCCAACATGTTAGTTAAGAACATTAACAAAACTGTAAATTACAGAATGTTAAATAAGACAGTAATTGTTAACCCAGTTCGGTGCAATTCACCTACATCTAGGGGATACCAATCCAGGATGAAGACTTCACTATCTGTAGAACTGTTACAAAGCTAAACTCCCCCGTTTACAACTTTATCTCTAACATCTACCCAATGAACATCTTTACCAAGGCTAAACTCAAATGTTTACAACCCTGATATGAGATACCCCACTCACATCCTAATCACAACCTTTGATATCTCTGTCTTCTATCAATACAGAACTGTCGCGGTTTCTTGACCTCCAAGTTATCTTGGACTTGCTTCAAAGCTTCGTCCAAGAACAATACAACAACCATTACCTACAGGCTTCTGGTTGTGTCCCTGTACCTATGCCTTCCACTCTGTATCCCATATTATAAAGTGGAGACTTACAACTCCTAAGAGAGCCAACGACTCTAAACCTTAAACCCTTATTCAACACAAGAGAACTAGGTTACAAAGTTACAAGTGATACAAAAGGTACAATACTTAACCCTAGGTCTAAGTCTCTTTATATAGTCTTCTGTTGTTGGGCTTTCCATCTTTTGATCCTTGATCCAGTCTTTAAATCTTCAACAAATCTCGAACAGATTTGTTACTAATTTAAATCCTGTTAATCACTCCAGGATGTTGTGTCTTGCTGTTAGGACATCTTCTTTGACATCTTTATTCTGAGCAGATTCTTCACCTTTATCATATTCATGTTTTACCAAAATTTCGTCAAACCACAGGAGCTTTCAATCTCCCCATTTTGACAAATTTTGGCTAAAACAATTTTTTCTGCATTCTTCTCTCGGCAAGACTTCTCCATCTTGAGAATTAATTGGAGCTTTTTGTTCTGAGAGAGTCTCCCCCTCACACATTTCTTTTTCCTTCCAAGAAAGATCCAGAAAGAGGTTGACACCAGAAGACTCCTCTAGAAAAGAAACAATACTTGTAATGTAACTCAGGTTACAAGACACAACCTGCTTCACAACTCAGATCACAAGGCACAAAAAGATAGAAATTTGAATGTTAAGATGATAGAACATCTTTCTCCAACATTCTTGCACTGTCACTGCACAAATAATCCCAAGAACCAAAACTATTCTTCTCCCCCTTTTTAGCCAAAACTTGGCAAAAGTGACTCAGACAACTCCAAATCCAGACGCAACTCGCCCAGTATTTGAGGAACGCCATTGAACACTCACTTAAAGAAGGAATAATGAGACTAAGAAGAACCAAAACAATCTTATTTATAGCCAAGAAATTCCTTAGGAAGTAACGAACCACAAAAAAAAACATGCTGGTCAATTCAAAGGACCATTAACCAAAGGAATTAGATTCACTAACTGCGTACCGGCCAAGACTGTTGACTGTTTCTTCTTTTAAGAACGCCGACCAAGGAACCCATCACATGAAAACATGTTTTATAAAAATGTCCTGACATCATGTCAGACATTGTCTATTCTTCCCAGATTCTTCTTCTGATTTGACAATACAGAGACTTCTTCACAGGATTATGATCACAGTCTGCAGAGAAAAATAAATTCTCCCAAACTTAATCAATGATTCTTAAGCATCCAATAAGAACCATTTAACATGCACTGCCAAGTTTCCCAAAACTTGCAACAATACAATAATGTCAAGACTTCCTCTTTGACATCTCAGCTTGCTTGACGCACAAATACAAACTGGAACTTCAACCGCACCCACGCAGTAATTCATCTTAGATCAAGAGGCATCTCCCCCTATCTAAGGTAACTAGTGCTCCTCCACAGAACACCTAAGCTAATGAATGGAAAACATAAGACGCATCTTCATGTCTTTAAGAGCGCACCCTCAGTCGAACTTACCAGCTGAACACAATCACCAACTCTCTTATTGCTCCCTCTGACAAGAAACAATAATCACTCACACATGATCACCATCATGCTACCCATGAGGAAATGTATACCAACCATAACAAACTCTTGGCATAAGATCAAAGTCCCATTGATCCCCCCCATCCTGCAACCATCTACACACCACACGAACTCTTCTTGAATTCTCATGTATAGACCTCCAGCTGCTTGAGGCACAAACCCATTGAATCAGAATGCTTCGCATTCCTCAAAGAGACGCACAGGGCCCTTTAGTTTGTTATAACGATGTCAGCTATCGTATGCATGCTCCAGAACTTCACAGCTGCTAAACTGATCCACTACTAGCATGACTTGCAGCCAGGGCAACATCCCCTTCGCAAGATTTTCCACTGACCTTGCCCAGCCAGCAACAGAGATAGACACCCCACAATCCAAGACAATCATTCCTTATTATTCTCCCGTATGATATCCTGGAATACTTCTGATTTTTGGTGAATATCCTCTTCTGATCGCATCAGAAACCAAACCTTCATGCAATCAACATATGATCCACTCCAGTCTTCCAAAACCTTACATCAGACCTCAAAGACAGTCCTTCTACTCCATCATTCTCCCATATGACATTGTAGATACTTCTTAGACACGATGCTAGTAACCAGTTCCTCACAGAACCTGAAATCCTTCACCAAGGATAACTAACCCAAAGATGTTCTAACATCAGTTATGACATCTTCCACACATCACAAACACCACACACCATGGCTCTTGATATGCTCCACCACTAGACTTACTATCAGCATAGTAATCCACACTGAAGATCTTTACATAACACTGCACCCCCAGCTTAAACAAAGAAAACTTCAGAAACCCAGAGAGAAATAAACTCTCATCCACCAAAAGAAGGTATGCTTTCATCCTTAACCCAGAACTTCTACCACAAGCTCCCAGAGAATCAGAACTCCCTTACAATTTCAACTAACTACTCTTCTGCACAAGAGCAATCAGTTTCAAGCATCCTGCTTGAATGCACATTGTGAAATCAACCAAATGCCACTTTTTGATTTACCTCACTCTTCTTCAGAACTCCCACAAGATACACTGATCCACTAATGAAATTAGATCTTCAAGTCAAATGAACTACTTGCCCCATAGCAAGACATCTTGGATCCACCAAGCCTCTTAGTTATGTAACATCTTCCCATCCACAGCTCCCGCAAACTGCATGAGATGGACCTTTTTGAAGCATCCATAACTTCCATTCTCCTGTAGATCACCTTATCTTAAGCTGATGTGCCACATCACCAGCTGAGACTTCTGATGTTAAGCTAGATGTCAGAACATTTTGATATCACATCTAACTGTTGAATTCAGCTCCTCCTTCTACCACTTAGAAGAACCTCCTCCCTTCGCAGAACAAGAGTTTCATGCTCTCATAGACTTGATTCAACAACCAAGTTTGAGTAGACAACCTCCATCCTGCTTTGAAACTCCAAAGACTTCAAACCTGCCACGTCTGAATCTTCAGAAAATAAGTAGTCCAAGACTACCCCATAGCCATACCAAAGAATGCCACTTCCCTTAGTAGAGCCGTCAATAGAAAGCCAGAGATAACTGCCACTTATCCTCGACCTTCACAAACAGAACAAAATCCATGCTCCAAAGCACCTAGATCAGAAATAAACTGATCCAAGATGTAACCATCAAGATTATGATGTCTTCATCTTCATCTTCAACAACATCATAGTCCAGACTAGTTTCTTGCCAGGAAACTCTCCAGAGAACACGTGCTTCTGTCACACCCGACTGAAGCCACTTCTTAGTTCATCACCTGACACTCAAATAGATGCTAAAGTTTATGCAGTACCCCTCCCATAATTCTGCACAAACTCTGATGATGAGATGTTCCAACATCTTGTTGAACATCACCAATCTTGACTTTCAAGGATAATCAATTAAATACTTGTGGATTCCACAAATAGCAATTGATCTTAAATCCTTGTCCAATAACCCTTCTTCACTGCTGTAGCTGAGCTCCACCAGATCATGTCATGAACACTTATAAAGTATTCAATCTTTTTGCAAGTATCTTCTTCAAAGGACAATGTTGAGATATCAAGGTTGTCACCCTTGACTCAAGTAGCCAAGACTATCTCTGAACAAATCTTATTTACCTCAACAATTCTTCAATCAGATTGAATTCACTCTTAGGGTCAAGAGAGATGAATCTTTCCTTGCTGTTTTTGGATGGTAAAAATAAATCACCTCCACTTTCTTCAGATTGTGTTTCAAAGAAACACCTTCTAGTCAGAAGAGTAACTAGAAGACTCCAGATACACGACATAGATGCCTTTATGAGTGGACTTGAGAGAATTCTCAAGTATCTTTGACAATCTAGCCCACCAACAATTTATCAAACTCCTAGAGCAAGAACCTGATAAACTTAACTCAAATCCTCTCCTCTTCAAATGACTTCAACTGTACCAAGAAACCAAGCTTTCAAGTACCAAGTCATCATACCAGATATCTAACCACAACTCCCTTTACTCCATCGCTCCCGATTTTGGAATAAAAGAATGCAGATATCTTCAAATATATAGAGGCCGACGATTGAGACCTTCCACCAACTGTCTTCAGTAACAACTCTAGAATCCCATAATTCTATAGCTCTTCCATCAGAAACACATGCAGCGGAACCACCAAGGGACAGATCCTGCTTGCCCTAATAAGATGTCACAACATCCTATAAGACACACTAACAAGAGAACTAGCCATTTCTCCAGTAGTTGTTGTAGAATCTCCTCAGCAACATGAACAACCTCTGGGTTGCTCCCTTCGATCCAGAACACCCATCTCATCCATTAATACCCTAGAGTATGTTTGAGTTGATTGATCTGATCTTCAAAACTCCTCCTTGTTTAAATGCTAGAAAGTATCTCCCAAAGATCTCATCCAGAACCAGACAGGATGCATGCTCTGATACCAATTGAAATTCTGGCCTATGCAGACAGCAGATGTCCTAACACATGTCAAGACATTGTGCTACATAATCATTTAAACTCAGAGGCGCAACAGCAGACTGATACCTTGAATATCAGAACTGCACACACACAGATGTCACGACATCTGATCCAACATGTCAGTCAAGAACATTAACAAAACTGTAAATTGTAGAATGTTAAATAAGACAGTAATTGTTAACCCAGTTCGGTGCAATTCACCTACATCTGGGGGATACCAATCCAGGATGAAGACTTCACTATTTGTAGAACTGTTACAAAGCTAAACTCCCCCGTTTACAACTTTATCCCTAACATCTACCCAATGAACATCTTTACCAAGGCTAAAATCAAACGTTTACAACCCTGATATGAGATACCCCACACACATCCTAATCATAACCTGTGATATCTCTGTCTTCTGCCAATACACAACTGTCGCGGTTTCTTGACCTCCATGTTATCTTGGACTTGCTTCAAAGCTTCGTCCAAGAACAATACAACAACCATTACCTACAGGCTTCTGGTTGTGTCCATGTACCTATGCCTTCCACTCTACATCCCATATTATAGAGTGGAGACGTAGAACTCCTAAGAGAGCCAACGACTCTCAAACCCTAAACCCTTATTCAACACAAGAGAACTAGGTTACAAAGTTACAAGTGATACAAAAGGTACAACACTTATAACCCTAGGTCTAAGTCTCTTTATATAGTCTTCTGTTGTTGGGCTTTCCATCTTTTGATCCTTGATCCAGTCTTTAAATCTTCAACAAATCTCGAACAGATTTGTTACTAATTTAAATCCTGTTAATCTCTCCAGGATGTCGTGTCTTGCTGTTAGGACATCTTCTTTTACATCTTTATTATAAGCAGATTCTTCATCTTTATCATATTCATGTTTTACCAAAATTCCGTCAAACCACATGAGCTTTCATTGATTATTTCTGGAAATTCGCAAGTACGTGATCCCCAGAAGTTTCTGAACCATGGGCGGAAGATTTTAGCATTGCATTAGCCTGACGCGGAGTGGTTTCAGTCAGTTCTCACTGCTCTGGGTTGAGTGACCTATGCTTGACCGGTTATACTTTGGTCAACCACGGGATGATTGGAGCATTCGTTGAGCTATGACACTCTGAGACCTCTTCCTTTCATCTCCTGCACGGTGAGATGTCGACTACACTGGACGATGTCTCGTGTTTATTGTATCTACCGATCAGAGGGAGATTTCTCCATCATGGTAGGATACCAAAGAAGAGGCGGTCGATATGATGGTGGAGCATCTGGGGGTTGATCCAGTGAAGGCGCTGAGGGAGGTGGATAGGACTAGGGGTGCTCATGTTAGGTTTTCGTTCTTGAAGGAGAGATTTGATGAGGCACTCGTTACTGCAACGCAGGTTGATGGTGATGCCCAGGAGGTGGAGATTCACAGGAGTCATGCTTTGAGGTGTTATTTTTTATTTTTAGTTGGCACTGTGTTTTTTGTGGACACGAGTGCCACCTACACTGACGTAGCATACCTCCAGTACTTCTTGGATCTCATACGGATTCATGATTACAAATGAGGGGTGGCTTACTTTGCCCATCTGTATTCGAAGCTAAGAGATGGATGTCGGTGGACGACGAGGCAGACCACAGGCAGCACGACCCTACTGGTGGTAATAATTTTTTGTCCTTGATTGCGATAATTCTTGATCCCTGAATTTTTTTTATTTTCATTTTAGGCTTGGATCCTCCAGCACTTCCCGTGCATCGCTGACTGGTCGTGTTGGGATGAGTACACTGAGGAGATGTCATGTGCTTGTGCTTTTATCCCACTGAGAGGGAACCAGGCGATCAAGCTTTTCAGAGTCTATCTTGACCGCTTGGTTGGTGAGGACATCCACTTCAATTGCTACGTGGATCACCGTCAGACGTGACCATTTGACGACATATCGCTATACTCCGAATGGCTGGCCTGCCCGTCGATGGTCACTGCTCCTCATCTACCCGAGCGCGTCATGCGGCAGTTCGGGTACACCCAGACCATCCCCAGACACATTGTTGTCTTTGTACCTCCGGCCTTGACTCGTATATAGATAGAGGAGATGTTTGCTAATTATCAGAGTGATCTGGTGCTAGATGAGGCTCGGGCTACCATAACGTTAAATGATTGGAGCTACGTCGACGGATACATCAGGTGGTTCTTCAGGGTCTCACATCCGTACATGGTGCTGACTGCTCCAGGAGATCCGCTGAGACATGCTCATCAAAAGATTCTAGAGGAGCAGCAGGCTCAGATGGATCATACTGAGGATGTCTTGCCTCGTTGTCGTTGCATATTGGAGATGGCGCGGGCAAGCATTGACGAGGGTATCTTCCCTGAGGGGTCTGCTGTCAGACGAGTACTGGATGGCATTATTGCGGAGGCACATGGGGAATTTCTGTACTGCAGACATCGCACGAGGATAGGGAGATCGATGGCGAGGTGGCAGACCAGGCAGAGGAGGCATAGGAGGCAGAGGAGGGGTTGTCAGACACACCCAGTAGTTGTCTGTATTTATTTTGTTTCAGTACTATAGTTTGTACGTTTTTCCTGACATTGTTATTACATTTTGGATTTACGTGATGTATGACATCCTATTACTATATTGTTATGTTATTTTGGTGTGTCTGTTATTTTGTAATTTATCTGCGAACAAATACACAATGCGTTTTAAAAATAAATTAAAAAAACCTGTTCTGAAACACTTCGGTGATGTATCTCCAAAAAAATTTCGTAAATACATCTCCGGACAAATTCAAATGGAAATGGGCTATTACATATATGCTGTGATCAGTTAAGGTTTAAATTGCTCCGGAAATATATCTCTAGAATATTTTTAAACCATAAAACGCGTCCGGAGATGTATCTTCAAAATCTGAAGATATTTGTAGAAAACCACGTGGTGGAAAAGAAACCCATAGAATAGGATAAAAACTTCTCTAAATTTTTATTGATGATTAATTCCTCTCAACATTTGAACTTGGTACTACTATTGACTGATTTTCCCTAGACTAAGTATTATTGGCACAAAGTTAATAAGCCTATTTTTTCTTTCTCAATTAAAGTAATTCATCGTTAATTTTTTATGATGGTTAAATACGGAAGAACTTTTTTTTTTAATAAGCAATTTGTATCTAGCAGGATTCGAACTTGAGACCTTGAGAGGAGCACACTCTCAAGACCCAAGCGTTTCCCCACTAGGCCACACACACGCACACAAAAATACGGAAGAACCTTAATATATCATCAAAATGGAATATAAATAATTAAGAGACAATTTGTTATTGATGACTGTACATATCAAGGAATGTCCCAAAAATATTCATGAGTTAATAAAGGATGCTTAAATACAAAAAACACTTTGATCTTTCTTGTAGTATAAGCTTCTCTCATCTAAAGTCCTGAAGCCAACATCACCTCCTACACCAAGAACTATGGTGAAAATTGCTAGAGATGAATGGCAAGTAAATAATTAAAGTTTCACCTAATGTTCACTTTTGATATCCTTCAATTCCATACTTCTGATACACTTTTGCTTGATTTTGTTCCCACCATATTTCAGCTTCCTTTTGCGCAAATCGCTTCCGGCTGTCAAAAAACATGCAAAGCCTTTATAAAAAGAGTTCAAGTGTAAAGTACTAGTTAGCAAAAACCTTATAAAAAATGTTACCTAAATCTCACACGCTTAAGTCCTTTTTCTCCACTCGGCGAGGTTATTAATGTGATGTAAACACCATTCTCGTACTGTTCTACCCATTCAGCCTTCAAGCCATCTGCAGCCTCTTGTTGAGATTCTGGCATTGTGAGGTTAGTATTGTTGTTCATCGATTTGTCATTTTTGAGGAGCATACTTCTACTAAATTTGGATCTTAATGCACTCGAAAATACTATAGGCGAATTCGATAGACTATCCATGTTGGTATTTCTTGGAGTATTCGTATCTGTATGTATAGGTGCCAAATTTGGAAGAAATTCTTGTAGCCCGGCTTTTTGTTCTAGTCCATGATTATCTTTTCCTGATAACGAGTGAAGCTACAAATACAATATATGATGAGTGTTTTATGATATCAGAGTTTTATTAAGTTGTTTATCCAAATAGAGGCAATAACAATAATAAAGAACATACCCTTAATGCCAAAGCTTTTATGACCTCTTTTGCTGCTTTGCATTTAGCAGCTTCCTCTTTAGCCACAGACCAACTCTCCTCGATTTTATGTTGACACTCTTGTATTTCGTGGTTTTGGAGTTCACATTGCTTTTCAAGTCTCCTAGCCTATGCAAACCAATGAAATGATATAGCACTTAATAAGCAAATACATTCAGAATATAAGGAACATGGCAAGTTTAGTTTACAATTGAAAATGATACAGAAAAAAAAAATTGTGCTAGAAAATCAAGTCATTACCTCAGCTCTCAGCCTCTGAACTTCTATGAGTAACTTATCAAACTTTGCCGTATCTGTGAATTCTACATTGAGTGGTGAAGAATCATGCACAGCTGAAATATCTGTACAATTGCTTCGAAATTGTGCTGAACATGGAACTTGTCCACATTGTGGCAAACTACCTAACTTAGAAGAACTATCTTCTAAATCCTGTTGGCTTTCTTGTTGATTTTTCCAAACCTTCCTTCCACTAGGCATGTTTTTCCGGTAGCACGATTGACCAAGCGATAATAAAGGACCGTTTGTCACATTTGTTTCACCTCTATCTTCAGTGAGATCATAACTCTTGTTCTTATGCTTTTGTAAATGCTGATGGTTATAATTTCTAGACTTTGATGAGTCCATAGTTGAATGTGTACTACTACTACTACCTTGCTTTCTATCAAAGCACGGATCACAAACACGAAAGGCCTTGCTTTTAACCGGGGCTAGAGAAGCGTTCATAACCTTTTTGCTACTACAAGCACCGCAGAACAAAAGACCGCAGTTATAACAGTTATGTTTCTTCCTTGTGAAGCCAAATGGTAACCTACAACCACTACAACTTGATTGGTCACTAACTGAAATAGGTTTATGCAAACATATTGCAACTGTGAAACTTGGACCACAAGTTATTGTTTCTACCTGCCTGTCTCTTAATGCCTCAACAAAAGAAGGCGTGTATCGGTTTTCGGTATCACCAAGCCCGAGTTGTCCATTTTCGCCTTTTCCCCATGTGTACACACTCCCTGAAGATGTCAAAACCGCAACATGATATGAACCACAAGATATCTTTTTAACATACTCTTGTTTAAGCATTCCTTCAACCATAACTGCTCTATCCTTAACATGTGGATTTCCCAATTGTCCAAACTTTGAACTTCCCATTGCAAAAACTTTCCCCATGCTAGTAAGTGCTAATGTCAACGTCCTTCCACAAGATACTTGAACAAAATCGTAGTCGACAAGCTGCGAAACACATGTTGGTACGAGCTTGTTTCCATTATCAGAATGACCGAGTCTCCCCTCATCTCCATCACCCCATGTAAACAGCTTACCGGTAGAAGTATTGTACTTAAAACGGTCGGCAATGACTTCGATGATTGCAGCCGTATGCCATGTTCCACAAGTAACAGACCTCACACATAGACCCTTAAGAGACTGAACCTCTTTTGGACTAGAAGTGCTCTGATAATTCCCATGTCCGAGCACTCCAAATGTACCGTCTCCATATGTAAACAACCGACCGCAGCTAGAGACCATAGCAGTATGCCATTCGCCACAAGAAACACTCGAAATACTAATACCCTCTACAGGTAAAGAAAGTTTATGTGTTAACCACTGACTTCTAATTCTTCCTTCATCAATCAAACCCGAACAAGAAACATCGTTCCCCCACGCATATACTTCGCCAGAATCCGTCAAAGCACATGTATGATACTCACCGCATGCAACGTTTTTTATACGAATATCACTTAGAGAATCAACTATTTTCGGGGAACTAGTGTCCATATCAATTCTCTGCCCCAACCTTCCCCACTTCCCTTGACCCCAACAGAATACTTCACCTTGTTTTGTAACTATAGCAGCATGGTTTCCTCCTAAAGCTACATTTTGTACATCTAACATTGCTGTGGATTCGAGTAACTTCGGCACTAAAGAATAATTACTATTTTGAACAAACCTTTCATTCACAATCCCTACAAGGCAACCAATTCCTCCACCCCATATCATTACATCCTTCAACACATTGCTACTGTTATTTCCTACATGTGGCGAGGTAGGAGCCATGATCGATCTATACGATGACAAATCCTTTTTGTACTCCTTTTCGAAACGAGATGTTTTAATATGGCTATGAATTTCTGGATTAATATACGGCGAACTCGGGACTGAATTATCTGCTATACCGTGAATGCTCGAAAGCGATGATGCCGACGAATAGAAGTTATCAGATGCATATGACATGCCATCAGAAAAACACCTTTCTGAAAGTGACAAACTTGGACTTGCACATACACTATGTACCTAAAAAATCATAACAAAAATGTTATATTTTATACTTCAGACAAAAATTTTGTACTGCTATGATAATCTCTGTAGTACTAACACAAATTATTACCGGTGTTAGAAGTGTATGTGTCAGTGTCATGTCTGATGTTCGTATCTGTGTCCGTGTTTCATTGCTGGTAATTCAAAATATATGTGAACAAATTCAAGAACATGTAGCTATATTGATAAAGAATAAAGAACATGCAAGAAACCTGAGTAAATTGAGACGTGTCATCTAGAAGACCGAGGTTTTTCTTTCGCCGTAAAATTCCAGCCGGACTACTAGCACAACTCTGCACTCCTTTGCAGCTTCTTAAACTACCAAAAGCTTTTGGTTGTTGGCACCTTGAAATCACTGCTTTCAATCCAACAAACCAAGTAGCAGCTTGTGCTTTGTCCTTGCATATCTATGGTCAAAATAAACAAATCAAACTATGATAGTTTGATAGATAGATATAGAAAACCAAATGCAGTTATATGTCAAATGTAGATCATCGCGAACGAATATTACCAGATCAAGAGAGTGTTCACCATTAGCATAGATCAGTGAAAACGAATGGCATTCCTTTTCGGTTTCGCTTTGTTTCTGAGACCTTATCTGAAAATGATAAGCCATAACAACTATTTAGACCAAAACATGATTCAAACCAGAAATTATTGATGCTTGTTACATACATTATTTCCTTGTCCTTGAACAATTTTGGTAACGCCGCTCAACCGCAAATGCTTCTCCTGCTGGCCTGAGCACCAGATCAAATTTCTTTCATCCTACACAGAATCATAAAAAAAAAAAGACAAGTTAGTTTCATAATCATAATCATATTCATGAGAAATTCTGAGAAGTAATTGTTGAAATAATCAGTTGCATACCGGAGAAAGTCTGAAAGGACATAGCTTCGGTTTTCCTCTACTACCACATTTGAGTAAATATGATCCTTTCTTTATAGATACAATTGCCTGAAAATAGCAACACAAAGTCACAAACCAATTTTGGACTAGTTTATGCACATTGCATATGAAAAATTTCTTCAAATTTTGGGTAAAAGTAAAAGGTAATAAAAATTGGAAACCTGTTCAACAGCTCTATCAAATGGGAGTGTTCCTGCTAAGGATACTTGTTCTTCTTCCATTGTCATGTTTCAGTTTCATGGAAGAGAGAACAAGAAGAAGAAGAAGAAGAAGAAGAGACAAAGGAAACAGAAGAAGAAGAAAGTTGTTTATTTTATTCTTGATTTTGAGAACAGGTGGAATGAAACCTTATCATTAAGATGCTTTCTCTTTGTCTCTCTCTCGTATGAGTTAGTTTGTGTCTGAAGAGAAGAACATAACATAAGAAAACAACGTTTGACAGAGTGGAAGAGTGGTTCTTCTCTTTTATGGGTTCCAATTGTTTATTAAGGATTTGGTGAGTGAGTGAGAATGAGTGAATCTATTTTCTTTCTTCACTTCGTAGGTTGTGCTTCTGCAGTGACTGAAGAAGCAGAGAGAGAGAAAAAACTGTCTTAAAATTCTCGTGCGCACGTGTACACATGCTTTTTTCTCTCATCAAACAAAACATTAGTATCATCATGTTATTGTCTTTTTCCTCTTTTGTTAATCACAATTCAACTTGTTTTTGAGTCTATTCATTAATTTACAATTAAATATAATTAATACAATGGTTATATATAGTAAAAGATGCCATTTTAGTCTTTGGACCAACCAAAATAGTAATTTTTCTAGTTGTATTGTACTATACTTCTTTAGAAAGGGATCAAAGCGTAATTTTAGGACCTAACTTTATGGTACAAATGAATGGTGTTTTTAAATGTGATTTAATATTTTTGAACGCTATGTATTTCAATGTGCAGCGAATAGAGTTTAATTTCTGTGTATGTTGTACATAATCACATAGTGAGTATTTATTTTAGTATCCGTTTCTTTATTGACAATAAAAGAAAATTGCTGCAATAATAAAGTTACAAACTTGGAGTTTAAGTAACCAAGAGCAGTTAGATGAAATGGTAGGGTCTTCTTGCTTAACCAAAGATTTTGAATTTAAATGTAGTCTTAAACACAAAATAATGTTAGATTTTTTAGATTTTTTGAAAAATAATTTTATTGTCTATTATAATTTTTATCTAATTTGAGGATTAGGCTTTACATTTGTACGTAGATACATCGATTTATTAAAAAAAATTACAGTTTAAATAAGAATTAATTTAAAAGGAAAAATAGTTATTTCTCACTATTAATAGTTATTTGTGACAGTGTCGGACATGTTCGTTTTATCCATACTTATTAGACAGGATTAGATTTTAAACCTGCACTTTTTAATGTGTTCTTCCGTGTTCCACTCTATTTTTTTCAAGATTTTTGCAAGCACGAACTTTTAAATGCGATTTTGTAATTTTTAAGAATAAAAGTTTCAATGTCCGTTCCGCCGCTCATTTTTATGAGCTATGGACTAAGATTTTAGGCTCAAATCTTCAAATATGTCCACTCCACTCTTTTTTTTTTCATACTTTTATAAGAGGGACATAACTCGTTTGCCTCCCTAATTATAAGAATTTCTCTTTTAATTTGCAAGTCAAATCAATGTATACATTTTTTTTTTAAAACATCAAAATATTAGTTTTATTTAAAAAAAATAATAATTTAATTGAAACTCGTCAATTGGAATCGAAAATGTTAAAATGTAATTAAATATATTTAAATTTCATGTATTTATATTTAGCAGAGCCGTCTTTGAGGGCGTGCAAGGCGGGCTACCGCACAGGGCCTCAAAATTTTCAGGGATAAATTATAGTTGAATAGGGCCTCATAATATATTTGTTAGATTAAGTCGTGATTAAATAGGGCCTCTATTTGTTTTTCCAAGGTTAAATTATGACTAATCTACACAGGGCCTCCAAAAACTTGTGACGGCCATGATATTTAGCTTTCAACTCAACATGGGGATATTTGAAGCTTTTTGCGTTTGAGGATACTTCAATTCATGTTGAGTCACCTAAATATATTATGTTATCTATTTTTACCATATTAAGGGTGTGCTTGTTTCGGTGCTAGAAAAAAAGTTTTTGAGAATCTGAGGTTGGAAATAATTATTCCATTGTTTGGTAGATGGGAAAGAAAAAAAATGTCTTGGAATAAATAATTTCCAGGAATAAAATTTACTCATGAAATTATGAATATTTATTCCCATGTCAAAGGGTGAGAATCATATATTCCCATGGGAATAAAAAATAACCAACTATAACTACCCACTTTCATATTATTTCAACACATTATTTTATATTTTAAAAATTTTAAAATTATAATTAAATCAATTTCAAAATTATTCCTTGAAATCTTAATTATTTACCAAACAAATTGATTAGAATAAAACTCCTAGAATTAACTCTAGGAATGATATTCCTGAAAATATCATTTTAAATTCTCAAACAAACACACCCTAAAGTTAATGCCTTTTTTATTTCTTTGCTTTTTAAAACAAACTGTTTTTAAACAAAGAAAAAAAACACATATTTATTAATTATAAAATAATGTAAATGTATAATTTTTATTATTAAGTAAAAAATAATAATTATCTATATAATTATAATACAAACTTAATATTTAATTTAAAATTCAAATACATTTTAAATTTTGATAAATTTTCGTCCTTACCTTACACAAAAAATAAAACATTGAATATTTTACATGGATAAAATTATAATTAACTCATAATTTTAATATAAATAAAATATTAATAATTATTAATTTCAATAATTATTGTTCATAGAAGATCTCAAAAATTTTAATAGTAAAAGTATCTTACAACATTTCATAAAAGTTTTCACCAAAACGCCAATATACACCTCAGAAGAATTCATGGTCCACGTATATATAATATATATGGTCCAATTTTGTTGTCACTTTAAAAAGGAAACGGGGAAGCAAGGGAAGTAAAGCATGATCCCCATGTCCAAAAAAATGACATAAAAAGCTAGAGGGTAGTTGAGCA
Source organism: Lathyrus tuberosus (assembly GCA_022829125.1). Taxonomy (NCBI): domain Eukaryota; kingdom Viridiplantae; phylum Streptophyta; class Magnoliopsida; order Fabales; family Fabaceae; genus Lathyrus; species Lathyrus tuberosus. Next base: position 3,662,524 of record JALAZF010000193.1, read on the forward strand.
ATTATACTACACAATAGAAATAGTAGATATCTTAGGAATGAAATGGATCTGTGTATGACTGATTTTCCATTTCCTTCCCACGTTAGGTTTACTAAGTCTGTAAAGTAGGTCCCATAGACAGTTCATTTTGACCTTTTTTTAAGATTTCATTTTCCTTTTCTGTGTTTTCACATTTGAATCCTGTGCAACCAAGGGGGGCCCTGCTATTTTTATTTATGTTTTATACTATTCTCAATTTTTTTTTTAAACAAAAGAAGAGCCATATACTATTCTCAATTCTTTCTATACAAACCTGTTATATACCTTACAGATTCTCTTTACTTGTTTATTTGTTTCCTACATTTGTGTTGTCTTTCATTATATTACAAATTTCTTATTCTTATTCTTTTGTTAAAAAATAGTATAATTTTATGACATTCTATATTTCTATTTATTTATTTATTTTGATATAGTATGTATGATTCATTAACGAGGGTCAACATGACACTTTTCAAATGAAAAGAAACAATAGTGTATCAGTCAATGCCATGATGAACTTTATTTATATTCATGGGTTTGGAGGGAAAAAATGTACATTGCTTTAAGTATGAGTCGTGTTAAATTTTTGGTGTTGTTTTAGTTTTGTTAAAATGTACACTTTTTACATCATAGGTGGTCCATGGTGGTACACCATTTTTCTTAAGCATTGGATCTAGTAACTTGTGGATCTTAGTGAATAGTGTAAATAAGTAAGGTTAAATTTTTTCCATTCACGTCTCTTTTCCACGGCGCATGAAGAAAACAATGGTTATATAAAATACAACAAATCTCACATTAAATATTATTGATCATTAATTTGAAATTGAACGATTTGAATTACACATTCATTACATCAATCTAAAAAATTTCTATAGTAGATTAAATTAATCGGTTAAGATTGGTAACTGATTTGGGCCAGCCAAAACCCAAAACGGCAGGCCCAATTAGAAAAACTCAAGTCAGAGTTTCACTAAGTAGGACGGATGATTAGTCGATACTTTGGCAAAATGCCGAACACCTAATCCTAGTGGCTTAAACATTGTCTGTCATTGATCAGAGCTCAATTTGTAGACAGCACCCCGACCCTTCTTGCAGTGGGGTATGGACACCCCTAAACCATCAAACAATTGAAGTTCTTAACTATCGCGGTAGATTACGTTATCAAGTGGGTAGAAGCGGAAGTTTTGGTAAAAATCATTGCAAACAACATACAAAAGTTTTTCAAATAGAGATTCAGACGAAATATGGGTTCCCACAATCCGTAGTTATGTACATGTGTTGTAATCGTGTTCTTTATTTTCTATATGTCGACTCTTCTAAAAAATTAGCATAAAAACTTTTGGTTTAATCCGAGTATATTAGTTCTTAGTATGCTCTGTAGTTGCAACTTTGTATTCGAAATACCTAATAAGTGTTGTTTGTTGTGGGGAGTTCACTAGGGAGCATTGATACATAGTGTAGGACTAGACACATTTGTGAGAGACACACCACTTGTCCACCTAAAACCTTAAGGTGATAGGTGTATGGGTTCTTTCACTTATAAATCCTCAAGTCACCACATTCCTATCAAATGTGAGACTATTTCTCCACTTACTCACACTTGCTTATATTATTCCAATACTCCCCCTCATGTGTGAGTCCACAATGTTTCCCCTTTTTTATACTTGTATCGCCGTTGACACATATTATTAGGCACCTCTTATTAGGTATTTCGAATACACCTCTTCCTTGGGCATTTCGATTTCAATGGGACACCACTTCCTGGACATTTCGATACAAGTAAGCTGGACCCTTTTACGAACCAGGGCTCTGGATACCATGTTAGAGGAGTTTTTACACTAGGGAACATTGATACATAGTGTAGGACTAGGCACCTTTGTGAGAGACACACCACTTGTCCACTTAAAACCTTAAAGTGATAGGTGTATGGGTTCTCTCACTTATAAATCCTCAAGTCACCACATTCCTATCAAATGTGAGACTATTTCCGCACTTTCTTATATTATTCCAATATGTTATTGAGTTGCAGTCACAAGTCATGTTGTACAATTTACGCTAAAGAAAATTTTGATGGATGAATCATTTTTTACTTATGGAAAATTCAAGTTAAGATGCGTTGATACAATTAGGACTAAGCAAGGTGTTGGTTAGGACATGGGCATTTTTTGACGTTAATGCAAAATGTGTTGTAAGATTATGTTGGTGATTGAAGAGTTTTGTGCCAACATAGAAGTTGCAACATAAGCTTTCAGCCTAATTTTCAACATGTGGAAATTCTTAAAGTGATTTAATTTCAAGTGAAATATATTTTTTATGATATAATGTGATTGTTATTTTGAACTACTATTATTGGTAAAGACAATGTGAAAATTCTTGGAATGGTGTAGTTTTAAGTGACTATACTTTTATGGTGAAGTATGATAGCTCTTAAGAGGGTGTATGTGGGCCATGTGTTTCTGAAACCCACAAACAAACACTCCCTTTTGGATAAATTAATCAACCAAGATTAAAATATTCCTTGGTGAATTTACAGCTACACCCCTTCCAAAATACAAGTTTTCTTTACTAAACAAAAAGACTTTCTCAAAAGCGCTACGACTAAAATATGTGAGAGAAAGTTAAAAATATTTTAGAGTGTGTGAGAGTGGGATAGTAAATATTTTTTGGATATTTTCTTAATAAATAGAGGCTTAAACATTGGTGTATGTGTGTGTGCGCGCTTGTGTGCGCGTGTTCGTGTGTGTGTATGTGTGTGTGCGTGCGTGCGTGTGTGTGTGTGTGTGTGTATATATATATATATATATATATATATATATATATATATGTGTGTGTATGTGTGTGTGCGTGCGTGCGTGCGTGTGTGTGTGCGTATGTCTGTATGTGTGTGTCTGTGCGCGCGTGTATGTGTATGTGCATGCACGTGTGTGTGTGTGTGTGATTTAGCCGTATACCTTTACGAAAAAACCCATTTGTGTTTTTACAAAATACAATTCACTGAGACGCGATAGGGTGAGCTTTCACACTTCCTCTCTTTTACACTTTGAAACTTCAAGACTTGTCAAGTAAACGAATCATATAGACACTTGCTTAAATCTTCTTGAAGATAAGGCTTAAGATGTCTTCATGATGAATGACATCACCAAATGATCAAACTCTAACTTGTCTGCTTGGATCTTTAACTGCTTTGTCAAACTCAGAGATTGCATTGAGATTGTACCAAAAAATTCTCCTTTAGATTTTTTTAGTTGTTATTATCAAGTTGTCATCATCAAAAGTACATTGACAAAGACAAATCATGATAGCTTTTCTCACTTGTCTTGAATACCCTCCAAAACATGTTTCCATGCACTTAGAAACTAAGACATATAAGTAAGATTATTCTTTGCCATAAGAATCATCATTTATTATGATGATCTTTTTTATTTTATTCACATCTTTGGCTATGCTTTAGCAGATCTCAAAGACTTTGTTGACTGATATGTCTTCAGTTTCTTCTAGGTTTTCTTGTTCATCCACTGAGTCATCCCTTAATTCTCCATGTTTATTAAGAACCTTTATATCTCTAAGGGTTATGTAGTTGATCCTGTGGTTGGATGAGTTTATAGTTTCTCTCATGGTATCAACGTTGAATGTTGCTAAGATTTTGGTGATCAATACTCCATAGGAAAATGTTGTTGACTGGTTATCTTTGTACTGGATCATGTGGCAAAATATTCCGTCTACCCATTTTGTTGAAATCTTTTGGGTTAGGATCCAAAGAGGAATGATGTTTTCTCTAATGGTATAGTTGAGGTTTACACTTCTTGGTAGAAGGGTTATGGTTATGAGGTAGTGCATTACACAAACTTTTGGTTTAAAAAAGATTGACTTAATGGGAAAATTTCTCTTCTCCATGGGGTTTATAACAAGAGAGTTTAGAGTTGTGGACCTCTTGAAGTTATTATATCCTAGGGGTGCCTCATATGTGTAGATTGTTCCTTTGTAGGTCAAATCAAATATTCTACCAAAATAGTCTTTGTGGATTTCTATTTTAACCCCTCTAATTGATGACCTTAGGGATGTTTCTACAATTGATAAGTTGGAATAAAATTCTTTGACGAGGTTAGGAAAGGTTTTGTCAGGTACCTTTGTAAAGAATTCCCGCAATGACTCTTAACAAATATGATATTAGGGTTTGTAAATTTTTATAAAGCTTTCCTCCGTGTACCATGGTTGGATCACCTTTTTGAAGGGATTTAAGATGTTTTTTTTTTAATTTTTATTCTCTTAGCAGAACAATCCCTATGAATGAATCTTGATTAAATAATTAATCACAAACCAATCATAATTAGGATTATCAAAATATCTCTTGAAGTATGCTTTAACTTTGATCACGAACGTGGAAAATACCATCGTCTTTGCGAAGTTCACGCGAGTGCAAAGTGGAAGGCGGTGCTAGCCTTTTTTTGAGAATGACAATAACTAAAAATAAGGTTGAAGGGGAAAGAACTTCTTTATTTATAGAGAGCTACTAAAATCCTAAAGCTTTTATTTTGGGCTTTTTCAAATTTAGCCAAATCTTATTTATAGTTAATTAAACTCTTTTTAATTAAATTAAATAAAATAATTAACTTAAATCATATTTAATTTAATTTAATGTCTTTCTCATTTAGTTAATTAAATCATATTTAATCAAATAAATTATATGTCTTAATATATTAATAGTATTTTAAATACTATTAACACATCACTAAATTAAATCATATTTAATTTAAGGCTTAAATAATGTTTTCGTGATTTCTTTTTGTGATTAGTCCCTGACGTCAAACTTCCGTTACAAAAATGATGATGTGACTAACGGTGATGACGTGGCAAGTTTTTTTAATCATTTTTTATTTATTTTAAAATCCAATAATTCCACATCATCATTTTGATTTTGGTCCCTGTAGTTAAAGAAGGCAAAAATTTAAAATTTGATCCCAAGAGGACTCGAACCCATGACCTTTGGTTCCTCAACATGGTTCTTAGCCACTAGACCATTCAACTCACTTGTGTTTTTATTTGCAACAAATTGATATATTACATAAATACAATATTTACTATTTAATACTTATATTTGAAATACTGCACTTATTTAATGCAATTAGTATAAATTATTTTATACTGATAATATAAATTATTTTATAGAGTTTAATACTTAATATTTATTAATATAAATAAAAATTATTTAATATAAATATTTATATATACTGTTAGTATAAATTATTTATTATAATTAGTATAATTATTTTATTAATTAGTAAAATAATTAGTCTTTAAACTAGTAAAATAATTGAAATAGTAAAATTATTAAACCAAATATTTAATAAACCAAATAATTATTAATTAATAAAATAATTAGTCTTTAAACTAGTAAAATAGTTGCAATATTTAGTATATCAAATAATTATTTTATTAAATATTTAGTAAATAATACTGTAATTATTTAATAAAAATGATTAATATTAATATTAAAATTATTTAATAATAATAGAATTGAAATTATTTAATAAAATTGTAATTAATAATACTGTAATTATTTCAGTAATTAATAATATTGTAGTTTAAATTGTTTAATAATACTGTAATTAAAATTATTTAACAAACTAATTAAATAATATTTCACTAAAATTAATAAACTAATTATTTAATAGTATAATATTTAATAAACTAATTAATATATTTGATTAATTACTGGAATAAAAACTGATTATAGTTGTTTGCTTTGCTACCACAATAATTAATCCCTTCACAAAGTATGCTATTTTATTCATAAATAGTAATTAATAAATGGTAATTAATGATTAAATAATTAATTTTTAATCAACTTATTAAATATTAAACAATTATTTTATATTATTTCAACTATTTTCATAATATTATGAAATAATACTACATAATGCAACTATTATATTTTAATTATATTTTTATTGATTTTATGAAATAATATTAATATTATTAAATAGTTTATTAAATATTTCAACTATTTAGTTAATTAACATTATTAAATACTTTTATACAGTTTTTAAAAATACTTTTTTAATAGTTTATTAAATAGATTTTTAAAATACTTGATAAATAGTTTTTTAAATATTAGATATGTTATTAAGTAATTTATATTTCACTATTAAAATATTAAATAGGTTATTAAATATTAAATAGTTTATTAATTAATTTATATTTTAAATAGATAAAATAGTTTATAATAAATAGATAAAACAGTTTATTTAAAATAATTTATTAACTAATTTATATTTTAATTTTTATTAAATAGATAAAATATTTTATTTAATATTTATATTTTAACTATTTTATTAAATATTAGTAAAATATTAATATCATTAAATAACTATTTACATAACTATTTCAACTATTATTTCAAATAGTTTAAACTAACTTCATTAATTTATTCAATATTTTAACTATTTAAATAAGTGGCAGAAATATTATTAAATATTTAATAAAATAATTAATAAACTAATTATAAGTTATATTATTTAATAGCTGAAATATTTATTAAACTTATTCTTAGTTGAAATATGTAGGTTGGTTTAGTAATATATTAGTTATATCATTTATGTAATATATAAATTTGTTGCAAAGAATTAATCAAATATGTAAGTTGGTGTAGTGGTTATGTACTATCATGTGAATCCAATGGTCTTGGGTTCAACTCCTTTTGGGACCATTTTTAAACTTTGCATTAGCCTTTAAATCAACACAAAAAATAATAAATAAAAAAATAATGCTGACGAGGACTTAAAAAAAATGACAAAACACCTTGCCACGTCAGCGGTAGGAACCACATCAGCCCTGCCACGTTATCACCATTAGCCACATCATCATTTTAGTAACGGAAGTTTGACGTCAGGGACTAATCACAAAAAGAAATCAAATGTTAAGGACTTGGACCCAAAAAAAAAGATTCAGGGACCAAAATCAAAAACTCGCCAACTTACATGGACGAAAACATTATTTAAGCCTTAATTTAATCATTCATTCCACTATAAATACTTTATGCGTGTGACTATATAGGTTCTCGTAATGTTGATAATAATATTAAGTCACCTATGTTATATCATAAACAGTGAGAGATAGCTAGCAACACATCACTACTACACAAGTGACGAGAATGCCATATGATCTAACATAACCTTTCTATTATAATAATCATGTTTCTAATTACCTTTTTTCCCTACCTTGTATATTTTAATATTATATCCTTGATCCCCTCGTATACTTGATAACAACAAATAAGCTCAATATCTCATATTGACTTATTTGAGCACGACCATGCATTTTACAGTCATACTCGATCAAGAGGCCATATATATTACTCATGTATATGTAGGAGGGGTAAATCCTGTCTAGGTTACTCATGTCTTTCAACATGATTGGTGGAATACCCATCAACCATCTTTATGATCATCCTGTTACGGACAATGTTTGATTGACAATAAAGTACTTGACTTCACATTTAGGATCCTTAGTGATTTCAGGTCGAAGGGTGGTATACACCACTATCATTATGAGAATAACTTATAACACTTACATAATAAACTATGTATCATTCTCATTGTGGGTCAATTCAGTATAAATATTACTCATAATATTTATACCTATGTGAACATTTGATATCTCATATCCATGACTCGTGAGATATTGTCATCAGTCGACTCACATAATAATCTCTATGTAACACTATTGTCCTATTTGACAATAAAACTTGACTACATATACTTTAGGAATAACATTCTTATGTTCAGTGAGTTTTCATGATTAAGTCACACTTAGTATATCATTAAACGAACTAATTATTCTAAGAAATTTATTATGTCATATACAAATAACACAATAAATACAATGCCTAATAAGTATATATATATATATATATATATATATATTAATAAATATGTATATCGAGGTCATGATTCAAAAGTAAATACAACAAATATTGATTGACTATTAAGGCTTACTCCAAAAATCTTCAACTAGCACTAGAGTCAATAAGGTATTAACTTAACATCTATCTGCCTATTGTGTGTGTCAAACATCATTTAAGCATGATACTTTATCAGAGAATAAGGAACTATTTCGTACGTTGATACTATACACTTTTTCCTTTCAACTTTTGATATTCTATCAAAAAGAAATTGAAGTGTCAAATTAGACATATATGGATCGAAAGTGAGATCTAGTTTTCTATACTTGCAATGTTAACCCATTATCACTGTGATTGAGATCAACAAGATCTTTAATGCAAGAAACATAACTTTCTTCTCAAGAATGAGCAAAGCGGCCCAAGTCATCTATTTGACTATTATACTTGAAACGACAAATGTATAAAGACTTTTACAACTTACATAATAGTCATCTAAGCGTAACATTTATTATATACTATGATATAGATATATTCACTACTACAAAATACACCTTCGGTAACACTAATTCTACTACGGTTAGGCTTCCACCGTGATGATATGTCTTACTTAACGTGCGATAATTTCTTTTATTTACTGATGAAAATTTTGATTTGATATAATCACGGATGAAACATACGACCATGGTATATAATCACCCTTTCATGGGTTCGAATCTCAACACCCTCAAATGTTTTATTTCTTTAACATTTAGTCGCGCCTTTTTATTTTTAACATTTGATATCACCACAATTGAGTAACTCAATTGTTATGACTTGTTTTAAATATTTTAAATTGTAATATATTGATGTGTCAAATGTTTTATTTCTTTAACATTTAGTCGCACCTTTTTATTATTTATTTTTCATTTCTAAATAAATATGATACTATCACGGTTGCGTAGCTGAACCGTTGTGACATATGTTTCATTTTGTTTTAAATTTCTTAAATTGTAATACACTGGCGCTTCTTTATGAAATTTAATTTAGTAAGTAACATACCACCACAATTCGTATTTTTTACCGTGGTGGTACCATTCATTCATTTTCATTAAGCTATCTAGCTTGTCTCTTCAGTAGTCATTCTTTGCTGAGAAACGATACACCATTTCAACCATAATGTTCAGTGCTGAGAAATGAAACACCATATCAACCCTAACATTCATCATTCATCATTGTTTATCATCATCGGTTCATCGTTTTGCATTCGTTGTTCATTTTCAACCCGTAGTCATCGTCATCGTCATCGGTTCGTTTTCAACCCTAACACACCAACGCCAATACTAACATCATCGTCAAGGAGGAATACAACAACAACACTACCTGTATCAACCTAAATATTCACATTTACTTAGTCATCACTTTTACGGTACGTAAAAAAAATTTCTCATGCATCTACACTAAACTTCAGTTTCCATTGTTTTTTATGTTACTGTTGTTGATGTTGTTGTTGTTGTTTTCCTGTTTCTTGTTGAATGTGTGTCATAAAATTTGATTAATATTTTGTTGTTGTTGTTTTTGAATGTGTATGTGATAATAGATGAAAGAGTTTGTTGTTGTTGAATGTGTATCTGATAATCTTTGAAATAGTTGTTGTTGTTGTTGTTGAATATGTATGTGATAATAGATGAAAGAGTTTGTTGTTGTTGTTGTTGTTGTTGTTGTTGTTGAGGTTGTTGTTGTTTTCAAAAAAAGATGTCGTATTTTTCATCTAGTGGCGAGGAAACTATGACAAGTGATACTCAAATAAAAAAGAAAAGATCACAATGAGATGCCACAATGCTTACCAAAGTAACAAAAGTCCATAAATCTAGTATCAAATTGCCTATCGCGTTTGATTCGTATTATAGAGTAGTTGATGGTGAATACTCTTCTCCTTTTAAGAGTTATGTTGCGTTCCTTGGACGTAGCAAAGTTAGTATATTGGTAGGTGATTAGAAACAAGCGCCAGATGATATCAAAGATAGCATATAGACAGATGTTAAGGTATTAGTTTTGATTTTCATCATTTCAATATGACTTTCTGTAATTTCTAATACATTCTTATTGATTTAAATGTAGTTGACATGTGAGTTTGTAATCGGTTACCCTGAGTAACTGGTTACCATGGGTGTAACCGGTTACCTCATTTTGAGTAACTGGTTACCCTGAGACCAATTTTTGAAAAACTTTAAAAATTCATAACTTTCGTTCCGGGAGTCCGATTTGAGTGTTGTTCGAAGCGTCGGGAAGCTGGCGTGTCGAAATTTTGTACAAAAATAGTTTCAGTGGCAAAAGTTGAATAATTATGTGGTTGGTTGTATGAAACACATTATTATCATTATGTTGTGGTGTGATATGATTTTAAGTGTATTGTGGATGCTTGTCATGTTGTATGTTGTTGTTGCTGGATTGTATGGCATATTGTTGTTGTTGGCCTATAGTGGCTGATTGCAATGTTTAGATGGTCGTTGTTGTTGTTGTTGTCATGCATTTCATGGTTGCATGAGTTGTGAGATAAGTCGTGTGCCCATGTTGGGTGTGAGCGTCTCATCTGAATTCTGAATGCGGAATCGTATTGTTGTTGTTGAGGTGGTCGTGTGCCCATGTGGGGTGTGAGTGATCACAAAAGTTGTGTGCCTATGTGAGATGTGAGCGACATTATGGAAATTTCGACGGGAATTATGATCCTGAAATAGGGATCGGGTTCTGAAATAGGAACCAATGGTACCACATGCATTGCATTTGGTTGTGAGTCTCATTGCATCGCATATTGGTTGTATCTGTTGTTGCGTTGAATGTTGTAGCTGTATGTGGAATGTTGTAGTTGTATATTGGATGTTGTTGTATGTTGGTTGTTGTTGTTGTGTTTGATGGTTGTTGTGTTGGTTGTATGGAATGGGTGATGTGCAAGAAATAATCTAATGCTTGCTTTATTATCATGCTTTCCTTTTATCTACTTATGATATCTCACCCCTTCTGTTTGAATGTCGCCTTTACATGGGTATCGTGCAGATAACTCGCAGTAGAGGAGTTGAAGTAAGTAGAAGACAGAGTCTTTTATTTTCCCTTTTGTGTCGGTGTCTGCTCTGATGTGTAACACCGGGGTTAGGGAACGTTGTATTATGTTGAGTATGATATAGACATTTGGATATCTCTAAAATATTTGTTGTTTATGTTATTTTGAGAAATAATTGCACATGTTGGTTACTTCCGCTGTTTAAATAAAGTGTTGAGGTTTCAGACCCATTGAGTTATTATGGTTATTATAAATAATTTTTCTTTTAATAAATTGCAAATGTGTTACATATTTTGTTCTATGAGTAGTTTTTGTCTGAATTGTGTGACATCCTGAATATATTTGATGTAATTACTCGGATTTATATTTTTATTGCGTGGGGTATATTTGGGGTGTTACACAATATGTGAGCCAAATACACATAAGCTGCAAAATACATCCAAACCTTTCGAAACCACACGAGCCTTTTACGCAAATGCTATTTTACTCCAAAAGACTACGCAACGCATCAGCTGCCACAACCCAAACACAAGCAAGCCTTCACTAGAAGCCACAACCCCACAAAATACGCACCTGCAAATGACGCATAACAACAAATTCCAAAACAAACTTACCAATCCAAAACGCAGAAAAATATCAAAACGACAACCAATTTTGCAAATCAAATCCACACCTGCACTCCTCTATAAATAACAACTCCTTATTCACCTCCCAACTCAAGCTCCATAAAGCCACTAAAACCATGCCCGAATTCATCTTCAATTCTCCCAAACAAAAACCTTAAATCACAAACTAGCATCATTTCAACAACACATACATGAACAATAAACTTCAAACACACCAACAACAACAACCCAGAGTTAAAGAAGGATTGTACCTGAGGAATTTTTTTCTTCAAATCCTGTTGTGAGGTGATTATGAGTTTGTTCTCGTTTGTTTTCCATTGTTGTTTCTGAGTGAGAGGTTGAGAGACCTGAAAGGAAAGAGTTGTGAGTTTGAGAGGTGAAGAGGATGACCACCGCAGCCGCCGCCCTAGGGCGTGCCGACGCGGCGATGTGAACCTTTGTTTTCCAGCAATGATAGCAAGAAGGAAGAAGAAGGAGATTTCATGCTGATGCTTTTTTATTTATGTTTTTAAACCCTTTTTTGCTCAAGTGAAAGTAATGGGCCCAACCCATTTTCAAGTTACTATCTTCACACCTTTTTGTCAACATCTCATTCCCCCTCATCTAATTTATTTATGTTTTTTTATTATTTTATTTGTTTTATTTATTTTTACTATTGTATTTTTCTTCTATTTTTTTAAATATTTGTTCATAGTGGTTTACTTCAATCTCTTTTATTCAATCATTTTGTGATTATTTCCATTATTATTTCATTCCTTTTGATTTTTTTTCTTTTGATTGATGAGGTCTTAAGGATCATGGATTATTGATTTTTAAAGATGTTGAATCTTCATTATTTCAAATCTGTGGTTGAATGATCATTTGGATCATTCTCCACACTTTGGGATAGTGATAGGGGTTGCCTTTGATTAATCAATGAGAATTCTTGGTTAAGATTAAACTGTTCTCTTTTTTTTGTGGCATGACTTTAGGAGATCTACTATCATTTCTCTAGCTTATTTTAACACAAACATTGTTATTAACCAGCCTCCCATAGTATGATCTGAAGGTGGAGAAAAACACAAGGAAGGGGAGTTTGAATTGGGTTTTCACAAAATAAACTTTTCCGACCTACTACACAAATGTTACCAAGAGAATGAAGATAAAAAGACACAAGTATTTTTATCTTGGTTCAGTGTTAACAAAGTTACTCTAATCCACCCGCCAAGGTGATTTCGCCTTCAAAAAGGACTTAATCCACTAATCTTGAAAGATTACAACAAGTTCTTCTAAGTGTTTAGAAAAACACTTTAGCCCTCTCAAGTCTACAGACTAATAGTTAGTCACTTGAGGAAAAATAACTTCAAAGAAGATATAGAAAGATGTTTACAATTATGCTTATGTAAAGCAAATGAAACAGTATTCAGAACAAGGTTTTTACACAAATATGAGCAGCAACTCTTGTGTGTGAGAAATAGATTTTAGATTGTACGTGTTTATCTTCTTTTTGGTTTTAATCGTTGTGTGTTGCAAGAAGGAGTGATCTCTTCATATAGCTGGATGTTTGAACCTTGAGGGGGTACAAGTGTTACCATTCAAGCCAGTTGTTGCAACGGTAACATTGGACCCGTGAGAGACAATAGTAGCAAAGTTTCACCATATTCCATATACCAATACTGACTGAAAATCAATTTATATCAATATAGGGATGTCTACATGTACGAATACTTCCATCACATGTTTCTGTCTTGTCCATGTCTTCTAATCAACTTTAACTTGTAAGACCAGGGAATAAAAGAATGAGTGATATCAGAGTCTTCAGTATCTTTACAATCTTTAGAAGTGTTGTCCCTAGAATCTTTAGAATTTGTTCAACAGAACCTTGTATTTAGAGTCTTCAAAATAGTTTATCAAAGCTGGAAGCGAAGCTTTTTCTTAGAAGCACATATCTTTGTTTATCTTCAAATGCATTAAGCATTCATCAGAACTGCTGATGTTTCTTTAGAAACAAAACGAAGTAGATTTCTTGAGGCATCATTAGATTCTGATTTAAAATTCTTGAGAGTTATCTAGAATCAATTTTTACTAAACAATTGCATACTTTAAAAAATTCAATTGAGTATAGAATTGATACATTAAAAATATTTGTATTGTTATCATCAAAACTAGAGATTATATGCAGAACCAAAATCTTGTTCTAACAATCTCCCCCTTTTTGATGATGACAAAATCTTGTATTTTGATGGAACAATATGTACGAGTATATATGCAAAAGATGTTAAAGTTTTCGAAATTTATCAGAGTTAAGTTAGAAAACTCCCCCTGAGATATACAAGCCCCCCCTGAGTCAGAACCTGGCTGATTATTGATAATCTTAAGAGATATCAGAACCTTGTTGACTTATCAGAGCTTGAATTACTTGAAACTTTTATAGTGAATCATTAGATCTTGATCTAATTTTAGACGGTCCTGAAAGAAGATATTCATATACTTTGCATATATATATATATATATATGTGTGTGTGTGTGTGTGTGTGTGTGTGTGTGTGTGTGTGTGTGTGTGTGTGTGTGTGTTAAAATGTAAGCAATGATATTTAGAGAATTAGATATGTTATAAAAATCAAATACTAATGCTACTCCCCCTTTTTGCCATAATAAAAGAGTCATGTTAAATTCAAATAGATGCAAATTGATACAAGGGGGAAAAAAAATAACCTAGAACAAAAAGAAGGCTTTAAAAGAGAGCCTAAGTGCCTACGATTGAGAAGGAGGGGGGATTCTCTGTAGTAGTTTAGCAAGTAAGTCATGAATGTTGTTGCTAACTTCGTCTTGGTTCTGAAGTCTGGTTCTGACCAATTTTGTTCATGCTGCATCTCTTCCAGAGTTTTTATCATTAGAGTGAACAATGTAGGGTCAGAGCTTTCTGCTGATTCTTTACCTGCAGCAGCCTTTCAAGCGGCGGATTCCTCTGCAGCAGCTTCTTCAGCTTTTTGTTTCTTAGCTTCTTCTATTACAACTGTTTTAGCAGCCTCTCTTTCTGCAGCTTTCTGAGCTTCCAATCTGATTTTCGCTTCCTTAACAAACTTATCTTTTTCTTGAACACAGAGATTTCTGAGGTTGTTAAACTCAACATCTATCCCTTCATTAAAATTATTCCAGCAAGTATCCATATATGAAGGATCATTGCTAGATTCAAACTCCTAATAGAGCTTTTGAACTATAGTTTCTGCATTAGCCTTGAAACTGGATATTATTTCGTCAAGGGTAAGGTTAGGAGGTTGAAAAACAGAGGTGTTATGATTGGAGTTGGTTTTTTCACCAGAAAATAATTTGTCATTAGAGATGTTATTGGATTCCGAAGGAACATTTGTCATGGTTTGATCATTATTCTGACCAGGTGTGTGTGAATCAGAAGGTTCAGAGGTGAAAGATTTGAATGCTGAAGTAACGTTTATTATGGATATGGAAATGGGTATGGGTTCCAAGGTAGGAATTGGTTCAGACGTGGTAGTTTCAAAGAGTGGTTGAGTAATGTTAGTTGGAAAGGTTTTCGGAGGGACAACGTTTGCTGCAGATGAGAATGCAAAAGAGAAAAGTGATGTCGTTATAGCTGTTGTGGAAGTGATTGAAGGGGCAGGGTTCCGGATTTGTTAATGGAATTATTTCTGAATTTATGGTAGTGTTGATAGGGGCTTCAGATGTTGTAGTTGTGTCGGAAATAGGTTCAGGATTAATGGTTATGGTTTGAGAAGTGGATTTGGAAATGGTGAAAGGTAATTTGGATTTTATAGTGGGGGCTGAAATAGTGGATGGTGATGGTGGGATAGATGAAGTTGTGACTGTGGTTGAAATAAGTGGAGGAGATGAGGGAATCAATGAAGCAATTGTTCTAGTATCAAAACCCAAAAAAGCAAAATGAGATCCAAAGAACTTACTAGAGGGAGTAGGATATGATCCCGGTGCAGAAGACTTTTTAAGATTTACAGAATCTCCTAGATCAATTTTCTTGATCTTCTTTTTCTTCTTCTCAGACTTCTTCGGAGATGATTCACGTGGTCTTTTCATCAGATCAGGAGGAGCTTCATAAAGATCATTATAGGTCAATCCAGATATATCAAGACCATCAGCTTCAAGCATTTTGAGATACTCTTCAATAACTTCTAGTGAATCAAACTTTTTGAAAAGAGGAAAGTCTTTAACAACCAGTCTGCTATCCTTGATACTTTCCCAATCTGTAGCAATAGTTGGTTTAACCAAAACTTTTTCAATGATAGCCATACTCTTGAGATTTCTTCTGTTCAGAGGTTTTCTAATTTCTATTATAATATCATTCACCAATTTTAGATTTAGCAAATGATCTACAAGATCATTTTTGATAATAATGTTTGAGATGAGTCTGCCTAGAGGAATGTAGGTTTTAGGTTTCGCAGTGTTTTCGGTTTCCTTGATAGCATCTCTGAGGTATTTGAACAAAATAGAAGGAAAATGCATCGTTTCCCCTTTCATCAGAAAGTACAGTATAAACTTCTGATCAGCATTGACATAATCAGACGGACTAGATGCCGGTCTGTGATGAATACATCCCAGCATGATTTTTAGCCAAACCCGGGTATTTTTGTGAAGTTCCTGATTTTTGGATTTACTCTCAGAGGTTTAAGTAAAGATTGCAGGGTTAATTTGTTGAAGAAGAAACTTTGACCTAGGGCTCATGTTATAGACCTTTCTTCCTCTTGTGTGTTCCATTCACAACAATTTAGCAATTGGTTTCTCAATGATAACACACTTATAACCATGAACATGAGATACAATGTATCTGTCATCAACATCAGCATATCTCTATAATTCTTTTATCAAATTTGGGAAGATTGAAGCGTAAAGATGAACAAAGTAGGTTTGCCATCCTTTCTTGCGGAGATTCTCAGTCAAATCCAAACCATTTTCCTTTAGGTTATCAAAATACACCAAAAGTTCACAGAGAACTTACAGTTCCTCAAGTGGTGTTTCCAAATGGATTTACGCAGGTCGAACAAGGATATGTTGGACGACAACCAGTTGAAACATAGCCAGAGGTTGCTATAAAGTCATGGATTCTGGTTGCATGGTGTCGGTAGTCATTGGTTGAGAAGATTCAGTTTGTTGCATTTGTTGCGAAAAATCGTAGACAGCTAGTTGTGAGCATCCATGGATGAACGTAAGTAGCAGAGAAGAAGGGTTTTAGAGTTAAAGAGGATGAAGTGTGAGTAAAGAGTAGCGTAGTGTGTGAAAGTGAGAAGAGTGAATACATATATATATATATATATATATATATATATATATATATATATATATATATATATATATATATATATATATAAAGAAAATGATTACAACATCTTGAAAGACAGACAAAAGGGAGAGTAATAAAGAGAAATTATGATTTTTAACCTAATCTCAAGACATCTCATCGTTCGAGGTGATACTTTAATCGCTAACGTATAATTTGAAATAGACTGGTGTCTAAAACAAATCATAGCCACACATTTGAAAATGCTCGGTTTAGATGCTCTCAGAGTCAAGAAAATAAAGGGGTTTTTTAACTTGAGATAATTCTGGCCAAAACACTTTCTAACTTCGAGAAAATATAGTTGATCCAGAAGGATAGAAAAAGAAAATATTTGCACAAGTCAGAATCACAATTTTAGATAGAGTTGAACACATTAGAAAGGAAAATTCATTTTGGACAGAGTTTCATTTTTAAATTTTTTGAGAATGAACAGAAACTTATCTTCAGCTAAGTGTTTTGTGAAGATATCAGCCCACTGGTGGTCTGTATCTATGAATTCTAAAACAATAACCCCTTTCTGAACATAGTCTCTAATAAAATGATGTTTGATTTCTATGTGTTTGGCTCTAGAGTGTAAAATAGGATTCTTACTTAGGCAAATAGCAATCATGTTATCAAAGAAGATAGGAATGTTACTCTCATGTATCTAAAAATCTTAAAGTTAATTTTTCATCCTGAGCATCTGAGTGATGCAAAGTGATGCTGAGATGTATTCTGCTTCATCCGTTGACAGCGCAATAGTCGATTACCTTTTCCTAGCCCATGAGACAAGATTGTTACCCAGAAACTGACAATTTCCAGAGGTGCTTTTGCGTTCAAATTTATCTCCAACGTAATTTACATCACAGAAACCTAATAGCTTATATTCTGATGTTTTCTTATACATTAATCTAAGGTTAGATGTTCCCTTCAGATACCTTAGGATTCTCTTAACAATAGTTAACTGAGTTTTCATTGGATCTGATTGAAATCGAACACAAAGACATACACTAAATAAGATATCTAGGCGTGAAGCAGTCAGATAGAGAAGAGAGCCTATCATACCATGATAGAGCTTCTGACAAACCTTTTTACTTACCTCGTCTTTCTCCAGAATGCTTTTAGGATGCATGGGAGTCTTTGCTGGTTTACTATCTGGCATGTAAAATTTTTTCAGGAGTTCTTTTGTCTACTTGCTTTGATGAATGTATGTAACATCAGGAGTCTGATTTATTTGAATCCCCATAAAATAGTTTAACTCTTGTATTATACTCATTTCAAACTCTGCTTGCATTAGCTTAGAAAACTCTTGACACACAAATGGATTAGCAGAACCAAAAATTATATCATCTACATAAATTTGATATATCATCAAATCGTTTCCAAAATTCTTACAGAAAAGAGTAGTGTCCACCTGTCCTCTGGTAAAATTATTTTTCTAAAAGAAAAGAACTTAGTCTTTCATACCAAGCTCTGAGAGCTTGTTTCAGACCATACGAAGATTTTTAAAGTTTAAAAACATGTTCTGGAAACTTGACATTTTTAAATCCTGGAGGTTGGTGAACAAATACTTCTTCGGAAATGTATCCATTCAGAAACGCACTTTTGACATCCATTTGATATAAAATAATACCATGATTAATAAAAAAAGAAATTAAAAGACAGATTGATTCTAACCTGGCGACTAGAGCAAAGGTTTAATTATAGTCAATACCTTTTTGTTGACTGTAGCCTTGTGCAACCAGTCGTGCTTTGTTTCTGACGACTTCTCCTTTCTTGTTTAGTTTGTTTCTGAAAACCCACTTGGTTCCAATAACATGAGTTCCTTTTGGCTTGGCTAACAGATCCCATAATTCATTTCTGGAGAATTGATTCAGCTCTTCTTGCATTGCTAGAATCCACTCATTGTCCTGAAGTGCTTCATCACAAGAAGTTGGTTCTATCAGAGATACCAATCCCATAAGCATTTCCTCAGTCTGTTTGAAGGTGGATCTTGTTCTGACAAGTTAAGCTTTATCTCCTAGAATCAAGTCTTCAGAGACAATTTGTCTATTCCTTTGCCTTTTCTGAGTTAGAGGACATTCAGATGCTTTTGAAGTATTTATATTAGCATTCTTTGAATCTTTATCCTCAAAGTCTTTTACCTTATCTCCTGAGCCTGCAAGTGTTATTTCTAAATATGCAACATTTTCAATTAGCTTTGACTTTTCTAAGTCAAGCTTATCGTCAAAACGAACATGAATTGACTCTCCCTCAATACGTGTTTCTGTATTGAATACTCTGTAGCCGTTAGAGCGTTCAGAATATCCCAACATAATACATTTTTGTGCCTTAGAGTCAAACTTGTTCAGATTCTCTTTAGTGTTCAGAATAAAACATAAACATCCAAAAGGATGGAAATAAGAAATTTTGGGTTTTCTTCCCTTACACAATTCATAAGGAGTCTTCTCCATAATAGGTCTAATAGAGATTCAATTCTGAATGTAACACCCTGTATTCACAACTTCTGCCCAAAAGTGCTTAGCCACATTTGTTTCATTGATCATGGTTCTGGCCATTTCTTGCAATGTCCTATTCTTCCTCTCTACAACTCCATTATGTTGAAGAGTTCTTGGGCCGGAGAAATCATGGGATATGCCATTATATTCAAATCATTCTTCAAACTGCGGACTCTCAAACTAACCACCATGATCACTTCTGACTCTAATAATCTTAGAATCAAACTCATTATGCACTTTAGAACAAAAACTAGCAAACACAGAATATGACTCATTCTTGTGCCTTAGGAATTTTACCCATGTCCATCGACTGTAACCATCCATAATAACAAGTTCATACTTCTTACCATTGAATGACGCTATTTTTACAGGACCAAATCAGTCAATGTGTAGAAGCTCCAAAGGTCTAGAGGTTGAAACAACTTTTTTAGATTTAAAAGATGTTTTGGAAAACTTTCCTTTTTGACATGCTTCACAAAGAGCATCTAAAGTAAACTTCAGCTTAGGCAGGCCTTTGACTAACTCAAGTTTATTTAGCTGAGAAATTCTCCTCATACTAATATGACCCAAGCGTCTATGCCACACCCATTGCTCTTCTTTAGCAGACATTAAGCATTTAACATCTTGGTTTTTAAGATCAAAAAGCTTAATCTTGTAAATTTTGTTTTTCCTCTTTCCAGTGAAGAGAACCGTGTCATCTCTCTGACTTACAACTTTGCATGTTTGTTGATTAAATATAATATTATAACCATTATCACTTAATA
Organism: Lathyrus tuberosus; assembly: GCA_022829125.1. NCBI lineage: Eukaryota > Viridiplantae > Streptophyta > Magnoliopsida > Fabales > Fabaceae > Lathyrus > Lathyrus tuberosus. Next base: position 3,682,645 of record JALAZF010000193.1, read on the forward strand.
ATTTATGCATAATACCTTCAACAAAAAGTACATTAGATATAGAAGGAAGAGATCTGTTACCAACTATTCCAGATCCTTTGATTCTTCCCTTCTAGTTTCCTCCGAAACCAACGAATCCAACATCTTTAAGTTCCAGGATTTGGAACATATGCCTTCTATGTGTCGTGAGCATCCAAAGTCCAGGTACCATGAATGATGTCTTAACTCTGCTGCATAGGATATTTGCAACATAAATTATCTTATCTTTTGGTTACCCATAATCTTTTGGGTCCTCTTTGATTAGCTTTCCTGGAGTTTCTAATTACTCTGGGTTTTCATGCAGTATTAAATCTTTGTGCCTGTGCATGTGTGTAATGATAAGAAAAAAGGAGATTTTGGTTTTTCTTCTTTGAGAAGGATTTGTTCATTATTTTCAGAATCATAACCAATTCCTCTCTTCCCCTTGTTACTGACACCATATATCATTGAATCCATTCTGCTTCTATCTATGCTATCATTAAAAAATTTATGAAATGCCTTATCATATTTGCATAAGATGGTTTCCAAAGATGGAGAAGTTTTAGAAAGAGTTTCTTCAAGTTTTAAACATTTTGTGTTCAGAAAAATATTTTCTTTTTCCAAAACAAGATTATCATCTTTTTGTTTAAAACTTTCTTTCTCAAACTTAACACATTCTTCAACTATAGATTCATGATCCTTTTTCAGATTCTTGAATTTTTGTTGAAGCTTTTAATATATATTCAGCATTTCAGATAAACAAGATTCTAAATCAATACGAGAGAATTCAGAAAATACCTCTTCTGAGTGCTACGTTGACATGCTCTTCTTCAGAATCAGGTTCTGACATTTCAAGGTCAGAATCATCCCATGTTTCCACAAGAGCTTTCTTCTTGCCTTTGAAAGCATCCTTCTTGAAACTTTCTTTTCTAGAGCTTTCTTTCTTTAGCTTTGGACACACATTTCTATAGTCTCCTGGCTCATTGCATTCATAACATGTTATCTCTCTGCTTGCTTTTCTTCTTGAAGATGAATCTGGACGATCACCTCTGTTTCTGGATCTTCTAAAGTTGCTTTGTCTTTTCTTCCATAGTTGTTTGACTCTCCTAGAGAGAAGGGACAGTTCATCTTCATCATCATAACCTTATTCGTCAGAATCTTTTATTTCTTCTTCCTCCGCTTGGAAGACATTAGTCTTCTTTGACTTTTTTGTTTCTGATCTAGACCTTATAGCGATAGATTTACCCTTTTTCTGAGGCTCATCTTCCTCTAATTCTATTTCATGACTTCTTAGCGAGCTGGCCAACTATTACATGCTTATACAATTCAGATCCTTGGACAGTTTAAGAGCTGTAACCATTGGTCTCCATTTCTTTGGAAGACTTCTTACTATCTTTTTGACATGATCAGCCGTAGAGTAACCTTTATCCAAAACCTTAAGTCCTGCAACTAGGGTTTGAAATCTTGAGAACATGATCTCAATGGTTTCATCATCTTCCATCTTGAAGGCCTCATATTTCTGGACCAATGCTAGAGCTTTTGTTTCCTTGACTTGAGTATTACCTTCGCGTGTAATTCTCAAGGAATAAAAAATATCCTTCACTATATCTCTTTGGTAATTTTTTCATATTCGTTGTAAGATATAGCATTCAAAAAGATGGTTCTGACTTTGTATTGATTTTTAAACTCACGCTTTTGATCATCGTTCATCATGTATCTGAGAATGGGAATACCAATCGCAGTTACAGGTATTTCATAACCATTTATAACAATATCCCAGAGATCTACATCATAGCCTAGAAAGAAACTTTCTATTCTATCTTTCCAATAGTAAAACTTTTCTCCATCAAAAACAGGAGGTTTGGCATTGTAAATATCTCTCTCATTTGTGTTAGCATCATCCATAATGTTTTTCTCACACTAGATCTCTCTACACGGTTAAGTGTTTGATATACAAATCAATAACAGAGCCGGAGGTCTGATACCAACTGAAGGTGGAGAAAAACACAAGAAATGAGGGTTTGAATTGAGTTTTCACAAAATAAACTTTTTCGACCAACTACACAGAAGTTACCAAGAGAATGAAGATAAAAAGACACAAGTATTTTTATCCTGGTTCACTGTTAACAAAGTTACTCCAGTCCACCCGTCAAGGTGATTTCGCCTTAAAAAAAGACTTCATCCACTAATCTTGAAAGATTACAACAAGTTCGTCTAAGTGTTTATAAAAACACTTTAGCCCTCTCAACTCTACAAACTAACACTTAGTCACTTGAGGAAAAATAACTTCAAAGAAGATATAGAAATATGTTTACAACAATGCTTCTGTAAAGCAAATGAAACAATATTAAGAATAAGGTTTTTACACAAATATGAGCAGCAACTCTTGTGTATGAGAAATAGATTTTAGATTGTCCGTGTTTCTCTTCTTTTTGGCGTTAATCGTTGTGTGTTGCAAGAAGGAGTGATCTCTTTATATAGTTGGATGTTTAAAACTTGAGGGGTACAAGCGTAACTATTCAAGCTAGCTGTTGCAACGGTAACATTGGACCCGTGAGATATAATAGTAGCAAAGTTTCACCATATTCCATATAGCAGTACTGATTGAAAATCAGTTTATATCAATATAGGGATGTCTACATGTACAGATACTTCCATCACGCGTTTATGTCTTGTCCATGTCTTCTGATCAACTTTATCTTGTAAGGCCAAAGAATAAAAGAATGAGTGATATCAGAGTCTTCAGCATCTTTAAAATCTTTAGAAGTGATGTCTCCAGAATCTTTAGAATACGTTCAACAGAACCTTGTATTCAAATTCTTCCGAACATTTTATCAGAGCTGGAAGCGAAGCTTTTTCTTAGAAACACATATCTTTCTTTATCTTCATATGCATTCACCATTCATCAGAATTGCTGATGTTTCTTTAGAAACAAAACGAAATAGATTTCTTGAGGCAGCAAGAGATTCTGAATTAAAATTCTTGAGAGTTATCCTGAATCAATTTTCATTAAACAACTGCATACTTTAAGAAATTCATTTGAGTACAAAATTGTAACATTAAAAATATTTGTATTGTTATCATCAAAACTAGAGATTATATGCAGAACCAAAATCTTGTTCTAACATGATTTTCCTTATAAATTGTGCTACGATTGCTTAACATAGCGCTAAATTGGTCCTGATTCGAGAAAGCGATCATCCGATCAATAACCATTAACAACTAACATCTAACTTTTACATTTCCTCTCTTTATTATCTTGTTATTTACTTTCCGCCATTTACTTTCTTGATCTTTACTTTATTGCTCATTTATCATTCATGCCTTTATCATTATGTCATCCTCATCTTTTTTATCTTTGTTTTCTTATCTTGTTAAAAAAAATACAAAAACATGATAAAATGATAAAAACCCTAAAAAAACATTTAAGCTTGGACTATGGTTACTATCCCTGGCATCATGGAGTTTAGACCTTGTACTTAAACCCTATCAAAGGAGTTATGGATTGGACTTCTTTATTTTTCTTAGGACACATTGCACAACATTCATAGCTTACTCTTGGGCTTTCTTACAATGAGACTTACTCGATTAATTACTTCTAATTAGTTGTTTAAAAGACTAGCCCACTTTGCTAGTACACTCGTAGTGTATTGTTTGGGTTGTGTGTTTATTGTTTATTCTTATCCCCATTCGAAAAATGTACCCTCATCCCCATAAAGTGTAAAATAATTTTATCGCTTTCCTTTATTTTGCTTATGTCTTGTCATTGCGTCACCTAAACCATTTTCAAAATAATTCTCGATTAAATGTCGAGTCATTTTACACCTTTGTAAGTCGATCGCCACGTGCATCGCCATCAACCTTAACCTAGCGCAATTAGGTCCTCCCATCCAATCATTTTCAAACCTTACCACGTTTCGCACGCAAATTCAAACATCGATCAACATCGAGTATTTTCTTCAAATCAAATTAAATCAATTAATCACACTTAGACATTATTTCATTAAAGGTGAAAAGGGAGATGGTCTGGAGCCTTCGATTCCTCTCCTCAACTGTTTGGGTACGAGGAGCCTTCCTCACTATTCGAACAATTGTCATCTCTAAAAAAACTTCTAATCCGATTCTCTTCAAACAATTTTCAGAATAAACTGAATCAAACTTATTTTTCTAAACAATTAGATGAAAAAGAGAGAGTCTATATCCTTCTATTCTCTCTCCTGAATACTTAGATACAAGGAGCCTTCCTTGGCTATTTGAGTACTCGTCATCCGTTCAAAACACTCTAATCATATTGAACCCTTTCATAATTATGGATGAAAAATGAGATAGTCTCGAGCCTTCTATTCTTCTTCTCGATTGTTTGGATATGAGGAACATACCACTCGATAAAACATACCAACAACTCGTAGTCCCACGAACTACAGACGCTATGATTCTTCATTTTTTCAAATGAAGATACGTAGACACAAGGGTCCCAATCCTTGGCGAGCACCCTAATAAAAAAACCACCAATTTCCCCTTAGCAAACGAAACCCTTTTCTCTTTCGCATTATTTGCTTAGAAGAAAACAAATAACATTAGCTAACATTCCATCAGAAATTGGACTAAAAGGTTCCCGTTAAGTACAACGAACTTGAGGGGTGCTAATATCTTCCCCTTGCGTAATCGACTCCCGAACCCAGAATTTAATTGCGATGACCATTTTCTTATCTTAAAGGTTTTATTGATATTTTCCTATTCCTCCTTGGAATAAATAAAGTTCGGTGGCGACTCTGTTCGAACAAATATTTCCCAATCCATCATGAAGGATCATACTTTTCGAGGTACGACACTTACCAAATAATTTTTGTCTCTCGAAATTATCAGACGCACGAATTATGCCAAAGTATCTATTTGCATTTTATATTGCTAAAAAGAATTTTTTTTGCTAGGACCAAATTCTTCTTCATATCCGAGCCGCTAAAACTAGGCATATAAATCCTCTTTCATCCTCATTTCTTCGAGAGATGGAGGAGGTAGCCCGAAGTGGTAAAAAGAAATAGGCCGGTAAAAATGAACCTAGACCAATGCTTTCGAAAACTCCATCTGCAAGAGAGGGCACTTCCCGCCATGGCTAGAGAGTAACATAAGGCTATATGAGATTTGGAAATAACAGGTTACACAAACATGAAACTCTCCATAAAATGACCCAAATCCAAAGTAAAATATCTAAACCAAGGTACTTGAGGACGAAGAGTGACCAATAGTTGATTCCGAGCATCATCTAACGAAGTAAGAGCTACAGAAAAAAATTCAATGAATAGACTTAGGGAAGGTTTCCAGGACCTATACTCGACACAAAGTTGGAACACCTTTATAAAACTTCAAGCTCCAGGATGAAACTGCGAGGGGGAAACTTTTAAATTGTCCATCACGGCTACCTCAAAATTAGAGAAAGGCATGCATATCCCCAACTTGGTGAAAAGACACTTATATAGAGGAACCGAACAACTATCAAAAGAGTTGCACACCCTCTCATCCGGACCTATTGGTAAAATCGTCCAATTCGGGAGATTGCCAACTATGATGTTGGTTTCAGTCACAACATCGACGATTTTCAAGATAGAGGTAGTCCCAACTATCTCGGCGGCCACCCATTGGTATTTGTTATCATTGGTCGACTTCATTAATTTAAGGCCCTTGCGAGCCAATACATAAGCTCTATGATAATCGTTAGGATTGACCCAAGACACGACATCAGGTCTCCCTTAACACTCTATAAGGCGAGCAATTTCAACATCACTAGGGTCGTGATCAATTACTCCTCGAGATGTTTAAACAAAGCGGCCAGCATGTTCCTTTATTTAATGAGCATCCTCTATTTTTGCCTCGGTCAAGATATAAGAATGCATAGGTCTTTCAGCAAGGTTTTCACCCTTGTTGGACTTCGCCAAGAATAAAGTCTCTGAAGGGTCCCTAGAAAGAACTTCGTTTGAAAGAGATTCTCCAGAGGACCCTTCCATATTTAAATCATCACTAAAAAATATGACTTCTGATTCAAAACCCCCCACTAACAGAGGGGAAGAAATGTGATTCAGACCTCATTCCCATTTTTGAAGACGAAGAAACACTACCCTCCGAGTCACTCTCGACGATAATAGGGTTACTAGTCATCGTAATAAAGATGCGATAAATACTTGAATAAAAATTGAGGTGAAGAGAAGGTACCATGAAATATTAGAAAGAAAGCGCTAAAGCAAGTAAGGGGGTTGGAAAGTTGAAGCTTAAATGCTTTAAAATTATGAATGTGCAACGACAATTACTCTAGAAGAGAAGTGCTCTTAAATAAGAGGGAAGAACTCAAAGAAACAAGGGAAACTCAGTCTACAAGATGGATAAAAATTTTCTTCACGACCTCTCTCCATCTTTATATAAAGAAAGGCAATCGAACGGATCAGATCGAAAGCAGAAAACAAGAGTAAATCAACGGTCAGAATTCATCTGGAGAAGACAACCATACTCAAGTGTACTCGAGTACACGAAAGCTATGTCACATCACCCTATACCTTTTTAGGTCACACGTCAAAGAAAAACTGTGGAGCGTTTCAATAATGGGATTGCATTTAATGCTTGCATCCCCATCACGCTTTGGAAAAACCAAAGTGGCGCATACCAACCGACACATGGACAAACATCCTTAAAGGCCGACCTCGACTACTGAAAGACTCCCTTGGCATTGAACATACCCTACAAGTCTTTGGGGAAACTGTTACGTGCCGACCAAAGACCCGAGACCGATTGTTCTATGTCGGCCAAAGACTTGGGACTGACTGCTCTGCGCCAACAAAATGTCCAATAACTCGAGGCCTATTATCAAACTTGCCCCGTTAGGCCCAAGGTATAAATACATCCATAAAGGATTTTCAGATACACAATCTCTAATCTCCATTTTCACTGCACTATCTTGAACTTAAAATGACTTGAACGTTGGAGTGCTAAACATGCATGTATCCCCTAGGTCCATCGAATCGGAATTAACAAACACTAGTTAACGATATTGCACCAAGGGCGATGTCTCGGGTTCATAAAGCACCTTGATTGCAAAATTCGATTCACGGTGTCACATCGATATAATGCATCAAAAGCTTTACTTCGCTTCTCCGTAGTTTGCGCAATCCTCACCGTTTCTAGTTACACAATGAAATATATATATATATATCCAACAACTCAATAAGTAAGAGTTACAAAGATTATAGTTAAAAACATTGGTCTCACATGTTATAAAAATGACACATAAAGAGAATGCATGGAAATACTTATCACTTTTATCTAGTTTGTGAATCACCTGAAAGTTACTATCTGTATTTGTACTTTCCTTGACTCTTTCAAAATGTCCCTTAAATAGGAGTAAAGCTTTCTAGTATACACTTTCTCTCTAAATGAAAAAACAAAAACATTATAACCACGTGTTTGCTAGAGTGAGATGGTCCCCCTTCTCTCTAGGAAGCTTAACGTGTTTCTTTTCCCCTGTTTGTGTCACAAATAAGGGTTTCTCTTTCCCTTTAGGGTTTTCAATTCCCTTTCTTGTTAAAGGTTTTTTCGGCGCCTCGCCTCTCTTCCAGCTTTTCCTGGTTTTGATTAGTTTTCCACCTTGTATCATGGAGAAATGGAGATCTATAACACTGTCCAAGGAGGAAGAAGAAGGAGTAGTAGCTGCGGAAAATGAGATTCAAGAAGACGATTTCTTTCAGAGAACTCTTGCGGGCAAAGTGTGGACGGAGAGTGGCTTCAACTCGAGAGCATTCAAATCCACGATGCAGAATGCTTGGAGGTTGAAGAATCCGGTGGAAATCCAAGATCTGAGCAAGAACCTGTTCATTTTCAAATTTTAGACGAAAAGAGATTTAGAGTTTGTACTGAAGAGTGGTCCATGGAGTTTTAATAGAGCTTTGCTGGTTCTTAATCGAATTTCTGGTGAGGAATAACCCTCTGACATGAACATGCATTTCGCCTATTTCTGGGTCAGAATTTATGAGCTACCGCTGAAGTTGAGAACCGAAGGTATGGCGAGGAAAATAGGAAATATCGTTGGCGAATTTGAGGAGATGGACACAAAGGAGATTCATCGCAATGGAAGATTTCTACGCATTAGGGTGAGTATTAACCTGAAAGACCCCTTGAAGAGAGGAACACTGGTGAAATTCAAAGAAAAAAATTTACGGGTTCATTTCAAATACGAGAGGCTCCTGACATTCTGTTTTGTGTGTGGCAAGATAGGGCATCAAATTAAGGATTGCGAGTCGATAGAGGAGGTGGGAGAGGGTGGCTATGACGATATTAAAGAAAATGATCTGTCCTTTGGTCAGTGGCTGAGAGCTTCCCCTTTGCCAAAACTGGGTGAAGATTCAAATAAAAGAGATTCTGGGTCGAGTACGTGCAGCAAGGAGTTGTTCAACATTTCCTCCAGTCATAGTCGTTGTGAGCCAAGTGATAAGAAGAGAGCGGGGGAGGCGGAAGTCCAACAACAACCAGGGGTGAAAGGTAAAAATGACGTGAATCCTGTGCTGGAAAATGCTCAGAAAAATAAATAAGCTGAAATTGAGACGGCGGCTGAATCACTTGGTGCTGTGGTAATCTCGCCAGAAAATCAAGCAGTGGTGAATACGGGTGAGGTGACAACAATACCAAAGAGGAAATGGTCCAGGCGGACAAGCTCAAAAATTGGTGGATCGTCCCTTGGGAAAAACCCTAAGGCGACGAAGGCAAAACGACAATTGGTGGATGTGATGATTACTGAGGGATATGTGGAAGAATGCATTGGTGGAGACAAGAAGAGGAAACAAGATGAAGGAGGATTGACGATTCAGGAAAGTTTACCAGAGGTGGTGTTGGTTAACCAACATCGCCTAGAACAATGAAAACCTTATCTTGGAACTGCAGGGGCTTGGGGAGCCGTCGTGCAGTTCGAGGCCTTGCGAGGCTTCTTCGTCTAGAGAACCCCCAGCTAGTCTTTCTGATGGAGACTAGATTAAAGTCAGAAGAATTTTCAGAAGTGTTCAAGAAGTTCAGGTTCAAAGATTCGGTGGTGGTGGACTGTAGAGGTTCTGGCAAAGAGAGGGCTGGTGGCTTATGTTTAATGTGGACTGAATTAGTGGATATTTATATTAGCTCCAAATCTCCTAATCACATTGCTGGTGCTTGTCAACTGGTTGATGAGGATGCGGCCTGGGATTTCAGTGGTGTCTATGGTTACCCGGATGACAATAGGAAGAGGGAGACTTGGGAGTTGGTTAAGTCTTTGGTATCTAATGGGGGAGAAAAGATGATCTTGTTTGGTGACTTTAATGATGTTTCGTGCGATGCGGATAAGAGAGATGGGTTGAGTAGGTCTTTATCTCAGTTGAATTGGAGTAGGAATACGATAAATTTGTTGAATTTGGAGGAGCTCAAGTTTGAAGGTTACCATTTTACTTGGTCGAATGGCAGGAAATGAGAGGCTAACATTCAATGTCGTCTCGATTCGGCTCTGATCATGCTGCTATTATGATTAGGATTCAAAAGGAGGTTGAGGAAACTAAAAAACCTCGTTTGTTCAGGTTTGAAGAAGTCTGGGCTAAGGATAGTAGATGCGAAGAGCTGGTGAAGCGGCTGTGGGAAGGTAATCAGGGCTCGGTGATCCAGAAAGCTAAGAGCATCCAAGATCTTCAGTATGTTTTCAAAGAGTATCGCACGAGCAGCATTGCAAAAGAACTAAAAAGGTTGGATGAGTTGCTCAAGGAAGACAGGCGTTGGTCTAGTGATCCTGAAGAGATGAAGTGTTATAAAGCTCTTGAAAATCAAAAGAACAAACTTTTAAGGGCGGAGGAAACTATGTGGCGGCAGCGAAGCAGAGCTATTTGGCTTAAAGATGAGGATAGAAATACCAGGTTCTTCCATGGTAAGGCCGATCAACGTCGCAGAACCAACACAATAAAAAGACTTAAGGATTTTAGTGATGTCTGGAAGTATGGTTGGGATAATTGTGAAAGGATTTTGGTGAGCTATTTTTCTGACATTTTCTCTTCCTCCAATCCCTCCAACATGTCTCAAGTTTGTAGCCAGGTTAAGGACAGGCTTGATGCATCCCAAGTTCTAATGCTAAATGAGCCTTTTACTGTAGGTGAGGTTGTTAATGCTGTTTGGCAAATGAACCCGTCTAAAGCCCCTGGGCCGGATGGATTACCAGCTTTATTTTATCAGAAGTTCTGGAACTTGGTGGGTGATGATATTACTAGGCTGTCCTTAGACATCCTTAACAACAACAGGAGTCCAGCTGATATTAATTCCACTTTCATTACCTTGATTCCGAAGTAGAAGAATCCGGCCAGCCCAGCTAACTTTCGTCCTATTAGTATCTGCAATGTCACGATGAAGATTGTTTCTAAAACAATTGCCAACAGGTTTAAGGAGGTGCTCCCGAAGGTGGTGAGTGAGGAGCAAAGTGCTTTTGTCAAGGGTCGGTCAATTACGGATAATGCTTTAATTGCTATGGAGTGCTTCCATTGGATGAAAAACAAGAAGAAAGGAAAGAAAGGGATCATGGCTCTAAATTTGGACATGGCTAAGGCGTATGATAGAATGGAATGGGATTTTGTGTTGGAGACTCTCAAGGCGATGAACTTTCCAATTCAACTGGTTGGGCTGATCAAGAACTGTATCTCTTCTGTCTCTTACAAGATCATAATCAATGGCCAGCCAAGTAGGAGAATTTCTCCTACCAGGGGTCTCCGTCAAGGAGATCCTCTCTCACCCTATTTGTTTGTTCTTTGTGCAGATGTTCTGTCTGGAATGTTGAAGACGGCGGCGGAGTCGAAGAAGATTCATGGCATAAAGGTGGCAAGAAAGGCTCCCACTATTTCGCACCTTTTCTTCGCAGACGATAGCTTATTGTTTGCTCGTGCGAATGAGTTTGAAGCTGCTAAGATTGTTTCTATTATTGGCAGGTATCAAAAGGCCTCGGGACAACTGGTGAATATTGATAAATCAGAAATCTCGTTTAGTAGGAACTTGGAGGAGGATTGCAAGGATCGGATTCGTCGTAAGTTGGGGTTCAAAGGTGTCGAATCTCATGTGAAGTATTTAGGTTTGCCGGTGGTTTTCGGAAGATCGAAGAAAGAGGTGTTTCAGTTGGTGATTGATCGTGTTTGGAAAAAGGTTAAAGGCTGGAAAGAAGGTTTTTTGTCTAAGGCTGGGAAAGAAGTTTTGATTAAGGCGGTCGCGCAAGCTATTCCTACCTATATAATGAGTTGTTACAGACTGCCGGAGCAGTGTTGCAAGGAGATTGAGAGGATTTTGGCTAGATTATGGTGGGGGGCGAAAGGGATGGATAAGAAAATTCATTGGTTGAGCTGGGAAAAGATTTCTCAGAGAAAAGGGAAAAGGGGTTTGGGGTTCCGTAACATTCAAGATTTTAATCTCAGTCTTCTTGGAAAATAATTGTGGCATCTGTTACAGGGTGATGAGTCCTTGTTTGAGTGTTTTTTCAAGAGCAGGTATTATCCCCGTTGCACGGTGCTGGAGGCTGTTGTTGGTGTTATGCCTAGCTACGGATGGCGTAGTATGTTGGGAGCGAAAGAAGTGATTTTGGGTGGGAGTTATTGGAGAATTGGCAATGGTGAGTCCGTGAGAATTCTTGAGGACAATTGGATCCCCTCATGTCCTGGTTTTCGTCCGAAGGTGGGGCCGTTGGGTCTTCAAGGGAAGTCTAAAGTTTCTGACCTTATTATTGCTGAGGCTAGTTGCTGGGATTTGCGCGCTCTGAATGAGGCTTTTACGGTTGATGTGGCAGCTCAAATTGCTAGTATCCCTATTTCAGTTAGGCTTCCTCCTGATAAGTTGTTATGGAAGCTTGAGAAGAGTGGGGAGTTTTCTGTTAAATCAGCCTACCATTGGTTAGACGATAATAGAAGAGCAAAGCTGGCAGATTCTTCTAGGGGCGGAGGAACGGTTAATTGGAAAGAGTTTTGGAAGGTGGACGTTAATCCCCGAATCAAGAATTTTATGTGGCATCTTGTTAAGGACATCCTGCCTACTAAATCCAATCTGCGGAAGAAAGGTACGGTTATTGATGATTGTTGTCCTTTTTGCAATTATTGCTCTGAAAACTCTACTCATCTTTTTCTTAGTTGCAATGTTGCGAAACGAACCTTCTTTACCCTTCCCTCTTGCCTGCGGCTCCCCCCGGCTGGAAATATTCTGGATTGGTTGGATGATTTATTTGCTAGGAAGGAAGTTCTTTTGGCTGAAACAGTATTTACCAGCTTGTGGTTCATTTGGAAGGCTAGGAATGATGTCGTGTTCAACTCCGTTCCGCCGGATCCGGTCTCTTTGGCTAGCGATATTTGGAGGCACGTGGGAGAGCATGTCCGTATCCGTTCTGAGAGTTCTAGGAAGGAGATGATTTGTACGAATTTGGATAAGTGTGGGAGATGGAGTGTCCAAACTGACGCAGGGTGCTTTGATAATGATTCGGTTGCGTTTGGTTGCGTTATCCGGGATCCTAATAATGATGTTTTTTGGTCAGCTACTCGTCGGGATCAGATTTGCGTCTCTCCGGTCATGGCTGAGGCTTTGGGGATCCGTTGGGGTTTGCAGGTTGCTAAGGGCCTTGGTTTATCAGATGTCTCTTTCTAGTCTGATGCAAAGGTAGTGGTGGATTGTGTTAATGAGTGTGATTTTCTTGCGGAGATCGATCACATTGTTTTAGATTGTAGGTCCTTGCTATTTGATAGTTGTAATTCTTCGCTGTTTTTCATTAGTAGGAATCTGAACTCTATTGCTCACTCCTTGGTGGGTTTGGGAAAGATCATTGGATCGCATTCGTGGTCTAATTGTCTCCCCCGTTTTAGTTCCTCTGCTGGTGTAGCCTGTTTTGGCTTTGGTTTCTAGTTGATGAAAGTTTTCTATTCAAAAAAAAAAAAAGAAAAAACAAAAACATTTTTTTTCTTCCATACATTTCCCTCTAATCAAACATATGATACAGACCATATCGGAAAGTGCAAGTTGTTTCTTGTCATTAAACCAAACCAAACCAAAGTAAAAACAAAACAAATTAACAACTGTATACCTCTCATCTATTTCATGAAATAGACAGTATTTTAGCTGTTAATTAAAAAAGCAGCTACATATAACTCTCAATCACAAAAATTCAAATATCTCACATACACCTTTTTCAACAAAATTTATTCTTTTATATTTTCCCTACTATTTTTGTTAATAAATCCACAACACAAGAATATTATCAAGTCACAACAAGATCTGCCAAATGAATTAGGTAATTATCTTATTAATGATTTGATATCTTGTCACTTTCAACATAGCCAACCCTATTTAACCTTTACCATCCAAAGGGTCAACTCCTCATCAATATATATATATATATATATATATATATATATATATATATATATATATATATATATATATATATATATATATATATATATATATAGTTTAAGACATATAAACGTGCCCTTAACTTATAGTATAGTGGTTAAGAAAAAGCTTGTAGTGTTGTAATTGTCATGAAGAAATAATGAACACCATGAGTAAATATCATTGCATAGTGGAATGCAAGTAGATCCAATTCCAACTACATGTAGGTAGGATAGAGATATTGGTGTTATGCCAAATTAATAAAAGAAACAATACGGGTCATTGTGTCTATAAGGAGCATATCAAAGAATGGGCTAAAATTAAAATGAAAAATATGTAAAAAAAAATGTCCATATGAGGAATAGATGGCACGTGTAGTAAGTGTGGACTGTCTTATTTGTCTTGTGTTGTTAAACATAATTACTAAACACATTGGATCATAAATCCAACTAAGGGATTTGAGTTTTTTTTTTTGTTGTTATGAATTGAGATGCACAAGAATCCTAAGTTGGATTTTGTCGGTAACACACAGCTTCTCTGTAAATTGTCCATAAAGGGGGCCCTGGTTACATTATGTATCTTGTTCTACTTTTTTGCTTTTTTCTTCTTTGTACTTAGGTGAGATGTTTTAGGTAATCTAGACAATTTGGTTTAGACTATGGGTGGTCTAATGTAGTAGAAGTTTTTTCTTTATGGCACATGTAATAAGAAGTCTAGATAGGGTTAGGTGATTGAGATCTAAAACTATATGTTTGATTTTGGTAGCAATCTATCATATAAGAAAAAGTAATGTCTTTGGAAAGGTCTAAAATACCCCTCTGGTTCCCCTGCCTTCCACGTGGCTTCCTGGTTGATGAGCAACCAAGTTCTACGCTTGAAGCACACTAGTACAAATTGAAGAATATAATTTTAAAATTTACACCCGTTATACTAAAAACGGGTGTAAATAAAAAACACGGTGGATATTTTGTAAATAAAGTGTTATTTTAAGTATTAACACGTGACAATGGATACCGTATTTTAAAAAAAAAAGGTGTAAATTCAAAATATTATTATAATCAAATCTCTATTACTTCTGTTAAATTTAAAATGAGTGTAAATTTAGATGAATTAAAAAAAAGTTGTTTAATTAGTAATTAATTAAGTGAATAATATGTGTAAAATTTTTTTAAGTGAATATTATATAAATTTTTTAATTTAATTTTGCCCCAAAAAAAAGTGGTTATCGAACAAAACGAGCCCATCGAACCCTCCAACACTTTGGTTTCTTCATCACCACCATATTTTCATCTCTCTATATATCTTTCTCTTTCTAAAAGCCATAAATAACAAACAAATAATAATAATCGATAACGCAAAAGGGCTTTCCTGAGTTAGATCTAGGGTTTCCATCAATTCTAAAACTAGATATTGATCTATCAACAAATGGTTAGGAGGTGGAGGATTTCAAAATGGATTTGGTGCCTTTGAATTCCCATGGAAATCTTGATGAGCCGATTTCTCAGCTCATGCAGTGCAAACCCTTGTCTGTACTAGAGGTAAATCTAATTTCCCTAACTCTTCAGTTTCTCTACACATGTTTTTTTACTCGCGGATCCGGAATATCTCTTGCTAAATTTTCATTGGTTGTTCTACTGCATCTTGATTCGTTTCTTGCAATTTGATCGTTTGCACATCTTGTAGAAATTATTGATTTTCTTGGTTCTTTCTTTCAAATATGCTTATTTTCATAATTTAATAGCGACTACACTACGCCAAAATTGGACAAAGACAGCGCAAAAAAGACAGCGCTTTTTGGACAAAGCGCTGCTATAAGTCTTTAAAAAATTTCGCTTAAAAAAAGCGCTGTAAAAGACAGCCTTTAGAAAGCGCTTTGTAAAAGCGCTGTTAAATGCCCAAAATGGAAGCCACCTTAGACAACGTTTTTTGGACAAAGCGCTACTATAAGTCTTTAAAAAATTTCGCTTAAAAAAAGCGCTGTAAAAGACAGCCTTTAGAAAGCGCTTTTTAAAAGCGCTGTTAAATGCCCAAAATGGAAGCCACCTTAGACAGTGTTTTTTGGACAAAGTGCTGCTATAAGTCTTTAAAAAATCTCGCTTAAAAAAGCGTTGTAAAAGACAGCCTTTAGAAAGCGCTTTTTAAAGCGCTGTTAAATGCCCAAAATGGAAACCACCTTAGAAAGCGCTTTTTGAACAAAGCGCTGCTATAGGTATTACTTTAGAAAGCGCTTTAAAAAAGCGCTGTCTAAAGGTTAACCTTAGAAAGCGCTTTTTGAACCGAGCGCTGCTATAGGTATTACTTTAGAAAGCGCTTTAAAAAAGCGCTGTCTAAAGGTCATTTATGAATTAAAATATAAAACAATTTCTAATCATTTTCAGACACTTTTTTTCATTTTCTTCTCTCGGCCGTTCTTCTCTGCTGAAACCCTTGCCATCGTTCTTCTCTGCTGAAAACCATTTCCATTGCCGTCGTTTATTCGCCATTGCCTTCGTTCATTCGCCATTGCCGTCGTTCACCTTTTTCCGTCATTCGCCATTGCTTTCGTGAAAAAGAAGACAAAACGAAGAATATGTACGATTTTCATTCTGTTTTCATTCTTGATTTCATTCTTGTTTTCATTATTGTTTTCATTCGCCATTGCTATCGTTCTTCTCTGTTTTCATTCTGTTTGCCTTAACTTCCTTGTATTCACATATATTCGTAAATGCATTCCTCCAAAACTTAACCCTTAGCTATAAACACTAAATATGCTGAGTATAAAATCAATAAAAGCAAAAAATAAAACTCACGAAATAAAAATGATAGTGAAGATATATCTCATTAGTATCACCTGAAGATATAGAACCTTCTACATTAAAAGCCATAACAAGAATAAAAGAGAACTCCAAACTTATCTTTATCCTCTGTTTTGTAAACTATTTAAAAAAAAAGAATAAACGATTTTCATTCTTGTTTTCATTCTTGTGTTTTTCTTTGAAAGAGTTATTCCAAAGCTTTGAAGAGAGGTAAGGAGATGAGAAGTGAAAGATTCAGATTTCAGAATGACTAATATTGAACATGTTGTTTCTATTTTCATTAGTTGTTGCTTCTATATTCTAGATTAAAGAAAGTATGATAGTTATTGTAATATTGATAGTTATTGTATTGATGGAGTTATGATATATAGAGCCATGAAAGTGGAGTTATGATAGTTATTGTATTGCATGGTCAAAGAAAGTATGATATTTGTCTTTGCATGAGATGTTTATCTTGCTCAATAATTGCTTTGATGGTTATCTTTGTGATATGATGATTACTTGTTTAAGTATGATTTAAACTTGATTCTTGATAGATTTAGGTTATCGTATGAATGTTACTTGTTTAAGTTGATGCATGTTTACTTGTTTAGGTATTGTTTAGATTTGAATCTTGTTAGGTTTAGGATGAATTGCTCTAATGCTTGGTTACTTGTTTAAGTATGCTTGCTCTTAAGTATGTTGCTTATTTGTGATTACATGTTGCCACTTATCAAGTTATGACTCATAATTGGTCAATTAATGATATTTCATTTTATGATACGTGTACAGGGAGATCTTGGTAATTCTAACCTATCTGGACACTGTGTGGGTCTAGAAGTTGTTTACATCTCTAAAGGTAATTAGTTGTTCTCTCTCGCCACTGTAATTAAGGGTTACTTGTGATCAAAGTGTGAAATTCGGATCGTTTCCCTACAGGTAAATATTTTTTATTTTTGTTTTTGTTTAGTTTAATTAGTATAACTATGGATAAGAAATGGATGTCTTCAAGTCGATTGTCGAAAGAGTACGAGAATGGGGTATCGGAATTCGTTAAGTTTGCTGTTGCGCACACCAAATACCCCAGTCGAATGAGATGTCCTTGCTTGGGTTGTTGTTTTGGGAGTCGGGTTGACGCGGTTCAGTTGGTATCGCATTTAATGAGGAGTGGAATTGATAGAAGTTATACATGTTGGAATTTGCATGGTGAGAAAATTATCGGGAATGTTGAACCAGGGGATAATACGACCTATGCTTCAAACGACAATGACACAGATACATACGATTCTGATCGAGTCGAAGAGATTGCAGAAGCACTTGAAGAAGATCTTAAGGATTGTCCCAAAATATTTGAGAGGTTGGTAAGCGATGCAGAGAAACCGTTATATAATGGTTGCACCAAATTCACAAGATTGTCTGCGGTATTAAAGTTGTACAACTTAAAGGCGGGCAATGGATGGTCGGATAAAAGTTTCACAGAGTTATTGGCCCTTATGAAAGATATGCTTCTAGAGGATAATGTTCTTCCTAATCGAACATATGAGGCCAAAACGATGTTGTGCTCTATTGGCATGAGCTATGATAAGATACATGCCTGTCCAAACGATTGCGTTTTGTTTCGAAATGAGTATGCATCGTTAAATGAGTGTCCTAAATGCGGTGTCTCTCGATATAAGGAAAAGTTATCTGCAGGAAAAGTCTTATGGTATTTTCCTATAATCCCGAGATTTA
Source organism: Lathyrus tuberosus (assembly GCA_022829125.1). NCBI lineage: Eukaryota > Viridiplantae > Streptophyta > Magnoliopsida > Fabales > Fabaceae > Lathyrus > Lathyrus tuberosus. The sequence continues at coordinate 3,700,539 of JALAZF010000193.1, forward strand.
GACGCATGTTTCGTAGTGAGACCGATTCAAGACACTTGACTTGGCATGCAGATGAAAGAATTATTGATGGAAAGTTTTTACATCCGGTAGATTCACCACAGTGGATGAAAATTGATGATGATTATCCTGAATTTGGAAAAGAAGCAAGAAACCTTCGCTTGGCATTATCTACTGATGGAATGAACCCACACGGTCTTCAAAGTATCTCACATAGCACTTGGCCTGTGATCATAATGATTTATAACCTACCTCCATGGCTATGTATGAAGCGTAAGTACATGATGTTATCTATGTTAATTTCTGGGCCTAGACAACCAGGGAATGACATAGACGTATACTTGGCACCCTTAATCGAAGATTTAAAGTTTTTGTGGGAGAACGGTGTGGAGGTTTATGATGGGTATAGGAAAGAAAGTTTCAACTTGAGGGCGATGTTGTTTGGCACAATTAATGATTTTCCAACATACGGAAATCTATCAGGGTACAACATAAAAGGTCAATGTGCGTGTCCTATTTGTGAAGATAAAACAGATTGGACGCGAGTGGAGTTTGGTCAGAAGAATGTATTTCTCGGTCATCGTAGATTCTTAAATTCTAATCATCACTATCGTGGGTGGAGAAAAGCATTCAATGGAGAGGCAGAACATGGTAGAGCTCCAACTATATTGACAGGTGATCAAATTTTTGAAAAGGTGAAAGATGTGAGTACTCAGTTTGGAAAGCCTTTTGCACATACACTTGTCAAGAGTGGGTGGAAGAAGAGGTCAATTTTTTTTGAAATGCCATATTGGAAGTTGTTGTATGTAAGACATTTTCTCGATGTTATGCATATTGAAAAAAATGTATTTGACAGTGTTATTGGTACGTTACTCAATATACAAGGAAAGTCTAAGGATGACCTTAAAGCAAGAAAGGACCTGGTAGCGATGGGAATAAGAAATGAATTAGGACCCATGAAGAAAGGAACACGAACATATCTACCACCTCCTGCTTATACTCTATCTAGAAAAGAGAAAAAGGTATTGTGTAAGTTTCTAAGTGAAGTTAAAGTTCCAGAAGGATACTCTTCAGATATTAGAAGACTTGTGTCTATGAAAGACCTCAAGTTAAAGAGTTTAAAGACGCATGACTGCCATGTTATAATGGAACATTTTCTACCAATAGGTATACGTTCTATTCTGCCAGAAAAAGTAAGAAGCGCAATAACTAAATTATGTTTTTTCTTCAAGTCAATTTGCAGTAAGGTGATCGATCCTGCGATCTTACCAACATTGCAAAAAGAAATAGTTATTACTTTGTGTGATCTTGAAATGGTTTTTCCTCCCTCGTTTTTTGACATAATGGTTCATCTAGTTGTTCATCTGGTGAAAGAGACACAATTGTGTGGACCGGCTTATATGAGACGGATGTACCCTGCTGAACGTTATATGAAAATATTAAAAGGGTATGTTAAAAACCGAAGTCGACCAGAGGGTTGTATTGCCAAACGATACATTGTTGAAGAAGCGATTAAGTTTTGTACTGAACATCTGTCCAATGTACAATCAATTGGACTCCCCAAATCTCATATTGTCGAAAAAAAAGAAGGAAAAAAGTTAATTGGAAATGAAGTTGTGACAGTATCAAGGGTCGAACGGGATCAAGTGCATTTTTATGTTCTGCACAATGAGAATGAGGTTGAGCCGTATGTTGAAATGCACAAGGATGTTCTCTGAGGTTTAAATCCGAATAGAAATGAGAATTGGATAGTACGAGAGCACAATCGAAGTTTCATACCTTGGTTTAAGGATCATATTTTTTCAAAGTATTATTCAGATCCCGCTTCAATAATAGAAAGGTTGAGATGTTTAGCATATGGTCCAAGTTTGGTTGTGTTTTCTTATAGCACATACGCAATTAATGGATACACATTTTATACCAAAGAACAAGATGATAAAAGTACTATGCAAAATAGTGGTGTCACCGTGGTAGCTGAAGCAATGCACATTTCAAGTGTGAAAGATTTAAACCCCAAATTTGCAAATCTGTCATATTTTGGGGTTATCGAACGCATGTGGGTGTTTGATTATGAGAAGTTTCAGATTCCTATATTTCGTTGCAAGTGGGTTGAAAATAATAATGGCGTACGAATGGATAAGTCAGGATTTTTGCAAGTAGATCTTAATAGGGTGGGGTACAAAGATGAGCCTTTTATTATAGCCTCTCAAGCTAAACAAGTGTTCTATGTCACTGATCCGACAAGTACAAAATGGTCTATAGTGCTTTTATCTAACAAAGTAATTGATAAAAACATTGGAGATCAAGGTGATATTGATGTTGATATTAAATCATTTACTAGAAATGATCAAGATGACAATATTATAGCGAATGAATCATATACAAGAAATGATCATAATGAGGGTATTTGGATCAATCCAACCGTCCGTGTTGTTAAGAGACGGGTAGAACATATTCCAACCAAGAAAAGAAAGAGACGTTAGTGAAAAAGGTACTAGTTATAAAATTATAGCTTATATCATTCAATAATATTAATTAGTTGTCATGTTATATATAGCTTATATCATTCAATGGATTATGGATTATGGATTTTTATATTTGTCATTTAATTTTTATTTTTTTCTTTCTTACAGGTGAAATGGCTAGTGACCATGACGACACACACGAGACACATGATGAAAATGAAGCTCAGAAGGTATATTAATTTTCACAATGTTGCTTATTAGTGATGCTACTTGAAACACAAAATAACTATATATTAATTCTTATTTGTTTGTCTATGTGTAGTGCCTTCGTCAGCATAATGGCATAGACTGCGGGTATTTTGTTTTGAGGTTTATGAGAGAAATCCTTCAAATGGATCGATTAGAGATTCCTATTACGGTATGCATGGATTTATAACTTAGGATTTATTTTAATATTTATCAGATATGTCATATAATTTATTATTTTTAACTAAATCATGCATATTTTGTTTTGTTATGTAGTACTTTGATGAATACGCGTGTTCTCATTACACGAAGGATAAATTGCAAGAAATTAAGGAGGAATTGTGCGAATACCTTATTGGAAAAAAAGTCATATAAGGTATAGGATAATGGGATTATGTGAATGTATAGTTTTGTGAATGGTTTATTTTATGGGATTGTATAGTTTTGTGAATGGTTTATGTTATTTATGTGATTTTGGAATGTAATTATATAGTTTTATGAATGGTTAATGTAAATGACTTGAATTATAATGGAAATGGTTTATGTGGTTTATGTGATTTATGGGATTAGTGGAAATGGTTAATGAACCATACTAGAAATTGTTAATGGAAATGTGAAATATACAGGTTTATTGAAATGACTTGAATTATACAGGTTTCTGCATAAAAAAATGGTTAAAATGGGATTTTTAAAAAAAATCATTAAAATTATACGTAGAGAAAAGACAACGCTTTCTAGAAAAAGCGCTGTCTATAGTTCACAACAGAAAGCGCTTTTCCTAAAAAGCGCCCTCTAAAGGTATAGAAAAATTCATAACTAAAATTATAGGCATACATTAGACAGCGCTTTTAAAAGCGCTATCTAAAGGTGGCCTTTAGAAAGCGCTTTTCCTAAAAAGCCCCCTCTAAAGGTATAGAAAAAATCACATTAGACAGCGCTTTTTAAAGCGCTGTCTAAAGGGGGTCTTTAGACAGCGCTTTTTAAAAAAAAAAACGCCCTCTAAAGGTATAGAAAAATTGATAATTAAAATTATAGGCATACTTTAAACAGCGCTTTAAAAAGCGCTGTCTAAGGGGGGCCTTTAGACAGCGCTTTTTGTTGAAAAAGCGCCATCTAATGTATACTTTAGAGAGCGTTTTTTCGTAAATAAAAAGCGTTATCTTTACCTATGCCAGCGCTGGCTTAGGCAGCGCTTTTAAGCGCTGTCTAAGGCCTAAAAAAGCGCTGTCTAATGTCTTGTTTGGCGTAGTGCTAGAATGCATGTTCTTGTTAGATTTGCGTATTCAGTCAGATTTGGAGAATTCATTTCAGTAGTTCTAGGTTTTGGATATGTTTATTTATTTATTTTCATTGTAACTTGCAGTTTTGGTTGGTGGAAGATTGATTCTTTCTTACACAAAGCCATTTTCTTATGGTTAGTAATGTTATAAAACTTATGTATTTAAGGAATGGATACGGTACATTATCTTCACTGACTGAGGGATAGTTCAAAAGGAGGAAATAATATATCTGTATATTTCTGTGCCAAGTGTTGCTAAGGACTTTTCAGACTGAGTTAGATGGTTAATAGTGGGATCAGGCTGATAGGGTTGTTAGTTGAGGTTTTGGTCTGCTTTATTGGGAAGGGGACTAATTGCTAGGGAATGATCATGAAATTTCACAAAATGGTCTTGCAAGTATTTCAAAAGTCACCGACCACATTAAAAGTTGCATGACTTTATATCTTAATCTTGAGTAGCAAGTTTATCATATGATCATTCTTTCATTCACTTTGTATAATTTTGAATTTAATAATTTAAATTTGCTATTGATGATGCAGCCTGTCCAATAAGCTTAAATCATCTGATAAAATTGACCAATACATTTTGAAAGTAGGGCAAGGAAGCTGGAAAATGATATGTTGAGGTATTATTGCAGTTTTCAATTCGATTCTTTCAATCCATTATAAAATTTTTCTGATGAGACTAGTAGAAAATAATACTGAACCCTTATTATTGTCTCTAAAATTATTAGAACATCAAAGCTTTTACAACATTTGTTACCTTTTCTTATTACTTTTTTGTGGTAATAAAATCTCATAGAACAATTGACTCAGCGAGTTGAAGCTCTAACCCTTAAGTTGCAGTCCATTTGGTATCACCCAATCCACCATTATATCATGTTTCTTTGAACTAGTTTTCAAAGAAAAGTCTGTATCTATCACATTATGGTCCAGGCTCTGTCCAGTGGGTCACAAAACACAACTCAAATTTGTCAATGCTGACAAGATAAAAAAAAAGTCCTTGACGATATTGCATAGGATCCACCACATTACCATGAACTAAAGGAAAACTGATGGACACTGCTTTAGGTGCAGGGAGAAACTTGTCTGTGAGGTTTAGGAATCAAATTCCTTCTACAACCAATATATTAAAGACACTTATTGGTTTGATTGGCCGCATTGCCTGTTATATTGGATGCTTATGTTGTAGAGCTGAATGGTCTTCATGTGGTATTAAGAATGGCTTGGTTTAAACTTTTCATGGCAATCAATATTGTCAAAATTTAAATTTTACCCTTGATCCGGAGGGGTTGAAAGATCATAACTTGTAAATCTTAATATCCCACCTCAAATGCCAAAAGTATACTTACACACTTGTGCATACAAAATATCACATACAAGGAAATTAACCTCCAAATCACAATATTAAACTAAAGTTATAGGTGCATAAGTCATAACATGGAAGTTTATACCTTAATCACATATGTTTGTTAATACAATCAAACTAACTGTAGTAATTATAGATAACTAGTCATTAGCAAAAATATTTTGTTATTTCATTGTCACGTTTGGTTATTGTTATATGCTAGCTACAAATTTTGTTAATCTTCCTCATTTTACCATTTTTTTATCTTGATGACGCAGATTGGATAACAGAGCTTCATTTTTGGACTTAAGAATTGAGTGTCATGATTTCGAAAGATTTTTTGTCACTAATTGATTGCCAAATTTCATGGACGGGGGCAGAATGATGGTGCAGAGACTTCACAATCCTCAGCAGCAACGGCGAATGCTCTGAAATCATTTGTCCAAAAATATGTTACTGGATTTTCAATGCCAGAAAATTTCCCAGACAGGGTACAATGTTTTTCACTTTGATAATTAATTAATTAATTAATTAATTTGTCCATCTTTCTTGGTCGGTTTTCTACGCAATCTCCTGCTTTTGGTCCTTTTCTCCACAAGCCATATAATATATTTAATTTTTTTAAATTATTATTGATGTCGACATGTCAGTGTCAGTGTCGTATTTTCGGTGCCTGTGCTTCATAGATTGTGATTAATAACTATGATATGCAGAACATAGTTCCGATCGAGCTGAGTTTTTGAAGCTCTCCAAGACGGTAGCGTACACAATTTGAGTTTGATACCTTTTACAATTTGAGGACTTAATGGTATTATTATGTTATTAATTATTCTTTTTTTATTTTCAGCCGGTTTTGAGAAACTGATTCCTTTATGTCTTCAGCAACTATACTCCCTCCTTGATCCTATGCATGGGGCACAGAAGTTGGAACAACATAAGCTTCTGATGAAATTGATGAGCCTGAACATGATTTATTGACGTACCTTGTCACAAAATATGGTATTAGTATAGAGGAGTAATCAGTTTGAAAACTTGTCACAAATTATGGTATTAGTTTAGAGTACTAAGATTTTGTAACTAGTTTTTGTTATATACTTATAAATGAGGCTCTAGTAATGAATTTATTACATTATATAACAATGTTAAAGATTGTGAAGTATCGAGGAGTTTAATACAAATTTTCTATGAATTTATTATTATATAACAATTTTAAAGATAGTGAAGTTTCCAAGAATTAATACAATTTTTCTATCATATTTGAGTAAGAAATGACTTAATTTATCATGTATGAGAAGCACTGCAATGATTATACCATGTTTGTTTTGATAAAAAAAATAATATCATAATCAAATACCTTTTGATTCATGATTGAACTTCGCCTTTGTATAAAAAATTTGGTGTAAATTTGTTTGATTTAAATGCAATTATTTACACATTTATACCCGTTTTCTATAAAAATAGGGTGTAAAGTAGAATATATATATATATATACATCCATTTTAAACAAAAAAAAGGGTGTAATATACCATCTATAAATGTATATATGTTAAAATTTACACCCGATTTCTATAAAAAAGAGTGTAATATAACATCAAATTTACACCTGTTTTAAAACGGGTGTAAATTTGCTAGACATTTCTCACCTGTTGAATTCACACCCTCTAATAACGGGTGTTAAATGTATAAAAATCGGGTGTAATTTCATATATTTGCACTAGTGGCACTCATGTTTAGCTTTTGTAACAACACTACTAAACTCTCTCTTCTTCAAACTTATAAAATATTATTAAATAACAAATCTTTTAAAAAACAACATTTTTCAATGTATATCCCCTGTTGCAGGCTTTTCCATTTTCCAAAACATGTCAAATCAACACTTATATATTGCTTTTGATATTACATATCTATTCAACGCAAGAAATTTGCTTTTCATTTTTCTTTTGTTCTTTAGACATGCCACATTGTTCTTCCTCCATATCACTTTATTCTTCCTACTTCAAACTGTCTTATCTTTTCTACATGGCCACACCGTTGGAGAAGATTTGCGACATCAACGACACCAAAAATGTAAGTTTCCTCAGTGAATAAGCTCTGATTTCTTTTCTAAACCATCTTGTGTTTCTTTCATTTATGATGTTTTTCTTTCATTGTATGAACCTTTTACGTAGTACGTGTTTGTAATTGCAGTTTTTTCATGAAGAAATTTCCATCTTTTAAGGATTTATTTTACCTTTGGGTTTCACCATCTGTTTTGCGGTTTTTAGATGCAAACTATTTTTTTATCCTCGACGTATTCCTCATTTATCCTTCTTAACGTTGTCCTTTTGATCTTTAAAGGATGCAAATGTTAGAATTTGAATCCGCCGCAGATGTTTCAGATCTATAAGATTAGAGTTTGAATTTGTCGTGCATGTTTCAGATCTACAAGGTTAGAGTTTAGATCCGTAGTACATGTTTCAATTCTATACGTTTAGAGCTCGATTCCGCTGTGCATGTTTCAGATCTACAAAGTTAGAGTTTTTTTGGTTGTTTTTGTTAATGTATTTTTTCATTGTTAATTTTTCATTTAACTTTTATTTACACTTATGTTGTTTTTTAATGATGTTTTTTGTTGCAGGACATATTGAAGCAATCTTTGGTATAGTTCATCAAGACTGTTCAAGAAGTTGATCTCTAGGTATATCTTAGGATTTGCTCTTATGTGTGTTGAATGAAATTTTTGGTATGAAATAATGTAATTTTGAATATTTATTGTTTGATTTTTAATGTAGCTTTGTTGTGATTTACATTGATGTTTTATTGGTCTTTGTAGAGGATTTCCTGTATGGTTCTTATTGACCAACTTTTTGTTATATTGTTATTATTCTATTGTTAAGAAAATAAATATTTGGTCACAAATGGGATTAATTTATACTTATTAGTGGTGAATTGTGATACTCAAACCATCAAATTTTCTGGCATTTTTTGGTAGATTGTATACTTAAGCATGTGATGTATCATACTGTCGTGTATGTTTCATTTTAATAAAAATTCTAGCTATAGTATGGTATTTATAGTGTTTCTACAGTTTGGCATGGTGACTCCTTCAATTTCTGCGATGCATTCTTTTTCTGTCAATATTTACTCATGCATTTTTGTATTCCTAAGAAAATATATGTTTCTTCTTTCAATTTTTCTTTCTACTCACGCATTTTGTTTTATCAATGAAAGTAGACAACATGATTTGGTGATGTTGAAAAGTCAAAACATTATTTGATTTCTTTATCTAATGCTACTACAATTGGATGCCTGTGTAAAAGTTTTTCCCGCTCTTCGTACATGTGTATAGTAGGGTTTGAAAAAAGTTACTACTTTTTTGCTTTAAATATGTAGTTATAAAAAATAATAATAACATTTAAAAAGAGACGTTCAATGATGGCAATGATTCATACTTTCATATCTACGGGCAAAACTGGATCACTGAAACAGAGAAAATGAAGTCATTGATTATATAGAAAAACATATGAGACAAATATTTTTATATACGGGAAAAGTTTAAATATTTTAGATTGAACTTTATTTTTATTTTTATATATATGAAAAAAGTGCATGGATGATCGAAATACTTTTATTCTTGGGAACCAGTTTTTTATTCATCAAAATATTTTTATAAATAATGTAAAAACAAAATTACATTTATGGTACAATTAAAGAAAATAAAGATAAATATATTTAAAGTAATGTATGAATTCATACACAGACAAATGTATTTATTAATGTTACTAATATTTATTTATACAAATAAATTAATATTTACAAATACTATGTTATTATTTTATATTTTTTAAAAATTAAATTATTACAAAAATATTTTTATAAAAAGTATCAACCAGTGTCCGTGGGTATTGATTTTATTTATTTTTAAATATAAATTATATTTTTTATATTTACTAATTTTTATTAATCTTATTTTTTCTGCGGGTATTGATTTTATTTTTTTAAAATATAAATTACATTTTTTATATTTACTAATTTTTATTAATCTTATTTTTTGACAAATTTTTAAATGTAAACAAATGCGCGTCACCGACGGATACCCGTGCCTTCCGCTAGTTGCTCTTAACCACATGTTTCTATTTGAGTGAGGTTAAAGTAAGAGTTTTAGTGGTTTCATTAATGGACTTACCTTGGAATTTTTCAACACATATTCAGCATCAGCATTATTGAGTTTGGTGCGTGGATATTAACAATGAACGGCCTATAGTCCGATTGATAAATTATAAAAATATGTAGATTGAATCTACAAAATAAATTTGTAAAATAATAATTGTCCTCACTTATAAATACATGTTCATGTCATGCTGATGTGAAATCCTTAACACACTCTCTTAAATTTAGGAATGAACATATAGAGCATAAATTTAAACGATAGATGACTTGTTAAAGAAAATCTAATAGCATCTAAACTATCAAGATTTTAAACCTAGCTTTAATATCATCTTATGATTTATAGTCATTATATGTAAATTATATGTAAGTCCCTATATAATTGGCTTGTATATATAAGTCCAATTATATACTCTAAAAGATGAAAAGTTCAACATTCTTTGTTGAATACTAATTTAGACGAATAAGAAAACGACTAGCATAAGTTTCAATACAATTAGGTAGGTGATAGGACATTTCAATATGTAGATAAGTTTGGCATGGTGAAATTATTCAAGATTTGAAAGCTAATGACATCTACCTTGAAAATTGAAATAATTGTAAAATGTACTATCATCATCCATGCAATATGCTAATTAATGAAAATTTGGATATAATTACATTAATCATTAATTAAGAATGGAGTGGTTTGACAAGTTAATCATGTCATATGTATCCACTAATTTCATGGATGAATGCACTTTGGACATAATGACTACAAAATTAAACATGCATGCATTTGTTTTGGACCCTTTAAAAGTGTCCACTCAAAAGAAAAACTTGATCTTCCTTATATTAGTCTTAATGATTAAATCTAGTGGATATATTATGTCCATAATCATCTTTGTTTAGTTAATGTTTAGTCAAACTTATCACCCAAAACTTTGACAAGAGCTAATCAATTAATCTTTTTCAACCTTATACCTATGTCTCTTACCATCATTATATGATATATGTTACTTCAGATTATAGTTGTTGATGATTGAGATATACTACTACTAAAGTAGTTTTGACAATTCATACCAAAAATTGAAATTTTTCATTAAGTGCCAAGATAATCGGCCAAACATTTCCTAACACTAACAAATGAAAGGTTAATTCTAACTCAATCACTGTGGTAACTCTTTTCCAAAAATTTCTCCATCTGTTGTGGATAGAATTTACAATATAGTTTCATCAAAAGCACTTTTGAAAGGGATTGAAAGATGTATTAGAAGGAGAATTTGAGCAACTTGGTTTCCTTCCATCAAGAATCTTGCATTTGCACAATAGACACCTTAATAAGTACATTTTCCATCTAATAATTCGGTGACTAATATATCACGGACTAACAATTGAGATATCGTATATCCGAATTCGCGTCTATATAATTGAATGTCTTTACACAACTATCAATTAAGTTGATTTAACGAAACTAATACATATACATTTTAATATAAAATCATCCGATCAAAATCATTGTCTCAAATTTTTGGAAATTTATGTAAGTTAGTCATAGTTTAATTATGGCAAAATTAATAGAGTCGGTTCCATTAAACCAACTCAGTTGATAGTTGTATAGAAGTATCAAATGTTAGGGTGCGGGCTTGAACCCACGACATTCCACTTGTTTACTTTTAAAATGGTGAATTTCTACCATTAAACTACTCCGATACAAATATAAAAATTCTATTTTACCACAAATTAACCATGACAAACCTTTTATAAGATTTTACACTGTATTTAGTTGTCCGCCTTACGCATCTCAAAATTGCGTGATCAAAATCAATTACGGAAATCATTAGTACTATAACCAAATTAATTAGTAGTGAACAAATCTCTTTTGTGTAGACTTAAGCTAGACTTTATGGTAAGGAGAGCATGGAGCATGTGAATGGCTTAATTGTAAAGAACACATATGTTAGAGAGTGACAAAATGAAACAACAAACATCAGATCATAGCATGTGAACATGTTTCAAATTAATGTCCCAAAATTAAGGCTATTCATACTGCAAACACATGTAATGATAACCTAGAGTCAATACAACCACATGATTTTTTGAAAAACAAGTTTCAACTCAACTATAAAATCATAGTAAGGTTAGGGACATGTTACAGAGTTGTTCATAGGTCTCCACTATGTATCCATTGTACTTTAATGTATACAAATTATATGATCCCTTTGTCAGTTCTCTCAATGGTGGGATCCATTGTCCCCTTCAAACAGACATGATATGGTTTTAGGCTTTGGATAGTTTCTAGTTTCTATTAATTTCTTTTTAGCTTCTACCTGCAGTTTCTGAACTATATAGAGAATATATAAAATATTATTACTATTCTTTCTTTATGTTAAAGTTTTATTTTATTTGCACACATGACCAAAGTCCAAATACTATCTGAATAATTTCACATTATTAAAATATCTGATATGACATTTCAACCAGGGTTAAATTGATGTAAAAGGGTGGTTTCATTTTAATTTGTGACGTAAACGTTTATTTATATTTATGTATTATTATAAACAAATAAAAAACTATTTTAAAAAAAATTAAATCATGTCACATAATTATTTTTTGAATTCATAATTTTGAAGAAGAGACCAAAACTAAATATTTTTAAAATAGAATGCTCAATTTTGTGGAAAATAATAATAATATGCAAATGAAATCAATCAATGTCCAATTATTTGTTTGAAAGCAACACCAGTTGAAAATTTAGCTAATCATTTCTATCTACAACAAAAAGAAATTTAACTAATCATTGTTTCTTCATATTTGATAGGTGTATATGGACTTTTAATACATATTATTGTAGAAAAACCACAACATTCTTGCCATTATAAAATTGAAGATTACAATTTTAAAATATTTTTTGGACAATAGCTTTATAAAAGAGTTTAATAATTATGCAATAATAATATAAAAAGTTTACATGTATAAATGATCATATTTTACCACTATCTATTCTAATGTTTTAAAAAAAAAACTCATGCTTAATAGTTTACACTAATATATATATATATATATATATATATATATATATATATATATATATATATATATATATATATATATATATATATATGATAGGATTTCTAGGTAACATTTTTTTTTAATTTATCTCATATAGAATATAATTGAGATATGGGAAAGTCTTGAAGGTGATAAAAATATATAAGAAGGGGGGTTGAATTATGTATGTCAAAAAATTCGTTTCACTTTTGATAAAGGAACTTTAGAATCTGAACCACGTTTAGAGTCTGATATCAGAACAACTAACAACATCGAAAATAAAGTGATCAGACGTAAAAGCAAGCAACACATAAAGATTATCCTGGTTCCTCTCCTCAACTGAGAGTAGTCCAGTCCCCTTGCCTCAACAAGAGTTTTTCACTATAACCAATCAGATTACAATTTGCTCAAGCACACTTGCAAGAGACTTCAATGCTCAATCAACCTAGAAATAGACTTTTGCTCAAGCAACCTTGCAAGAGACTTCTGCTCAATTAACCTATACAGAGACTTCACTACTCAAGTACACAAACATGAGACTTCAATGCTCAAGCACGCATGCAAGCGACTTCTTCTACTTTTATACATATAATCAGAAGTATAAAAGTTGTGCAACAATCACAAAGGTTTTTAACCTCTAAAGATTTCTAAGATATACTAAGATAAGAAATCTTAAGATTTTATGTAATAACAGTTACAAAAATAACAACTCAAATTTATGCCAAAGATCTTATAATGTGTTCTGTTGTTGTAACCTTCCTTCAAATCTTCAACTTCCTTTTATAAAGGTAGAGAAAGAGTCGTTAGAGGGTTTTAACATAACAACAAACTTAGTGAAGAAGTATGCCAAGAGAGACGTCGGAGAATTTATATGGTTAGAAGTATTGTCCACTGAATAATGGCATTGTTCACAGCTCCTTTCGAAGTACTAGGTATCTACCAAAGGGTGGAACAAACTGAAGAGGTCACATCAACATTCCTTGAGCCTTACGAAACCCTGGTTGACTCTTCCCAAAAATCTGGTGCTTGACAAGATTGGTCTGATTTTGACTCAGGGTACTGATCAGAAACTCCTTTTGCTTTCAGAGATTGTGTTGTCACCAGAGGCAGAAACAATATACCAGAGTCTGAACCTTCAGATACCGATGAACACATTCAGAGTCACTAGATTCTGCTCATCCAGAATCTGAGTAACATTGCTTCTCCACTTATGCTTTCAACATGATTAATTCATAGTGAATTCTAAGCTTGGGATCCTGCACACTTGAACATATGTTAGTATACTGTTGAATGCCAAATATGACTTAAAATGAACCATCTTTCTTGGCATTTTTTAACTCATTTCTTAAGTCTTAATTGACTTATTCCATGTTCTTGTGTGATTCTTCAATTTAATTAATTTTACCTTTGGATTCCTTGATATGTGTGTTATTGTGTAAGAATTAGGCTTGATTATCAAAGAACAAGGCACAAATGAATGGACAAGGAAGCTAAATAAATGATTAAGAATCCAGCAAGTTCGCAGTGCGAGCAAGTAGCAAAGTGAAGGCGGGATCGCAGTGCGAGCCCAAAGCGAGGCCAAGGCAAACTAGAAATTTTGGATGGCAGTAGCGAAATGCCTCACTGAACGCAGTGCGAAGTCAAGGCGAAGAAGTTTGCATTGCAAAGAATAGCTCACAGTGTGAGCTTAGATATTTTCTCAGGAGAGGTTTAACTGTTCATAGGTACTTCATGTGCCTAAAAATAGACTTCACAGTGCAAAGAGGGAGTTCGCAGTGCGAACGTGGCAGATTCTGTAGTGCTATTTATGTAGTTTTCTTGCTTTTATTGTGTTGATTGTTAGCATGAGACATCATCTAGTGATTAATACGGTAAAGCCCACGATAACACTTTAGACATAAACGATATTGTGAGGATGCGTTATAATAGAGATGAAGAACTATGTTCACATACATAAATTAGTTGAATACATGTTAAAAAGGGTTAATCGTATGTACGTATTCTGATTATGGAGTTTTATATGAATCAATCGTTTATCTGATATGGATGTTATCCTTGTTTACTTGTTTACACATTAATTTGAACCGCTATAGACATATACTATTCAGATTTGGATCTAGGATAAATACTTGTTAGGTTATAAACTCTAGACATAGATTTAGATTTAACACCGGCGTGAGTATCAGCTCTTAAATGTCTGTGTTGTTGAGTTGCGTGAGACATCACCAATGAGATAATACGATTGTTCTCTCTACTTTGCGTTAGACATACCTCTATTGTGGGTGATACGTGAGGGTATTAGACTAATGATTGATTTGTGTTTAACTGATCAGAAGAATGCATGTTTTATCGATTGATGAAATTCCAATCCCAACAAGGCTCTGTTTATTTTAAGTATTTACTTTATATTTTCCATCTTTATATTTTTCGCTTTTATCTATTGTACCTTGAATCTTTCAACCAAAATTTTCACAACAAGCTTAGAAACGTAGAGACCGTTGAACGACATTCTTTCCCTCGCACTGGTCCCTGTGGAGACGACAAAATCGGGTACTCAATAATTTTTGCTTGCCCCTATGCCGCGCGAGCATATACCCATGTATTATCTAAATACTTTGTTATCATCAAAACCCAAGGGATATGAACAACCTGTTCCAATTACAATCCACCCTTTTAATGATGACAAACAAATGAATTTGAGAACAATGGTTGGTCAGTTTTAACTAACTTGACAACATCAGAGTCTGAGGTTTCTAAGCTCCCCCTAAGTCTAATAGTCCAAAGGTTGAGTTTTGTAAGCTCCCCCTAAGTTCTATCCAAATTAATTTAAACTTTTTTGATATTAAAAAATATTCAAAAGAAAGTATTACATAAATAAATGAATGATTAGGATTCAGGTAAATTAAAAGCATTAAAAAATACTTTTAACCTTTTACCATCGACAAAAAGATAATAAATACTAATACTGATGACTGATAAGCATTAGAACCATAGTTTTCAAGATGGTTAAAGATAAGATTTGATTGCATGGTTTCCAAGAAATAGGAATTTCATAGGCACAAGACTCAAAGATCACAGTCTTCAAGAAATAGGAGATTCTAACCAGACCCCTATAAAAACAGATGCAAAACACAACACCAAAACACACAGCTCTAGAGATTCACAAGAATGAGCAAAAAGAGGACATTCAAGGCAGATCAGTGAGATCTTGCAAAAGATCATCGCAATCTGATGAGAAAAGAGGCCAGAGATGAGAAAAAAAAGAAGAAAGTTGAGGAATTGGCAAAGACTCAAATGTCCATAAAAGCAAATGATGAAGGAACATCTAATTGAGTTACCAAGGAGAGCAAAATTCCAGAGGCAAAGGATGAGTGGGATGCAGAGTGGAAAACTTTTTTGGATACTTACAAGGGAACAGAAGAACGAGAAGATCAGGACTGAAGACATATGTAATAGTGTTTAGGAACTAATCTTGTAATGTCTTTATGAATAAAGTTTATATTTCTTTTCCAATAATTACAAATTTCCTTTTAGATCCTTCAAACATGGTTATGCTTATTAATCAGCCAGTAAGAGTAAGAGAGACAAAAAAGATAAAATAAAGATAGAAAAAATAAAGAACTTTTTACTAAAAAGAATATATAGGCTACAAATATAAAATACAAAACAAACAAAACAATTAAATAGAATAATAAAATCCATCCATAGAGACTACCTTGACCTTAAACGGGTCAAAAGATTTCAAAGCTTCTGTAAGCTTCAACTTATCTTCCCAGACTTATGATTTAACCACAGTCATAGTTATCCCAACTCCTTGTTGAATGAAGAGTTCAGAGAGAACCCTTCCATAAGGAAGGAAACATGACATTCCCTCTTTAAAGGAAGTGAGATTCATTTTTAGATAATCAAACATAACTTGAGGGAGGTTAATCTCCAGATCTGAGTTGAGGAGTGTTGCATCTCAAAATTTGCCCTCTCTTTTTCTAACCTTAACCGGCTTTTGTTTTGCATTCATTTGCATCTTCATTAGGTCATTAATTTATAATCATTCATCTGCGTTGGGCTCCTAAGACGTGGGATCAAAGGTTTTTCTTGTTATTGGTATTTGCCCTGTTCAGGGGTGATTCAGTCGGTTCCTATTTCAGGGAAAGATGAAGCAAGAGCTTGAATCCTGTTCATTATAATCTTCTTATCTAGAGGTTCATCAAGCTCCAAGGTTTTCCTATTCAGAGGGCTCATCAAAAGCATCGGGTCAAGGTTTCTTAGGTGTGAATCAGGGTTTGGTTTTTTTCTCAGTTCAAGTCATTTCTTCATCAGTGTGCCTTCAGGGAAGATCGGGGTTTCTCATTCATGGGTGAGTTTGTGGACAGTCATCAATTCAAGACCATGAGATTAGGGATGTTGAGGAAATCATTGGTCATCTGGACCAAGCGTTTGTGAATCGATTTGAAGGGCATTGGGTCATGATCAATTGAGCTTACTGATTGAATTTTTGGAATTCTTTACGGATAGGAGTTTGGTGTGGATTGGGAGTTTGATTGGAATAAGTCATGTCAAGATTAGTTGTGTGGGCTGCTTGGAATTCGAGATACAAAGCCATCTTAAATCATGTCATTCCAAATCCATAAACCATTTTCCATTCTTGTTAATCCAATTAACCATTTTCAATAACCAAATAACTATTCTTTTTCTAGTCATTAACCCATTTTCTAATCCACATCTATTCTTTTTATCCAATTTAAACCCAATTCCATATCAAAACCAATCCATTTTAGATCCATTTTTCTTCTAAACCCAAACTAAAACCCATGTCCATTTCCTAAGTCACATATCCATATCCACATCCCTTTTAATTCAATTTCCAAATCCATCTTGTGTATATCCATTTATAAAACCCATTTTCAACCATTTTTAGGTTCAATGTCCACTCTTGGTCCATATCCATTTTTGATTAACTAATTCCAATTTTCCATCAATTACCAAGTTTTTAAAAGATTGTATAATAGAAAAATAATACACTTGTAACAAGAGAAGAGTTATGTAACACAAAAACATTGCCTCCACACAATAATTGCCTTCCAAAACTCTGTGTCATGACCCCACCATCAATCCTTTAATCTTGCTTTACATCACCACAAAAAAAGGATGCCAACGCACAAATTCATAACCAAATTAAAATTAACAACAAAACAAAAATCCTCACAGATGCACGTGGTGGGCCAAAGAATTTCATAACAGAAGAAAAAAAGAGGCGCAGGGTATTAAAAAGGAGTGACAAGGTGCACAAGTCGCAAGTTTGTTACAACGTTTCACAAGAAAATATCATAACAGAAAAGTTCACAATGGAATCAAATTTCACAACCAAAAATTTCTAACAGAATTGCAAAGACTCGTGACTTTTTTTTACACAACTTTCACAACAGAATTCACAGCTCAATCATAGCAGAATTCATCTCAAAAACCTATTCTACCCCTCAAAATTCCATATAATACCAAAACTGCAACATAATTGAGGGAGCTAGGTTTTTTGCAATTCATTTTTCTGCAAAACTCTTTTAAATTAACTCATCCTCAACCTCAAAATCGAGCCATCTCAGCTATCTTCAAGTCACTCATCTTTTTCAACCCTGCGACTTTCATCAAATCCATAACGAAACCATAAAAATCTCTTAATTAACGATCCTTCATTCTGCACATTCTAACAAATTCCCCTCAATCTTCATTCTTCTGACTCTACCTCCTTCGTTCTTCCGCTTTATGCTTCACAATCGCACAACAACCTGCAACCAAGTTTCAAAGCAACTGCAGCATTCAAACCTTCAACGATTTCAAACGTGCAACAACCAGATCGAAGAGTTGTTCTCAAAAGCAAGAAGAAGATGAAGTAGAAGAAGCACAGTAAACCAAAAATTGAGCAGCGTGCATACATGAGCAAGAAGCTAAAGACCTCTGGGTTTCTCAACAACTTCCTTCGGTTTGAAGAAGCACCAGACTCTCTTCGGTAGGTAAATGACGCTGAACCTACTTGAATCTTCATGTCTTTCTTTGTTTCTTGATCCGCACATGTAGAGTAAGCTGAGAGGAATTTGCGTTGAGAATTCAAACTAGTTCATAGATTCAAAGTTGTGTGTGAATGATAAGAGTAGCGCTATGAGGAAATGAGAGAATGAAGAATGTTGAGATGTGAGCGCGAACGGAGGAGAAGAAGGTTGAAGGAGCTCCGGCAGAAGTTGAAGAGGATTGGTGGTTGTGTGGAGTCCGACGTGATGTTGATTTTCCGGCGTTACAGTGTGAGGGTAGAGATGAACGGAGAAGAAGAAGGTTGAAGGAGCTCCGACAGAAGTTGAAGAGGATTGGTGGTTGTGTGAAGTCTGGCGTGGCGTTGATTTTCCGGCGTTACAGTGTGAGGGTAGAGATGAACGAAGGAAGGAGAAGGGAAAAGAGTGACGGCGGGTGTGAGGTGAGTTGGAGGAAGCCCCACGACCGCTGCCGTAGGGCGTGCCGACGCGGGGCCGTTTTGGTTCCTCTGCGTTGAAGCTGAGTAAGGGAAAGAGGAAGAAGGTTGAATGATTAGAGATTGTAGGTTGAGCATTTGTTTTTAGGTTTAGGATTTTATGGTTAACATTCACAACGTGGACCGGGCTTTGTTGGCCCATCTGAACTTCTCTTGACACCGCTGATTCGCTAAGACACCCCTTTTGCTGAATAACAAAACCTTGGGCCTTAAGCCCACGCGCTTGAGCTGCCTTGACTGAGAGGGACTCGCTCGTGGACTTAGGAAGTGGGCCTTGCGCCTCACTTTTCTTTCTGCCTTTTATTGTTTATTTTTATTTTTGAATTTTACACTTTACTTGGTTTTTAGTTAATTAATTTTGATTAATTGTTTTGGTTTTTGTTTGTTTGATTTTGGTTAAGTGATTTAAGATAATTAGATTAGAAGTTTCTTTCATTAGATTTTTTTTTAGAATTAATATTGTTTCTAGTTTTTAATTAACTTTTAATTTTGATTTTGATTAATTATTTTTAATTAAATTTTGATTTTGATTTGAATATTGATTTAGAAATTAATCTTAACTTAATTAGACTTTGATTTTTAATTTAAACCTTGATTTTAATTTCGACGTTTTTTACATTTGTTTTAATAATTCTTTGTCTGTCATACTTTCCTCTTGTGCTTGAATTTCTCCTAACCTGGTTCCGTATTCGTTTGTGATTGAGTTGCTTCGTGTTTACTTGTTGGTTACTTTGTACTCACATGCTCCCTTAAGGCTCTTAGCTTGAACTTAATTTTTGATTAGGTTCAAAGTAGGATAGACATTAGGCTCTCAATCCAAGCATGACAACATTAGGTAGACTTCCCTTCTATCCTGACTTTAATACCATTGTTGCATGATAACATATAGAATTCAGTTTCCCTGAGACCTTCCGTGCGTCTCTCTCTTCTGTAGCTGGTCCAGAACCTTTTCTCTCGCCCCCCGTGCGATCGAGATCCTGTTTTCCCGTAGTCTTGTGAACTACGGATGCTCTGATTCCTCATTCCCTAATGAGGATACATAGGCACGAGGATCCCTATCCTTGGTGAGCACACTAAGGCCAAACTACGATCGCTCTGATTTCCTCTTTCTCGTCCGATTAAGGATACGTAGGCACAAGACGGCGAAGTCTTGGCGAGCACAATTCCCCCATTATCGTAGTTCCACGAACTACGGACGCTCTGACTTCTTCATTCTCGTCCTAATGAGGATACATAGGCACAAGACGGCGATGTCTTGGCGAGCACAATCCCCCCCATTCACCGGTAGACCTCTGAACTACATTGACTCTGACTTTCCCATTGCACGAGGGAATACGTAGGCATAGGACAGTGATGTCTTATTGAGTTACCTTTTGTTCAGTTTCCGTTTAGCAGTAGGCTTTAGATAACTCACCCTTTGATTAGACAACAATCATGGATCCCATCGAGTACGATGGACGCGAAAGGGTGCTAATACCTTCCTCTCGCGTAACCGACTCCCGAACCTGGACTTGGTTGCGATGACCATGTCTTCTCCCTTTTGAGGTTTCTTCGATCACTTCCTTTCCCCCGTCGGGATAAATAACGTTCGGTGGCGACTCTTCTGTTTTTTCCGCCAGTTATTTTTCGCAGTTGCGACAGCTGGCGACTCTGCTGGGGACTCTGGTTCCCTATACGAGTCAATCCTAGCGCTTGTCTATTTCTCTTTCGTTGGGTGTTTATTTTTGTGCACTTATTTTTTGTATCTGTGGTACATTATTTGTTGTATATTACTGTATTTACTGCATTTATTGCATTTGATTATTGGTATCATATTGCTCTGTTGCTGTTGTGTTGTTGGGTGGTTTGGTTCCATAAGAGATAAGCTCAATACCCAGGCTTGAGTATACACTTAGAATTAGAGTGGAAAGTAGTGTGGCTTGCGTGGCGTTTGACCATGTTTAGTTGACACGAAATCCACATTCAGACGAGGTTTTCTTTGGAGATGTTCTATCCTGCGCATTGGTGCAAACGATAAGATGTTGACTTAGAGAGCTTATGACTCTGGAGACCGTTCATGGGAAATCAGTTGAGGCCTCCTCGATTGATGATGATGCCAAACTAGAAATGGTGACCGTATCATCGTTTCTCGACCTAAGAGTCCGTGATACTGAGGACCTGCTAGGATACCGTACCCCACGACCAGAACCCACATGAGAGAAGGGATGTGTTTTTTTGCAGGAAACTATGACCTTCATCCTACCCGGTATTCTGGTTTTCTTATCAGTGTGAACTTATCAGCCTGGTATTCTGATTATTCTGATATTTTGGTATTATGGTATTCTAATTATTTCGGTATTCTGGTATTTTGATTATTCGGATATTCTGGTATTCCGGTATTTTCTTCAGAGCAGACTTGTGAACTTATTCAGTTAGTAGCACAACATTTATTAAGAATATGTTGAAGCTTTGATCCCATGTCTTATTGCATTCATAACATTGCATTGCGTAAGCATTGTGCATCATTTTGCATACCATTCTCCAGCCGAAACAGAGAGCTCATCCATTCTTTGTCCTTGAACCGTAGTGGATTTCTCGACTCTCGTATTGGACTTGAGTCAACATTTTGGAAAGATCATCATGAACTCAAGAGAGCAAAACCAGTTTGTGACTATGGCAGATGTTGAATCGATGAAAAACCAGTTGGATCAACTTGTGGAAGCAATGAAAGCCATGACAAGGGGAGAAGCCAACGTTCAGAGGACTTCAGTAATTAGGAATGTCATTCCACCTCAAGGGAACAATGTTGCTCAAGCTCAGCCGGTGCGGATCCCTGTTGAGAATTCTGCTATGCAAGAGCGTCCCATCGTCCGAGATGGACATTTCTCTTCTCTTGATGCCACAGACTATCAGAGCTTTGCTTTTGATAAGTGTAAAATGTAACTATTTTTGTATATAAGTTTGTTGCACTTATTAATACTTTTTGGTTAATATCATTCGAATAAACCCTGATTTGTTTATAAATACGTTTACTTTACATTTTAGTGTATATATTGCGTATCTTGTAAATATCAATGAGTTTAATTAATTTTCTCTCATTTTTGTAGGTATTCAATCAAGGATATCTTACCATAGTTGTAAAGAGCATTGAATAAGCTTTCCAGCGCTTCCGACTATGTGTAAATCAGAGTTGCGGTTCAGAAGTTATGGTCAAATTAAGGTCTGGTTTGCTGTCAAGTTCGCTTTGCGAGCTTGACAGCGAATGTTCGCTTTGCGAATGCCTGGCGAGTTCCCAGCGAATGCTCCCATAATTGGAAAGGGGAGAAAATGACCAAATTTCGCTTTGCAAACTGTGCAGCGAGCATTTGCTTTTCGAATATTTCGTTTTGCAAATTAAGGTCTGGTTTGTTGTATGAATTTTTGTCTTGCCTTAGAAAGTAGGGAGTATTCACATGATGATATGGTTGAATTCAAGTTGGGGAGAGAATGATTGTTTACTCATTGGTTGGTTTTTATGAGGATGAAAAAGAAAAGAAAAAAGAGAAAAATATGACAAAGAAAAGAAAAGAAAAACGTGAAAAAGAAAGAAAAAGAAAATCCTTTAGAAAGGAAACAAAAAGAGTTCAAATAATTGTGCTAAATAAGTATTGTGTTTTGTGTAACACTTGGGATTTTGGAAGAAGTTGATTGGAATTTTGTGATTGAGTCTTTGTGAGTTGATCACTCCCTTAGGTTTAGGCAAGTTTTTGTTTCAATTACCTTTAGAAATTGCCCCTTGTTTGTTTACCCGACCACGCTACAACCTTGAAAGTCCTTGTGATTCTTGCCTTTGTATGTTCAATGTGAATTTTTGGATGTTTGCATAATTTAGTCTATTGTTTGCATGATTATTGTGTGATTGATAAGTACCTCATTTTGTGTTTTTCATCTATCGATGATTATTTTTGCTAGGTGTGATTCACTTTGGAACTTGTGTTGTTTTAGGATGTGTGGCATGATTTTTGTATTTTGCATTTGTTTCGTGACTATGTTATCGTCGTAGTTTAGTGGTAAGTATTTACTTTGTGTGTACCGTTTTTCATTTGAACCATACATTTGTTTCCGTTTTTCAAAACCTATTGATTCGTGATTCTTTGGTTATTGCTTTTGTGTTTTTAAGTTTGCTTGATTCTTGTTTGAGGACAAACAAGTTTAAGTTGGGGGAGAGTTTGATAAGTGCAAAATGTAACTATTTTTGTATATAAGTTTTATTGCACTTATCGATACTTTTTGGTTAATATCGTTTGAATAAACCCCGATTTGTTTATAAATACTTTTACTTTACATTTCAGTGTATATATTGCGTATCTTGTAAATATCAATGAGTTTAATTAATTTTCTCTCATTTTTGCAGGTATTCAATCAAGGATATCTTGCCATAGTCGTAAAGAGAATTGAATAAGCTTTCCAGCACTTCCGACCGTGCATAAATCAGAGTTGCGGTTCAGAAGTTGTGGTCAAATTAAGGTCTGGTTTGCTGTCAAGTTTGCTTTGCGAGCTTGACAGCGAATGTTCGCTTTGCGAATGCCTGGAGAGTTCCCAGCGAAGGCTCCCAGAATTGGACTGGGGAGAAAATGACCAAAGTTCGCTTTGCAAACTGTGCAGCGAGCATTAGCTTTTCGAATAATTCGTTCGCATTGCAAACTTTTGGAATTTTGCAGAGGCGATTTAGCATTTCAGAGACACTTAAGTGCCATTTTTTTAGGCTCACTTAGCGAGTAAAACGTTCGCTTAGCAAATGCACAAATTTTGTAATTGTATTTAAGACATTTTTAGACATTTTTTAGGGGATGGTTTTGGGGTTTTTTGCTCCCAACTCCACTAAACTTCATTTTTCAGTAGATTAGCTTAAAAAACAACATGGAAGCTTGCATAGGATGAACCGGGGTGGATTGATCGTCGACCGGCGTTGACAAACCGTGAGATGTTTGGTTTATTTCTTTTCTTCTTTGTGTTTTTCTTCTATGTTGGGTTGTGTATATGTATTTGTTCTGAACTCATGTATATTTGTCGCCCATGGTGTTGTATGATATCTGCTTTACAAATCTTTATTGGTGATTGTCTCTGATTTTTGCTTTATGCCCGGAGTTTGAGTTGCGTTAGAGATAATCCTCACAAACTTTGATTAGGGATGATTGTCTGTTAGTTTCTGGACTCTAGAGATAGATTTAGAGCTAGCAATCTTCAATAGGCGTCGAAGCTTAATGCCTCTGTGTATTGAGTCGGGTGCGAGAGTGTCGACGATGGTAGCACGGTTGTTCTCTCAACTTTGCGTTAGACATAACCTTTGTTGTGAGCGATGCTGGATGATATTGAGGAGTATTGTAGGTTGAGTATAACTGGTCGGTAAGTTTAAGTTTGTGAGGAGTCGATAATGTGCATGCCGGATAAATTCGTCTCTCTAATAAATGATTTCTTTTTGTTTTAATGTTTACTTTTCCACATTTACTTTCACCATTTTAATCCAAACTCATAAACGCGAGAGACTGTCGAACGACATTCTTTCCCTCGAACCGATCTCTGTGGACACGACATAAATCCCAGAGGGAATTCTTCCAAAAATAAATATTTTTGCTTGCCGCTTTACCGCTCCAACAGCTTTCCCTGTGCTAGATTTCCAAGGGGTAATTACAAAGATGAAAGATTCACGGGCTGTTGAGTTTATGAAAAGATACCATGTATTGGAGGAGAAGCTTGAAGCCTTTGAGGGTCATGATGCTCTTGATTTGAATGTTTCAAGCATGTGTTTGGTGCCCGACCTTGTAATACCTCCAAAGTTTAAGACACCGAAGTTCAAGAAGTACAAAGGGGATAGATGTCTAAAGCAACATTTGGTGATGTTTTGCAGAAGAATGACCTCATATGTCCATAACGACAAGGTTATGATTCACTGTTTCCAGGACAGTCTGAGTGGGGCGTCACTGAATTTGTACATGCAGTTAGAGAGTGGTTGCATCCAATCATGGTTGGACCTAGCTAACGCCTTTGTGAAGCAATACATGTATAATCTTGACATGACTCCCAGCCGCATAGTTGCAAGGGTTATCTCAAAAGGACAATGAATCCTTCAGAGGGTATACTCAAAGATGGAGAGAGGTAGCTTCTCGCGTTCAACTACCACTTTTGGATAGAGAAATTGTTGACCTGTTCATGGGTACTTTGCAAGGCCCATACTTGGATAAGATGATTGGCAATGGGGCATCAAACTTCTCTGACCTGGTAATAGTTGGAGAACGCATTGAGAGCGGCCTCAAGTGTGGAAAGATCCAAGACGCCTCGAACTTCCCAGCTAGTGAAAATGAATCAGTTGTCAGTTCTCAAGAAGAGTGAGAGGAAGAAAATAGTTTCATTTGGGAATCTCTGCTACCTCATCCTCAGTACTCAGGTATTTCAACTATTCAGAGTCAGCAATCATGTGGGTCTCCGTATCAGATACCACTTTCTCCATAGGGACAATATCCTTCTCCAAATCAGGTACTTTCTCAAAATCAACGGCCATATCGCCGTCAGCCGCATCAGCACGTCCGACAAAGGCCAAGAAAGCCAGGAAAACATTTTACCCCATTTTCAATGTCGTACAGTCAGGTATTGCTAGATTTGATCAAAGGTGGATTGATAGTGCCGAAGGGATTGAACTTAGTGCCTTTTTCGTACCCACCAGGTTTTGATGCCAACACTCATTGTGACTAACATGGTGGAGTAATGGGCATTCAACTGAAGACTATAAAGTGCTCAAGAGCAAGGCTCAGAAACTTTTTGACTCTAATATATTCTCATTCATGCCTCAGGGTATTCGAATCAACAATTCTCCTTCATCCAGTCATGTGGGTTCATCAGTCCAGGTTATGGAAGAAGTCACTGAGAGCAGTTGTGCAGATGATTATGAGACTGATTTTGATGAACAATTCTGAAGACGGCTAGCTCAGTAGCAAATCAAGATTAGAAATCCCAGTTCCCCGAAGCTGGCTATCTTTTAGATCATGTCATTTCTTTGCATTTGTAGTTTCTTTTCTGTTAAGTGCAAACTCATTTGTAAAACTCGTCTGTTTTTATTTGATAATGTTAATGAAATGAATATGCATGTTTTGATTAAACCCATTTGTGTTCACTCATACTTTTTTATTGATGTCAAACGATTGTTTAAGCAGAATCCAGGGGATGATGATGAAATTGAAAGACGCAAAACTTCTGATTGTATGCTTTTGAATAAAACCCTGTTGGTGATGTACATGCATTGTTTCAAATCTCTAAACACCAGAGATATAAGAAAGATAATCCCTTGTCAACCCCGTTGAGCCTAGAAGTAGGAGTTTCTTTCTGAAAACGAAAAACCCTCAATCTTAACCTAGGGCAGGGTAGGTGTTAGTTAATTTGACCGAGCGTTCAAATTTCAAAAGGAGTGTCCCATTCGAGGATCAATTACATCTATGGTTATCCCTCACCAACCGAAGAGTGACGCAGTCATAACCCTTTCAAACAAGTCAGACAGTCAGTGTCACAGGATTTGTTCAACAAAAAAGAAAAGAATCAAAAGAAGAAAAAAAAGAAAGCCTGCTAAGTCGAAAACTTGAAAACAAGGGACTTAGGCAAAAGTTAGGGCATCCCGCTGGACTTCAAAATTGTAAAATTAAAAAAGAATCAGTCCAGGCAAAAATCAGAGAAATCAAAAACAAAAGAATGAAAAAAAAACAAAAAGGATGAAAAAAGAAAAATCCTCGATAAAGAACAAGTCGTGTGACTACAGGCACCAAAGAAAGATGGGGTAACTGTCACTCTGAAAACCGTGTGGGGTCCTTAACCATCACCTCCTATCATTCATTAACCTTTTTGAAAGGTGAGCGCTTGTGTCGAGTTAGCTGAATGTAGGGCTGGAGAACATCAAGGAGAATGGGTAGGTTAAAACAAAACTTTGAGCCTTATACCCTTTCTTTCTTAAACCGCGAACCAGGCCACATTACAACCTTCAAAATACCTAATTGAAGCAGGGTTGTTTTGAAAGCATACCTCGGTGAAGATCACGTCAAAACTAACTCCTAAAATGATTTTTCTTACCATGCATATTGGTATCGATGTGACATTCTGATCAGTGATTCATTCACTATATGTCACAATATTTTTCCAGTGAACAAACTTGGATTTCAAAACTGTCATATGCATTGCATTAGAATTATCATTTTCAAAACGATCGGTTTTACTTGCGAATAAGCACTTGACATCAGGAGAGTTTTCGCAATGGAAAGATTGATCAAGATAAGATGCAAAACGCCTGAGTACTCCGTTGAGCAGGGGCAAGTCATATCAAATGGACAATCCATTCCAAGATTTAGCTAATATGAGACAGTCAGGTCGAGACTCGACAAATCTCTCGAAGGTCATTTAGTCAGAGTCACCTCTTCACAGATCAGCCAGTCAGGGGTAAATTTGTATCAAGACTCCGTGGAGCAAAAGATTCAGTCAGGCTGGGGCATGTCACCCCAAGAACACAAGAAGTTAATCCTTTCTGGAAGGCGATTAATCTGAAGCACCTCTCTTAGGTTCAGAGTACTTGGGCATTCCATCTCAAACCATCAGGGTACAGAGGTCCCAGGTTTATTTTTGAGGCAAATTCTTACATAGATCCCACAAGCTGGGGCAAGACAGGTAACAATGGAACGTCTCGATTCTTTCAGAGCTACTCAAGTAAGTTCTGTCAATCTTCGAGTTTAAGACGAATGTAGGGAAGTCATGCTAACCATCCCGTAACCTTTCAACCAGAAACCTTGTAACCAGACAACACACTTTTCCAACGTCAATTATACCTGACCTACATCGAAACCACCAGTTGAGCCGTTATGTCATTGCATTAATCATCATTGCATAATCATTTGCATAACATATCATAGCATGAAGCCTTGTACAACCGAACAAAAAATCCAAAGCCCGCTTTGCCGACCTCTCCCTTCAAAGCAAAAGCCCAACCTTGCTTGGCAACCATCAGAAGTCCAACCTTGCTTGGTACCTCATCCTAAAGCCCAATCCCTATTGGCAAACACCAAAAGTCCAATCCCTATTGGCACCTCATTCCAAAACCCAATCCCCATTGGTACCCCAGAAAATTTCACTTTCAAAAAAACAATTACCATCAGGTTTCACCTATCTTTACTAGTAAAGTCCAATCATGCTTGGCACATCCCTCTTTCCCCAACAGCCTGAGCATACATCGGCATTCTGCACATAGTAATCATTGCATCCTCAAATGCATAGCATTTCCATTTTGACATGGAGCATTACGCCATACAAAGAAAATTCAAGCATATGCATGCGAAGCATAAGTCAGATTTGGTGCCTTGCGCGGAAGCCCGAATCACCTTTCAGTCAAGACAGTGACATATCCCTAGAGAGAATTCTGAGCCATTCCCCAGCAGACATTTTAGTCAACCCCTCTATTTACTTTTCTTCAGGGTTGTAGATCATACGTCAATCTTACCCTCGATCAGTCCTTATCCATCAACCCTTTGATGACGACACTCCAAAAATAGGTTTTCTTTTTGTCAACTCTTTGACGACATGTTTCTTTCAGGCGGGTTTTCTTTTCGTCAACTCTTTGACGACGTGTTTCCTTCGTTCAGTAGTTCTTTCCGTCAACTCTTTGACGACGTGTCCTGTAAAACAGCAGTTCTTTCCGTTAACTCTTTAACGATGTGTTCCTTCGGTCAAACAACTTTTCTTTTCGTCAACCCTTTGATGATGTGTCCCTTTGGTCAGGATATCTTTTCGTCAAATCTTTGACGTGGTGTTCTTTTAGACAGGTCTTCTTCCCGTCAACCCTTTGACGAGGTGTTCCTTCGATGAAATTATTCATTTCCGTCAACCCTTTGACGATGTCAGTTTCCTTTCCGCTAACCCCTTGGTGATGTTCAGTTCTTTTCCGTCAACCCTTTGACGATGTCAGTTTCCTTTCCGCCAACCCCTTGGTGATGTCCGGTTCTTTTCTGTCAACCCTTTGACGATGTGTCTCTCTAGTGAAGTTTCCTTCCCGTCAACCCTTTGACGATGTCAGTTTATTTCCATCAACTCTTTGATGAGGGGCCCCTTCGATAATGACGTCATTCCTTCGATCAACTCTTTGATGAGTGGAATTGGTGTTTTTCATAATCCCCGGCTTTAGGTAACACTCGTCTGTGTTCGCTCCAATCAATCAATACCTTATCCGTATTGATCTTAGACACCCGTCCGTGTTCGATTTCATTTCCTCAATACTCGTCCGTATTGATCTTAGACACTTGTCCGTGTTCATTTCAGTCCCATCAATACTCGTCCGTATTGATCCTTGATTCTTAGACACTCGTCCATGTTCTTTCGACACTCGTCCGTGTTCGATTTCATTTCCTCAATACTCATCCGTATTAATCTTAGACACTAGTCTGTGTTCATTTCAGTCCCATCAATACTCATCTGTATTGATCCTAGATTCTTAGACACTCGTCCGTGTTCTTTCGACACCCGTCCATGTTCTATTTCATTTCTTCAATACCTCGTCCGTTTTGATCTTAGACACTCGTCGTGATCTTTCAACACTCGTCCGTGTTTGTTTCAGTTCCCTCAATACTCGTCTGTATTTATCCTCATTTCTTTTAACACTCGTCCGTGATTGTTTTAGTTTCATCAATACTTGTCTGTATCGATACTAGATTCTTAGACACTCGTCCGTGTTCATTCCTCAACCATCTGCGTTTATCCCCAGCATAGTCAAGCACTCGTCTGTGTTTGTTTCGCTCTGTTTCAATACTTCGTCTATATTGATTGTTGACACCCGTCAGTGTTCATGGTTTTATACCTCTTATTACTTGTTCCCCAGCGGAGTCGTCCCTCCCCTTGCAGGTCGCAAATTTTGAGTGGTTATTTTTGTATTCAATCACCTTCTACTTTAAACGTCTAAAAGTCGTTGCAATCATTCCTTCAGGTTTAAGTCGATTGAATAGGGGCAGCTATTACACCCCAAAATTTTCCCTCTCTTTTTCTAACCTTAACCGGCTTTTATTTCGAATTCATTTGCATCTTCATTAAGTCATTAATTCATAATCATTCATTTGCATTGGGCTCCTAAGACGTGGGATCAAAGGTTTTTCTTGTTATTGGTATTTGCCCTGTTCAGGGGTGATTCAGCCGGTTCCTATTTCAGGTCAAGATGAAGCAAGAGGTTGAATCCTATTCATTTTAATCTTCTTATCGAGAGGTTCATCAAGCTCCAAGGTTTTCCTATTTAGAGGGTTCATCAAAAGCATCGGGTCAAGGTTTCTTGGGTGTGAATCAGGATTTGGTTTTTTTCTCAGTTCAAGTCATTTCTTCATCAGTGTGCCTTCAGGGAAGATCAGGGTTTCTCATTCATGGGTGAGTTTGTGGACAATGATCAATTCAAGATCATGAGATCAGGGTTTCATGTTGAGGAAATCATTGGTCATCTGGATCAAGTGTTTGTGGATCGATTTGAAGGCCATTGGGTCATGATCGATTGAGCTTACTGATTGAATTTTCGGGATTCATTAAGGATAGAAGTTTGGTGTGGATTGGGAGTTTGATTGGAATAAGTCATGTCAAGATTAATTGTGTGGGCTGCTTGGAATTCGAGATACAAAGCCATCTTAAATCATGTCATTCCAAATCCATAAACCATTTTCCATTCTTGTTAATCTAATTAACCATTTTCAATAACCAAATAACTATTCTTTTTCTAGTCATTAACCTATTTTCTAATCCACATCTATTCTTTGTATCCAATTAAAACCCAATTCCATATCAAAACTAATCCATTTTAGATTCATTTTTCTTCTAAACCCAAACTAAAACCCATGTCCATTTCCTAGGTCACATATCCATATCCACATCCCTTTTAATTTAATTTCTAAATCCATCTTGTGTATATCCATTTATAAAACCCATTTTCAACCATTTTTAGGTTCAATGTCCACTCTTGGTCCATATTCATTTTTGATTAACTAATTCCAATTTTCCATCAATTACCAAGTTTTTAAAAGATTGTATAATAGAAAAATAATACACTTGTAACAAGAGAAGAGTTATACAACACAAAAACATTTCCTCCACACAACAATTGCCTTCCAAAACTCTATGTCATGACCCCACCATCAATCCTTTAATCTTGCTTTACATCACCACAAAAAGGGATACCAACGCACAAATTCATAACCAAATTGAAACTAACAGCAAAACAAAAGTCCTCATAAATGCACGTGGTGGGCCAAAGAATTTCATAACAGAAGAAAAGAAGAGGCACAGGTTATTAAAAACAGTGTTTTAAAAACCGGACCGAACCGGCCGGTCAGACCGGTCGAACCGGAAACCAGAGAGGTTACCGGTCTAGTCTGATTGTTGGATCGGATATGCTATTGAACCGGTGAGAACCGGCCAAAACCGCTAAAAGCCGGTGAACCGGCGGTTTTGGAAAACCGGCGGTTTAAATGCATGTCTTTTTTTTCTTCATAAAAATGACGTCGTTTTGATAATTTATTTTATAACGACTCCGTCAAGAGTTTAAATTTAAAGAATGAACTTGTGAAATTATGATATTTTGAAATTTTGTAGGTATCCTGATATTTTTAGAGGTCGGGTCATCCGCTTCGACCGATTTATTAAATATATAGTTATTTTATAGATATCGGTTTATTTAGCCGAGTTATCCGGTTTAATCCAGTTTTTCATGCGGTTCGACCAGTGACCCAGTAGTTCGACCAATGAACCAGCGATCCAGTACCTTCACCGATTTGATGATCGGCCCGGTTTTTAAAATATTGATTAAAAAGGAGTGACAAGGTGCGCAAGTCGCAAGTTTGTTACAAAGTTTCACAAGAAAATATCATAACAGAAAAGTTCACAATGGAATCAAATTTCACAACAAAAAAAATTTCTAACAGAATTGTAAAGACTCATGACTTTTTTTTACACAACTTTCACAATAGAATTCACAGCTCAATCATAACAGAATTCACCTCAAAAACCTATTATACCCCTCAAAATTCCCTATAATACCAAAACTGCAACAGAATTGAGGGAGCTGGGTCTTTTACAATTCATTTTTTTGCAGAACTCTTTTGAATCAACTCATCCTCAACCTCCAAATCAAGCCATCTTAACTATCTTCAATTCACTCATATTTTTCAACCTTGCGACTCTCATCAAATCCATAACGAAACCATAAAAATCTCCCAATTCACGATCCTTCATTCTGCATATTCTAACAGATTCCCCTCAATCTTCATTCTTCTGACTCTACCTTCTTCGTTTTTTCGCTTTGTGCTTCACAATCACACAACAACCTGCAACCAAGTTTCAAAGCAACTGTAGGATTCGAACCTTCAACGATTTCAAACGTGCAACAACCAGATCAAAGAGTTGTTCTCAGAAGCAAGAAGAAGATGAAGTAGAAGAAG
This sequence comes from Lathyrus tuberosus, assembly GCA_022829125.1. Taxonomy (NCBI): domain Eukaryota; kingdom Viridiplantae; phylum Streptophyta; class Magnoliopsida; order Fabales; family Fabaceae; genus Lathyrus; species Lathyrus tuberosus. The sequence goes on from JALAZF010000193.1 coordinate 3,733,009, forward strand.
CACGGTAAACCAAAATTTGAGCAGCGCGCATACCTGAGCAAGAAGCTGAAGTCCGCTGAGTTTCTCAACAACTTCCTTCAGTTTGAAGAAGCACAAGACTTTCCCCGGTAGGTAAATGACGTTGAACCTACTTGACTCTTCATGTCTTTCTCTGTTTCTTGATCCGCACATGTAGAGTAAGCTGAGAGGAATTGGCGTTGAGAATTCAAACTAGGATTCTTGAGTAGTTTGTAGATTCAGAGTTCTGTGCGAATGATAAGAGTAGTGCGATGAGGAAAGGAGAGAAGGAAGAATGTTGAGATGTGAGCGCGAACGGAGAAGAAGAAGGTTAAAGGAGCTTCGGCAGAAGTTGAAGAGGATTGGTGGTTGTGTGGAGTCAGCGCGATGTTGGTTTTCCGGCGTTACAATGTGAGGTTAGAGATGAATAGAGAAGAAGAAGGTTGAAAGATCTTTGGCAGAAGTTGAAGAGGATTGGTGGTTGTGTGGAGTCCGGCGCGGTGTTGATTTTCTGGCGTTACATTGTGAGGGTAGAGATGAACGAAGGAAGGAGAAGGGAAAAGAGTGACGGCGGGTGTGAGGCGAGTTAGAGGAGGCACCGTGGCCACCACCGTAGGGCGTGCCGACGCGGGGCCGTTTTGGTTCCTCTGCGTTGAAGCTGAGCAAGGGAAAGAGGAATAGGGCTGAACGATTAGAGACTGAAGGTTGAGCATTTGTTTTTAGGTTTAGGTTTTTAGGGTGAACATTCACAACGTGGACCGGGCTTTGTTGGCCCATTTGAACCTCTCTTTACACCACTGATTCGCTCAGACACCCCCTTTGCTGAATAACAAAACCCTGGGCCTTAAGCCCACACGCTTGAGCTGCCTTGGCTGAGAGGGACTCGTTCATGGACTTAGGAAGTGGGCCTTGCGCCTCACTTTTCTTTCTGTTTTTTATTGTTTGTTTTTAATTTTGAATTTTACACTTTACTTGGTTTTAAGTTAATTAATTTTGATTAATTGTTTTGGTTTTTGTTTGTTTGATTTTGGTTAAGTGATTTAAGATAATTAGATTAGAAGTTTCTTTCATTAGATTTTTTTAAGAATTAATCTTGTTTCTAATTTTTAATTAACTTTTAATTTTGGTTTTGATTAATTGTTTTTAATTAAACTTTGATTTTGATTTGAATATTGATTTAGAATTTAATCTTGACTTAATTAGACTTTGATTTTTAATTTGAACCTTGTTTTTAATTTCGACGCTAGTTTTTGACATTTGTTTTCATAATTGCTTTGTCTGTCATACTTGCCTATTGTACTTGAATTTCTCCTAACCTGGTTCCGTATTCGTTTGTGATTGAGTTGCTTCGTGTTTACTTGTTGGTTATTTTGTACTCATATGCTCCCTTATGGCTCCTAGCTTGAACTTAATTTTTGATTAGGTTCAAAGTAGGATATACATTAGGCTCTCAATCCAAGCATGACAACATTAGGTAGACCTCCCTCCTAGCCTGACTTTAGGATCATTATTTCATGATAACATATAGAATTTAGTTTCCCTGAGACCTTCCGTGCGTCTCTCTCTTCTGTAGCAGGTCCATAACCTTTTCTCTCGCCCCCGTGCGATCGAGATCCCATTTTCCCGTAGTCTTGTGAACTACAGATGCTCTGATTCCTCATTCCCTAATGAGGATACATAGGCACGAGGATCCCTATCCTTGGCGAGCAGAATTCCCCCATTATCGTAGTTCCACGAACTACGAACGCTCTGACTTCTTCATTCTCGTCCGAATGAGGATACGTAGGCACAAGACGATGATGTCTTGGTGAGCACAATCCCCCCATTCACCTGTAGTCTTCCGAACTACGTTGACTCTGACTTTCCCATTGTACAAGGGAATACGTAGGCATAGGACGACGATGTCTTATCGAGTTACCTTTTGTTCAGTTTCCGTTTAGCAGTAGGCTTTAGATAACTCACCCTTTGATTAGACAACAAGCTTGGATCCCATTGAGTACGATTGACCCGAGGGGGTGCTAATACCTTCCTCTCGAGTAACGGACTCCCGAACCTGGACTTGGTTGTGATGACCATGTCTTCTCCCTTTTGAGGTTTCTTCGATTGTTTCCTTTCCCCCATCGGGATAAATAACGTTCGGTGGTGACTCTTCTATTTTTTCCACCGGTTGTTTTTCGCAGTTGTGACAAGAAGCAACAGAAAATATTTTTCATTAATATCCAAAGAAGTCAGATCCTTGTTCTTTGGCAGGAAGTTTGAGATCAACAGATGATATCAGACTAGTACCTTGTAATTCAGACTTGAAACTTTAGATAGGTCAGAGAGATCATCAAAGATAATATGAGGATACAAATAAGAATCCCAAAAGAGCATATCCAGAACCACACCTTCTTCCTCACAATTTATAGCATTATCAATAAATGTGGGGTGATGGTGATAGGAACACTATATACAACAAAAAGAATGGCATATTCTAGATGTAAATACTGGATGGAAGCATTTATCCAAAAGTCCTTGATCAGGTTATGGAAAGTAGGACTATAAAGCATATCAAAGGAATTATCCCAACTATTTTGGAAGATAGTGCTTTGAATATCAAAGCCATGAGTCATCATCTCTTCAAAATCAACTAGTCCTTCAATGATGACAACCAACTGGTTTTCCATATCAAGGTTAGATCTAGAAGCCATCTTAGACAGGGAAAGACTCAAAAAAGGAAAAGAATGACGCAAATAAACATAAGAATGTTTCCAAATATATAGAAAATGATTTTTCGCAAAGATTCATGACAAGAATCTTTGCTTTTAGACCATTATAATATTACCTTTAGAAAACAAACAAAAACACAAATAAACAAGTAAGAAAAAATGAGGTGATGACAGAGGAGAAAATTCACAGAAATCAAGAAGTTTCACATCACTATCCAACAGTCTTTACACAAATAGCTACTATGCAAGATAATTATCAGACATGTGAAAGTAATCTGAAGCAAATAATCCACCTCCAGAGTCTGATATTTTTCAGAAGCCACCTTTATTCAAAGGCAGTTTCCTAGTCTCTAATTGAAGCTACTTCTGAGCAACATCAAACTTTGATACTCTGATCGGACACAACCATTATTCTTCAACATAGACTATGTTCATATTCTTCATAATGAAATCAAATCTTTCAATGGCTAAGGGTTTTGTAAATATGCCAGTCCATTGATAATCAGTATCAATGAACTTAATATCTATAACTCCCTTCTGAACCTAGTCTCTTATGAAGTGATGTTTAATATCAATATCCTTCTTTCCAGAGTGTTGAACTGGATTCTTTGTTAGACAGATAACATCAGGATTATCACAAAATATAGGAATATTTTTTCCATAAATCTGATAATCTTCTAATTGATATTTCATTTAAAGTAGTTATATGTAGCATTTAGCTGCAAAGATGTATTCTACTTCTGCTGTAGAGAGAAAAAGTTGTTTGTCTCTTGCTAGCCCAGGATATTAGGTTTTTACATATGAATTAAAAGTTTCCACTAGTGGATTTTCTCTCAATTCCATCCCCAGCATAGTCAGCATCACAGAATTCAACCAGCTTATAATCTAAGGATTTGTTATAAAGAAGTCCCATATTTTCTATTCCTTTCAGATACCAAAAGATTCTCTTAACAATAGTTAAATGAGTTTCTCTAGGATCTGATTGAAACCTTGCACACAAACAGACGTTGAATAAAATATCAGGCCTAGAAGTAGTTAGGTGAAGCAAATAACCGATCATACCTACGAAAAGCTTTTGATCCATCTTGGAGTTACTTTCTTCTTTATTCAGACTACATGTAGGATGTATATGAGTTGCCATAATCTTGCAATCTTCAAGATTAAACTTCTTCAGAAGCTCCTTTGTATATTTAGACTGATGAACATAAGTTCCAACTTTTTCCTTGGTTGATTTGGATTCCCAGGAAGAATTTCAATTCTCCCTTCATTCTTATTTTGAATCATGCCTGCATAGACTTAGACAATTCTTGGCACAAAGATGCATTAGTGGAACCAAATATTATGTCATTGACATAAATTTGAACAATTAAGATTTCCTTGTTCAGAGTCTTCCTGAATAGTGTAGTGTCAACCTGACCATTTTCAAAACCATTTTCCAATAAGAAATCACCCAATCTCTCATATGAAGCTCTAGGAGCTTGTTTGAGTCCATAGAGTGATTTCTTAAGTTTAAACACAAAATCTGGATGGACTGTTTCCTCAAACCAAGGGGGCTGTTTGACATACACCTCTTCAAAAATGACTCCATTCAGAAAGACATTCTTAACATCCATTTGATGAATAATAAATTATGATTGAAAGCATAAGAGAGAAGAAGTATGATTGCCTCTAACCTTGCCTACCAATCAAGCCTTATTCCTTACCACTTCTCTTTGCTCATTTAGTTTGTTTCTGAACACACACTTTGTTCAAATGATGTTCTTCTGACTTGGTCTTAGAACCATATCCCAAACATCATTCCTTTAGAACTAGTTCAGCTCTTCCTACATGGCCACAGTACATTCATCATCGGATAAATCCCCATCCAGAGAAGTTGGCTCAATCAAGGAAATAAACCCTAGCATGCAATTATTATCTCTGAAAGTTGATCTAGTTCTCAAGCGATCATCCTTATTTACAATTATTAGATCACCTGAATGAGAATCTTTATATTTGAAGGACTTCTCAGGTTGAGCAGACATTTATGAACCATCTTGGGCATCTTCTGAATCTTCCACTTTTGGAAGAGCTTTAGACACGTGATCAGCTTCTGGTTCAACATCTTCTGAACCTATGACTTTTGAGATTCTAACTTCTGAAGATCCAACCTCTAGAGGTTCTTCATAAACCTCCATATTTGCAAAACTTTCAATTGGAACTAACGTATCATGGTCATGCCTTTTGTCATCAAACTTGACATGTATAGACTCTTCAACCATTTGACACTACTACAAAATACACCTTCAGTAACACTAATACTACTATCGTTGGGCTTTCCACCATTGTAATATCAAAACAAGGATGCACCTGATATATATATTTTTATGTTTTTTAAGTTATTTAATCACAGTTGAGGTAAACAATCGTGGTGATAAAGTAAGTGTTACAAGCTTCGAATCCTAGCAACTACATTTTTCCATTTTTCTTATTACAAAAAGCGCGTGTCATTTAAGTTCATAAATAAAAAATTGAAAATTATTTAATCATGATTTTAATATTAAGCCATTGTAATATCACTATACAACCTTTGCTCTTCCCAAAAGGGAGAAACGACTACACTGATGATTACAAATTTTCTTCATTTCTCAAGACGGTCACAAGTCATTCAAGAATATCAACCATTAGAAGTAATCATTGCAAGCATTAAATCATCAGATGTTTCATCTTCATCCTCTTCTATAAATGCACACTTTCATATAATGAATTTCCACTTCTTTAAACTATTCTTCTTAACTTCTTTGCTATAACAACATGAATTCTCCATCTCAGAATGCTAAGAGAAATAGCTCAACAGAAGTCATTGTTGAGAACCAAACAACCACCACAGTACAACACCATCAGCAGACAATTGAGGAAGTCTAGCCATCTTCCTCGACTGCTGTCAGGGATGCGCTGAGGGTGAGGAAGGCCAAGAAGAAGAAGAAGAAGAAGAGAAAGGTGTCGAGGAAAACTTATTACTACGACTCAGATGAGGGTAGTGAGGAGCGAGTCACAGATTGGGAAGATTCCTGTAGTGCTAGGGGATATTGTTCCGATCTTGCCAAAATTATGTAATGAAAAAATTATGTTTTATGTATTTTTGCCACCTTAATAGAATTTCTTTATTTTTGTTTTATATACTTTTTCCTCTTTACAAAAAAAATAGTACACGACCAACAAAAATAACAACAACAACAGTAATGAATAATAACAATAACAAAATTAAATAACTTTCTCACCATTAAGTTCATAAATAAATAAAATATTGAAAGTTATTTAACCACGATTTTACTACAAAACCGTTGTTAAATTTGAAAAGTGCATCACAGATTTTCTTTGCCAACCGTGATGAAAAGTGATATTTTTTAGTATATAAGCGAAAGTATCTATCATTCAGTACATAGCAGCCATTTCTCTCAACAGAAAACCCTAACATAATTCACTATCTTCTCTTTTATAACATAACCCTAACATCCATGTCACGCATTAAACATACTTTAACCTTCAGATTCGTCTACACCAATCGTTACCTTGAGTTTTGAGGTTCGTTCATTAAACTTATGCTTCGATTTCGTTTATGTTTCTTGTTAAAAATGGGTTCTCATTTTTTCATTTGGTGAATGTTCTCATTTTTTCAGATTCGTCTTCACCACCTTAACAAAGCACATACTTTGGCTATGGTACATATGGTTTGTGTTTCTATGAAGAAAAAATACAAGAAGAAGATATTGTGTAAACTTCATTCACCTTGTACTTCTTCTTCATAGCATCATAAACTAGATGTACTTCATAAATTCTTCCAATTCCATGATTAGTTTCAAAAAAAGGTGCATTCTTGAAACATTTTATTATATCTTGTGTTGTTGCATGTTGTTTTTGTATGTTGGTATTGATTAATGTTCTCAGAACTTCATAATTTGTTTTTGTTTTTGTTTATTATATCTTGCATTCTTGAACCTTATTTTTTTAGGGTTAAATATGTTTAAGGTCCCTATAAATATCCCACCTTTGAAGATTGGTCCCTAAAAAATTTTCCTTCAAACATTGATCCTCCTAAAGTTTTTCGTTTCCAAATGTAGTCCCTGTCATTAATTTCAAGTAACGGAAGGTGATGTGGCAAGCCTACTGTGTGATTTCATTTGATGAAGTGTTATTTTTTTGCCACGGTGGAATATCTGTAAAACCAATAAGTTAAGAGACAATGGTAATTCAAAGAGACACATTTCATCTCTTTCACTCGTGCCCTAGCTTTCACTACTCTTTCATCCCATTTCTACTTCGTTTTGCATAGTCCAAAGAAGAAAGCGACCGTTGAAGTGGTCCCAAGGAGTCATCGTGCGTATCTTAGCAGCGGTGGTCCCAGGTTAGTAACATTGTCTGCCATTGTTGTATTGTTTATTCGTGGTCCTAGCTTAGTGTTTTTGTTGTATTGTTTATTCGTGGTCCCAGCTTAGTGTTTTTGTTGTATTATTGGTAAAAAAAGCTTGAACTTAATGCGTTTTGTTATTGTGAGTAAAAATTAGGGTTAGTATAAATTAGAGTAAGTATGCATTTCGTGTATTTTGTTGTATAATTGGTAAAAAGTTAGGGTTAATGTGCTTGTTCCAGAAATGGTAAATGAAATTAAACTTAGGTTAATCTATGTCTACAGGATAATGGATGTAATGGATACTTATGTGACAACCAAAAAAAGGGTAATGCTTTTGTGATGTCTGTATTCTTATGTTGTTGTTTACTTTGTAATAAGTCTTTTGTGATGTCTGTGTTGTTATAGTGTTGTTTAATTATGTTTTGCAGGGGAGGCCTAAGGGCTCCACAAACAAAGAACCTAAGAAGGTAAATACCAATGAGGCCTCAATTGCTAAAGGAGTATCAAATACCAAGGGAGCATCAACTAGCAAAGGAGCATCAAAATTTTCTGTTAAGGCAACAACCAAGGCAGCATCAAATACTCAGAATGCAACAACCAATGAAGCTTCAACTACTCAAAATGCACCAACCAATTAAGCATCGAGTATTCAGAATGCAATAATTATCAATGAAGGTATTATGAAGAAGGCATCAACTATCAAGAAAGGAGTAATCAAGAAGGTTTCAACTGTCAAAGATAAACCAACTGCCATTGTGAAGGAAACTTTAGTTGTACAGGAAACACCAGTTGTGAAAGAAACCCCACCTGTTCAGAATGAGAAGGAGACACTAGTTGTGAAAGAAACCCCACCTGTTCAGAATGAGAAGGAAACACCAGTTGTGTTGGAAACCCCACCTGTTTAGAATGAGAAGGAAACAATTATTGGGCCAGAGCCAGATCCAACTGTCGTGGAGAATTCCACAACTTTGGATGACACATTAGCTGCTATACAAACTGGTGGTGATGTATTGGACATTCAACCACTGAGAGTTGATAAGTCACCTCTCAAGTCATCTCTCAAGTCACCTCTCAAGCCAAGTGGTGCTAGAGTCTTTTTTGGGAAGGAACCAAAATTGTTTAGGACCACTCCTTTCAAACCACCAGGAACCAAAATCTTATGAGCAACTATTTTTTTTTTTTTTGTTTAAGTAATTAAGTTACAATTCTGGTGTAATGTACTGATGTGTTATTTTGAATGTACTGTACTGATGATGTGTTATGAGCATCTGATATTTTGTTGTACTATTCTTACATTTTGGTATGCAAAGAAATGAAAACTCTTTTGGTCTTCTTACTGATCTTACAACCATTATTGTTCACATCAATGTTGGTATTTGACTGTTGTAAACACTACAACAATTTCACACAATCTGATAGCACAAATAGTATCAATTGATAGGATATTTCAAAACAACAACAAACTTAACTTAACTTTGTAGATCATAACTTAACCAAATTGATTGCACATTACATTTCATAACAACTTAATATTACAAAAGGACTTGTTCATAACAAAACAACATAACAACTTAATATTGCAAAAGGACTTGTTCATAACAAAACAACATAACAACTTATCAATTCAACAATTACATCTAACAACAAAATACAAGTTGACCAACACTGAAATCACAACACATATGGTCTTCAACTTTCATAAAATTCCTCCATCTTTAGCTTCATCTTCAACCTATGGTTCTTCTTCATTGATGCTTCATTAAGCTCCTTAAAGGTTTCCACAAATTGATTATCCCTCTCATCCTTGCTGCATTCTGATTCCACCACTTTAATATCTTCCTTCCTTAAAGCAAACTCATCATCCTAAACGAACATATTGCAAGTATCCTCATTCTTCCAAAAAGGAATCTCCAAAACAATCTCCCTTGGTTCTTTCCCTTCTTGCACATGTATGAAATCAAGGTACCCTTGCATCCACACTTTTTCCCTTCACTGTTGGTAGCAATCTTAGAATGTTGTGACACGAAATTGCTAATCCTGGATGAAGGAGATATGACAAAATAGAAGGAGTAGAATGAAACACATGATGAGAGATGGAAAGATACGATAGAAGAGAATAGATGAAGAGAGAAGAACAATTTGGGGAAGAATTATATTAGGGTTTATTATAGAAATCGTGGAAGTGAAAATTGAGAAGAAATAATGTCAAAATTCATTTTAGACGTGGATTACACAGTTGGCAACTCATTTCTACACACTTGGCGTGCCACATCACCTTCCGTTACTTGAAATTAACGGCAGGGACTACATTTGGAAATGGAAAATTTAGGAGGATCAATGTTTGAAGGAAAATTTTTTAGGGACCAATATTCAAAGGTGGGATATTTATAGGGACCTTAAATATATTTGACCCTTTTTTTTATTTGTTGTATATTGTTGTGTTGTTGATAAATGTTGTTGTATGTTGTTGTTGTTGATTAATGTTTTCAGAACAAGAACAAAACATTGCTAAGTCACAAGAAAGAAGTTTCTTGTAACTTGTGACTTAGCAATGTTTTGTTCTTTAAATTCTTATGCAAGTTGCACAGTAGATGAAGTTGAGTTTATTATATGTTATGTAGATTGTTTGTTTCACTAACCCTTAACTGAAAATACATTTCATTTAAATTGACATAGAAACTTATAATCTGAAAAGTAAGTTGTATCTGAAAACCAACTTATATCAATCAATGTTCTCCAAATTGCATCCATATCAACGTACATCTCACACTGTTTAACATATATGAAAGCTCATGTGGTTTGACTAAATTTTGGTTAAAACTTGATGAAGAACAAGATGATCAAACATGAAGAAATTTTCCATAAAATAAAGATGTCGAATGAAATGTCCTGGCATGAAGACTCGACATCTGGACAAATACAGTAGGTTGTTTTAATTATGTTCCAAGATTTAAGGCTCGGTTGCAGTGGATCAAGGGAGAAACAAATATTTTGAAGCCCAAGCAGAAGACTATAAAAGGAAGACCAAGACCTAGGATAGTGACAGACTTTAACTAATCTCTTGTAACACTTTTTTAAATGGAAATAAGGGTTTAGGGTTTTGAGAGTCATAGGCTTTCTTGTGTTGTAAGTCTCCCTTTGTATCGATTTGATACATTGTGGTAGACATAAATGTTTGTACAGATTCAAAAACATGTAGGTAATGAATCATGTGTTATTCTTGGATGAAGCTTTAAAGCAAATCCAAGTTGTGTTGTTAGTCGAAAATGCTCGACTGAACTTTGTATTAAAAGAGGTGTCTTTCAAGTAGGATGATACAATTATTATAACTATAACTGTTAGATATCACAGGTTGTGATTTAGGGAGTGAGACGGGTTTCTCTTATCAATTAGATGTGACTTCTAATGATAAAGTTTCCATTGGGTAGTGATAGGTAAACCAGAGGTTGTTTATTCTAAACCAGGGGTTGCTTACATAAAACTATACTACTGATAGTGGATTCTTCTTCCTGGCTAGGTAGCCCCCCAGATGTAGGTGATTTTCACCGAACCGGGTCATCATATACTGTGTTGTTTATCATTTTGCAATTTACAGATCAGTTTTGATTAACATGTTATAACAGATGTCAAAACATCTGTCTTGATGTTGTTGTTGATATTCAAAATATCAACTTGTTTATTTTGTCCTTGTTTTAAAGTTATGCAGAGAACAATATCGTGACACGTGTTAGGACATCTGCTATCTGCTATGTCAGAATTTTAATTGGTATCAGAGCAGAAATCCTGTCTATTTCTGGATGAGATCTTGGGAGATATTTTCTGGCTTTTAAACAAGGTGTGTGTGCGATCAGTCTATTCATTGGATATCTGGAATGATTGGTATTGGATCAAGTAACAACTATTGATGGTTGTTCAAGTTTTCTGAGGAGTTTTTACAGCAACTGCAGGAGGAGTGGGTTGTTCTCCTGTATGATGTCTTATAAGATGTTTTGACATCTTATTGGGCATGTTGAAGATGTTCTTTGGTGGTTCCACTGCATATGTTTCTGATGGAAGAACTCTGGTATTTATGTGATTCTGGAGTTGTGATAGAAGAAAGATGGTGAAAGATCTTGATTGTTGGCTTCTATTCTTGAAGATGTTATCATCTATGAAAGCTCTAGTCGTTCCAAAGTCGTGAGCAAAGAAATGGAGAGAGTTGTTGATTGATGTCTGTCATGTTGACTATGGTACTTGGAAGTTTGGTTACATCTTGTATCTTGAAGTCAGTTTGAAGAGAAGGTGAGTTGAGATCGTGTTTATCAAATTCATGATCTATGAATTTGTTAAATATTATTTTCGACAAATTTGCCAAAGATACTTGAGTTTTCACTCAAGTCCGCTCATAAAGGCATCTCTGGTCCCGTTTAAGAGTTCTTTCAGAAGGATGATCTGGTTCTCTTGGTGAAGATGAATTTCTGAAGATCTCTGGTGCTGATGGATGTTATTCAACTTGGAGATACTGGGAGGTGATTTATTTTAACCATTCATGATTTGCAAGCATTCTATTAGCAAAGGAAAGTCATAGGCAGGTTGAGTCAAGGGTAACAGACTTGATGTCTCAACATGTTGTTTGACTAGAAAGATGTTGACATAAAAATTCTTGATTTGTGTTGATATCTGGTAGATCATATATCCTACAGGATGTATGGTTCTGTGGACAAGGAATTAAGATCAATTGCTATTTATGGAATTCCCAAATATTTAATTGATTATCCTTGTATTTTGGAGTACAAGATTACTGGTGACAAGTTGGTACATCAGGAAGTGCAACATCTCTTATTGCACCTACTCAAGGATCTGTTCTTTGGAGAATGGGTACAGTCAAGACATGGAACTGATGTTCTATTAGATATTGAAACATCTTGACAATGGAGTATATGCATAATCCTATTGATTCAAGGAGTGAATCTCAGAAGCAAAGGAGATGTAGCTGATAATATTGGTACCATACATATGTATGGTAGGATCTGTCTTTATTCTGGTGTTGCAAAGGCAAGTAATCAGACTAGAAAGTTTCCTGGAAAGAAACTTGGCTAGAATGTAGTGCTGATGGAGGTGAAGATTAAGTGGCAGTTATCTCCGACCTTCTGAAGAGGTCTCTACTTAAGGAAAACGAGATTCCTTTTGTAAAGATCTTGTGTGACTAATCTCTTCTGAAGAATCAAGATTTGGCATGTTTGGATTCTCTGAAGATGAGGTGGTTATTGTAGTACAGTAAAGCAGGATGGAGGTTGTCTACTCTAACTTGATATCATTAATCAAGTCTATGAGAACATGAAACTCTTGTTCTGTTATAGGGAGGAGGTATTCTAAGTGGCAGAATGAAGGACTGAACTCTCCAGCTGGATGTCTGATCAGATGTTATGACATCAAGCAGAAACTTCAGGGTCTTAGTTGATATTGTGGCACATCATCTTAAGATAAATTGATCCTCTCAGTATGAAAGGTGTTGATGTTCAAAAAGGTCTATCTCGTGTAGTTTGCGGGAGCTGCAAGAAGGAGTAGATGTTACATGTCCGAGTCTTGGTGTATCTAAGATGGCTTGCTATGGAGTAGGTGGAATATGTAACTTGAAGATCAGGTTTCATAGGTGGATCAGTGGATCTTTTGAAGCCCTAAAGAAAGTTAAGATTAACCAAACAGTGGCATTTGGTTGATCTCTAATGTGAATTCAAGCAGTGTGCTTGGAACTAATTACTCTTGTGCAGTAGGGTAGTTGGTTGAAAATCAAAGGAGGTTCTGGTTCTGTTCATATCTTGGAGTTTGTGGTAGAAGCCCTAAGTTGCTTATGGAAGATTACCTTCTTTTGGGAAAAGTATGAGAGTTTATTTCTCTCTTTGGTTGTTTGGAGTTCTTATTGATCAAGCTGGTGGAGTTGTGTTCTCTAAAGATCTTCAGGTCGATTACTATGCAGATAGTAAGTCCAATGGTAATTATATCAAGAACCATAGTGTGTGGTGTCTGTGATATGATCTGGATGTCCTAACTGATGTTAGAACATCATCATGCTTTCTAGACTTGGAGTTCAGATTGTGGAAGCTGATATTCACTAGTTGAATCAAAAGTGTCCTAAATTGTCATACAGGAGAATGATGAAGTGAAGATTGTCTTGAATCATGGGGTGTCTATCTGGTAATCTAACTCTTGGTGAGGTCATAATGCTTGTGGAGAGGTGGTTTCTTCTGTTGTAAGTAACTCTAGAAAGAAGTGGATCAATTTGGTGCTTGTGAAGAAAGTAAGCTGAGGATTTCTGGAGCATGTATTTTGGGCTAGCTAACAAAATAGGAGATTATGTATGTCTCTTTGAGGAATGTGATGCATTCCAGATTCAATTGGATTTATTCTCAAGGAATAATGATATCTATGGCTGTAAAATTCAAGGTGGATTTATACAGGTTATGGATGGTTTCTGGATGAGAGGGATCAATGGTGATTTTGATCTCAATCCAAGAGTTTGTTGGTTGTGGTACAAGGAGGTGATCCTGGTACTCTCTCACTATATGAACATGAAGTTGGTCATGTGTTATCATATGGTGATGTTGGGCGTTTCTTGTTGGAATGAGCATTATTTCTAGAAGATAGGGGGAGAACTTCCGTCTGTTGGGTGTACTAGTGTGGTACATAGATTGCTTGTTGAATAAGCAGTAAGTGAATACGTTCAGCAGGTGTGTTGAACAGGGAGTGCGCTCTTGAAGACATGAAGATGAGCCTTATGTTTTCCATTCATTTTAAGGAGTTCTTCTTGCAAAAGAGCACTGATTATCTACGACAGGGGGAGTTGGACTTCTGTCTTGAATCTGTTGCTGCGGTAGTGCAGTTGTTTATCAAGATTGTTTGTGGTTTCAAGCAGTTTGTGATAGAATACCTCTGGTGAGGGTGTAATGTCAGACGAGATGTCCTGACATTGTGTTACTGGTTTAGTTCTGGGTGGACTTGAGTGGTTGATTTTGGTTCTGTCATTGGGATGTCAATGGATTGAATCAGAGTTATACAATCTTCTTGGGAGTCTTTGTTGCTAACTGGGAGATGTCTGAAGAAATGTCTTAACATCTTGGTCAGTTTTATTTTCTTTTGATTGAAAGGATTACTCTTGGGGCTCATTGAAAGGCATTATGACTATGCTTCAGAGTCTACAAGAGGGACTAAGCAAAGTCTGACAAGGTGTCAGAACATTGGTTAGGACGTATGGCTATTTCCTGATTGTTTGTATTGGACGGTGGAGAGAATGTGTCTTAGGGAACGCGTGTTAAACATGTGTCTCAGTGAATGCGCATTCCTTGGACGGTTCTTGTTAAAATAAGAAATAGTCAAAAGTGTTTTGGTCGGTGCATGTTTTGTTGGAAGTTTCATTCCTCATTTAATGTTCTTATTGAATTGACCTTCGTTATTTTCAATGGTCCGTTACATCCTAAGGAAAACGCTCGGGTATATAAAGGGGGTTCTTGGCTTCGAATTGTCTCAGGTTGTCTTTTCTGTTGTGCTGGGTTCTCATGGGATTTATCTGCTTTTGGGTTTGTTCAGTTTGGGTATGGGTAATGTCTTGGACATGTTTGTCAATTTTTGGCTAAAAAGGGGGAGAAAAGTACAGGGGTTGAGTATGTCCTTGCAGTTGGTTTGCAAGGATGTTGGACAGAATGTTCTGACATTCTGTCTGAGTCTCAGGTTTCCCTTCTTTTCTGAGTCCTTCCTTCGTGTCCTATGATCTGAGTTATGAACATGGTCATGCCCCGTGTTCTGAGTTACCTAGGTGAGGAAGTATAGATTCATGAGTAAGGGGGAGCTTTCTAGAGGGGGAGTGCGTTTGAAGGGAGTGTTTTTTGTTTAACCCTTTCAGATTTTCTTCTAGCTTCTTTAGGAGTCTCAACTTCCTTTCTTGACCCTTTTTCAACTTCACTCACCCTGGGTTTATTGTTTAAAAGGAGTTTTAGCAAAAATTTGTCAAAAGGGGGAGATTGAAAGCCCCTGTAGTTTGACTAACTTTGTATAGAAAGAGGTGTCTTTCAAGTAGGATGATACAATTATTGTGACTATAACTGTTAGATATCATAGGTTGTGATTTAGGGAGTGAGATAGGTTTCTCTTATCAATTAGATGTGACTTCTAATGATAAAGTTTCCATTGGGTAGTGATAGGTAATGCGGAGGTTGTTTACTATAAACCAGAGGTTGTTTACATAAAACTATACTACTGATAGTGGATTTTTCTTCCTGGCTAGGTAGCCCCCAAATGTAGGTGATTTGCACCGAACTGGGTCATCATATTCTGTGTTGTTTATCATTCTGTAATTTACAGTTCAGTTTTTATTAACATGTTGTAACAGATGTCGAAACATCTGTCTTGATGTTGTTGCTGATATTCAGAATATCAGCTTGTTTATTTTGTCCTTGTTTTAAAGTTATGCAGAGAACAATGTCGTGACATGTGTTAGGACATCTGTTATATGCTATGTCAGAATTTCAATATAGAATGTGGGTCAATGACCTGATTCCTTCATCACATCCATATCTTCTCTTATAGTTTAATTTGAATAACAACAATTTATTGATATTATTCAAATTAAACTAGAATAGAAGGAATTGATGTCATGAAGGACTTAGACCATTGAACCACATTCTATATGCAATTCGGAAAACAGTGGCTTGTTTAAGTTGGTTTTCAAGAATAGTTTAATTTTCAGGTTATATACTTCTTTATCAATTTGAATGGTTGTATGTTGTTGTGAGGTTTATTAAAAAACAAGCAATCTACATATTATATAATAAACTTTGGGTACTTTCAACAATGATTATTTATTTTAACCGCGATGAAATGTTATTTACCTAAATGTATATACCACAACGATTGATACAAGTAACCGTTGTGGTAGGTAGCGCATGTCCTGCCTTACTATCACGGTCTCGCGAACGTGGTGGAAATCATCATACATACAATCACCCTTTACCTCCCTGTCATACCCTAAATTTTAACCACAAGATTCCACATCATTGTACAAATCATCACCACAATATGGAGGTATCTTCATACCTCATCAATCCTCTCAAAGATTGTTGAGCATTCACCTCAATCAAGAAGTTAGGGTTTTGAGCCCTCTCAGAGCACTCAGGCAAATGATCAATCAAGAATTGACATGATATTTAACTTGCCCAACCTCTCAAACATCCATAAAGGATCAAGAGGTCTCCCACATCAAGAATCAAGCCCAAGAATGCAACATTTCAAGCTGATCAAGCCTCAAGATCACCAGTGTCACCAAATTAGGGTTTTGGTCGACCAAGGCCTCCAGAGATAATTTCCATCTGGGCATGGGCCCATACCTCAAAAAATGATCCAAGAAGCTCAAACGGACCTCATAGATCCAATTATAAGTTCAAAAAAGCCTCAGGGGATGCATTCATCAAAAATCAGGAATTAGGGTTTCTAAACCTAATTCACCCCTAAGTTGACTTTTGGAGCAAGGCATGAGCCAAGACCTCAAGAAATGTTTTGAAGACCTCAAATATCTTGTATTGATCCTCTTACAAGTTTAAATTGACACAAAGAACTTGGTTCATGAGCAATATAAAGATTTAAATTCATCTGGACCACAAACTAGGGTTTCTGAGAGAAAGTCAACCATACCTTTGATTCAAGACATTCTAAAACACCTATGGAATCCGTACATTAGGTTTGATTTTGCCCAAGAACATGATTTCATAAAGGATCACAAAGTTTGAAATTCATCTGATAAAAAGTCAATTGTGCCCAAAACTAAGTTTGACTTTTGAGATTTTTTGACAAACATGGCTTCTTTAAGTAAAAAATAATGTTAATTTGTGGTTTGGATCATCATCCATCAATAAAAATCAAGAAAAGTGAGGTTACTTGCAAAAGGGGTAACATTAAGAAACTTAAAATTTCACTAAGTTATGGAAAAAAGTGATTTTTACCCAACTTTGCAAGACCATAACTTGTGATCCAAGGAACCTTTTTCTCCCATCCAAAGCTCAAATGAAAGCTCTCATTACATACTACAAGATTGTCAACTACACCACATTCCAAATCTTCATGGATTTTGAGCTATGGATTGATCAAAATCACAAAAATTAAGAAATGGACCTTTTCTTGACACTTAAAAAAAATTTAGGCAGAATCTGTCTCATGTTTTGTCCAACTTTGGAGGCATTTTCCATCATGATCCAAGATGAATCAAGACCAAAGTTAAACATCAAATTTGAAGTATGACATGTGGGCTTTCCATAAAGTACAAGAACACATTCTAATTCAACTTGAGAAAGAAATTACAAGCCTTGCAACATGACATAAAATTCTAGTTTTTCAAGACATCATTGGTGCATGACTTGTGCCACACGATTTTCTCCTTCAAATTTTGTCACTTTTCAAACTTTGTCATCTTCCAAAAACACAAAACTCTTGATGACTCACTTGTTACTTGATCAAAGAGGCAAGAATTCAGCCTAGCATGTGATGATTCGTCATTACAAAATGCTTTCAATTTCAAATTTGGCAATGTTACATTAATGCAATACATTGAGGTGTCATGAACCAAACCATATCAATCTAAACCAGTCAAGATTCAGTCCAAATCTCTGAGTGTTCAAACCTGCAAAAACTGAATTGAGTCAAGCTAGAGGAGACTTGGAACTTTGAAACATCCAAGTCAATGGCTACCTAGCTACACACTATGATCAACCTCTATTCACTATTTCTTGCAAAACAAACTTCCTCTACTATAAATAGAGGTCATTTGTGACTGATCAACACAGACCAAAACATTAGAATACATGTTTTCCTTCATTTCACTCTCTTTCACCAAATTTTGCTTCTCTAACAAGTAGGATTCAAATTTTCAAATAGGAAGTAATTCTGTCAAAACCAATGGTGTAGACACATCCTATACCTCATATAGAAGGGATCCAAACACTTTCCAAACTTCTATAATACCAGAATCAATAACCTCCATCTCACACCTAGACCTAACTGCAGTTGGGATACCACTGAGAGTTCCAGGAGATTTCCAGCCATTCCAAGCTTCTCAACACACCCACTAGGGTCCATTGAAGCTGTCCAGATCATTCAAACACATCTACAACACCTACAACTGAGGATTCGAATTCCTCTTACAGAGGTAAGCCTGAACCTCTCAAACTCTATGATCCATGTATCATAAATGTGTTTTCAAGTTACAAACATGTTTCTGCACTTGTGTAGGGTGTTTCCCCTCAATTAATTGTTTTGTGGCTATCGTGTATAGAATTTCATAGTGTTCTTGCCAAAATTAGGGTTCATATGTTCTTCACATGATTTCTCACTCCACACTTAAAAGAAATGCAATTAATTGGTATCATTGAAATCCTTGTTAAAAAACGAGCAACTTTCATATTTACAAAAGTCAATTTCATTGCGTATTGAGTGAGATATGTGAGCTTTTGCAAATCAGCCATGGCGGGCACGAGCGAGGAAGAAGAAGGAGTTGTTGGCGCCCTTTTTCAAATTTTTGAATTTTTAAATATTTTTTAATATTTTCAATTCTTTTCAAAAATTCATTTCTCTCTCATTTTTAATCTTTTTCAAATGATTTTTTTGAACATAAATCATTTATACATTTTAATATTTAATTCCACAAAAAAATCAAAAAAATATTTTATATTTGATATATTTTTTAATTTTTCAAAGAATTTCTTTTTAACTTTTTAAAACATTTTTAAATAAATTCTTCTTCTTGATTTTTCAAAATCAATTGAATTTCAAATCATCTTTTGAATTAAAACATCTATTTTCAAACATTTTTCAAAGTTTACAACATGTTTTTGAATATATTTGATATTTTATATCATTTTTTATTTAATTTTTCTTTGAAAAAATGTATTTTAATTAAAATTAGGGTTTTTCCTTGATTTTAAAATTTCAAACTTCATTTGAAATACATTTGGGCCTCTAATAGAGTGTAAGACTCAACCCCTTTTATAAATAAATAATTTTTGGGCCTCTGTCGTAGTATAAATCCCTGTGCGATTTTCAAAATAACGGCGCGTTCATTATTTTTCATCTGGGCCTCTCCTTGAGTATAAGCCCCACTTTTCTTCTTTTTAAACACATTTTGGGCTTCTAATAGAGTATAAGACCCAAACCCCTTTGAATATAAATAAATTTTGGGCCTCTGCTGTAGTATAAGTCACACAACGTCTTTCGATATCGCAGTGCGATCACTGTTTTCAAAATAAGTCATCTAGGCCTCTCCTTGAGTATAAGCTCTAACCTTTTGTACACAAACTTTGTTTTAAACAATAAATAACCTCCATGGGCCTCTCCTTGAGTTGTAAGCCCCATACCTCTATTTTCAAAATCATCTGTCTGTTTTTAAACCGGTACTAGGAGGAGCATTATTCCCGGTGAAACTGCTCTTAGACCACTTGGGTCTCTCTTTGAGTTATAAGCCCCAAACATTATTTTCAATTCAATTCAATAATTTTTCTTTCAAATTCAAATTCAAATTTTTCTCAAAACTTTCTTCAATTTCTTAAAACCCTAATCGTATTGTTAAAATCATACAACCAATCACAATACACTTGGGCCTCTTTTCAGAGTGTAAGACCCAGCATCTTTTCAATTCAATGCATACTTGTTTATATACCTGTTAATTCACTTATCTGTATATACTTGTGCATATCTGTCTGGAGTTTCCCCAGGAGTTAGGTCTACACTTAGGTCAAACCAAACGTTACTTCTAACTTAGTCAATAACTAGTTCCTTCATAGGAAACTTCCCTCAATACAGTCTGCCTCCTCTTGGGCTTTATTCAATATGGAACAGAGAAAGACATTATTCTCAGTGAAACTTTTCTCAAGACTGTCAAAACTTAGAAACATATATATAAAAGAAATTCATTTCCCCAAAGAGGATTAATTCCCGGTGAAACCTCTTTTGAACTTCTTCAAACCTTAGAAATGTTCAACAAAGAAAGGATTATTCCCGGTGAAACCTTTCTTGAACTTTTCTTAGGCTTGGACAAACAAGCTTCTTAAAATTTCCCCATGGCCTCCTCTTGGGCTTAGTACGAGGACCATCAGGCTTCTTAAAAGTTCCCCTAGCCTCCTCTTGGGCTTAGTACAAGGACCCTCAGGCTTCCTAAAAGAATAGGGTAGAATTTAGTCATACCTACTAGTTCAATCCTCAGGAAAGTCAAAGCTCTGGAACATTTAATCATCCAAGGGTTTATCTTCATCCCTTAACCCACAACCTCCTCTTGGGCATCATACAAATATCTCTCTCCAACCAGAGTCTACCTCTTCTTAAGAGACTTGGGTAGTCTCAGCCTCCTCTTGGGCTTCATTCAAGTAGACTTGGAAAGTTTCACCCTCATAGTCTCCTATTGGACTTAACACAAGGACCCAAAGGCTTCCTATAAGAAAATGATAGATCTTGAGCATCTTCAACAATACACCAGTCTCCAGAAGAGTTAAAACCTCTAAGGTTTTTAAACTCACTTTTAAACTCCTCAGACCCCCAACAAGGCTTAACTTTCACCTTAAACATCCCAGCCAGGGTCAGGTTACCATCAACAAACCCTCAAAAGGATCAAAGCCTCATGGCATTTGATAATTCAATTCTTCCCTGATTCCCCACCAAGAGTTAGTTTCCCTTTGGATTCCCCAATACAGTTTAGATCTTCTCCTGGATTTCAATAAATCCTCAGCAAGAGACAACCTCCTCTTAGGCTTTATATAATGGTTTTCCCCGACAGCCTCAATCTTGGGCTTTGTACAAGATAGATATAACACTTCCCAGAGGAGTCATTTTCTTTCATCCTGAACCTTGGGCTTTGAACAAGGCACACAAAAAATAACATCCCCTCAGACGAGACCATGAGTCATCTCTATAGGAAGATACCCCTTCTATACATCACATATAAAAAATAAACAATCAAAACCTTTTTCCCAGATAAACTGCTGTAAGTGACACACTTCTTGATTCAAAATCCAAGCTGGAGTCCCTCATTTATCATGGTAAAAATTCCTCTTTCATCTAACAGATATAAGTTGTAAGCCTCTAGATTCTATACATCCAAGCCAATGTCCCTCTCTTAGCATAAAAGATTCATAAAGGAAAAAGTGACATTGTTCTACATTGAGTTAAAGCTTCTTCCTTCATGACATCTCTCTTATAAAGGAAATTATGGCATTGCTGGATTCCATAAATCTCAGTTAAAGTAATTTCCCCTTTATAACCAATTTCTCAACATTTGTGATGAATAGGTGAGATATCTCCGTTTAGAGATGACAAATTCTCTCTCAACCAAACTTTTAGCTTCAATCTTAGGCTTTGAACAAGACACAAACTTTTATCTTCAATCTTGGGCTTTGAACAAGACTCAGACTTTTAGCTTCAATCTTGGGCTTTGAATAAGACACAAACTTTTAGCTTCAATCTTGGGCTTTGAACAAGACACCAAACAATTTCCTCCCATAGAATAGGAGGAACTACGATTGCTCTGATTTCCCAAATCTCTTTACGGGAATACGTAGGCATAAGATTGCGAAATTTTAGCGAGCACTCAAATCCAAAATCTTAGGTCCAGTACCTTCCCAAAAACAATAGAAAACCCGAAAACAACAAAAACATTCTCTTAACACTCCCAAAGGAGAAACTTTCCCAATCTATAGCAGATAAACACAAGAAAGCATTTCAAACAGCAGAAATACATGCAAAAGAAGGTTCATATAGATTACTATAGATACTCTAGGTGTTAATAGCTTCCCTTTGTATAACCAAACCTCGTTCCCCGATCTCTTAGCATTTTTTAAAGAATAAATTTGCGTGCAGGGTTAGTTTAAGATATCTTCCCCTTGATTTTAAGCTATATAGGATAAATAAATAAATCAGAAAGTAGAACCAAATATGTGGTAGGTGGTCGCGTCACCAAAAATCGATGCTACACTCACAACGGTTGGTCAGGCGTTATGGTATCCCTTTTTCAACCGTTATTGTATGGATTTTCTATAGTAGTGTGGGTTTCAAATTTATACACTCTATATGCTTTAGAACGACCAGAGTATCCTAAAAAGATACCCTTTTGAGCCTTAACATCAAATTTCTTTATGTAGACCTTATTTTTTTTAGAATGTAACAAGTACATCCAAACTGATGAAAGTAAGATATGTTTGACTTTCTTCCTTTAAAAAAATCATATGATGTTTTGTTTATAATTGGTTTGATATAGATCTTATTTTGAACATAACACGAAGTATTAACAGCTTCTGCCCACATATATATAGGAAGCTGATTTTCATGGATCATGGTCCTAGCCATTTCTTGTAATGATCTATTTTTTCTTTCTACAACCCTATTTTTTCGTGGAGTTATAGGAGAAGAGAACTTAGGAATAATTCCATGTTCATTACAAAATATTTCAAAAAGGCTCATTTTCAAATTCACCGCCATGATCACTTCTAACTTTCAGAATTTTTAGTTCCTTGTCAGGCTGAATCTGTATGTAGAAGATGTTGAATACTTTATATGACTCATCTTTGGATCTGAGGAATTTAACCCAACTCCATATGCTGTAATCATCAACAATGACCAATCCATACTTCTTTCCATTGAATGAAGCAGTCCCAACAAGACCAAATAAATCAACGTGAAGCAACTCTAATGGTTTAGAGGTTGATATAATGTTTTTGGATTTGAAAGAGGTTTTGTTAATCTTTCCTACTTGACATGCTCCACAGAGAGCATCTGAGTGATAATTAAGATCTGGCAGCTCTTTAACAAGTTTTAGCTTGCTAAGTTTGGAGATCAACCTCCAGTTAGCATGACCTAACCTTTTGTACCAAACCCATTTTTCATCACTCGCTGACATAAGGCAAACAACCTTTTGGCCAGTCAATTGAGAAAGGTTAATTTTATAAAATTTCCCTTCCTCTTACCTTTGAACAAAATGGATTTGTAAGCCTCGTTGATTACAGAACAAAAGTTCTTATCAAACAAAACTTAATAACCATTGTTATAAAATTGACTTATGCTCAGAAGATTATGTTTGAGTCCACTTACTAACTAAACATTATTGATGCAGATTAGAGAGTTAGCAATATTGCCCATACCAATAATATTCCCTTTTTGTCCTCTTCCAAACCCCACATTGCCTTCCTCCTTAAGAGTAAGTGTTTGGAACATAAGCTTTTCTCTCGTCATATGGCGTGAGCAGCCATTATCCAGGTACCAAGTTTGTTTCCTTGTTTCCCCCCTTAGGTAAATCTACAGCAAAAACAATTTGGGATTTAGGTGCCTATACTTTTATGGGTCCTCTCCTGTTAGTTCTAACATGTTTTTTATTTATTTTGAGCCTTTTTCTGATAGAATGGTCTATACTCATTCTAGACTTTTCCTTTATAAATTTTTTGTCTTGGGTGAGTTTTGACATTGTTAAGGGGTAAATTATGTTGATTAGTAGTATAATTTAATGGTTCTTATTAGATTAATTTAGTGGAATTGTATACTGATCCCTCAACTTTCGTGTAAATATAGCTTTTTAGTTTAATCATATAAATATTATGAAGATTAATCATTTTTTTGCATCTAATTATGTAGTTTTGTTGCATTGGAGAAGCTTTAGATGCTAAAAAGCAAAACAAGGGCTTCTATATGCATTGTTGCATTAGAGAAGCTTTAGATGCTAAAAGGAAAAACAAGGGCTTCTACATGCATCTAAAGTTCGAATCTTTTTTCTTGTAGCACTCTTGCAGATTAACGATAATAGTAATTGATGAGTCTAAGCCCTTGAGGTTAGCATCAATTTCCGTAAAACTAACTTAGCAGAAAGATGTTGGACAAGATGTCCTGACATGATAAACTAACTGCAGGTTAAGATGTTAGACAAGATGTCCTATTAGGTGGATTCGACATCTTTGTCTGTTACAGTTTTTGAATAACTGTATTTATGTTACAGGTGTGATTGGAATATGATTTGATCCCAGGTGGCATCTGAGATTGGGGAATCAGAGATTCTGATTCTAAAAGGAATATGCGATTTCCATGTAAGGAGACATTTTTGGAAACTTGGGATTGAAGAAAAGAATAGGTCACAGATTTTATGGAGCAAAATTGCTGCATTTTTGAAGCCCAAATCCAGTTCTGCTTTGCTATATAAATAGGATGGATTTGGCCTAGAAAGAGATAGATATTGCAGCTGTTATAGAGTACTAGGGTTTGTACTTGTATGAGCCTCTCTTGTATTGCGTGAATACCAGAGGAGGATAGGTTATTGAGTTTTAATATTTTCAGTCACTGTTGTGATTGGAAGGGAATTGAGAAGGGTCTCATACCTAGGAGTGTCTTAGGTAGAAATCTTGGAAGGGTAGTTTCTAGGTGCTAAGTTGTAAATGTTGGAGTTTAGCTTAGAACCAATTCTACTTAGTTGATTTCTTTCCTAGCTTGGTAGCCCCCAGACGTAGGTGTTGTTGATCACCGAACTGGGTTAACAATTTTCGTGTGTTGTTTTTTTTCTGCTATTTGTTTATGTTCTTCCTTAATCCGTGTGAGAAGCAGAGATCAAGTGTCACGACATCCTGTCTGACATCTTAGTGATCTGCTTAACCAGAATTTTAATTGGTATCAGAGCAGGCATCCTGCTCTGTATCTGGGTGAGATTCAGGGACGGTACTTTCTGGTTCAAAGGATAAAGAAGGAGGAATTTTAAATAGACCACCAATACTTGATGGTTCCAATTATGAATATTGGAAAGTGCACATGGTGGCATTTATCAAGTCAATGGATGGTAAAGCTTGGAAGTCTGTGGTTAAAGGGTGGGATCCACCAAAGACCAAAGACAAAGATGGGAAGCTCACTGATGAACTGAAACCCGAGGAAGACTGGGATGATGAGGATTATAAGCTTGCTCATGGTAATTCTAAAGCCTTGAATGCCTTGTTCAACGATGTGAACAAGAACATCTTCAGACAGATCAAGAATTGTACTGTTGCTAAGAAAGCTTGGGAAATTTTGAAGACTGCTCATGAAGGTACCTCCCGAGTTAAATCTTCAAGACTTCAGCTTCTCACCTCTAAGTTTAAGAACTTCAGGATGAGAGAGGATGAAAGTATACATGACTTTCACATGAATATCGTTGATATTGCCAACACATCTAGTAACCTTGGAGAGAAAATTCCTGAAGCCAAGTTAGTCCCGAAAATTCTAAGGTCTCTTCCCAAGAGATTTGACATGAAGGTGACTGCTATAGAGGAAGCTCAGGATAAAGCTACTATATATGTTGATGAGCTTATGGGATCTCTTCAAACATTTGAAATGGCACTAAATGAAAGGACTGAGAATAAGAAAAGCTTAGCCTTGGTGTTTGATGAAGGTAAGACAAACTCCAAGATAGAGATGTCTAAGGCAGTTGTGTTTCTGGGAAAACAGTATAGTCAATTACTGGAAAAAATTGAGGGAGAGTCAAAAAATAGTGCCAAGACTTAGATGCCCAGCAACTTAAAAAGGAACAATTATGGAAGGAATTCATATTATAAAGAGAGAATTGGCCAAGAAAAGGGGATCAAATGTCTTGAATGTGATGGATTTGGACACATTAAATCAGAGTGTCCTACATTCCTCAAGAAAGAAAAGAAAGGCCTTCATACTCCCTGGTCTGAAGATGATTCTTCTAGTGATGAAGAATCAACGAAGCAGGTTTCTGCACTCACAGAAGTGTTTGACACTAATGTAGGATCAATCATTGCAGATCTTTCTCATGATGCTCTAGTCAACTCTTATATGGAGTTGTACACAAGAAGTGCAGAAACCTGTCATCTAGGAGAAGATCAACATAAGATTATCATGCTCCTTGAGGTTGAAAGATTGAAGCATCTTGGCATCATTTTTAATCTTCAAGAGGAAATTGCTCTGCTCAAATCCAAACCTGATAATGTCGGAATGGTCGACAACAGACCTGACAAGATACTACAGGAACTTGGCTACAATAATCAAAGCAAGAAGAGAGATCCTGAATACAATCTTGAAAGAAGACAAAAGATGTCTAACAGAATGTCACAACATCATTACAGACCCCAGAGGAAACAGGACTGGAAATGTCATTATTGTGACAAGTATGGGCACATTAAGCGTTATTGTCACAAGCTACATGGATATCCCAAGGGTAGGATTGCTGGAAAGAAAAGATGTTCCAAGAATGAGTTTATAGCTCTGATGGCTCGTTCCACTCAAAAGCAATACACTGAAGAGAAGTGGTACTTTGATAGTGGGTGTTCAAGACACATGAATGGTGTAAAGAACTATCTGGTGAATATAAAGCCTCATTCCTCCAACTATGTCACTTTTGGAGATGGATCCAAAGGAAAGATTAGAGGAGTTGGGAGAATGGTTCAAGCAGGAAATCCTAGACTTGACAATGTTCTGTATGTCGAAGGACTAACTGCTAATCTAATTAGTATTAGTCAACTTTGTGATCAAGGCATGAAGATTAACTTTACAAAATCTGAATGTTTGGTTGTAAATGATAAAAATAAAGTACTCATGAGGGGTGTCAGATCAAAAAATAATTGCTATGTATGGACCTCATTACTGACAGAGTGCTCCTCAATGACAATTAGGAAACATCATAAATTCCCCTCAGAACTAAACATTGATAAGTGGGAAACTGGTACAGTAACCAATATGACACACAGAAAGACCATCTCAAGAATTCAGGATCTGCTTCATAAGGCCTCTATGATAAATGACATGGAAGAAAAAAGATGTGCATTTATGGCCACTATTAACTCAACTATAGAAAGTGATTACCCTACTACCACATTTAGCAGCTTTCAGTACACAAGAATAACGCGGATGCCAACAAGGGAAAATGTCGCACAAAAGGTTGTGACATTCTCCCATGATAAGCTGAGCACTCTTGATGTCCTTAAAATTAAGTTTGGGAAACTGAAGGGTAAAATAGGGCTTTGCATAACTAGGGGCCTAAGGGGATTAACTTGTAAGGATACTGGTCAAGTAGGTGATTGTTTTCAACAAACGAAAGGAGGGTTTCAAAAACGATCATTTCAAATCAACTTAAACCGCCCTCAACCTGTTCTCCTCGTCACAATAACCTCAATCTTCCGGTGCAAAGAAAAATCCAAGTTTGTTCCCTCTATGATGTCTTAACAACAATCCTCAACTGGAGGAGGAGTGAAGGATACCTCTACATCTTCTACTGTTAGGGAAAAACTGGGGAAGGTGTAAATTGGAGATGCGATCAATGATGTTCCCCTTTCTATGGTGCCATGCGAGTCTGAGAAATTCTCTGCACGAAGAGCTAGAAATCTCCTTGCAGGTAATACTTCTGAACCTATTGATGCCCCTCTTGATCCTAGAAATAAGAAAGAAATTGTTGAAACGGATAAGAGAATAAGGAAAATCATAGCTGAACAATTAAATATAAGAAGTAAACTAAATACTGATGGGGATATGTCAATCACATTCACCCCTGTTGATGAACAAAGAGGTGTTAGAGATAATAGTGAAGGAGATGGTAATATAATCACTACTACGAAAAACCCATTTAACAACGGTTGGGAATGACATATAATGACGCGGGCGAGGGCGTTGTTATGTAGATTGTCGTTGTATATATGATACTTACAACCACAGACTAGTAGGCGTTGTAATAAACTGGAAAGCGTGCTAACTATCACAACGGATTTTACAATAAACTGTTGTAATAAAAATAGTTATCCTCGGTTCGATTCCCAGCAGCGCAGTTTTGATATTTAGTTTTTCCTGGACAGCGCGCCAGATATTATAACGGTTATGAAATATAACCGTCGTTAAAGTTTCTGCAAAATTAACAAATATGATCCTGCTTTTATAATTAATCCCATTTTTTTACCTGTATTATTGTTCTCCATATCACAGCACAACAGAAAAATACAATTCACATTTTGTGATAAAGTTTTCATAATAATATTAATCGTATCATATTCATAATATCACATATACCACATTACAGTTTATCAGAACAAACAACCTACATTGGCGTATTGGTATCTTGTCTCTTGGCCTGGTGTCTGGACTCAAAATACCTATGATTTCAAATAATTATACTTGTTAGTAAAAATACTTCTAAACTATAACATACAATTAATATATTATGAATAAATAATAAATTACGTACTTGTTAATTTTCCCATATGCCTTCTTCATGATCGAGTCGTATAGAATGCACGGCATCTCCATCAACTTCATCTCATGAGGTAGGAACTTGTGATGTGTAAGAAGGTATGGACGAAATATCAAGACTTTCATCACTAAGAGGAATGTATTTTCCTTGGAGAACGATTGACCATTTCCCCGATATGTCCGATGGATCGGTAACATAGAAAAATTGTTTTGCATGAGAAGCCATGATGAATGGTTTTGTATTAAAAGATGCCTTGCCAAGGTCGACCCGGGTGAATCCTAAGTCTTCAATGTCTACACCATTACTATTATTGGGAACCCATTTGCATTTAAATAAAGCCACTTTGAAAATAACATAATCAATCTCCCAAATCTCATCAATGACACCATAAAACGCGGTAGTTGCCAATACCAGATTCTTATCTTTCGAACTAGAGAAATACATCGATTCGGCTTCAACCATAACCCCACTATTTTGCATTGTACTACGATCATCTTTTGATTTTGTATAAAAGGTATAATGACCAATGTCGTATGCACTCCAAGTAATGACACAAAATTTTGGCTCGTACGACAACCATTTAAGTATCTTGGATGCACTGCGATCATTAGATACACTTTTATTAAACCAATCCATGAATCTATTATTATGCTCTATCAACAACAACTTGTCACTCATTCGGGGATATTTTTTCTTCAAAAGTCTTTTGTGAGTATCTATGAAAGGTTGAACCTCATCTATATTATTCAATATATAGAAATGTGATTGAATAACTACATCCTGAGCCATTGACCTAACATTTAAACCTTGAATACCTCTTCCGTCTGTGTCAGCATGACGAGACTTTGGAATTTCTATAGAATCTACATCCGATAAATAGTTTGTACAAAACTCAACAGCTTCTTCTGTGATGTACCTTTCAACAATCGAAGCTTCTGGTCGGTGATGATTCTTCGTATATCCTTTAAAGATCTTCATATATCGCTCTATTGGATACATCCACCTTAAATAAACTGGACCACAAATTCTGATTTCTCTTACAAGATGAACAAGTAAGTGAACCATAATGTCAAAAAATGATGGCGGGAAATACATCTCCAATTGACACAAGATTATGGCAGCCTCATCTTCTAATTCATCCAAATTTTTGAAATCAAGAACTTTATTACATATGGCATTGAAGAATAAACACAGTCTCGTTATAGTTACTTTCACATTTTTTGGAAGGATCCCACGGATAGCCACTGGTAGAAGTTGTTGCATCAATACATGACAATCATGAGATTTTAAACCGATTAACTTGAGATCTTTCATTGATACAAGTTTCTTGATGTTTGATGAGTAACCTTACAGAACTTTAATACCTTGCAAACACTCGCAGAACATATTCTTTTCCTTTTTAGATAGAGTGTGACATGCTGGAGGCAGATTAATTCTTTTTCCTTTCTCTATTGGAGCCAACTGTTTTCGTATACCCATTGTCTCCATATCAATACAAGAAGTCTTACTATCTTTAGCCTTGCCCGGAATGTTTAGAAGTCTTACTATTGAGGCCACAAAGTATGATTAGTGCTTAGATTACCAAAGGGGTTCATTCCATCGGTGGCAAGCCCAAGCCTAAGGTTTCTTGGCTCGACTCCAAAATTTGGAAACAACGAATCAATTTTCTTCCATTGCAACGAATCAGCTACACGGAGAATGTTTCCATCATGAATCCTTTCATCTGTATGCCATCTAAGATTCTTTGCGTCATTTGAATTAGCAAAAAGTCTCTTTAATCGTGAAACTATTGGCAAGTACAATAACACTTTAGCAGGAGGATGCTTCCTACTAACATTGTCATAGTGATCATTGTCATCACCATTGTTAGACTTCAGCTTGTAACACGACACACCACATTTCAGATATTGAAACAAGTCTTCATACTCTTTCCAGTATAATATGCAATCATTAGGGCAAGCATGTATCTTGATATACTCCAGACCCAGTGGACACAATATCTTCTTGGCCTCATAGCAACGATCCGACAACTTCAGATTAAGGGGGACACAATATCTTTTTTGCCTTCAGATTAAACAACTTTAACACCACCGACAATCGTGTGAACCCTGTGCATCCCTTATATAAAGGGGTGTCTTTATCACTACATAAATTATCATAAATATGAGCATTCATAAAAGAAGATTCCCCAATATCACAAAACATATCCTCAAGTTGATCTTCCATATATTCATCTTCCTCCACTCTTTGACTTTGTGACGCCCGACTTTCCTTATTATCCACCTCACCATGCCACGTCCATATTATATAATTTTGACATATACCATCACAACAAAGGTGATTGTGTATTTCTTTCTTTGTACCCTTTTTGATATTCGTGCAAACAACACAAGGACAATAAAAGATATCATTATTGCCGGGAAGATGTTTATCAGCGTATTCAAGGAATTCACGAACTCCGTTCTCATAAATCGGTCCTAATCTATTGGCTTTCATCCAACTACGATCCATTACAACTTCTGAAATTTATACATGTATAATAATGTGAATGACACACCAAAATCTAATCCAAAAAATCATACTAAACGTAAATCATACTAATCTATATGCATATACAATATGAACAAAGAAAAAATCAATGAAGATGTACTCTCATACTAAACGTAAAGCATATGGAACATCTCATTCTGACTTGAGCATATACAATATGAACAAAGAAAAAAGGAATGAAGATATTGAAGAATACCGTACTTCAAAGTTGTAATCAAATGAACGTAAGGAATGAAGATGTTGAAGAGTACCGTACGTCAAATATGAAGAATCAAATGAACGAAGACGGACAATATTTGAGCATAAACCAAGAAAAAATGAATGAAGATGTTGAAGAATACCTTACTTCGAAGCTGAAGAAGCAAATGAATGAAGACGGTCAATATTTGAGCATAACCAAGAAAAAAGGAATGAAGATGTTGAAGAGTACCTTACTTCGAAGTTGAAGAAGCAAATGAATGAAGACGAAGAGGGTAAAGGTTAGGGCGTCTCTGGCTCACTTGTTAGTTTAGGGCGTCTTATGAAAGAAATACAAAATAAGTTTTGTTTTAATTTATCAGTAAAGCTTTTAATCTCGGTTGGAGAAACAAACCGTAGTGGAATCTTAAGTGACACACGCTAAATGTATCCTAAAAAATGGAAAAAATGTATTGCAGGGAATCGAAGCTTGTTACATTTCATTTATTACTACGGTTGTGTCATACCCCAAATTTTGACCACTAAGATTTCCCATCATTGTGTAAATCATCATCACAATATGGATGTGCCTTTGTTCCTCATCAATCTCCTCAAGGAATTATTGAGCATTCACTACAATCAAGCTTAGGGTTTCAAGCCCTCTCAGAGCCTTTAGACAAATGATCAATCAAGGAATGACATGATCTTTAACTTGTCTAACCTCTTAAACACCCACAAAGGATCAAGAGGACTCCCACATCAAGAATTAAGCACAAGAGTGCAACATTTCAAGTGGATCAAGCCTCAAGTTCATCTAATACAAAGTCAACTGACGCAGAAAGTCAAAGTTTGACTTTTAGTCAACTTTGAGCTTCACAAGCCATTACTCAAGAAAATATGATGGATGATTTAATTTGATCAAATTTAAATCAAGAAATCATGCAAAATTGAAAAATTGATCAAATTGAAAGAAACTTAGAAATTTTTTCTAAGTTAAAATCATGTTCAAGTGCACAACTTTTCAAGGTTGTAACTATTTATCCAAGCATCCATTGATTTTGTGTAAGAGCTACTTTTAAAGAGGGTATTTGATACTTCAACATTGTAGAAGGAATCAACTCAAAATACCATAAGGATTAAAAGATATAAGTGATCAAAGTTGGGATTTCTTAATGTCCAATGTTCTGACATTTCATAGGACATCATTAATATTTTTCCAGCAAGAATGTCCCAACTTCAAGGATGTTTTTCTCCATGATCCAAGTTAATTCAGGAAAAACCCTAGGCATGAAAGTCGATGTACGTCATCTCACCTTTCCAGAAAGTCCTAGAAAGCTAATTTATCATTCTCGAGCAGAAAGTTATGGTCTCTGCAAAAGGCATTGATAAAACAGAATTTTCATGACAGCTTTTAGGACAGATTTGATCACACAAGTTCAAGGTCAATTTTGACAACTTTACAAGTCTTATCTTCACAAACCTTGATCATCAAAGTTGAAGTACATTATCTCAGCTTTCCAGAAAGTTGTAGAACGTCCATTTATCATACTCGAGCAGGAAGTTATGGACTTTACAAGAAGGCTTGCTGCAGCTGTTTTTTAGGACAGATTTTGTGCACGTTTTCTTGTGCCACACAATTTTCAAGCTTTGTCACCATGCAAGACAAGCATCAAAGATGCAATTCACTTCAACTCAAAATATCATAGAGGATTAAAATATACAAGTGATTAAAGTTTGGAATTATTAATGTTCAAAGTTGTCAGATGTTCCAACATTTCATAGGACATCATTAATATTTTTCCAGCAAGAATGTCCCAACTTCAAGGATGTTTTTCTCCATGATCCAAGTTGAACCAAGTCTAGGGTCAAACATCAAAGTTGAAGTATGTCATCTCAGCTTTCCATAGAGTCCTGGAACATCCATTTATCATTCTTGAGCAAGAAGTTATGGATTTTACAACAAGGCTTGTTGCAGCTGATTTTTAAGACATGTTTCAGGACATATATTGGACATTTCTTGTACCACACGAATTTCCAAGCCTTGTCATCATCTTGGACACATCTGAGGATTAAATCCAAAGGGGACAATCACTGAGCCAAGCCTCCAAAGTCTTTGGAACAAGAAGTAGCATGCCAAACCTAGAAATCCCTAAAAGAGAGACAAGACTCCAATTTTCAATTTGAGCATTCAATAGATGCTTAGAGGTGGCATGGACTGACACATTTGCAACTGAATTTAGTCAAGATTCCTCCAACAACTAGGGAACCAGCAGCCTGTGCCCTAACCTCTAGTCAATGGCTAGAGGAGACTTGGATTCTCATTGGCCAACATTGAACAAACCTCTGCTGTAGCCACCATTCACTATTACTGCCAAAACAAACCTGCTATACTATAAATAGAGCTTATTTGTGCTTAGTTTGAGTACACCAAAGCCATCAAACAGATGCTTTCCTCAAAATCACTTCTTTCACTCCAAAATGCCTTCTTTAGTAAGGTAATTCTGAGTTTTTGAGTTAGAGAGCATTTCCATCACATCTCATGATCCTAACACCTCATAAACATCATATGTAGGTGATCCAAACTATCACAAGTGACCCGTAACACCAAAATCACAAAGTCACCTCTCAAAACCTAAAAATTCGACTTTTTTACATTTTTCAAGCCATGTCTTGATTCAGTCACTTTCCAAACCAGATAAAACCTCAAACACACTCCAAATATCATCCTTGAACTGTCCCAAATGGTGCCACACATCTGGAACATCATTTGAGAGAGTTGTTATTTTGGCGACTTTTACCCCTTTTGCAAGAAAGGGCCAGTTTGTGTTTCTGCAAGTTCCAGCTGATTCCAACCATCCTAAAAGCTTCTAAGAGGGCATTTGAGGGTGTCCAAAGCATCAAATCATTTCTGGAACAAAGCACTTGGTAGGTTGCACAAAATATCCAAAAAAGAGGTAAAATTCACAACTTGAATTCTTTGAATCATGCTTTCCTTTGATGTCCACATACATGCATCATATTGAACAATTCTTGAAGCAAAAATGTAGTCCTTAATGTGTATATTATGATCCTCCTACTATTTGCACTTTAACATGTTTATATGTGGAGTTTATGTTGTTTTAAACTTAAGGTGCAGATCTGTTTTTTGCCTTGTGTGTGTTGTACATTAAGTTTCAGTATATATGAGTGATACCATTGGATTTCTTACGAAAAATTGGTCAAAATAGGTTCTTACGGATTTGAATTTCATTAAAAA
This sequence comes from Lathyrus tuberosus, assembly GCA_022829125.1. Lineage (NCBI taxonomy): Eukaryota > Viridiplantae > Streptophyta > Magnoliopsida > Fabales > Fabaceae > Lathyrus > Lathyrus tuberosus. Next base: position 3,767,289 of record JALAZF010000193.1, read on the forward strand.
TTGAGAGAGTTATGCGTGTTGGAAGTTTGACGAGAAAATACGTCTAGAACTAAACATGCAGTTTTGGTTTTTTGCCATGTGTGTGTTGTACATTAAGTTTCAGTATGTATGAGTGATACCATTGGATTCCTTGCGAAAAATTGGTCAAGATAGGTTCTTACGGATTTTAATTTCGTTGAAAATTGAGAGAGTTATGAATGTTTGAAGTTTGATAGCAAAAATGTTGAAAACCAAGGTGCAGTTCTGGTTTTTTTAAGATGTCAAATGTGATGTTGTGACATCTTCCCTTTTTCTCTTATCTTCAAAACTCATGAAAGATGTCGAATGTGATGTTGTGACATCTTTCCTCTTTTTCTTAGTTTATCTTCAAACTCAACCAATTCTTTTACATAGAAAAAATCATCATTTTCCAATTCTGTTTTACACACTTCTTATTCATACTCCATAATATTTTAATCCACAAAAAATCACAAAAAAATATTATTATTTGATATATTTTTAATATATTCAAAAATATTGTTTTAAATTGTTTTAAATGCTTTTAAAATGATTTATTTTTCTTGATTTTGAAAACCAAAATGATTTTAAACATTCATGTGGATAAAATACTTTTTCATAAGCCTTAATCATTGTTTATAACATGATTAATGATTTTATTTGATATTTTTTATCATTTTTTACTTGATTTTTCTTTGAAAAATGCCTTTAAAAAATGAAATTGGGGTTTCTTTGATTTTCACCCTAACAAATCTTTTTTCAAAAACACTTGGGCCTCTAATAGAGTGTAAGACCCAACCCTTTTTGTAAAAAAATATTTTGGGCCTCAGTTATTGTATAAGTCATGATACGTTAAAAATCTCGGCGCGATCGCCATTTTCAAACTGAAAATCATCTGGGCCTCCCCTCGTGTTGTAAGCCCCATTTCTTTTCCTAAATACACTTTGGGCCTCTAATAGAGTGTAACTCCCATCCCTTTTGTAAATAAATATTTTGGGCCTCAGATATTGTATAAGTCCCTCTGTACATTTACAAAGTTCGGCGCGATCGTTGCCTTTTACCAAAAAAGACTATTGGGCTTCTCCTTGAGCTATAAGTCCCATTTCTTTTCATTTTTAAACCTTTGGGCCTCTAATAGAGTGTAAGACCCAATTCCTTTGTAAATACCAAAATTTTGGGCCTCAATCACTTGTATAAGACCCACGGTGTTTCCAAAACCTCGGCGCGATCATCGCCCTTTTCAAAATTAACCATTAGGCCTACCCTCGAGTAGTAAGACCCATTTCTTTTCATAAAACTCACTTGGGCCTCTAATAGAGTGTAAGTCCCAACCCCTTTTTTTACATAACCCATTTTGGGGTCTCACTTATTGTATAAGTCCCTCTGTACATTCTAAAACCTCGGCGCGTTCGTCGCCCTTTTCAAAATCATCTGGGCCTACCCTCGAGTATTAAGGCCCGCTTCTTTTCTCTAAATCATTTTTTTAGGCCTCTTGAGAGAGTGTAAGACCCATTCCCCTTGTACAGAAAAATTTTTGGGCCTCAGTCACTTGTATAAGTCCCACTGTACAAACTCATATCACAGTGCAATCACTACTAAAACCCTGGGCCTCTCTTTGAGCTGTAAGCCCCAATCTTTCCTTTCAAAGCACTTTCTCCTTTGATTTTGAAATATACTGTTGTTTTCAATCTTTCTTTGTTGAACAACTAACTAAACAGCATGGAAGCTCTACAACCGAGTAAGTGTTTATATTCTTTCATTTACCGCTTTCATATACATATAACTGTATTGTAGGGCTGTTTTGCTGTAAGTCTTCTTTCACAAACTCATATTGACTGTGTAATAATAGTATAGATATTTAGAGTTTCCCCGACAAATACGTCTAGCACTAGGTAAAGCCGTTTCGATCATTCTTAGAAATAGACAATACTAGATCCCCCATAGGATTACAGATACAGTCTTCTCTTCGGCTGTCCTCCTTAGGAATTGTCAAGAAACTCTATGCCTTAGAGATGATCTCTTCTCCATGAATTGCATCCCTTGAGTTTCTTCCAAATTCTCGAACTTTCCTAGCTTGATCTATTCTTTGTGAATAGTCTGTCTTGAATTTCTCGGGGTTTGGGGACCCACAGGCTTCTTAAAAGCATCCCCACCTCCTCTTGGGCGTTGTACAAGGACCCGTAGGCTTCTTAGAAGTATTCACAGCCTCCTCTTAGGCTTCGTATAAATGATTTCTTCCTCCGGGAATGATAGCCTCTTCTTGGGCTTCGTACAAATTGTCTCTCGGCTTTTTAAAAGTTTCCAGCCTCCTCTTGGGCTTCGTACAAATTGTCCCGACGACCTCCTAGAGGTATAGGAACAGAAATTAGTCATCTTAATAGAACAGTCTTTCAAAGAGTCTATATCTTTCTACCGTGAATGTACTATAACTGTTTCTTTAAGCATAGTACAAAAGGTAAAACTCTAGACTTGGACAGTCTAAATTCCTTGAGTCTCAGAGACATTCTCAAGTAAGGAAACACCCGCAGACTTGGACAGTCTCAAATACCCTTTGGATTCCCTGTTTCCTTAGAGAACAGGAAATAATCCCAATCCTCAGATCAAATCCATGAGTGTAACATTACTCATATAAGAACTGATTTTCTCTTAACCAACATACTGGACCTGTCACTCAACTGAAACAGTAACCTTTTAGCCTCCATCTCGGGCTTCGTACGAAATACAAAAACACTCTTTTGTTGAGTATAAAAGACTCTCTTGTTGAGTCAATCACCTTTTAGCCTCCATCTCGGGCTTCGTACGAGATACAAAAACACTCTCTTGTTGAGTATAAAAGACTCTCTTGTTGAGTCAATCACCTTTTAGCCTCCATCTCGGGCTTCGTACGAGATACAAAATCACTCTCTTGTTGAGTATAAAGCACTCTCTTGTTAATTCAAAACCTTTAGCCTCCATCTCGGGCTTCGTACGAGATACAAAAACACTCTCTTGTTGAGTATAAAAGATTCTCCTGTTGAGTCAACCCTTTTAGCCTCTCTCTCTCTCTCGGGCTTCGTACGAGACACATAAAAACTCCCTCTTGTTGGGCCAATAGCCTCCTCTTAGGCTTTGTATAAGAAAACCCAGGTTGAGTCAATCAACCTTTTAGCATCAAAGTTGTGCCTCGTTCACAGTACACAAACATCAACAACTCCTTCCCCTTCATCTAATCGCTGTAAGCGGCAAGCCTCTGGATTATTTACATCCATGCCACTGTCCCTCTTTTAGCATGAAAAATTCCTAAGGAAAGATAACATTGCTCTACACTGAGTTAAAGTCTTCTCCTTCAGGTTGGAACCCCCTATAAAGGAAATTATGACATTGCTGGATTCACATATCCCGGTTAAAGTAATTCTCCTTTATAAACAGTTGTGACAAACAGACCCTCTTTAGAGATGACAAATTCTCTCTAAAGACAACACCTTTTAGCTTCACATCTTGGGCTTCGAACAAGATACATATAGACCCTTCAGCTTCACATCTTGGGCTTTGAACAAGATACAAACCACCTTCAGCTTCACAACTTGGGCTTTGAAAAAGATATAGATCACCTTTCGCTTCACGTCTTGGGCTTCAAACAAGACACCAAAACACCATTTCCTCCCATAGAATAGGAGGAACTACGAACGCTCTGATTTCCCTGTTTCGGTAAACGGGAATACGTAGGCATAAGATTGAAAGAAAAATCTTAGCGAGCACACTAATAAAAAAACCTAAAGTCCCCTATCTCCACCCAATCTGACAAATTCCCCATGAATAGTCCCAGTTTTCCACCTTAATAAAGTAAGAAGAAAGAAAGGCCCCATTACCATATAGCATCCGTAACCTAACAGACCGCTGTTTAAACTCAGTATGCAATCTATTTCCCTTCCTTAGTCAGCTCACAATAGGGTAAAAAATGAATCGACCTGTAGTAAACCCCAAAGAGCGATAACGCTTAAGAATCGTGTCCAAAATCGCTCGCTACAGAAAAGTGGCGCCCACCGTGGGGCATCTCATTCTTTCTTAACGTTTAAGGTGAAAACATTGGACAAATATTTTTCATGGCGGTGGCCACCACAGAAAAGTGGCGCCCACCGTGGGACAGTTCACGTTCTTTCTTACAATTACCTTGGACAAGTCATGGTGGCTTCACTGGGAATTTCACTGGGAATGAGACTTTTGTTGACTTCACTAAGATCTTAGGTCAAAACCTTTAAGTTGGGAAGGAACCACAGAATGACGACTCTGTCGGGGAGCCATTTTCTGTCAGGAACATAGGATTCATAGCTCTAAAAAGTCTAGGACATTAGGACAAATATATATACTGCTTTTCCTAATTGATATATGTGTTTATTTTTCTGCTAATGGGAATGCGTGTGATGCCGCATGTGGAAAGATTGAGTATACACCTAGGAAAACCTCTTTTAGTGGTGCGGAAACTATCGGAAATGGTTGTCACGCGATACCACCCTCTTCTGAAGGTTCTTCGAAAAAACATCACCTAGCACGGTTCCCGGCCCGCTGGTGTTTTCTCGACAAGAACTGATGATTTTGAGAGACAGGTACAAAAATAACTAGTATAAACCTTTGGGGGATGGGTAGAGCCTTGACTTCATGACAACGACCCTTTGACCCCATGTTTTTTCTATGTTTTTGTGTGCTGCATTCATGCATTCATCTAAAAAACATTAAAACAAAGAAAAAATTTCTCTGCTAGTCTCTCTTTTTCAAATTAAACTGAGACAATGATTGCAAATGTCAGAGAAAAAGATTGCGCTCATGGATTTAGGTAGAAGGAGAACTCACCAGTACACCTTCAAGGTTCCAAAACTTGAGGATTTGAGAAGGTTAGCGAGGATGATCACTAACCCTGAGGCTTTCAGAGACAAGTACGGAGGTCTGCTACCTCTGTTAAGAATCCATGTGATTGAAGGAATCATGGATGCACTCGTTCAGTTTTACGATCCGGTCTATCACTGTTTCACATTCCCAGATTACCAGCTCGCACCAACGCTGGAGGAGTACTCTCACATGACTGATCTACACATTACTGATCAAGCTCCATTTTCTGGACTGGAAGAAATTCCAAAGGATCAAATCATTGCAAGAGCAATTTATTTGGACGAGTCAGAGGTCAGGACTTACATGACCACTAAGGGTGGCATACAAGGTTTGCCGGCCCAGTTCTTGACAAAGAAGGCCCTGTATTTCGCTAGTATAGGGAACATGACTGCTTTTGAAAGCATCTTTGTTTTACACACCTAAGGGTTATTTCTGTTTCCTAACATTGATAACTTCGTCGATATCAACGCCATTAAGGTTTTTCTCATTGGAAACCCTGTGCCAACTTTGCTCGCAGATGCGTATCATTCTGTACACTTAGGAAATTTGTACAGCGGAGGGAGATCACGTGCTTTGTGCCCCTGCTATATAAATGGTTTATCTCCCATTTGCCTAAGTCTGCTGCTTTTTGGGATCATAAGAGTGCGTTACGCTGGTCGCAGAAAATTATGTCTCTCACCAACTCTGACATTGATTGGTGCAATAGGATTTATGACGGAATCAGGATCATTGATCGTTGTGGAAACTTCCCCAACGTACCCCTTATAGGAACTAAGGGAGGAATCAGTTACCATCCAGTGTTGGTTCGTCGCCAATTTGGATACCCAATGAGGCATGTACCGCGTAATGCCCATCTGGAAGGTCTTTTCTTCAAGGAAGGAGAAAATGACAGAGCACTAAAGATGGAAATAGTGCACGCTTGGAAACATGTTCATAAGAAAGGAGGGGAGTCTCTAGGAAAACTGGACTGTGTGTCGGTGGAGCCTTATCTCCACTGGGTACAAACTAGAGCTCTCAAGCTAAATATGCCGTATCCTCGTCACGGAGTTCTTCCGCCAAGGGAATCTGTCATGTACTTCATGACGGAAACTGAAAAACTTCAGGTTACTCTCAACAAAGTTCAACAGGAGAGGAGGTCTTGGAAGAACAAGTATCGCATTCTCAACGTAGAGTGTACCAAAATACAGCAACTGCTGAAAGATAAGGATGCTCTGATTGAGATTTTGGAGCAACATGCTGTGGATAATCAGGATGACCAAAGGAATTTGCTCGCTCCTTTCACCTGGCAAAGGAATGACAACCCGACAACGGCCCAAGAGCCCTGGTCAAAGAAAAGGAAAGTACCAGAATCAGCACCCGGTTTCTCCTCAGAGAGGACTCGGGACCCATTAGCTTAGGTTTCAGTTTCCGTACCTTGTAATCTACTGTATTTCCGTTTCTGCAATCCTTTGAATTTCAATAAAATAGGGTTTCCCCACTGTTTGATATTTGCAATCTAATTGTCGAAGTTTATTTTGATTAAACTAAAAAACAATTAATATAATCATTGCATTCATCATTCTCACGTCACGTATTCTTCTTACCTACGAGTCTCACGTTTTTGTCTCGGTTCTAGAGTCAAACTGTCTCATTTGTACAATACTCGGGCCAATCGTCAGAAAAAGATGGATGATCTCGAGGAAGAGAACAGAGAGTTGAAAGAAGAGATCGACGCTCTAAGAGAGGATATGAGAAAGCTTCGTAACGACATGCAAGCCAAGTCAGAAGCTCAGTTACAAAGAACCGTGATCTCAGAGATCACATCAATGCCCATAGTGGAGAAGTATAATCCTAGGTATCGAATGGCGAAAGATCGTCCCTGGGGCATGCCTGTTAACTATATCCCAGAAGGATATGTTCTGCCGATCACTGAAGATCAGGAAATCACTGCAGGAACCGCTGGGCCTGAAGGTTACAAACTTCGGCAAAGCGAAGATGCCAGGGGCATGACAGCAACTTATGAAGGTTACAAACTTCGGGAGGCACCGAGAGTCTCAACCGTAATGACTATACCACAACCCGTGGTACACACTGTCCCCGAAGGACAGATTCTGTAGATACCTTCTGGTGGAAACGAAAGCATGTTCGAAAGAATGAACGAGTTCCAGGAACAGTTCCTGGAAATGCAAAAGGAATTGCAAGCTATTCGCGGTCAGGATTTATTTGGAAAGGACGCTGCAGACCTTTGTCTGGTCCCCAATGTGAAAGTTCCGCATAAATTCCAGGTGGCCGACTTTGATAAATACAAGGGTAACTCTTGCCCACAAAGTCACTTGGTGATGTACGCTCGGCGAATGTCGGCTCAGACAGAAATCAGGACCTACTGATTCACTACTTTCAGGATAGTTTAACCGGTGCCGCATTAAAATGGTACATGGGTTTAAATCGTGCTACGACCAACACTTTCATAGATCTTAGCACTGCCTTCGTCCAACAGTACAAATATAATTTGGACATGGCACCAGATAGAGATCAACTCAGATCAATGTCACAAAAGGACAAGGAAACCTTTAAGGAGTATGCTCAGAGATGACGTGAAATTGCCGCTCAAATTTTTCCACCTCTTGAGGAAAAAGAGATGACAAAGATCTTCTTAAAGACCTTAAGCTCATTTTACTACGACAGAATGGTTGCTAGTGCGCCCAGTGACTTCACCGAGATGGTGGGCATGGGGGTTCGTCTTGAGGAAGCCGTCCGGGAAGGACGTTTAGTTAAAGACACTGGATCATCAAGTAGTGCAAAATGATACGGTAGTGCTCTCCCTAAGAAAAAAGAGCAAGATATTGGGAATATCTCTCTCGGAAAGCAAAGGCGACGGTACCAACCAGTAGCAGCTGTAACTCCTGCTATCAACCCTGCGCCTGTTTCTACGTATCAACCTCAGGTTGCGCAGAGCCAACCTAATCAATAACCTAATCAGCAAAGGACACAACAACCTCTTCAGCAGGCTCGTCCTCCATACAATAACAACCGTACAACGCGGCCACCAGGATTTGATCCTATACCCGTATCGTACGCGGAACTATTTCCGTTATTACTGGTCAAAGGGCACGTCCAGACCAAGGCTCCTCTTACAGTACCCAAAAATACGCCTTTTTGGTTCAAAGCGGACCAGACTTGCCCTTATCATCAAGGAGGTCCAGGGAATAACATAGAGAACTATCTCAGTTTCAAATCTGATGTGCAAAAGCTTGTTAGGAGCAGGCTCTTATCTTTCAAAGATATGAATCCCAATGTTCTCACGAATCCGCTGCCTCAACACGAGAAAGCTGCAGTCAACCTGATAGAGGAAGAATCTAACAATGTCTATCAAATTCATGATGTACTCTTGTTAAGGACCAATCTGGTCAAGATGCATTGTAGACAGAGTGGATATGGCCATGTCCCACCTCATAATTATCATCAGTGTGATATCTGCTCTAAAAGCAATCGAGGGTGTTCTGTGGTGCAATCAGCTCTACAGGAACAGATGGATCTCGAATGGATCCAAGAGCACCAAGCTCGTGGAGTTAACATGGTTTATACGAATTCTAACATCATTCAAAACCACGACGTCCGTGCGATGAATGTCAACCTGGTGGAAATGCGCTCAAGGCAAAGCCAGTATCATAATCTGCCGTGGCACGATTACAGTTCTTGTTTGACTTGCTCGGTAAACAAACAGGGATTCTCTTTCATACAAGAGGCCCTCCAGCATCAGATGGATCTTGGATGCATCCAGGACTACCATGATAGGAATCCCTATCAGATCAACATGATTTAAATCTTCGATATTCGCTTGATGAATACCAGCCTGATGGAGTTACACGCAGAACAGGTCCGTCTCGGATTCCTGGTATCACATGATTATCAGAGCTGTAAAGCGGGTTGCGAAAATGATCAAGGTGCCCTTGTCCAGGAAACACTTCAGCACTTGTTGAACCACTGGTGGCTTCCAATCTATATGGACAAAATGCAAATTCCATTTTGCTTTCCTACACAGAGTCCAGATTTATACCCAGGTCAGACGTCGAAATGATATATGGAGATTGTGATCCGGAAGGATGTCGTGCTCCACCAAACTCATTAGAGGAGGACACTCTGATGAAGGATAACTTTGACCACAACTATTATGGCCCGATGGATGGCCTGCCTACGTGGCAGCCTTACCCAGGAGACTTGGGGCAAGAAAGTCAGCCGAACAATGAAAATCAGCTGAGTATCATTGAACAGAATACCTGCGTCCCCACCATGTCATGGGATCAACACTCAGGTCATTTAGAAAATATCCAGCACGGCGATGAATTTGCAACGTTTGCATGACTAGAGTTCATCAACTATGCTTTCCCCGAGGTCAACGTCATCGAGAGAGATGACCCTCCAGTTCCAAAGAAGTATGGGACACCTTGGGACAACCAAGTGGAAAATACGACTTCATGGTCAAGTACACTGCTCTTGAAAGCTCTCGCATCAGGCTCGAAGACATCCAGTCTACTGGATGAGGAGATTTACCTGAGAGCACAAATACTCTGCAAAATGCAACAGAGGAATCCTCCTACGACAACTCTGCCTGGAAGACAGATTCCAATGATCCTGCTCTGCCAGAAATCAGCTTTATTTCTGAAGACAAATCAAAGAAGGTGTCAGACTTTGTGATTCACCGAGGAGTTCGGCGCCATTGGGTTACTGTCGATGTTCCGAAGATCGTCCATAAGTCAAAGTAATTGCCATCTTTAACCTTTCACCCTGCCCAGGTGAAACAGATGTTTTGATAGGGCTCACTTTCTATAAATTTCCCTCTTCGCTGCGCCCAAAGCGACAGAGTTTTGTTTTATAGGGCTGTAGTTTCAAGAATCGACTTGTTCATTAATAAAATAACGTCGTTCTGTAATTTCCGCATTAATTGCTGTTTTCTCTTTTTGCTTTTCTCAGAAAATGGTAATCCTAAAAAACAATTCAATAATAAAAACAAGCAGTAAAAGAAAAATACACTGCACACACTTGCATTTTCTCTATCTCTTCTAAACACAAATCATCACGTCGTGCAGATTGTTTGTTTTAAACCCCGTTGAAACATACGATCCGATGCCTTCTCTCGACTTTGAGTTCCCGGTATTTGGGGATAAGAAGAAGTTAACGACGAAATTCCAGAAGAGGTCTCCCGATTACTCAGACAGGAGGAAAGGTTCATTGAACCTCACAAAGAGCCGTTGGAAACGGTAAACTTGGGTTCGGAAGAAGAGAGAAAAGAAGTCAGAATTGGGGCATTACTCAGTCCGGCTGTCAAAGAGAGTTTGAAAAAGCTTCTCAAAGAATTCCCCGATGTATTTGCTTGGTCCTATCAGGATATGCCAGGGTTGGATACCAGCATCGTGGAACATCACTTACCGTTGAGGTCAGAATGTCCGCCAGTAAAGCAAAGGTTGAGACGGACTCATCCTGACATGGCCATCAAAATCAAAGAGGAGGTACAGAAACAGATTGACGCGGGTTTCCTCGCTACATCAGAATATCCTCAATGGTTAGCCAATATCATACCCGTTCCGAAAAAGGACGGAAAGGTTAGAATGTGTGTAGATTACAGAGATCTAAACAAGGCTAGTCCAAAGGACGATTTTCCTTTACCACACATTGACATGCTGGTAGGCAGTACAGCAAAGTTCAAAATTTTCTCCTTCATGGATGGATTCTCGGGCTATAATCAAATCAAAATGGCGCCGAAAGACATGGAGAAAACTTCGTTCATTACCCCATGGGGTACCTTTAGCTACAAGATAATGCCGTTCGGTATGAAGAATGTCGGGGCAACTTATCAAAGGGCCATGACTACTCTGTTTCATGACATGATACACAAGGAAATCGAGGTATATGTCGATGATATGATTGCTAAATCTAGAACAGAAGAGGAGCATGTGACCCACCTGTCAAAACTGTTCGAGCGGTTGAGAAAGTACAAACTCCGCTTGAACCCTAACAAATGCACGTTCTTTGTTTGTTCAAGGAAACTGCTAGGGTTCATCGTCAGCCAGAAAGGAATTGAAGTTGATCCTGATAAGGTCAAGGCCATTCAAGAAATGCCTTCTCCGAAAACTGAAAAACAAGTCAGAGGATTCTTGGGACGTTTGAACTACATCTCCAGATTTATATTCCTTATGACCGCCACGTGTGCACCGATTTTCAAACTACTAAAAAAGAATCAGGAATGCGTTTGGACAGATGACTGCCAAACTGCCTTCGACAGTATCAAGGAATACCTGTTGAATCCGCCGATTTTATCACCTCCAGTGGAAGAAAGACCACTGATCATCTACCTCACAGTTCTAGAGGACTCAATGAGATGTGTACTTGGCCAACAAGACGAAACCAAACGGAAAGAGTCTGCCATTTACTATCTGAGCAAGAAGTTCACCGACTGCGAGACTTGGTACATGATGCTTGAGAAAACTTGTTGCGCTTTGGCTTGGGCAGCTAAACATCTTCGCCAATACATGATTCGTCACACTACTTGGTTAATCTCTAAAATGGATCCAATCAAGTACGTCTTTGAAAGGCCTGCTCTCACGGGAAGGATTGCCCGTTGGCAGATGTTGTTATCAGAATATGACATAGAGTACCATGCTCAAAAAACCGTTAAAGGAAGTGTTTTAGCCGATCATTTGGCTCATCAACCGATTGATGATCAAGAATCAATCGGGTTTGACTTCCCAGACGAAGATGTTATGTATTTAAAAATGAAAGATTGCGATGAACCACTACCCAGTGAAGGGCCAGAACCAGGTTCCCAATGGGGACTAATCTTTGACGGAGCAGTCAATCATTACGGAAACGGAATTGGGACAATCATTGTTACCCCTCAGGGTACCTACATTCCTTTCACCACCAGATTTACGTTCAAGTGCACAAACAACGACGCCAAATACGAAGCTTGTATTATGGGTCTCGAAGAAGCGATCGACTTAAGGATCAAGAACTTGGATGTATATGGCGACTCAGCTCTGGTTATCAATCAGATCAAGGGAGATTGGAACATATACCGATCAGGATTGATTCCTTACAAAGACTACGCAAGAAAGTTGTTGCCTTTCTTTAACAGAATCGAGTTTCATCATATCCCTATTGAGGAGAATCACATGGCTGATGCATTAGCCACTCTCTCTTCCATGATTAGCGTAGGATGATGGAATGACATACCTAAGATCGACATCATGCGCCTTGAATGGCCCGCTTACGTCTTCACGATTGAAGCAGTCATAGACGACAAACCTTAGTATCACGATATCAAATGCTTCCTTCAGAAACAAGAGTACCCACCTAGGGCACTAAGAAAAGACAGAAAAACCCTCAGAAGGCTAGTAGGCAGCTTCTTCCTGAGTGGTGACATACTCTATAAGAGGAACTTTGACATGGTCTTACTCCGATGCGTAGACAGACCAGAAACAAACATGCTGATAAAAGAAATTCATGAAGGATCCTTTGGCACTCATCCCAACGGACACACAATGGCGAGAAAAATTTTAAGAGCAGGGTACTACTGGTTGACCATGGAATCCGACTGCTACAAGTACATGAGGAGGTGTCACAAGCGTCAGATATACTCCGACAAAATCCATGTACCGCCAACACATCTCAAAGTTCTCTCTTCCCCATGGCCTTTTCCATATGGGGAATTGACATGATTGGCATGATTGAGCCCAAGGCTTCGAACGGACATCGGTTCATCCTGGTAGCCATTGATTACTTCACCAAGTGGGTCGAAGCAGCGTCGTACACTATTGTAACCCGACATGTGGTGGTCCGGTTTATCAAAAACAATATCATCTGCCGTTATGGTGTTCCAAGCCAGATCATTACGGATAATGGATCTAACTTGAACAATAAGATGATGAAAGAGTTGTGCGCTGAGTTCAAGATCGAAAACCATAACCCATCTCCCTACCGACCTAAGATGAACGGGGCGGTAGAAGCGGCTAACAAGAATGTCAAGAAGATTGTTCAAAAGATGGTTGTAACCTACAAAGACTGGCACGAGATGCTACCCTTTGCTCTTCATGGTTATCGCACATCTGTCCGCATTTCAACAGGGGCAACCCCTTTCTCTCTAGTATATGGCATGGAAGCAATGCTCCCCATAGAAGTAGAGATCCCATCAATCTGGGTATTGATGGAAGCCAGGCTTACCGAAGCTGAATGGTGTCAAAGTCGACACGATGAACTCAATTTGATCGAAGAAAAGTGAATCACGGCTCTATGCCATGGTCAGTTGTATCAGCAGAGAATGAAGAAGGCGTTCGACAAAAAGGTTCGGCCTCGCGTCTTCAGAAGAGGAGACCTTGTGCTCAAGAAGATATAATCCTTTCTCACTGATTCCCGGGGCAAATGGACTCCGAATTATGATGGCCCCTATGTGGTCAAGAAAGAATTCTCAGGCGGCGCCTTGAGACTTGCAACCATGGATGGAGAAGAATTTGCCTATCCCACAAATGTTGACGTAGTCAAGAAATACTTTGCCTAAACTAAAAAAAAAAACGTCTCGGTGGATTGAAAACCCAAAAGGGCGACCCAGGCAAAAATTAGAGACATGATCAAAAATCATCTCGGTGGATTGGAAATCTCAAAGTACAATCCAGGCAAAAATTAGGGATAATGGTAAGTAACTACTTTTGACAAAGGGGTAAGTCCCTCAGCAGCAGTTACATCATCCATCAGAAACTCCAGTCAAGGTCATCATCGACAGAAGCTCAGGATGCCCAGAATTCAAAGTTGGTAGAAGGATAGTGGTCATTATGTTTCAATGTAGCCCTTTTCCCTGTAAATTACCATTTTCTAACTTTGTAAATACTCTATGGAATTACGCGTTCGGCTGATTTCCATCCTATCAATAAAATTTGAGCCCTTGTGCTTTTGTTTGTAATTCTTACTTGTTTTAGCTTTATAGAACGACATTTTAACATGGTCAACGATTCTTGAAATAAAACAAAGATGAATTTGCTTGATACAAATTTTTCTGCTTTTTTAAAATAAAGATGGCAATTTCTTTTGACTGTTGAACATCAAAAGAACATCGGTCGTTTCTCCAAAGGTGTTCGAACCTCAAAGTGCAGAATCAAAGTACTCCTTCTAGACCAGTACGCCTGAACGAAGGATCAACTGTATCAGATGCGAATTTCCCATCTGATACCCTCGGCTGAGTTCTCATCTCCTAAGTCCGACCAGCGTCGCTCCCAACAGGGACTGTTTCCCCTAAGCAAGGCAGAATTTCTATCTTGAACCAACGACATTTCTACATGCCCTACTGTGGCTGAGTATCCAGTCGTGTTCATCCTTTAGTCTGTATGTTGCGTCAGTTTTGTCAGCATATACATACATACATCATGCATTATTGATCTACATTCATATTCATATTGCATCACTATCACTCTAGTCGGTCTTGTCCCCTAGTGATAGAAGTCCTCTCAATCGAGTTGTTTGATCTTTCCTCGTCAGGAAGTGAATCATCTAAGTAATCTCTCTCCCGTTTATCTCTGGATTAGAGACGGTCCTTGACCACTTTGATAACTTGAACCTCTGAGAAACAAGAAAACTTTCAACAAATATCACTCTTCGTCATTGAAGATGATATATTCGCTTTCCCAGATTAAGGAAAATCCCCAGAGAAAGCCCCTCAAAATTGGGGTACATCGTATGGCATTTCTCTGAAAAGACCTCGGGAAAAGTATGATGTAACACCCCCAAATGGAAATAGTCTCTCAAGAGACTCGCTTTCCCCAATAGAATTGACAAATGGCGTCTCCAAACAGAGAAGTTTGTGTACCTCTACAAGTCCGACGAATGGGTTCCCCAGCAAGTTTGACATCAAAACTTTTTCCACTCAAATGGCATCTCCCCAGGAAAATTCGGCGAGAAGTTTGAAGGAAAGCCGCTACAAACAGCGTTCCTTGTCAAGAAAGTTTATTGACAAAAGAAACTGAGACCAGTTCCTTGGTAGGAAACCAGGATCGAGGGGAAGTTTATTTCGGAAACTGAGACCAATTCCTTAGTAAGAAACCAGGATCGAGGGGAAGTTTACTTCAGAAACTAAGACCAGTTCCTTGGTAGGGAACCAGGATCGAGGGGAAGTTTACTTCAGAAACTAAGACCAGTTCCTTGGTAGGAAACCAGGATTGAGGGGAAGTTCACAAATCAGAAACTAAGACCAATTCCTTGGTAGGAAACCAGGATCGAGGGGAAGTTAACAAAAGAAACTAAGACCAGTTCCTTGGTAGGAAACCAGGATCGAGGGGAGGTTTATTTCAAAAGAAAACTGAGACCAGCTCCTTGGCTGAAGACCAGGATCGAGGGGAAGTTTACCTTTTCTAAGCATCATCGCTTAGCTAAAGAAGATGAATACGTAAGCTACCATTCATAACCACCATCAAAATTTTGGGTATTCTGATATTTAATTCTCTTGCACCCCGAATGCCCGAATACCTTCGCCATTCACACCTTCGGGTCCAAGAAGATTAAATAGGGGCATCTGTCATACCCCAAATTTTGACCACTAAGATTTCCCATCATTGTGTAAATCATCATCACAATATGGATGTACCTTTGTGCCTCATCAATCTCCTCAAGGAATTGTTGAGCATTCACTACAATCAAGCTTAGGGTTTCAAGCCTTCTCAGAGCCTTTAGACAAATGATCAATCAAGGAATGACATGATCTTCAACTTGTCTAACCTCTTAAACACCCACAAAGGATCAAGAGGACTCCCACATCAAGAATTAAGCACAAGAGTGCAACATTTCAAGTGGATCAAGCCTCAAGTTCATCTAATACAAAGTCAACTGACGCAGAAAGTCAAAGTTTGACTTTTGGTCAACTTTGAGCTTCACACGCCATTACTCAAGAAAATATGATGGATGATTTAATTTGATCAAATTTAAATCAAGAAATCATGCAAAAGTGCAAAATTGATCAAATTGAAAGAAACTTAGAAATTTTTTCTAAGTTAAAATCATGTTCAAGTGCACAACTTTTCAAGGTTGTAACTATTGATCCAAGCATCCATTGATTTTGCGTAAGAGCTACTTTTAAAGAGGGTATTTGATACTTCAACATTGTAGAAGGAATCAACTCAAAATATCATAAGGATTAAAAGATATAAGTGATCAAAGTTGGGAATTCTTAATGTCCAATGTTCTGACATTTCATAGGACATCATTAATATTTTTCCAGCAAGAATGTCCCAACTTCAAGGATGTTATTTTCCATGATCCAAGTTGATTCAGGAAAAACCCTGGGCATGAAAGTTGAAGTACGTCATCTCACCTTTCCAGAAAGTCCTAGAAAGCTAATTTATCATTCTCGAGCAGAAAGTTATGGTCTCTGCAAAAGGCATTGATAAAACAGAATTTTCATGACAGCTTTTAGGACAGATTTGATCACACAAGTTCAAGGTCAATTTTGACAACTTTACAAGTCTTATCTTCACAAACCTTGAACATTAAAGTTGAAGTACGTTATCTCAGCTTTCTAGAAAGTTTTAGAACATCCATTTATCATACTCGAGCAGGAAGTTATGGACTTTACAAGAAGGCTTGCTGCAGCTGTTTTTTAGGACAGATTTTGTGCACGTTTTCTTTTGCCACACAATTTTCAAGCTTTGTCACCATGCA
Organism: Lathyrus tuberosus; assembly: GCA_022829125.1. Classification (NCBI taxonomy): domain Eukaryota; kingdom Viridiplantae; phylum Streptophyta; class Magnoliopsida; order Fabales; family Fabaceae; genus Lathyrus; species Lathyrus tuberosus. Next base: position 3,783,822 of record JALAZF010000193.1, read on the forward strand.
AGACAAGCATCAAAGATGCAATTCACTTCAACTCAAAATATCATAGAGGATTAAAAGATACAAGTGATTAAAGTTTGGAATTATTAATGTTCAAAGTTGTCAGATGTTCCAACATTTCATAGGACATCATTAATATTTTTCCAGCAAGAATGTCCCAACTTCAAGGATGTTTTTCTCCATGATCCAAGTTGAACCAAGTCTAGGGTCAAACATCAAAGTTGAAGTATGTCATCTCAGCTTTCCATAGAGTCCTGGAACAACCATTTATCATTCTTGAGCAAGAAGTTATGGATTTTACAACAAGGCTTGCTGCAGCTGATTTTTAAGACATGTTTCAGGATAGATTTGCACATTTCTTGTGCCACACGAATTTCCAAGCCTTGTCATCATCTTGGACACATCTGAGGATCAAATCCAAAGGGGACAATCGCTGAGTCAAGCCTCCAAAGTCCTTGGAACAAGAAGTAGCATGCCAAACCTAGAAATCTCTAAAAGAGAGACAAGACTCCAATTTTGGATTGGAGCATTGAATAGATGCTTAGAGGTGGCATGGACTGACACATTTGCAACTGAATTCAGTCAAGATTCCTCCAACAACTAGGGAACCAGCAGCCTGTGCCCTAACCTCTAGTCAATGGCTAGAGGAGACTTGGATTTTCATTGGCCAACATTGAACAAACCTCTGTTGCAGCCACCATTCACTATTGCTGTCAAAACAAACTTGCTCTACTATAAATATAGCTCATTTGTGCTCAGTTTGAGTACACCAAAGCCATCGAACAGATGCTTTCCTCAAAATCACTTCTTTCACTCCAAAATGCCTTCTTTAGTCAGGTAATTCTGAGTTTTTGAGTTAGAGAGCATTTCCATCACATCTCATGATCCTAACACCTCATAAACATCATATGTAGGTGATCCAAACTATCACAAGTGACCTGTAACACCAAAATCACAAAGTCACCTCTCAAAACCTCAAAATTGGACTTTTTTGCATTTTTCAAGCCATGTCTTGATTTAGTCACTTTCCAAACCAGATAAAACCTCAAACACACTCTAAATATCATCCTTAAACTGTCTCAAATGGTGCCACACATCTGGAACACCATTTGAGAGAGTTGCTATTTTGGCCACTTTAACCCCTTTTGCAAGAAAGGGCTAGTTTGTGTTTTTGCAGGTTCCAGCTGATTCCAACCATCCTAAAAGCTTCTAAGAGGTCATTTGAGGGTGTCCAAAGCATCAAATCATTTCTGGAACAAAGCACTTGGTAGGTTGCACAAATTCTCCAAAAAAGAGGTAAAATTCACAACTTGAATTCTTTGAATCATGCTTTCCTTTGATGTCCACATACATGCATCATATTGAATAATTCTTAAAGCAAAAATGTAGTCCTTAATGTGTATATTATGATCCTCCTACTGTTTGCACTTTAACATGTTTATATGTGGAGTTTATGTTGTTTTAAACTTAAGGTGCAGATATGGTTTTTTTCCTTGTGTGTGTTGTACATTAAGGTTCAGTATGTATGAGTGATACCATTGGATTCCTTGCGAAAAATTGGTCAAGATAGGTTCTTACGGATTTGAATTTCGTTAAAAATTGAGAGAGTTATGCGTGTTGGAAGTTTGACGAGAAAATACGTCTAGAACTAAACATGCAGTTCTATTTTTTTCCTTATGTGTGCTGTACATTAAGTTTCAGTATGTATGAGTGATACCATTGGATTCCTTGTGAAAAATCGGTCAAGATAGGTTCTTACGGATTTTAATTTCGTTGAAAATTGAGAGAGTTATGAATGTTTGAAGTTTGATAGCAAAAATGTTGAAAACCAAGGTGCAGTTCTGGTTTTTTTAAGATGTCAAATGTGATGTTGTGACATCTTCCCTTTTTCTCTTATCTTCAAAACTCATGAAAGATGTCGAATGTGATGTTGTGACATCTTTCCTCTTTTTCTTAGTTTATCTTCAAAACTCAACCAATTCTTTTACATAGCAAAAATCATCATTTTCCAATTCTGTTTTACACACTTCTTATTCATACTCCATAATATTTTAATCCACAAAAAATCACAAAAAAATATTATTATTTGATATATTTTTAATATATTCAAAAATATTGTTTTAAATTGTTTTAAATGCTTTTAAAATGATTTCTTTTTCTTGATTTTTAAAACCAAAATGATTTTAAATATGCATGTGGATAAAATACTTTTTCATAAACCTTAATCATTGTTTATAACATGATTAATGATTTTATTTGATATTTTTATCATTTTTTACTTGATTTTTCTTTGAAAAATGCCTTTAAAAAATGAAATTGGGGTTTCTTTGATTTTCACACTAACAAATCTTTTTTCAAAAACACTTGGGCCTCTAATAGAGTGTAAGACCCAACCCTTTTTGTACAAAAATATTTTGGGCCTCAGTTATTGTATAAGTCCCGATACGTCGCCATTTTCAAACTGAAAATCATCTGGGCCTCCCCTCGTGTTGTAAGCCTCATTTCTTTTCCTAAAATACACTTTGGGGCTCTAATAGAGTGTAACTCCCATCCCTTTTGTAAATAAATATTTTGGGCCTCAGATATTGTATAAGTCCCTCTGTACATTTACAAAGTTTGGCGCGATCGCCGCCTTTTAACAAAAAAGACTATTGGGCTTCTCCTTGAGCTATAAGTCCCATTTCTTTTCATTTTTAAACCTTTGGGCCTCTAATAGAGTGTAAGACCCAATTCCTTTGTAAATACCAAAATTTTGGGCCTCAATCACTTGTATAAGACCCACTGTGTTTCCAAAACCTCGGCGCGAGCGTCGCCCTTTTCAAAATTAACCATTGGGCCTACCCTCGAGTAGTAAGACCCATTTCTTTTCTTAAAAATCACTTGGGCCTCTAATAGAGTGTAAGTCCCAACCCCTTTTTTTACATAACCCATTTTGGGGCCTCACTTATTGTATAAGTCCCTCTGTACATTCTAAAACCTCGGCGCGATCGTCGCCCTTTTCAAAATCATCTGGGCCTACCCTCGAGTAGTAAGACCCGTTTCTTTTCTCTAAGTCATTTTTTTGGGCCTCTTGAGAGAGTGTAAGACCCATTCCCCTTGTACAAAAAACTTTTTGGGCCTCAGTCACTTGTATAAGTCCCACTGTACAAACTCATATCACAGTGCAATCACTACTAAAACCCTGGGCCTCTCTTTGAGATGTAAGCCCCAATCTTTCCTTTCAAAGCACTTTCTCCTTTGATTTTGAAATATACTATTATTTTCAATCTTTCTTTGTTGAACAACTAACCAAACAGCATGAAAGCTCTACAACCGAGTAAGTGTTTATATTCTTTCATTTACCGCTTTCATATACATATAACTGTATTGTGGGACTGTTTCGCAGTAAGTCTTCTTTCATAAACTCATATCGACTGTGTAATAATAGTATAGATATTTAGAGTTTCCCCGGCAACTACGTCTAGCACTAGGTAAAGCCGTTTCGATCATTCTTAGAAATAGACAATACTAGATCCCCCATAGGATTACCAGATACAGTCTTCTCTTCGGCTATCCTCCTTAGGAATTATCAAGAAACTCTACGCCCCAGAGATGATCTCTTCTCCGTGAATTGCATCCCTTGAGTTTCTTCCAAATTCTCGAACTTTCCTGGCTTGATCTATTCTTTGTGAATAGTCTGTCTTGAACTTCTCGGGGTTTGTACAAGGACCCGTAGGCTTCTTAGAAGTATTCACAGCCTCCTCTTAGGCTTCGTATAAATGATTTCTTCCTCCGGGAATGATAGCCTCCTCTTGGGCTTCGTACAAATTGTCCCTCAGCTTTTTAAAAGTTTCCAACCTCCTCTTGGGCTTCGTACAAATTGTCCCGACGACCTCTTAGAGGTATAGGAACAGAAATTAGTCATCTTAATAGAACAATCTTTCAAAGAGTCTATATCTTTCTACCGTGAACGTACTACAACTGTTTCTTTAAGCATAGTACAAAAGATAAAACTCTAGACTTGGACAGTCTAAATTCCTTGAGTCTCAGAGACATTCTCAAGTAAGGAAACACCCGCAGACTTGGACAGTCTCAAATACCCTTTGGATTCCCCGTTTCCTTAGAGAACAGTAAATAATCCCGATCCTCAGATCAAATCCATGAGTGCAACATTACTCATATAAGAACTGATTTTCTCTTAACCAACATACTGGACCTGTCACTCAACTGAAACAGTAACCTTTTAGCCTCCATCTCGGGCTTCGTATGAAATACAAAAACACTCTCTTGTTGAGTATAAAAGACTCTCTTGTTGAGTCAATCACCTTTTAGCCTCCATCTCGGGCTTCGTACGAGATACAAAAACACTCTCTTGTTGAGTATAAAAGACTCTCTTGTTGAGTCAATCACCTTTTAGCCTCCATCTCGGGCTTCGTACGAGATACAAAATCACTCTCTTGTTGAGTATAAAGCACTCTGTTGTTGAGTCAAAACCTTTAGCCTCTATCTCGGGCTTCGTACGAGATACAAAAACACTCTCTTGTTGAGTATAAAAGATTCTCCTGTTGAGTCAACCCTTTTAGCCTCTCTCTCTCGGGCTTCGTACGAGACACATAAAAATTCCCTCTTGTTGGGCCAATAGCCTCCTCTTAGGCTTTGTATAAGAAAACCCAGGTTGAGTCAATCAACCTTTTAGCATCAAAGTTGTGCCTCGTTCACAGTACACAAACATCAACAACTCCTTCCCCTTCATCTAATCGCTGTAAGCGGCAAGCCTCTGGATTATTTACATCCATGCCACTGTCCCTCTTTTAGCATGAAAAATTCCTAAGGAAAGATAGCATTGCTCTACACTGAGTTAAAGTCTTCTCCTTCAGGTTGGAACCCCCTATAAAGGAAATTATGGCATTGCTGGATTCACATATCCCGGTTAAAGTAATTCTCCTTTATAAACAGTAGTGACAAACAGACCCTCTTTAGAGATGACAAATTCTCTCTAAAGACAACACCTTTTAGCTTCACATCTTGGGCTTCGAACAAGATACAAATAGACCCTTCAGCTTTACATCTTGGGCTTTGAACAAGATACAAACCACCTCCAGCTTCACATCTTGGGATTTGAACAAGATATAGATCACCTTTCGCAACACCATTTCCTCCCATAAAATAGGAGGAACTACGAACGCTCTGATTTCCCTGTTTCGGTAAACGGGAATACGTAGGCATAAGATTGAAAGAAAAATCTTAGCGAGCACACTAATCAAAAAACCTAAAGTCCCCTATCTCCACCCAATCTGAAAAATTCCCGATGAATAGTCCCAGTTTTCCACCTTAATAAAGTAAGAAGAAAGAAAGGCCCCATTACCATATAGCATCCGTAACCTAACAGACCGCTGTTTAAACTCAGTATGCAAGCAGGGTTAATTGGAGACATCTATTTCCCTTCCTTAGTCAGCTCACAATAGGATAAAAAATAAATCGACCTGTAGTAAACCCCAAAGAGCGACAGCGCTTAAGAACCGCGTCCAAAATCGCTCGCTATAGGTTGTTCATCTTAACCGTTGTAAAATAATTTACAATTTATTTTTTAAACAATGGACTTAAGTGACACATGCTAAATGTACTCTAAAAAATGGAAAAAATGTAGTTGCAGGGAATCGAAGCTTGCTACATTTTATTTATTACTATGGTGGTTTAAGTCAACTGTCATTAAATTACTGTTTATACCCCAGCTTTTGCCTGGGCGCGAAATTTTTAACCTATTACAATGGCGTAAAAGGATGCGTTGTAAGCCTGGCGTTGTTGTTTTAGTGTTTTATAGTAGTGAATGTCAGAGGAAAATCACCACACCTGTGTTGAAATCAGTCAGAAAAATGATGGACCAGATAATGGAACATCCTTATCTCTAGAGGAATCACTTGAACAGGGACTAGAGAATGTTGATAAAGAGGTGACTGACAAGGTAATCAATATTGATGATTCATCTTCTGATGATGAGATCATTGCTAATGTGATCAAGAGATTGAAGACAAGAAAAAGGAAAAATGTGGATACTAATATCAGAAGAAACATTAAATCTGTAGTTAGACCTCAGAAACCTTGGAGCAAGGTTGCAATTGTATCCAAGAAAAGAAAGGCTAAGTCTGACACTGAGTCAGACTATGATTCACAAATGATGATCAGGACATCATACTTCCAAAGAATCCTAGGGTGAAGAAAAAGACTGCCAGTATTCCCAAAGCTCCCTTAGATAATATCTCCTTCCATGCTCCTGAATATGTACACAGATGGCCACCAAAGAAGAGTAGCATTGGAAAGGGAACTAGGGAAGGATGTATTCGAGTGCCATGAAGTGATGAAACTGATCAATGACTCTGGGCTAACAAGGACAGTCACCAATCTTGGAAGTTGCTATGAAAAGCTGGTGAAGGAATTTGTGGTAAACATTCCTAACCATTGTAATGATGCAACCAATAGGATAGTGTATGTCAGAGGAAATGCTGTGACATTTTCTCCCACAATGATTAATAGGTTTCTGGAAAGATCTAAAGAGTCTCAGTCTGAATATGGAGGCACTGATGACCAAGTTTATCAAGAGTTCACTTGCAACACTGTGAAACAATGGCCTAGCAGTGGGAAACTTTCAGCCGGGAAACTGAGTGTGAAGTATGCAATTCTGCATAGAATTGGTACTATCAACTGGGTGTCCACCAATCATACTTTAACCATCTCTACTAGTCTAGGTAGATTCATCTATATGATTGGAAAAGGAAGAAGGTTCGATTTCGGAACTCACATCTTCAATCAAATTTTGAAGCTATCTAAATCAACTGCAGTGAAACTCCCTATATGCTTTCCCTCACTTATTTGTGGGATGATTCTGAATCAGTACCCAAGCATCTTAGTCTCCACAGATCATGTAATGAAAATGGCATCTCCCCTGACTCTGCACTATAAATTGTTTACTGGTAACCATGTCGCAGATATTGCTTCAACATTTGCACTAACATCTGTTGCAACAACTACAAAAGAGGAAACTATAGCCCAGCTTAAAAACACCTGCAGGGAACTTGATGACATTATCAAGACCAACACTGCCAGAAAGGAGAAGCTGGAAAGATTGATACAAGCCTTGTCTGCTGAGCAAAACAAGGATATTAGAGTCAACACAAGTAATGCTGAGAAGGCAGCTGATGAGATTAGTGATGCAGTTGAAGGCAATGATGATGGTAATGATTCTGGTGAGAGTGCACGAGAAGATGACGATGAGGAAACTGAAGATGACTTCTGATAGTTGTTTTTTCTCTTCCTTCTATTTTATGTTTTTTTTTTCTTATTTTTATGTTTCTACTGTACTTTTAGTTGTGTAAGGGATGAATGCCCAGAATAATCTCTACTCTTGTTGGGTGTGTACTTTAATTACTATGAACTGATTAATTGGTTTTTGAGTTAGTTCTTCTGCCTTTGTCATATTCTGGCTAAAAAGGGGGAGAAATACTAACATCACTAACCACTGTTGGTATACTACTAACCACTGAGGGGGAGTAGTTCTGTGTTGCTTGCAGGAGGTACTAGTTGAGGGGGAGACAATGTTGTGTTTCCGCTGCTGTTCTGATGAAGGTCTCCCTGATATGCTTCTGCAGGTCAGTTGAAGTTAGTTTTAGCCAAAATATGCCAAAGGGGGAGATTGATGAGTCCAAGCCTTTGAGGTTGACATCAATTTTGATAAAACTAACTTCGCAGAAAGATGTTGGACAAGATGTCCTGACATGATAAACTAACTGTAGGTTAAGATGTTAGACAAGATGTCCTATCAGGTGGATTTGACATCTTTGTCTGTTACAGTTTTGGAATAATTGTATTTATGTTCCAAGTGTGATTGGAATATGATTTGATCCCAGGTGGCATCTGAGATTGAGGAATCAGAGATTCTAATTCTAAAAGGAATATGCAGTTTCCATGTAAGGAGACATTTTTGGAAACTTGGGATTGGAGAAAAGAATAGGTCGCAGATTCTGTGGAGCAGAATTGCTGCGTTTTTGAAGCCCAAATCCAGTTTTGTTTTGCTATATAAATAGGATGGATTTGACCTAGAAAGAGATAGATATTGCAGCTGTTATAGAGTACTAGGGTTTGTACTTGTGTGAGCCTCTCTTGTATTGCGTGAATACCAGAGGAGGACAATTTATTGAGTTGTAATATTTTCAGTCACTGTTGTGATTGGAAGGGAATTGAGAAGGGTCTCATACCTAGGAGTGTTTTAGGTAGAAATCTAGGAAGGGTAGTTTCTAGGTGCTAAGTTGTAAACGTTGGAGTTTAGCTTAGAACCAATTCTACTTAGTTGATTTCTTTCCTGGCTTGGTAGCCCCCGGACGTAGGTGTTGTTGATCACCGAACTGGGTTAACAATTTCTGTGTGTTGTTTTCTTTCTGCTGTTTGTTTCTGTTCTTCCTTAATCCTTGTGAGAAGCAGAGATCAAGTGTCATGACATCCTGTCTGACATCTTAGTGATCTACTTAACCAGAATTTCAGTAATGTTGAGTCACTCTGAACTTTTAGATAAGTTTAAATCACCTGACACTAGCGGGATTTTCGACCTTTTTTCAATTACCTTGATCAAATTTTGACATTTGTCATAGACGCAGTTGAAAAGACCAATTTTGATTATTTTCTTGATGATTGCTTGACCCGTCTTTTTAATCTTCTGATTGAACCGCACATATCAGAGTATAATAAAGATTGTTTAAATGGCCTTATTCAAGGACTTAGAGCTTATTTTATGTCCTATACCAGTAATCTTCCCTTTTTGTCCTCTTCCAAACCCCCACACTGCCTTCCTCCTTAAGAGTAAGAGTTTGGAACATAAGTTTTTCTCTCGTCATATGACGTGAGCAGCCATTGTCCAGGTACCAAGTTTGTTTCCTTGTTTTCCCTCTTAGGCAAATCTGCAGCAATTTGGGATTTAGGTATCCGTACTTTTATGAGTCCTCTCCTGTTAGTTCTAACATGCTTTTTTTTAGTCTTTTTTTGATAGAATGGTCTATACTCATTCTATACTTTTCCTTTATAAATTTTTTGTCTTGGGTGAGTTTTGACATTGTTAAGGGGCAAATTATGTTGATTAGTAGTATAATTTAATGGTTCTTATTAGCTTAATTCAGTGGAACTGTATATCGATCCCTCAACTTTCGTGCAAATATAGCTTTTTAGTTTAATCATGTAAATATTATGAAGATTAATCATTTTTTGCATCTAATTATGTAGTTTTGTTGCATTGGAGAAGCTTTAGATGCTAAAAAGCAAAACAAGGGCTTCTACATGCATTGTTGCATTAGAGAAGCTTTAGATGCTAAAAGGTAAAACAAGGGCTTCTACATGCATATAAAGTTCAATTTTTTTTCTTGCATCATTCTTGCAGGTTAACGATAATAGTAATGTTGAGTCACTCTAAACTTTTAGATAAGTTAAAATCACCTGACACTAGCGGGATTTTTGACCTTTTTTTTCAAATACCTTGATCAAATTTTGACATTTGTCATAGACGCAGTTGAAAAAACCAATTTTGATTATTTTCTTGATGATTGCTTGACCCATCTTTTTAATCTTCTGATTGAACCGCACACATCAGAGTATAATAAAGATTGTTTAAATGGACTTATTCAAGATCTTGGAGCTTATTTGATGTCCCATACCAATAATCTTCCCTTTTTGTCCTCTTCCAAATCCCACATTGCCTTCCTTCTTAAGAGTAAGGGTTTGAAACATAAGTTTTTCTCTCGTCATATGACGTGAGCAACCATTGTCCAGGTACCAAGTTTGTTTCCTTGTTTCCCTCCTTATGCAAATCTGCAGCAAAAACAATTTGGGATTTAGGTACCCATACTTTTATGGGTCCTCTCCTGTTAGTTCTAACATGATTTTTTTTTTTTTATTTTAAGTATTTTTCTGATAGAATGGTCTATACTCATTCTAGACTTTTCCTTTATAAAAGTTTTGTCTTGGGTGAGCTTTGACATTGTTAATGGGCAAATTATGTTGATTAGTAGTATAATCTAATAATTCTTATTAGCTTAATTCAGTGGAATTGTATACCGATCCTTCAACTTTCGTGTAAATATAACTTTTTAGTTTAATCATGTAAGTATTATTAAGATTAATCATTTTTTGCATCTAATTATGTAGTTTTGTTGCATTGGAGAAGCTTTAGATGCTAAAAAGCAAAACAAGGGCTTCTACATGCATTGTAGCATTAAAAAAACTTTAGATGCTAAAAGGCAAAACAACAGCTTCTACATGCATCTAAAGTTCGAATTTTTTTTTCTTATATCATTCTTGCAGGTTAACAATAATAGTAATGTTGAGTCACTCTGAACTTTTAGATAAGTTAAAATCACTTGACACTAGCGGGATTTTCAACCTTTTTTTCAAATACCTTGATCAAATTTTAACATTTGTCATAGACGTAGTTGAAAAGTCCAATTTTGATTATTTTCTTGATGATTGCTTAACCCATCTTTTTAATCTTCTGAGTATAATAAAGATTGTTTAAATGGACTTATTCAGGGTCTTAGAGCTTATTTAATGTCTCATAAGTGTGACAAATCATGGTTAGAACATAAAGTTAATTTCTTGAAGTGTTTAGAGGCTCATGAACATTTAGATGATATGAAAAAACATGGACTTCTTCTATTAATTTGAACTGCTGTTGTACTAAATACTTACACATGCAATTTCCACCATATTTATCAATGTTTTTTTTTCAATTTTTTTGTTTTGTTTAGGCCATCGGTATTTCCCTCACTAGACCGACTAATAAAACTCGAGACTTAGTTCTAATAGTAAGCGGTTTCAATTATCCCCCAATTGCAATCGCAGGGAATCGAATTGTAGTCCTTTTTGTCAAGTTCAATGTCAATCACTATTAAACCAACTAACATTTATTTTTTTTCTTTCAAATTTTAAAATAAATTATTATTTATAATAAAAATATTTTTTCAAAAAATATGAAGAGTTATATCTTTAACTAATTTTATTACTTAATTGATACAAAAATGTATGCTATATTAACCACTTATTTTATTTATAAATCACTAATTAATAACCAATAATACACATAGTATTAATCAATTTCAAATATTAAAATATAAATTATATTAACTAACCTTTTATACCTTTTTAATTTACTTTACTTTTAATCATTATTTTTTTTATGTTAGAGAATTTATTAAACAAATTATGAACGATATTAACCAATTTTTTATAGATTATTAACTAAAGTTATATATCACTTAAATTTTTTATGTTAGAACATTCAATAACCAAATTATAAATTATATTAATCAATTTGTTACACTCAATTAATTAACTTAATTTTCCCAATTAATACAATTTTTTAATGTCATAAAACATATTAACTAAACTATGAATTGTATTAATCAAGTTCTCATATACCATTAATTAAAATTGTTTTAGAGAGAGTTGTAGAAAAATCAAAATTATGAATGTTCATTGTATTTGTGAACAGTGACGTTCAATATAAATGTAAAAAAATTGTGTCAAGATCTATGAAGTCTGAACTCGAACACAGACAAATGACACGTCATTGACACAAACAGGAAGACTCCGTTAAGGTAAAAAAAAACATAGGACACAGACACGGTTATATATAATTTATATATTAAAATAAGAATATAATTTATGAGTACAATTTATAAAGAGTTTAAAATGAATAGGAAAATTAACGTTTATTTAAATTTTGTACTTTCAATCAACAGCAATAAATTCACCAAAACAAAATGGTACAAATCATATCATAGTCACTATATATTGAGAAAATCAGCCTCTAAGCCTAGCTCATCCAAAGACAAGTCAACAACTTCAAGAAATTCACTGCTATCTAATGATCAAAACTCATCTCCAGCGACATTCCACATTGTAGTTTTCTCTTTTGATGATATTGGAGAGTGCTCATTGATAGAAGTCAAAGGTTATTATGCACATATACTAAACCTTCCGCTCAATGTGGTGTCATTTTATTTCTCTTTAAAGAATGGATAGATAAATATGTGCTCCAATTTCTTTTACAACATGATGAAGAACAAGGAATCCTAATTGTGGAGACAGAAGCAAAGCAGTGGAATATAAAAAACAAAGGAATCTTAACTATGTTGTTTTTAGAGTGGGGAAGTGGGTTATAAAAGGTAAAAAATCCTATTATTTTTTTAAAAAAATTATGAGAATTTTTGAATTGGACCGTGTTCTTTATTTGAAATAAGGTGTCATATCTGTATCCGTTGCATTACAATTTTTTTTCATTAGACACTTTAAAAACGTGTCAGATACGTGTTGTACGCGTATTCGTATCAAACACGTGTCTGATACATCAAGACGCCTTGTTTGAGCTTCATATGTCAAAGATAACATTTTTTTTTAATATATTTTGGTGAAGAATTTTTTTACAAACGAATTCTAAGATTAAATTTGATTTATATGCTAAAACAATTTTGCTATAGAAGTTATTTTATGTCCAAATAAAGAAAAAAAAAAACCTTCTAACCAATTCAATGAGTTAGTCTCACACATACAATGTGAAAAAATGAAAAATCCCAGATGATTTCAAACCCAAATTTCTGCATATCAACAATACCTTAGAGCTACTATTATTCATGGAACTTTGATTTATTTTCTCAAATTTGAAAAATAGGACAAATGTTTAGTGGAACAAAAACTGATAAAAAATGTGTTTGATAATAATCCTAACTTAAGGAAACTAGTGAAAGGAGAATGGTCCTTTGAAACAATTTAGGTTTTGTTATACTTTTTCTAAGACTCAAATTGCTTGCCTTCAAAGGTTTGTCCAAAGGTCCAATTCTTAGGAGCTACATTGTAAGATGTAATGGTTACACCATCACTACTAGTGACCTCAAATGAAAGAGGTTGGTTTTGTAGCAAAGCATTTACATGCCAATTTTGACCCCAATTCCTACCCATAGGAATCCAACCAGTTTTTGAACCCTTAACTTTTACACTAACAATGTCTCCTATGCCAGCCACATTACTTATCAGCACGGAATTGAATATACCAGAACCAGTGATTGTAAACCGCATTCTCCCTTCCCTTGGGCACTTTATCCTGCTCCAAAACACAGATTAATAAACATAACATCCAAATAAATACCACCATACAAAATGGAATTGAATATTGATTTTTTGTTTTGGATAACACTTTTTATATACAATGAGTTTTGGCGGCTATGCTAGAGCTCTTTCAAAAAAATGATCGAAGTAATCTTTAGTGTGATTCTACATTTGTGATTAATGTTTTTCTTTAATGTTGACTTTGCGTTTTGAAATCTCAAAACAAAATGAAAATTTTGTTTTTTTTATCGGTTTCTAGTATATACTTAGAAAAAGATAATTATTGTCTATTGTTGGTGCAAGCTCTATCTTTACACTCAATGATGAGAAAAAAGAGATGAGTAAAATAAGAATGAAAAAAATATATATATAGATTGGTGAATGTAAAGTTATGAATCGAGAGTATTTAAGTGATTACAAACACAAGTACTTTTAAACTAATGTGTGGTGACTAGCTTCACGCATCACCAACTAACTAACTAGTTAGTTACTATCTAACTAACTATTATTAATAATCACAAGTTAGATTTATAAATAATATGCTCCCTATAATCCAACTTATGCAACAACAAAACATATAAATCAGTCAAATTGAATGATTCCTAATTTCTTCCTAAAAGACAAGAACCTATGAATCTTCAATCCCTTAGTTAGAATGGCAGCAAGTTGAGATTCATTTGGCCAATGCTTCCCCTCTAGTTTCCCTTGATTCACTTGTCCTTTAAGAAGTAAAGTCTAACTTCTATATGTTTGTTTTTGCCATAAAAAAACTGGTTTCTTTACTAAGTTGATGGTTGACTTGTTGTCCAGATGCAAAACAATTGGTTTCTTTACTTGAATATTCAACTTACTCAACACAACACAGATTTAATCCAAATGGCTTAACATGCAGCATAAGATCTTGCAATATACTCTATGTCACATGAAAACAATGCCACAATTGGTTGTTTTCTAGAACACCAAGAGGTTGGTGCACCAAAAACTTTGAAGTAACCAATTGTGCTTCTACTATAAGATTTGTTGTCTCCACACCAATCTGAATATGAATAACTTGTAATCAGTGCATCATTATCATCCGAGCTTTAAGGAAAGAGACTACCATAATTTACTGTTCCATTCAGATATCTGAGAATTCTTCTTACAACTCTCTATTGGAATAATATAAGTAAATGTGAGTAAGTGAAAAAATAGTCCCACATTGGATAGGAATGTGGTGACTTGAGCATTTATAAGTGAGAGAACCCACACATCTATCACCTTAAAGTTTTAGGTGGACAAGTGGTGTGTCTCTCACAAAGGTGCATAGTCCTACACTATGTATCAATGCTCCCTAATGTGAAACTCCCCCCAACACTCTGATGTAAGAGATTCATATATCTGCTTACTAAACCAACTAAAAAGCCTATGTTAGAGATTCATTTATTATCACAATTTTAATGATTTTGGTGAATATTAATTTAGTTGTTGCAATTTTAGTCTATTGAACATTTATTATTTTAGTGAACCATGACTTTGACTGATTTTGGATGTTTCACTCTTTGGTTATTTTGATATTAATACAATTTTATGTTATACAACTTCAGTTTTGCTAGTATTTTATGATCATTTTTATTAGTTGATGTTATCATTTATTATTTTATGATGATAAAAAATAATAAAAATGAGTTATTTAATTTTTTTTTTAAAAAGATAAATATGTTGAGTAATTTTTATAAATAAAATAAGATGACTCATCATTTAATCATTTAATATTAATAAAATAGAAAAATTATTTGGGCAACACACAACTCAACTCAACCCAATCCAAAAATTAGCGGGTTTGTCCAAACCGGCCCATTGGTGTAACTGGGTGATTATTTTAACTCACATAAACTGGAGTGTCCTATATGAATTGGGTATTTGATTTGCCCAAACCCTATTCAAACCGGACCATGTACACCCCTAACATCAACTTAAGTTTAATATTTGCTTTAATAAGTGAGGTTGCACGATTCGATTCAAACATTCTGAATCTTTTGAGAACCTCTCTAACATAATTTCTCTAGTGCAATATCATGCCTTTCTCAGTTCATCATTAACTGTTTGAACTTCTTCATATTGATGTTGTTACCTGTGACTAACAAATCATTAACATAGAGACATATAAGTGTTATGTCAGATACCACTGATTGCACATACACACCATATTCAAACTTGCATTTTGTGAAGTATAATTTCACCAAATAAGAATCTATTTTCTTATTCCAAGCTCTTGGTGCATGTTTAAGGCCATGGAGAGCTTTATACAGTCTATATACCATCTTTTACTTCCTTTTTACCACAAAACTTGAAGGTAGAGTGACATAAATTACTTCTTCAATGGACCATTTTAGAAAGCAGATTTCACATCAAGATGAAATGTTGACCAATTTCTCTTGCAAGCTAGAGCTAATACTAACTTGTATGTTTCTAACCATACAACTGGGGCATAAATTTCAGGATAGTCAAGGTCTGCTCTATGAAGGAATCCTCTTGCCATAAATCTGACTTGATGTTTAGCAACTAAACCATTAGGGTTATGCTTCAGCTTGTACACCCATTTGACTTCAATTGCTTTTATGTTTGCTGGTATTTTGGCAAGTTACCATGTATTGTTCCTTTAGTAGCTGACAATTCGTCTATCATTGCTAGAGCTAATACTAACTTGTATGTTTCTAACCATACAACTGGGGCATAAATTTTAGGATAGTCAAGGTCTGCTTTATGAAGGAATCCTCTTGCCATAAATCTGACTTGATGTTTAGCAACTAAACCATTAGGGTTATGCTTCAGCTTGTACACCCATTTGACTTCAATTGCTTTTATGTTTGCTGGTATTTTGGCAAGTTACCATGTATTGTTCCTTTAGTAGCTGACAATTCGTCTATCATTGCTAGAGCTAATACTAACTTGTATGTTTCTAACCATACAACTGGGGCATAAATTTTAGGATAGTCAAGGTTTGCTTTATGAAGGAATCCTCTTGCCATAAATCTGACTTGATGTTTAGCAACTAAACCATTAGGGTTATGCTTCAGCTTGTACACCCATTTGACTTCAATTGCTTTTATGTTTGCTGGTAATTTGGCAAGTTACCATGTATTGTTCCTTTAGTAGCTGACAATTCTTCTATCATTGTAGCTTTCCATGCTCCATTCTTCAAAGCTTCATTATGGTTAATAGGCTTAGCATCTGCTAGCAGTGCAAAATGAACCAAGTCTCCATCTTCTATGACTTCATTATTAGCTATTACTTCACAGTTTTGCAAACTAGCTAGAATTACTCTTGTTTTGTGAGTTCTTTCTATTAGAATATTCTCATCATTTTGAACATTCTCAGCTACTTTTTCTGGTGGAATTTCATCTTACTCACTATTTAATTCATTCAAACTTGAGTTCATCAAAGACTTGCTAGTTGTGCTATTAGATGCCTAGTTCCATGATTCATTCTCATCAACAATGATGTCTCTACCGATCATAAGCTTTCCCGTGATTGGATTAAACAATCTATAAGCTCCAATTTTGTGATAACCAACAAGTATCATTGTTTCACTTTTATTATCTAGGTTCTTTCTTCTAGCATTAGGAACATTCTTATAGCAAATTGAGTCAAAAACTTTAAGATGATGTACAAATGGTTTCTTACCACTCCATACTTCTTTTGGAACTTTGATCCTCAGTCTCTTCATTGGTCACATATTCAACACATATGCAGCAATTGTGACTGCTTCTCCCCATAAAATTTCAATTTTTTTTTCTATCCAAAACAAGTTATGCTTCCAACTGTTCTGTGTTGCTGCAGTGTTGGGTATTTTCGAAGATGCATCTCTAACCCCACCTAAACTGTTTCAAAAAAAAAAAAAATACAAACAGAGTGGTTCCAGAGATGCATCTCCAAAACGTTTCCTAGTACAAGATAGAAATTTTGAGGTTCACATTGGCCAAGAACTTATATAAATATGAACTCCCATTCATTTGCTTACACCATTACATTACATCGGAATGAAAGGAGCATTAAGTTCAACAACTTCGAGCTCAAGATTGCTGCATATGTAAGAGCTATATCGAATATATTTTTTCACTGCGAAAACAAATTTTCGATCAAGCTTGATGCTAAAATAGTGAGATTTGTCGAAGATGCTAAAATAGTGAGATTTGTCGAAGATATTGTTAGGATGATGAAGTGTCCACCTCGCCGTTGATATGTTTCATTTATATAATGTCAGACTATTTATGTAATGTTTAATCTTTTAAGTTATCAATTTTAATTTTAACTTCAATATGCATTAATTTGTATTTGTGTTTTTGAATATGTGTTTTAGTAATTTCGACAATACATCTCCAAAATCAAGCAAACTATCGTTTGAGGTGTTGTCAAAAACGAAAGTAACTTGTATTTTTTAAATGCGTTTGGAGATCCATCTCTAAAATCTAAAGGTAATTTAAGTTTTTCAGTAGGGTGTGCTACCAATTCATAGCCACATCCAGCCCATCCCTTTATTTAAATGATTATTATCATAGATATTGTTCTCTTACTCCACAAATGCTAACTATTGTCTATTTCTTCATCTCTCCGTATTTTTTTCCTCTACTTCGCTCCAAGAAGTTGTGAATATGTTTGCAGTAGTTATTTGTCATTTATTGGGTTACAAGCTTTGTATTATTAGATTAGTAGAGCAATAAACATAAGTATTCAAACAATATTAGAACTAAATTTGTGACGTCTACTTCATAAAATGAAAAACATTATACGAGCTATGGTGATTCGTATGAGGAGCTTTTTTTTACTTCTAAAATTAATAAAGAAATTAAAAAAATATTAATTTAGAATAGTAAGTAATTTTATAATTTATTGAGTTTTAAAATAAATTATAAAAAATACAAAAGTCATTTAAAAATCTGATGAAAGTTATATAAATTATTGGAAATTTTGTTTAACTTATTACCTTATGTGTTTTAGTTAACTTATGTGTTTTAGTTAAGAGTGATAAACAGCCCTGACTCGCTGAATAAAATCATTTAGTCCAAACTTTAGTATAAGACAAATTAAAAGTTTAAGCGCGCATTCTTTAATGTATTTGTCTCTTTTTTTTTTTTTTTTAATTTTTTCAGACAACGACATTATTATAAATTTTATAAAATTTAAAATATGCGGTGCCCATGGCTTGCCGTCACTTTTAGTATGGGACTCACCAAAGTTTTAGACCTAGACCTACATTCCTATCCTATTTTTTCTTTGGTTAGTTTTTGTAGGACAGTTTCCCACTTAGTTTTAGTAGTTTACATAATGGACCAAAAGCTTAATAAACTCACTAATCACCATGCTACCTTTCACCGAAAACCAATTTCTCATATTTTTAGAGAAATAAAATTGTTCTAGAGGGTACTGCTTCTTGATGATATTCTTGGTTGAATAATAATTTTGTCTTTTATTATTTTAATTTTGACTATAATAAATGTGGTAGGTCTACTTTATGTTATTTTTTAATCATGTTATGTCTACTTTATTTTATTTCTGTAACTTTGCAATTGCAGCAACAACTATAGTTACAACTTACACGCATTCATTCATAACTTGCGTGATTCAGAAAGAAAAACTAATAGAAGTGAAGAAAAAGAATAGAGTAAGTACCTGCGATACTCCACTGGCATGTTACCCCCTTTCCAAATCGCAATCTTCTCGAAAGCTTCAACCGGAATCACGAAATGCTGCTTAGGAGGGTTACAATGTCCACCCTCACTCTCCGCGTCAAAACCATAGTTCGGAGCACAGAAATTGGTAGCCGTAACAACAACAGAACTGCCGGAGACGCACCACCGCTGGTCAAACGGAACATCCTCCTCAAAACAGCGAAGCTCAAAACATGCGCCACAGATCTGGCCGCGGACAAAGAGAGTTTCGCTGAGAGAAGCCGCGGTGGTGCCGTAACCGTCTCTGAGAGAGTCGCCGTAGCCGCATGCGCCGGCCACTGCGTCTCTGGTGTCATCGGAGGAGGAGTAGTAAGTCGCGTGGGCGGAGAGCCATTCGGCGGCGGGAGATGAGGTAGGTTCGTTGGGGGATTCGGAGAATGGTGCGGCGGGAGGGGATGGAGAAGAGTAATGAGAGGTAGCTGGTGTAGTGAATAGAATAGTTAGTTGAAGGGTAATTATGTAAATAGATATGAATACTCCCTGTGACATTTGCTTTGGCGTTTTAGTTTTGGAGAATGATGATGAACAAGTTGAGGTGTGAGAAATGCAAAAATCACATTCCTTAATGGTGCAATATCATCTTCACACACACATCACATTTTTCAAAACTTCTTACAATTTTTAAACACCTGAGTTTTTAAGTGCTGACACTTCTGTCACTATTTTATTTTACTGCGTTTTATTAGTACCATCTTTATTACTACTAGGGTATTGTTTTAATTTTTTAAATTAAGTTTGCTGTTTTGCTTCACGAGGGAACTTTCGATACCGAATTTTTCGCTGAGTCTGGTCCCATTCAAAGGACGATAACGAGCCTTTGGACCGCTTATATTGAATGCCCCTGCCTTCTGTTCTATTTTAGTTACTGCTGACAGCTAATCTAGCAGCAATGATTTTGGTGTTTATTTAATGTAGTATGAGTTTTTCCTATACAAAGCAAAACGGACCATAACATGGCCGACCTCGTTTGTATTCCCATCTATATGGTTAAACGTGACTACTTCAAAGAAAATCCTAGCTTTTCTAATATGCTAAACATTAATGTTGGTGTATCCTTTATTCGTCTTCTTTATCTCAATCAAATTGATATAGGCCGAGTAATCAGATTCCACTTATATCCTAGATCAGTTGTACTCCTTTAACTATTTTGCTTGAGAATTAGAAATGACAGAAGACGGTGAAATAAGATCTAAGAACAATGGAGCAAGTTTTTGGTGCGGCGGAAAAAAGATTGACATGCAAGTTTAATATGTGAGAGAATAAGAAATAATGTGAGTGTGGATTTGAATCATATATTTTTCTTCACATGCATTTTATATATGAAAGTTGGTTAAGGTGTCTCATGCTCCACGCACTACAAGAAAAATGCATTTTAGCATCAATATTTTAGCGTCGGCCACGACACCGACGCTATTAGTGGCTATTTAGCGTCACCTAAAGCGGACACTAACATGTTTTTTTATTTGATATTTATTTTTTAATATGTCTTACATATTGGCGTCAGCCAAAATCAACGCTAATGAATTTCCAAACCAAAAGTATTATTTATTTATTTATTTATTATTTTATAAAAATCCTAGCGTCGCATGGAGGCCGACGCTAAATATTGATGTGAAATAAATTTCATTTTCCCCCACTTTTTTTCGTTTCCCTCCTTATTTATTTATTTTTATTATTTTATAAAAACATTAGCGTCGCATAATGGCCGACGCTATATTGGAGCAAAATATATTTCATTTCCCACCACTTTTTTCTTTCCCCCCTGTTTATTTATTTATTTATTTATTTTATTATTTTGTAAAATATTAGCGTCGCATAATGGCCGACGCTATATTGTTCACTAGCCAATAAATTTTAGTTTTTATTTGTTTATTTTTATTTTTGTTTGTTATTTTTTTTCCTGTTTTAGAAAATCAAATAAATAACATAAATTTAAATAAAATAAAATAAAATAAAAAAAATATAAAATAAAAAATTAAGTAGAAATTTTTTTATGAATTTTAAAATGTGTTTTGACATTAGAATTTTTAAATTTATAAAATAAACCTGAACATAATTGAATTAAAATTTATAAAATAAAATAATAAAATAAATCTAAAATAATTTTTAAACTAAACCTAAAATAAAATTTATAAAATAAAATAAAAATCATATATTAATAAAGTAAAATAAAAGAATAAAATAAAACCAAAAGAATTTCATCTTTTCATCTTCGTTTCAAAATCGCTTCTCATCTCAAAGCTTCATTTCGTTTCGTTTCATCTAAAAATCTCTGCTCATCTGAAAATCGCTTCAGTTCATCTTCGTCTCAAAGCTTCTCATCTCAAAATCGCTCCAGCTTCATCTTCGAGTGCAAGTGTTTCTCATCTCATTGCGTTTATCATCTCATTTTCGTTCTAACTCATTTTCGGTTTTTGGCAGAAACGCTCTCAGTCTCACGAAGCTTCTTAATCTTCGTTTGATTTGGTGTAAGTTTCTTCGCATTTAATTTAGGGTTTTGGTGTAATCTCCATTTTGATTCGTTAATCACCATATTGTATCTTCTCATTTCTTTCATTTCACAAAATTTCAAGGGATCGCTTTAAGGGTTCGATTTGATCAGGAAATATCTTTAAGGGTTCGATTGACATACTTTTCATCAAAGAATTTGATTTTAAGGTTAGAATCTGCGTTTCTTCTTGTATATTCGGTTCGATTCTTCATTTCGGTTTGAATTTCAGGAACTTAAATGTGCTTAAACTGTTTTCATACAAGTTGTTTTTATAAACTGTTAATTGCTATGAATATTTCGGATGATGAACCATACACATGTTTCAGAATTCAGTTGGGGTGAATTAGACTAGAAAATAGTTGGTTTGGTTAGGATTTTGTTATGTCAGTTAGTTGAAGTTAAGAGATTAGCTTGGTTATGAGCTAGTTGACCTTTTCTGTTAGTTTAGAAATTGTATAGGTTGTTAGTAGTTTAAAATGTTAGGAAGGTTAGTTTGAACTATGTTAGAATTGTTAAGGACTGTTAGTAATATTGACTGTTGTGTTGAATAAATGGAAACATTACGGAGCTCTGAAAATTCATGCTAGATTGTTCAATAATCAATAAACTGAATGAAAATATTAGAAATACATCTTCGAATTAAAATTTTATTTTAGTATAGGGTGACAATCATTTGACGTATTATACAATAATGTAAATGTTACATCCGAAGATGTATATCCGAAATCGTAAAAAACATTTTTGAATTTTCATATAGTATTTTTCGATCACAAAGATGGGATAAGAAATTCCTAACAGTAATACTAAGGTTGCACTTGCACCCAACTTCCACCATTATGTGTGATCCCAATGATGAGAATATGGACTCATTTTCCTTCTATTTTATATAGTTTTAATGAATGTGAGACTTCTTGTTCTTATAGACTCCCCCTAAAGTTTAATTCGCTTAATGCATATTAGGATGAGTGGTTGGATTGAAAAATCACCGTCATTTGCCTTGATTTTGTTAGCCTCTCATCCAATGTTTGAAATGATAGACAATGAGAGGATGATTAAAAAGTTTGAAGAAGACATTATAAAGACTTTCGAAATGATAGATTTGGGGCTTCTCGGAATTTTCTCCGCTTCTAGATAATCTAAGTTACTTTTTTTTTATCAAACAAGATATTCTAAGATGAAAATAGAATCTCAATCTCCTAATATTTAAGAAGCATACTGTAACGACCCGAAAATCTAAATTATTTATTTAATGAGTTATTTAATTAATTTAGACGAATTATTGAGGTTTGTGACAATTTTGGAGAACTATGGATTAAAAGATGCAATTTTGAATAATTTTAATAAAGTAAATAATCAAATATTATTTATGTTATTATTATTATTAAAAATTAAAATGAGAAAAGGGCAAGGTGGTCTTATGTGAAAATGAGTAAGGATAGGATGGGAAGTTCATAAGTTGGGATTAGTTATCCAAGAGAAAGGAGAAACACGGTCACATTTTCTCATTATCGTATTTTTTTGAAGAACTCTGAAGAGGAGAAGAGAAGAAGGCTAAGGCTTGAGGATTTCTAGAGGAATCTTGAAGAAAGAAAAGAAAGGCTTCAGATTACTCTAAGGTATGGGGAGAATTCCTAATTCCTTATAGTTTATGAGGTTGGAGACGAATAGATTAGGTTTTGTATGAATGTTGTTTGATTTTGATGATTTTGATGTGAAATATATGATGTGATGTGAAATATGATGAATTGTTTGGCATGTATTGATATATATGTTGATGTAAGTGTATCGTGTAAGCATTTTTGGTCAATTTTTGTTTTGGGAAAAATTGAGTTTTTAGGGTATTTCGAGTCGAAAACGTAGAAAATGAATCTTTGGGAAATTATGGTGTTTGGTGATGTAGAATGAATTAGGGATGAATGATTCGATGAAATATAATGAGATAGAATGTTACGTGTTGATGTATGTGTATTGTGTGAGTCTTTTGGTCAAATTTTCGTATTGGAAAAAAAACTGAATTTTGGGATATTTGAGGCCATAACGCAGCAGAAAAATCTTTTGAAAAATTATGGGTGCAGACTTCCTGACACGGCCGCGTCACAGGACACGGGCGGCAGTGTCAGACCCTTATTCTTGCTAGATTTTTGCTTTTGTCGAAATTGTGCTACAGACTTCCTGACACGGCCGTGTCACAGGACACGGGCGGCCGTGTCAGACATGCTGTTTTGCTGTTTTTTGTTGTTTTCTTGAGGTTTCTCGACGTTTTCTCGTGCTGATCTTTTGTTGTCAAGTTTTTGTTGATGTAAGATGATAAAACATGATTGTATGATAAATCCTTGTTGAATATGAAATGAATGATGCACACGTTGATTTTTGATGAATTGAGGAGAATTAGCATCATTGCATTTCATAGCATTTTTATGTTGGGGCTTCGGCCTATTGGTAGCTTCAATCCCATTGTGCGGATTGAAGTGATACGTTGATTACGTTGTGCTCCTTTTGGAGGGTTGATGGCCAAGTGTCCATCCACGTTGAACTGGTACCACATGCATGTTTCCGATGAAGTTGCATTTCATTCTAAGTGGCATTGCATGTGTATGAATTGATTGTCGAATAATATGTATGTTTTAGTGTGGATATCATGGTGTTGTTGTTGATTGAACTATGATGTTGTTGTTGATCACATCATGATGTTGCCATTGATTTTACTATGAGATTGATGTTGATTTTGCTATGATGTTGTTGATTGATTATGATATGATGCTGTTGTTGGCTATACTATGATGTTGTTGTTGCCTTCCTGTTTATTTTCCATGTACTTATATTACTATAATGAATTGTGATTCTCACCCTGCCTGCTTGGAAATGTTGCCTCTTATGTGGGTAACTTGCAGATAACCAAGAGTAGATTCGCGATGATGGAGGATGTAGCCTTGAAGTGTGTCGTTTTTGCTGTTTAGTTTAGAGGTGTCCTGCTCTGTGTCATGTAACATCGGGTTGGGATTATTTGTGAACCTCATGTCTTCTTTTGATTTTATGTTGCAAATCTTTATATTGTTGAGGCTAGGTTGAATTGGATACTTTATCCATGGAGTATTTTGTTGATCAAAAATTAAAAGTTGATTTCCGCTGCGTAGTTATAAATTTATGTTATTGATGAATGAATAACCCGTGTTACGGGACAGGACAATGATTACTAAATTATGTTTTTGAATATATGTGGCACCTTTCTTGCTAATTTTACTCTGATAATATTATGTGTTTTCCCTAAAATTGTTTGTGGGGTAGAAGGGTGTTACATTAGATGTATCAGAGCAGGTCGATCTGTCCGGCCAAGTTGTCTATGTTGTTTATTCCTTAGTACGCGACATGTGTGTGAACACTGTCGGTACTTGTTTGTTTTTTTTTTTAACCGTTGGCATCCGGTGTTGGTTGAAACAAGTAGGGGAGAAGTTTGCTTTCCGGAGATGTTTCCGGTGTGAGGAGTTGATTCAAGGTGATATTAAGGGTAAGAGTACAAGTGTTGTTGAAGTTGTAATGTCGCGAACCACCGAGAGTACAGATTCACGAATTCTTAGTTGCCGGTCAAGTTTGAGATTCCTGGAGATAGAACAAGCCGATATAGTTGATGTTACTTCTCAGAGGATAGAGAGTAATGTGACAAATGTTGATATGCAAGCGAAGTATAATTATGATTTGCCTCTGGAGTGTAGATTAGAATTGGAGACAATGAAGAAATAGTGTTTTACCGGATAAACGAAGAAGATGACTCTTAGAGAGTGAAGCTTATATGAGTGTATGTATATGATGACGGTTTTATAAGATGTGAGGAGATTAATGACGGCGGGTTAAGGAGATGATTGAAAATAAGGGTCTACTCCGAAAAGATTGACGATTTGATGGATCAACTGGTAGGCTAGTATGTTTTCCGTATAATTGGATTGATGTCGGATTATTTTTGGATTTGGATGAAAAGCAAGAATAGTTGGAGGATCTAGAAGCAAGAGAGAGAGGTAGAACTCATGTTTATCAATCTCGGGTTCTATTTTCGCATTTGTGGAACAGCCTTCAGAAAAAAGGGGTATAACTTTTCGCTTGTAAGTCCGATGGAAGCGATTCTGGAATTTTTGGAAAGCTTACGAAATTCCCTTCAGTTTGCATATAAACTTTGTTTTCGGCATGTTTTTGAAGAGAGAGAAAAACGCGTTTTAATATTTGGGTCTGATGCTGATTTTTGGAAAATTCTGCATACATAAATTCTGAACCAGTTCCGGTGTAAGGATGATAATTTTTTACTTTTAACTCGGATTCAAGCGATTCTTGAAGTTCTGAAATCTTCACGAAATTCTCTTCATTTTGGAATATAATTTTATGTTTGGGAGGTCTGTTTTGGAAGAGATAAATGTGTCCGAAGTTGAGCGACTGTTGCTGAAAAAAATTTGGAAGGATGAAGACGAGTGTGAAATATCGATGAGGAATAAAATGTTGGTATTAGAAAGAATGTGACGGTATCGGAGAATGCATAGAGATGCGATTTATGTCGAATGAGAATGGTTAAAGTGACGATGTTATGTGATGGTAATGTTGAGAGAAAGGCGAATGTTTGATTAGTGTTGCTAAAATTTTTAACTTGGATGAAAATTGTAATTGGAGCGAACCGAGTTGGATAGTACTTAAAGTAGTTGCGATTCTGGTGTTGGAAAGATATTTAATAATTGTGTTGTGCTACAAGCATGTATAAGAGATTATGTATTGGATTTTGGACGTTTTGGTATAATTGACGAGGTCGGAGTTAAGAAAACTAAGAAGTTATTGGTAAGCCTTGGGAAGTTGGCGGAGCATTATGCTTACGGACTTTGGTCACAAGGTAAAGTACGCTATTGTTGTTGGGTAATGATGATTTATGCCACTGTTATGGTTGTCGGCTGTCTATTGACAAATTGAGGAACTGATCACCCTTAATCTCTTGTTGATAGTAGACGGAATCATAATTGATGGACAGATATGTCATGCCAGCTAGTATAGTATGTACGTTGAATTGGTTGAAGTTGAGCCAGGTGCTTGTGGGTTGTTTTGTCGATGCAGGTTCATATATAAGGAAATTGGTTGGGTTTGCAGACGTAGCATGAAGTTGCGATTGGATTGATGAGTAGTATGGGAACTCATCATCGAGTTCTGGATAACTTGGTGTTGTTTTGTGATGAGTCAAGTGACTTGAGACTTGAAGATTTCTTGAGATGATTCGAAGGGAAAGTAGATAGAAATGTAAGACCATGATTAGACAAGAATGTCGGATAGAGTATTAGAGGGTTGAGTTGCAAGTATTAAAAGAAGTGAAATTATAAGTTGAATTGTAAAAGTGGGACTTTTGGTTGGTAAAGATGAGTTACTTGGTTGTGTTAATTCGGATGAGAATTTATGAAGAATTGTGTCAGTATGAGTAAAAGTTGATGATTTGGTTTGTTGGATTAGTTGGAAAGGAAAAGATGATTTATCTGGTTGAAGTTAATTGTACACAGGTACCCTATGTTGTCGTAATGATGTTGCATGTTTAAGATGATTTTCGAGAAACGTGTAAATAGGAGATGGTAAAGTTGTAGTTTATGTTTGATGATAATCGGGAAATTCGTGGAAGCACATATATATATGATCCAAGATCTGGAAGTAGTCATCGTTGTAATGGTGTTGAATGTCATAGGTGTTATCCTACGGATCTAAGTTGAAGTATTCGGTAACTACGAGAGTGTAGAATACCTGTTGGAACGAAATTCCGAAGAATTAAGTCGAAAGTCGTTGTTATGTCGGATTGGTGATTAGAAGTTGGAGTTAAACTGAGTAGTCTTGATACTTTGTAAGTAATCAGAGTGTGCAGCTGAAGCGTGGTGTGTATCATGTGAATACGACTTATTGGAGGTAAGGATCAGGCATCAGAAGCTTGCGAGAATTATGCACACTATTGGATATTCTAGAATGAAAGTGATATGAGAAAAGTTTTCGAGTTACTGCCATGTCGGTAGAAGTGTTGAGGTATATGTTCGTTAAAAGAATCACAATATTATGGGATTAATGTGGTAAGACAAAATTATCGGTGTTATAGGTTATGTTGATGTTCTTATGACGGTGTTGATGGCAATGGTAACGGCATGGTTGTGTTCCGACCTAAGAGTGAAAGAGATTTCTCTAGTAAAGGTGTTGTAGGGCAGACCAACTGGTGAGAGTTGGACTTGGGAGTATGAGGACCAGATGAAGGAGTCGTATCCGACTCTGTCCACTTCAGGTAATTTTCGAGGACGAAAATTCTTAAAGTAGGGGAGAGTTGTAACGACCCGAAAATCTAAATTATTTATTTAATGAGTTATTTAATTAATTTAGATGAATTATTGAGGTTTGTGACAATTTTGGAGAATTATGGATTAAAAGATGCAATTTTGAATAATTTTAATAAAGTAAATAATCAAATATTATTTATGTTATTATTATTAAAAATTAAAATGAGAAAAGGGCAAGGTGGTCTTATGTGAAAATGAGTAAGGATAGGATGGGAAGTTCATAAGTTGGGATTAGTTATCCAAGAGAAAGGAGAAACACGGTCACATTTTCTCATTATCGTATTTTTGTGAAGAACTCTGAAGAGGAGAAGAGAAGAAGGCTAGGGCTTGAGGATTTCTAGAGGAATCTTGAAGAAAGAAAAGAAAGCCTTCAGATTACTCTAAGGTATGGGGAGAATTCCTAATTCCTTATAGTTTATGAGGTTGGAGACGAATAGATTAGGTTTTGTATGAATGTTGTTTGATTTTGATGATTTTGATGTGAAATATATGATGTGATGTGAAATATGATGAATTGTTTGGCATGTATTGATATATATGTTGATGTAAGTGTATCGTGTAAGCATTTTTGGTCAATTTTTGTTTTGGGAAAAATTGAGTTTTAAGGGTATTTCGAGTCGAAAACGTAGAAAATGAATTTTTGGGAAATTATGGTGTTTGGTGATGTAGAATGAATTAGGGATGAATGATTCGATGAAATATAATGAGATAGAATGTTACGTGTTGATGTATGTGTATTGTGTGAGTCTTTTGGTCAAATTTTCGTATTGAAAAAAAAAACTGAATTTTGGGATATTTGAGGCCATAACGCAGCAGAAAAATCTTTTGAAAAATTATGGATGCAGACTTCCTGACACGGCCGTGTCACA
The DNA here is from genome assembly GCA_022829125.1 of Lathyrus tuberosus. NCBI lineage: Eukaryota > Viridiplantae > Streptophyta > Magnoliopsida > Fabales > Fabaceae > Lathyrus > Lathyrus tuberosus. Next base: position 3,812,329 of record JALAZF010000193.1, read on the forward strand.
GGACACGGACGGCCGTGTCAGACCCCTATTCTTGCTGGACTTTTGCTTTTGTCGAAATTGTGCTACAGACTTCCTGACACGGCCGTGTCACAGGATACGGGCGGCCATGTCAGACATGTTATTTTGCTGTTTTTTGTTGTTTTCTTGAGGTTTCTCGACGTTTTCTCGTGCTGATTTTTTGTTGTCAAGTTTTTGTTGATGTAAGATGATAAAACATGATTGTATGATAAATCCTTGTTGAATATGAAATGAATGATGCACACGTTGATTTTTGATGAATTGAGGAGAATTAGCATCATTGCATTTCATAGCATTTTTATGTTGGGGCTTCGGTCTATTGATAGCTTCAATCCCATTGTGCGGATTGAAGTGATACGTTGATTACGTTGTGCTCCTTTTGGAGGGTTGATGGCCAAGTGTCCATCCACGTTGAACTGGTACCACATGCATGTTTCCGATGAAGTTGCATTTCATTCTAAGTGGCATTGCATGTGTATGAATTGATTGTCGAATAATATGTATGTTTTATTGTGGATATCATGGTGTTGTTGTTGATTGAACTATGATGTTGTTGTTGATCATATCATGATGTTACCATTGATTTTACTATGAGATTGATGTTGATTTTGCTATGATGTTGTTGATTGATTATGATATGATGCTGTTGTTGGCTATACTATGATGTTGTTGTTGCCTTCCTGTTTATTTTCCATGTACTTATATTACTATAATGAATTGTGATTCTCACCCTGCTTGCTTGGAAATGTTGCCTCTTATGTGGGTAACTTGCAGATAACCAAGAGTAGATTCGCGATGATGGAGGATGTAGCCTTGAAGTGTGTCGTTTTTGCTGTTTAGTTTAGAGGTGTCCTGCTCTGTGTCATGTAACATCGGGTTGGGATTATTTGTGAACCTCATGTCTTCTTTTGATTTTATGTTGCAAATCTTTATATTGTTGAGGCTAGGTTGAATTGGATACTTTATCCATGGAGTATTTTGTTGATCAAAAATTAAAAGTTGATTTCCGCTGCGTAGTTATAAATTTATGTTATTGATGAATGAATAACCCGTGTTACGGGACATGACAATGATTACTAAATTATGTTTTTGAATATATGTGGCACCTTTCTTGCTAATTTTACTCTGATAATATTATGTGTTTTCCCTAAAATTGTTTGTGGGGTAGAAGGGTGTTACACATACATGTCAAACGGTTATTACTCCTTCAAGAATCAAGGGAACCCTCAACATCAGCACATAATTGAAAAAAATGACAGTTACTATTTTCATTCTTTAAGCAACGTTACATAACACAAACCACTGAATAAACAAAGAAAAGTAAGCTAGTAACAGCTTCAGCTTTGAATAAAGCTATATTCTGCTTGAGTTCACAAATCATAATTAATAACAAGTTAGCCACATCATAAATAGGTGGAGTAAAGCAAAAAGCACTATAGCTTTAACTTGTTAGCAAGTGTGAGAAAAATAATACATTAGGAGGGATTTCATTACACTGTTGGTTCTTTCAATTTCCATTTGCAGGGTCATAAGAAACCCACCAGATATTTCCAGGATAACAATCTGACATTGATAATGCAATCGTGCCCCCTACTTATAGAATCAGTCATTCTCATTGAGCCACAAACCCTTCCTTAGTATTAGAATTAAGAGCCTTGACACAGAGTTTAGGCTTAGTACTAACAAGGTTGCTAGGAAGAACAGAAACAGCAGCCACTAGGGACCCATTAGGTACTCCAGAGAGGGGTAGAACCTCAACAAGAAGCTCACGGACATGTGAATTATTGTAGTCCAATAATTATATTTATCAGTATGATTACTTATCTTCTGTTTATTTGTATGTGTATGTGTGTGCGTGTGCGCCTGGATATCTACTACCACGATTCTGTTTTTTGGAACAAAAATGTTTTACTATTGTGATTCTAAGTAATTGCATTCATGTGCACATTAGTTTAGGTATGTGTCCTTACTTATTTTTTCAATACATGTATGCAGATAGGGTATTGATATAATCAATCCAACTTTAACTTAATTGTGATTGGTGGAAGCATCTTGGCAAGAGTTGTTGTTGAAGCACATCATCAAAGTAAGCTTTATATATTGATGTTGGATGGTATATTTGCAATTTATGAATGTTACAGTGTGAATGTATTGTGTGTGCTTGTTATGATTCTAGGGATGTGCTGAAATTTTGTTTGGCAATGATATTAGTTTGAAAATCTGTTATCCTATTGTATGCATTCTGAGTTGAAAGTGGCATTTAATTGTGATGCAATTGTGTGATGAAATTAGTTTTATGCTGTTATGTGAATATAACTCGATTGAAATTCTATACAGACTGGATTTTTATGGGTTTTTTGTTAGAAAATGTTGTTAGAGTTTGAAGCTTTGATAGTTAGTGAGTTAATTGTTAGCGAGGAAGCTTGAATTGTTACAGTTAGATATGTTGTTAGGTTAGTTGTATTGTTAGGAGAGTTAGAGCGTTGGAATCAGTTGTTATGGTGATAGGTATTCGATTGATGCGTGGTGTGCATGGGCGTGTGGCTATATAAGTTGTTACGGTGAGAGAGAAAGGGGAATAGGAATTCTGTTAGAATTGTGGGGTCACTGTGAGTGACTTGGGGAGTACTGTGTGCTTGGGAATTGATAGTCTTCCACTATCAGTTTGTTATCCTTATTCCTTTCCAATGCTCTTGTAATTGTTTCTTCCATTTATATACAATTACGTGAACCTTCTCATCATTCTGCTATTATCATTACTGTTTCTTTTATTATTCATATATCAACCCATCAGAAAACAGTTATCAGTTAGTGTGTTTGAAACTTGAACTGCTATACTAATGAAAACCTGTTAGTTATGGTTAGAAACATCTTCCTTAAATAATATGGTTAGAAAGATGATACACAATTTTCTTCTTATTTATTATTTATTTTATATTTGATCACTTTAGTATCATTAACCACACCATTATAAAAAATATAAAATATAAAATTCTCATCTTCAATGCAGGACCTCTTGATTGTGTTGTTGAAGATCCTCTCTTCTTTAATTCATCCATTTCAAGGTAACCCTTTTCTCCTTCTTCAATTATGCGTTGAAATAAATTTTGATGCAATTTCTGTTAATGTTAGTTTTAGAGTGTTAAAATCACTTCTGTTATGCTATGCCATGAACTTGTTGTAATAAACTCATTGAACAAATGTGCATAATGATACTAGATGCTTGAAATTTGTTGCCTAGTACATTTTGGCTGATGATAGGTATTCGATAGGTGTTTGCCGTATTAATTTGTGTTGTTGCTGCTAATGTTTAGTTTGCGTCGAGTCGCATTAATAAAATTGCAAATGTACTACTGCTGCTTGTATCATGAACATGTAGAACCTGAACCAATGCATTTCTAATGTTTAGTATGCTATGCCAACATGGAGAACCTGAACCAATGCATTTCTAATATATTTTTTTCTCTGTTTTTGGTTCTAATTAGAACCTGAACCTGAACCATATTCTGTTTTTGGCTACTAGTGTGCTTTAAAGTTTGGAATAGATTACTTCATGAACATGTGCATTGTTTCTTATAAGTCGCGGTTTCGATCCATTTACGTAAATGTGTTTGTTTCTGCTGCATAGTTTGCTTTCATTGTTAATACTAATGAGAAATTCTGATTATGAGTCTTAATGTATGCTTTGTGCTTGCTTCCACTTTTTGTTGTCTTGCAAATCATAAAAGTCTAGCTATTCCTTTCTTAAGTTTTTTCTTGATGATTAATTAAGAAAGAAGAATACAACCTTCACATCCAAATTCTCAATAAAGAGATATTCTCTAGAAGTCAATTGAACAAATGAAGATTAGAAACTTATATTTGTTTTTTATGTAGAGAATGGATCGAAGTTGGATGTATGATAGAGTAAACTCTGATAGGTATGGTTTGAAAGATGAATTTATTAGTGGAGTTGAAGAGTTTGTCAATAAAGCGATGAATCGACCTCAGTTTTTAAACGAAGGAGGGATAAGGCGTCCTTGTGTAAATTGCGTCTGCATTCTCTTGAAAACGCCTAATGAGGTCAAACACCACTTGTACAAATATGGTTTTTTGTCTAACTATTATACATGGACTGGTCATGGAGAAGAGAATCAGAATGTGGATCTTGATGGTCATTCTAGTAGTGGCGGGAATGCTGGTGGGGATAATCTAGGTGATGAAGAACAATTTGATGCAATGAATGAAATGGTCTATGATATTTTCAGGCCATTTGTTAATGTTCCAAATGTGAATGCTAATATAGAAAACGAAACAATTAGTGAGGGTGAGGTACCAAATGAAAAAGCTCAACGATTTTATGATGAATTAATCTCTGCAAACCAACCCATTTATGAGGGAGCTTCTGAATCAAGACTATCTATTTCAGTTAAGTTGTTGGCTGCCATGTCTAGTTAGCATGTTCCTCAAAAGGCCATGGATTTTTTCTCTCAAATGCTCGTTGATGTTCGTCCAACTAAAGAATGCTTACCTGGAAACTATTACCAAGTGAAAAAGTTGGTGTCTAAGTTAGGATTGGAAGTTGAGAAAATTGATTGTTGCGTGAATGGATGCTTATTATATTTTAAAGAAGATAGCACCTTAACTCAGTGCAGAGTTTGTGGAGCTGCTAGGTATATTCCTTGAAAGTGTGGAATGGGAAAATACAAAGATGTGGCAGTGAAGAGAATGTTCTATTTTCCAATCATTCCTAGGTTACAACGACTTTATGCTTCAAAGGAATCTGCAGCTCAGATGAGATGGCATCGTGAGAACACCAGCAATCCAAATGTTTTGCGTCACCCATCTGATGGAAAAGCTTGGAAACACTTCGATGAAGTTTATCCCGATTATGCTAGTGACCCAAGAAATGTAAGATTGGGTTTATGTACTGATGGGTTTACCCCTTACATTCAAGCCTCTAGTTCTCCATATTCATGTTGGCCAATAATAGTCACACCATACAATCTCCCTCCCAAAATGTGCATGACCAAACCATACATGTTTTTGACTTGTCTTGTACCTGGACCGTACAACCCGAAAGTTAAAATAGATGTCTACTTGCAACCTTTGATTGATGATTTGCAGTGCTTGTGGAAAGATGGCATTGTGACATATGATATCTCTATGCAGCAGAATTTTGTTATGAGAGCGCATTTAATGTGGACAATCAATGATTTTTCAGCATATGGTATGTTGTCTGGATGGGGGACACAAGGTAAATTAGCATGCCCTTATTGCATGGACAATACAGATTCTTTCACTTTAAGATTTGGTGGAAAAAGTTGTTGCTTTGATTGTCATCGTAGGTTTTTACCAATGGATCATCCTTTCAGAAAAAGTAAAAAGAGATTTACAAAAAGCAAGATTGTGAAAAAAAGACCACCACCAATGTTTACTGGCCATGATGTTTGGGAAGCTATTCGTGATTTTCCAAAAGTCACTGACAGTGTCTGTGCCACCAAATTTCTAGGGTATGGGAAACAACATAATTGGAACAAAAGAAGTATATTTTGGGATCTTCCATACTGGAAGGACAACTTATTAAGGCACAACCTTGATGTGATGCACATAGAGAAGAATGTATTTGATAATGTGTTTTACACTGTCATGAATGATCCTGCAAAAACAAAGGACAATGAGAAGGCAAGATTGGATTTACCTCTTAACTGTTTACGTGGGGATTTAGAGATGCGCCCTCTACCTAATGGAAAGATAGCTAAGCCAAAGGCAAAATTTTCATTGACACCCGAAGAGGCAAAGTTAGTCTGTAGATGGATTACGGAACTAAAAATGCCGGATGGTTATTCCTCGAATCTTTCTAGGTGTGTTGATGCTACCAAGGGTAGGATGAAGGGGATGAAAAGCCATGACTGTCATGTATTCATGGAGTGTTTGTTTCCAATTGCTTTTCGTTCCTTGCCTCTTGAGATATGGAAGCCGCTAACTGAGTTGAGTCGTTTTTTTAAAGACTTGTGTTGTAATACATTGAAGTTGGAAGACCTTGTTAGGTTGGAACAAAACATTCCCATCATCATATGCAAGCTAGAAAGAATTTTTCCACCAGGTTTCTTTGACTCGATGGAACATCTCCCGATTCACCTACCTGCTGAAGCAATCCTTGGTGGTCCTGTACATTATCGTTGGATGTATCCATTTGAAAGGTAATTGATGTTCAATTTTTGTAGATTAATTAAATGAAAAAACATTTTTTTAATCGTTTCATGTGTAGATTGATGGGAGACTACAAGCGTTCGGTGAAAAATAAAGCCAGGGTTGAAGGTTCAATATGCACTGCCTACTTGCACAGTGAAACTACTCATTTTTTCTCTCATTATTTCAAGACCTTTAGTTTGTTGCCAAGTACAAGTTTAAGGAACGATCCTCGATCAGATCATGAGAATTCCCAACCAACACTTTCAGTTTTTAGTAAATGTGGTCGTCCTAGTGGAAAGGCTCGAGTCTATTGGGTGATTGATAAGGAATGGAAGTCTGCTCACGTGCACGTCCTAATCAATTGTGACGAGGTTAAACCGTATCTCGAGTAAGTACATTTTTGTAAGACAACTGCGTTGTACTCAACCAATTTTTATAAATACACTCATCAATTTTATGATCGATGTCAGATTGTTCATGCAATATCATTCTATCAATAAGAAAGATGCTTCCGGTCTTATACACGAGCAGTTTCCTTCATGGCTAAAGAACTATGTTAGTATATTTCTCACAATTTATATTATGTGGTTGACAATAAACTATCTCTAAGGTTAGATATATATTTTTAGGTGAATGATGAGAGAAATGGAACGACTAGTCCATATCTGAAGGCCTTAGCTCTCGGCCCTAATCCGAAGGCAACATCATGGAACATATACTTTGTTAATGGGTACAAGTTTCACACTCAAGAATTGAGTCGTGGTAAAAAGACTACTAATTGTGGGGTACATGTTAAAAGTGTTACAAATGGAGGAGAAAACGATTTTTATGGCATCATCCAACGTATCCTTCAATTGGAATACCATGGCTTTAGCAACAAGATTTCCCTATTTTATTGTGATTGGTTTGATCCTACAAATAATACTGGCACAAAAGTTAATATTGAGTACAACATTGTTGACATTAAGATGAATAAGCGATATCGTCAGTATGACCCGTTCATTCTTGCACAAGAAGCAAAACAAGTGTATTATGTTCCATATCCAGAAATGTGTAGGAATATGCGTGGATGGTGTGCAACAATCACCACAAAACCAAGGGGTTATGTCGAGATAGACAACACCGGGGATACAATTTCTTATCAATCCGATGAAATGTTACCAGTTGTGCCTATTACAGAAGTTGAAGAAATACATGGTTTAGCTGATGGAGGGTTAATTGACGAGGTCGAGCCAATAACAATGACAACTGACCCAATGATTCAAGATTGAGAGAACATTTTATCTTGTTTTTATTATAGACTTTTATGCACTTGTTTTTTCTCTATTAGTAGGTGGATTCTCTCCTTAGAACGTGACACAGTTGTTTTAGTTAGTATCGCTATAAGTATGGAATTAATTACCATGCACTTGTTTTTTATCTATTAGTAGGTGGATTCTCTCCTTAAAACGTGACACAGTTGTTTTAGTTAGTATCGCTATAAATATGGAATTAATTATTTGTTTCAAATGGTGTCACATAACTAATAATAGTACTATTTTTAAGTGGCTCGTGAGTAATGTCAACAACTTCATTTGATATATATTTTTAGAAAGACAACTCTATAAAAATCATCAAATTAATAAACATAAACACTTATGAATAAAACAACCAATCTTCAAAAGACAAGGGGTCTTGAAAAGCTCATCAAGATAATGCCAGCTATTAGAATGACCTAATATGAGAAGATTACCTCAGGAGCCATCCAACAATAAGTCTCAGTTTCTGTTTCCTGTTTTAGTTATAGATTTAGTTATAGATTTAAAAGTGTGAAGTCAACTTGCCTTTATGAACTCGCGTGTGTTGTTGCTTCGATGATGGTATCGATTTGCTTCAGATTGTTTATTGGTGTTGTTAATATTCTGCAATCCGTGAATTTTCTCCTCCTCTTATGAACTTTTTTCCCGTAAAAAAAACCTTGTGAATCAGTGTGTTGTGATAGCTTTATATAGGCAGTGAGTATTGATTTCAAATCTTTGATATTGAATGCGAGATCAGTTGATTTGATTATGATTTGAAAGCCAAGATTACGATCTGATTTGCTTATCGGTTTTGATTTCGGAAAGAAAATATTCATAATTGTGATTTGGTGATTGATTTTGGTTTTGGAGATGATTGAAATTCGTGCCATTTTTAACTTTGGGAACATATGATTGTATTTGGAATTATGCTGATATTTTGCTGTAATTGTACCATGCGAAATAAAAGGCCTTATATTAATTTATGTGTTCTGCTTTTTTATTTTTAAATTTCAAAATGTAGAGATTTTTACATTGAGAGATAATCCAAGTATGAACCAACGCCCCACCACATCAAATAATAGTATGACTTTTATATTTTGTTTGCTTGTTTAGGATTATGAAGATGACATCAATATCTGCCATAGATATTAAATGACCACTAGAAAAGATTCGCAAATACTAGTAGTACATTACATTAGTTTAATAAGAAATAACTATATGCCCCATGTCTGCATCATGCATTTCAATTTCAAATTCAGTGGGCCCTAATAAAAAAAACATATTCATCAGACGACAAAATATGGTAGGATTAGTTTGCAGATTTAAGCAATTCAATAAAAGTTTGTAAAGTGCTAGTACTACTGATCTAGGACAATATCAATTATATAAAGTAGAAACTCTCTGCCAAAGAACGGAGCAATGAAATCATTTTCCATGGTTACTAAAATATAATGACGAATATATATTAACTAATATTTATTAGGGCCCACTAAAATATAATGACGAATATATATTAACTAATATTTATGCAGATGACTGAGTAAAGCATTAATACTCCCACAAATTCAAATTTCCCATTTCTCAAATAATGGTAAAAATAGTGAAACTAAAATATCTTTGAACATAATGCAATTGATAATGAAAAATAAAAGGCCTTATATTAACTTGCATAAATATGCTTTGATGATATTAATTGGAGTTAATTATTAATCAAAAGAGAACCATTTAGTTGTTATTTGAACTTGTAGTCAAGTGTTATAATATGATTGTTAGTTGCTGTAGAAACACTATTAATAACCGTTTGAAATGCCTTGAACCTGGTGCATTCAAGTTATTCATAGCAGCTGTTGTTCGAAATATGAAATCAGTGGAACTGGTTGAATGTGTTAGCAGCGGATCGTAGTTACAAATTGGATGCATTGGTTATATGTTGAATGCTAGTTGTTGTTAGTGTTTTAATTGAAGGAATTAAGTTGTGATTGTTATGAGGCTAAGGTTAACATGTCACTGCTATGCATTGGCATATTCAATCAAATTCTGCCATTGTTATGCATTGGCATATTCAATCAAATTCTGCCATCTCAGAAGCAGATTGTCATTGTTTAATTGTTATAGTATTGATCATTGATTAGTTAATAGTTTTAGTAATTTGTGTCTTTGATTGATGTTTCCTCTGTGTGCTGCCATCTAGTTCCTAATTGTGCATATTGTTATTCAGTGTTGGCAGCTTTGATACAATTTTATTGAAATGACTGGACAAAACGGAAAGAGAAAAACACCATCGAGCACATCTAAGTAAGATGACTAAACCTTTTCTCCTATTTGGTTTTTTTTGTCCTAATCAATTAATAATGTTTGGATTTAGACTTATTTTTTTTATGGCTTCTTTGTAAAAAAGAGTTGTTGACAGGTTATGCCGTCAACGACAGATTCCACCTGGGACTCTTGCTATAAACAACTCTCGTAAGGTCCATAACAAACCTGGTTCAACGAACCCACAACCATCTACTCAGAGAAACCCACCACCACCTACTAAGAGAAACCCACCACTGCATACTCAGCCTCCACCATTGATTCAAACAAATCCAACACCATCACATACTCAACCTCCACCACCTACTCAGTTTCCACCACCTACTCAGCCTCCACCACCTACTCAGCCTCCAGCACCGACTTCTAAGGAGTTCATATTTATTCCTACTCCAGGATATACTCAGCCTCAGCCGCAAAGTCCTCCCCATTACACCACAGACGAGGAAGTGCAGAGGGACCAAACACTTTTTAATAAGGAACAACAACATGACGGTGGGCAAAAACCGAAGATCCATATTGTGGAAACAACTAATGCGTAAGTAAATAATTTTCTCTTTCGGATACCAATGTGTCATTCATAAATAATTTCCTATGTGGTGAAATTATTACTAGTTAGTGAAATTGGCAACTAATACAATGATGTAATTGTTCCAGAATTTTTCCTGAATTCCTGTATAGAACATGTGCAGAATTCCAATTATCTTCTTTAATGCACTAATTGGAAACAGAACTAGAAACCGAATTGGATTAGCTGCAAAGTAGTTTTGTTGATGTGAAAATGTAGTTTCTACTTTCTTGATAGAATTGGATTAGCTGCAGAATTGGAAACAGAATTGGATTAGCTGCAGAATTCCAATTATCTTCTTTAATGCACTAATTGTATCAATTCCTGATAGAATAGTAGCTTGGCATTATATGTAGGTTAAGTCCAGCTGATCTTGTTGCCGCAATGGTTCGAAAAGTTATTGAAAAGAATTATCGAGGAACCTTCGTTAATTATGGTGAGCTTAAACGCGACGGAAGAGACGACGTGAGAAAGGAATGGTTCAACGAGTTTAAAGTAAGACATGGCATTTCTTTTTTAGTAGTTTGATAATGATGTATATTGTTGAGTTTTATTTATTATTTGTATATTTTGTCAGAGGCTTGTATGTTGGGACCGTTGTGATGATGCAAATATGGAAGAATTGTTTCATCAGAAATGTGGAAAACGACTGTCTGATATACAACGAAAGGCTAGAGAAAAGGGGCGCAAGCCGGGTTGGATGGGTGTAGATACATGGACGTATCTTCTAGACAAGTGGAAGTCAGATGAATTCAAAGTTGTATCCCAACAAAATAAGATTAATCGATCATCCAAGAAAGGTGGGGCAGTCCATACAACAGGTCGTAGAGCTCACCATGATGTTGCACTTAAATTGGTATATATATACTTTGTAATTACAATGCGTTAATATAATTATATCTGATATACATTATGACCATATATACTGCCTCTAATGATAGGCTAAAAAACTCAATCGACCCGCACATCTAGATGAGATTTTCATTGCCACCCATAAAAAGAAGAATGGGGAGTGGGTTGACGCTCGTGCAGCGGAAACACATGTAAGTTAACGTTTCCGATCTTAATCTAAATTTGTATGCATATTACTATAGGATACTCAGAGAAGTGTTTCAACATCATGACATCATTAGAAGTTAGAAGTAGAAAGCAATAAAATGTTAAAATTGTGACAATAATGTATTGTTAGGAAACAATTTTAAACCTACAGGAAATTCTAACAATAATGTATCGTTATGTGTTATCAACGTGTACAGGAAATTCTGCAAGTTTATATTTTTAAAATTGTTGCATATACATTGCTCTTGTTTCTGATGTGTTATCAACGTGTACAGGAAAAATTTTGCAGTAGTTTGACACAAGTTGGGGATGAAGTGGAAGGATTAACAAGAATACAAATTTGGAAAGAAGCTGCAGGGGGTAAAACACGGGAGTGGTGTTATGGAACTGGACAATTGGCGTGTAACATAAGATATGGAGTGAACTTCTTGACACAAGTATCAATTACAAACCCACATAGAGAAGCAGATAACCAGGCCATTGAGGCTGCCAGAGTTGAAGCTGTTGTTGCACGTGAAGAGGTTGCACGGGCTAATGCGCGGACAGATGAATTGGCAAAGAAATTTGATGAATTGTCAAAGAAATTTGATATGTTGCATTCTCTTCGGGCGGGTCCTTCTAGTGCTCCTGCGAGTGGTCATCCTGATTATAACGATTTGGTACGTTCTATTTTTCTCTGAGGTTGTTAGGTTTTTTTTGAATGGATTTGCGACATTTTCGTTTAAATTTAATTGTGACTAGGCTGCAAGTGTAGTGTGACTATCTGGCCTATTTGTGTTGTGTGCTACTGTTATCACTGAGTTGTTAGTTGATGTTCTGAATTTTCTCGTTTGTCTCATTTATTCTCTTTTGTCTCGTTTCTGAATAGGTTGTTAGGTTTATTCTCTTTTGTCTCGTTTCTGAATTTTCTTTTGTCGGTAAGGGGAGTTGTAGCTTAGCGCATATATTGAGAGCTGAACCAATTCTCCGATAGCTTAGCGCATAAAATGGCTGAACCCCACAAATTCTACCAAAGAGAATCCCCTTCGGGTGCATGACCACCCATTTTATGCCTATTCTCCTCTATGAACTTTCTCAAAATTTCCAACCAAATCAAAATAAAAGTATTTTTCTTCAAAACTTACGGTTTATGCAAAATATTTAGTCTTTAACTTCAATTTATTTAGAAAGTGGTCATGTGTGTGCATGGTGGCACATTTTGGATTTTACCCCTTTTTATCAGGCTCTTTATCGCAAAGCTCTTCTGTCGTGAAACATATACCGCAGGTTATTGAAAGGCTTAAAGTTATTCTTATTAGTTTGATTTCACCAAATTTATCTTAATTTTGAAGGTGATAAACAAAATGAGAATCACTCTTTATATCATTTAATGGTATCTAAAAGTTCCTTTGAGACTTGAAAGAAAAATTAATAAGTGCATGTTCCTCAATATAAACGGATAATTTGCAATTACAAATTCATGATGAGCTTAAAATGCTTAGGTAGAATCAACTTCAGATGAAAAATAAACAGAATTTCAAATTTTTATCAAATTCAACTGTCAAAGTGATTGTTTCTCGTACTACAATCAATAGGAGAAAATACATTATTATGAAAAATATGAAAAAAAACCAATAACATCCAAAATCTAACAAACAAAACAAAATCAAACCAGAAGACACAAGACACACCTAAATGTTAAACTAGGAAGCTAAAACAGCGTGCGCGCCTCATTTCATATAAAACTTCATGCTGCTGCTACTGAATATCACCTGCATCCTCAATGTTTTCTGTTAAAGTAGTATTTCAATTGGATATTACATTAGGACCATGAAGTATATATATACAAAAACAAATCCAAAAGTCATGTAGAAATCCAGTATATATTTTTGCCTTGCCTAAGTTGTTGGGTGTTCACGTTTCTGTGTGGCTTGCAGCAATTTTGGTTTTGTAAGTTTGTTGAATGTGAGTGTGAAGGTTCATGTAATAAGGCCCATGTGTGTTGGTACTATCATTTATTTCGACTCGTGACTATTTATTTTGAATCTTTATGTGTCTGACTCGTGACTATTTATTTTGGATGTTGCAGGAGGAGGAGGATTATGAGGATGATAATGAGCGAGGAAGTTGATGTTGGTTATCATGATTAGTACGTAGATCATTTAGGAGATTATCAGTATTTTGGAACTCATTAGTATTTTAATGTTGGTGTATTTTGGAACTCATTAGTATTTTGATGTTGGTGTATTTTGGAACTCATTAGTATTTTGATGTTGGTGTATTGAGATTATGTATTTTTAAGTAAATTTGTTTTGGATCACCTGAATTGTGGATTGATGAATCTTTTCTGAAATGCCATTGGTCTGTTGGAGTTATGAGCTACGAAGTTTGCTATGAATCCATGCATTAAGTTTGACAATTGGGAAAACACTGTTGGATTGAATTAATAATAATCAGGTTTTGATCAGAACAGGTTACAATCAACCAAATCATGTTTCTAAGAGTCATTGTGGGTTGTTTGAGTGGTTCACTGTCCAGTCGATTGTTTAAAGCGGAGGTGACATTCCCGCTCTTTGTAGTGGCAGCCACAAGGCCGACGCTACTATAATATCATATGCTGACTAAATCCATCAGCGGCGGCCACGACACCGACGCTACTATAATACAATATGCTGACTAAATCCAGTAGTGTCGGCCTAGAAACCGACGCTATAATAAAATAATTTGTTGTCTAAATCTACTAGTGGCGGCTACGTGGCCGACGCTACTCTAATACAAAATGCTGACTAAATCTAGTAGTGGCGGCCACGACACTGGCGCTACTATAATACAATATGCTGACTAAATCCAGTGGTGTCGGCCTCGAAACCGACGCTATAATAAAATAATCTGCTGTCTAAATCTACTAGTGGCGGCCAAATGGCCGACGCTAGATATTGACGTGGACATAACCTTGATGAAAGACAACTCAATCAAAAAAAGACACCTGGCATTCCTTAGCGTCGGGTACAACCGACGCTAACTCAGTAATTAGTTGCGTGATTATGGTCAGCAATTAGTGGCGCCTTAGCGTAAACAATAGCCGACGCTACACTAGTGTCACTCAACGGCCGATGCTAGATGTAACTAACTTCCAGCTTTGGAAAGTCAGCCTCGACCCCACACTAAGCTGACGCTAACCCCCTTTTAGCGTTGGTTTTAGTGTTATTAGCTAGGGCATTTGGCCGACGCTAACTCTGTGTTTTCTTGTAGTGACGGCTTAGAATCTGAGAGATTGTTAGATGATATCCAACAGTGGTCAGAGATCCATGGCATGGATCAAGTGTGAGACTCTGCAGCATGGTTGGGCTATACATCTCTTGTTTTGGCGGAATGTTCTTTGATTGAACATTGGGTCTTTCTCTTATTGGACTTTTACCTAGCCCAGAACATTAACTAATTACAAATATTGATACATAGCATGTCTTTTTTTCCGTCTCCGCTGCCACAACATTGTCGGTCCAGAACATTTTCCCTTAAGACTTCTCGTGGCGTAATAGCGGAAAGATTTAAAAAAAACTATGTCAAGATCTTCACATTGTTGTTGTTGCTTAGAGAAGTGGAAGAGGTTTGGCAGTCGACGTGAGTAACCTAGAGAACATGCACATTAAATGTTAGTTTCATCATTGAGACACTTCGCAGGATCTTTCTACCACATGGCACTAGGTTTTTAGATTAGTTGTTGTGCTTCCTCGTAAGATGCTTACATGTCCTTGTATTTATGTAGTGATATATTTGTAAAGGCCCGTGACAATGCGGTACGAGTGCAAGCCTCATAAGGCACTCACCCTTGAGTATTGCGTCCAGATATAACCCCCACTTCGCTGGCTACTCTCCTTGATGAAAAACTGAGAGGGGGTTACGTGTGCATAACCTATAACTGGGTTTGTATAAGGTCTTGGTCACGATTCCCTAAGAAGTATGCAGTCAACTTTTGTCCCAATCGAAGTGGAGCAGTTACCACTTATTAAAAGTCTCTCATATCCAGACTCATTGGTCTCTATGAATACCTCATCCTTAGTATGACGAAGGATAACTCAGAACATATATGGAATACCCCTGCCGCACCTCGAAAAAATTGCTTGATCGGAGACACGACCCTCCCGCGAAAGGCGCGGAACGGTTCGGCAGAGTCGCCACCGAACTTTATTTATCCCAAAAGAGGGAAAGGAAAATATCGAAAAAACCTTTACGGGGGGATAAGAACATGGTCATCGCAACCACATTCCGGGTTCGGGAGTTGGTTACGTGAGGGGAAGGTACACGCACCCCCTCACGTCCGTTGTACTCAACGAGAACCTCTTGATTCGAATCGCGATACTCGTTAGCTAAGCTTGTTTGTTTTCCTCTAAAAAAAATATGGAACGGTAAGATAAAAGGGAAGGATGCTAAGGGGGAAATGGGGTGACAGATCAATGTTTACCCTCGAGTAGACACTGAATAATTTGCAAAGGTCATTATCACCAAAAGGATGATAACAGGAGAATCTGACACAAAAAGGATGACAGACCTATCACCAAAAGGATGATGGTGAACACACGCACACAGACCCTTCCACCAAAAGGATGAAAATGAAGTCAAAGCCTGTTATTACCAAAAGGATAATAGGGCACACACACTGCTATCTGACACCAAAAGGATGACAGACCTATCACCAAAAGGATGATAGGGAACACACGCACACAGACCCTTCCACCAAAAGGATGAAAATGAGGTCAAAGCCTGCTATTACCAAAAGGATAATAGGGCACATACACAGACCCTTCCACCAAAATGATGAAAATGAAGTCAAAGCCTGCTATTACCAAAAGGATAATAGGGCACACACACACACAGACCCTTCCACCAAAAGGATGAAAATGAGGTCAACGCCTGCTATTACCAAAAGGATAATAGGGCACACACACACACAGATCCTTCCACCAAAAGGATGAAAATGAGGTCAAAGCCTGTTATTACCAAAAGGATAATAGGGCACACACACAGACCCTTCCACCAAAAGGATGAAAATGAGGTCAAAGCCTGCTATTACCAAAAGGATAATAGGGCACACACATGACTATCTGACACCAAAAGGATGACAGACCTATCACCAAAAGGATGATAGTAACACACGCACACAATGACCCTTCGCCAAAAGGATGAAAGTGAGGTCACAACTTACTACTACCAAAAGGATAATAACAAGCAAAACGATAACAAAGGCTGCCACTCACCAAACGGATGACACACAGACCAAGGGTTCACGGATCGGCGGCACCAAAAGGATGACGGATCAATACAAGCTACTACCACCAAAAGGATGATAGGAACTTCCCACTTGCGAAGACCAACACCAAAAGGATGAAGGTTAAGTTGAAACAACATGAATAGATACCACCAAAAGGATGATAGTAAGTTTCTGGTTTTGAGGATTGCCAACACCAAAAGGATGCAGGTTGAGTTGAGTTGATTTGGCTATCACCAAAAGGATGATAGTAAGGCAGTTGACAAAAGGTCAAGTTTGTTGGGGATATGATGAGCGAGGATTATTTGGAGACATCAACAAAAGGTTGAAGAAACGATTCAATGAGGAACGCCCACTGACTCGGAGGAATGTTTATTGGTTGGGCTGAGGATGACAACTTCATCAACAAAAGGTTGAGGAACACAACTCAATGAGGAACACCCACTGACTTGCTTGGAGATCACAGCTTTATCAATAAAAGGTTGAAGAACTTCATGAGGAACGCCCATGAACTGACTGGGCTGAAGATTGCTTAAGCTTAATCAACAAAAGGTTGAAACCACTTCGTGAGGAATGCCCACGGACTTGAAGAAGATGCCCCTGGCTGGACTGATGATCATCTTGCAGTCTTGAGATTGATCTTGAATCTTACGCATGTATGAATGCTTGATTTTGTTATGATGCTCCATGACGAATGGAAATGCAAATGCAAATGCTGACGTGCAGAGATGCATGTGCTGGGGAAGTATGATTTGGTTTTTTGGGTATGCATACGATGCAGATGATGTTTATGATGACAAATGCGATGCATATGATGCCTATGATGCATATGATTGCAGACGGGTGATTGGATATGTTTTGTAAGAGTGCCAGCATGGTGGACTTTTGGGTAGTTGCCAATGCGGATTTGACTTCGGGCGGTGATAGGGATTTGATTTCCTCGACACTCAGTTTGTTGAAGACGCCATGATTGAAGTAGACTAAAATGCTCTCGAAGCCTTGTATTTGATCACTTGCTTTTATGCTTGTCGATCAGGATAACCTGAGAATGAGCGTAGCGACGTGATCAGCTCATGAAGATTGTGCTTTTGCTCTGAACTTGATTATTGCTAATGTTTGGCAAGGTATGCTTGTCCAACTTGCCTTCTGCAACACGGCTTGCCCCAGTCTGAACATGGTAATGGTCTGCCCCTGATTAACCAGTTCTGAAGTGGTCTGATCTTTGGAAAGCTGAGCTTTGATATGCTTTAAGATAGCTTGCCCCAGATTGAGCTGTTGAAGAAGTCTTACTTCGGGTTTGCACCCTTGAAGAATTCAAGTTCCTCTTCGATTGTCCCTTGTTGGAGTTGTCCTGAATGTCTAACACTGATTTGCAGCTAAAATTGCACCTTCACAAATGGTAATCTTAATGCAATGCTCATGCAAGTTTTGAAAAGTGTTTTTTATTGGAGTGTCGTGATAGTGAGACGAATGGACCGTTAGCCCAAACGTGTGCTGATTTTGATGGTGTGAAAGATATAGTAAGGAGAATGACACCAATGCTGAAGATTAGCAAATATGGGGAGTCAGTTTACGCAACCTTACAATAGCATGCTTTCAGAATAAACCTCGCCTCAATTAGGTCTTTCGAGGGTTTTAACATGGTCTGGTTCGCGGTTTTGAAACAAAGGATATAAGGCTCAAAGTATGATTTGTACCCACCCCTTCTTCGTGATGAACTCCAGTCCTACGTTCAGTAACTTTTGCACATGTTTATCTTCCAAAATGGTTGGCGGTGTAAGAGTGATGGCTCAAGGTTTGCTCCAACTGGCAGTCACCTTATTTTGTTTTTGATGGATGTCAGTGACCCTTTGGTTTTGATATGGTGGTCACTGGATCTTATTTTGTTTTTGTTGAGGATTCGAGGGCCTCTTTTGTTTTTGTTTTGATCCCTAACTTTTGCATGGACTGATTTCACTTTTCAAGTCCATCGGGATTGCCTTGATTTTTGCCTAAGTCTCCTTTGAGGTGCTTGACTTAGCAGGCTTTTGATTTTTTTTTTGTTGGAGGATTGTGACTGCCAAGTCATGGGTTATTGATGAACAACTGTCGTGTCTTTTGGATTTTGCTTTGTGATTCGAGTGTGGTTGGATTAACTAAACACGACCCTGCCCCAGGTTGAGTCTAAGGGTTTATAGATCCAAAGGAAACTGCTACTTCTCGGCTCGAAGTGGTTAACTAGGGATTAACTCCTTGTCTCTCCAGTGTTTAGGGATTGAAACAATGCCTGTACATCATCGGCGGGATTCTATCCGAAAGCATACGGTTTGCAATTATGGGTATTTCATTGTCATCATCCTCCCTCCAATCATTGCTAAACGGCAGTTGATAAAGAGAGTGTAGTGGATAAATGTGTCGGTGATTTGCAGTAAATGGAAAGAATGAGTGAATACGACATAACTAATTCAAAACATGCATAATCACTACATTAAGAAAACCAAATACGAAAGGCAATGTTTAAATCATATAGTACTTAAGCAAACAGAAAAAAAATAACAAGAATGCAAATGACGGGATGGCAACATGACTGCCTTCTTCGGGGAAACTTGATCTTGACTTGACTTGATGCTTGAACTGGCTTGTTCAGGGGTGGAGACTATTCTGCTCATCTTCGGCAACCCCTTCGACAACTGATGGTCCTGTATTTGTACGTGGCGGCATGGTCTTGTTGGATGTGATTCATCATTCGTCTGCTCTTG
Organism: Lathyrus tuberosus; assembly: GCA_022829125.1. NCBI lineage: Eukaryota > Viridiplantae > Streptophyta > Magnoliopsida > Fabales > Fabaceae > Lathyrus > Lathyrus tuberosus. The sequence goes on from JALAZF010000193.1 coordinate 3,831,721, forward strand.
GCATGAGCTGCGTATCCGTGTCAAGGAAACGACTTGATTTACTGGAGAAGGAAGGAAGTTGAAATGAAAATCTAAGATTGAAATGCAATGCAAGATGTATAACAAATGCAATGCAATGATATGAGATGCAATGCAATATGTAAGATCCAGGATCGAAGAATCAAACAGCTTCAAACAGTTATGAGGTTGGCCGGATAAACGGGTCAAGAACCACGGCTCGGATCAACGAAATCCCACGGGTAGGTTTCTAAAATGGGTAGGTGCCTAGAGTTATGGATATATTTTGACACATTATAACCAAGACGAAGAGACATCCGACTATAATATCCTCGAAATAATCTCGTCTAGGTGAGGTCTTCGTTTCTTCCCCACGAGAAAGACTCCTCGGAGGCGTCCACTACACAACCATCGACACACGGGTTCTATGTAGGTTCTCAGAATCTTAGATCGAGGTCGAAAATATTACTGTCAAGAAGTAATACGTTCGAGGGATCTCATCTGATTGGGGCGTTCGCATTAACCCACAAGGAGTTAACACTACCAACCACCATCTATACATGGGTTAATGGTCCTTGGGATCAACGACTCACCTTGAAAATATTACCGCCATGGCAAAGATTCACCACAACAATAATATCTCCAAGGGAATCTACTCCAAGCGGGGTTTTTACTTCAACTCACGCGGAAGAGACCACGCAAGCCTACACTACATAACCACCATCCTAATCCTAGGGTTTTTCTCGACTCGGGTGTAGATCCATCTCACAAAGTTCCCAATGTCAGAACAACCCAACAATGTCACAAAAGGTAACACGGATAAGAAAATAGGAAAGCAAGTAAGCAAATGAGAAGAAAATAAACAAACAAAACTAACGAACTCGCAATCCGAATCAAGATAGGCTTGACTCTCTCTTGCATGGAGCAAATGTTCCCTAGCAGAGTCGCCAGCTGTCGCGCCTCGAAAAAATCGCTTAATCGAAGACACGACCCTTCGCGCGAAAGGCGCGGAACGGTTCGACAGAGTCGCCACCGAACTTTATTTATCCTAAAAGAGGGAAAGGAAAATATCGAGAAAACCTTTAAGGAGGGAATAAGAACATGGTCATCGCAACCATATTCTGGGTTCGGGAGTCGGTTACGTGAGGGGAAGGTACGCGCACCCCCTCACGTCCGTTGTACTCAACGGGAACCTCTTGATTCGAATCGCGATACTCGTTAGCTAAGTTTGTTTGTATTCTTCTAAAAAAATAAATACGGAAAGGTAAATGAAAATGATTCGATACGAAGGGGAAATGGGTGGTTTAAGGATAAAGTGCTCGACAAGATCATCGTAATCTTATGCCTACGTATGCTCATTCAGACGAGAATGAGTAATCAGAGCAATCGTAGTTTGACTACGGGGTTAAAGTGGAAAAAAGAAAAAAGTGTGCTCGCCAAGATCATCGCAATCTTGTGCCTACGTATCTTTACTCAGACGAGAATAAAGAATCAGAGCAGTCGTAGTTCGTGGTACGCCCACGAAACAAAGGAGAGTTGGGTTGGTTTAGATGACGATTACTTGAACTTAAGAAAGATTCCTCGGGCCCAAGTAATCGGGAGAGTGAGTCAAAGATTTGGCTCTCTCTCTTTTTCATCTAAGGTGGTTGAGTTTGAAAAGGTTTGATGGTTTGAAAAGTGTTTGAAGGATGGACGAATGGTTATCGAGTTGGACGTGTTTTAGAGGCATCAATTGATCACACACGAGTAAGATAACTCGCATCCAAACAACCGAAGGAAGATCAAAGATTCGAACCCCCATTTTTCACCTTGAAAAAGAGTTGCGATAGTTGTTAGTCATTTTTGAGGTTTGATTGTGAAAATCCGCTTGACGTTGGATCAAGGGTTTATTTGTATGCGAAGAGGTTAGTTTGAAAAGAGTTTGGTTAGAGGTTGATTTGAAAATGGCTCGACGACGAGTCGAGGGTTTGGTTTAAAAAAGGTTTGTTTGAAAATAACTCGACGACGAATCGAGAATTAGTTTGAAAATAGGTTGTCTATGCTAGTCCCTAGGGGCGCTCCTAGTAAACAAACCACAATCAAAGAAACAATGAATGCGTACATCGGAATAGGGAGAGGGGTACATGTAAAATACAGGGGATGACATGAAATAAAAGGTCTCATTGTAAGGTAGCCCAAGAGGAAGCCGTGTGTGTGCGAGGTGTCCTAAACTAAGCCTTGAGCAAGAGTCAGACAAAAGCTCCAAGCAAAGGATAGTAACCAACAGTCCACCAATTTATTGTTTTATTGTTTTGATATTTTTATTGTGTTTTGATTAAAGTATGAACAAAGAAAACAAAAAGAGGGTTAGATGAATAAGTATGAATATGATATGAACAATGATAATAAGATAATATGAACAATAATATAATCAAGATAATATGAACAAGATATAATATTGGCATAAAAGTAAATCAAGATAGTATTGACGAAAATGTAAAGTTAGTGGTTAATCGGATGAATCGGGTCCAATGTAGCGCTAAGCCATCGTAGCACAATCTATGACGAAGATCACACTATAGGAGGATGCGCAATTTGATCTTTGTGCTAAAACACGATGGAGAAATGATATTGAGGATCATTCTCCAATTGAATCGTGCCACACGAAACGAAAAGGTGAAAATCTCGTCTTAATCACAAACTTTCGTCATTAATCGAAGGTAACCTATCACGATCCCAAAGTATAGAAAGAGATCTCGATAATCACTCACTACAGATTTGAAATAATGAAGGTTAATCGCTTCAACTATCAACAATCGTGAATAGAAAGACTTCATCGATCGAAAATGAAAAAAAAAGAAAATAGAAGAAGATGCAAAATGAAGTGGAAATCGAAATGGTCTCGTCTTAATCAAGATTTAATCGAGAAGTCGACAATCTTTAATATTTGACTTTCATTGACCAATAGCTAAAAGAAAAATAAAAAGGTGGTCTCATATTGATCTAGATTTTCTGATTTATTCAAATCAATAAATCCAAGACCTTTTGTTATATCATTGACCAATAAAATGAAATCGAAAATGAAAAGGAAGTGAAATGAAAGTGAGAAGTAAAACCGAAATGCGATAGAAAAGAAGAAAGGTCTCATCTTTACCAAGATTCTAAATCAATAAATCGACGATCTATGGTTTTAGATTTTCATTGACCGATAAAAAAGAAAAATAAATAGAATATGAAATGAAAAGGAAATCGAAATTAAAATAAAATCGGTCTCGTCTTAATCAAGATCTTAAATCAATAATCGATAAGCTATGATTTTTTACTTTCATCGACCGATAAAAAGAGAAATAAATAAATAGAATATGAAATGAAAAGGAAATCGAAATTAAAATAAAATCGGTCTCGTCTTAATCAAGATCTTAAATCAATAATCGATAAGCTATGATTTTTGACTTTCATCGACCGATAAAAAAGAAAAATAAATAGCCCTCATATTAATCAAGATTTTGAATCGATTTTGAGAAAATCAACTAAATCATGAGTGTTGTTATATCATTGGCCCAAAATCAAAATGATAATCAAATAAAAAATGAAAATGAAAAGAGAAGTCAAAATAGAAAAGCAAAATAAGAATAAATCATGGAATTAAAAAAAATCAAATAATCAGATTAAATAATAACTAAAAAAAACTTTGTTTGAAAAGAAATAAAAGGGAGAATTATAAAATAAAAAAATAGAAAGGGGAAGGCGCATCATGAGTGGTGTGTATGAGAAATTTTCACGGGCTTAAAGGAGCCCAAACAAACCAACACACGCCCCTGATGTTAAACAGCCAACAGATTTGTTTTATAAAAAAAAACAAATTAAATAAATGAATAAAAACGATATTCTACATGAAAGCAGGCAATCAGTGGAGAAACAATGAGAAACAAGGTAAGTCCAAAACACGCCCAACGAAAACTGGAAAAAATACGCTCAGATACTCATCATTGCGTGAGCATAGCATCAGAGAAAAAGCTTCAACCTTTCTTGCTCGTTAGTTTCAAACCAATCGCTATTGCACAGGTTAGGTTCGTCTCATCTTGGATTCACTCGATTCGATTCACTCTTCCTCTTCACTTCTGGTTTACGATTCGAAATCTGGATTTGGTTTAGGTTAATCTCTTCTTCTCTTTCTGGGTAGATTTGGTTTTGTTTAGGGTTTGTGAATGACTTGTGGGTTTGTGTTGAAGGGAGTTTTGATGAATTTGTTGAGATAAGGTTGAAGAATCAGTAAACAGAGGGAAATTAATCAGGTTTTTGTTTGGAAGGTGGTTCAGTTGTTTTTGGCTTAAATGGTGGAGGAAGGTTGATGAATGGCGAAGAAGCTTTTAGGGTGCGATTGGTTTGAAGGAGATGAAGGTTGGGTAATGAATTTGGCAGAGTATTTGGAGGTTGTCAAAGCTTCCTCTCTTGAGGTGAGAAAGAGTGAGTTTTATAGGAGGAAGTGAGGATATTAATGGAAATGAATTTGAGAGAAATCGAGAGAATCGTGCGAATCATTTTTTGTTGTGCGGATCTTTTTTCTTTTCGCAGGTTGTGGTTGTTGCGTTGCAATGCGTTGTGAAAGCAAGGTGGAAATTGTGGGGTCCGTTTCTTGTACAAGTTTTGTTCACAATTCTGATAGCTGGTAATTGTTTTGAGTGTGCATGTTGGGATGTCGTTTTGGTGCGGTATGCGTGAAAGGTTTGTTGATGCGAAATGGCTCAGTTTGTGTCTTAAATTTTGATTCCTGAGGGTCGTGGCTTATAATTCGTACAGGTCCAAGTTGGTACGTAAGGCGAGTGGCTTCTTTGGTTTTACAATTGGTTCACTTTGTGATTTATGGTTTGCTGCAAATAAAAACTGATACTGTCTGTAAATTCCTTGCAGGTGATGTGTGAATCGTGAAGCATCGTGTGTGACTCATTTTGGAATCGAGGCTTATGGAAAATGGTTGATGTTTGTCTGTAAATTTTAGGTTGTGTACGGCTTGGATAAGCATTCAGGGTTGGTGCCTTTGGTGTGGGTCCTTGCTCAATACAGGTCGGCAAATTACAGGTGAGGCCGGTTTAGGAAAAGGTCGCTGCAGATTGTGGTGTGGTAATTGTAAGCCACGGTTGAGGTTTCTTGTGGTGATTTGTATATGCAAGAAGTCACAAATATAAGTTCATGGCATTGGCTAGGAGGAAAGGCTCATGTAGTTTTTTTGAATTTTATCACTACAAATCTTGGTTGTACTTGAACTTTTAAAAAGTTGGGCTTTATTTGTATTAACACATATTGGAACAAATATGGTGAACTTTTACATGGTGATTTGGTCTTTAATTTTGACACCCTCCATTTATCTCTTCTCTTTTGAATCGCCTTGAACTTTATTTTGACCATGAATTAAAACCTGAATCGGTCCTTGAGAAACAAAATCGGGTACGAGTCAATTTTGACCTTAAATGAATTGGAATCTTGAATCAATAAACCGATCTTTTGAATTAATTGTGAACTGCAAATGAATTAATGCCTTAAATCATTGAGTTTTTCTGAATGCCAACACACCCAAGACTTCATTATAAACCTTTGTGACCAAAAATCAAGGCGTGAAATGAGAGGGATTATGAAATGAGATATAAACTTTTAAAATGTCACAAAACCCTAATTGAACTTGATTTGGTTCTCAGTCATGAAGTACTTAATTTAGCCTGACAACTTAATCTCCACACAAATAACCTGAATTGCTACAAAAACCTAATTGAAACCTCATAGACAACCACTTAAATCATACATCCCCGATTTGACAAACCTCAAATGAACCTCAACTCATAAAAGCAACAACATATTTTTGGATTTTCTGAATAATGGTTAGTGGATAGATGTACAGATGAAAAATATACACAGGTAGGACAAATTTGGGGTATGACAACCCCTAAGAGATACAGAGCTTCTCATCACACGCGAGATTGCTCTCTCTATAGCCAAAAACATTGTCGAACAGGGTTTCTCACCACCGAGAGCAAGCCCTAAACCACTTAAAAATCTTAAATCCTCATGTCACCCCTAGCGACATAGGTGTGCCACGTATATGCACTTTTTAGCAAGTACAGTTACGCCCACCGTGGGGCCCCAATAAAACTAACCTGGGTCACACCTTTCATTATCATCACCACTCTGACACTCACTAAAGCCTTCACTCCTAGCCTTAATCATTCTTAATCATGTTTGTCATGAGGGCACAAACCCCTAAATAGAAGGATACTAGAGGTAGCAGTGATCCTAACGCCATAGCAGAAATGCGCACCAATATTAACGAACTCCGCCGCCAGAATTAAAGTCCGGAGGACAATGTTTACCACATCCCACTAGGACAACAAGAGGCTACCCCCATAGAGGAGATGGAAGTCCTAGACCCTTAACCCTTTTTAGAAAAAATACGGGAAGTACGTGTTCCTGAAGGCTTCAAGGATCCCTCCTTGGTGAAGTTCGATGGCCGCAACGACCCCTACGAGCATGTCGCCTCTATCGATACGCAAAGGGCCATCATCGAAGCGCCCAAATCTGAAATGCAATCTATTGTCTGGCATTTTCAGAGATGCAGCCTTGTGATGGTACATGGACATTCTCCGAGCTTCCATCACCACCTATCAGAAGTTGGTAAAGAAACTTGTGCACCACTTTGCAGCCAGTAGACACATAAAGAGGTCCATCAACCTATTTAATATTTGATAGGGCCCTTTTGACTCATTGATGGAATATCTCGCCCATTTTAACGAAGACACCATAAGAGTCGTCTATCCGAACCAAGAAATGTTCGTGGGAGCATCTTAGAATGGTCTCAAAGTATGGCACTTCGACGATTATCTCGCCCAAAGGCCATCATCTTCGTTAGTATAGGTGGTCACAAGGGAGAAATGCTATATAAAGGGTGAAGATAGTAACGTCGAGAAGAAGGCCCAAGACATAAAATAATGTATTCCTAGTGTCGAAGGCTAACAAAAGTCATAGAAGAACAACTACACCTCGCCCACCAGGGACAAAACTAAGTTCAAGCGAGGTGGAAAGGTTGAGGAGAGATTTACGCCCCTAAACACCCACTGTGAACAAATACGGAGGGAGATCGTCCACTTGCATGATATCCTTGCACTTATAGTTCCAGAAGATATTGTTATGAGACCTGAGCCTGGAAGATGATGTACGTTTCATAAAGTTAAAGGACACTATAGAGAAGATTTCTACCAACTCAAGAAAGAGATCGAGCGTCTGATTCAGGAGGAACACCTTAATAAGTATGTTAAAGTAGATTCCTCTCAAGGGTCAGGAGGCTCTAATTACCACAAGCGGGATGATACAGGAAACCCATACCCATAATAGGAAAGGAACCATCCAAATAAGAGGGCGACATGGTCGTACACCATACACACAATACTGTTGCAGGAGGATTTGCTATGGGCGGAGAGACTAGCTCCGCCCGGAAAAGATATGCCCATCAATTATTAAATATAGAGGATCTTCTCACATAATCGAAGGAAGGTGAGACCAAGACGCCAAAGGTTAAGATTGCTTTTTTAGAAAAAATATACAATAATTATCTACCCCAACAACGAGAACCTCATGGTTATCACCGTGAGGTGCAATGATTGTGAAATCATAAGATTTTGTGTAGATCAAGGGAACTCTACAAATATCCTTTAATGGGATGCATTTGAGAGGCTCCGCCTTAACCTAGGCGACCTAAAAGCTTTCAAGGGATCACTAGTTGGGTTATTCGGGGAACAAATACAAGTGAAAGGATACATAAAACTGAAAACCACCTTTGGAGTGGAGGAACAAGCCAAAGACATTAAGGTTAGGTATCTGGTTATAAATGCCCTCTTTTTTATATAATATGATTATACGATGAATATATTTTAATTAATTGGGCATCACCTTCACTACTATATATTTGTGCATGAAATACTCTCTCTCAAATGGGCGGGCTGGAGTATCCAAAGAGACCAAGAAATCGCCGGGATATGTTATGTGGAGAGTCTCAAGATGAAATGAGTCTAAACTCTAGGCATGAATACTAGTAAGGTTGGTTCTGGAATGGAAACTGCAAAGTGTTGTCTGCTTTGGGTGTGAGAACCCTTATAAGTTGTCTTCAGTAGGAAAAGAGATGTCTCGTTGAGTTGAAGTACTTTATGTGCTCTTTGAACTTGTCTGACAGCGGTCTCTTGTAATTTGCGGCTTAGCGCATTAAATGATGTTAGCTACCATGTTTGGTTGTTATGTTTGTTTGTTGTAATTAGCATCCATTGATTCAATGTGTATTATCACAGGCCAGAATCCAAACACCTGTACTTGTTCTCCTAAAAATCCTACCAACATCCCTGTAAAGGATAATAGTTCGGTGACATCAAAGTTCATTCCTTTAAATGCCTCCCAGTATAAGATGTCTGTTGAACTTCCCGGATCGACCAGAACTCACTTCACGTTCCAGTTTCAAATTTTCACTTTGATCACCAATGGGTCATCCTCGTGGGCTACCATTCCTTCAACATCTTTTTAGAGAAAGAGATCGTAGTCTGGTTTGTTCTTCCTTCTGGAGGTAGCTTCTGCCTGACATGCATTATTTTCCTGGCATAATTTTTTCAAGCCGAACTGGATTCTCCTCCCCCCTGAGAATCCTCCTACAATAGTATTCAATGTATGAGTCATCCGGACTTCCCAGACTTCTATTGTGCTCTCCTCTTTCTTCTACGTAGAATTATCTGAGCTGACGCCTGTTGTCACCATTTGGTCACTAACTGCAATAACATACTCTTGTGAGTCAGTTTCACCATTGAAAAAAGTTAATGGTAGTGGGTTGAAGTTATTTGAAGCTTGATAACCCCAGATAGTTTTCGATAGAGGTTGGTAACCCAAAGGCCTCCTCACTGCAAGTAACTGGGTTATATCTTGTGGTGAAGATAGGTTATTTCGGTTGGGAGATGACTCGGACATGGTGCAACTTTGTTGCAAATGATATTTTATAGATTTGTGTGGCCTGGGCAAATTTTAATGAGGCCCCATAATGGGTGCTAAATGTTCTTGCTAAAAATACTAAAAGGTTGACTTCCCTGCTTTAACTCGAGGAGAGTCTTAGATGATTGGTTAAGGTGTTTGTAATTTATGTCCATGGTTAATTGTTGGTCGGTTTATCTTTCAAGCGTTTCCTATTTATAGGCCCTTATTCACTAATACATTTTACTGTAACGTTTACCACTTCCATAATCAGCCCATAACGCCCACCTCTTCAATGATTGTAACTTTCTAGTCATAATGTATTATTTCATAACCGTCTCTTGTGATTCTTCACATGGTGTTCGAGCCTTGTCATCGGTCCTGACTTATATGATCGAGATAGATCTCGGGTCATAAAAGGTCGCCTCAGCCTTGTTTTTCCTTGCTATTCTTAACCAGAATTCGACTTATAAGTAGGCATATGACCTCTTAATTTTCCAGTCTCATCGTGCTCGGTGATCCTTCCAATTCATCCTCAGAGGACTTTTTGGGATGTATAATCGACGTTACCCGGGTTGGTACCTCAGCTAGTCAACATATTTTTAGGATGTACATAAGCCCTCCGAGCACGAGATTCATATGAAACATAGTGTTCAGACAAATAATCCCAGAATTTGCTTCTCGGAAATTAGGTTTATGTTTGGTTCTTGTAAGCTTCTTTAATGATGATAAATTTTTCTCTCTCCTTTTAATGATGGCCTTTATGGGAACTCCTACTTCCATTATTACCCCTCGATATAAATTCTCCTGACCGTTATCACTTCATTGTCTTTAAAAAGGCCCTGTTTTTTACTCAAAATTTTTTTCCTAGCATTTTTCTTTTCAAGTGCTTCAGTTGATCCCTACTCCTCTTATTGGATTTAGGTACCATTTATTTTCTGATTCATTATTGTTATGTCTTCATGTTTGTTTACCCTTACCGCTAGCAATAGGAATAGGATTTGGAATGTCTATATGCGAGAGTTTGAGGGTTATTTAAATATAGCGGACTTTGATCGAATTCTTTGGAAATTTTGTGATGAAATCCCTTCGCCTAATAATAACGCTGATTTGGGATCTCCCTCCTCAGGTTCTTTTGATACCCAGATAAACGCAATAGGATCTCCGATAGATAAAGAAGTTTTGAGTTATGACTGTATCATTATTGACGAAATCTACATCTCTTAGCTTCGTTCTACTACTATAATTTCCTCCACAGGAAACAAGGAAGATGTTATATTGGAGCCCTGTGTAACAGGTGAGAGGGTTTACATCGTTCGTCCTAAAAGAGTGTTGGAAGAACATTTTTATTTTTACTCGGCGGTCATTAAAGATTTTAGAATTTGAATTCCCTTTACCAATTTTTAGGTGGATCTCCTAAAAACTTTAAACATAGCTCCCTCTTAGCTATGCCCTATTGGTTAGGAATTTATCAAGGTGTTTGAGATCGTTTGTGATACCGTGAGTATAGTGTCGACCTTAGGTTTATTTTTTTCATTTTTTGAGTTAAAAGGTGCAGAGAAAGGAGGCTGGATTTCCCTTAGTGGTTTATCGGACAAGAGTTTCTTACAGGCATATACTACTAACTATAAGGGTTTTAAAGATAAACTTCTCTGAGTAAAAAGTGGGAGAAGATGTCCCCAAGTTATGTATGCCTAGGATGGGAGTTATCGTTTCCCGATTTATTGGTTAGACAATTCCTTACCTATCTCGGGTTTTGATTACAATAAACTTAATGACCTGGAACTTTCATCTTTGGTTATGTTGGACGCTTTCCGAGTAGTGAAAGTAAAGGATCTTTTACAGATGACTGATGATCCTGAGAAAATATTTAGCTTTATCGGTAATGTATATTTGTTTATTTATTGTGTTGTTATTATATTATTTGTCATTTTTTTACTGGTCTGATCTTTTGAATTTCAACTATGATGACAAACCTCAAACTCTCCGAACAGAAAAAATTGATGGCCGAGGCTAGGGCGAGGCGTGGAGACCAATCCACCTCCAAAAGTGATATTTCAGGAATTTAAATCTGAGCTCTAAACCTAATGTTGCTAAAGTGATACCCTCTTTATCAGAGCCCCAGTCAATTACTGCCCCTACTCTGGAAGACTCAAAGCCCCCTTCTCCCAAGAAAATGAAGACTCTAATAAGAGATGACATCAGTCAAGCTGATCTTACCATTACCATGCTCATGCAAGGTTCAAATAGCATTCATCAATCTAATCATTCCTCCGACTTCAAATTCTGGTCCAACAACTTCGATGGGCTGATGTATCTTTATGATCACCTGAATGCAAATGAGGATGTTGGGAAGTAAAATCTATTGGTGCTCAGCAACTGACCCAAAATCTTAGGGCCTATATTATGAGATGTGCAGTGATGACTCGAGGTTTGTTCGAAGTGAACGAGGCTCATAATAAGAATGAGACTCGTCTTTCTATGGAAATGACTTAGATGAATGTCGACTTAAAAGTTTAAAATGATAAGGTAAAGGATTTAAACAAGCGGTTATCAGAGATGAACAAGCAAAAGGAAACTTATGAGTCTCAGTTACTGGAACTGACTAAACAGAAAAAGGTTGTCGAATCCCGGTGCTTGGAGCTGGAAACAACTAATGTAGGTATGGTCCTTAAGTTAGGGCAGACCCGAGCTATGAATGAAACCCTGAAGAAATCCCTCTAGGATGCCCAGGTGGACATGTTTTTTTGCTGACATGATTCTTTCGAAAGAGCTAGAGCCTAAGCATCATGCATCATGCCTGACCTTGATGTATCGAAGATGGATTTCTTTAAGACCGTGGTGGATGGCCAAATGGTGGACCTGGAAGAAACTTCTCTAGAAGCAGATGTTCTAGCTAACGTGACGACTACCAACCCTACTCCCGAGTTTCAAGAGAATGGACAAAATGATGTTTAAGTTAATGGTCGGACATCCCCGGTGATGTGCCTTTTGTAATAATTTTCAAACTATGTTTTATTTTTCTTTGGTATATGTTTGAGCCACTTAGGCGGACCCCTATTTAATTATGCTAGTACAATTTTATTACATGTTCTGTGTCACTCCGATCGCCAAAGTTTTACTGAACACTGTTCGGTTATAATTGATTTACTCCAAGGAGATAATATCTTAAATTTTGTAAGTTTCTTGGACTTTGGTCAGAGGTATATTAACGTATCCCAGCAAAAGCCGGTTTTTCCTGAGGCTTGTAAGTTGCTTGGACTTTAGCCAGAGGTATATTAACATAGCCCGATAGAAGTTGATTATGTTAGAGGCTTGTAAGTTTCTTAGACTTTGGTCTGAGGTATATTAATATAGCCCTTCAGGAGCCGATTATGCCATAGGCTTGTAAGTTGCTTGGACTTTGGCCAGAGGTATATTAATGTAGCCCGAACGAAGTCGATTATGCCAGAGGCTTGTAAGTTGCTTGAACTTTGGCCAAAGGTATATTAATGTAACCCGGTATAAGTCGATTATGTCAGAGGTTTGTAAGTTGCTTGGACTTTGGCCAGAGGTATATTAACGTATCCTAGAAAACACCGATTATACCAGAGGCTTGTAAGTTGCTTGGACTTTGGCCAGAGGTATATTAATGTAGCCCGACAGAAGCCGATTATGCCAAAGGCTTGTAAGTTGCTTGGACTTTGGCCAGAGGTATACTAACGTAGCCCGGCAGAAGCCAATGATGTCAGATCGTGTCCTAGGTCTTGTTTTACTACAATATTTATTTTAACTATGGATACCTCATTAAAAACCATTTCCCTTACAAGGGAAAATAATGCTTCCTACCATTTTTATTCAATACATTCGTGCGAGATTATCGTTCCAAGGAGCACCTATAAGGCCAGGTGGTATCATTGTCAAGGCTTTTGATGGGTCGAGGAAGACCGTGATTGGTGAGATTGACCTACATATGACCATTGGGCCTCATATTTTTCAAAATCACTTTTCAGGTCATGGACATTTGTGTCGCCTATAGCTGCTTGTTAGGTAGGCCATGGATACATGAGGCTTGAGCAGTCATATCTACCTTGCATCAGAAACTAAAGTTTGTTTGTGAAGGAAAGTTGGTCACAGCTTGTGGGGAGAGAGCTTTGGTGGTGAGCCATCTCTCTTCTTTCTCATACATTGGTGCAGACGAGGAAATAGGAACCTAGTTCCAGGATCTTTCAATTGCCGGTAGTAGTGCCAAGAAGAGTGGGGTCTCTATTTCATCTTTCAATGATGCACAACGTGTCGTGGAGAGTGGTTCTCAAGAAGGGTGGGGGGAAGTTCAGTTGTTTCCCAGAAACAGAAAAAAGGAGGGCCTCAGTTTCTCAATTGTCAACTCCAACGAACCTGCTACAAAAAGAATGACTATTCCACCTATTGAAGAGGTTTTTCGTAGCAGAGGGATCATCCATCCATCAAAAGTCAACTCTATGCTTGGAGACGAGTCTGATGAAGATCAGACTGACTTTGTGACGCATGGAGCTGTAGCCTAGAACTGGAGTGCTGTTAATGTTCCTGTTGTTGTCCATTTATCAAAGTAATTTTCTTTTATCGTGTTTTTATCTCTTCGCTCTGCCCAAGGCGAAAGAGTTGTTGTGTGGGCTTATCTTTTATAATCCCATTTGCTCTACCCAAGGCAAAGGTGATCTTGTGTTAGGGCTATTGTTTAAAAAAACTGCTATCATTAATAAAATCATCATTTTATGATTCCGTCTTATTTGTTTTTCACTTTTCTGCTTTTCTGGAAAATTATAATCATTAAAAATAAAAAGAATTAATCACTTTGTATGTTTGTGCACACACTTTCACTTTCATAAAATTTTAAAATAAAGCCAAATCACATGTGCAGATTATTGCACGAACAAACCATCAAAAACAATGACCTAATGCCTTCTCCAAACTTTGAGTTTCCTGTGTTCGAAGCCGAAGAAGAAGAAGAAGAGATTAATGAGGAGATTTCCTGATTAATTGAGAATGAAGATAAAGCCATTCAGCCTCACAAGGAACCTGTAGAGGTCATTATTCTGGGTACAGCCGAAGACTGTAAAGAAGTGAAAATTGGAGTTTTACTCATGCCTGATGTGAATGAGAGATTAATTGAATTTCTCAAAGCGCGGTTGATATGTTTGCTTGGTCATACCAAGATATGCCCGGTCTTGACACTACTATAGTGGAGCATCACTTGCATTTGAAGCCAGAATGTCCGCCGGTCAAGCAGAAACTCAGGAGAACCTGCCCTGACAAAGCCTTGAAAATTAAAGAAGAGGTACATAAGCAAATTGATGCATGTTTTCTCGTCACATCTGAGTACCCACAATGGTTGGCCAACATCGTGCCGGTTCTAAAGAAAGATAATAAGGTCTGCATGTGTGTCGATTATCGAGACTTAAACAAATCCAGTCTGAAGGATGACTTTCCTCTGTCGCACATTGACATGTTGGTGGATAGCATTGCAAAGTACAAGGTATTCTCCTTTATGGATGGTTTCTCTGGTTACAATCAAATCATGATGGCTCCCGAAGATATGTAGAAGACATCATTTATTACACATTAGGGCACTTTTTGTTATAGATTTATGACATTCGGTCTGAAAAATGCGGGTGTAATATATCAAAGGGCCATGACTACCCTTTTCCACTATATGATGCACAAAGAGATCGAAGTCTACGTGGACGACATGATAGGTAAGTCCACGACTGAAGAGGACCATGTTGAGTATTTGTTGAAGTTGTTTCAGCGGTTGAGGAAATATCAACTCCGTTTGAATCCTAACAAGTGTACCTTTGGTGTTCGCTCAGGAAAGCTCTTAGGTGTCATTGTTAGCCAAAAGTGAATCGAGGTAGATCCTGATAAGGTTAAAGCCATACAAGGGATGCCAGCTCCAACTACAGAAAAGCAAGCCATAGGTTTCTTAGGACGTTTGAATTACATTTCTCAATTTATCTCGAACATGACTGCCACTTGTGGACCGATTTTTAAGCTTCTTAGAAAAGACCAGGGTTGTGTTTGGACTGATGATTATTAGAAAGCATTTAACAGTATCAAGGAGTACCTTATTGAGCCTCCTATTTTGATCCCTCCAGTTGAAGGAAGACCCTTGATCATGTATTTGACCATTTTGGAAGATTCCATGGGGTGCGTACTCGGTCAGCAAGACGAGACAAGAAAAAAGGAGCATGCTATCTACTATTTGAGTAAGAAATTCACTGACTGTGAGTCTCAATACATAATGCTAGAGAAAACCTGTTGTGCCTTAGCTTGGGCTGCACGACGTTTGCGTCAGTACATGCTAAACCATTCCACTTGGCTGATTTCTAAGATGGACCTAATCAAATACATCTTTGAGAAACCTGCTTTGACAAGAAGAATTGCCAGATGGCAGATGTTATTGTCAGAATATGATATTGAATACCACACTTAGAAGGCAATCAAAGGAAGTGTCTTGGCTGATCACCTAGCTCATCAACCTATTGAAGACCATCAGTATGTTGAGGATGATTTCCCTGACGAAGATGTGATGTATTTAAAGATGAAGGATTGTGAAGAACCCTTTCTAGATGAAGGGCCTGAGCCAGATTCTCAATGCGGTTTGATTTTTGATGGTGTTGTCAATGCTTATGGGAAAGGGATTGGGGCAATCATTGTGACTCCTCATGGATCCCATATCCCATTTATTTCCAGATTGACTTTCAAATGTACAAACAACAAAGTCAAGTATGAGGCATGCATTATGGGCCTTGAAGAGGCAATTGATTTGAGAATCAAGAACTTGGACGTGTCTGGTGATTCTGCTTTGATGATTTACTAAATTAAAAGAGAGTGGGAAACTCGTCAAGATAATTTGCTTTCGTAAAGAGATTATGCAAGAAGACTACTCCCTTTCTTCAATAAAGTTGAGTTCCATCACATTCCTCGTGACGAGAATAGAATGGCAGATGCTTTGGTAACTGTGGCTTCTATGATTATAGTGAATCGATGGAATGATTGTCCCAAGATTGATGTTATGCATCTCGACAGGCCCGTTTATGTGTTTTCAATAGAAGAGGCCAATGATGGTAAACCTTGGAATCATGATATAGAATTGTTTCTCCGCAAACAAGAATACCCGGATGGGGCATCCAACAAGGATAAGAAGATGTTAAGAAGATTGGCTTGTAATTTCCTCCTGAACAATGATGTGTTATACAAAAGGAATTTTGACATGGTCCTACTAAGATGCGTTGATAAGAGAGAAGCAGACATGTTGATGACTGAAATTCATGAAGGATCCTTTGGCACTCATGCTAATGGATATGCTATGGCGAAGAAAATCTTAAGGGAAGGCTACTATTGGATAATGATGGAATCTGATTGTTACAAGTTTGCTAAGAAGTGCCACAAGTGTCAAATCTACGCCGACAAAATTCATGTACCGCCAACTCTTCTTAATGTTATATCGTCTCCATGGCTGTTTTACATGTGGGGCATTGACATGGTTGGCATGATAGAGCCAAAAGCTTCTAATGGACATCGCTTTATTTTGGTGGCAATTGATTATTTCACCAAATGGGTCGAAGTCGTTTCGTATGTGAATGTCACCAGACAAGTAGTGGTCAGATTTATCAAGAACCAACTCATTTGCTGTTATGGTATGCTAAGTAAAATCATCACCGATAATGGGTCAAATTTGAATAATAGAATGATGAAGGATCTGTGTGAGGAGTTCAAGATTTAACATCATAACTCTTCTCCTTACCGACTAAAAATGAATGGGGTTGTCGAGGAGGCAAACAAGAACATAAAGAAGATCATTCAGAAAATGGTTGTCACTTACAAGGACTAGCATGAGATGCTCCTATTTGCTTTGCATGGGTATCGCACATCAATAGGGCAACTCCCTTTTCGCTTGTTTATGGTATGAAGGTTGTGCTCCCAGTAGAAGTTAAGATCCCCTCCATGCGAGTTCTAATGGAGGCAAAGCTCTTAGAGGCTAAATGGTGTCAAAGCAGATATGACCAGCTGAACTTAATCGAAGAAAAGATAATGACAGCTTTATGCCATGGTCAGTTGTATCAGCAAAGGATGAATAAGGTTTTTGATAAAAAGGTTCAACCTCGGGAATTCAGAGAAGGTTACCCTGTGCTTAAGAAAATCCAAGCTTTCCTCACTGATTCTAGGGGCAAGTGGACTCCTAACTATGATGATCCATATGTTGTTAAGAAGGTCTTATCAGGAGGCTCTTTGATGTTAGCAACTATGGATGGGGAGGAGATCACTCGTCTTGTGAAAATTAATGCAATAAAAAAGTATTGTGCCTAAAAATAAACAAAACAGCACGCTAAGTTGAAAACCTGAAAGGGCGGCTTAGGTAAAAATGAGTGTCTCGGTGGGCTGAAAACCTGAAAGGGCGGTCCAGGAAAAAGTTAGAGACATAAAACAGAAATAAATCATCACGGTAGATTGAAAACCTGAAAGGGCAATCTAGGCAAAAGTTAGGGATAAGGCTAGTCAACCGTATCAAATCAGATTGGATTATCGAAAGCCACCTCTTTCACCAGACTCATCAGTCAGATCATTGGAGGCTCAGAGCATAGGAAAATCAAAGTTGTTTAGGAGCATAGTGGTCATTGTTTTGATGTAACCTATTCCTTTATTTACCATTTTCCAACTTTGTAATGATCCATGGAGTCTTGCCATTTGTTGACTACCATTCAATTAATAAAATTTGGTCATTTTCCATTTGTTGGCAATCTTTACGTTTATTCCTATCTTGTAAAATGTCTTTTATTTTTTATAGCAGTTTTTGAAACAATTTTTAAATCGTTTTCTAAAAATGTGTGTGTGTTTTACTTTGGTTTATGAACACGAAAAGGACATTAATAGTTTTTCTAAGAAGGGTGGACTTTGAAATGCAGAGCTACATCGTCTTCATGACTCTCTTCACCCATGTCCCCAAGAGTTTTTGTCTCAAGTGGTGTGATGATTCCCCGGTGGGTCTCTACTTCAAGCAGTTATGGCAGATTGATGTAAGAATTCCCCAGTTAGCGACCTAAGAATTCCCCAGTGAATTTCTCTAGCTTCAACCCTCCACTGTGAAGTGAATGTTATTCCAATCCGTAGTGAATCACTTGCAACTTCAAACTTCCCCGGCAAAGTGGATGTTTATTTCATCCCCCATAGAGTCTCAACTCTAACATCTACCGCTACGATAAAGATCCGAGTTTCCCCAATTTAGTGGATATTTATTTTATCCCATATGTGGCCTTAGCTCTGGCATCTCCGGTTATAACTCTTATTCAGACTATTTCTGTTTGTCGTGGATATTTATTTTATCCCCCATGAAGTCTCTCCAACCTTAGGTGATTTTTCTTAACGGGTTTTTCTAATCCCCAACAGAGTCATCGGATTCACTTTGACAATATCCTAAGTGAAACCATGAAGTCACATCCCTAAGTGGAATGTTTTCTTTTCCCCCCATAGAAGTTTGAAGCCTTGAAGCAGGATTGTGATTCCATATGTGGCTTCCCATTCATCCTAGTGATGTTTCTGTATTATGAAGATTGGCCAAGTATCCTTGTCGAGATGTTTATCTTATCTCCAGTTTACTTCTCCCTGTTTATTTTTTCAGCATAAGCATAGCATGACATACATTGATTCAACAGATATTAATGGCATTTGTGCATTTTGCATTTTTGTGGTGCTTGTTTATTCATTCACTTTGGTTGCATTTATCCCCAAGTGTCAGGGTTTGTCCTCTCTCTCCAGTAGAGTCGTCAACCCTAAGCAAAAAGTGCGCATCCTTTTAATTCCCCACTAAGTTTGGCCCTTGTGGAAGATGGTGGCTTTAGTTTTCTTTTTCCATTTATGGATAAGATAAACCCCAGTTGAGTTCATTCCTCATGGGGTAGAGTCTTGCTCGACTGTTTCTCTTCAGTTATTTCCTGAATTGAACTTTGGACCTTGACAATCATGATTTTGAATCTCTCTAGGTTGTTAAACCTAGATCGAGCGTGCATTTATTTTGCACTTTGTCTCCCCAGGAAGAATATATTTGAAGATCACCATTGAAGACAAATTCTTTTCTCCAGCAGTGTTGTTACAACATTTTCTCAGAACTTATATCCAAACTACAAGTGGCTGCCTCTTTATTTGAGCAGTTTGTTTTGTTCTCAAGTTTTCTTTTTGGATGACAAATGGCAGTCTCCCCAACAAATTATAAAGATTTTCAACTTGTCCTCCATTAAATGGCATCTCTCCGGAAATCTGTTAGAGAAGTTTGTTGAAGACCTTACAAATGTTTCTCTTTATTCGAGAATCCCTGTTACTAGATTTTATTTGCTCCGATGCAATTCCAAAATACAGCAATAATGCTCCTCAACGATGTTTTCCCAGTGAGTCCACTATTCAAAATTAATTCCATCAAATAGCATCTCTTCGAGAAGTTTGGTGAAGATTCTTACAGTTGATCTTTCTCTTTATTTGAGAAGATATGTTTTACAAGTCAACTGACCCGCATCTCCTTTGAAGATCCCCGGTGAAACTTCCAAATCTCCAATAAGTTATGGATTCCCGCTGAATTCATAAATCTCCAGTGAGATTCTATTCCCTGTGAAGATATTGTCCCATAAGTATTCACCATTCTAGGAAGAAACTGAGACCAATTCGTGGCTTATGACCGAGATGATTGAAGGTTTATTTTTACCCTTTTCAAGTGGAATACTTGATTAAAGAAGAAACTGAGACCAGTCCGTGGCTTATGACCCGAGACGAGGGGAGGTTTATTTTTATCCTTTTCAAGTGGAATACTTGATTAAAGAAGAAACTGAGACCAGTCAGTGGCTTATGACCCGAGATGATGGCAGGTGTATTTTTACCCTTTTCAAGTGGAATACTTGATTAAAGAAGAAACTGAGACCAGTCCGTGGTTTATGACCCGAGACGAGGGGAGGTTCATTTTTACCTTTTTCAAGTGGAATACTTTATTAAAGAAGAAACTGACACCAGTCTGTGGCTTATGACCCGAGACGATGGGGGTTTATTTTTACCCTTTTCAAGTGGAATACTTGATTAAAAAAGAAACTGAGACCAGTCTGTGGCTTATGACCTGAGACGAGGGGAGGTTTATTTTTACCCTTTTCAAGTGGTATACTTGATTAAAGAAGAAATTGAGACTCGTTTGTGGCTTATGGTCCGAAGCATGGAGAGATTTATTACCTCTTCAAATGTATTATCCCAATCACTACAACTGAATTATTTTCTCAGGAAAGTTTACTTCTTAGAGCTGCCATGCGTAGTCTCATCCCCAGTAGTAGCTAGTTGGCTCTTCCCCATGAAGTTTTCCTTTTATGTTCCCCAGTGTATTTTTGATCTCTTCCCCAGTTTACACTTTTCTCTTGTGGCATCTTTTCTGTCACAGATTTCTCATCCTGCATTCATATTCATGTCATATCATATGCATTTGGTGGCATCTTAGGGCCAAAAATTATGCATGTTTATATTTAAGTCTCTCATATCACGTCGAGACGAAGGTTTTAATCTTCATATCTCCAGATAGGAGAAAATTAAATAGGGACATCTGTCACACCCTAATTTTTAACCCTAAGATCCCACCTCTTTGTGCATCATCTTGCATAACATTTCTAGGTCAATCATGCATGTATAGCTAACCAAATCTTTATGTTTTGTTTTGCTTGCTTTTGTTCACTGATGAATTAGGGTTTACTCCAAAGAGCCTCAAGGATTGGTCAGTCAATTTTGAGTGCACCATCAACCAAGAAAGTTATCACACTCCCAAAAGTCTCATCTCCATCAAATGACAAGCACAAAATGGCCTCATATCAAGTTCTTCAAAGATCAAGTCCATCTAGTCATGAAATTAGGTTTTTCAACCAAAGTTAACTATAATCTTTGACTTTAGGGTCAAGACATGATCTCAAGCCTTGGGAAATGATTCAAGATATACAAATGTTCCCTTGGAGTTCATCAATGGTATTCAATTGGTTCAAGAGTTTGGTTTCATTGAAGATCAGGAGGTGAAGATTCATCTGAGGAAAAGTCAACTATTCCTCCAAATCAGGGTTTGACTTTTGGAAATCTTGGTCAACTAGGGCTCCCTCAAGTCATGAATAATGATAACATGTGGTTTGAATCATAATCATTCAAGTAAAGTCAAAATAATTGAGGTTACTTGCAAAAATGACAACAAGAAGAAAGTTGAATTTTTCTAAGTTATGGATGATAAGTGATTTCATACCAACTTGCAAAGGTCATAACTCACAATCCACACATTCATTTTCCTTGGTTCAAAGACCAATTTGAAGAGCTCTTTCCATAATACAACTTTGTCAATATGGATGGATTCTAAAAAATGCATGGATTTCAAGTTATGAGAGTTCAAAGTTATGAAAAACAAGATTTTGGAGTTTTGTACTTAGAATTTTTCTAAGTATAGAACTTTAACTTGGAGGATGAGTTTTCAAGGCTTTCTTTCTCATGGTTGTAGGCTCCATTTCATTTTCCTTGCAACATTAAAGTTTTTGTATGTCATCCAAGCTTTCCATGCATACCCATAACTCCTCCATTGGATCAATATAACTCAAGTTATGATGTCTTGAAGTTGAGATGATCAAGAATGTCCAACATTGTGAGGTCAACGTCAAGACCAATTTTCATGGACTTCCAAGCTTCAAATCACTTTTCTTCCAACATGAAAGTTATTCCTCATGTTCTTAGCTTTCCATGCATACCTAGAACTTCTCCATTGGATTAACACAATTCAAGTTATGAGGTTTCAAAGTTGAGGTTTCAAAGATGGCAAAGTTGAATAACTTAGAAATTATCTAACTTATTTGTGACATAGTTGTGGACATGTTTTTAACTCATTTTTCTTAACCATCCAAGCCTTATTTTAAGATGTTTCAAACATGAAATTTGTTCCCTAATCTCCCTACTTTCCATTGGATCCAAAACCTCACCATTTGGACTTGAATTCATGGAGTTGTGATGGTTCAAAGTTGGTTTCATCAACTTGTTACTAGCCATGCCATGTTTCCATCTTTGCACACCATTTGAACCTTGTCATAAAACCACCTCTCCTTACCAATTTCCCACGCATGATTCATCAGCAAACATTACTAGAAATGTGCCAAACATAGTATGCACCACACATGCTTCATGACCAAGTTTTACCAAGAAGAGGAAAATGACAAAAACATCCAACAACTTGTACTACAATTTACGTGAAAAAAAAGACAACGCTTTTCAGTGAAAGCGCTGCCTATAGTTCACAATAGAAAGCGCTTTCCATTGAAAGTGCTGCCTTAAAGTGAAATAAAAAAAATACATTAGACAACGCTTTAAAAAGGGGGACAATAGAAAGCGCTTTTTCTTGAAAAAGCGCTGCCTAAAGATGCCAATAAAAGCATAAAAGGCCAGAAAAAGCGCTACTAAAGGCCCACTTTAGACAGCACTTTTCTAGAAAAAGCGCTGCTAAAGGCCCACTTTAGAAAGCACTATTCCAGAAAAAGCGCTGCTAAAGGCCTACATAAGGCAGCGCTTTTGCATAAAACAAAAGTGTTGTCTTTACCTATAGCAGCGCCACCTTAGGTAGCGCTTTTAAGCGCTGTTAAAAGCCAAAAAAAGCGCTGTCTTTTCCCTTCCGTGGCATAGTGCTTGTTGGTTGATGTTGTGTATGCTTTTATGCTATTCTCTTTGTAACCTTTTTCACCCACATATTTGAATGTATGAACATGATTTTGAACATTTGATTGGAATTTATTTGATCATTTTTCTATTTTTGAATGCTATGTCAAGTTTATGAGGTTTTGACCATGATTTTGTGCATACCTTGACCTAGTTTTTTTTAGCACTGTTCTTACTTGATTCCATTTAATGCTTGATGATCCTAAATTGAGTTTAAAAGATATGTTTGAGATTCTGATCTCCTTTGATTCATTATGTATGGCTTGACTTTTAAACTCTTTTGTTTGTACATGAATGTGAGGATCCTTTTGAGGTTGATATTAGATTGATGCATGCTTATTTCTTTGTACATGTCTTGAGTTTGATTCTTGATTGAGTTTTCTTGTACATCATGATGATGCTTATGAGTTTAGATACTTGGTTTTGCTACTGCCTGATGCTCCGCAAGTGCACGGATTTATCGAAGTAATATAAAAGATTGTCGAACCCACAGAGACCAATATCAACCTACTGTAATCTATCGTTGCTTTGTAAAGCTAAGGCTACGATTAAAATGGTACGAACAAAAATATAAACGCTAATTACTAAAGGTTTTAAAATAACGATAAAACGATCCCGAAATATGGATTCCGTGTTCCTAAGAGACTTGTAGAATACGGGTACTAATTATGACTATACTCCTATTCTGTAGAGTATACCGACTTAAAGGCTTCGCCTCACGCTCTCGCGATCTTAACTAAAGCCATATCTCTTAATCCTAATATTTTGCTCTCGCTCGCCCGGTAACTAAGAAACACTATTTGAAAGCCAACAATATCCTAATCAACATCTAAAGCGCTCTCGCTGTATTTAGATATAATGCCTAGTTTCTACTATCCGGTTCACTCCTCACGCTCTCGCGGATCTCGGCTCAAACCTTTATATGCTTCTCATTCTCATGACAAAGCAATGTTAAATAACTTCTCACTCTCATGACAATGCTACTTAAATTATGCATAGAAATTATAACCAAAATGACATACAATCGTGATTTCGTACTTAATACATCTATGGAGTCCCGTGGTAACGACGATTCTCATACGTCGGACTCAAGACATTTTAACTAGACATGTAATTAAACATAAACAAACTAAACATGATAAACCTAATTAAGGACAACATGCTTGAACGATTATAAAATACAATAATAATAATAATAAAGCAATAAATAAAGAACCTGTAAATGCGGGAAAATAAATGGAGACTTGAATTAAATGGAACTGGAAATACTTTTAATAATATGACGACAATATTGATGATCCAAGAATACAACAGAAATAGAATACAAACTAGTGTGACAATCCCTCAATGTGAGTTACTGTCACTTTTACAAGTGAATATATTCCTGAGACTACGAAACAAATTTGACAACGCATCTGCACAAACTTGGATACAAATGCAAACCTACAAGGGTGTATTTATAGAGGAAAATTGGCTCCAAGAAGGTCTGGTACGATTTGAATTCAAACCAAGCAAAACTGTCAAACTGTCACTGAAAAACTGCTCCCGCGCATAATGGCGACCGCCGTATGCCTAATGGCGACCGTCATTGCTTCAAAAGGTGATTTCCCTCCTTTTTTGGGACATGGCAAACACCTTTCTCCTCTGTAGGGGCAAATGGCGAGCGCCATACAGTTGGGGAGGCCAAAACTTGCATTTATTCTGTTTTTCTTTACTCTTCAGCTCTGTTTTCGCTCTTTTTTCCATACTTGCCGATTAAACACCTGTCGACATAAAAACAAAGGAAAACATAATAAATCAAAGCCCCACACTTAATGAGTCAGAAAATACGATACGAAATTGAGTTATCAACACCCCCACACTTAAACCATTGCTTGTCCTCAAGCAATCAACCAACACGGTAAAAAGAAAATAAGTACAGTTCAAAACATAGGCACAATGAGACTCTAATCATACGTGGCTGCTAGGCTAATGTTTGATCGATAGGTACTAAATAGTGAAAACAAGGATATCGTAACGACACATTTCCACATTTGCGGACAAAGACTCCCTTCCTATGCAATACCAATTCAAATCATGACATTATAACTCGACCTACATCCTTCATCCTATTTCACCTCTTTTTCATTCTCGCGCAAACATATTAAGCCCGTTATCCTTTGTACTTACATGGTAAGCGAACCTGTTTGTGTTATATGATCTCGACATTCAGCTTTTTTTTTCTTTTTCGCACATTATGTTTTCTTTTGCTTACGAATTTCAAGAGTCCGAACCTTTAGGCTAAATGGTCGGGTGAGGACCACCTAACTTAGCGGGAACATGTCTTTCATTCGTTTTTTCCTATAAAAATCACATTATTCAAATTTTTGAGATCAACACATATTTGCATCGGTTCGTTACTTAGTTTGTACATAAGGATGGTGCTGATTGCTAGTATAAACTAATTAAGAGGCTACTTATAAGAAACTAGGCATAAGGTCTTGGCATAATGTCTATTTAAATCAATATCACATACTTAGGGAATCTAAGGTGTAGCAATGATACCGATATTTACAAAACTTTCCCAAGTCTATCTAACACAGCCTAAACAACCTATATACTTTCAGAGTGTCGTGCCATGAATCGAAACAAAAAAATAGTTGGAGGTTAAAATCTTTTAAAATTTCGGGGAAATTGAATAACAAGTGAAAACCACGCATAAAGACTCGATAGCACATGCAATGACTCGACAAAACATTAAAAACAGATAGAATTCCAAAAAGTATGAAATAAAATAGAAAATAATAAATCAAACTAAAAAACGGTAAAATGAAAGCGGTAAATTTCCTCCCCCACACTTAAACCAAACATTGTCCTCAATGTTTTGATAAAAGGTGGAAAAAGGAAAGATAGAACCTGTATGAATGCTACTGCGTGCCAGATCTTCTCTGATCCTCTCTTGTTGTCCATGTCTTTGCTTACCACTTTTACTTCGGCGGTGAGCATTTTGAGATACCTTCATTTGTGTAATTCTTGAACTAGTTCATCATATTGCCCGATTCCGGAGGAAGTACCTGCAAAAAGTGTTAAAAAAACATGGTGCGGTATCGGTGTCACCACCAGCAGCGACATTCGTAGGAATGTCCGTGGACACCTAGAAGAAGTTGAGACAAGACAAGCAATACATTTCTTTATTTCCTGCAAATTCAAACAAACAAACATAACAACTTAAAATAAAAAACCCCGTGGGGTGCCTCCCACGCAGCACTTTATTTAACGTCGATAGCTCGACGACTAATAATCTTCGGTTTCCATGGCCACTTATCAAGCCATCTCACATATCCCTCACCTTTTCTTTTCTTCCTTCTGTGGGGTGGTTCATTCTTTTGAACTTGTGGTGGTGGTTCTGGATCTATCCTAAGTACCAGCTTTTCAAGTTTGGGCTTAGTTCTTTCATCCACCATCCTCACCCTCTTAACAGTAATGATATCCCTAGTTTCATGGTCCTCAAATTTTCTCTTTTTATGCAGGACCTCAGACAAAGGTGTATCGGTGTGGATATTTTCCAATTCCTCCACATATGTTTTGGATTTGGAGTCTACCTTAACTTCTACAAACCTTTGCGGGATAGAAATTGGTGGGGTATAGGAAAGTGGAACAATAATAGATGCTTCCTTCTCTACCTCTTCAACAACCTCCCTTTCGGGTGGCGTCGGTGGATTTTTCTCAATCTCTATGCTTTTCTCACCATAACTCTCCTCAAATTCATTATCACTCTCCCTAGGATTTTCTATTTGTTCTTCACTACTGGTTGTTATAACATCCACATGTCTCTCAAGGGAGTGTCCTATAGGTGTCTAAACAAGCAGAGAGATTTGAGTCTCCAATGCCTCAATGTGAGTCATGAGGGACTCGACCACAATGTTCATCTGCCTAAAGGTTTCATAAGTATCAAGATGTTGTTTTCTAAACTCTTCATTCTGGAGAGTTTGTGTCTCCACAAAGCGCTCCATCATAGATTCTAGTCTAGAATTAGTTGTTGTTTCAATGAAATCCTCCATTAATTTTTCGAGGTTGGAATTATGGGATTCTTGCGGTTCCTCAAAATATTGGGAGTGGTAATCATAGAGGAAATTTGGTTGAGAGTAAGTGAGCGTCGCATTAAGATCCTCCACCAACATTTCGAGGTCAGGATTATGGGATTCTTGTGGTTCCTCAAAATATTGGGAGTGGTAATTATAGAGGTGAAATGGATGCGGTTCCTCGAGATATTGTGATTGGTAGTCATAGAGAAAATGTGGGAGATACATAGTTTATTTTTGTGTTTTTTTTTTCAAATAATAGTGCCTTAGTCTATACGGTGCAACAACGGAATCACAATATTGACTGTTGGTCCCCGGCAACGGCGCCAAAAACTTGATGCTCCACAAGTGCACGGATTTATCGAAGTAATATCAAAGATTGTCGAACCCACAGATACCAATATCAACCTACTGTAATCTATCGTTGCTTTGTAAAGCTAAGGCTACGATTAAAATGGTACGAACGGAAATATAAACGCTAATTACTAAAGGTTTGAAAATAACGATAAAACGAGCCCGAAATATGGATTCCGTGTTCCTAAGGGACTTGTAGAATACGGGTACTAATTATGACTATATGCTTATTTTGTAGAATATACCGACTTAAAGGCTCTGCCTCACGCTCTCGCGGTATTAACTAAAGCCATATCTCTTAATCCTAAGATTTTGCTCTTGGTCGCCCGGTAACTAAGAAACACTATTTGAAAGCCAACAATATCCTAATCAACATCTAAAGCGCTCTCCCTGTATTTAGATATGATGCCTAGTTTCTACTATCTGGTTCACTCCTCACGTTCTCGCGGATCTCGGCTCATACCTTTATATGCTTCTCATTCTCATGACAAAGCAATGTTAAATAACTTCTCACTCTCATGACAATGCTACTTAAATTATGCATAGAAATTATAACCAAAACGACATACAATCATGATTTCGTACTTAATACATCTACGGAGTCCTGTCGGTAACGACAGTTCTCATACGTCGGACTCAAGACATTTTAACTAGACATGTAATTAAACATAAACAAACTAAACATGATAAACATAATTAAGGACAGCATGCTTGAACGATTATAGAATACGATAACAATAATAATAAAGCGATAAATAAAGAACCTGTAAATGCGGGAAAATAAATGGAGACTTGAATTAAACGGAACTGGAAATACTTTTAATAATATGACGGCAAGATTGATGATCCAAGAGTACAACAGAAATATAATACAAACTAGTGTGACAATCCCTCAATGTGAGTTACTGTCACTTTTACAAGTGAATATATGCATGCGACTACGAAACAAATTTGACAGCACTTCCGCGCAAACTTGGATACAAATGCAGACCTACAAGGGTGTATTTATAGTGGAAAATTGGCTCCAAGAAGGTCTGGTACGATTTGAATTCAAACCAAGCAAAACTGTCAAACTGTCACTGAAAAACTACTCCCGTGCATAATGGCGACCGCCGTATGCCTAATGGCAACCGTCATTGCTTCAAAAGGTGATTTCCCTCCTTTTTTGGGACATGGCAAACGCCTTTCTCCTCTGTGGGGGAAAATGGCGAGCGCCATACAATTGGGGAGGCAAAGACTTGCATTTTTGCTGTTTTTCTTTACTCTTCAGCTCTATTTTCGCTCTTTTTTCCATACTTACCGATTAAACACCTGTCGACATAAAAACAAAGGAAAACATAATAAATCAAAGCAAATAGTATGAAAGACTCGATAAAATGGTACTAAAAGTACACGTAATGAGTCGAAAAATACGATACGAAATCGAGTTATATTGCTCCATCTTGGTCGTGTGCCTTGACTTCAATGTTTGGACCATTTTGGACCTTGTTTTGTGTTAACAAGTTGTTGATAAGTGTGACTAAGGTTTTGATGTTTGTATGATGCTCTTGTACCCCTTTCCATACCTTTGAATAAGGTTGAATGTATGATGATGTAGCTACTGACCTCCTTTGGTTTTCATCTTATTTGATCCCTTTGTGCTTTGACACCTTGACTGATGATGTTTGATTAGGGTTTCATATCCTTATGTGCTTATGCATTCTTGGTTTTCATCTGTACTTGACATGATGCATACTTGATCCATGATATGATGCTTTGCTTTATAAGTTGATTGGATGTTATATTACTTGTCTCATATGTTGCTATTCAAGCATGATCTTCAGCTTTGACATTTGATGTCCATCATTTATATTCCTCTGATATTGTGGTTGCCTATGTTGTGAGTCCAAGGGAAGGACTTTTGGTTGAATTTATAGTCATGTGCTTTATATTTTTGGTTCATTTGCATCATTTACCTCTTATCTTGATCTTTGTTTCCCCTTATGTTGATTACCTTAGGATGTGTACTTAGTTCTTTCCCCTTAGACTATTATACTTAGTTTGTTTCCTTAGGCTAGTTGCCTTTAGGATGTTTTCAACTTTAGATAACCTACAATTAGGTTCCCTTTTTCTCCCAAGATAGAATTAGACATGAGCCATCCCTAGTTGAGATTTAATTCTCCTACCCCATGACATAGTTGAGAAAGATGTTGATTTCTTTTCCACTTGAGAGAGGCATGTGGCATACTCGTCGATTCTATATCCGAGTTAGAGCCCTTTTTCTTAATGTGAAGCAAAGATCCATCTTCCATATGTTTGTGGTGGTTTAGATGAGTATTCTCCTTAAGATGACAACTTGTCTCCTATCCTAAAACCAACCAACAAACTTTGTTTACCCTTAGTGAGGTGAACTACAAATGCTCTGATTCTTTTTAGTCACGATACGTAGGCACGCGATGCGATGTCTTGGCGAGCATACTTAGGAATATAACCTCAGGTCTTCCTTTTCTTTATCCTTTTGGCGAACAAATAAAAAATAACACATTAAGACAAGAGGTTCATGTAGAGTACTATAGATACTTAGGGTGCTAGTACCTCCACTTAGTAAAACCAACCCCCAAACCTTTGATTCTCTTTTGCTTTGTTTTTGCATTGTATAATTATGGGTTATTCGTTCTTTTTCCCTTCCCTTGGATAAATTAAAGATCGTTGGTGAATTATGATTTTGATTCAAGTTAATTCAATTGCTTGATATCTGATTCTCACTGCGAAAACGGGGAAATCATTTTCGAGTCCCGTTTGATCAATACTAAGGTGGTCCTCGAGTGCAGTTCTGACGAGGAGGCCTTGAGGCTATTAGGTATCAAGCGTGTTCCTAATTTTCATGTCCGCTTATCTTTCCTTGTTATATTAACTCGTTCTTTTCTTTGTTTCAGGTTAAATGTCAGGCCAAGAAATAGTGCGTAGAGGGGTCTGGGCCCATCGACCTTCTGAGGGCGTTGTCGGGGAGAGGTTTGTGCTACCTCCCTGCCATCGTGCCTGGGGGCTCTTTGGTGGGGACAACTCCTTGATCATGCCCGAAGCTGAATCCAAGGAAATCCTGGCGCTCGACAAAGATACCAGGAGAAAGGCGTTGTCCGAGGATGCGACCACCGTGATGAGGGTTCTTGAGACAAATTTAGCTTTCAATGACGGGACCTTCTCCCTCGCCGAGCTGAAGAAGTTGCAGGCAGAGAATGTGACCCTCGGGACGGAGAAGCTTAAGGTGGAGAATAACTTCTTCGACTACAAGGACAGGTATCAAATCCAAATTAATCTTTACAGCGAGATGGACGAGATGTGGAAGAAGATGACCAAGGTTGACCAGGAGAAGGGACGACTCCAAGTCGCCGTAAAGCCCTCAGAGGAGAAACTCTTGATGACCCAGGGTGATTTGGTTTCCCGGATCTGGGAGCTCGAGCAGGATTTCTTGGGTACTCTTGAGCTAGGCTTCAATAACGCGGTGGAGCAACTCCAGGTTGTTAACCCCGAGCTTCAGCTCATCACCGAGGGGATAGGGCCTTTCCACCAGGTAGTCGACGGCCAGGTGGTCGCTCCAGCTGGGCTCGACGGTGGAGCTGATAAAACCGAAGGGGAGACCCAGCCTGAAGAGGAGGCAGCTGTGTAGTTTATTTAGTTGCCTGGCCTGCATGCCACATTTTTTACTTTGATTTTGATTTTTCCTGGCCTGCACGCCATGGCCTGTAATATTTGAATATTGGGCTTTGTCGTTTGTAATTGAATGTTTGATTTGCAATTCTAGTATGCTTGCTTTTTTGCTATGTGAGTATGTCATTGTATGTCGCAACTTATTTTCCTCGTCGATATGTATGCAATATTGCGTTTGCTTGTTGTTACTAAGTGTCTGGGGCCGTTGTGTAATACCTCAAAATTTGCCCACTCGTTTTAGCTTTTACTGGCTTATGTTTCATTGCATTGCATTTAGATCTTGTGTGCATCTCATAGCATACCTATTGCATAAGGGCATCTGATTAGTGGCCTGCAAGGTGTTGGTCATTCAAAGCAAGGGTCTTCGAATAAGCCTCAAGGGTTTCTTATGTCATATGTCATCTCAATTGATTCCCCAAGTCATTGGAAGTTGGGGATTTATCAGGAAGATTGGGCAGTGCACCATCTCTTACACAAGACAGTAAAAAATGGGGATCTGACCCTCAAATGAGCAAGCTCTTTGAGTTTTTATCACCTCCAAATGCCCTACCTCATCTTTGTTATACGGGATGTACATCATATTCAGAGGAATTTGGATTTGGAGGATGAGCTATTTCCTCCCAACCAGATGATACAAGATTAGGGTTTGACATAAAGTCAGTTTATTTATGATTTTTTGGACAAAACTTGATCTCATGGTATTCCTTGTGTTTCTAAGTATATATGGATGGAAAATTGCTCATTAATTGGTTTCGGAAGGGTTTTAATTGGTCAGAAGATTCAAAATTAAGAAATTGGGGGAAAAGTCAACTGTGCAGTGAAAAAGTCAACTCCTGATTTTTTGAGGTCAAAATCATGAAATTCAAGTTACATATATTCATTAGACAAGATTTGATCAAGAAATGGTGGAGGAATCATGGAAAATCAAGAAATGCACAAAGTTTCCATTTTTAGAAATTTAGGATTTCCAAAAATGGCAAGTTTGGACCATTTTGCACCACACTTTGAGGCTCTCTTTCTTCAAGATAAAAGTTCCAAACCTCAGGCCCAAGATGAGCCAATTAAAGTTCATGTTCTAAGCTTCAAATCCATATAAAGAACTCTTCTATTGGATCAAAATTGAGGGAGTTATGATCCATTAAAGTTTGAGAAAACTAAGTCAAAAACCAAGTCATGGCAAGGCAAGTGCAGGCCCATGCGCCATAATTTTGTCGAACACTTGGTGTGCCAAATGTCCATCCACTTGTCTCAATGATGGAATCTCCAAATGAAAAAATGTTGAACATCAAAGTTGTTCATCTCAATGTCCTCTTCAACTTTGATGTTGGAAAATTTTTCTATTTGAGCAATATTTGATGAAGTTACGATGGTCTCAAGTTAGTATGTTCATGCTGAATTTTCCAAGTTAGGTTGCCATGCCAACCTACCAACTTGCCACGCCCATGCACCAGTTCTGAGCCATAATGTTCCAAGCCATTTTTCATCACCCTACAAGCCTCTATTCAATTCAATTTCAACATCAAACTTATTCTCCTATATCTACCCTTTCATTTGCCACCAAAATCACACATTTCCATTCATTAAAGTGAGAGATATTCATCACCAAACTTCCTTGCTTTAAATGATATCAAGCTGCTATAAAATCAGAAAAAATAACATTGTTGTTGTTGTTAATTCAAATATTCACATACATACTACACACCAGTCCACCTTCTATTTCATTAAACTAAACATTTCCTTACATCACCACCATCCACTTTAAACCTCACCATACACTTCATAAACTCACCCACACCATAGTAAATCTTCCCAACTCACCTCTAACTGTCATGACTCAGTTAGTTAGAGTCTACTCAGTTAACCTCACACCAACTCACTTAACCAACTCAGTTGACCATGGTTAAACACATTTAACCCTAACTATATAAACAAATTTACACACAATTTCAAGTCTCTCTCTCTCTCTCTCATTTTTTTCACATTCTCAGAAATCATTCTCAATCATTCTTCACTCTCTCTCTCTCTCTCTCTAATCTCACACATTTCTCACAATTTCATCATAATTTCTCAAGAAATCTCAAGTTTCTCTCTCACTCTCAAGAGTTCAGATCAAGATTTCTCTCTCGTTTCTTCATCATTTTCGAAGATTCTTCGAGCAGCATCACCTCCATAACCTCCTCTTTCTACTGTATGCATTGGATTTGCTTGAATCCACCATCGAAAAATCTCAAGTTTCATTCATCACTCCCAATTTCTACTCCAAGCAAGTATTGGATCTGGTTTTAGCCTTTATTTGGCTTAGAGTGTTGATTTGAAGATCTTGCAAGAAGTTCTTGGGTTTCTAAAACAAAAATTACATCTCACAAGGTTAGAGATATCGAAACTTTCCTTTTATTTCATCATGATTTTAGAGATTTATAATGTGAAATTAGTACTCATACATTGCATCTGGAAGTCCTGAAATGATGGCACACCACTGTTTGTTCAATTTGGAGTTTATGTGATTTTGTGATTTTTGTGAAATTCATGTTGAATGTGTCACTTTCATGCCTTTTTTCCTGATGTTAGCATGATCTTTTGAGATTTAATAGGTATATTCATGATCTATGAAGTTTGGGCTTCAACTTGGTATCTTATTTTGTTAATTTTCATTAAGATTTGATGGGGATATTTGAGGTAAAAGATTGGAGAAAATTCTGCGTCTTTTGGTTGTTGTATGAGTTTTAATATCACTTTGCATGAATTAATGATGGAGAGGATGATGTGTCAGCGCGGTATTGGTGATGTTCTTGTGGTTAATGTTTAATAAAAATGAGTATGTAATGATGGATGGATGATTGGTGAGAGAGAAGACGCGTGTGGCGAGTTTTGGTTGGTGCATTTCCTTCTCTTTACGGCGGACCAATAAGGAAAGGGCAGCACATTAATGAGGCCAACAAGTCCCTCACGTGATGTACTTTGGTCTCTTCAGACATTCACGTGTGGGCGAGTGTACGTTAGCTAGTGTGTGCGTGCGTTATAAGCCATTGATTTGATCATCTTGACCTGATCGTGTGGTTTGAAGGGAATGTCCATGGAACCGATCGTGCACCACTACCACACGATTATGCGCCCTTCATGGACTGGATTAAGATTGTTTTTCGCACCCTCCTCTTAAAGGCCCAAACACTTGTGAACTAGAAACTTACATTTCCAGCACCCCCCATTCCAATTCCTTTTGATTTTTAATTTTTTTCCATACTGTTTTAATCTCCTTATTTTAAAAATAGTAAAACATCCCTAAAAATGTCAAATAAATTCATGTGACATCTTAATGCTTTTAAATAATTTTATATATTTTTTCATTCTGACTTCGTGGAATTTAGAATATAATTCAAAATTTTTCCTTTAATTTCTTTTGAATATAGTTTTTCATTGATAATCCAACTTGTACATTTTATTTCTCCCACCTCCCATAAAATTTTTTACTCATTCTTTTTGCATTGATTAGATAACATACTGAAGCATGTGAAAATATTTTGTTTGCATTTTTAACTCATTTTTCTCATGTGTTTTGATGTGAAAATTTGGGCTTTCTTTGGATGAGTTTCAAGGTGAACGTGTGAGCTCATTTGAGCACTTTTCTTGTTGAATTTAATGCTGTACTTTTTACATGTGATTATATCCTGACTTAATTGAGTTGTGTTCTATTTTCATAATTTTTCAAATCCATTTGCTATTTGTTTAGGCATGCTAGATTAGGAGACCTTTTATGAAGTTTTGTTAATATCATTCTCACATGTTTTTGGTAGGCATTTATGCCATCCTATTAGGATTTGTTTATGCATCTTTTGTATGTCATTTGTAAGATATTCTAAGTTATTTTAATTCCATTATAGGTCACCTTGACTTGCATTTGCATTAGACACGAGTTTATGTGTTATAACTTGAAACTTGGACATGTTTTCATTCCTTATATCTTCTTGTGATCTTCTTACTTTATGCTTACATTTTGTATGATGTTTTGCTCATTCCATTAACATCTTATCATTAGTATGCCACTGTCAATATGCATTCTCTAATCATGTTACATGTTATGCATCTTTGATATGTCATTTTGTGCATGTTTCTTTTTCTTACTTCTTCTCCTTCTTACCCCTTCTACTTGTAATACTCTAAACATAAGTTGTGTGATATTTCATATGCTTTATAAGACCTTTGTCAATTGAATGTAATTCTGACCTTGACCTTTCATGAGGCATAAATGCATGATCACTTTGCATTTCCATCCATTATTCATCTATTCTTTTCATAATGTAATTCTTTAGTGATTAGGACATTACTTGTACACAGTTGATTTGTGTTTGATGTCTTAACATTAGAGAGTACTCTTATCGTTTAGATTCTGACTTTGATTAGTTTGTATCTCTTAGGATCCTATTTCCTTGGTTCTTAATTGTTTTGATCATTGCTTGTTATCCTTTCTTCATTCCACTACTTGTTAATGTTTTGTGAACTAACTTTTTCATGTAGGTGCAAATGGTAAGTATGTGTGTGGATATGCTTCCACACACACTCCTTTCTCTCATCTTCTCTTAGTTCTTTTAATCATTCGCTTGTAATCATGTTAAGCATGTATATGCTTTCCTTGAATAACTTCTTCTTCATCCCTCTTTAAGATCGACTTAACTTCCACCTTGGAAGTAAGTTGCTTCTTTTGCTCTTCTTCTCCTTTCTTTTAGGATTAGGTATCTTAAACCACATTAACCATAGGAACATCCCTATATGATAACTTTAGGGTGAGTCTTAGTCCCCTTTAGTTTTCACCTTTTGCTCCATTTGAGTCTCCATCTTTCTCATCTCAAAAGCTAAAGTAGAAAACACTTAATGATGGCATAACATGTATTAAACTTAAACCTAAAGTATGGGAAATGGAAGGAGGAGGGATTCTCTCCACCTTCCTAGAGTGTTTAGCATACGGCTTGTTAGGACGACCATGCGATGCATTCGATCTTATATGATAGACTTGAATGCAATATGCGTTATTAACACAAAGGTAATCAAAACTCTTCTTTCTTAAAAGACAAAAATAAACAAACAATCACGTCTTTCCTTCGCGAATTCTCTTCTCAACTTACTCACTCTCGACGTACGAACGTGCTTCTCCTCGTTCTCCCACAAGACGGTAACGCCTAAGTCTCCTTACAGCGAGCTGCAACACCTGAGCTAGAACGTCAGTCGTTCCCTAAAACACACAAACAAAGTCATCCCTAGTGAGGGGAACTACGTCGCTCTGATTCTCATGCCCCCGATGAGATACGTAGGCAGTGGGGTAGGGCCCATTCGAGCACTTCTTTTATTTTCCCTACATTTGTTTCTCTTTCTCTCTCCTTTACTTTTCCAGTTCTCCAGCTAGTAGTTCATTTTTCAGTATCCCTTCCTTACACCCTTTGATTGAAGCAGCAAGCGTGGATCCCATCGGGTACGATGGACGCGTGGGGGTGCTAATACCTTCCCCTCGCGTAACCGACTCCCGAACCCAGTTCTCTTGGTCGTAAGACCATGCTCTTTCCTTTCCCTCAGGTTTATGCAGTGTTTCCTTTACCTCTATTGGGATAAATACACATTGCTGGCGACTCTGTTTCAGTGCTACTTTCGCGTTTGTACTAGGATGAAAATCTCGGGAGCGACAGCTGGCGACTCTGTTGGGGTGCGAACCCAGAATCTCTGGTTTCCTTAGCGAGTCAATCCTAGCGCTTGTTTGCTTTTCTTTCATTGGGTGTTTACTATGGTGTTGTGTTTTGCTGTATTTACTGTTGTACTGTATTGCTATTTACTGTATTACTGCTTTACTGTACTTTATTGTATTTATCGCATTTACTGCATTACATATCATTATTATGCTGGACTGTGCTGTTTTTCTGTTTGGTGGGCAGGGTGTTCTGAGAGATAAGCCCACTACCCAGGCTTGAGTATACACATAGGTTTTAGAGTGGATAGTCATGATGCTTGCGTGGTGGTGACCACGTATTGTTATTCATGAGACCCACAACCAGACGAGGTTCTATCAGGAGCTTTCTGCTACTGCATGTTATGCAGGCCAGTAGTTATTCTCTTGAGGAACTGTCGACTCTGGTGACCATTCCCGAGGACTCAGTTGCGGCACTTCTCCCGAGATGCGACAGTGGCATACCATGTTCTGTGGCAAACCCATTGCACATTCTCGATCCGAGGACCCAATGCTGGGATCTTGCTATAGGATGTCCTTTTGGAAAGAGAATAAGTGGAGGCACTCCTCAATTGGCAATAATACTGTACCCCGAGCGATGAATGTACTATTGCTTCTCGACCTCAGTGCCAGAAGCTGAGGACCTTTCGTTTTGGAGAATCAGTTGAGGCCTCCTCGATTGATGATGACGCCAAACCAGAAATGGTGAACGCATCATCATTTCTCGACCTGAGAGCCCGGGATACTGAACATCCTAGTACCCACATGTGAGAAGGGCGGGTTGTTTACAGGTTTGCAGGTAACCATGACCTCCTACATACCCGGTTTTCTATTATCATTGCACAAAAGGAGAATTCATCCTATTGTATTCAGATGATCTTTATCTATGGTTCTATATTGTTCTCAGAGATACACTGACACCGTTCATAGTCCAGCACAGACACTTGGCACCTTGATACCATGCCCTTTGCATTGCACTTACATATCCTAACATACATGTTTTTCATTTCCAGGTGCATATTTTACTCCTGATTCCAGTCAGCAAGTTCTCACAAGGATGAATACTAAAGAAAGGAAGAATATCATCAGTTACAAGTTCCTCACGCCTACTCTAGGCCATATTCTTGCCCTTAAGGGAATGGCGAGCCCTGAAGTGCGAGCAGCTTTTGAAGATAAATATGGGTGGATTTTATCTGTTGTCTACAATGTCAGTGAGTACGAATACAGGGGTCTCCATACGTTGATGCAGTTCTACGACCCGCCTCTGAGGTGTTTTATATAGATTATGTGTTGGTCCCTACCTTAGAGGAGTATTCCAGCATGTTAGGGATTGCTATTAAGGAGGAGCCTCCTTTCTTTAGGTCCGTGGGTGATCTTGACTTTGGAAAAGTAGTTG
The DNA here is from genome assembly GCA_022829125.1 of Lathyrus tuberosus. NCBI lineage: Eukaryota > Viridiplantae > Streptophyta > Magnoliopsida > Fabales > Fabaceae > Lathyrus > Lathyrus tuberosus. The sequence continues at coordinate 3,869,603 of JALAZF010000193.1, forward strand.
ATGCTCTTTATTTGAGCAAGTCCGAGTTAGAAGCCAACATCTCCAATAAAGGAAAGCTTCGAGGTTACAAGCTGGGGTATTTGACAAAGAGGGCTCTGGAGGCTGTAAAAGACGAGAATTGGGTTGTTTTTAATGCCTTGCTAGCCCTTTGTTTATATGGTATTATATTGTTTCCCAACGAGCCTGATTTCATTGATACGGACGCCATTCGGATATTCATGATGAAAAATCCGGTACCAACACTGTTGGGAGATCTTCACTATTCCTTGTACAACAGAAATGAAAAGAAAAGAGGAGGGATAGTTCGTTGCTGCGCACCTTTGTTCTACAGGTGGTTTGTAAGTCGTTTACCGCAGTCAGGAGCTTTTGTGGATTCTAAACATTCTCTAGAATGGAGTCAGCGTTTAATGGGACTGGTTGCCAAGGACATCATATGGATAGATCATGGGTTAATCGGCAAAAACATCATCCATAGTTGTGAGGAGTTTCCTAATGTTTCGCTAATAGGAAGAAAATGGGGAATCAACTACAATCCTTATTTGGCCGTCTGACAATTTGGGTACGCTTTGATGGGTCCGCCCGTTAAGAGAGATGTAGAAGAATCCCTGTATTTCCATGCATCAGATGGTTGGGAAATTGCATAAAAAGCTTCTGAGAGTTGGGTTAGCGTAATGAAGAAAGGGAAAGTTGCTCTAGGCAAACCCAACAACCGGGCTTATCCGGAGTATGAAGAATGGGTGAAGAAAAGAGTTGAAGATTTTCTCTTGCCTTTTGGTGATGCGCCCCGTCTATATCCTGATGATGAGAAAGAAAAGAGTACTGCCACTGTGGAAGAAGTCGACAAGTTGCAAGCTTTGGTGAAAAAGCTCCAGGGAGAGAATTCTGAGTTGAATAGTCGTCTTCAAGAAGCACTGACTACCAACCAAAGATTGGAACTGAAAGCACAAGATGCTGAATAAATCCTAGCTGCAAAAGAGAAAGATTTTGCGGGAAGAGCTCAACATTTCCAGAAAATCAGTAAAGGTGCCGATGCTGCTACTCAAGCTCATAAAACGACCAAGCAGGCTTTAGCCCAGACCAAAGACAAGCTAACCAAGCTTCAGCAAGCCTGGGACGAGGTCAGGTTTGAAAATGCAGAGTTACAGGAACAGGTAAAGGCCAGAGATGACGAGCTTATTAGAGCGCATGCACAACGGAGAATGCATCGGGAAGACTATGGAAAAAGCCGAGAGCAGCTGAAGAATGTTAATGATGAGCTGACGGTGTCCAAGAAAAAGCTTGAGTATACCATGGTGGAGATGGGAAGACTTAAGATACAAGATGGGGTGAAAAGGTTTAAGGAAGTGAGTACTGATGAAGCTCTGTTGATGCACGCAGATTCATTAGCCGAAGCTCTGAAAAAGAGAGACACTTTGATTAAAGAGTTGATTGAAAGGCCGAATCATCAGCGCACCAGAATCTTTTTCGAAGAAATCAAATATTCTAGTGAGAAATTGAAAGACCTGGAGTTGGATGTTTGATCTTACTTGCCCATTTTCTTAATGTAGCTTTGTTAATGTACTGTGGTTACCATCAGGCTTGTTGATGGATCCACTATTTTGATGTATTTCCTGCTTTAAATTCATTATGGAAAGCTTCAACGTGTATTGTTTTTCTGTTAAATTCAAGTGATTGGTATTCAGAAGTAGCTCTTTGCCAGTGCTCCACTCATAAATACTTTATCACAACACGATGTCACAACACAGTTTCTCTTGATAATATCTGTATCTTGGGCCTCTCCTCGTGATTAAGACTGGAATCGGGGTTGAAATGCCCTGGAAGTGATAAACATGGCATTTGCATGGCATTCGCATTGCATAACATTTCATTTTTGCATAACATGTACTTGCTGCAGGAACTCGCTAACCTTTATTTGGTTACAGGCATAATAGCTGATTCCCACATTCACCGATACGCGACCAGACGAAACCAAGCTAGAGTTATGGATCAGGTACAGACAGAGTTGGCTGAGTTAAAGGCACGCATGGAACAATTTATGAATCTGATGCAGGGCGTTTCCCAGGGGCAACAGGACCTGAGAACAGGGCAGGAAGACATGAGAGCTACTATCCAGAGGTTGGAGACAGAGATTCCTACTGTTAACAACGTTAATCCCCCTCAGGTTAACCCTCCTGTTGTCAACCCTCTGGTTGTCAATCCTCCTGTTGTTACTCCTCCTCCGGTTGGAGTTAACTTGGGATTTGTTCCTGGCAACAATGGGCTGGTGGAAGATCGTCAGGATGATCAGTTTTCCGTACTTAATGCTGATATGGGATTCTACCATGATGACAGGAAATACGAGGGACTGGCTGAAAGAGTGAAGGCTATAGAAAATCAGAATCCTTTGGGAATTGATGTTGAGGATATGGGACTAGTACAGGGTGTCAAGATTCCCCCGAAGTTTAAACCACCTACTTTCGACAAGTACAATGGTAGCACTTGTCCTAAAACTCACCTCCAGGCATATAATTGGAAGATAGCTGGTTATTCTGATGATCAGAAGTTATGGATGTACTTTTTCCAGGACAGCTTGTCTGGAGCCTCACTGGAATGGTACGTAAAGTTGGACAGGGCTCGCATCAGAAGTTGGAAAGAGTTGTGCTTGGCTTTCTTAAAGCAATACCAGTATAATATCGACATGGCACCGAATCGCACTCAGTTACAAAGCATGACACAGGACCCTAAGGAAGGTTTTAAGCAGTACGCCCAGAGGTGGCGTGAACTTGCTGCTCAGGTGCAACCTCTGTTGGCGGATAGAGAAATGGCTGACATGTTCATGAATACTTTGCAAGGTCCGTATCTAGATCGGTTGGCTGCCTGTCCATCCACTAGGTTTGCTGATATAGTAATTGCTGGAGAAAGGATCTAGAGTTTGTTAAAAATGGGGAAGATTCAGGACGGAAGTGGTACAAGTTCAGCTCCCGCAAAGAAGTTTTTTGGTAACAATAATAGGAAGCGTGAAGGTGACGCTAATGCTGTATATGCACAAGGGGGGAGAGGTAAAGGACGACAGGGTTCATATCACCAATCAACATCTATAACTATTCCAACTCCGGGTACTGAAGCTCAACCTGCAGAGCAAAGGCAGTATCACCCAAGAAAGAGAATGAATGACCGACATTTTGATGCTTTCCCTATGACATATTCATAAATGCTACAGAACTTACTTCGTTTGAATTTGGTACAATTGAGGACTTTGGCTCCCCCAGTTGGCAGATTACCTGCTGGGTATGATACAAATGAAAAGTGTGAGTTTCACTCCAATGCGCCAGGACACAATGTGGAAAACTGCAAGGCTTTCAAACATGTGGTGCAAGATCTTGTTGATTCAAAGGCTATTAATTTTGCTCCGAGGCCTAATGTAATCCAAAATCCCATGCCTCCGCATGGTGGACCGGGGGTGAATTCCATTGAAGAGGATGGAGGTCTGAATCTGGTGAGGGATATTAATGATGTCGAAACTCTATTGAAAGTTGTGAAGGATCGCCTGCTGAAAGGGGCTGTATTTCCTGGTTGTTCAGAAAGTTGTGAAGATTGTTTGATTGCTGATAATGGTTGTGTGAAGTTGAGAAATAGCCTTCAGAGTATGATGGATGAAGGATGTTTACAATTTGAGCAGTTGAAAAAGAAAGATGATGAAGTTTCTACTATTACAATCTATTTTGATCCTGTGGAAATTCCGATGCCTGCTCCTGTACAGACATCTGCGCCTGAACGAGTAGCTCCTATAACTATAACTGTTCCCAGTCATGTCCCAAATGAGAACAAGGTTGCTATCCCGTGGTACTATGGAACTAATAGTCAAGGAGAGAGGCAAGAGGTGCAGACTCCTAAAGAAAGTGGTTCAAGTATTGGAAATGTTGGGGGAATGGGTGGTTTCACCCGCAGCGGAAGGCCGTATCTTCAATGGAAGGAGTTATACTGAGGTGCAGACTCCACATATCAATGGAATGTAAAGGTGTTATGCTATCCCATGTATTGGTGGACACTGGATCGTCCCTCAATGTGTTGCCTAAGAAAGCATTAGCAAAGCTGGATGTGGAAGGAGTTATACTGAGGCCTTGTGATCTAGTGGTGAAAGCATTTGATGGGTCAAAGAGATCAGTGTTTGGAGAAGTAGAGCTACTAGTCCAGATCGGACCCCAGGTCTTTAATACAGTGTTTTATGTGATGGACATCCAACCAGCCTATAGTTGTCTATTGGGTCGTCCATGGATCCACGCTGCTGGGGCCGTATCTTCAACCTTGCATCAGAAGATAAAATTTGTAGTTGATGGTCAAGTTGTTACCGTATGCGGAGAAGAAGATATTTTCGTTAGTCATCTATCATCCTTCAAGTACGTGGAGATGGACGGAGAAATCCACGAAACTCTCTGCCAGGCATTTGAAACTATGAATATGGTGAGAGATTCTCCTTCTGGTGAGGCAAGGGTGGGAGCTTCTATGACTTCGTATAAGCAGGCTTTGGAAGTGGTGCAGTCTGGTTATACCGAAGGTTGGGGACAAGTAATTGAGCTACCTTTCAAGGATGATAAGAGTGGAATTGGTTATAAACCTCCTCGAATTCCACCACTACAAGGTCAAGAGCGCCAAGGGCCAGTTATTTTCTCAAGTGGAGGAGTCATACATCCTAGCCAGACTTGTGCAGCAATTGAAGACGGTGAAGATAATGACTGTGACCTGGACAATTGGGTGCGGCCCTGTGCCCCAGGAATGAAGCTGAACAATTGGTTTTCGGAGGATCTCATCGAAGTTACTCTGCCAAATAAGTAATTTTCTATGTTTTCTTTTATTAAGCATGCAAAGGTCCTATGCTCTGCCCAAGGCATAGTGACTTCATTGTAGGGCCCCCCATTTGTTCTCATACAAATTTTTATCATTAATAAAAGGACGTTGTGTATTCAAAGTGTGTTCCCTGTCTTTCATTTTGTTATTTTTAAATAAAATGGCAATGTTTTCTTCGCAGTTTTTGTGCATTTTTTCTTTCTGTTCCTTTCAAAAAAAGCAACTTTTAAAAGCATGAATTATCATTCATGCAGAAATAATTCTCTGGATCTTGTTGATGACGACCTTGCTATGGTTCATTATGACTTTGACAATCCAATATACCAAGCTGAGGAGGGGGATGAGGAAGACTATGAACTTCCTGAAGAGTTGGCTAGATTAATGAAGCAGGAAGAAAGAGCCATTCAGCCTCATCAGGAATCTATAGAAGTTGTCAATCTCGGCACCGAAGAGGTAAAGAAAGAGGTCAAAGTAGGGGCAAGCCTGGCAGAGAATGTAAAGAAAGAGCTGATTGAGATGTTACGAGAGTATGTTGACATCTTCGTCTGGTCTTATCAAGATATGCCAGGGTTGGATACGGACATCGTTGTGCACAGATTGCCGCTGAGAGAGGTTTGTTTTCCTGTCAAGCAGAAGCTTTGGAGAACCAAACCTGAAATGGCCATCAAAATCAAAGAGGAGGTGCAAAAGCAGTTGGATGCGGGGTTTCTAGCTGTTACTAGTTATCCACCATGGGTCGCTAATATTGTGCCTGTGCCGAAGAAGGATGGCAAAGTCAGAATGTGCATGGATTATCGAGATTTGAACAGGGTGAATCCAAAAGATGATTTTCCATTACCTCACATTGACGTGTTGGTGGATAATACGACTCAATTCTCTGTGTTTTCTTTCATGGATGGGTTTTCCTGATATAACCAGATCAAGATGGCGTCAGAGGATATGGAGAAGACTACATTTATTACCCCGTGGGGGACATTCTGCTATAAGGTGATGCCGTTTGGTTTAAAGAACGCTGGGGCAACATATCAGCGTGTCATGGTGATGCTCTTCCACGATATGATTCACAAGGAAATTGAAGTTTATGTGGATGATATGATTGCCAAATCACAAATGGAAGAGGAGCATTTGATAAATTTGAAAAAGTTGTTTGAACGGTTGAGAAAGTTCAGACTGAGGCTGAACCCGAATAAGTGTACTTTCGGGGTAAGGTCTGGTAAGCTTCTGGGCTTCGTCGTCAGTGAAAAGGGAATCGAGGTGGATCCAGCAAAGGTAAAAGCCATTCAAGAGATGTCGGAGCCAAGAACAGAAAAACAGGTTCGTGGGTTTTTGGGGAGACTGAATTATATTGCAAGATTTATATCTCATCTTACCACGACTGGCAAGCCAATATTCAAGTTATTGAGAAAAGATCAAGCAATCCGGTGGAACAATGACTATCAAAAGGCCTTTGATAAAATAAAAGAATATTTGCAAAATCCTCTAATTCTCATGCCTCTGGTTCCTGGGAGGCCATTGATTATGTATCTCACTGTACGTGATGGATCAATGGGTTGTGTTCTCGGTCAACATGACGAGACAGGTAGGAAAGAGCATGTTATATACTACCTGAGCAAAAAATTCACCGATTGCGAGTCCAGGTACTCGATGCTTGAGAAGACGTGCTGCGCACTAGCATGGGCTGCTAAGTGATTGAGGCAATAGATGCTAACTCATACAACCCTGCTGATTTCAAAAATGGATCCAATCAAGTACATTTTCGAGAAACCAGCTCTTAATGGAAGGGTCGCTCGGTGGCAGATGGTTTTGACTGAATATGATATATAATACACTTCCCAAAAAGCTATCAAAGGGAGTGTGTTGTCGGATTATCTTGCCGAGTCGCCTATTGATGATTATCAGCCAATGAGGTTTGACTTTCCTGATGAAGACATCATATTTCTCAAGGCTAAAGATTGTGAAGAGCCTCCGGTTAACGAAGGGCCGGATCCTTATGACAAATGGAAGCTGATGTTCGATGGGGCCGTTAACATGAATGGAAGTGGTGTAGGGGCAGTCCTTATTACTCCGAAAGGATCACACATACCTTTCACTGCCAGGCTAACGTTTGATGTCACTAATAATGAAGCAGAATATGAGGCTTGTATCATGGGTATTGAGGAAGCCATCGATTTAAGGATCAAGACTCTTGAGATATTTGGTGATTCTGCTCTATTGATCAACCAAATCAATGGAGATTGGCATACCCACCAGCAGAACTTGATTCCTTACAGAGACTACGCGAGAAGACTGTTGACTTTCTTTACAACAGTAAAATTGTGCTATATACCTCGTGATGAGAATCAGATGGCTGATGCTTTAGCTACGTTGTCTTCCATGATTCAGGTGAATTGGTGGAACCATATCCCAAAGATTGATGTGATGAGGCTAGACAGACCCGCTCATGTGTTTGCCGCTGACACGACGACTGATGATAAACCCTGGTATTTTGATATCAAGCATTTCTTGAAGAGTCAAGAGTATCCGGCTGGGGCATCAAACAATGACAAAAAGACTCTGAGGAGGTTGGCAGGAAGCTTCTTCTTGAATGAGTATGTGCTTTACAAGCGAAACTTTGACATGGTCTTGCTCAGATGCGTGGATAGACACGAAGCAGGCCTGTTAATGCAGGAAGTGCATGAAGGATCTTTCGGTACCCATGCTGGTGGGCATGCTATGGCGAAGTAGTTATTGCGAGCTGGGTATTATTGATTGCTTTAAGTACGCCCGAAAATGTCATAAATGCCAAATCTATGCTGACAAGGTGCATGTGCCACCAAACCCTCTGAATGTGATGAGTTCTCCATGGCCCTTTGCTATGTGGGGCATTGATATGATTGGGAAGATTGAGCCTACTGCTTCCAACGGACATCAATTCATTTTGGTGGCTATTGATTACTTTACAAAGTGGGTGGAAGCTGCCTCTTTTACAAGTGTCACCAGGCAGGTGGTAGCCCGATTCATTAAGAAAGAGATTATTTGCCGATATGGGGTGCCCGAAAGAATCATCACTGACAATGGTTCTAATCTCAACAATAAGATGATGCAAGAGTTATGCCAGAGCTTTAAAATTGATCATCGCAATTCTTCTCCTTATCGCCCGAAGATGAATGGTGCCGTCGAGGCAGCCAACAATAATATTAAGAAGATTGTGCAAAAGATGGTGGTGATGTATAAGGATTGGCATGAGATGTTGCCTTTCGCGTTGCATGGGTACCGTACTTCTGTTTGTACATCTACTGGGGCAACCCTGTTTTCTCTTGTATACGGTATGGAAGCGGTACTACCGGTGAAAGTAGAGATCCCTTCTTTAAGGGTCATGATGGATGTTAAACTTGACGAGGCTGAATGGGTTCGAGCGAGGTTCAACGAGTTAAGTCTCATCAAGGAAAGACGATTGGCTGCAGTATGTCATGGACAACTGTACCAGAGGAGAATGAAACGGGCATTTGACCAGAAAGTGCGTCCTCAAACTTACTAGACGGGCGACTTGGTATTGAAAAGGATTCTTCCTCCGAATACAGATCATAGGGGCAAATGGACTCCTAATTATGAAGGTCCATATGTTGTTAAGAAGGTTTTCTCGGGTGGAGCCTTGATGCTTACAACAATGGACGGTGAGGATTTTTTGTCCCCTGTGAACTCAGACGCAGTTAAAAAATACTTCGCATAAAGAGACCCGCTGGACAGTAAAAAGAGAGTCCAGGCAAAAAAGGGCATCCTGGCGAACCATAATAAAAAAAAAAGAAGAAAAGAAAAGGTTCGGGCAAAAATTAGGGAAAAATAATAATAAGAAAGTACACCCGGTAAGTTGAAAACCCGCAAGGGCAACTTAGGCAAAAAAGGGTATCTCGGTGGATTGAAAACCCGTAAAGGGCGATCCAGGCAAAAGAGAGATTTAGCGAAAACTGTGATCTGAGTAGTCTGTATTGTCCCGTTTCAATCAATGAGCACTATGAAGGATAGGAATCAGTTCAATCGTCCCCCTTTGAAGGCAAAGTAATCGGAGAGTCTTGAAGATATATGAACCATAGCAGGGTTGAAACTCAATGGAGTTCCGGTTTCACATTGCCATTAGGACAGTTTCTTTTCTGTTTGGCAATTACCTATTTCCAGGAATTGCTTCTCGATGTAAATGCCTATTTTCAGGCTCTTCAATCAATAAAATGATCGTTATTCAGAATAATTCTATATGTTTGTTTGTTTTTATATTTGCTTTGTTTACGCAAACGTCCAAATTTTTTATAAATATTTGCATATGAAAACATTGGGGGTTCTACAATAACGTGCCTAAAAGGAAAATATTTAAAATTGCTTTAACTGACGAGTGTGCTTGGGTGAATACTTCAAAACCCATGTTACCTTGGGGCATAGGTGCGCATTATTTTGTTTGCAGGTGTTGAAAGTTCGCTGATTAGCTGTTCAAAGATGTATGACGTTTTTAAGCCAAAGTCCCTTACGAAGCGCAAGTGATCGTTCCTCCCCAAGCAGAGACGGTTCCTCAACAGGGAAGTACTTCTGGGAGGTGGTCATCCCCAGCGTATTTACAGAGCTCCATGATCCTCAGCAACGGTGTTGAAGGGTAGTGATGAAGCCATCATGTTCAAAAGGAAAGGATCCTCATTTCACTCTTTTGTCACAACGTTCACTGCTTGAATCCATCGCCTGGCCGACGGTCGCGCTCGACAAATTGATATCAATAAGTCAAGGTTCAAATGGGTAGTGTTGTATCCTATTAAGTCGATTCTCCCATTCCATACCTCCAACGGCTACAAGCTTTTCGGTGTCGATAACGGTTGTGAATCTCCAGTGAATTCGCCATCCCAGGTATGGAGCATTTTGAAAATTCCCCAGCAGAAGATGTTCCAAATCCATTGTCCCCAGTAGAGTTTGAAGAGGCGTGGTTTTTTGTAAAATCCTCTCAAGGGACATTTCCAGTGCGAGACGCTCTGAAGTGGTTCTCCCCAGCAGAGTTTGTTGTAAGTTCAGTTCCCCAGTGGAGTTCTATGGTTATAGTTATTCCCCAAGAAGACTGGTTTAGATGATGCCTCTCTAGCAAAGTTATCATTTCCTTCAGTGACCTCGACAGGTTTGTCAGGCCAGAGCCCAGATCAGGAGATCATGTCAATTTGTCTTCCCCAGTACGGTTTGTGACCACGAAGTCAATCCAGCTTGTATTCCCCAGCGAAATTGCTTACCTCTCCTCAGCATTTATTTTGCTGAGGATCTCTTTGCATTTTGCATAGTATGCATAGCATCATCAAAACGCGTAGCATTTCCATTGAGATAGAGCATTACGCCATGGAAAAATTCAAACATACGCATGTGAAGCATAAGCCAGTTTTGATAACTCGTGCGAGGGTCCAAAACTTTGCTCCTTATATCATTGACAAAGCCAGAAAGAATGCCTAGTTCATTCCCCGACAGACATTGCGAAACAGTACAAAGGGTTTCATAATTTTTCTCCCCACAGAGTCATATCTCTCAACTTGCAAGTTCCTTGGAACCATCCCCGATAGGATTCCTGCAGCCGTCCCCGACAGCACTTTTGAGTTTTAACCATACCAGTTCCCGACAGGTCCCGTTACCCATTCCCGATAGGTAAGCCGTGGTTATAAACTGGAGCCGTCCCCGACAACACTTTTGAGTTTTGACCATACCAGTTCCCGACAGGTCCCGTTACCAATTCCCGATAGGTAAGCCTTGGTTATAAACTGTAGCCGTCCCCGACAGCTCCCTTTGGTTTGAACCTTGCCAGTTCCCGACAGCTACACTTGCCCATTCCCGATAGGCAAAACAGGTCCAAGCTCACTAGTTCCTGACAGGTATTTCACCAGTTCCCGACAGGTATTTCACCAGTTCCCGACAGGTATTTCACCAGTTCCCGACAGGTATTGCACCAGTTCCCAACAGGTAGTTCACCAGTTCTCGACAGGTAGTTCACCAGCTCCCGACAGGTTCCTATGGGGTCCAATGGTTCCAAATTCTTTCTCATAAACTTTTCTTCTGTACCATGGCTTCATTTCCAATATTGTTTCTTTAACCACACAGTGCAAATTTTCTCGGTTATTTTTGTATTCAATCCTTATGTATCTTGAACATCTGATAGTCGTTGCTTTCATCCATTCAGATTCATAGTTGATTGAATAGGGGCAGCTGTAATACCTCAAAATTTGCCCACTCGTTTTAGCTTTTACTGGCTTATGTTTCATTGCATTGCATTTAGATCTTGTGTGCATCTCATAGCATACCTATTGCATAAGGGCATGTGATCAGTGGCCTGCAAGGTGTTGGTCATTCAAAGCAAGGGTCTTCAAATAAGCCTCAAGGGTTTCTTATGTCATATGTCATCTCAATTGATTCCCCAAGTCATTGGAAGTTGGGGATTTATCAGGAAGATTGGGCAATGCACCATCTCCTACACAAGACAGTCAAAAATGGGGATCTGACCCTCAAATGAGCAAGCTCTTTGAGTTTTTATCACCTCCAAATGCCCTACCTCATCTTTGTTAGACGGGATGTACATCATATTCAGAGGAATTTGGATTTGGAGAATGAGTTATTTCCTCCCAACCAGATGATACAAGATTAGGGTTTGACATAAAGTCAGTTTATTTCTGATTTTTTGGACAAAACTTGATCTCATGCTATTCCTTGTGTTTCTAAGTATATATGGATGGAAAATTGCTCATCAATTGGTTTCGAAAGGGTTTCAATTGGTCAGAAGATTCAAAATCAAGAAATTGGGGGAAAAGTCAACTGTGCAGTGAAAAAGTCAACTCCTGACTTTTTGAGGTCAAAATCATGAAATTCAAGTTACATATATTCATTGGACAAGATTTGATCAAGAAATGGTGGAGGAATCATGGAAAATCAAGAAATTCACAAAGTTTCTATTTTTAGAAATTTAGGATTTCCAAAAATGGCAAGTTTGGACCATTTTGCACCACACTTTGAGGCTCTCTTTCTTCAAGATAAAAGTTCCAAACCTCAGGCCCAAGATGAGCCAATTAAAGTTCATGTTCTAAGCTTCAAATCCATATAAATAACTCTTCCATTGGATCAAAATTGAGGGAGTTATTATCCATTAAAGTTTGACAAAACTAAGTCAAAAACCAAGTCATGGCAAGGCAAGTGCAGGCCCATGCACCATAATTTTGTCGAACACTTGGTATGCCAAATGTCCATCCACTTTTCTCAATGATGAAAGCTCCAAATGAAAAAATGTTGAACATCAAAGTTGTTTATCTCAATGTCCTCTTCAACTTTGATGTTGGACATTTTTCTATTTGAGCAATATATGATGGAGTTACGATGGTCTCAAGTTAGTATGTTCATGCTGAATTTTCCAAGTCAGGTTGCCATGCCAACCTTCCAACTTGCCACTCCCATGCACCAGTTTTGAGCCATGATGTTCCAAGCCATTTTTCATCACCCTACAAGCCTCTATTCAATTCAATTTCAACATCAAACTTATTCTCCTATATCTACCCTTTCATTTGCCACCAAAATCACACATTTCCATTCATTAAAGTGAGAGATATTCATCACCAAACTTCCTTGCTTTAACTGATATCAAGCTGCTATAAAATCAGAAAAAATAAAATTTTTGTTGTTGTTAATTCAAATATTCACATACATACTACACACCAGTCCACCTTCTATTTCATTAAACTAAACATTTCCTTACATCACCACCATCCACTTTAAACCTCACCATACACTTCATAAACTCACCCACACCATAGTAAATCTTCCCAACTCACCTCTAACTGTCATGACTCAGTTAGTTAGAGTCTACTTAGTTAACCTCACACCAACTCACTTAACCAACTCAGTTGACCATGGTTAAACACATTTAACCCTAACTATATAAACAAATTTACACACAATTTCAAGTCTCTCTCTCATTTTTTTCACATTCTCAGAAATCATTCTCAATCATTCTCCACTCTCTCTCTCTCTAATCTCACACATTTCTCACATTTTCATCATAATTTCTCAAGAAATCTCAAGTTTCTCTCTCACTCTCAAGAGTTCAGATCAAGATTTCTCTCTCGTTTCTTCATCATTTTCGAAGATTCTTCGAGCAGCATCACCTCCATAACCTCCTCTTTCTACTGTATGCATTGGATTTGCTTGAATCCACCATCGAAAAATCTCAAGTTTCACTCATCACTCCCAATTTCTACTCCAAGCAAGTATTGGATCTGGTTTTAGCCTTTATTTGGCTTAGAGTGTTGATTTGAATATCTTGCAAGAAGTTCTTGGGTTTCTAAAACAAAAATTACATCTCACAAGGTTAGAGATCTCGAAACTTTCCTTTTATTTCATCATGATTTTAGAGATTTATAATGTGAAATTAGTACTCATACATTGCATCTGGAAGTCCTGAAATGATGGCACACCACTGTTTGTTCAATTTGGAGTTTATGTGATTTTGTGATTTTTGTGAAATTCATGTTGAATGTGTCACTTTCGTGCCTTTTTTCCTGATGTTAGCACGATCTTTTGAGATTTAATTGGTATATTCATGATCTATGAAGTTTGGGCTTCAGTTTGGTATCTTATTTTGTTAATTTTCATTAAGATTTGATGGAGATATTTGAGGTAAAAGATTGGAGAAAATTCTGCATTTTTTGGTTGTTGTATGAGTTTCAATATCACTTTGCATGAATTAATGATGGAGAGGATGATGTGTCAGCACGGTATTGGTGATTTTCTGGCGGTTAATGATTAATAAAAATGATTATGTAATGATGGATGGATGATTGGTGAGAGAGAAGACGCGTGTGGCGAGTTTTGGTTGGTGCATTTCCTTCTCTTTACGGCGGACCAATAAGGAAAAGACAGCACATTAATGAGGCCAACAAGTCCCTCACGTGATGTACTTTGGTCTCTTCAGACGTTCACGTGTGGGCGAGTGTACGTTAGCTAGTGTGTGCGTGCGTTATAAGCCATTGATTTGATCATCTTGACCTGATCGTGTGGTTTGAAGGGAATGTCCATGGAACCGATCGTGCACCACTACCACACGATTATGCGCCCTTCATGGACTGGATTAAGATTGTTTTTCGCACCCTCCTCTTAAAGGCCCAAACACTTGTGAACTAGAAACTTACTTTTCCAGCACCCCCCATTCCAATTCCTTTTGATTTTTAATTTTTTTCCATACTGTTTTAATCTCCTTATTTTAAAAATAGTAAAACATCCCTAAAAATGTCAAATAAATTCATGTGACATCTTAATGCCTTTAAATAATTTTATGTAATTTTTCATTCTGACTTCGTGGATTTTATAATATAATTCCAAATTTTTCCTTTAATTTCTTTTGAATATAGTTTTTCATTGATAATCCAACTTGTACATTTTATTTCTCCCACCTCCCATAAAATTTTTTACTCATTCTTTTTGCATTGATTAGATAACATACTGAAGCATGTGAAAATATTTTGTTTGCATTTTTAACTCATTTTTCTCATGTGTTTTGATGTGAATATTTGGGCTTTCTTTGGATGTGTTTCAAGGTGAACGTGTGAGCTCATTTGAGCACTTTTCTTGTTGAATTTTGTGCTGTGCTTTTTACATGTGATTACATCCTAACTTAATTGAGTTGTGTTCTATTTTCATAATTTTTCAAATCCATTTGCTATTTGTTTAGGCATGCTAGATTAGGAGACCTTTTATGAAGTTTTGTTAATATCATTCTCACATGTTTTTGGTAGGCATTTATGCCATCCTATTAGGATTTGTTTATGCATATTTTGTATGTCATTTGTAAGATATTCTAAGTCATTTTAATTCCATTATAGGTCACCTTGACTTGCATTTGCATTAGACATGAGTTTATGTGTTATAACTTGAAACTTGGACATGTTTTCATTCCTTATATCTTCTTGTGATCTTCTTGCTTTATGCTTACATTTTGTATGATGTTTTACTCATTCCATTAACATCTTATCATTAGTATGCCACTGTCAATATGCATTCTCTAATCATGTTACATGTTATGCATCTTTGATATGTCATTTTGTGCATGTTTCTTTTTCTTACTTCTTCTCCTTCTCACCCCTTCTACTTGTAATACTCTAAACATAAGTTGTGTGATATTTCATATGCTTTATAAGACCTTTGTCAATTGAATGTAATTCTGACCTTGACCTTTCATGAGGCATAAATGCATGATCACTTTGCATTTCCATCCATTCTTCATCTATTCTTTTCATAATGTAATTCTTTAGTGATTAGGACATTACTTGTACATAGTTGATTTTTGTCTGATGTCTTAACATTAGAGAGTACTCTTATCGTTTAGATTCTGACTTTGATTAGTTTGTATCTCTTAGGATCCTATTTCCTTGGTTCTTAATTGTTTTGATCATTGCTTGTTATCCTTTCTTCATTCCACTACTTGTTAATGTTTTGTGAACTAACTTTTTCATGTAGGTGCAAATGGTAAGTATGTGTGTGGATATGCTTCCACACACACTCCTTTCTCTCATCTTCTCTTAGTTCTTTTAATCATTTGCTTGTAATCATGTTAAGCATGTATATGCTTTCCTTGAATAACTTCTTCTTCATCCCTCTTTAAGATCGACTTAACTTCCACCTTGGAAGTAAGTTGCTTCTTTTGCTCTTCTTCTCCTTTCTTTTAGGATTAGGTCTCTTAAACCACATTAACCATAGGAACATCCCTATATGATAACTTTAGGGTGAGTCTTAGTCCCCTTTAGTTTTCACCTTTTGCTCCATTTGAGTCTCCATCTTTCTCGTCTCAAAAGCTAAAGTAGAAAACACTTAATGATGGCATAACATGTATTGCACTTAAACCTAAAGTATGGGAAATGGAAGGAGGAGGGATTTTCTCCACCTTCCTAGAGTGTTTAGCATACGGCCTGTTAGGACGACCATGCGATGCATTCGATCTTATACGATAGACTTGAATGCAATATGCGTTATTAACACAAAGGTAATCAAAACTCTTCTTTCTTAAAAGACAAAAACAAACAAACAATAACGTCTTTCCTTCGGGAATTCTCTTCTCAACTCACTCACTCTCGACGTACGAACATGCTTCTCCTCGTTCTCCCGCAAGACGGTAACGCCTAAGTCTCCTTATAGCGAGCTGCAACACCTGAGCTAGAACGTCAGCCGTTCCCTAAAAAACACAAACAAAGTCATCCCTAGTGAGGGGAACTACGTCGCTCTGATTCTCATGCTCCCGATGAGATACGTAGGCAGTGGGGTAGGGCCCATTCGAGCACTTCTTTTATTTTCCCTACATTTGTTTCTCTTTCTCTCTCCTTTACTTTTCCAGTTCTCCAGCTAGTAGTTCATTTTTCAGTATCCCTTCCTTACACCCTTTGATTGAAGCAACAAGCGTGGATCCCATCGGGTACGATGGACGCGTGGGGGTGCTAGTACCTTCCCATCGTGTAACCGACTCCCGAACCCAGTTCTCTTGGTCGTCAGACCATGCTCTTTCCTTTCCCTCAGGTTTATGCAGTGTTTCCTTTCCCTCTCTTGGGATAAATACACATTGCTGACGACTCTGTTTCGGTGCCACTTTCGCGTTTGTACTAGGATGAAAATCCCGGGAGCGACACTTTGCTCGACATAATTGGTCATCAACTGTGCAGGGAACTGGTCAAGTGATTGGAGTTCGGTTCCGATCGACAACGGAGCTGAGATCTTGGTCGAGGTCTTTGCTTCGTGACGTGAACTTCCCATCGCGAGCTGGGTGTTCTGGCTTATTGGTACGACAATGGCGGAGCTCGATTGAGGGGTCTCCGTTGAGCCAAGATACCGCTCACACACACAAGAGCGGACTCCTGGATTTTCGTTTCAAGTTGGGGAGTCGTGCTTGTACCTTAGCATGCTCCTGTGGTCGAGACATACTTCATCGTGGTCGAACTAAGTACGCCGACTACAGTGTTTAATTGTAATATTGTTTGAGCTTTTCAGCGTTCCATGGTTAAGATAAATCCTACCCGTTTAGCTTTTCAAGGTAATAGGCCCCGTTCTCCGTTTTCACTCGGACATGATAGGGGCCTTCCCAGCTTGCGGCCAGCTTGCCCTCGCGCGAGTCTTTCTGATTTCTCCGCAGCACTAGGTTGCCGATTTGGAACTTGCGCCTAATGACTTTGTTGTCATGCCACAAGGTTATTTTTTGTTTCAGTGAGGCTTCACGGAGGGTTGCCCCCGATCGAATCTCTTCGACTAGATCGAGTTCCTCCCTTAGTGCCTCGTCGTTCATCTCCTCGTCGAGGGGGGATTCGGTCCGCCTAGAGGGCTGTCTAATTTCTACCAGAATAACTGCCTCGATTCTGTAAGTTAGTCGGAATGGGGTATCCCTGGTGGTTGAGTGTGGGGTCGTCCTATAGGCCCAAAGCACACTCTGTAACTCCTCGACCCACCTCATTTTGGCTTCACCTAGTCTTCATTTTAGGCATTGCAGGATCACTCTGTTTGCAACTTCATCCTGCCCGTTTGTTTGCGGGTGCTCGACGAACGTGAAATGTTGCTTTGTGCCTAGTTTGATGATGAAGTCCTGGAAGTTTTTGCCGGTGAACTGCGTCCCATTGTCGGTAACGATCGCCTAGGGTATGCCGAACCGGGCAAGTATGTTCCTTTTGTAGAAATGGAGTATGTTGTGTGTCGTGATTTTGGCGAGGGCCTCGGCCTCTATCCACTTTGTGAAGTAGTCGATGCCGACTATCAAGTATTTGTTCTAGTACGATCCCATGGTAAAGGGTTCGATCCATCCCTCACCAGCCAAAAGGCCACGGGGACGAGAGCGTTTTGAGTTCGTTGGGTGGGGCCAGGTGCATGTCCCCATGTCGTTGGCACTTGTCGCACTTCTTTACGTGCTCCTTCGTGTCTTGCTGCATGGTGGGCCAATAGTATCCTGTTCGCAGGGCTTTCGGGCGAGGGATCGTCCCCCAAGGTGCTATATGTTGATTCCCTTGTATATCTCCTGAAGTATGTGGGGGGACCTTGGACTCCTCGACACACATGAGAAGAGGAATGGAGAATCCTAGTCTGTATAGTTTGTCCTCGATCAAAACATAAGAGCAATCCTTGTGCCTGACTATGTTGGGCTCTTTCGAGTCGGGGGGCAGTTCCCCCATGGTGAGGTATGTGTATACCAGGGTTATCCAGCAGTTTTTGTCGTCGATGGCGTTCACGTCGACTGTCAGGGTGGGTTTCTTGATGCTTGGTCGAGAAAGCACTTCTTAGATGATAGATTTGTTTTCGCCTTTCTTCTTCGTGCTCGCGAGCTTCGACATGATGTCTGTCTGGGTGTTGTGTTCACGAGGAACATGCTTTACCTCTGTCGAATCAAAATTTTTCATCCTCTCTTATGCCAGGGTTAAGTACTCGACGAGGTTGTCATTTTTGGCTTGGTGCTCTCCCCGACCTAAGAAGCGACGAGCTGGGAATCGATAAATATCTTTACCTCTTTCGCGTAAAGGTCATATGCTAAGCGCAGCCCGGCGAGGAAGGCCTCATATTTGGCTTGGTTATTCGAGGTCGGGAAGAATAGAATAAGGGAGACTTTGATCAGGATCCCCTGTTCGTTCTTAAGAATGATGCCTGTTCCGCTTCCTGTCGAGTTGGATGCCCTGTCGACGTAGATGGTCCACCGGTGGGCTCCATTTGTCAGGGAGATCGGAGCGATCATTTTTGCCATAAAATCGGCTAGAACTTGAGATTTGAGGGCCTTCTTGCTCTCGTATTGGACGTCGAAATTAGAGAGCTCGGGCGACCATTTGAGCATCCTACCAGCCATGTTGGGACGCCGAATAGTTGCTTTATGGGCTGGTCCGTCCTAACCACAATCGTGTGGACCAGGAAGTATGCCGCAACCTTTTCTCGCATTGATGAGGGCCAGAACGAGCTTCTCGATTTGCTGGTACGTGAGCTCGGGGCCTTGCCTGGTCTTTCTAGTGAAGTAAATTGGTTTTTGTCCTTCGGGGGTTTCGCGAATGAGGGTTGCGCTGACAGCGCCAGTTGCGACGGCGAGGTAGAGGTACAACGTCTCACTGCTTTTAGGCCGTGAGAGGACCGGAGGCTATGAAAGAACTTGTTTGAGATGGAGGAGTGCTTGATCACACTCCTAGGTCCATGCGAATGCGGATTTCTTGTACAAAAGTTCGAAAAATAAGAGTGCGTGTTGGACAAACTTAGCCACGAAGCGGGATAGCGAGGTGAGCATCTCGTTCAGGGATTGGATCGATTTAATTAAGCTCGGTGTCAGGAACTCAGAGAAAGCCCTACACTTGTCGGGGTTCGCCTCGATTCCTCGTTCTGTCAAGTAGAAGTCGAGGAATTTGCCTGCTCGGACGCCGAAGGTGCATTTCTCCGGATTGAACCTCATCTTGCATCTCCTCGTTGTGTCGAAGACTCTTTTGAGATGGGTAGTGTGGTCAGTTTCCTCTAGAGATTTCATGATCATGTCGTCCATGTAGACCTCTAGGATGTCCCCAATAAGTACCACCAGCGTTTTTTAGGCCGAAGGGCATTATGTTGTAGTAATAGTTGCCCGACTCGGTCATTAAAGTCGTGTATTGCTTATCTACTTTCGCCATTGGGATTTGGTTGTACCCCGAGTACGCGTCCATGAATGACAATAGCTTAAAACCTGCAGAATTGTCGACCAATTTGTCGATGTTAGGTAAGAGATATGCATCTTTCGGGCATACCCTATTGAGATCAGTACAACATTAGACAGCAAAGTTGTGTACTGGGCTTCAAAAATAAAATTTGCCTCTAGGAGGTCTTTTACAGCTAATCCAGATGCCTCCATTTTTTCGGAAGACTACCTACCACTACTATAAAAAACCCATTTAACAATGGTTGAAAACTACATATAATGACGCAGATCAGGGCATTGTTAAGTAGAGTGTTGTCGTAAGTACGCTACCTATTATGACGGACCCGGAACCGTTGTTGTATTCTGAAAAACGCGCTACCTATAATGACGGTTATTTTAAATAACCGTTGTTGTATGTCTTTTAATAAAATAATATAAAAATTGCAGCATTGAAACAAGAACAACAACAAGAATAAGAACAACAACAAGAACAATAAGAACATCAAGAACAGCAATAAGAATTACAACAACAACAACAACAACAACAACAAAAAAACAACAATAACAACAACAACAACAACAACAACAACAACAATAACAACAACAACAAGAACAAGAACAAGAACAAGAACAAGAACAAGAACAAGAACAAGAACAAGAACAAGAACAACAACAATAATAATAACAATAATAACAACATGAACAACATTAATAAAAAAGAACAACAAGAACAATAATAATAAAAAGGAACAACAATAATTAAAAAAGAACATCAACAACTAACATTGCCAACTGGAGTTCTGAAATTTGTTCTAAAATTTTGTTTAGTGGAGAAATAGAGTATCGTAAATGAAAGATGATGTTTGGAGGTAGAAGATGTCTAAGTTTTAGGTTTCACGCGGATCACTAATAATAGTGTCTTGGCCGTTTATAATCATTAAATGGACGGCCAAGATTTGTTTAAGGATAGTGGATAAACACAATATGCGCACCACCTATAATTTTGGTAATGAGACTTAAAAAAAATAAGTAAAAAAAACCAAAAATACTGGTGCTGGGACTTGAACCCATGACAAGACGCTACCTATAATGAAGGTTGGTTTAAATTTCCCATGGTGAAAGTGTCATACCCCAAATTTTGACCACTAATATTTCCCATCATTGTGCAAATCATCATCACAATATGGATGAACCATCATGCCTCACCAAATGCCTCAAGGGTTGTTGAGCATTCACTACAATCAAAATTAGGGTTTTAAGCCCTCTCAGAGCCTTAGACAAAGGATCAATCAAGGAATGACATGATCTTCAACTTGTCTAGCCTCTAAAATATCCACAATGAACCAAAAGGACTCCCACTTCAAGGATTAAGCACAAGGTTGCTCCCTTCTAGGTGGATCAAGTCTCAAGATCTCCAGTATCACTAAATTAGGGTTTTGGTCGACCAGGGCCTCTAGATGGGAAGTTTCATCTGGGCATAAGCCAAAGATCCAAAACATAACCTAGTGTACTCCATGGAACCTCATGGACCCAAGCATCAAGTCAATTTGACCTCAAGGGATGCATACATCAAAAATCAGGAATTAGGGTTTCTTAACCTAATTCACCCCTAAGTTGACTTTTGGGACAAATCAAGAGCCAAGACCTCAAGACATGATTTGAGGGTCTCTAATGAACTATATTGATCCATTTGGAACAATGGATTAATCCAAGAAGCTTGAGCAACAAGTCTCATTTTCATCTGCACCACAATTAGGGTTTCGCGAGGAAAGTCAACTGTAACTTTGACTTTTGACCAGGACATGCTCCCAAGCCCTAGGACATGCCCCAATATACCCTATTACACCCTTGGAACATGTACATCCAGTTTGATTTAGGTCAAGGACATGATTTCCTGAAGAATTGCACAATTTGGAATTCATCTGATAAAAAGTCAACTGTGCACAAAAGTCAACTTTGACTTTTTGAGATTTTTCACCAAAATGGATTTTTAACCCTAAAATGATGTTAATGTATGATTTGAATCATCATTCATCAAGAAAAATCAAAGAATGTTGGATAACTTGTAAAAGGGGTAACCATAAAACTTAGAAATTTTTCTAAGGTATGGAAAAAGTACCACTAATACACTAACTTTGGAGGATCATAACTCCTAAACCACATGGCCATTTTTTCTCATCCAAAGATGGATTTGTAGCCCTCATTACCCTCTACTAAAACTTCAACTAGACCTAAGTCCAATTCATTAAGGATTTTGAGTTATGGAGTGATCAAAATCAAGAAATCACACTTTGTTCCAACACTTAGTGAAAATTTCACTAAGTCAGATTTTGCTTCACTTTTTGCCAAATGTAGAGGGATTTTTCACTTGGAATCAGAAGAGATCAAAATCAAACATGTTCAAACAGTTGTTGTATCATGTAAGGGCTTTCCAAAATGGCCAAGAACATTGCCAAATTCAACTTACACCATGAGATATGACATTGTCAAGTTGCCTTGCTGAAATCTGTCAAAGGCAAGGCAGATTTTGCATTTTGGCTCGATTTTCCAAAATCAGCCAAATTCAAATGCTCCTATCCACTTGGACACATCTGAGGATTGAATCTAAAGGGGACAATCACTGAGCCAAGCCTCCAAAGTCCATGGAACAAGAAATAACAGGTTGAACCTAGAATGGCCAAAATAGGGACAAAACTCCAAATTTGGATTGAAGCATTTAATGGAAGCATCAAGGTGGCATGGACTGAGCCATTCTCATCTGAAATCAGTCAAGACTTATCCAAGACTAAGGGAACCAAAGCTCTGTGCCCTAACCTTTAGTCAATGGCTAGAGGAGACTTAAACTTCCATTGGACAACATTGGCCAAACCTACTTAACAGCTGCCATTCACTATTCCTTGCAAAACAAACTTGCTCTACTATAAATAGAGCTCAATTGTGATCAGTTTGAGTACACCAAAGCCATCAAACAGATGCTTTCCTCAAAATCTCTTCTTTCACTCCAATTTTGCCTTCTAAGGCAAGTCACTATCGGGTTTTGAGTTTGAGAGCAATTCCAATCAAACCAATCACTCACACACCTCACATACATCACATATGAGCTGATCAAACACTTAGATCACTTCTGAAACACCAATTTCACAAAATCACCAGCTGGTTGCTCAAATTTTCAATCAAGTTGCAGCTGAGGTACCACAAATTGATCCAGCCAATTTCAATCAAGTCCAACCATTCAAACACACTCCATAGGGTGTAGGGAAGCTGTTCAGATCATCACCACTCATCTGTAACACCTCCAAATCAAAAATCACATTGCACTTGCTGTCACGGCTTAGAGGTAAGCATATACTTGGTCATCTCTCAATCTATGCATATTTCCTCGCACAATAATTTGGCCATATGTTCATAATCATGCATGGAATGTTTTCCCTCAATTAATTGCATTGTTTGAATCGTGTATCAAAAATCCTAGCCTTCATGCAGAAATTAGGGTTCTTGAGGTTTCTTCGTGATTTCATATTTTATGTTTAATTTAAATGAAATTAAGTGTTATAGACATGATCGTGAGGTTGAGACGAGCATAATGATATGTGGATTGCATGATATAATCAAGTATTCAGTGAGATTGAGGAGAAAATGCAAATCAGCCAAACCCAGAACACGCGCGTGTTCTTGGTGTGTTCTTGGCGCCATTTTTGAATAATTCAAATATTTGAATTTTGTGATTTTATTTAATTGATTCAAAAATTAATTTCTCTCTGAGTTTTAATGATTTTGAGTTGATTCTTTTTTTAATAATTCACAAAAATGTTAAAATATTTTATTTTATCAAAAAATCCCAAAAATATTATTTATTTCATATAATTGATATTTTTGCAAAGAATTAATATTTTAATTGTTTTTGACATTTTAAATATTTTTTCTACATTGATTTTGCAACTTTTAATGCTTTCTAATTATTTTGTAGGTCAATACTTAATTTTTGAAGCATTAATCCAAAATCACAATTTGTTTTTCATGTGTTAAACAATTTTGATCATTTTTAATTGAATTTTTATTCAATTAAATACATTTTTGAAAACAAATTAGAATTTTTGGATTAATTCAACCCTCATAAATCATTTTCAAAACTTTTTGGGCCTCTAATAGAGTGTAAGACCCAATCCTTTCTTGACCAAAACATTTTGGGCCTCAGTGTATTGTATAAGTCCCGATACCGTCAAAAACAAACGGCGCGATCGTCGCCTATTCAAAGAATCAATTGGGCCTCTCCTTGAGCTATAAGACCCATTCAAAACATTTTGGGCCACTATTAGAGTGTAAGACCAAATCCCCTTTTAACCAAAATCTTTTTGGGCCTCACTTATTGTATAAGTCTCTCTGCGTTAAAAGAAAACCTCGGCGCGATCGCCATTTTTAACGAAAAAATCATCTGGGCCTTCCCTCGTGTTATAAGCCCCACTCTTTTTTTAAAACTTTTTGGGCCTCTTGAGAGAGTGTAAGACCCATCCCTTTGTACAAAAAACAATTTTTGGGCCACAGTCACTTGTATAAGTCCCTCTGTACAAATTCAAACAGTGCGCTCACTGATAAAACCTTGGGCCTCTCCTTGAGCTGTAAGCCCCAAATCGTTCTTTTTCAAAGCACTTTCTCCTTTGATTTTGAATATACTGTTGTTTTCAATCTTTCTTTGTTGAACAACTAACCAAACAGCATGGAAGCTCTACAACCGAGTAAGTGTTTATACGCTTTCATTTACCGCTTTCATATACATATAACTGTATTGTGGGGCTGTTTCACTGTAAGTCTTCTTTCATAAACTCATATCAACTGTGTAATAATAGTATAGATATTTCGAGTTTCCCCAGCAACTACGTCTAGAACTAGGTGACGCCGTTTCGTTTCGTAGAAATAGACAACTAGATCCCCAATAGGATCACCAGATACAGTCTTCTCTTCGGCTGTCCTCATTAGGAACTGTCAAGAAACTCTACTCCCAGAGATGAATGTATTCTCCGTGAATGGCATCTTTGAGTTTCTTCCAAATTCTCAAATTTTCCCGACTTTGGGGACCTACGGGCTTCTTAAAAGCATCGGCCTCCTCTTGGGCATCGTACAAGGACCCACAGGCTTCCTAAAAGCAACCCCGCCTCCTCTTGGGCTTCGTACAAGGACCCTACAGCTTCTTAGAAATATTCACAGCCTCCTCTTAGGCTTCGTATAATGATCTCTTCTTCCGGGAATGATAGCCTCCTCTTGGGCTTAGTACAAGGACTCGTCGGCTTCTTAAAAGCTTCCAGCCTCCTCTTGGGCTTCGTACAAATTGTCCCGACGACCTCCTAGAGGTATAGGAACAGAACTTAATCATCTGCATAGAATAATCCTTTCGTAGAGTCTACTACTATTTCTCAAAGCATAGTACAAAAGATGAAACTCTAGACATGGACAGTCTAATCTCCTTGACATTCTCAAGTGACCCCTTCAAAAATAGGAAGGAAACCCGCAGACTCAGATAGTCTCAATATCCTTTGGATTTCCCGCTTCCTTAAAGAACAGGAATAACCCAGATCCTTGAATCAAATCCACGAGTACAATGTTGCTCATATAAGAACTGATTTTCTCTTTAAAATCAGTATATTGGATCTGTCACTCAACTGAAACAGTCATCATAGCCTCTCTCTTGGGCTTTTTACAATGATTCTCCCCAGCGGAGTCAAACAATGTTTAGCCTCCATCTCGGGCTTTGTACGAGATACAAAAGGGTTCTTATTGAGCCAAACAAACAATAGCCTCCATCTCGGGCTTTATACGAGATACGAAAAGATTCCCTCGTTGAGTCAAAACCTTTTAGCCTCTCTCTCGGGCTTTGTACGAGACACATACTAGCCTCCTCTTAGGCTTTATATAAGAAAATCACTGGTTAATCCAATTAACCTTTTAGCGTCAAAACTGTGCCTCGTTCACGGTACACAAACATCAACAACTCCCTTTCATCTAATTGCTGTAAGCGGCAAGCCTCTGGATTATTTACATCCATGCCATTGTCCCTCTTTTAGCATGAGAAATTCCTAAGGAAAGATAGCATTGCTCTACACTGAGTTAAAGTCTTCCCCTTCAGGTTAAAACCCCCTATAAGGGAAATTATGGCATTGCTAGGATCCGCGTATCCCGGTTAAAGTAATTCTCCTTTATAAAACAGTTGTGACATACAACCCCCTCTTTAGAGGTGACACATTCTCTCTAAAGTCAACACCCTTTTAGCTTCATATCTTGGGCTTTGAACAAGATACAAACCACCTTTAGCTTCACGTCTTGGGCTTTGAACAAGACACCAAAAACCAATTTCCTCCCATAGAATAGGAGGAACTACGAACGCTCTGATTTCCCTGTTTTGGGTAAACGGGAATACGTAGGCATAAGATTGAAAGAAAAATCTTAGCGAGCACACTAAACAAAAACCCAAAATCCCATATCAAAAGCAGTAATTCAAAAGCATCAGTCCTAACATCCTAATCCTTGTTCCCCGCCAGAAACCTTCTGTCAAGGTAAGAAGAAAGAAACTGTATTGGCGAAAATACAAATAACCAGTACAAAGGCCCCCCCACATTGATAGCATTCACAACCTAACAGACCGCTGTTTAAACTCAGTATGCAAAGCAGGGTTAATTGGAGACATCTATTTCCCTTCCTTCATCAGCTTTAATAGGATAAAAAATGAATCGACCTGTAGTTTAAGCTCAACCGCAGAGAGCGACCAGCGCTTAAGAACCGCGTCCAAAATCGCTCGCTACAGAAAGGTCTGTAAGCATTTTGAAAAAATAAGTAAAAAACGCTACCTATAATGACAGTTGGTTTAAAAACCCGTGGTTAAAAGTCTGTCAGCATTTTGAAAAAATAGGAAAGAAGTAACATGATTAAAATAAATTCAGAAAAATCTAAAAACACAAAATCTAATCTAATTAGGTAAAATAAGAATTTTGAGAATTTTTTTGGAATTTTTTGAGACTGTGAAAACAGTAAAAAATTCATTAAAAATAGAAAAAAAGATGATTTTGGGGTTTTGAGGGTGAAGTCCCATAACTCTTCTAGAGTATAGGACTAATGACCGCACGATTTTTCTGCTTCAGATGCACAAAACAGATCTAAAAAAGGAGACGATTTTCCCTAAAACTGATTTTTTGAAGAGCAAGACCTAAAACTAAACTATAGGCTATAATGACGGTTGAAAACATACCCGTGGTGAAAGGCTGTGGGCATTTTGAAAAAATGTGTAAAAACCCATAAATGCGGGCGCTGGGAATTGAACCTATGACCAGACACTACCTATAATGACGGTTATTTAAATACCCGTTGTGAAAGGCCTCATATTTCACCACGGTTTGAATATTAGCCGTCATTAAAAAAAACGTGTGAATCTATTACAACGGTGTATAGGCAAGTCGTTATAAGCATGGCGTTGTTGTTTGCGCATTTTGTAGTAGTGTACGCCTGCGTTGTACTACGACCCTAGCGGTCGGATCTATGGTCAGCTCATGGCAGGCTACATAGCGGTCGAACCTGGGCATCTCAGCAACGTTCCATGCAAACAAATCAGCATTCTCCCCTAGGCAGGCCTTCAGCTGCTTCCCCGCCAAGTCGGGGAGTCCTGTGTCAATCTTCACGCTCCTGTCCGAGTCATCGCCGAGGGTAATGAGCTCGAAGTTGCCATCTAGAATGGGGCGCACAGGATTGATAGGCTTTCCATTGCTATCTGATGCTGAGGAGGCGTCTGTCGCTGCTTCGCTCTGCCCTTGCTTGCTGGGGAAGCGGCTGTCAAGGTCGACTGAGTTGACGTGGGGCAGTGGCTTCTGTCCCTCGGGACAGGCTGACTTGCTAGTAGTCTTGAGTGTTATGTTGATCGATGCGACCCTGGCCGTGTAGTACTTCATCTTCAGGTGGACTGTGGACGGTACTACGGTCAGCTCGGCCAGGGTTGGTCTTCCCAGGATGCACTGGTATAGAGAGGGGCACTCTAACACCAGGAAGCAGACTTTGACCTGCCTGGAATTCTCCTCGAACCCAAAAGTGATGAATAGCTCAACATAGCCTCATGACCTAGTGGTGGTGCTATTAAAGCCCTGCAAGTCGGAGCCTACGTATGGCCTCAGATGCCTCTCGTCGAGCTGGAGAGTGGTGAACAGGTGAGCATACATAATATCGACAGAGCTCCCCTGGTCGACCAGGATGCGGAGGATGTCGAAGTTTGCCATCTAGGCTCTGATGAGCAGAGGAATGCTAGAATTTGGGGTGTCGCCTGGTAGCTCCTCGAGGTAGAAGGTGATGGGGTTTGATTTCCCCCTCGAATCTGTCGAGGGTGGCATTCTGCTTCGAGCTTGCATCGATTAGCTCGTCAAATTTCCTCTACACAGACCCCACGGAGATCTTGAAAACCCTCCACCAGATATGTCCATAGCGGTGGGAAATTCTCCCATGTGCTACGAGCGGACAAAGGTGTGTCGGTCTCATAGGGGAGGTAGAAGTCTTCCGGCCGAGAGATGCATGGGACGACTTGCAACCCAGCGTCGTCGGAGGGTGGTGTCACCTCCTTGACCTTCTTCGCCTCGCAGGCTTCTTGTCGAGGAGCTTTGTTCCTCCTGGTGTACTGCTTTAAAATCCCTTCCTTGATCAGGATCTCAATCGCATCCTTGAGGTGGATGTAGTCTTCTATGACGTATTCGTGGCTCCTGTGGAACCGACACTACTTGGACTTGTCGACGTTTGGCTTGGGGGGTGTCGGCTTGGGAAAACGGACCCCCTTTTGAAATTTTGAGTTTATATACTCGACCAGAATGCGCTCGTAGGGAGCGGTGAGTAGTGTGTACTCAGTGAAATAGCATGCTGCCCCCCTGTGTTCGCGGGAGTCACAGGGCCTGCCTTCTCTTCTTTTCTCCCCGCCTCGTCGGGGAGCTACAGAGTCTTCCTGGAGAGTTTGGCACTCTCTTAGTTCCGGGAGTCGCGAGTGTTATTGGTGGCCTCTTTCTCCTTGTATTAGATGTAGGTCTGGGCTTTGAGGAGAAGGTCGTCCAGCGTATGGGGAATTTTGATGCCAACCGCTTTGGCGAAATTGCAGCGGTCACAACCCTCGTTCAATCAGATATTTCTTCATGCGGCCCATAGTGGATACCTGGACATCATCCCGATTGAATCTCTCTATGTAGTCTCGGAGAGATTCGTTTTTCCCCTGAATAATGGCTTCTAGCGATGCCTCCGACTTCGGATATTATCGAGAGGCGGTGAAGTTCCTGGTGAACAGTGTCTTCAGATCTTTCCAGGAGGTGATGAATTCAGGGTCGAGGCTCTTGTATCACGCTATCACACTCTTCCTCAGGGTCATAAGGAAGAGTTAACACTTTATGGATCCCCAGACATTGCAGTAGTCAAGCATCGCATCGATGCTCTTGATATGGTCGTCAGGGTCGTTCGTGCCATCATAGGTCGCCAGACTCGCTGGTTTCTCCATCCAGACAGGAATGTGAGTCTCCATGATGGCTCGGGACATGGGATTGTGGGGTCGTCTTCGTCGCTTCAGACTGGTGATTGCGACGGGGAATGGTCGTACCGAGGGCTCCTACTGCGGAGCGGCGAGTGTAACACCCTAAACCCCCACGACAAATAATAATAGAATATCAGAGTAAAATCAAACATACAACGTTTAGGATGCTACTTTCAACAAACACCTGCTCATGCATACGATATGTAACACATAGATATTATCAATAAAGCATACTTAATCAATCTCCTTATAAAGCAGGGGAAAATTCAACTGAAACATAACATGTTTGATATCACATCATCATCATCATCAAGTAATTAAAACGACAACAAATAATAAAATACAAACTACAAGCGTTCCGACAACCCGGTGTTACAACTAGAGCAGACGCGACTCAACGAAATAAAAGAGAAGACCTCGTCTTCGCTTACTCCAACTCCACACTAATCCTGCTTATCTGCATGTTACCCACGTGAAGGTAACATTCAAACAAAAGGGGTGAGATTCTCAAAATCACATAAAAAATGCATAATATAAGTATGAAAGAACATAATCCATGTACGGCTCACCCTAACAACACAACATCAGCACAAATACGAATTTCCATACAAGCATACAATCATATGCACCACAACACAACACAATGCAATGCAATGAGACCCACGACTCGACTCAATGCATGTGGTACCAATTCGATCCCTTTTTCATGATCATAATTCCCGTCGGAATTTCCATATAAGTCGCTCACACCCCTCATGGGCACACGACCACCGTAATCGCTCACACCCCATATGGGCACACGATTACCTCAAAAACCCAACAACAACAACAACAACGATATGATTCCATTTCAAAGAATCCCGATAAGACGCTCACACCCCACATGGGCACACGACTTATCACACAACTTATGCAACATGGCATGCATACAACGACAACATACAATGACAACTAAATGCATATGACCAACAATGCATCAATACATCATACTAAAATCATCCAACACACATCATACACCTGCCAACACATACAACAACAACCATCCACAATTATAACACGCATACACACAACCGAAATCACCATTTCATCGTACAACACATAACAACATACACAAAAAACCAATTAACACATCGAATGCTTGGAATTCTGGCACTGAAATTAATTTTAACAAAAAGTATATGAAACCACCTTTCCAACGCTTCGAACGGCGACTGAAACGGACCTACGGATCAAAAGATACAAATTTTTAAAGTTTCAGAAAATTCGGTTCG
Organism: Lathyrus tuberosus; assembly: GCA_022829125.1. Taxonomy (NCBI): domain Eukaryota; kingdom Viridiplantae; phylum Streptophyta; class Magnoliopsida; order Fabales; family Fabaceae; genus Lathyrus; species Lathyrus tuberosus. The sequence goes on from JALAZF010000193.1 coordinate 3,899,862, forward strand.
TCTTAGCTCTGCTCGCCTGATGCTCGCCTGGCGAAGCACCACCGAAACCAATTTCGCCTGGAGAAATCCCCCTTCACCTGGAGAATTCCCCTTTCCCCTCATGCTCGCCTGGCGGAGCAGTGGCGAATCTCCTTCCCCCATACAAAATCCAGAAACCCCTATATTTGTCCCTTCGCTCGCCTCTCGATTCGCCTGGCGACCATCTAGCGAATTTTCGCCTGGCGGATTTTCCTTTCGCCTGGCGAATCTGGAAGGATCAGGAATCTTGCGATTGTGATTCTGCACGACTCAGACCTTAATCCTTCTCCGATTTCACTCACAATCAGTCCAAAAACACACATATAACCACATATGAACACATAAACAAGTAGGAAACACAGAAACCACATTTCAACCGATAAGTTTATGCATTATTTCCTCTTATCAAACTTTCAACACGCAAAAACCCCAATCCCAATTCAACACAACAACACATAGGGATGATCCTAAAGGTTTATCTACCCTCATACAAATATTATGCAACTCTAAGAGATTAAAGAACCCCACCCTTACCTTAGATGAAGATTCTTCAGATGTCTCTAAGCCCTAGCTCTGATTCCCGTTCCCTTTTCTATTTTCTTTAGAACTCGATCGATCACCACAATGATTCTCTCCTTTCCAATTTCCTCCTTTTTCCAACTATAACCCTTAGACCCCTAATATGTTTTTCCATCTTTACCCTTACTAATCCTCATGAATGGACCACCTTGTCCTTATCATCTCTCCACTCATCTTATCCAATTTTAATTAAATAAAATAATTAAACTAATTATTTTAAATATAATTAATTCCAACTAAATTATTTAAATTAATTAATTACTTACTAACCACACCACATACCTCTATCCCATTGGTCACACACCCTCCGATACCTTATTTTCTATAATTCTAAGGTCACTACCCCATACCAAGGGCAACCCAAACACGACAAAAACAAACATAATCATACACAACACACAACATCATTAAATTTTAATTACGAAAATAATTAAAATAAATCGGGGTGTTACAACTCTCCCCCACTTAGAATATTTTCGTCCTCGAAAATTTACCTCATGCGGATAACTCCGGGTACGACTCTCGCATCCTGGTCTCTAACCCCCAAATCATAAACGACAACACCACGAATAACAGAAACAACAAACCATCTCATCAATAACATCAACAAGATTCAATGCTCACACAATGCACTCGATGCCCAACTCAAGACGCAAAGAATAACCGAGTTATGCACACACATGTTCACTCTTAAACCAGAACACAACACAATCGTTACAATCACCACTTGTAACACTCCCTTAATTCCTCATCCCAGGAATTAGCTACTCGCACTCGGATCACCACCATAGGAAACGAGGCAACCACAAAGATAAGAACATAAAGTTCCACGACACAACGTCGTCCTAACCACTTCAACATAACCGGAACACCAACCCCGTGGTCACACAATCATCAAGACAACAATTCTACAATTCACCAATCGAACATGTAACTAGTAGTACATGATTAATACTTAAACCTTTCACCATATCACTTCCATTCCTGCAAGTCCTAACGTTTAACCTTTGAACTCCTTCCGTTCATGCAAGCATATTGAACTGCGCTACATCACGCTTCCGCAGCGCCACTCTGATTACTTGCAACTATCAAATCTACCAATTTCACATCCAACTTCTGACTCTCTTTAATATTCACTAGGAAGTCATCATTCACCTTTTATATACGCAACCTCTCACTCTACTGCGTCAGCTCACACACCAGATATAAGTCTTTGAACTGCTACTCAATTCTAATTCTCTGATCATCAAAGCAGACATATGAAAAGACTTTCGACCTAACTCATCAGGCACGACATTAACTTTACCAATAGGATAATTTGAGCCAAGGTCGTAACTCATCAAGAATTCCAACCATCCTCATTGTCTCATATTATATTCCTTCTGACCAAACAGGTGTTCTACACTCTTGTGATTACTAAACACTTCGGGTCTAGATCCATAAAAATAATACCTTCGGATCCTCAACACAAATGCAACTGCAGACAATCCCAAATCTTGAACAGAATAGACCCTTTCATGAATCCTTAATTGTCGTAAGGCATAAGCTACGACCTCACCATCTTACATTAGTACATTGTCTAAACTCATCACAAACACATCCCAAGACCCCAAAAATGGTTTATTGGGATCAGGCAGAATCAAAACTGGAGCTGTATTCAACTTTTACTTCAGCTCTCTAAAACTTCCTCACAACGAACATCCCCAAACAAATGACTTACCCTTCGCAAGTCAACTGAGATAACAGAAACGCTAACTTGGAAGAGTCTTCCATAACCTGCGGTAATAACCCATTGAGTCCAAAAATCCTCTAATCTCCTTAACTAACTTAGGAGCTTTCTCATTGTAGAACTGCATCTACTTTGGATGGATCCATGATAACACCCTTATCCGAAATAACATAACCAAGAAAACTCATCCTTATCAACCAAAAATCACACTTCGATAACTTAACATAAAACTTCATCTCTTTTAATAATTGTAACTCAATTCTCAAATACTCTACACTTTCTTCTTCTGATTTTATAATGGATCAGAATATCCCCAACGAACACCACTTCGAACTTATCCGATTAAGTATGGAAGATATGATTCGTAATCCCCACACACACCCCAAGTGCATTACAAGCACCTAACAACATCATCCTATATTGTAATACTCCAAACCGAGTTCCAAAGATTCCAAGTCATCTATTCTTGAAAGTGGAAACTTATCCTTAAGCACTTTGGAGAGTTATCAATTTACATAAAAACACACTTATACACTGGAGTGCCTACCCATCAAACAGTACACAAATCTCATTTATGTCCATTAGTAGAATAACCCCCTATCAACAAACAACCGTTTAGTATAGGTTCAACACTCTCCAATGATAGAGATGCAGGAGTAATACTGCTACAACCATAACACACGCAACCTTCAAAATTCATTCTGAGTTCAAAACAATTTATCCAAAATATCTTAACAACCTCTGGTTCTGGTTACCACATTCCATATCAATTCTTCTTACGGGGTTTCGACCAACTCAAGGTTTCTGTTGACACTAGATTTCAACCCATAACAAAGTAATACCATCAAGGAACTTCAAATCATTTGTGATTCATTACAATTCAAAACTCAAGCTATCTAGAATACAACTGTGGGTTTCCATACTACTCACCGATTAACACGCGACCTCATGCTATCATCCATTTCTCTATTAACAATACTGAAGCCCTCCAAGGCGACACCTTTTGTCTCACAAATCTTCTTTCTAGTAAATCTTTTAACTACTCTTTCAGTTCTATTAATTCTAACGCCGAGATCATGTATGATGCCATAAAATATGGTACCAGTGACAAGATCAACAGAGAATTCCACCTCTATCTTTAGCGGCACATCCGATATGTCATCCAAAAACACGTTTGGAATTCACGCACAATTGGCAGTTCATTGTTGTGACTTTACTGCTAATCCCCAGAACACCATCATCGCAAACATGACAAACATCTGAGCCTCATCTCTTAAGAGTTCTTCTACTTACTTAGTGTAGTGAGCAATTTTTGTCAGTGACGCGACCACCTTATCGCTAGGTTTGGGTTTTCCTCCTCGAGGAGAAAGGGGGTGCTACTTTCTGATTTCTTATTTATCCCGTGAAGCTGAAAGGGAAAGGGAATCTATTTAAAACTAACCTTGCACGAGAATGTTTAACTGAACAAACGCTTAAAGAGATTGGGGGGTCCGGGGTCAGGTTATACAATGGGGAGTTGTCAATTACCCATCTTATATGTGGTTATCCACAGTATATTAGCTTTAGGTTTCGCTTTGTACTTGATGGTGTTTATCTGATAATGGGCTGGGAAAGTTTCTTGGGAAATATGAGAGAGTGAGTGAGTTTTTGTTTGATTTCGGGCTTGCCCGAGGTTTTTGGTAAGGTACTGGACCTAAGTTTTGATTGACATGACGGTACTGGACCTAGAGTTTTGGATTAGTATGCTCGCTAAGATTTCGCAATCTTATGCCTACGTATTCCCGTTTAAACGAAACAGGGAAATCAGAGCAATTGTAGCTCCTCCTATTCTAAGGGAGGAAAAAGATAATGTTTTGGTGTCTTGTTCGAAGCCCAAGATTGAAGCTAAAAGGTTTGACTGAGAGAGAATTTGTCATCTCTAAAGCGGGTTTGTTGATTTTTGTATGCCTTGATCAAAGCCCAAGGTTGAAGCTAAGAGGTTGATTGACTTCACTGGGGAAATCCTTACCCATAACCTAAGAGGAGGCTGGATAAGACCAACTCAACAAGAGAGGGTATATATTAGTGTCTTGTACAAAGCCCAAGATTGAGGCAAAAAAGAGACTGACTCTTTGGGGATATCATTATACAAAGCCTAAGAGGAGGCTGAAAGTTTGACTTTTCTGGGGAAAATGTTCTATCTGTCTTGTACAAAGCCCAAGATTGAGGCTAAAAGGATGTTGACTCTGCCGGGGAGGTTTGTATGTATCTTGTACAAAGCCCAAGATAGAAGCTGAAAAGAAGACTGACTCTGTGGGAAAGAAATCTTTATCTGTCTTGTACAAAGCCTAAGATTGAGGCTGAAATGAGACTTTACTGACTCGGTTAAGGATATTTTAGGTGTCTTGTACAAAGCCCAAGATTGAGGCGGGAAAGAGTTTGACTCTGCTTGGGAATTTACTTCCCAAAGCCTAAATGAAGGCTAGGAGGAATTGACCCTGTTGGGGAAAATGTTTATCCCCAAGTTTGAGAGATGAAGATTTATGTCTTGTACAAAGCCCAAGATTGAGGCTAAAAGGGTTTGATTCAATAAGAGAGTGATTTTATCTGTCTCGTAGAAAGCCCGAGATTGAGGCTAAAAGGGTTGACTCAACAAGAGAGTCTGGAACGTGATTGACTCAACAAGAGAGTCGGGAAGTTGATTGACTCAACAAGAGAGTCTGAAAAGGTGATTGACTCAACAAGAGAGTCTGAAAAGGTTAGCTCCGCTGGGGAGAATCATTGTACGAAGCCCAAAAGGAGGCTGACTATGCTGAGGAAAGATCATTATACAAAGCCTAAGAGAAGGCTATCTTCTGCTGGGAATTATTGAGATCCCGAGGCAGGTCCAAGTGGGGAATCAACTCCTGCTGAGGATTACAAAGGAGTTGATAGATCAGAAACCTTGAGGTTCTGATTTGAGATAGTGTTATGATGATGATAAACTAATCCTGAATTGGGATTTTTATGAGAGAGATTGGGTTTTAGAGCCCACAAGTTTTAACTCTGCTGGAGATTAATCTAGAATCCGGGGTTTCTCCTATATTTGTAGGGAACTTAAGAATGTCTTTGAGACTCAAAAGGTAATTAGACAGTCCAAGTCTACTGGTGTGGAAGAGTTTTATCTTTTGTATGATGCCTCCGAGATGAGGTGGGTGTTTCAAGGGATGAGAATCAACCCTAAAATTGGTCAGAGGTTTGACACTGGAAAGACTGCTCTAGCAAAGGATGACTAAGTTCTGTCTTATACCTTTAAGAGGTCTTCAGGGTCCTTGTATTAAGCCCAAGAGAAGGCATGAGAACTTCTAAGAAGCCGGAGGGTCCTTGTACAAAGCCCAAGAGGAGGCTGGGATGCTTTTAGGAAGCCTGTGGGTCTCAAACCAAGAAAAGTTCAAGAAATTCTATTCACCGAGAATAGATCATTTAGTGAAAGTTCTGAGGTTTGAAGAAACTCAAGAGATGTTATTCAACGAGAATAGATTAACTCTGGGGAGTAGAGTTTCTTTGACAATATCTAGGGGTGACATCCTGAGAAAAGGTTCACGAAGAATACTGCCTTTCTCTTTGTTCCATATTGTTTAAGCCCAAGAGAAGGCAAGACTGTATCTGGAAATCCTATGGGGATCTAGTTTTGACTGTATTTAAGAGTGACCAAGATGGCTTTACCTAGTTCTAGACCGAGTTGCCGGGGAAAACTCTATACTAGTACATATACAGTTGATATATGACAAGTATTTAAAAGGATATGAAAGAAGACTTACAGTGCGCAGCTTTCCACAATATAGTTATATATATTTGACATGTATTTAAAAGAATGAAAGTTGTTTAAAACTTACAGGAGAGCAAGCTTCCATGCTGTATTGTTAGTTGTTCAAAGAAATTAAAGAAAGTTTTGATAACAACATATATATTTGAATCTAAATCAAAAGGGAAGTTATTTTGAAAAGGTTATTGGGGCTTATACTCAAGGAGAGGCCCAAGGTTTAACAGTGATCGCACCGTTGTTTTGAAAATCGCAGAGGGGCTTATACAATGACTGAGGCCCATAGAGGTTTATCTACAAAAGGGTTGGGTCTTACAACTCAAGGAGAAGCCCAAGGATTGTTTTGAAAAATAAAGATGGGCCTTACAACACGAGGGGAGACCCAGATGATTTATTTTGAAATGGAGATCGTGTCGAGATTCTTTTAACGCAGAGAGACTTATACAATACCTGTGGCCCATAAATGTTTTTGGTTAAAAGGGGATTGAGTCTTACACTCTATTAGAGGCCCAAAGAGTTGAAAATGAATAAAGACGGGTCTTATAGCTCGAGGAGAAGCCCAGTTGATTTTGTTACAAAGGCGACGACTGCGCCGAACTTTTGAAAATATACAGAGGGACTTATACAATGTGTGAGGCCCAAAATGTTTTATTTACAAAGGGGTGGGACTTACACTCTATCAAGAGGCCCATGAGTGTTTTGAAAAAGATTGATGAGGGTGAAATCAAACAAAACCCTAATTTTGTTAAAAATGGAATTAATTTTGATTAAAAGTTAATAAAATCATTGAAAACATGTGAGAAATGAGTTGTGATTTTGGGTCAATGTCTCAAAAATCATGTTTTTATCCACAAAATGTTTGAAAACCAATCAAGTTTGGAAAATCAAGAGAAAGAAAATTTTTAAAATGTTAAAAACAAATAAAAATTAATTCTTTGCAAAAATATCAAATATATGAAATAAATAATATTTTTGGGAAATTTTTGTAAACTAAAATATTTTAACATTTTTTGTGAATTTTGAAAAAAAGAATCAACTCAAAATCATTAATTAAAATTCAGAGAGAAATTAATTTTTGAATCAATTAAATAAAATCACAAAATTCAAATATTTGAATATTTGAAAAAAGGCCCCAAGAACAACCAAGAACACGCGCGTGTTCTGAGTTTTTGCAGATTTGCGTTTTCTCACTAATCTCACTGAATACTTGATGAAATCACACAATCCACATATCAATCTGCTCGTTTTCAACTCACGATCATGTCTATGGTATTTAATTTCATTTATTTTAAGTATGGAATGATAAATCAAAGAGAAACCTCAAGAACCCTAATTTCTGCATGAAGGTTGAATGTCATGGCATCAAGAGCAATTTGATTTTTTGAGTTGGAGGTGTTACAGATGAGTTATAATGATCTAAACAACTTTCTTAGGTGCTATGGAATGTGTCTGAGTGCTTGGAGTGGATTGAATTGAGCTGGAACTTAATTTGACACCTCAACTGCAAATCTATCAAAGGCATGTGCAGATGGCTGATGATTTTGAGAAATTGGTGTTCCAGATGTTATGTAAGAGTTTGGATCACTTCTATATGATATATGTGAGGTGTGTGTGTGTGATTGGTTTGGTTGGAATTGCTCTCTAACTCAAAACCCGATAGTGACTTGAGTTAGAAGGCAAAATGGGAGTGAAAGTGGTGATTTTGAGGAAAGCATCAGTTTGGGTGTTTTGGTGTACTCAAACTGATCACAAATGAGGCGTATTTATAGTGGAGCAAGTATGGTTTGCAAGCAATAGTGAATGGCAACTGGTACAGGTCTGTGGCCAATTGTGATCAAATGGAATCTTAAGTCTCCTCTAGCCATTGACTTGAGATTAGAGCACATGCTTTGTAGCTTTGGTTTAGAGATAAGCCTTGACTGAATTCAGTTGGAATAGGCTCAATTCATGCCACCTTGGTGTATGCATTGAATGCTTGGAAACAAAATTGGATATTTGGCATCTTTGTAGCGTTTTAGGTTTGGCATGCTACTTGTAGATTCTTGGACTTTGGAGGCTTGGAGATCAGATCATCCCCCTTAGATTTGATCCTCAGATGTGTCCAAAATGATGATAAGGCTTGGATTTTTCTGATTTGTACAAATCGAGCAAATGTGCATAATTCTGTCTTGAAAAACCAGTTCAGGATGCCATGTTCCAAGGGCTGTATCTCCTTGCTCAAATGGAATTTGGAGATGACCTGGTACTTGTTGGAAAGCCCTCATGGCATACTTTAACTTTGATGTCCACCCCTAGACCTGGTTTGACTTAGATTAAGGTGAAAAATGCCCCTACATTATGGAAAAAGTAAGGAAGATTTTGACTTAGTGGAAATTTCACAAAGTGTTGGAAAAATGCCAATTTCATGTTTTAAGCCATTTTGATCACTCCATAACTCAAAATCTATGAAGAATTGGAATGAGATGTAGTCGACACTTTTGAAGTGTGTAAAGAGAGCTACAAATCCATCTTTGGACCATCCAAAATGGTTGCTTGGATCTCAAGTTATGATCCTTGGAAGTTGGTACCCTAGCCACTTTGTTTCATAACTTTGAAAAGTTCTAAGTTTTTTATGGTTACCCCTTTTACAATTTAACTCAATTTCTTTGATTTTTCTTGATGAATGATGATTCAAATCACATATTAACATTGTTTTAGGGTTAAGTAACCTTGGTTGACCAAAAAATCAAAAAGTTAAACTTTGACTTTTTGTACAGTTGACTTTTTATCAGATGAAATTCAAACTGTGCGATCCTTTGTGAAATCAAGTCCTTGACCTAAATCAAACCAAATGGATGAACTCCATAGGTGATATAGGGTATATTGAATCAAGTCCCAAGGTTTGGGAGCATGTCTTGGGTAAAAGTCAAAGGCACAGTTGACTATTTCTTCCAAACCCTAATTGTGGTCCGGGTGAAATTGAAACTTGTGAATCAAGCTTCTTGGATCAATCCATTGTTGCAAATGGATCAATTTAGTGCATTGGAGACCCTCAAATCATGTCTTGAGGTCTTGGCTCATGTTTTTCCCCAAAAGTTAACTTAGGGTGAATTAGGTCAAGAAACCCTAATTTCTGATTTTTGGGTAAATGCATCCCCTGAGGTTAAATTAACTTGATGATTGGGTCCATGAGGTTCCTTGGAGTATCTTGGGTTATGCTTTGAAGCATTGTCTCATGCCCAGAGGAAAATTTCCATCTGGAGGCCTCAGTCGACCAAAATCCTAATTTGGTGACACTGGCGATCTTGAGGCTTGATCCACTTGGAATGTTGCAACCGTGTGCTTAATCCTTGATGTGGGAGTCCTCTTGATTCTTTATGGAGGTTTGAGAGGTTAGACAAGTTGAGGATCATGTCATTCCTTGATTGATCCTTTGTCTAAGTGCTCAGAGAGGGCTTGAAACCCTGATTCTTGTTTCTAGTGAATGCTCACCCATCTTTGGGGAGACTGGTGAGGCATGTAAATACATCCATATTGTGATGATGATTTGCCCAATGATGGGAAATCTTAGTGGTCAAAATTTGGGGTATGACACTTAGCAGGTATAACCTTAACTCTTCACTTTCATCAAAGTTAAGTTCACTTTTTACTCTCTAAGAAGCAACCATCCACAATACCAGATCATTTCCTCTCGGAGATATCCCAACTTACCGACGTACAAAACCTCAAATCTGCCTCATCTTCAGATATATAAGAATCTGCATCGGCCCATCAAAACCATCTGTAAGCACTTTGCTTAAATTCGAACAATTTACTGAACATACTATCTAAGCCGACAAGATACGTCTATTCCATCCCGCATGATCCCATCTACTATCAACAAGAGATTAAGGGTTATCAATTCCTCAATTTGTTAATAGACAGCCGACCATCATGATGGGGCATAAACCATCTTTACCAAACTATAATAGCGTTCCTTGCATCTTGTGCACAAGTTATCTAAGGCACAATCCTTAGTTGATATACGCATTCTTTCTGTATTTCCTTCAGTTTCGGAAACAACACACTTTCACAACTCCTACATTCATGAAATCAGCACACACTACCTTACTTATCCAAACGAATGGTAACCATAGGGATTAGCTCCTACCAATGCGTCTCTAGAACAACATCATCTTGTTCCAACCGAAGACAAACTGTTCCCATCCTTAGGAAACACGCCAAGATACTCCACACATCACCGATCAATCTCTAGCCAAAACATCGCCTTCCCCCTCACAAGGAACCGAACAACGAGGACACCTGACTATCTTCCCTTAAGGATCACACCTTTCTCAACAGATGGGCAATCCAAAATTGCACTCCCTCATACAGTAACATGATATCTGATCTCTTCAACAATGGAAACAATAATGTCTCAATCAACAATTGCACTCTTGCAATCAACGACACACTTAGCCCACACTCCACACCTGCAACATCTTGGAGAAACACAAGCTTCTCCCTCACTTGTCTCACTCTCATCCTGCAGACAAGGGATTAGAAAAACAAGAAAGCACTGATAGTGTTTCACACACATATCACGTACTAAGGAACAAACAACATTGACAGTATTCAACTGTCACACCACAACAACTTGACGACTTGGCCGGATGGACCGACCTGCTCTGATACCACTATGTAACACCCTAAACCCCCACGACAAATAATAATATAATATTAGATTAAAATCAAACATACAACGTTTAGGATGCTACTTTCAACAAACACCTACTCATGCATACGATATGTAACACATAGATATTATCAATAAAGCATACTTAATAAATCTCCTTATAAAGCAGCGGAAAATTCAACTGAAACATAACATGTTTACTATCACATCATCATCATCAAGTAATTAAAATGACAACAAATAATAAAATACAAACTACAAGCGTTCCGACAACCCGGTGTTACAATCAGAGCAGACGCGACTCAACGAAATAAAAGAGAAGACCTCGTCTTCGCTATCTCCAACTCCGCACTAATACTGCTTATCTGCACGTTACCCACGTGGAGGTAACATTTAAACAGAAGCGGTGAGATTCTCAAAATCACATAAGAAATGCATAATCTAAGTATGAAAGAACATAATCCATATACGGCTCACCCTAACAACACAACATCAGCACATATACGAATTTCTATACAAGCATACAATCATATGCACCACAACACAACACAATGCAATGCAATGAGACCCACGACTTGACTCAATCCATGTGGTACCAATTCGATCCCTTTTTCATGATCATAATTCCCGTCGGAATTTCCATATCAGACGCTCACACCCCACATGGGCACACGACCATCGTAATCGCTCACACCCCACATGGGCACACGATTACCTCAAAAACAAAACAACAATGATACGATTCCATTTCAAAGAATCCCGATAAGATGCTCACATCCCACATGGGCACACGACTTATTGCACAACTTATGCAACATGGCATGCATACAACGACAACATACAATGACAACTAAATGCATATGACCAACAATGCGTCAATACATCATACTACAACCATCCAACACGCAACATACACCTGCCAAAACATACAACAACACCCATCCACAACTATAACACGCATACACATAACCGAAATCACCATTTCACCGTACAACACATAACAACATACACAAAAAACCAATTAACTCGTCGAATGGTTGGAATTATGGTACTGAAATAAATTTTAACAAAAATAATATGAAACCAGCTTTCCAACACTTCGAACGGCGACTGAAACAAACCTACGGATCAATAGATACAAATTTTTAAAGTTTCAGAAAATCCGGTTCGTCTCAGCTCTGCTCGCCTGATGCTCGTCTGGCGGAGCACCAGCGAAACCACTTTTGCCTGGAAAAATCCCCCTTCGCCTGGCAATTCCCCTTTTTCCTCATGCTCGCGTGGCGGAGTAGTTGCGAATCTCATTCCCCCATACAAAATTCAGAAACCCTTATTTTCACCCTTCGCTCGCCTCTCGATTCGCCTGGCGACCATCCAGCGAATTTTTGCTTGGCTACCATCCAGCGAATTTTCGCTTGGCGGATTTTCCTTTTGCCTGGCAAATCTGGCAGGATCAGCAATCTTGCAATTGCGATTCTACACGACTCAGACCTCAATCCTTCTCCCATTTCACTCACAATCAGTCCAAAAACACACATATAACCACATATGAACACACAAACAAGTAGGAAACACAGAAACCACATTTCAACCGATAAGTTTATGCATTATTTCCTTTTATCAAACTTTTGACACTCAAAAACCCCAATCCCAATTCAACGCAACAACACATAGGGGTGATCCTAAAGGTTTATCTACCCTCATACAAATATTATGCAACCCTTAGAGATTAAAGAACCCCACCCTTACCTTAGATGAAGATTCTTCAGATGTCTCTAAGCCCTAGCTCTGATTCCCATTCCCTTTTCTCTTTTCTTCAGAACTCGATCGATCACCACAATGATTCTCTCCTTTCCAATTTCCTCATTTTTCCAACTATAACCCTTAGACCCCTAATATGTTTTTCCATCTTTACCCTTACTAATCCTCATGAATGGACCACCTTGTCCTTATCATCTCTCCACTCATCTTATCCAATTTTAATTAAATAAAATAATTAAACTAATTATTTTAAATCTAATTAATTCCAACTAAATTATTTAAATTAATTAATTACTTACTAACCACACCACATACCTCTATCCCATTGGTCACACACACTCCGATACCTTATTTTCTATAATTCTAAGGTCACTACCCCATACCAAGGGCAACCCAAACACGACCAAAGCACACATAATCATACACAACACACAACATAATTAAATTTTAATTACAAAAATAATTAAATTAAATTGGGGTGTTATAACTCTCCCCCACTTAGAATATTTTCGTCCTCGAAAAATTTACCTCATGCGAATAACTCCGGGTACGACTGTCGTATCTTGCTCTCTAACCCCCAAATCATAAAAGGAAACACCACGAATAACACGAAACAACAAACCACCTCATCAATAACATCAACAAGATTCAATGCTCACACAATGCACTCGATGCCCAACTCAAGATGCAAAGAATAACCGAGTTACGCACACACATGTTTACTCTTTAACCAGAACACAACACAATCGTTACAATCACCACAGGTAACACTCCCCTAATTCCCTATCCCAGGAATTAGCTACTCGCACTCGGATCACCACCATAGGAAACGATGCAACCACAGAGATAAGAACATAAAGTTCCACGACACAACATCGTCCTAACCACTTCAACATAACCGAAACACCAACCTCGTGGTCATACAATCATCAAGACAACAATTCTACGATTCACCAATCAAACATGTAACTAGTAATACATGATTATTATTTAAACCTTTCACCATATCACTTCCATTCCTGCAGGTCCTAACGTTTAACCTTTGAACTCTTACTGTTCACGCACGCATATTCGAACCGCGCTACATCACGCTTCCGCAGCACCACTCTGATTACTTGCAACTATCAAATCTACCAATTTCACATCCAACTTCTGACTCTCTCTAATATTCACTAGGAAGTCATCATTCACCTTTTATATACCCAACCCCTCACTCTACTGCTTCAGCTCACACACCAGATATAAGTCTTTAAACTGCTACTCAATTCTAATTCTCTGATCATCAAAGCAGACATATGAAAATACTTTCGACCTAACTCATCAGGCATGACATTAACTTTACCAATAGGATAATTCGAGCCAAGGTCGTAACTCATCAAGAATTCCAACCATCCTCGTTGTCTCATATTCTATTCCTTCTGACCAAATGGGTGTTCTACACTCTTGTGATTACTAAACACTTCGGGTCTAGATCCATAAAAATAATACCTTCGGATCCTCAACACAAATGCAACCGCAGCCAATCCCAAATCTTGAACAGGATAGACCCTTTCATGAATCCTCAATTTTCGTAAGGCATAAGCTACGGCCTCACCATCTTACATTAGTACATTGTCTAAAGTCATCACAAACACATCCCAGTTCCCCAAAAATGGTTTATTGGGCTCAGGCATAATCAAAACTAGAGCCGTAGTCAACTTTTACTTCAGCTCTCTAAAACTTCCTCACAACGAACATCCCCAAACAAATGACTTACCCTTCGCAAGTCAACTGAGATAACGGAAATGCTAACTTAGAAGAGTCTTCCATAACCTGCGGTAATAACCCATTGAGTCCAAAAATCCCCTAATCTCCTTAACCAACTTCGGAGCTTTCTCATTGTAGAACTGCATCTACTTTGGATTGATCCACGATAACACCCTTATCAGAAATAACATAACCAAGAAAACTCATCCTTATCAACCAAACATCACACTTCGATAACTTAGCATAAAACTTCATCTCTTTCAATACTTGTAACTCAATTCTCAAATACTATACACTTTCTTCTTCTGATTTTATAATATATCAGAATATCCCCAATGAACACCACTTCGAACTTATCCGATTAAGTATGGAAGATATGATTCGTAATCCCCACACACACGCCAAGCTCATTACAAGCACCGAACAACATCATCTTATATTGTAATACTCCAAACCGAGTTCCAAAGATTCCAAGTCATCTATTCTTGAAAGTGGACACTTATCCTTAAGCACTTTGGAGAGTTATCAATCTGCATAAAAACACACTTATCCACTGGAGTGCCTACCCATTAAATAGTACACAAATCTCATTTATGTCCATTAGTAGAATAGCCTCCCTATCAACAAACAACCGTTTAGTATAGGTTTAACACTCTCCAATGATAGAGATGCAGGAGTAATACTACTACAACCATAACACATGCAACCTTTGAAATTCATTCTGAGTTTGAAACAATTTATCCAAAATAGCTTAACAACCTCTGGTTCTGGTTACCATATTCCATATCAATTCTTCTTACGGAGTTTCGACCCACTCAAGGTTTCTGTTGACACGAGATTTCAACCCATAACAAAGTAATACCATCAGGGAACTTCAAATCATCAGTGATTCATCACAATTCAAAACTCAAGCTATCTAGAATACAACTGTGGGTTTCCATACTACTCACCGATTAACATGCGGCCTCATGCTATCATCCATTTCTCTATTAATAATACTAAAGCCCTCCAAGGCGACACCCTTGGTCTCACAAATCTTCTTTCTAGTAAATATTTTAACTGCTCTTTCAGTTCTATTAATTCTAATGTCGAGATCATGTATGATGCCATATAATATGGTACCAGGGACAAGATCAACAGAGAATTCCACCTCTATCTTTAGCGGCACATCCGATATGTCATCTAAAAACACGTCTGGAACTCACGCCCAACTGGCAGTTCATCGTTGTGACTTTACTGCTAATCCCTTGAACACCATCATCACAAACATAGCAAACATCTGAGCATCATCTCTTGAGAATTCTTCTACTTACTTAGCAGGTATAACCTTAACTCTTCACTTTCGTCAAAGTTAAGTTCACTCTTTACTCTCTAAGAAGCAACCATCCACAATACCAGATCATTTCCTCTCGGAGACAACCCAACTAACCGATGTACAAAACCTTAAATCTGCCTCATCTTCAGATATATAAGAATCTGCATCGGCCCATCAAAACCATCTATAAACACTTTGCTTAACTTCAAACAATTTACTGAACATACTATCTAAGCCGATCAGATACGTCTATTCCATCCCGCATGATCCCGTCTACTATCAACAAGATATTAAGGGTGATCAGTTCCTCAATTTGTCAATAGATAGACGACCATCAGGATGGGTCATAAACCATCTTTACCAAACTATAATAGTGTTCCTTGCATCTTGTGCACAAGTTATCTAAGGCATAATCCTTAGTTGACATAAGCATTCTTTTTGTATTTCCTTCAGTTTCAGAAACAACACACTCTCACAACTCCTACATTCTTGAAATCAGCAGCACACAACCTTACTTATCCAAACGACTGGTAACCACAGGGATTAGCTCATACCAATGCATCTCAAGAACAACATCATCTTGTTTCAACTGGAGACAAGATGTGCCCTTCCTTAGGAAACACATCATGATACTCCACACATCACCGATCAATCTCTAGCCAAAACATCGCCTTCCCTCTCACAAGGAAGCGAACAACGAGGACACCTGACCGTCTTCCCTTAAGGATCACACCTTTCTCAACAGATGGGCAATCCAAAACTACACTCCCTCATACAGTAACATGATATCCGATCTCTTCAATAATGGAAACAACATTGTCTCAATCAACAATTGCACTCTTGCAATCAACGACACACTAAGCCCACACTCCACACCTGAAGCATCTTGGAGAAACACAAGCTTCTCCCCCACTTGTCTCACTCTCATCCTGCAAACAAGGGATGAGAAAAACAAGAAAGCACTGATAGTGTTTCACACACATATCACGTACTAAGGAACAGACAACATTGACAGTATTCAACTGTCACACCACAACAACTCGACGACTTGGCCGGACGGACCGACCTGCTCTAATACCACTATGTAACACCCTAAACCCCCACGGCAAATAATAATAGAATATGAGAGTAAAATCAAACATACAACGTTTAGGATGCTACTTTCAACAAACACCTGCTCATGCATACGATATGTAACACATATATATTATCAATTAAGCATACTTAATAAATCTCCTTATAAAGCAGCGGAAAATTCAACTGAAACATAACATGTTTGCTATCACATCATCATCATCAAGTAATTAAAACGACAACAAATAATAAAATACAAACTACAAGCGTTCCGACAACCCGATGTTACAATCAGAGCAGACACGACTCAATGATATAATAGAGAAGACCTCGTCTTCGCTAACTCCAACTCCGCACTAATCCTGCATATCTGCCCGTTACCCACGTGGAGGTAACATTCAAACAGAAGGGGTGAGATTCTCAATATTCATAACAAATGCATAATATAAGTATGAAAGAACATAATCTATATACGGCTCACCCTAACAACACAAAATCAACACAAATACGAATTTCCATACAAGCATACAATCATATGCACCACAACACGACACAATGCAATGCAATGAGACCCACGACTTGACTCAATGCATGTGGTACCGATTCGATCCCTTTTTCATGCTCACAATTCCCGTCGGAATTTCCATATAAGTCGGTCACATCCCACATGGGCACACGACCACCGTAATCGCTCACACCCCACATGGGCACACGATTACCTCAACAACAACAATATGAATCCATTTCAAAGAATCCCGATAAGACGCTCGCACCCCACACGGGCACACGACTTATCGCACAACTTATGCAACATGGCATGCAAACAACGACAACATACAACGACAACTAAATGAATATGACCAACAATGCATTAATACAACATACTACAATCCTCCAACACGCAGCATACACCTGCCAACACATTCAACAACAGCCATCCATAACTATAACACTCATAAACACAACCGAAATCACCATTTCACCGTACAACACATAACAACATACACAAAAACCAAATTAACGCGTCGAATGGTTGTAATTCTGGTACTTAAATTAATTTTAACAAAAATTATATGAAACCAGCTTTCCAACGCTTCGAACGGCGACTGAAATGGACCTACGGATTAAAAGATACGAATTTTTAAAGTTTTAGAAAATTCGGTTCGTCTCAGCTCTGCTCGCCTGGCGGAGCACCAGCGAAACCACTTTCGCCTGGCGAAATCCCCCTTCGCCTGGAAAATTCCCCTTTCGCCTCATGCTCACTTGGTGGAACAATGGCGAATCTCCTTCCCCCTTACAAAATCCAGAAACCCCTATTTTCACCCTTTACTCGCCTCTCGATTCGCCTGGCGACCATCCAGCGAATTTTCTCCTGGCGGATTTTCCTTTCGCCTGGCGAATCTAGAAGCATCAGCAATCTTGCGATTGCGATTCTGCACGACTCAGACCTTAATCCTTCTCCTATTTCACTCACAATCAGTCAAAAAACACACATATAACCACATATGAACACACAAACAAGTAGGAAACACAGAAACCATATTTCAACCGATAAGTTTATGCATTATTTCCTCTTATCAAACTTTCAACACGCAAAAACCTCAATCCCAATTCAACACAACAACACATAGGGATGGTCCTAAAGGTTTATCTACCCTCATACAAATATTATGCAACCCTTAGAGATTAAAGAACCCCACCCTTACCTTAGATGAAGATTTTTCAGATGTCTCTAAGCCCTAGCTCTGATTCTCGTTCCTTTTTCTCTTTTCTTCAAAACTCGATCGATCACCACAATGATTCTCTCCTTTCCAATTTCCTCCTTTTTCCAACTATAACCCTTAGACCCCTAATATATTTTTCCATCTTTACCCTTACTAATCCTCATGAATGGACCACCTTGTCCTGATCATCTCTCCATTCATCTTATCCAATTTTAATTAAATAAAATAATTAAACTAATTATTTTAAATCTAATTAATTCCAACTAAATTATTTAAATTAATTAATTACTTACTAACCACACCACATACCTCTATCCCATTGGTCACACACCCTCCGATACCTTATTTTCTATAATTCTAAGGTCACTACCCCATACCAAGGGCAACCCAAACACGACCAAAACACACACAATCATACACAACACACAACATCATTAAATTTTAATTACGAAAATAATTAAAATAAATTGGGGTGTTACAGCGAGTTCCTTGGTCGACTCTTCAGTTTCTCTGTGTGCCCGCCAGCTTTGCTTCTCTTGGGAGCTGGGGAGGGTCGCTCTTTCCAGGGAGGAGTACGGTCACGCTTCTGGGTAGCCGCCGACTAAGGCCTTTCCAACCGCGGGTGACATCTAGGTTGTCGCGGGGAGAGGTTCCAAGACTCATCTCATTGGAATCTCCACGGGGGAGAGGGAGGACGAGTCTTTCGTCGTCGCATGGACGGGTTACGAGAAACCAGGCACCGATGTATCCATGGGGGAGAGCGTGATTGTCGTTCTTTTTCCAGCATCTCGATCCGTTCGTTCTGTCAGAAAATCATCAAGTTCGTCTGGTTGATTGCCGCAAACAAGGCCACTGTGGTAGGGTTGGAGTTGGGCGACACAGGAATTAGTTGGGAAACTACTGGACTCTCGAAACATTAGGCGGCGTTGTAGGCCGCATCGTCGGGGGAGTGAGAGGCGTTGAGCCCGTCCCTAAGGTCACCCTCTTCAACGGGGATAATCACATTGTTATCGTGGTCGTCGTTGTTAGTAAAGGTGGTGAAGGCAGCTTCGTGGATGTTATCGTCAATGTGTTGACTGGCCATGATTGAAGGAGGTTGAATGTTTGCTTTGGTCCTTTGATTTCGGAGGAAGAAAATACGGGGGAGCAAAAGGTTCCCACAGACGACACCACTGATCTTGCTGGATCAGAAAGAGGATCAGCGACCAGCAACACATCGTGATCTCTATATTCGTCGGTGGTAGAGAAGAGAAGGGGGTGTACCTGCAAGACACTTTGATGCCAAAATGAGGTTCAGAGCGAAATACAACAAGTACAGAAAGTGTGAGTTTAGAATACCTGACCCTCCTTTGGAGGAGGGTATTTATAATGTACCCCTGGCACTGGGCCAACAGTTATTTGTAGTGTGTTGGATCATTAGGCCCAATACGGATAACTGTCAGGATCTACGTGGAGTAGGGAAGACCAGCATGTGGTCTTCGTCCTGGGTCAACTGCCTTGTGAACTTCGGGAGGTGGAAGACCTGTTCTCGAGGGCGAAATCGTCGCTCGAAATTCGTGGGTAGTTTGCTGATGACGTGTCCCCGCGTGGGGAGCACGTGGAGAGTTTGGGAAACACACGTCAGAAGCGTTTCCTCCCGCGGGATGGTAGATTGGGCCTCTGTTGGGCCCTCCCTGATAAGGCGCTGGGTTGGGTCGTGCCCGACGGTGGGCCAGCCCCTGGCCTAGTCCATAACAATTACTTTGTTGAATTTTTTACAATACATGTTGTTGAATTTTACGATGTGGTTTGTAGAACTTTTTACGATTATTTGTAGACCATTTATGTCAATATGATGTTGAAGTTTTGTGTTTTATCATTGGTTAATCTTATGCCTTGATCCATATCATGTACATAATTTTCATACATCATTCATGATTACATCTGGCTAACCATTTTGCTTTATTTTGAGGTATGGATCAAAGAACCCTTGGTACATTTTTGGACATTGAGAAAAGGATGTAATAAGTGTAACTTGTCACTTTACTTTTTACTTTAATATTGTACTAGTTAGGATTTATCCCCCCTTGGTGGGTTCCTTATGCTTCCCCCTCCCATTAAATGTAATAGGGTAGGATCTTACATTCTTCATTGTCTTATGCTTGCATGCATATAGGTTAGAAAAGTTAAAAACAAAGCGATCAGAAAACGATTTCAAAAAATAAGACAAAAATAAAGTTTGATCCAAAGTCAAGACATTTTCAAAATCAATAAATGAATTTCACCACACCTTAGGGCTCCATCCTTCATACCGTAAGTTGATCGCTTAGGCGTCGCCATCAACCTCCATCAATTCCATATTCCCTGCAATCGTTACTTTTTCTTATCACACATATCACCTTTCAAAACAATCTTTTACTTGGTCCAACGCCAAGTCTTCATAAACCATTTTCTTAATAAACTCAAAAATACAATAAGATACAATTAGGATTGTGCGCCACGAGCCTTAAGCGGTGGAGGAGGAGTGAGAATGGAGTTTTCCTGCCCTTACTTGAGTATTGTGACACAAGACATTTGGCTTGGTAGTCTAAAATATTCACCTCTACCCATAGTCTTTAGTGCAATCCTAATCAAGAATAATTTCTTCTAAAAACCCTAAAAACAACATCAACTCATCAAACTATCTTTGCGCCTTAGGGCATCACTCTTAAAAACTCTTTTAATAAGAACATGTTACCTTCTTTCTACCGCAATACAAACAATGCTTAAGCCTCCCATGCGCGAGCATACAAGCAACGTTTGACTCCTAAAACGCGAATGTTGACATCGTTTAATAAAAATAACCAACACACCCTTAGTACCATAAACTACGGAACCTATGATTCTTTATTTCACAATGGAGATACGTAAGCAAAAGGTTTCAAAACCAAGGCGAGCACACTAATTATAAACCCTCTATTTCCCCTTTAGCAAGTAACATTTAGATAACGACACCCAATCGCGCTTAGATAATTTAGATGGTTCCCATCGAGTACGATGAATGTGAGGGGTGCTAGTACTTTCCCCTTGCATAACCGACTTCCGAACCTGAATTTGGTTGCGAGACCATATTTTTCACCTTTAGGGGGTTTTATCGATATTATCCCTTTCTTCGAAATGAATAAAGTTCAGTGGCGACTCTGTGCATTTTTTGTGTAGCGACATATCCTTGCCCGTGGATACCTCTTTCGCCTTATTGGGCATGGGGGCTCCTCGCGCCATCTCACTCACGGCAGTTGGATTTTTGATCCATAGGAAGAATCACCCTTAACATATTTCTTGAGTTGTCCCTCATGGATCAACCTCTCAATTTCTTACTTGAGTTGATAACAATCTTCAATGTTATGCCATTTAACTCTATGGAACTTACACCATTTGCATGATTCGAGACCCATCAATTCCGTTTTAGGAGCTAGAGGCGTAGGGATGTTGTGTGGGTGAAGGATCTCACGCTAGATCTGTTCACGTCGACTGTTTATAGGCGTGAAGCTCTCCTCCGTCTTGGCTACTTTCTTGAAGGCAGTTTTGTCCTTGATGGGAGAGGTGTAATTACTCTTCCTATGGTAATGCAATCTTCAGCGTTAGGAACATGCTCTTTGACGTCTTGCGCCTTCTTCTCGGCGTTGTTATCCTTGCCTTTTATGTAACACTCTTCCCTGGTTACCACTTCGGCAAATGAAAATGCCGACTTTTAATTGAGAGACTCGTTGAAGTGTCCCTCCTTGGGACCGTTTAGGAACTCCCCCACAAAAATTTCTTGTTTTAGGGAGACGACCCTGATGGTAACTTCATTGAACGGGACGAGATAGTCCCTCACCGACTATGATGGGCCTTGATGTATGTTAAACAGGCTGGTCGTATACATCTTCCTGTGACGACTGATGGAGAATTGTTGTACACGTTTCTTCACCGGCTCTTGATAGCTGGCGATGGAAGCTCGAGGTAGGCCCATATATCGTCGCAAAGAGGTGTCCCTGAGGGTTCCAGACCGCAATTTACACTTCAGGGAGTCGGATGCTTCGATGACGGTCATCTGAGTGTTGATGGAGGCGACGTGTTCAAAAGAGTCACTAGGCCCATCAAACTTGTCCAAAAAGGGAATTTGAATCCTTCAGGGACATACACTTCCCATATTTCCTCTGAGAGTGGCTGGGTACCCAACACTTCCATCTCCTTTGATGAATTAGTCTCTTGTCTAAGTTGTCGGATATTGTGGACATTATCCTCTAAGATTTGATTCTCATGACGTAGTTCAAACATGGAGGCACTGTGACACTGGATTTTTTGACTTAACTATAAATGGAAAGTATTAAATGAGACCAGCGATGAATGTGCTACATGGAAAATAAAATACCATGGGTCAAACTTGATCATAATGACTCAAGGTCGAAAATCACGTAAGGGGATACCGGTCGAAGGTGACGTTGTCGAAGGGCACGGTGAGAAGCATGGGGACTTAGAGAAATTGACTACTATGTTATGTTAGCCACTTAGTGAAATTGAATGTTATGCCATGTTGGCTAAGGTTGGAGTCCACCATTACAGTTGAATACTATGCCATGTTGGCTAAGGTTGGAGTCCATTATTACAATTGAATATTATGCCATGGTGGCTAAGGTTGGAGTTCATCATTACAATGGAAGTAATGACAACTCAGTCACCACATGCGGAGTACATCACTATAATGGACAATATAACTAAACATGTTACATTAACGTGGTCGATGTCAAAGGATTCGACAAGGATATTCATTTCTTGGCGCCAATAAAATAATTGAGAAGTTCAAATGATACCACAAGGCAGGAACTACTATACCAGCGTCGACGGTTACATGGAGAACATGTGGCACGTCGGGCAGAACTGTTACACGATCTGAAAACGTGTCACCACGGGAGTAGCTTATCATGCTTAAGCAATTATCTTAGTATTGTATATATAGGTGCTTAGGTTCATTTTGTAAGGGGTGCGCAAATTGTACACATTTTCTGAACACTCAAATTACCTGCGTTGTGAGAAACGAGTGAAAGGAAGTTGTACGTATGCGTTCCACTGTTTTATAAAAATTCATCAATTTTATCTTAAGTCTTTCTTTTATGCATTTAAGCTTTTTCGACTTCCTCTACTTTTCGCGCAACTTTGCGTTTTCTTACACTTTACTTTCAAATCTCTCTTTTAACTTTAAATTTTCTTTTACCTTGCATCATTCTTTTCAATAGATCACAGACATTTTCATATACTTGCCCGAGTTTATGTTAACTTCGACAAGCTCTAGGATTTTCACGAATAACGCACACACAAACATGTCCAGGAGATTTTCGAGTTTGATCCCTTAAGTATTAATATAAACTTGTATTTGTTTACCAAATTTCACTATAAGCAGGCACGCATCTCCGTCATGGCATTGACATCACTGCTTCCCCTGATATCTTATGGCGTAGGGGAAAGTACTCTCCTATTAACCATGGCTGAGAATGTTTGAGTACAGGAGCGGGGTGACAGTGAATATGGTGATTGTAGAAGAAGGTGTGGCTCATGTTAGTTTTACCGGGGCCCCGCGGTGGGCGCCACTGTACTTGTCAAAATGTACAAGTGTGAGTGGTATCACTACACGTAGTAGGTTTATAACGGTTAGGCCTTACTCGCTGCAGTGAGAGGCCTTGTATGGTAGTGTTATGATGCTTTTGTTGGTACGAGAGTTCAACTCACGTGAGGTGAGAGACTCTGAATTATGACTATACTGGGTAGGTTATGATATGTCTTCTACCCTCAAATGGTCAGATATTTATAGAGACTTTTGGGTCTAAGATTTAGGAAATCCTAAGAAGTGGTAACCATTCTTCCTTGACAGGAGGGGACTGTTGGCTAGCTATTTTCCAAGAAGCCGTGGTATGACTCGTTCTTGTATGACTAG
Organism: Lathyrus tuberosus; assembly: GCA_022829125.1. Taxonomy (NCBI): domain Eukaryota; kingdom Viridiplantae; phylum Streptophyta; class Magnoliopsida; order Fabales; family Fabaceae; genus Lathyrus; species Lathyrus tuberosus. The sequence goes on from JALAZF010000193.1 coordinate 3,924,169, forward strand.
TGGGGAGATACCAGTATTATACATGTCATATGTCCTAAAGGCGAGACCCCATACTCCGATAGCACCCCTGCGATGCCTTATTAGGAGAGGACCCTGGTGTCGCCCCTATTTCAGACTTTCACGGATATAACACTACATATGTGACATGTTATGCGCGTCCAAATTTCAATCTCCGAACTTTTTTAATACCTAGTTTTGAGAGTTATTTTCAATCTCTTGAGAAAATTTGTGTTTTAAATGTGTCTGGATTTTAAAATCCGAAATTAAGGATTATTTTTTAATTTCTTCAAGTAGTGCCCAACACATAAGGTGTAGTGAGTAACCCCATATATTTTACAACGGTTTAAAAAAAATTGAGTTTTGGGTCTGAAAGTTATACAATTGAACTCTTATTCTAGCTTGCTGAAAAGTTCTAACATGAACCATCTTGTGAGTTTTTCTAGCAGCTTACTACTAATGTATTCATGTAATACACTTATATCGTTAGATTGTAGGATAATTTTGGTGCAACTATTAATATCACAACATTATTAGTAGAGCCATTAAAGAGGCCTTTTAAGTAGTAATTCCAGCATGGTAAATATGAGAACCTATACAAGTACTCTCAAACTCAGACTAACTTAAGCAATTACTTTTACTGAGCATATAGAATTGTAAGACAATTCACTGCTTAAAGTGTGAAAAACTACAAAAGGAAGCTTTGGGGATTTGAACTGAAAAATAATTTGCAAGGAGACAGAAATGTCAAATTTTGTAGCTTATGTTAGAATGCGCGGGATATCTAGTTATCGCGTCTGAAGCTCCCCTAATGTGCGGTATCACCGTGATACAGAGTTACCAAACAGACAAAAGGTGAAGGTTTTTCTGTTATCTTTCATCAGCTGTTGCAGATGAAGACTGGTTTTCCTTCTTTGACATACACCTTTTGTAAGGCACAAATCCTTTTCCGCATGTTTCGCGTCTGACTCTCACTCTTAACTGAGATATGGCTGATGTTTCACATAGTGAACTATTTCCAAGACAATCCGATTCTTGTTCACCCTTGCTTACATGTTTGTCAAGAGGTACTATTGGTTTGCATGCCTCGATTGTTGGAGAAGATGGTCTGCAAGTATCTGTTACAAATAGAGTCGTCCCAAAAAGTTTAAGACTTCGAAGAGTCGATTCTTCTGCTATGCTTTCTTTTGCAGAAACACTTTCGTTGGGGAGAATCTCAGGTATCTAGCGATAAGATCAAACAGACGAATATATAAATCACGCACAATTTTCTCATGATAATGTTCTCAAGTAGATGAAATCGTGAAATGGATTAGGAAGTTAGTTACCTTCAGAGGTTTCTCATCAGGAGGTGAATCAGCATCTTGCCCAGCTTCTTCTTCTGATTGTGTTTTGAATTCAGCAGGCGTGAAAACACTTGCACAGACGCAGCTAATCGAAGATCTTGGAGACAAACTTCCGATTGGTGTATCTGAATCCGACGAACCAAGGCTTTCGCAACCGGGTGTAGGTAATACCGATTTCGGAGATTGATTTTCTTGATCAAAATCTGATGCCTTTATAGAATTAGAATTCACTTCCTTTTTCGGGACAGAAATTTCTTTACTACCGGCCGTTTCAGCCCGCTTGCGAGGGTAAGGATGCATAGGCTTACGTTTCGGTCTTGGAGGAGGAATTTTGATAGACTCCTTTGTGTTTGTAATGCACTCACTTTTGTCGCAAAGAACCTAAAACAGAATCAAGACAAATGAGTTAATTAAAAGGAAAATTGAACCACAAAGTTACAAATAGGCACAAAATCTTTACATAGTTTTGTTTATGGTTAATGGTACAAAAAAAATGCGCCTGAAAGAGTAGACCTTAGAGAAAAACTTCTGAGCATGACTTCGAATCTGAACCGCAGTCTTTGTACCAATATGTTCTGTGGTGAAAATAAATAATCTCAAAACTTAAACCAAACACAATCATATCTCTTCGTTACTAAATTTCCTTTTTTAGCTATAAATCTTATAAATCCTAACAGCATACTTTTCTTACATATCAAAATTTAAAACCAATGATACCTTCAATGCGTCGCCAGGCGCGGCCATACAGCTTTAAGGCTTCAAGAAACTTCTTATGTTCTTCATCTGTCCATTTTTCTCTTTGTTTTGTTATAGTATATGGCTTCCTTACCTATAGAAGTAGAAAGAAGACATGTTAGAACATAAACAAGTATAAACCAGTATAGAAGATTAAAGAGAAACGAAAGTAACAAAACAATGGCATGAATAGACAAGAATCCATAGAAAGAACCTTAAGAGCATAGTCATTCGCCCAAGATAACTGACTGCTGAGTTGAATATGTGTAACAGAATGTGATCCAGAATTCAAAGAAACTCTAGTTAATCCATCTTGATCCTACACTTCTCAAAACACAAAACATGTATCATGTATCAAAAACCAATTACAATGATTAAATAGTACAAAAACAACAATTTAGGTTGCACCTTTTTCATCTCTGTTAGAACTGTATTCAACTTAGGTTGTTTCTTCCAAGGTTGTTGGTGACAGAATTGATGAGAAGAGTTGGGAGTGAAATGTGTGAGTGAGTATGAGAGAAAGACACGTGAGATGTAGATTGAAAAGTGAGAAAGAAGAAATGAAATCGTCGGAGTCCGACATGGAAAAGTGGAGAAGTTGAATGAATCTTGTGGCTCACGTAGGATGTTGGGGTGAAGTCGTGTCGTGATTTTGTAGAACATGAGTTTTGTTTTATTTTTTTATTCCGTGGATGAAGAAAAATGTATCCAACAGAATCATTTTGTGGATAATTTTAAACAGTGTCACACTCGTGGTGCGATTGTTGGATTGAAAGCAACTTAGTACGAGAGCAAGTTGGGAAGTGCCAAGACGGCACTTATTTATTTATTTATTTACTAGTATTCTTATAGCCAATTTGTTAATAAGTGGCCATTTTTTTTATGAGCAACAATTATGAAGTGATCATAAATATGACTTTAATAAATAAATAACAAAAGAATAAATGATTAGTTATCCTAAAACCGGATAAATGTTTCTTTAAAATGTGGAATGCATCATAGCACCATGATAGAAAAGGAAATTTTGATAAATGAATTAATAATAATTAAAAAAAATAGTTATTTTCAAAAAACGTGGAATAGAGGAAATTAAAAAAATAAAATTAGATAAATACTTTTTAAAATATAGAAGGCCAAAACTCATTTTGAATCGGATCAGTAGATCTAATGAGAAAGATATTGATGATGAAAAAAAATGCAGAGTAGCACCATGATAGAAAAGGAAATTTATACAAATAAATTAATAATAAATAAATAAAAATAAATAAATGAGTTGTCATTTAAAAAAATGTGGATTAGAGAAAAATTATAAAATAATTTATTTAAAAACAATTAAAATAAAATAAAAAAAAAGTTGATTGAATCAAAAGTATATTTATTAAGTGGATGTAAAAATAAATAATTAAATAATATTAAATAATCAATTAAATAAATATATAAATTTACAAAATTATAAATGACTTAAGATTCTAATTATAAGGTTTAAAGAGAAAAAAAAATTATAATCTAAAAAAAACAAGTTTAATGGCAACAACCACAAATATATGACTTAGTTTCTAATCAAGCTAATCTAAATAGGACCCGTATCAAATCAACGTACCTATATATTTAAGGTTTTAAAGGTAGACTGATGTTAGATCTAAATTATACCGTGTTGAAAAAATAGTATAATTCAAGCTAATGCAATTGGATGTTGTTTTATGTCAACAAGTTACGTCTTTTTATGTAGTGTTAATTTTCAAACAGAAACTTATACTAGTAAAAAAACTAGTGCGGACGCACGGGGTATTGTTGTTTAGTTTAAAATGAATAAAAAATTAAACATGTAGAATGAAAAAATATTAATTAATGTAGATTTATTGTGAAAAATCATTAATTAGAAAAGGCAATGAATTAGAAGTAAGAAAATATGAAAGCATTACAAAAGTATGATAGAATTGAACTGTCTAATTTGAGAACAATTAAAAAGTGGTAAAAAATAGAAAGTGAATATGTAGCCATATAAGTAGGGATTTGTAAAATAATTGAAATAAAAAATAGGTTAGAAAAAAGAAAAACGTGAGGTATGTAAAATATAGGTAGGGGGTGTTATAATTGAAAAAATAAAGTGGTGGTGGATGAAAGGAATTAAAAATAAACCTGAAGTTAGGTTGTGTAACGTGGGGTAGTAGGTTTGTATCCATTTAAGAAAAAGGTTGTGATTTGGGGGGAGAGTAGAAAAGTTAGGGTTAGATTCAAAGGCAGAAGACGAAAGAAAAGGAGAGGAAGCTGAAGAATGTCAAGACAGGGGTCGTCATCGTCATGGAAGAGGTAAATTTCTGTAGTTATGAGTGTTGCGTTTGCGGGTTTGGTACTGGAATCGTGGTTGTTTATGTTTCATGAATCCTGATTTTGCAAATATTGGAGACGACGGATTTGGGGATTAAAGAGTAGATCGAAATCCTTGTTGCATGTGGTGCTATTGTGGAGTTTGAGCTCAATAGTTATCAGTATTGTTTCAAGCGCTAAATGTTTGTTTGTATAAATCGTTATGTACTTGTTCAGATAGCGTGTTGATTATAATTTATTTTGCAATATTCGTGTTGGATTTTAATATTGGTACAGCAGTATAAACTGGTTGTTGTTGAATTTACTTATCTTACTGTTAACCCTCATTTTCGACGCCTGAAAGAATCAAAGCTATTTTAAGTTAAAAATTATTTTTAACGTAAAGAAGGCTTCGACCCAGTTTTGGTGAAGCCTGAGTCGAATAGAGGTTTTAGGAACCTCAAAAAATGGCTAAGTGCTGGAAAGGTTTCGACCATGAGAATATGGAAACAAGCGCTGCAGTTGTTATACTAAGGCTGGAGGGAATTTCCAATGTTTGAAATTTAAATAAGAGCGGTTGTGAACGTGGGAACAGTTGAGACCAAGGAGAAGGCGCCAAAATCCACACGTTTGAAGCAATAACCACCACTTAGTAGTTATTTCCTAGCACTATAAATAGGAGTTAGGTCTATGTAATAGGGGTGTTCATATTTTTGTACAAGTTACTCAAAGAAACTCAAAGTACCCGCGTGTAGAGAAACGAGTTCGTGAGAATGTACGTAATGTAACACCATTTTCTTCATTAATACAATTTTTCTTTATCATGTTTAAGATTCAGCTATTTACTTTCCATGCCTTTACAATTTCTTGAACATTATCTTCTATGCCAAATTTACTTTCAGAATCATTTAAACTTTCTGCATTTACCTTCGACTGCACTGTTCCATTCAAGCATTTAATCTTCAAGCATTTACTTTTCAAAGTCTTTTATTTTCAAGAACATGGAGTTCACCTTTAATCTATTGCATTTATTTTCAAAGTCCTTTATTTTCCTGCACTTTACCTTCGACAACACTTTTATCATTCCAGCCTTTACTTTTCAAGAACGTGGAGTTCACCGCATTTTACTTTCATAACTTTTTACTTATTGTCATTTCCTTTCGACGCCTTTAATTTCTGCATCCTTTATTTACAGCCCTTTAAATTTCAAGCCTTTACCTTACCCTATTGCAAGTAGTCGAACGTGGAGTTCAGTTAGATTTTTATTTCAGCATTGTCGAACGTGGAGTTCAAGTTACATTCTCTTTATTTTTCATTTATCATTTACACTTGCCTCTCAAATTTAGCACATGTCCTAGGATTTGTGTGATCGATCCTGCAAGTTAGTCAGTTTTTTTAGATTGATAGACCAGAGGTTGTTTACCAAAATTCACAGTAAACACTTACGTGTCGTTTTGCGAAATTGCGAATTGTTTGTTTACAAGGATTGATTGTTGTGTTTCATTTTTTATTATTATGTTTTTGTCTTCGTCATGAATCTGTGCTTGTTTAAACGTGTTGATTCCGTTCTGCTATCACATTTGTTTCGATTCGTTTATATTACGAAGTTGTGGATTTCAATTGTGTATCAGCTCACAAGTTTGTTTCCATTACAGTTCTACTAAACTTATAAATTGTTGTTGTTTGGTGTTTTGTTGCTGTTGTAATATCTTGTTTGTGTTATTCGTAACGTCTTTGTCGGTTCCAAATTTGAACATGATCAAAACTTTGTTGATGCTGGTGTTAGTGTGTATTTTTGCGAAATTCTGTTGTTGGAGTATGGCGTCTGCAAATTGCTTCTTAAATGAGAGGAGAAAAATGACATTTTTTTGTTTCTTTATTATTGAAAAAACAATATCACGTCTTTGTTCTTGTAGAAACTTCACGAAGAGGGAGACAGCAGTTTCATTAGTAATTAGATTTTTCTCCTTACTTTCAGGGAAGACTTGCGTCGATACCTCGAGCTTAAGTTAGCATACATGAGTTATGAAGACGAATATGTGCGGCTGATGCAAAAGGAGGAAAAATTGACGTTTGTGGAGTTCAGAAAAGAAAAAGAGAAAGCTGAGACAGGAACATTTGCAAGAAGGTAATTGTGTGAATCTAAAATTGAGTTGCTGTTTATGTATATAATTTTTTATGTCCAGCAGTATAATATTTTATGTTAATGGTTTGAAGAGGAAATGAAATGCCTGCGGGAGAGAAATCTGGTAGTACAAGGATTAGGGAGCGTGGCTGTGGATTAGGACAAGAAGCTGCTGCTGAATTGAAGGTCAAAAAGGCAAATGAAGGAAATGCTCAAATTGGAGAGGGAGATTTGGATTTCAATTTTACTAATTTTACCAAAAAAGTGAATGTTTTTGAGAAAGATATGAAGGGTAACACAATTTCAATTGAATACAATGGGGTCAAGAAGAGAAAGATGGTCGAGTCTGGTGAGGGGAGTCGAGGTAGGGGAAAAAGTAATATCCGAGCGTCCGAAAAAGGAAAAGAACCTGCAGCTGAAGTTTTAGAAGGAGAAATTGGGAAGAAGGACGGGCCACCTATAGCCATATCATCCGATAGCGAAAGGTAAACAAAAAGTTAATAAACATAACAGTTGGTTCAAATATTATTGGCTGAAAATTGTTATGACAAAGTATGGTGTGTTTGTGATGTTTTGTTATGATTTTTAGTTACGATGATGACAATTGTCAGAAGGTGATTTGAAGTCGGCTGAAGTACTATATATGGTTTCGGAAGATTCGTTCTGTAGACACGGCAAGGAATAATGTTTTGGTAAAAGTTATGTTTAATGTTGTTGTATCAATGTAAACTATTATAATGGAGACATTTATAGGTATGGATAATTTTGTTTATTTTACAGCAACTACCGCAGCGAGTTATAAAAGAATGTGTGAAAGAAGGTGAAACAAAAATTAAGCTGTGTGATGGTAAACTGAGGGAAATCTATGATTGTGAGCTGCATAGGTCGGTTAGAAAGTACTCTACATAAGTTTTCATTGGTCGTGGATGATATGAGTTTTCGAAGAAAACAGAACTTAAAGCCGGTGATGAGCTTGCCTTCATGATTCGCACCCCTCCAGCCAAGAAAATTTATGTCAGGATCTTAAACCGTTGTGACTAATTGGTTTGAAGGAGGATTAACATTTAGGAATGAAGTGCTGCTGGTAGTTTATCGTATTTTTTTGTATGCTGATCCTGTGAATTTTAATGACTAAGTTGGAATCTATATGTTGTTGGTATAATTATGTTAGTGTTTTAAACTAAGTTGTTGAAAATTTTCGTCTGTAAGGATAATATCAGTACTATGTTATAAATATGTTTTGATGAATTAAGTGTTACTGTCACTTATAAGAAATTATTGATTAGTTTTATTTGTTTATTCATTGTCTTCTTATAAAGCTTGGATATCATGTATGGCAGTTGGTTTAGTAAAACAGGGGTGGTGTAGCAGGTATATTGTCGGCAGAGGTGGTGGCTGTTGTATTTAAGAATTTGTGTGCCAAGTTATGCGCGAATACTGATAGGTATTGAATTATTTTAATGGGTGGTTGTGCTAATGAAGCTAAAACTGATTGGTTGGTTGTGCTAATGGGTGGTTGTTCCAAGTTATGAGTCAAAATGGATTTATATATAGGTTGATAAAAAATAGGAGGAAATTAAAATGGTTATGAGATTTATGCGCTGCATTAGTGGTAATAATAAAATTTAAATAATTGAACAATGAAGTGAGAATTCATTTCGATAGACTATGGCAGTAGTTAACATAAAGTCACAAAGAGTTGCATAGGAGAGTATCAAAATAATAAGAAAAATACATCAGAAAAGTTGGGACGATAGTCCCATAAGTGTAGCAAAAACAAAACAAATGGAAATCAAAGACTGCAAGGTTTCCAAAGCACAGATAGAAATTGATAAACGCAGCCACCTGTAAAATGAACAACAATGTCATATAATAGGAAATATAGATGAATGAAATGTTATGTGTAAAGATGTAATAGTATTATACCTAGACAACATTATGAAAAACTTCTTTGAAAACCACATTAGTTGTGTAGTCAAGTGGGAGTTTATTTTTGTCATGAATCAATATTTTCAAACCAGCTTTACTTTTGACTCTTGAGATTGCAACATAGAGTTGTCCGTGACTGAAAACATCTTTTGGCAGATATATACCGACATAGTCTAAGGATTGGCCTTGAGATTTGTTGATTGTCATTGCAAAAGAGACAATAATTGGGAATTGTCGTCGAATAAGCTTGAATGGCCATAGAGATTGTGACGGAGACATGGACATACGAGGAATGTAAATAGTGTTTCCAACATGAGTACCTGTAATAATCTTAGCCTCGATAACATGATTTGCAAGTCTAGTTACTGTCAACCTTGTTCCATTACAAAGTCCTTCCGATTGATCTAAATTTTGGATCAACATTACGGTTGTTCCGATCTTTAACTTCAATGAATGGTTAGGTAATCCGAAAGTTTTTAAACAACTAAGAAATTCAGGAGTCAAATGTTCAAAAGCATCATTATCATTGCCTTCCGATCTGTCTATTGAATCACTACTTAAATACTCTTTTGCATCTCCTAAAAAAATAAAACATTGGAATGAGAAACGAAATCGGTAAAGTAATCACAAAATAGTGTATGATATGTACAAAGATGCTAGAGTAAAAAAGATATGTATGTTTTCAAAAAATAGTGTAAGATATGTGGAAACATAGTAGAGTAAAGATAGTTGCCTGGAATGATGTTTGTAATGTAATCATTGATTTCGTCAACAATCTCAATAGTTGATGACAAAATAGCTCTGCTCTGAAGGAAACTTGAATTTTTGTAATTCTCAAGTAGATTTGGATAAGTAGAAGTAACAATCTTATCAATAGGATCCACATAATCAGTTAGCAACAAATCGGTCGGGATCGTAATTTCTGCATAACCATCGTTTGGTTCATTGAGTTTTCCATCTCCCAATTGTAAAATCCAGTTAGAGAAATTCTCAATATCACTTCCATCATCTGAAACAGACCCGGTTTGCAATCGCATGTTTTTGGTAAGTGTTAGAACCTTGCAATGATCCCAAATGTAAGAGGCATTAATACTTGAATGAACTATATCAGACCTAGTGCCTCGTGGTACAACAGGAAGAATTTGTCTAAAATCACCACCAAATACAACAACTTTTCCACCAAAGATCTTGTCAGAAGGGTTTTTTCCAACACCCATGATGTCTTTTAAAGACTTGTCTAGTGCCTCAAAACAGAATTTGTTTGCCATTGGAGCCTTATCCCAGATTATCAGCTTTGTTAGTTTTAATAGTCCAGCAAGGTCTGTTTTTTTGGCAATGTTACAAACAGATGACTCCAAACAGGGAACTGGTATTTTGAATCGTGAATGCGCAGTTCTACCGCCCGGTAATAGTAAACTTGTTATTCCACTCGAAGCAACATTTAAAACAATATCACGCTGTGAACGCAAGGCTGCTGATAGTGTGTTCCACATGAATGTTTTTCCAGTACCATCATAACCATATAAAAAAAAGACACCTCCATTCTGTTCCTCAACAGCAGTCATAATTTCGTTGAATATCCTGTTTTGTTCATCTGCATGATAAAAAATTAAGTTATCTTAACAATAGTAATTTATTTGTGTTAGACATAAAGAATAATGAGAAAGCACATTTAAAATTGATTAGTAGTAGTGTGTATATGCATATTTAATATTAGTAACACATTATTTTATGGAATATGAAGTGCAGTGGCAGTAAGGAATGTTTGCCAACGTAAAAATAATTGCATTTAATAGTCAACGAAAAAATTGAAGCACACTGGCTGTAAGGGATATCCAACGAAACAAAGTACTTGGGTTCCACCAAAGACATTTAATATTAGTAAGTGTAAGTGTTAAAGAAGTTACTTCCAGATGTAGTAAAGAAATGAGTTCCACCAAAGTCATTTAATGTCCAGCTACCACATTAATATGAATCACCAATTAAATGAATAAATTACACATGTCGTGTAGCATGCATGCAAGGTGAGTAAAATTAACAATTATGAAATATTGTTTCCTTGCATGTCATTTATATGCCAACTACCACATTAATGACCATTGGTTGTCTATAAAAAGGCACATGTAGAATGCATTAAGCAGCTTGTGTACAAGTTACTTAAAGAAAGATAGCAAGAAAGAATGGAGGCAAATCCCATTCAGCTATCAAGTGACAGCAGGTATGGAAATGTGTTTTTATCAATAATTTCGAATGTTATGATGTCTCAGTTCGTTTCTACATATTGTAACATTGTTTCGTTGCATCTGTATCAACAGCTATGAAACCGATGATACTGATGATGGATATAACAGTGAGGGAAACTATACATGGAGGGTTTACATAAAGTCTGGAAAGTTGGCGAAAAAAATGTTTTGGTTTGTGTCTATACATGCATATTATATGTGTTTTAGCGTAACCTAATTTATTTTAATGTTTATAATGGGATTGACTTTTTTTTCAGCACTTTCCAAGAAAAGCTTCTAAAGAATGCTTATTATGGAATCAGACATATATTGAGATGATAGATTTAGATATGGGTAACAAATATGACTGTGAAATTTTAAGTGCATACCGAAACGTTTTTGAGAAGTATATCGGTAGAGCTTGGTACAACTTAGTACGGACAAGAAAACTAAAGAGAGGAAATGTGGTTTATTTCACTTTAGTTAATCCCCCAGATAGGCTGTATGTTCAAGTTAGGGATAGATGAAGTCAGTTTGGGTTTTAAAAATGATGGTTGGTTATGCAGGTCGTATTATAAGTTATGTTATGTGATGAAGTTATTTGCCGTATTAGTGGTACTACGTGATGTTTAAGACAGTTTTATTAAGTTGCAGTATTAGTACGTGAAGTAACTATGGTAGTACAATGTTGTTTTGTTTTGAATGATTGTGAAATGTATTGTTGGAAGTATTATTTTGTAAGCCTTATAAAAATGTATTATTGGTAGTAGCATGGTGTTTATTTTGTAAGCATTGTGATAGTATTGTTTTAACTATAATTGTTAAGTGTAGATTTCATATGTACTGTTGGAAGTATCATTGAAAGTGACATAAAATGTAGAGAAAATAAACGTGATGAATGTGAGTGTAATGAATATTGTTTGGTTAGGAATAGACTACGACATGCTAAAATAAAACAGCAGAGCATGCATAAATCTTAGATATTAAAAAGTAAAAGTGCATGTATTTTAAATAGAACCTGTTAATTTTTGAAACAAGTCTTGGTATATTGAAGTTTGCTCAGAAATATCATATTGCCTTTCATCGTATATCAATCGATTTCTAAGAAAATCCAGGATGTAAGCATCGGGGTATGGCAGCTTAAACTCATTCAAGCTGCGTTTGTTTTTTTGTAACTGCTTCTCGATCTCTATCAATGTTAGTTGTTGTATTTCATGATCGGTCAAAGATAAATCTACATAATATGGTTAAAAGAAATAAGAAAAATCATTATGGCATTTTGAAAACATAGTAATGGATGAGATAGCAAAGTAAGGACAGTAGTGGCGAAGTACCTGGATTCATTGTCAATCTTCTTTCCTCGTACAGAATACCGTCAGATAAGTATGTCCATGTGTTTCACCAAACATGTTCAGGACGATTCATCGAAGCTGATAACAACATAGTTACAAAAAGCTTTCGCAAGAATATACCAGACCCCCGGTTGTAAGCCTCCTTTATAGCATCAATGAATTCCTTGTCATCCTGAAGAAAGCCCAAAGCGTAGCACGCGTCTCTAAAATTTGCATGTTTAAAACCGTCAACTATTTTGAGATCATCATAACATGTTGGGCCTTTTTTCACTGTTAGCAACATTCTCAAGTAATACAAATCACCAGTTGTTGGAGGAACCCAAATCAAGCGACCAATTGTATAACCTCTTTTCCTTAGTTTCCATTTTCTGGTTTTTTTGACTTAAACAAACTTGGACACGAACTGACCATATGTCAATGTCTTGGCTTCCTCATATTCCCTATTTGCCGCAAACCATGAAGTAAACATTGACTCTGTGACACTTACTTTTAAAAGGAAATTTCCGATTTGTTCGTAATCTTTATAGTAAACTGAGTGCTCACCTTCCAAGTGAAAGAACAATCTTTCTACAACCGGTTTTCTCCCATGGATAGAATACGAAAAAATTCTCCAACATGCTTCACTTGGAGAAACGTACCGACAATCAAGGTATTGTTTTATTTCATCAACATCTGTATTACCGGTGGTAGTTGTTGGAATAATAACCGCTGAAATTCTATCTGAACCTTTGTTGATGTATTTGAACAGATACTTGATTGAAGTACTTTGATTGCACCATTCCATGTTTATGTGTGCTTCATATTTCATTAATAAGCTTGGGTTGTGTGGGACCACATGGATGCTGTTAAGTTGTATTCCATTCTTTTCGATGGTATGCCCATTTTGTCTTCTTCTATAAACCGGATAACCATCTTGATCAACTATAGTGACATCTTGAAATTTCTTTGGGTAATACTTGGAACATCTTCCATCCTTCATACATGGACACTTTGGGTTTGCTACACCACACGGACCGTGTACCATGTGGTTTTTAACCAAATCATACAATCTTGGATGTTTCAAAGGATCTGGGACCTCATCAGATATAATTTTATCAATGTCACCGGGTGTTGGATATTTGTTGGATGGATCCAAGAATATAAGGATATGAGCATGTGGTAAACCTCTTTTTTGGAATTCTATTGTGTACATATCTGTTAATGAAAGAAAAGAACTATATCAGTGGAGGATGTTGTTGAACAAATTAAATAGAGGCACAAAGGTTGCTTTTGAAAAAATTAAATAATGATATAAACAAACTTACAAGCAAGAACTTTTCCAAGGAAACCTTTTTTTGTAATGTCTGATAAGAGGTTATCAAACTTCATTTTGAAAATTCTCGCAATGATGTCTGGTCGATCGTGTGGCTTTAAGTTTAGGGGATCCAAAGCTCTTTTGATTTCAGGCCAATTAGGGTTGCAAGTAAAAGTAATAAATAGGTCTGGGAATCCTACTTTACTACAAATGGCCATTCCGTCATAGTATAACTGATCCATAAATCTTCGACTTCCAACATACGAAGATGGTAGGACAACTCTTTTGCCAATGGATGAACCACTTGTGCCAAGTTCGTTTGTTTCTTGGTTGAGGTTGTTATACTTATATACTCTAAGTTTCGATTGGTTGTTTCTTAGCCATTTCAACCGCTCTCCCTCTAGCATTGTGTAACCATCCACCAAAAATTGTTGGAACAACCTCCTAGATGATAAAAGTGTCCTACCCTCGTGACACCTCTTTTGAATTCTAAATGCAAGCCATTCTCGAATAGTAAGCCTGTTTCTTAGATTGTCATAAAAAATGTCAAGATCTCGATGTGCAACATTAGGTCTATAACCATCTTCTCCGTATGGGAATATCAATGGATATTGAAAAGCCATATAGCTTGCATGATACTCATCAATCCGTTTTAGCTTTCCTCCTTGCCTCTGCATAATTATATCTCTTTCATCTGCCGTGTCAATGTCCCCAACAACTAATGTAGCTACTTCTGATACAGTAGGTTGGTTGTACACTCTACCATCTGTAGTTCTATTTGCAATTAGTCGTAGTTGCAAGTTGTGGACATTCCCTTGGTTAAGTCTTTGTCTTGCCATTAGAAAACTCTTTGCATGTGTATTATTGTTGTACAGCATTTCCGAAAGTTGTTTGACAATGTTTGGATCAATGTTGTTGTTTTCCCTGTAGATATGCGAAAAGAGAATATTTAAACAAAAATGTAAAAAAATACAAGGCTGCCTCAGTAGCATATTGCAGGGTTATAAGTGGCAAAAGTGCTTACCGTAGACCTTTCATTCTATGAGCTATTTCATTTTCTGTGTCATATATATACAATTGGGCAAACTTTGGAGGATGTCCTTCAGGTGGTAATAAACTCCCTATCCGATGGCAAGTTTGACCTTGAATTCTTAATGTCGGTGGTCCCCGTCCGTTGTTGAATTTGTTATCCAACTTTACACCAGGTGAAGTGAACGTAAACATCATGTTGTAGGTTCGCAAGTTCGCCTGAAAATTTTTACTATCCTTTGCATCTTTATGAAATAGCAAATGGGATAATATTTCTGGAGGGTGTTTTAAGTATGGAAGTTCGACTTTGCCATTGCCACAACATAAAGTGTACTTGGGATTCGGTGTATGCTTATGTTTATCAATCCTCTCTTGGTACCACATTAAGGCTTTGCAATGTTGACACTCCATCATGGCGTCACCCAAATCAGAATATTCTATAGAGATAGGGATATATTTAAATAATGAAATTCGTATAGTAAAACCACGGTGAAAAATGTATTATAGGAATGAAAAACATATGGTATACCTTGATTGTTAAGGTGATTTATGTTTGCATTTGAGAACGGCGCGTCAATGTCTTCATTTTCGAAGCTTGAGTCGTCATCCGAGTGTTGACCTGTCCAAATGACAGGTGCAAATAGTTAGCATTGAATGAATATTGACTGAAAGTGATATATATTAAAAATTATAAAGGAATCATAAAAAAAACACCTACTTAAGAAAGGGTCATAGTCAGAGTCATGTTCACTTTCACTATCAAAGTCCAGGTTTGAAGTAGGATTAAAAACATGTGTAGAGGCATCTTGTCTGGATATTGGTGTATTTAATTCAATGGTAACAGGTGGCTCAACAACAATGGCAGGAGTCCTGAAATACTATAGCTTCAACACACTGCCTTTTCTGACATATTATTTCAAAAGAAATTATTGAACCAATATGTATATACTTACACAGGAAGAGTATTAAGCGGATAACGAATCTTTGGTAAGTTGACTTGCAAATGATTTATAACAACAAGATTTTTTGGGCGGCCTCTTCCGCGTTTAATTTGAAGTGGGACAATTTCGGTGGCCTTATTATTATCACAGCTGCAAATAACAACATTAGATTATAACGTATAATAATCACATGTGTGGTAGGGTAAGTTGAATAGTGGGATATAAGTTACACTGAAGGGATTGGAGCCTGAGTCACATCGACATCCAAATTCTCTCGGCTCATAAGTATTTGTGCTTTTTCTGGTAAACGGAGACTCTTATTAGGTCGGCCTCTTGTCGGAGTAGTTTGATCCGAAATTGAGCATGGTATATTCTGGCATAATCTGAAGCATAAAATGACATAAGAAAAAATAATTTTGTTGGTAAAATAAGTATTGTGTATTGCAGAGTTATTAGTTACCTCAATGTTGGTGTTGGAGTCTGTTTAGTCAGAGGATGAGGTTGTGGTCCATGTGGATGTTGCAGTATGTTTGAATTACGATTTTCATCGCCACTTGTGTCTTGGACATTTGAGAACAGACTTAAAAGGTTTGTTCCGATGTTATTAAGTTTGAACCGTTTGGGTGGAATATGCATAACATGTTTGGAATGAGAAGGTTGTGTATGTGTAGAGTTGGTATTGAAAGCTTGGTTTATGCATTGTAAAGGAATTTCAGATAGGGGAATCCTAATGTTGGATGGGGTAAAACCGTTGGTGTGGCAGTCATGCTTGCTGCGTTTTGATTTTTTATGCTTAAGTATTTGAAATCTACAGAACCTATTCCGCTTGGTTGCACACTGCCTCCACAATGCAACATCATCAGGAGTTGCATTGTAATAACTTTCTCTACATTTAACCGAAATAAAGACAATGACATAGTAAATAGGGTATACATTAATTTACATAATTCTACAGAATGTCATATACAAAATTATGGAATATTTATGGAATATTAATGCAAATATACAAAATTATGCCTAACCTTTTATGCTGTGATTGTTGCATGGTGTTGAGAAATGACGTGGTAGAATTACGTAGGATGTAACATTTCCAATGGTGCAACTGAGAGGAGAGGGTTTGAATTTGAGGTTCCTGCACTATATAGGATAGTTCCATGCGTTGACAAAAGATAAGAACAACAGTTGTAAGATAGGCTAATAAGCTGATAATGGGATACATGGATTATGATTAGTTTTTAGAACTTACACTTGGTAATCTCAGAATGAAGTCAAGCAAGTACTGTAACCACCACTTCACAATAACAACAAAGAATGAACTGAAAAAATGTGTGAATGAAAAAGGGCAGAATACATAAATGAAATATATTAGAAGAACAAAGCTTTGACAATTAGAATAATTAAATAAAATCTTATTATTTTAAAAGAAAAAAAATATCATGGTCATAACATATGTTAACAGCACAAGAGTAGTAATAATAATAATAATAATAATAATAACAATAAAATAAATATTATTAGTATTATTATTATTATAATAATTACAAACCTAACCAATAATAATTTCGTTGAACTGAATAGAAAATAGTAAGTAAAATAATAATAATAATAATAATAATAATAATAATAATAATAATAGTAAATAGAAACCTATTAGTAATATTATTATTGAGTTGTAATATTAATAAGAATAGATTAAGGAAAAAATTAATAAGCCCCTTAATTAATAGAAAGCTAATAATGGTTTAGTATGTTGTTAAATTGTAGCAATAATAAGCTTATATTAAGGACAAAGTAAAAATACAATAATAATAAATATAAAGGTAATAATAATATTGTTGTTCAAGTTGCAATTATTGTAATAATATATTTAAAAATATACATATAATAATATTAATTAAGAGAAATTATTAATAATTTTGTTGTTGAAGTGCTAAATGTGATAGTAAAAAGAATAGAGTTTTAAGCATTGAGAAAAATAAGAAGGAATAGTAAATGCGCAGGAAATTTGTGGCAGATTTGAGAAAGCTACAGTAAAGTGTATCAGTGGCAGATTTCATGCGCAGGAAGTTGTGGAAGTTGCATGGGAAAAGCAAATTTTGGAAATCCCAGTCTAATCTTGCAGCAGCTTAGCTTGCAATGATAATAAGTTTGTGGAGTGTAATAGGATAAAACAATAAAACAATTGTAATAATGTACAAGTAATGATACAAGACAGTGTGACCTTTCAAATTAAGTTGTATCTGCATTTAATAAGTTAGCAAACAAAATAAAGCATTCGAATAAAATATTTGGTAAATAATGGGTAGGGCGTGTGTTCCAATAGTACACATCAGGTTAACTCACTACTTTTCATTACTATTTTTTGCAACATATACCTTTTTATTACAACTTTTTGCTGTGTTTTGTTTAAGGATGTGAATGGTTGAAAAATTATTACTTTTTGTATGGGCGTGTGTCAGAAGTTGGTACAAAATGAAGGACTTCAACATGCCAAAAGTATTATTATTACATGTAAGTCAAACCTGCAAGGTGTGTATCATATATTATTATTACAGTTGCCTAATAAAATAAAATAAACTGGGTATTCTAAAAAAATTGTTATAAAAAACAGTATTATAACATTCATGGTGCGGTTGTAAATATTGTTTACAGCAACATTTGTAAATATGACATACATGTTGTGTATCATTTAGCATTTATTACAGTTGCCTAATAAAGTAGTTGAAAATATAATTTGAATTGTTTTGTATTTTAAACGTTATAAATAATTAAAGTTGTTGTATTAAATAGTTGTATGGTAGGATATAGAGAAGTTAAATTTGTTGGTTGTAGTTGACGTTTGAAGTAATAAATAACTTGGCAAAATATTTGCATTACCATTGATATTCATAACAAAAGAAAGGAACACATCCTTCCATATTAAGATACAAAACTACCACTCCAAGAGGTAATATTCATGAGAAATGGAGTGGATATTAGATTGTACATAAACAGATAGTAGTTAGGTGTTCAAAAGATTAAACATAAATTAGGGAATAGGTTGCATGGCATGCATCATGATATTATTTGTTCTTCGAGTGTCTTGCACTTTTGGGTCTTGAACTTTTGGTGGCAGATTGTTTTGGTGCCAAGAGTTCTGAATAATCCGTATCATCATTTAGAACAACATCCGGCGATAATCTTTTAGTCGGGCTATGGGTCAAGTTGGGTTCCGGGCTCCAGTTTTGTGCAGCAGAAGCATTACTCTACAAGAGGGTAATATAATCGTAATTTACATTGCAATATTATGAATTTCTCGGTTAATACAGTATATGAAAGCTTACAGTGGAATTTGAGGTTTGTGTGAGAGTGATATTGTGGTTGTCATCTTCATCTGTAATAGGGGCCATTCCCTTGCTACCAGAATCTTTTGGTGGGATAAATGGGGCATCCTTTATAAAAAAACTTATTGTCAACGTTATATACAGACAACATACGTTATATAAGAATATACATCATACAACCAAACAACATATTTTGTTGGATAATGAAAAACCTACTTCATTAGGCATGATGGCATCTCCAATCTGTAGCATAACGTCCTTATCTCTAGTGAGTCTCACTACAGATGCTTGTTTGTAAAATGGCTGATATTTGACCCGAAAAGCAAAACTCTTTTCCAGCAGATTATCAAGGTCGGCGGGGTAAATCAGTGGGTGGTCCTCATTGGTCTACGAGTAGCATTTCAGAAAGGAATTTATGAAATAGATTGGAAGCATTGTATTAATATGTATTATTCTCAGATTTATGGCAAATAATAATATTGGAAAGTATTATATTACTATGCATTGACCTCAGATTTATGGAATATATTGAGAATATTAGGCATATTAGTGGGTAATGAAACAATGTTATGAGACATGGGTGTAACTTGCAGCCATGAGGAAAGGTTATAGAATACTCACAGGTCGCATGATCTCCCTTAAAGCATGGGCAGACATACCAACAATTAGTATACATTCTTTGTCCCAGAAGACAAAATTCGCAGACACACCATCATGTTCCACCTCTATTTCAATTTTGTACCTAATTAGACAAAACGTACACATGTTACATAAAAGAAGTATTTCAATTAATCCACTATAAACAACAGGAATAACAAATGTGTAACGAAATTCATAGCTTGAATGGCACTAAATACTTTGTAATTGGTGTTGATTTGTCGCCACACATGCATTGGTTAGTTTTGTTACACTTTAAACATACTTCATAGTACCATCCAAATGGATTGGCCTTGAACTTCTTTGTTGTACCAATCGTATTGCAGAATGATTCCTACAAAAAATACTCTACATTATTAGAAAACACCGAAAATGCTGAAAAAACCGAAACCCGTCTAATAATTTATGGCTTAGTAATTAATGAGAATAAACGTAATTACGTCACGAAGAGTAAGCATATCTCTTATGCTCCTGACATCCTTCGTAAAGGAGAAGGACCTGTCATCAAATGTCCCTTGTGAACACGAAGTTAGAGATCTACTTTGTTAGGCATCAGGTGTAGGATTTCCATCAATAAATCTGAGTCATAAAACAAAGTATGCATCTATGGTTATTAAATTATAATTAGAATGGATATATAATCAATAAAACCTGTCTTAAGGTATATACGTTTTCATGAATTCAGCAACTTGAGGATGGTCATGGTTAAGAAGTAGCTTTGATCCATGCCATGAATTAGACAAGTTAAGCTTTCCAGATGCTACATCGGAGTCAAACAATTACATATATTTATATCGGTTAGCCAAATTATGTAATGTGAAAATCCAGACAACAACAATACAAATTACATGAACTCTGGCGACACCATGCATGAGTGAGGATGACAACCAGCTGACCACTATCGTCATTGTAAGACATAAATTGAGTGGCATATGACTCCCACAGCGTAACATCAATTTCAGTCCCACTGGAAAGAAACAATAAGAAACAATGAATTATGTTTTGTAAAATGAAAACATGCCTTCCAAATGTTAACATAAAAGTTACGAATGAAACCTTCGATCAGCAACAGACAGGTTAACGCAAGCCTTTTTCCCTGCACCTGGATGTTGTGTCCTAACCACTTGCATAACAACACCAATTACATCTATATCACAATGAAATGTTAGGTTGTGTGGTTTTTAAGAAATGAACAACAATATTACATAAACATGAAAACACTCAGCATACCATACAAACGATCAACTATGAAATTCCCATTTATGAAATCTTGCAACGGTTTAAATTTGAATGTGTGCGGTGGGATATCTGGGATGTCTGTGGCTGTCAAAGTGGTAGCACGATTCCAAAATAGTTTGTAATCGTTGTCACACACTTTCAATGGTAAGTCATTCAGCATGGGTTCTCCGTTGTAAATCATGTACGTATTATATTCCTGTAATAGTTTGCTCCAGACATCAAATTCTCGGGACCGCGTAATCACCTGTATCTGATCTGCCTGTTTAACATAAAAGTTTGTAAGGCACAACAGAAAAGGCTAAATTCACCAAGGGTTTAAAAAACAAAACATCGACATAACCAACACCTTCCCATCTTGAATAACAGCCTCAATATGCTGCTGTCCATTGCGCTCCTTTACGAACCACAGATCTACAACACGTACAACCAGCTTCCAAACATTGTTATCAGGCTTCAAGTCACTGATCAGGATGGGTGGTCGTGACATCTTTCTTGCAAGATATGAAAATGAAACAACAAATACAAAGTTAAAACCATTTTGTTGCATAAACAGTTCAAAGCAGAAAAAGAACAAAACACTACCGCATGCAAACCACAACAACTTTGTAAGCTTCAACCGACTAAACCACAAGCATCTAACAAAAGCTAACACATTTAACATTTTTTACATGGGTCCTGAGTAAGTTAGGGTTTAAAAGAAAATCATTTAGCAACGCATGCAAAACACTCACAGGTTGTAAACCTCAACAAACTAAACCATAACATTATAAATAAACTAAACCCATTCAGCATTTAGAACAAAACTTATTTCCAGCTCAAAGTTGATTTTTCATAGAAACAGCAACCCCTGCAAAACACTCAAACTTTGTAACATTCAAGAAACCGAAACACATCAATATAACAATACTAAACCTATTTTACAGTTTTATCAAAATCTTTTTTCAGATGACATTTGGGTTTCCATGAGTTAAATGTTTTTTCAATCTAAAACACCGATTCCCATGAAAGACGAGGAAACAAAACCATGCATGTTAAACGAAGATGAAGATTCAAGCCAGGATGTTACCGTTTTGGTGTTCGAAAGCTTCGATGGGTGTTGTTCTGCGTTTGCAGTGAAAGTGGGTTGAGAGGAAGGAAGGTGGAAAGGACAGAGAAGAAGTGAAGTGATGAAGTGATGAAATGATGAAAATTTGAAGCATGAAACCGGGTTATGATGTGTCCCGGTAATTGTAACTTGGGAAAAAGAAATGAAGCCACGTGGATAGAAAGGTGGTGTAAAGGGCAGTAGAATTTTAGAGATACCAAATTACCAAAAAGGGCATGAAATGGTCATGTAATAAACAAGTTGATTAGGGCAAAGATGGGCATGCCTAAGCATGTTCCAATCTTTGGTAGGTAGTTAATTAGATAGGTGCAATCGATTGTCGTAATATATCAACGGATTACATCTGTAGTATTTTAGTTAAAAACTAACTCAATAGGTAAGTGCAACTGGTTGAGATAATATGTCAACCGATTACACCTAAGAGTTTTTGTTTTTTTCTGTGTTAATTGTATCATCTTGTATTGTTATATATATACTCTTTGGATATCTTATGAATAGAGTAATGAACACATTTTTCACCCTCAATCATCATCCTTTCTCATTCTCTTTCCCTCTCCCTCTCCCTCTCCCTCTCCACACTTAATCATTCAGGATTTTCACCAATCTTGTGGTTCCAAAATCCAATATTTGGCATCAAGAGACTGATTTGATCCATCAAACACCTAGTGTGCTCAAATGAATTATGTTTCCAATGAACGAATCCCTACAAATCTCCCAATTATAGATGTGAATAATTAAGACAAGTGGTGCATATAAATGAAGGTGTTGTTTAGATATCAAGATGTTCTTGAAGTAATCAAGAACGATGTGACTCCACCTGTAGAAGGTGCAACAAATGTACAAAGATTTATGCATAAGGAGGAAAAGACAAAATATTACAAGGCGTTGTTTTTAATCAATCGATGTGTTTATGTAGAATACTTTGAGAAAGTTTGTGATTGCACAACTTCAAAGTAAGCGTGGGCAATCTTGGAGAAAACGTATGCAGGATCTGGCAAGCCAAATGTGGTAAGGTTACAAACTCACAAGAGGACGCTCGAGTTGATTCAAATGGAATAAAATGAAATAATTTGCGAATTCACAACGAGAATCGCAAGATTGGGAACCAAGTAAAGGTGTATGGAGAAACGATCATAGAGGAGTGTGTTTTTGCGAAAATCTCGCATTCTTAGACGCCAAGATTTGACAACGTGGTGGTTGCAATTGAGGAATAGAAGGATCTTGCAACAATGAGCAAAGAGGGGTCATAGAGCTTTCTTGAAGCACATAAGCAGATAATGGGGGAAAGGAATGTTGATAAGGCAAAGACGAAGATCGATTTGCAAGCCCGTTTCAATGAGAGAAACAAGAAGGTGAAGGGAAAGTGGCCCATGAATAAAGGTAGAGGGAACTTTTAGAATTTTGGTGGAAGAGAATCCCAAAGTTCCAAAAATTTAACATTCCAAAAGGATGAAAATAGTGGCAATAAGGTTGTTGGATCAAACAACTCTAGAGGTGGTAACGTTAGATGTAGAGAAAGAAGAATGATGGTTGACAAGAGCAGTGTGCAGTTATATAATTGCCAAAAGCTTGGCCATTTTTCAAGAGAGCGTAATGCTAACAAGAAAGAACCTCAAGAAGATGAAGCTAGAGTTGCAAGACAAGATTTTGATGATGAAAACACACTCTTGGTCGTGAACACAAATGGAGAATGCAGCAGCAGCATCTTGCAAGACAGTAACAACAATAATTTGAAAAACACTATAAAACCAAAGTGTATCTAGTTGCACTTTTATGCCAACCAGTTACATGCTTCAGAAAATGCAATGGTGACTTTGAAAAAAGAAGTGCAGTTCAACAATCAATGGTATTTGGACTCTGGGTGTTCAACGCAAATGAAGGGGAGGAAAGATTGGTTTGTTATAATCAATCTTTCCATGAAGAACAAAGTAAAGTTTGCGGAATGTACCACTCTAGTGGCGGAATGGATCAATGATGTATTGATCAAGAGAAGGAATGATGGACATTCTTTGATAAATGATGGATTGAATATCCTCAAAATCCAGTTTAATCTTCAAAGTATTGGCCAATTGCTTGATAAGGATTACAAGATTCATATGGAAAACAAGACGTTACACGTTATGGACGTAAATGGAGTTTTGGTCTTAAAAACTCTTATGGATCCCAATAGAACTTTAAAAGCTGAGTTTAAGGTTGTGGAACATAGTTACTTTTTACTGCAGCTAATAGAGAATAGTGGTTATGGCATTATAGGGTCGGGAATCTCAAATTTAGAGATCTCAACGCCTTGCAAAGGAAAAATATTGTAATGGGGCTGACAGTGATCAACATACCGGCTGGAATTTGTGAAGAACGTGGGAAAGCGAAGAAACATAAGGGAAAATACAACAAGGATGGACGTTTCAGAACCAAGTTTCACCTTGAGGTGGTGTACTCGGATGTATGAACCAATGCAAGTTGATTCCATTGGTGACAATAGATATTTTTTTCACATTCATTGATGGTCATAGTAGAAAACTATGGACATACCTAATCATGAGAAAGGATGAGGCACTTGAAGTGTTTAAGAAGTTCAAGTCCATGGTTGAAAGGGAAAGCGGTCACAAACTCAAAGTTCTAAAGACGGATGATGGAGGAGAATATGTCTCAAATGACTTTGGGAGGTTTTGTGATCAAGAGAGCATATTACATAAGGTAGTATCGCCTTATACATCGCATCAAAATGGTGTTTCTGAAAGGAAGAATCGATCAATCATGAACATGGTGAGAAACATGTTGAAAAGGAAGAAGTTTCCAAAAGAATTATAGGAAAAAGCAGTGTCCACAATTGCATATTTTTTTAATAGATGTCCAATAAAAAAAGATTGAAAAGATTACACCAGAGAAAGCATGATATGGTTTTAAACCGAACCTGAGTCATTTAAAGGTTTTCGGTTTGATAGCATATTGACACGTGCCGAGACAACTTAGAAAGAAGCTGGAAGATAAGGGAGGATTGATTATTCTTATAGGGTATCAAGGTACCGGTGGTTACAAGTTGTTTGATGCAGCAAATGAAGGATTGTGATCAACGGAGACGTCATTTTTGACAAAATTAAATAAGTGCAATAGAGTACAACCGGTTGTCATAATATGTCAACCTGTTACACTAGTGAAAAGTTTGTACCTGTAGTGGTGGAAGGTACAAAACCATCCCCCGTTGGAGCCCATATGAAAGAAAATGTTAGAAGATAATCAAGGAAAATAAGTTTTCTTGTAAGACTCCAAGGGTGAAATAATCAAGCACAAGGCTCGATTGGTTGCAAATGGATTTTTGCAAAGAGAAGGCATAGATGTTGATGAGATATTTGCACCAGTGGCTAGAATTGAAACCATCTGATTGGTTGTTGGGATAACAAACAACAATAATTGGTCCATTTATCAAATGGACGTCAAATTTACGTTTTCAAACGGGCTACTTGAAGAAATGGTTTATGTAGAACAACCCCCTTCCTTTTCTATGAAAAACCAAGAATCAAAGTTCTATAAATTAAAGAAAGTGTTGTACAGTTTAAAAAAAGCTTCAAGAGCTTGGAACAAGAGGACATACGGTTTCTTAAAAGAGTTTGGCTTCAAGAAGTGTGTATCCAAACATGGTGTGTATTCGAAGAAGGATACAAATGAAGGGTTAATAATCCTTTGTCTTTATGTGGACGATTTGTTGATTATGGGCAACGATAAAGGTTGCATTTCTAAGTTCAAGGATGAGCTTATAAAGGAGTTTGTGATGACCGGCCTAGGCCTTATGACATACTTCCTTGGTAATGAATTTTACAAGTCCAAAAAGGGGATGCTCATCCACCAAAGAAGATATGCGATTGAGATTTTGAAGAAGTTTGAAATGGAGCATTGCAATGCTGCCATTATTCCGACTGAACCGAGGTTGTGTTTGTCGAAGAATGGGGATGAACAAGATGTTAATCCAACTCAGTATCGGAGGCTAATTGGATCTTTGCGTTACTTGTGCAATACGCGATCGGATTTGACATTTAGTGTCAGCATTGTGAGCAAATTCATGGAGAGACCGAAGCAAGAATATTGAGACGAGGTTTCAATACTTGAGAGAACTTGTCAGTGAAAGAAGGTTAAGATTTGGGTATTGTAGAAGTGAAGACCAAGTGGCCGATTTCCTTACCAAAAGAGACTTGATTGAAGTGTTCAAGAGATAGAAGAAGCATATGGGTATGGAAAACTTGGAGGACTTAAATTAAGGTGGGGTTTTGAGAAAATAGTATAATTCAAGTCAGTGCAACAGATTGCAGTTTTATGTCAACAAATTACATCCTGTTATGCAGTGTTAATTTTTAAATAGAAACTTATACTACCTCCGTCCCTAAATATAAGACCCCGATGAGAAAATCACGGGAATTAAGAAAGTTGGTTAGTGTATTAAATTTATTGATTATTTTGTATAATTTTACAAGTTTATCCTTAGGAGAGAGAAATAGTTAATGTACATGTAATTGTAGTTATTACATAGTACAAAAAAAAATGTAATATAATTAGGGGTATGTGTGGAAAAAAATAATTAATGCGCTTTGAAAGTTGAAGAGGGTCTTATAAAAAGGGACAAGAAAAAAACTCAACAGGGTCTTATAATTAGGGACGGAGGTAGTAATAGATAAGTGCAACTGATTGACATAATATGCCAACGGGTTACACTTGTAGTATTTTAGTTAAAAACTGACTCAATAGGTAAGTGCAATCGGTTGACATAATATGTTAATAGGTTACACCTAGGAGTTTTTTCTGTTTTGTTTGTTATTTGTACCCCATCTTGTATTGTTCACACTCAGTTATATATACCCTCAGGTATATATACCTTTTGTGAATCTTATGAATAAAGTAATGAACATATTTTTCACGCTCAGTTATCACTCTTTCTCATTCTCTCTCCCTTTCCCTCTTCAAACTCAATTATTCACCATATTTACTAATCTTATGATTCCAAATTCCAACAAATCGAATATAGATAAATAAATATTTTTTATTTATATAATAATAATGCATAAGAATCACTATATTTTTAAAATGGTATATAAATGTTTATTGATCCTTTTTTAATAATTAACACTTAATAGTTTATTTAATTTTTATAGCCTTTTATATATAAAATTTTAACCAAACCATGGATCAAACATGGCGATAGGGTGCATGCCTTCACCGCTTGGCCACTAAGCATTTAATTATTTGATTTACAAACAAAAATATATTATCAAAATATTGGATTTTATTTGATATATTAATAACAAATTAATATTAAAATATTTTAGGGTTTTATTTTTAAATTGGAACACACTAAAATCACACATTAAAACTTGTTTTGATGATATAGTTCACAAATAACAAATAATTCATACATTTTTTTTAAAATGGTTATTACAAACTGTTCTTGCTAAACACTATTTGGATGAATCTCCTTGAGGCGAGTCAAGTGAGATCATAATCGCCCTGTGTGTAGGAGGTACTAGTTGTCATCTTCCTCGTTCGGAAGTTTCTTTTTATACTCATCCACTCATCAAGGGCCATTAAAGGGACACTGTTAGAACAATATTTGGTTCTGCAAAATATTTCTTTGTTTTGATAATAACAAAGTGTATTTGTGTGAGAACAATTTTGATACTCTAACGTGTACTTTCTTAAGAATTGACAAACAGGTTATGACTCTGATAGAGAAAGTTCTGACTCTAATAGAGATTGTGTGCTACGTCACTCTGAAATTCTCAATGGTCACTTCTGCGTCAAGAAGCAAGGTTGCTTCTGATCTACTGTGCGTCAGAAAGACTCCAAGAAGACATTATGTTGCTGCTGCAATGTTCGCTTGGATTCTGGCTTTGAATTTAACTCTGATACTCATCTTCTGAAGACTAAGTGCTGAAGACTCTGAAGACAAGGTTCTGATGAACAGCGTTCTGAAGACTCTGAAGACTTAAGTTTTTGAAGACCAAGTTCTGAAGACTCTAAAGGCAAGGTTCTGCTGAACAAGTTCTGAAGACTCTGAAGACTTATGTTTCTGATAATTAAGAGTTCTGAAGAAGGAGTGTTGAAGACTCTGATGACAAGGTTATGCTGACCATTAGAACTTCTGCACATTGACTTGTTTGGACCAGTGAAAACTGCGTCAATCAGTGGAAAGAAGTATGGATTAGTAATCGTTGATGATTATAGTCGTTGGACATGGGTAAAATTCTTGAAACACAAGGATGAGTCTCATTCTGTGTTCTCTACCTTTTGCTCTCAAGTGCAAACAGAAAAGGATTGTAAAATAGTCAAAGTCAGAAGTGATCATGGCTGAGAATTTGAGAATAGATACTTTGAGAATCTTTTTGATTCTCATGGCATTTCCCATGATTTCTCCTGTCTTAGAACTCCACAACAAAATGGAGTAGTGGAAAGGAAGAATAGGACTTTGCAAGAAATGGCTCGAACCATGATCTAAGAAACTGACATGGCTAAGCACTTCTGGGTGGAGGCAGTAAATACAACATGTTACATTCAGAACAGGACTTCAATAAGACCTATTCTGGGTAAGACTCCTTATGAACTGTGGAAGAATAGAAAACCCAACATTTCATACTTTCATCCTTTTGGATGTATTTATTTTATGTTGAACACTAAAGAGAATCTTGGCACGTTTGACTCCAAACACGAATCTATAAGACAGAAACACGAATTGTAGAGGAATTAATTCATGTCAGACTCAATGATAAGCTTGATCCTGAAAAGTCAAAGCTAGTTGAAAAGTTTGCAGATCTGAAGATCACCTTATTAGAATATAAAAAAGTAGAAGATTCAAGAGAAGTAGACAAAGATGCAGACTCTCTAGATTCAGATACAACCTTACCAGAAGCTGAAAATAGCCCATCTCATCAAAAGAAGAATAGATTAAAGAGTTCTCATTCTGAAGAATTGATTCTGGGAGATAAAGTTGGTCTAGTCAGAACTCGTTCATCCTTCAAACATTCTGAAGAAACCCTTATGGGTTTAGTGTCTCTGATAGAGCCAACAACAATTGATGAAGCTCTCAAGGAAAATGAGTGGATTATGGCCATGCAAGAAGAACTGAATCAATTCACCAGAAATGATGTTTGGGATCTTGTTCAGAAACCCAAAGGTGTCCACGTCATTGAAACTAAATAGGTGTTCAGAAACAGGTTAGATGAGAAAGATGAGGTCGAAAGAAACAAAGCACGACTGGTTGGACAAGGTTATAGTCAACAAGAAGGGATAGACTATACAAAAACCTTTGCACCAATTGCCAGGTTAGAATCTATTCGCATTTTAATCTCATTTGCAGTAAATCATGACATTACTTTATATCAGATGGATGTAAAGAGTGCATTTTTAAATGGATATATTTCTGAAGAAGTGTATGTACACCAACCTCCTAGTTTTGAGAGTTCTGAAAACCCAGTTTTGTTTTCAAACTTAAAAAATGGTTTTATAGTCTGAAACAGGCTCCTAGAGGAAAAGTGGATACAACACTCTTTCTTTTGGAAAATGACTTTACCAGAGGAAAAGTGGATATAACACTCTTTTGTAAAACCTTTAAGAATGACATTCTGATCGTTCAAATATATATTGATGCTATTATATTTGGTTTTGCTAATATTTACTTGTGCAAGGAATTTTCTAAGTTAATGCAGGATGAATTTGAAATCAGTCTGATGGGAGAACTCAGATTCTTTCTGGGAATTCAAATTGATCAGAGATCAGAAGGAACGTACATTCATCAGAGCAAGTATGCAAAAGAACTTCTGAAGAAATTCAACATGTCAGAAAGTAAACCTGCTAAGACTCCTATGCATCTGACATGCATTTTGGAGAAAGAAGAACTAAGTAAAAAGATTTGTCAGAAGCTATATCGTGGTATAATAGAATCTCTTCTGTATTTGACAGCTTCACGTCCAAATATTCTATTCAGCGTATGTCTTTGTGTTCGTTTCCAATCAGATCCAAGAGAAACTCATTTAACTGCTGTTAAGAGAATCCTAAGGTATCTTAAAGGAATAACTAACCATGGCTTGATGTATAAGAAAACGTCAGAGTACAAACTTTTTGGTTACTGTGATGTAGATTATGCTGGAGACAGATTAGAAAGAAAGAGTACTTCTGGAAACTGATAGTTTCTGGGAAGTAACCTCGTCTCATGGGCAAGCAAGAGACAATCAACAATTGCTCTATCCTCTGCAGAAGCAGAATACATATCATCATCTCTGTGCATTACTCAGATACTCTGGATGAAGAATCAACTTGACGATTATCAGATACACGAGTGTAACATTCCTATTTTCTGTGATAATACTTCTGCCATTTTTTTATCTAAGAATGTTATTCTACATTCTAGGGAAAAACATATTGAAATAAAACATCACTTTTTGCATGACTATGTTTAGAATGGTACTTTTCAGTTAAAATTTGTGGATACAGATCACCAGTGGGCTGATATTTTCACAAAACCCCTTGCTGAAGATAAATTTGTATTCATTCTGGAAAACTTATTTATCAAACCTTGTCCAGAATGAGATGATAATATTTTTGATGTGGCAAGCTACCAGAATGTCTGATATAAGATTCTGATGACTAAACAAAGTGTGTCATTATTTGTTTATTGACCTTCTGATTCATGATACTTCTACAAGTTAGAAAATGTCTTGATCAGAAATTAGTCCAGTCAGATACCTCTTGGTATTCTAGACGTTGGAAACATCAAAACATGATCTCTTAAAAACAAACGGCTATGGTTATTTGTGATACGTGTCCAAAATTAAATCATACCTACTATTAAAGAGACACCTCGAGCGTTGTGATTTCGTGAGACTAGGTTTCAAGTAATTATTACCTATTACTCCCACCTTGTCATAATTATTATATTTGTTATAAATATGCACTCTCTCACTTCACACACTACGTTACTCTCACTTCCCACACTTTTGTCTTAGAAACTCTAAAACCCTTTTGTTATCTGTTATTCCATCTTTGGTGTCCATGGCAGCATCATCTCAAACCATCTCAAAAGCGAAGATACTTGGATATCAGTGCACTATTCCTGAAGAATGTCTCATTTCTCTCAACATGCCAATTAATAAACTTCGAGTTCTCAGTGAAACCATGGTTAACTTCTCAAATCTATTGGATAATGGGTGTGACCTTACTCAAATACTTAATTTTTAAGGATGGAATATGTACTTTAATAGATTGGAAGGATCCTCTTTTCCAAACTTAGTTAAAGATTTCTGGATTCATGCAATCACCAGTAGAAATATCATTGTTTCCACTGTGTTTGGAAGAAGAATCATCATCACAGAAAAGACTTTTTGCGATTTAATCTCTCATGATAACAAGGGACTAAGGATTGTCAGTGTTCAACAAAATAAGTGAAGGGAAGCCAAGGTCACAGCTGCTATTTTTAAAGAAGGAACTGCTCTGAATTCTAAAAAGGATCCATCCTCGTCTCTCCTGAAGGACACCCTTAAGGTTTGGTTCAAAATCATGACAGGAACTATGTATCATCAGCCAACTCTCTCAGATGATTGCATCAGTCTGTCACAAAAGTATGTTCTATACTCTCTGTTGAAGGGAAAGAAAGTTCACCTTCCATGTGTCCTGTTCAACTTTCTGAGAGACTCAATTGTTAACTCAAGGAGTGACTCCGTCAAGAAGGGAAAACATATTCCTTACTGAAGACTCCTCTCTGATATTTTCATTGAGTCAGGCATAGTTGAGGATTTATTAGTTGCTGGGTTCACAAAGGAACTTGACAAATCTTCTGGACAAACCTTTTAGGCTAAGAATTTAAAGAATATGAAGCTTCTTAGGAAGATCACCCATCGACCCTATATTCCAAATCAATTTGATCTTGACTTCATTCGATCTCCAATCTCTAGATTTCCACCCTATTCTAGGCTCTACAGTCCGGAAGAACTTGCAAACTATTTTCCTGAATGTGAAGAAGAACCTCTAGAAGCATGGATTAATTTGGATAATCTACCAGATACTCTTCCTGAACTCTTTCAGAGGAAGGGAAAAGGTAAGAAAAAGAAGAGTAATAATGAGGAAGGACCATCAACAAAGAAAATAAAGATGGTATCTACATCATATCCTGAACAACAAAGTAAGTCTCTTGAATCTCCATCTGTAACTGCATCTGTTTCTTTTGACAAAAATTTGTCTCCATCTTTTCCCATTTCATGACCACCACTTACAACCCAACTATTGTTATCCACCTCTCCACCAATTTTTTCCACCGTTGTCACCACCTCTCCAACACCCACTCTTAACTCTCCTACTATAGAAACCCCAATATCTACACCACTTTAATCACAGGCTCTTGAACTCACCTCAGCCCAACCAACTCTTGTCACAACTGTTCCACCATCCCCAATCATTCAAATAACTGAAGAAATTCTCACTGAACATCCTCAAACAACCATCTCAACATCACCAACCCCAATCACTTCTCCATAACCTATTCCTGAATCTTCTCTGAACATTGATACCATCATTCTTGATGACCATGTTGAAGATGATCAAATCTTAACTGATAATCAAACCTCTGACCCTCCTCCTACCCTAGATGAAGTAATATCTATTTTTAAGGACGGTGTGGTTACAAAATTCAGGACACTTTCTGATGAATCAAATGCTAGTGAAGACCCCTCTGTTTTGGGAGCTTCATGGATCAATTCAATCAGTGGATGTCTGAGCAATTTCAGAAGATTCAAAATCTTTCTGTTAAGACAAAGGATTATCTGGTTCAACAATTTGAAAATAGATTGCAAGAGAAGAAGGAAGCTAAAGCTAGGGAACTGGCAGAAAGGTTAGCCAAAGAAGAAGCTGAAAGATTAGCCAAGGAGGCTGAAGATCAGGCTGAAAGAAATGCTGCTGAAACCTCCTCTTCTGATCCAGTGCTGAAAACTCTGGCTACTCTTCAGAAGAAACATGAGTCATTCAGAGCAAGGATGGACAAGCAAGATGAATTTACTGTCACCATTCAGAATGCTCTTGCTCCGATTCTTCAGAGGCTCCCTCCTCCATCTCACCCTTAGGCACTTTCTAGGCTACCCTGTAGTTTGTATTTTGACTGTTTGATTATGGTTTGTTGTACTCCTGGATTAAAACTTTTTTGTTACCCTTTTTATTATGACAAAAAGGGGGAGTATTAATATGGAAAAATTATTTTGATAAATATCTTGTCTCCAATCATAGCTCTAACATTCTAACTCTTTAAATATCATATCTTTTTAGAATGTTTTTCAGGAAAAGTTATTATATTGGTAAAATGACTCTGATATCAATTAGGCTCTGATTTAGTTAATCAAACTCTGTTATCAGAATGCATCACCACTATAATCAAGCTCTGATATTTTGGATCTATATAAGATCTCTGCAATCAGGCTCTATATCCCAAATCTTATAAGATTTTATTAAGTCTTAGATTCAGGGGGAGCTTGACAAAGGGAAGTTTACCTTGAACTTATCTGAGTCAATTCTGATTATCTTCGTAGAAAATTGTGCTATCAAAATACATTGTTTTATCATTATCAAAAAGGGGGAGATTGTTAGAACAAGATTTGGTTCTACAATATATCTCTTTGTTTTGATAATAACAAAGTGTATTTGTGTGAGAACAATTTTGGTACTCTAACGTGTACTTTCTTAAGAATTGACAAACAGGTTCTGACTCTGATAGAGAAAGTTCTGACTCTGATAGAGATTGTGTGCTACGTCACTCTGAAATTCTCAATGGTCGCTTCTGCATCAAGAAGCAAGGTTGCTTATGATCTACTGTGCGTCATAAAGACTCCAAGAAGACATTATGTTGATGATGCAATGTTCGCTTGGATTCTGGCTTTGAATTTAACTCTGATACTCATCTTCTGAAGACTAAGTGCTGAAGACTTTGAAGACAAGGTTTTGATGAACAGCGTTCTGAAGACTCTGAAGACTTAAGTTTTTGAAGACCAAGTTCTGAAGACTCTGAAGACAAGGTTCTGCTGAACAACTTCTGAAGACTCTGAAGACTTATGTTTCTGATAACCAAGGGTTCTGAAGAAGGAGTGTCGAAGACTCTAATGACAAGGTTCTGCTGAACAAGTTCTAAAAACTCTGAAGACCCAATGATTCATTCTTCTGATCATGCTTCAATCATATCAACTCAGAAGCCTCTGATGAACAGAAGAAGATGAAACGTTTGCGTGGGAAAATAATACATAGTACAGATCAAACACGTTCTTTTCCACTACCATTCCACTACCCTGATTTGGTGGTACAAAGGACAATTTCAGTGTACGATTTTCATCCAAGCACAATGACATTATTTCAAGTCGCCATAATTTTTTTCATATTACTAATCTTCCCTTCAACGAATCTTTTTCTAGCATTATAAAGACTCTATCATTCAATGAATCATGTATGACACTGAGTGTGAAAAAGAGAAATATTCAAAACACTGATTCATACGAAGAAAGAACTCCAGAAATTGAGAAATACATTAGTGAACAGTAAAGCACCACACTACAAAGAAGAAGATTGTTATTACTGTGTAGATTCGCTCTAAGTTAGATTGAGCTAGAAATTGTGTTTATATCAGCTTATGTAAGAAGCAATTCATTGTAAACATTTTATTTGATTAAACAGTTGTTTGAATTCCTTAAGGGACAAGTTAGGTCAGAAGCCTTAAGAAGAGATGGTTAGTCTGTGTATTGTTAGTCACCAGCAGTTGTTAGTGTAGTTATAATCAGTTTGGTTATAGTGGATTAAGTCCTTGTGTATAAGGCGAAATCACCTTGGCGGGTGGACTGGATTAACTTGATAGTTTTCAAGTGAACCAGAATATATCGTGTGTCTTTCTCTATTGTTAGTTTATTTGTGATCTTTGTTTGAGTTTCACAAAAAGCTTTCATTTTGAAAACCCAATTCAAACCCCTCTTTCTTGTGTTTTTCTCACACCTTCAGACACCCCCTTCATATTCCATGTTAAAGTGCCCTCTGGTAACGTCTATCGTCCTCCCAAACTCTTAAGTAACGCCTCTTCCGTCAATTTCTGTAACTCCCATGCAATCAAGAAGATGTTTCATAACCACCATATGTGATTATTCATGTTTCCGTCTAGCATTTTCAAGAGACTGGATCCGACTTGCACATCTACCAGAGTCATTATGAGATCGGATCCGACTTGCTTATGTCTTGTAATAATATTCTTCTTAACTGGAATCCGACTTATTTAGGATTATGCATTCCAACATGTTTGTTCCCTTCTACTCGACCTCCAAAAGCTCGGTCTTGGGAATTTTGAGATGTACATAAGCCCCCGATCACAAGGTCAAATCAGATTGAAGTGTTCAGACAGGAAAATCTTGGATTTCCTTCTTTCTTGAGCCGATCACCTACTTGGTAAGTTACCATGTGATAATGGTTTAAAAGATAAATAATGGCAATTTTCTCCCTCCTTATCATGAGGACTTTTATGGGAAACCTAACTTGTCATCATGATTTTTAGTTCGATATAACTTCTTGACTGTTGTAACTTATTTCCATAAAAAGACTCATTCTTCATTTGTTCTTTCACCCTTCCTTTCAAGTTTTGCTGATGATTTTCTCTTTGCTTACTCTGTCAATTGTTCTTTTTGCAAGCTCAAGCCTCAGGTATTGTTTTTTCTTCCCTATTTACTCTTTTTCCCTCATTTTTTGCTTTTTTGTTATGGTTATAATACGAGATTATGATGATTCATGAGAGTTCCTGATTTCCCTTATTGCTCATGAGAGAAGAAAACTCAGGAACAAATGCATGAGAGAGTGTGAGGGTCATTTTAATCGAGCTGAGTTTGACCATATTATTAGGGAAGTTTATGGTGAGATCCTTTCTCCTAGAAGTAAAAAAGACTCAGAGTCTTCACCGTCAGGTTTTGTGGATACTCTGATGGAGTCAACGGGATCTTTGATTAATAAAGAGGTTCTAAGTTATGACCACAGTGTCATCGACGACAGCTATATTTCAAAGTTTCGCTCCAATAACCAGGTTTCCTCTACCGGGAACGAGGAGGACGCTGTGTTAGAACCTTGTGTGGTTGTGTAATACCCCAAATTTTGACCACTTAGATTTCCCATCATTGTGAAAATCATCATCACAATGTGGATGAACCATCATGCTTCATCAGTCTCCCCAAAGATGGGTGAGCATCCAATACAATCAAAATTAGGGTTTCAAGCCCTCTCTGAGTGCTTAGACAAAGGATCAATCAAGAAATGACATGATCTTCAACTTGTCTAATCTCTTAAATATCCACAATGGATCAAAAAGGACTCCCACTTCAAGGATTAAGCACAAGGCTGCTCCCTTCTAGGTGGATCAAGTCTCAAGATCGACAGTGTCACCAAATTAGGGTTTTGGTCAACCAGGGCCTCCAGATGGAAATTTTCATCTGGGAACAAGGTAATGATCCAAAACATGACCTAATATACTTCATGGAACCTCATGAACTCATGCATCAAGTCAATTTTGCCTCAGGGGATGCATTCATCAAAAATCAGGAATTAGGGTTTCTTGACCTAATTCACCCCTAAGTTGACTTTTGGGACAAACCATGAGCCAAGACCTCAAGACATGATTTGAGGGTCTCTAATATACCATATTGATCCATTTGGAACCATGGATTGATCCAAGAAGCTTGAGCAACAAGTCTCAATTTCATCTGCACCACAATTAGGGTTTTAAGAGAAAAGTCAACTGTAACTTTGACTTTTGACCAAGACATGCTCTCAAACCCTAATACATGATTGAATATACCCTATGACGCCCATGGAACATGTCCATCAAGTTTGATTTAGGTCAAGGACATGATTTCCTGAAGAATTGCACAGTTTGGAATTCATCTGATAAAAAGTCAACTGTGCACAAAAGTCAACTTTGACTTTTTGAGATTTTTCACCAAAATGGATTTTTAACCCTAAAATGATGTTAATGTATGATTTGAATCATCATTCATCAAGAAAAATCAAGAAAAGTGAGATAACTTGTAAAAGGGGTAACCATAAAACTTAGAAATTTTTCTAAGTTAAAAATAAAGTGGCAAAGGTACCAACTTTGGAGGACCATAACTCCTAAACCACAAGGCCATTTTTTCTCATCCAAAGATGGATCTGTAGCCCTCATTATCACCTACAAAAACTTCAACTACAAGTCATTCCAATTCATTAAGGATTTTGAGTTATGGAGTGTTCAAAGTGGCTGAAAAGTGAAAATGTCACTTTTTCCAACACTTAGTGAAATTTTCACTAAGTCAGATTCTGCCTCACTTTTTGCCAAATGTAGGGGGATTTTTCACTTGAAATCAAAAGAGATCAAGACCAAACTTGTTCAAACAGTTGTTGTATCATGTAAGAGCTTTCCAAAATGGCCAAGAACATTGCCAAATTCAACCTACACCATGAGATACAACATTGCCAAGTTGCCTTGCTGAAATCTGTCAAGGCAAGGCAGAATTTGCAACTTTGGTCGATTTGCCAAAATCAGCCAAATTCAATTGCTCCTATCCACTTGGACACCTCAGAGGATTGAATCTAAAGGGGACAATCACTGAGCCAAGCCTCCAAAGTCCATGGAACAAGAAATAGCATGTTGAACCTAGAATGGCCAAAATAGGGACAAGACTTCAAATTTGGAATGAGGCATTCAATGAAACCATCAAGGTGGCATGGACTGAGCCATTCTCATCTGAAATCAGTCAAGACTTATCCAAGACCAAGGGAACCAAAGCTCTGTGCCCTAACCTCTAGTCAATGGCTAGAGGAGACTTGGATTTTCATTGGACAACATTGGCCAAACCTACTTACCAGCTGCCATGCACTATTCCTTGCAAAACAAACTTGCTCTACTATAAATAGAGCTCAATTGTGGTTAGTTTGAGTACACCAAAGCCATCTAACATATGCTTTCCTCAAAATCTCTTCTTTCACTCCAATTTTGCCTTCTAAGGCAAGTCACTATCGGGTTTTGAGTTTGAGAGCAATTCCAATCAAACCAATCACTCACACACCTCACATACATCAAATATGAGCTGATCAAACACTTAGATTACTTCTGAAACATCAATTTCATGAAATCACCAGCTGGTTGCTCAAGGTTTTAACCAAAGTGCAGCTGAGGTACCACAAAATGATCCAGCCAATTTCAATCAAGTCCAACCATCCAAACACAATCCATAGGGTGTAGGGAAGCTGTTCAGATCATCACCACTCATCTGTAACACCTCCAAATCAAAAATCACTTTGAACTTGCTGTCACGACTTGGAGGTAAGCACATACTTGGTCATCTCTCAATCTATGCATATTTCCTCGCACAATAATTTGGCCATATGTTCATAATCATGTATGGAATGTTTTCCCTCAATTAATTGCATTGTTTGAATCGTGTATCAAAAATCCTAGCCTTCATGCAGAAATTAGGGTTCTTGAGGTCTCTTCGTGATTTCTTGTTGTATGTTTAATTTAAATGAAATTAAAGTACATAGACATGATCGTGAGGTTGAGGCGAGCATAATGATATGTGGATTGCATGATATGATTACGTATTCATGGAGATTGGATAGAAAATGCAAATCTGAGAAACCAAGAACACGCGCGTGTTCTTCAGCTGTTCTTGGCGCCATTTTTAGAAATTCAAATATTTGAATTTTGTGATTTTGTTTAATTGATTCAAAAATTAATTTCTCTCTGAGTTTTAATGATTTTGAGTTGATTCTTTTTTTAATAATTCACAAAAATGTTAAAATATTTTATTTTCCAAAAAAATCCCAAAAATATTATTTATTTCATATAATTGATATTTTTGCAAAGAATTAATATTTTAATTGTTTTTGACATTTTAAATATTTTTTCTACATTGATTTTGCAACTTTTAATGCTTTCTAATTATTTTGTAGGTCAATACTTAATTTTTGAAGCATTAATCCAAGATCACAATTTGTTTTCCATGTGTTAAACAATTTTTGATCATTTTAATTGAATTTTTATTCAATTAAATACATTTTGAAAACAAATTAGGGTTTTGGATTAATTCAACCCTCATAAATCATTTTCAAAACTTTTTGGGCCTCTATTAGAGTGTAAGACCCAATCCTTTTTTTGACCAAATCATTTTTGGGCCTCACTTATTGTATAAGTCCCGATACCGTCAAAAAACAAACGGCGCGATCGTCGCCTTTTCAAAAATCATTTGGGCATACCCTCGAGTAGTAAGACCCATTTCTTTTCATTCAAAACACTTTGGGCCTCTATTAGAGTGTAAGACCCAATCCCCCTTTTAACCAAAACATTTTGGGCCTCACTCATTGTATAAGTCCCTCTGTACAAGTAAACGGCACGATCGTCGCCCGTTTAAAAATAAAAATCACCCTGGGCCTCTCCTTGAGCTGTAAGCCCCAAATCTTTCTTTTTCAAAGCACTTTCTCCTTTGATTTTGAATATACTGTTGTTTTCAATCTTTCTTTGTTGAACAACTAACCAAACAGCATGGAAGCACTACAACCGAGTAAGTGGTTATCGCTTTCATTTACTGCTTTCATATTATAAACTGTATTATGGGGCTGCTCACTGTAAGTCTCCTTTCATAAACTCATATCTACTATGTAATAATAGTATAGATATTTCGAGTTTCCCCGGCAACTACGTCTAGAACTAGGTGACGCCGTTTCATTTATTCGTAGAAATAGACGCCTAGATCCCCAATAGGAGCACCAGATACAGTCTTCTCTTCGGCTGTCCTCCTTAGGAATCGTCAAGAAGCTCTACTCCCCAAGATGAATGTATTCTCCGTGAATGGCATCTTTGAGTTTCTTCCAAATTCTCGAACTTTCCTGACTCGATCTATTCCTTGTGGATAGCTTGCCTTGAATGTCTCGGAGTTTGGGTACCCACTACGGTCATAATCTTGGACCTTAACTAAGGAACCCTCTTCAAAGGTTAAAAGTCGCTG
Source organism: Lathyrus tuberosus (assembly GCA_022829125.1). Lineage (NCBI taxonomy): Eukaryota > Viridiplantae > Streptophyta > Magnoliopsida > Fabales > Fabaceae > Lathyrus > Lathyrus tuberosus. The sequence goes on from JALAZF010000193.1 coordinate 3,963,784, forward strand.
GATAGTAAACCTCGCACGTTTACTAGTGGTTTTTATCTTTAAAAGAGTTATCTCGCCTAATGGAAAGGAGATGATAGACCCACGGGCTTCTTAAAAGCATCGGCCTCCTCTTGGGCATTATTCAAGGACACTACGGCTTCTTAGAAGTATTCACAGCCTCCTCTTAGGCTTCGTATAATGATCTCTTCCTTCGGGAATGATAGCCTCCTCTTGGGCTTCGTACAAGGACCCGTCGGCTTCTTAAAAGTTTCCAGCCTTCTCTTGGGCTTCGTACAAATTGTCCCGACGACCTCCTAGAGGTATAGGAACAGAACCTAGTCATCCTCATAGAACAGTCCTTTCATAGAGTCTACTACTGTTTCTCAAAGCATAGTACAAAAGAAAAAAACTCTAGACTTGGACAGTCTAACTTCCTTGAGTCTCAAAGACATTCTCAAGTGACCCACTTCGTTAAATAGGAAGGAAAACCGTAGACTCAGACAGTCTCAATACCCTTTGGATTTCCCGTTTCCTCAAAGAGAAGGAAATATCCCTGATCCTCAAATCAAATCCCTGAGTACAGTGTTGCTCATATAAGAACTGATTTTCTCTTTTAAAATCAGTATATTGGATCTGTCACTCAACTAAAACAAACCTTTAGCCTCCATCTCGGGCTTCGTACGAGATACAAAAACACTCTCTTGTTGAGTATCAAAGACTCTCTTGTTGAGTCAAACTTTAAGCCTCTATCTCGGGCTTCGTACGAGACACAAAGACTCCCTCGTAGAGTCAAACAAACAATCGCCTCCATCTCGGGCTTCATACGAGATACAAAAAACTCCCTTGTTGAGTCAAATAGCCTCCATCTCGGGCTTTATACGAGATACCAAAAGACTCCATCGCCGGGTCAAAATCTTTTAGCCTCTCTCTCGGGCTTTGTACGAGACACAAAATAGCCTCCTCTTAGGCTTTGTATAATGATTTTCCTAGCGGAAATTAGCCTCCTCTTAGGCTTTGTATAAGAAGACCACTGGTTGATCCAATCAACCTTTTAGCGTCAAAGCTGTGCCTCGTTCACAGTACACAAACATCAACAACTCCTTTCCTTTCATCTAATCGCTGTAAGCGGCAAGCCTCTGGATCATCTATATCCATGCCACTGTCCCTCTTTTAGCATGAGAAATTCCTAAGGAAAGATGGCATTGCTCTACACTGAGTTAAAGTCTTCTCCTTCAGGTTAAAACCCTTTCTTCGGAAATTATGGCATTGCTCGGATCCGTGTATCCCAGTTAAAGTAATTCTCCTTCCCCCTCTTTAGAGATGACAAATTCTCTCTAAAGTCGAGGTCTTTCAGCTTCACGTCTTGGGCTTTGAACAAGACACAAATAGACCTTTCAGCTTCACATCTTGGGCTTTGAACAAGATACAAACCACCTTTCGCTTCACGTCTTGGGCTTTAAACAAGACACCAAAAACACACATTTCCTCCCATAGAATAGGAGGAACTACGAACGCTCTGATTTCCCTGTTTCGGTAAACGGGAATACGTAGGCATAAGATTGAAAGAAAAATCTTAGCGAGCGCAATCAACAAAAAACCCAAATCCCATATCTCCATCAATTAAAAGCAGTAATTCAAAAGCATCAGTCCTAACATCCTAATCCTTGTTCCCCGCCAGAAACCTTCTGCCTAGATAAAAAGAAAGAGAACCGTATTGGCGAAAATACAAATAACCAGTACAAAGGCCCCCCCACATTGATAGCATCCGTAACCTAACAGACCGCTGTTTAAACTCAGTATGCAAAGCAGGGTTAATTGGAGACATCTATTTCCCTTCCTTATTCAACTCACAATAGGATAAAAAATGAATCGACCTGTAGTCAAAGCTCAGACCGCAGAGAGCGACCAGCGCTTAAGAACCGCGTCCAAAATCGCTCGCTACAGAAAAATGGCGCCCACCGTGGGGCCGATTCGTCTCTGTTTTCTTTCTTCTCTTCACTTGTGTGAATACCACAGATTGGGGCTTCCGCCGGGGAACCCATTTTCTGTCAGGAACTTAGGATTCTTAGCTTTATATGTCTAGGATGATTAGGACAAATATATATACTGCTTTTCATAATTGTTATATGTGTTTATTTTTCTGCTAATGGGAATGCGGGTGATGCCGTATGTGGAAAGATTGAGTATACACCTAGAAAAGCCAAACCCATTCGTAGTGCGGAAGCTATCGGAAATAGCTGTTACGCGATACTACCCTCATTTGAGGCTGGTGATCTATTCTCGGTGAATAGCACTTACTCTAAGATTGCACACAACTCGCTGGCGATCCGCTTGTTGTCTGCCTTCCTGGGAGGAGCTGATGATAATGAGTACAGGTACAAAAATCACCCTAGTATAAACCTTTGGGGATGGGTAGAGCCTTGACTTCATGACAACGACCCTTTGACCCCATGTTTTTTCTATGTTTTTGTGTGCTGCATTCATGAATCCATTTAATAAAACATTAAAACATTCAAAAAACTTCTCTTCTAGTCTCTCTGTTTTTCAAATTAAACTAAGACTGTGATTGCAAATATCAGAGAAAAAGATTACGCTAATGGATTTCGGTAGAAGGAAAACTCGCCAGTATACCTTCAAGGTTCCAAAACTAGGGGATTTGAGAAGGTTAGCAAGGATGATCGTTAACCCAGAGGCTTTCAGAGCCAAGCACGGCGGTTTGCTACCACTGTTAAGAGTCCATGTGATTAAGGGGATCATGGACGCGCTCATTCAATTCTACGATCCGGTTTATCACTGTTTCACATTCCCGGATTACCAGTTATCACCAACGCTGGAGGAGTATTCTCATCTGATTGATCTACACATTACAGATCGAACTCCATTTTCTGGACTGGAAGAAATTCCAAAGAATCAGATCATTGCAAGAGCAATTCATTTAGACGAGTCTGAGGTCAGGACTCACATGACCACTAAGGGTGGCATCCAAGGTTTGCCAGCCCAGTTCTTGACAAAAAAAGGCTCTATACTTCGCTAGTATAGGGAACGGGACTGCTTTTGAAAGCATCTTTGTCTTGCTCACCTACGGGTTATTTTTGTTTCCTAACATCAATAACTTCGTCGATATCAACGCTATTAAGGTTTTTCTCATTGGAAACCCTGTGCCGACTTTGCTCGCAGATGCGTATCATTCTGTACACTTGGGAAATTTGTACAGCGGAGGGGAGATCACATGTTGTGTACCTCTGCTTTACAAATGGTTTATCTCTCACTTGCCCAAGTCTGCTGCTTTTTGGGATTGCAAGAGTGTCTTACGTTGGTCGCAGAAGATCATGTCTCTCACCAATTCTGATATAGATTGGTGTAATAGGATTTATGAGGGAATCAGAATCATTGACCATTGTGGAAACTTCCCCAGCATACCCCTCATAGGAACTAAAGGAGGAATCAACTATCATCTGATATTAGTTCTTCGTCAATTTGGATACCCGATGAGACACATCCCACTGGGTGTTCATCTGGAAGGTCTTTTCTTCAAAGAAGGAGAAAGTGACAGAGCACTAAAGATGGAAATAGTGCAAGCTTGGAAACAGGTTCATAAGAAAGGACGAGAGTCTCTGGGAAAACCGGACTGTGTCTCGATGGAGCCTTATCTCCATTGGGTACAAACCAGAGCTCTCAAGCTAAAGATGCCTTATCCTCGTTACGGAATTCTTCCACCAAGGGAAACTGTCATGTACTTCATGACGGAAACTGAAAAGCTTCAGGTTACTCTCAACAAAGTTCAAAAGGAAAGAAGATCTTGGACGAACAAGTACCGCACCCTCGACGTAGAGTGTATCCAAATACAGCAACTACTAAAAGAGAAAGATGCTCTGATTGAAATTTTAGAGCAGCATGCTGTAGAGAATCAAGATGATCAAAGGAATTTGCTCACTCCTTTCACTTGGCAAAGGAATGACAACCCGACAACGGCCCAAGCGCCCCGGTCAAAGAAAAGGAAGATACCAGAATCAGCACCCGGTTTCTCCTCAGAGAGGACTCGGGACCCATTAGTTTAGGTTTCTGTTTCTGCACTTTGTAATCTACTGTATTTCCATTTCTGTAATCCTTTGAATTTCAATAAAAAAGGGGTTTCCCCACTGTTTGATATTTGCAATCTAATTGTCGAAGTTTATTTTGATTAAACCAAAAAAAAAACAATTAATATAATCATTGCATTCATCATTCTCACATCGCGTATTCTTCTTCCCTAAGAATCTCACGTTTGTGTCTCGATTCTAGAGTCAAACTGTCTCATTCGTATAATACTCGGGCCAATCATCAAAAAAGGATGGATGATCTTGAGGAAGAAAACAGAGAGTTGAAAGAAGAGATCGACGCTCTGAGAGAGGATATGAGAAAGCTTCGTAACGACGTTCAAGCCATGGCAGAAGCTCAGCTACAAAGAACTGTGATCTCAGAGATCACCTCAACGCCCATCATAGAAAAGTATGATCCTAGGTATCAGATGCCGAAAGATCGTCCTTGGGGCATGCCTGTTAACTATATCCCGGAAGGATATGTTTCGCCGATCACTGAAGATCAGGGAATCGCAACAGAAGCCGCTGGGCCTGAAGGTTACAAACTTCGGGAAAGCGAAGATGCTAGGGGCATACTGAAGACTCCTGAAGGTTACAAACTTCGGGAGGCACCAAGACTTACTGCCGTAGTCACGGTACCACCCCCTGTGGTGCACACTGTCCCGGAAGGACAGATTCCACAGACACCTTTTGGTAAGAAGGAAACTATGTTTGACATAATGGATGAATTCCAGGAGCAATTCTTGGAAATGCAGAAAGAGCTGCAAGCCATTCGCGGTCAGGATCTATTTGGAAAGGACGCCGCAGACCTCTGCTTGGTCCCAAATGTGAAAGTCCCGCACAAGTTCCAAGTGCCCGACTTTGAAAAATACAAGGGTAACTCTTGCCCTCAGAGCCATCTGGTGATGTACGCTCGGCGGATGTCAGCTCAGACGGAGAATCAGGACCTGCTGATTCACTACTTCCAGGATAGTTTAACCGGTGCCGCACTCAAATGGTACATGGGTTTAAACCGTACTATGATCAGTACATTCAAAGATCTTGGTACTGCCTTCGTCCAACAATACAAATACAATTTGGACATGGCACCCGACAGAGATCAACTCAGATCAATGTCGCAAAAGGAAAAGGAAACCTTTAAGGAGTATGCTCAAAGGTGGCGTGAAATTGCCGCTCAAATTTGTCCACCTCTTGAGGAAAAAGAGATGACAAAAATCTTCTTAAAGACCTTAAGCTCATTTTACTATGACCGAATGGTTGCCAGTGCGCCCAGTGATTTCACCGAAATGGTCGACATGGGCGTACGTCTTGAGGAAGCCGTCCGAGAAGGACGTTTGCTAAAAGACACTGGATCGACGAGCGGTACTAAAAAATACGGTAGTGCTCTCCCTAAGAAAAAAGAGCAAGATATTGGGAATATCTCTCTCGGAAAGCAAAGGCGTCGTTATCAGCCAGTAGCAGCTGTTACTCCTGCTATCGGCCCCGCGCCTGTTCCTATGTATCAACCTCAGGTTTCGCAGAGCCAACCTAACCAACAAAGGACACAACAGCCTCTTCAGCAGGCTCGTCCTCCATATAACAACAACCGTACAATACGGCCACCAGGATTTGATCCTATACCCGTAACGTACGCAGAGCTATTTCCGTTACTGCTGGCTAAGGGGCACATTCAGACTAAGTATCCCCTTTCAGTTCAGGAAAATCCGTCTTTTTGGTTTAAAGTGGATCAAACATGCCCTTATCATCAAGGAGGTTCAGGGCATAACATTGAGACTTGTCTCAATTTCAAATCCGACGTGCAAAAGCTTGTTAGGAGCGGGCTCTTATCTTTCAAAGATACGAATCCTAATGTTCTTACGAACCCGCTGCCTCAACACGAGAAAGTTGCAGTCAATCTGATTGAGAAAGAGACTAACAATGTCTATCAAATTCACGATGTACTCTTGTTAAAGACCAACCTGGTCAAGATGCATTGTAGACAGAGTGGATATGGCCATGTGCCACCTCATAATTATCACCAGTGTGATGTCTGCTCTAAAGATAACCAAGGATGTTCGGTAGTGCAATCAGCTCTACAGGAACAAATGGATCTTGGATGGATCCAAGAGCATCGAGTTCGTGGAGTTAACATGGTTTACACGAATTCCAACGTCATTCAAAACCACGACATCCGTGCGATGAATGTCAACTTGGTGGCGATGCACTCAAGGCAAAGCCAGTATCATAATCTGTCGCGGCACGATTACAGTTCCTGTCTGATTTGCTCGGTAAACAAACAGGGATGCTCTTTCATACAAGAGGGCCTCCAGCGTCAGATGGATCTTGGATGGATCCAAGACTACCATGATAGGAACTCCTATCAAATCAACATGGTTCAGATCTTCGACATCCGCGTAATGGATACCAATCTGGTAGAGTTACATGCTGAGCAGGTCCGACTTGGATTCTTAATATCACATGACTATCAAAATTGTAAAGTGGGTTGCGAAAACGATCGAGGTTGTACCCTTGTCCAGGAGGCACTTCAGCACTTGTTAAATCACTGGTGGATGCCAATCTATATGGACGAAGATACTCAGCAGATTAGTATCAATAACAGGAATCCTACTCGTCGTCAAAGTCAGGATGTCCGATCAATGGAAGGTAACCTAGTGAGGTTACATTGTATTCAAAGTAGGCGCGGCCAGGTGCCACCACACAACTATGACAGTTGTAGCGTCTGTTCGGAAAGTAACCAAGGGTGTTACCTTGTGCGAGCAGCTCTTCAGGGTCAGGTCGATCATGGAGAAATTCGTCCATATCCAGGTTCTGGACCCATCAACTGGACGCCGAACTACCTTGCCGATCAAGTTGAGGATGTTGTCACAATCTCTAGTCATCATAGGACCAGGGATGTTTTTGCCATCATTCCTCTACTTGACGAATCTAAAGTTCCCAACCGGGAACGGATCGAGATTACTTATGATGGTCAGAAAAATCAGAAGGTTCCCATAGTCATCTATCTACCGGGGCCACTACCGTATGAATCAGCTAAGGTAATCCCTTACAAATACGGTGCAACAATAATCGAGAATGGAAAGGAAATTCCATTACCCTCCGTCGTGAATATTGCAGACATCAGTCGTGTAACGCGGAGCGGTCGAATCTTCAACCGAGGGGTTGGAGAATCCAACAAAGAAAAGGAACTTCAGGCAGAAATTCCTGATCCACCAGTCAGTCAATCTGGTAATCCCGACTTTTCGAAAGACAAAGATGAGATGCTAAAGCTCATCCAAAGGAGTGAATTCAACATTGTTGATCAACTGTTACAGACTCCTTCAAAGATCTCAGTATTATCACTGTTACTCAGTTCAGAAGCACACAGAGAGGCTCTACAGAAAGTCTTGGAGCAGGCCTTTGTGGAACAGGATGTAACAATCAGACAATTCGATAGCATTGTCTCTAACATCACTTCTTGCAAAAATTTGGGATTTAGTGATGAGGAATTACCTGAAGAGGGTCGTCGTCATAACATGGCGCTCAACATTACAGTTAACTGCCAGGGCGATGCTTTAGCCAATGTACTGGTAGACACAGGGTCAGCCCTGAATGTTATGCCGAAGTCCACTTTGACGCAATTATCATTTAAGGGCCCTCCGATGAGAGTCAGTGAGGTCGTCGTTAAAGCATTCAACGGATCCAGAAAAACAGTTATCGGCGAAGTTGATCTTCCCATAACTATTGGTCCTCACACTTTCCAAATCACTTTCCAGGTCATGGACATCCGGGCAACATACAGTTGTTTATTAGGAAGACCTTGGATACATCAGGCTGGAGCAGTTACTTCAACTCTCCACCAAAAGCTAAAGTTCGTTTAGAACGATCAACTTGTCACGGTTTGTGGGGAACAGGCCTTGCTTGTGAGTAACTTGTCATCATCTGCTAGTGTAGAACCCGAGGAGGTTATTGGAACTCAGTTCCAAGCACTATCGGTGAGCAAGAACGATTAATCCGAAGAAGGAACTTCAATTTGTTCATACAAAGATGCTATCAAAGCGGTCGAGAGTACCGATACGACAGGATGGGGACGGCTTGTCATTCCTATTGACAATAAAACAAAGAAGGGTCTTGATTTTTCTGCAACCTGTACTCAGACAGCCGCCAACGATGAAAGTCTTCATCCCCTTCAAAACTTCTTCCACAGTGGAGGTTTTCTTCACCCAGTGTCTCAGACAGTTCATGCTATCAATGAGGAAGATCCCTCTGACACAGATGAAGAATGGAAGTCCTACCTTAACAAGGACGGCTATATGTCTCAGGAAGAGGTGCCTATGCCTTTTTGCTTTCTTACAGAAAGTCCGAGGTTTATACCAAGATCAGATGTCGAAATGATCTACGGAGATTGTGATCCGGAAGGATGCCGTGCTCCGCCAAATTCATTAGAGGAAGACACTCCGATGAAAGATAATTTTGACTACACCTACTATGGTCCAATGGATGGTCTGCCAATGTGGCAGCCTTACCCAGGAAACTTGGGGCAAGAAAGTCAGCCGAGTAATGAAACTCAGCTGAGCGTCATTGAACAGAATACCTGTGTCCCCACCATGTCATGGGATCAACACTCAGGTCATTCGGAAACTACTCAACATGAAGATGAATTCGCAACGTTTGCAGGACTAGAATTCATCAACTATGCTTTTCCTGAGGTCAACGTCATCGAGAGGGATGACTCCTCCAGTTCCAAAGAAGTGTGGGACACCTTGGGACAACCGAGTGGAAAATACGACTATATGGTCAAGTACACTGCTCCCGAAAGCTCTCGTATCAGGCTCGAAGATATCCAGTCAACTGGATGGGGAGATACAGCTGAGAGCACAAATGCTATGCAAAATGCAACAGAGGAATCCTCCTACGACAACTCTGCTTGGGAGACAGATTCCAATGATCCTGCTCCACCAGAAATCAGCGTCATTTCTGAAGACAAATCAAGGAAGGTGCCAGACTTTGTGATTCACCGAGGAGTTCGCCGCCAATGGGTTGCTGTCGAGGTTCCGAAGGTCGTTCGTCGGTCAAAGTAATTGCCATCTTTAACCTTTCACCCTGCCCAGGTGAAACGGATGTTTTGATAGGGCTCGTTTTCTGTAAACTTCCCTCTTCGCTTTGCCCAAAGCGACAGAGTTTTGTTTTATAGGGCTGTAGTTTCAAGATTCGACTTGTTCATTAATAAAATAACGTCGTTCTGTAATTTCCGCATTAATTGCTGTTTTCTCTTTTGCTTTTTCAGAAAATGGTAATCCTAAAAAACATTCAAAAATAAAAACAAGCAGTAAAATAAATACACTGCACACACTTGCATTTTCTCTATCTCTTCTAAACACGAATCATCACGTCATGCAGATTGCTTGTTTTATACCCCGTTGAAACATACGATCTGATGCCTTCTCCCAACTTTGAGTTCCCGGTATTCGAGGCTGAAGAAGAAAATGACGACGAAATTCCAAAAGAGATCTCCCGACTACTCAGACAAGAGGAAAGGTCCATTGAACCTCACAAAGAGCCGTTGGAAACGGTAAACTTGGGTTCAGAAAAAGAGAGAAAAGAAATCAGGATCGGAGCACTGCTCAGTCCAACTACCAAAGAAAGTTTGATAAAGCTTCTCAAAGAATTCCCCGATGTATTCGCTTGGTCCTATCAGGATATGCCAGGGTTGGATACCAGCATCGTGGAACATCACTTACCGCTAAGATCGGAATGTCCGCCAGTAAAGCAAAGGTTGAGACGGACTCACCCGGACATGGCCATCAAAATCAAAGAGGAGGTACAGAAACAGATCGACGCGGGTTTCCTCGCTACATCTGAATATCCTCAATGGTTAGCCAACATCGTACCCGTTCCCAAAAAGGATGGAAAGGTCAAAATGTGTGTTGATTACAGAGATCTAAACAAGGCAAGTCCAAAGGACGACTTTCCTTTACCACATATTGACATGCTGGTTGACAGCACAGCAAAGTTCAAAGTATTCTCCTTCATGGATGGATTCTCGGGCTATAATCAGATCAAAATGGCGCCGAAAGACATGGAGAAAACTTCGTTCATTACCCCATGGGGTACCTTTTGTTACAAGGTAATGTCGTTCGGTTTGAAGAATGTCGGGGCAACCTATCAAAGGGCCATGACTACTCTGTTTCATGACATGATACACAAAGAAATCGAGGTATATGTCGATGATTTGATTGCAAAATCAAGAACAGAGGATGAGCACGTTGAACATCTGTCAAAATTGTTCGAACGTCTAAGAAAATTCAAGTTCCGCTTGAATCCCAACAAGTGCACCTTCGGTGTACGTTCGGGGAAATTACTAGGGTTCATCGTCAGCCAGAAAGGAATTGAAGTTGATCCTGACAAGGTCAAGGCCATTCAAGAAATGCCTTCTCCGAAAACTGAAAAACAAGTCAGAGGATTCCTGGGACGTTTGAACTACATCTCCAGATTCATATTCCTTATGACCGCGACATGTGCGCCGATTTTCAAATTACTCAAAAAGAACCAGGATTGCGTTTGGTCAGAAGATTGCCAAACCGCCTTCGATAGTATCAAGGAATATCTGTTGAATCCTCCGATCCTATCACCTCCAGTGAAAGGAAGACCACTGATCATTTACCTCACAGTCCTAGAGGACTCAATGGGATGTGTACTTAGCCAACAAGACGAAACTAAAAGGAAAGAGTCTGCCATTTACTATCTGAGCAAGAAATTCACCGACTGTGAGACTCGGTACACAATGCTTGAGAAAACTTGTTGCGCTTTGGCTTGGGCAGCCAGACGTCTTCGCCAGTACATGATTCGTCATACTACTTGGTTGGTCTCCGAAATGGATCCAATCAAGTACGTTTTCGAAAAACCTACTCTCACGGGAAGGATTGCCCGTTGGCAGATGTTACTATCAGAATATGACATAGAGTACCATGCTCAGAAAGCCGTTAAAGGAGGTATTTTAGCCGATCATTTGGCTCATCAACCGATTGACGATCAAGAATCAATCGGGTTTGACTTCCCAGACGAAGATGTCATGTATCTAAAGATGAAAGATTGCGATGAACCGCTACCCAGTGAAGGGCCAGAACCAGGTTCCCAGTGGGGACTTATCTTTGACGGAGCAGTCAATCATTATGGAAACGGAATTGGGGCAATCATTGTTACCCCTCAGGGTACCCACATTCCTTTCACTGCTAGACTTACGTTCAAATGTACGAACAACGAGGCCGAATACGAAGCATGTATCATGGGTCTCGAAGAAGCGATTGATTTAAGGATCAAAAACTTGGACGTATACGGCGATTCAGCCCTGGTTATTAACCAGATAAAAGGAGATTGGAACACATACCAATCAGGATTGATTCCTTACAAAGACTATGCAAGAAGGTTGTTACCCTTCTTCAACAGAGTCGACTTTCATCACATCCCTCGTGATGAGAATCACATGGCTGATGCATTAGCCACTCTCTCTTCCATGATTAGTGTAGGTCGATGGAATGACATACCTAAGATCGACATCATGCGCCTTGAACGGCCCGCTTACATCTTCGCGATTGAAGCAGTCATAGACGACAGACCTTGGTATCACGATATCAAATGCTTCCTTCAGAAACAAGAGTACCCATCTGGGGCACTCAAAAAAGACAGGAAAACCCTCAGAAGATTGGCTGGAAACTTCTTCCTGAGTGGTGACACTCTTTGTAAGAGAAATTTTGACATGGTTTTGCTCCGATGTGTCGACAGACCAGAAGCAGACATGCTCATGAAAGAAATTCATGAAGGATCCTTTGGCACTCATGCCAATGGACACACAATGGCGAGAAAAATTCTTAGGGCCGGGTATTATTGGTTGACCATGGAATCCGACTGCTACAAGTACATGAGGAGGTGTCACAAGTGTCAGATATACTCCGACAAAATTCATGTACCGCCATCACATCTCAAAGTTCTTTCTTCCCCGTGGCCTTTTTCCATATGGGTAATCGACATGATTGGTATGATTGAGCCCAAGGCTTCAAACGGACATCGGTTCATCCTGGTAGCCATTGATTATTTCACCAAGTGGGTCGAAGCAGCGTCATTCGCCAATGTTACTCGACAAGTCGTGGTCCGATTTATCAAAAACAATCTCATCTGCCGTTATGGTGTTCCAAGCCAGATCATTACTGATAATGGATCTAACTTGAATAATAAGATGATGAAAGAGTTATGCGCAGGGTTCAAGATCGAACACCATAACTCATCTCCCTACCGACCCAAGATGAACGGAGCGGTAAAAGCGGCTAACAAGAACATCAAGAAGATCGTTCAAAAGATGGTTGTAACCTATAAAGATTGGCACGAAATGCTACCCTTTGCTCTTCACGGTTATCAAACATCTATCCGCACTTCAACAGGGGCAACCCCTTTCTCTCTAGTATATGGCATGGAAGCAGTGCTCCCCATAGAAGTAGAGATCCCATCAATCCAGGTATTGATGGAAGCTCAACTCACCGAAGCTGAATGGTGTCAAAGTTGACACGACGAACTGAACCTGATCGAAGAAAAGAGAATCACGACACTATGCCACAGTCAGTTATATCAACAGAGAATGAAAAGGGCGTTCGACAAAAAGGTCCGACCTCGTATCTTCAGAAAAGGAGACCTCGTGCTCAAGAAGATACAATCATTTCTCACTGACTCTCGGGGCAAATGGACCCCAAATTATAATGGCCCCTATGTGGTCACGAAAGCTTTCTCAGGCGGCGCCTTGAGACTTGCAACCATGGACGGAGAGGAATTTGCCTACCCCACGAATGTTGATGTAGTCAAGAAATACTTCGCCTAAAAATAAATAAAAAACGTCTTGGTGGATTGAAAACTCGAAAGGGCGGTCCAGGCAAAAGTTAGAGACATGAAAAAAAATCATCCCGATGGATTGGAAATCTCATAGTACAATCCAGGCAAAAATTAGGGATAATGGCAAGTAACTATGTTCAACAGAGGCAAGTCCCTCAGCAGCAGTTACAGCATCATCTATCGGAGGAAATCTCCAGTCAAAGGTCATCTTCGACGGAAGCTCAGGATGTCCGAAACTCAAAGTTGGTAGAAGGATAGTGGTCGTTATGTTTCAACGTAGCCCTTTTCCCTGTAAATTACCATTTTCTAACTTTGTATATACTCTTTGGAATCACGCGTTTGGCTGATCTCCATCTTATCAATAAAATTTGAGCCCTTGTGCTTTTGTTTGTAATTCTTTACTTGTTTTAGCTTTACAGAACGACGTTGTTTAAACTTAATCAGCGATTCTTGAAATAAAACAAAAATAAATTTACTTGTTAAACTTTTTCTGCTTTTAAATTAAAGATGGCATTTCTTTTGACTGTTGAACATCAGAAGAACATCGATCGCTTTTCCCGAAGTAAGCAAACTTCAAAATGCAGAATCAAAGTACTCCTTCTAAGCCAGTGCGCCTGAATGAAGGATCAACTGTATCAGATGCGGTTTTCCCGTCTGATACCCTCGGCCGAGTTCTCATCTCCTAAGCCCGATCAACATAGCTCCCAACGGGACTATCTCTCCTAAGCAAGGTGGAATTTCTATTTTGAATCAACGGTACTTCTTCGCCCCGCGATGGCCGAGTATCCAATTGTGTTCATCTCTTAGTCTGTATGTTGCGTCTGTTTTGTCAGCACATACATACATACATCATGCATTTTTTATTTTTTATTTGCATTCACATTTCATATTGCATCACTATCACTATAGTTGGTCCTGTCCCCTAGTGGTAGAAGTCCTCTCAATCGAGTTGTCAGTTCTTGCCTCGTCAGGAAATACTGTGTCTGAACAACCTCGCTTCCAGTTTAATTCTGGAAAGAAGTTGGTCCTTGACCACTTTGATAACTTGAACCTCTGAAAATCCAGAGAAAACTTTCAATAAGCATCACTCTTCGCCATTGAAGATGATATCCTTGCTTTCCCGGATTAAGGAAAATCCACAGAGAAAGCCTCGTGATCAGAGATTCGGCAGCACGCCAGTTTTGCTCCGAAAAACCACTGATGAGAAGGTCATTGGCACCTCAAAATTGGATCCCATCATATGGCATTTCTCCGGGAAGATCCCGAGAAAAGTATGATGTAACCCCAAACGAAAACAGTCTCTTAAGAGACTCGCTTTCCCCAGTAGAATCGACAAATGGCGTCTCCAAAACAGAGAAGTTTGTGTACCTCTACAACTCAGACGAATGGGTTCCCCAGCAAGTCTGACATCAAAACTTTTTCCACTCAAATGGCATCTCCCCAGGAAAATTCGGCGAGAAGTTTGAGGAAAACCGCTACTAATAGCGTCTCTTGTCAATAAAGTTTATTGACAAAAGAAACTTAGACCAGTTCCTCGGTAGGAAACCAGGATCGAGGGGAAGTTTAAATCAGAAACTAAGACCAGTTCCTTGGTAGGAAACCAGGATCGAGGGGAAGTTTAAATCAGAAACTAAGACCAGTTCCTTGGTAGGAAACCAGGATCGAGGGGAAGTTTACTTCAGAAACTGAGACCAGTTCTTGGTAGGAAGCCAGGATCGAGGGGAAGTTTACCTTTTCTAAGCATCATTGCTTAGCTAAAGAAGATGAATGCGATCCGCCATTCATAGACACCATCAAAATTTCGGGTATTCCGATATTTAATCCTCTTGCACCCCGAATGCCCGAATCCCTTCGTCATTCACACCTTCGGGTCCAAGAAGATTAAATAGGGGCATCTGTAATACCCCAAATTTTGACCACTTAGATTTCCCATCATTGTGAAAATCATCATCACAATGTGGATGAACCATCATGCTTCATCAGTCTCCCCAAAGATGGGTGAGCATCCAATACAATCAAAATTAGGGTTTCAAGCCCTCTCTAAGTGCTTAGACAAAGGATCAATCAAGAAATGACATGATCTTCAACTTGTCTAATCTCTTAAATATCCACAATGGATCAAAAAGGACTCCCACTTCAAGGATTAAGCACAAGGTTGCTCCCTTCTAGGTGGATCAAGTCTCAAGATCGACAGTGTCACCAAATTAGGGTTTTGGTCGACCAGGGCCTCCAGATGGAAATTTTCATCTGGGCACAAGGCAATGATCCAAAACATGACCTAATATACTTCATGGAACCTCATGAACCCATGCATCAAGTCAATTTTGCCTCAGGGGATGCATTCATCAAAAATCAGGAATTAGGGTTTCTTGACCTAATTCACCCCTAAGTTGACTTTTGGGACAAACCATGAGCCAAGACCTCAAGACATGATTTGAGGGTCTCTAATATACCATATTGATCCATTTGGAACCATGGATTGATCCAAGAAGCTTGAGCAACAAGTCTCAATTTCATCTGTACCACAATTAGGGTTTTAAGAGAAAAGTCAACTGTAACTTTGACTTTTGACCAAGACATGCTCCCAAACCCTAATACATGATTGAATATACCCTATGACACCCATGGAACATGTCCATCAAGTTTGATTTAGGTCAAGCACATGATTTCCTGAAGAATTGTACAGTTTAGAATTCATCTGATAAAAAGTCAACTGTGCACAAAAGTCAACTTTGACTTTTTGAGATTTTTCACCAAAATGGATTTTTAACCCTAAAATGATGTTAATGTATGATTTGAATCATCATTCATCAAGAAAAATCAAGAAAAGTGAGATAACTTGTAAAAGGGGTAACCATAAAACTTAGAAATTTTTCCAAGTTAAAAATAAAGTGGCAAAGGTACCAACTTTGGAGGACCATAACTCCTAAACCACAAGGCCATTTTTTTCTCATCCAAATATGGATTTGTAGCCCTCATTATCACCTACAAAAACTTCAACTACAAGTCATTCCAATTCATTAAGGATTTTGAGTTATGGAGTGATCAAAGTGGCTGAAAAGTGAAAATGTCACTTTTTCCAACACTTAGTGAAATTTTCACTAAGTCAGATTCTGCCTCACTTTTTGCCAAATGTAGGGGGATTTTTCATTTGGAATCAAAAGAGATCAAAACCAAACTTGTTCAAACAGTTGTTGTATCATGTAAGAGCTTTCCAAAATGGCCAAGAACATTGCCAAATTCAACCTACACCATGAGATACAACATTGCCAAGTTGCCTTGGTGAAATCCGTCAAGGCAAGGCAGAATTTGCAACTTTGGTCGATTTGCCAAAATCATCCAAATTCAATTGCTCCTATCCACTTGGACACCTCAGAGGATTGAATCTAAAGGGGACAATCACTGAGCCAAGCCTCCAAAGTCCATGGAACAAGAAATAACATGTTGAACCTAGAATGGCCAAAATAGGGACAAGACTTCAAATTTGGAATGAGGCATTCAATGAAACCATCAAGGTGGCATGGACTGAGCCATTCTCATCTGAAATCAGTCAAGACTTATCCAAGACCAAGGGAACCAAAGCTCTGTGCCCTAACCTCTAGTCAATGGCTAGAGGAGACTTGGATTTTCATTGGACAACATTGGCCAAACCTACTTACCAGCTACCATACACTATTCCTTGCAAAACAAACTTGCTCTACTATAAATAAAGCTCAATTGTGGTCAGTTTGAGTACACCAAAGCCATCTAACAGATGCTTTCCTCAAAATCTCTTCTTTCACTCCAATTTTGCCTTCTACGGCAAGTCACTATCGGGTTTTGAGTTTGAGAGCAATTCCAATCAAACCAATCACTCACACACCTCACATACATCACATATGAGCTGATCAAACACTTAGATTACTTCTGAAACATCAATTTCATGAAATCACCAGCTGGTTGCTCAAGGTTTTAACCAAAGTGCAGCTGAGGTACCACAAAATGATCCAGCCAATTTCAATCAAGTCCAACCATCCAAACACAATCCATAGGGTGTAGGAAAGCTGTTCAGATCATCACCACTCATCTGTAACACCTCCAAATCAAAAATCACTTTGAACTTGCTGTCACGACTTGGAGGTAAGCACATACTTGGTCATCTCTCAATCTATGCATATTTCCTCGCACAATAATTTGGCCATATGTTCATAATCATGTATGGAATGTTTTCCCTCAATTAATTGCATTGTTTGAATCGTGTATCAAAAATCCTAGCCTTCATGCAGAAATTAGGGTTCTTGAGGTCTCTTCGTGATTTCTTGTTGTATGTTTAATTTAAATGAAATTAAAGTACATAGACATGATCGTGAGGTTGAGGCGAGCATAATGATATGTGGATTGCATGATATGATTACGTATTCATGGAGATTGGATAGAAAATGCAAATCTGAGAAACCAAGAACACGCGCGTGTTCTTCAGCTGTTCTTGGCGCCATTTTTAGAAATTCAAATATTTGAATTTTGTGATTTTGTTTAATTGATTCAAAAATTAATTTCTCTCTGAGTTTTAATGATTTTGAGTTGATTCTTTTTTTAATAATTCACAAAAATGTTAAAATATTTTATTTTCCCAAAAAATCCCAAAAATATTATTTATTTCATATAATTGATATTTTTGCAAAGAATTAATATTTTAATTGTTTTTGACATTTTAAATATTTTTTCTACATTGATTTTGCAACTTTTAATGCTTTCTAATTATTTTGTAGGTCAATACTTAATTTTTGAAGCATTAATCCAAGATCACAATTTGTTTTCCATGTGTTAAACAATTTTTGATCATTTTAATTGAATTTTTATTCAATTAAATACATTTTGAAAACAAATTAGGGTTTTGGATTAATTCAACCCTCATAAATCATTTTCAAAACTTTTTGGGCCTCTATTAGAGTGTAAGACCCAATCCTTTTTTTGACCAAATCATTTTTGGGCCTCACTTATTGTATAAGTCCCGATACCGTCAAAAAACAAACGGCGCGATCATCGCCTTTTCAAAAATCATTTGGGCCTACCCTCGAGTAGTAAGACCCATTTCTTTTCATTCAAAACACTTTGGGCCTCTATTAGAGTGTAAGACCCAATCCCCCTTTTAACCAAAACATTTTGGGCCTCACTCATTGTATAAGTCCCTCTGTACAAGTAAACGGCACGATCGTCGCCCGTTTAAAAATAAAAATCACCCTGGGCCTCTCCTTGAGCTGTAAGCCCCAAATATTTCTTTTTCAAAGCACTTTCTCCTTTGATTTTGAATATACTGTTGTTTTCAATCTTTCTTTGTTGAACAACTAACCAAACAGCATAGAAGCACTACAACCGAGTAAGTGGTTATCGCTTTCATTTACAGCTTTCATATTATAAACTGTATTGTGGGGCTGCTCACTGTAAGTCTCCTTTCATAAACTCATATCTACTGTGTAATAATAGTATAGATATTTCAAGTTTCCCCGGCAACTACGTCTAGAACTAGGTGACACCGTTTCATTTATTCGTAGAAATAGACGCCTAGATCCCCAATAGGAGCACCAGATACAGTCTTCTCTTCGGTTGTCCTCCTTAGGAATTGTCAAGAAGCTCTACTCCCCAAGATGAATGTATTCTCCGTGAATGGCATCTTTGAGTTTCTTCCAAATTCTCAAACTTTCCTGACTCGATCTATTCCTTGTGGATAGCTTGCCTTGAATGTCTCGGAGTTTGGGTACCCACTACGGTCATAATCTTGGACCTTAACTAAGGAACCCTCTTCAAAGGTTAAAAGTCGTTGGATAGTAAACCTTGCACATTTACCAGTGGTTTTTATCTTTAAAAGAGTTATCTCTCCTAATGGAAAGGAGATGATAGACCCACGGGCTTCTTAAAAGCATCGGCCTCCTCTTGGGCATTATTCAAGGACACTACGGCTTCTTAGAAGTATTCACAGCCTCCTCTTAGGCTTCGTATAATGATCTCTTCCTTCGGGAATGATAGCCTCCTCTTGGGCTTCGTACAAGGACCCGTCGGCTTCTTAAAAGTTTCCAGCCTTCTCTTGGGCTTCGTACAAATTGTCCCGACGACCTCCTAGAGGTATAGGAACAGAACCTAGTCATCCTCATAGAACAGTCCTTTCATAGAGTCTACTACTGTTTCTCAAAGCATAGTACAAAAGAAAAAAACTCTAGACTTGGACAGTCTAACTTCCTTGAGTCTCAAAGACATTCTCAAGTGACCCCCTTCGTTAAATAGGAAGGAAAACCGTAGACTCAGACAGTCTCAATACCCTTTGGATTTCCCGTTTCCTCAAAGAGAAGGAAATATCCCTGATCCTCAAATCAAATCCCTGAGTACAGTGTTGCTCATATAAGAACTGATTTTCTCTTTTAAAATCAGTATATTGGATCTGTCACTCAACTGAAACAAACCTTTAGCCTCCATCTCGGGCTTCGTACGAGATACAAAAACACTCTCTTGTTGAGTATCAAAGACTCTCTTGTTGAGTCAAACTTTAAGCCTCTATCTCGGGCTTCGTACGAGACACAAAGACTCCCTCGTAGAGTCAAACAAACAATCGCCTCCATCTCGGGCTTCATACGAGATACAAAAAACTCCCTTGTTGAGTCAAATAGCCTCCATCTCGGGCTTTATACGAGATACCAAAAGACTCTATCGTCGGGTCAAAATCTTTTAGCCTCTCTCTCGGGCTTTGTACGAGACATAAAATAGCCTCCTCTTAGGCTTTGTATAATGATTTTCCTAGCGGAAATTAGCCTCCTCTTAGGCTTTGTATAAGAAAACCACTGGTTGATCCAATCAACCTTTTAGCGTCAAAGTTGTGCCTCGTTCACAGTACACAAACATCAACAACTCCTTTCCTTTCATCTAATCGCTGTAAGCGGCAAGCCTCTGGATCATCTATATCCATGCCACTGTCCCTCTTTTAGCATGAGAAATTCCTAAGGAAAGATGGCATTGCTCTAC
This sequence comes from Lathyrus tuberosus, assembly GCA_022829125.1. Taxonomy (NCBI): domain Eukaryota; kingdom Viridiplantae; phylum Streptophyta; class Magnoliopsida; order Fabales; family Fabaceae; genus Lathyrus; species Lathyrus tuberosus. Next base: position 3,983,685 of record JALAZF010000193.1, read on the forward strand.
ACTGAGTTAAAGTCTTCTCCTTCAGGTTAAAACCCTTTCTTCGGAAATTATGGCATTGCTCGGGTCCGCGTATCCCAGTTAAAGTAATTCTCCTTCCCCCTCTTTAGAGATGACAAATTCTCTCTAAAGTCGAGGTCTTTCAGCTTCACGTCTTGGGCTTTAAACAAGACACAAATAGACCTTTCAGCTTCACATCTTGGGCTTTGAACAAGATACAAACCAACTTTCGCTTCACGTCTTGGGCTTTAAACAAGACACCAAAAACACCCATTTCCTCCCATAGAATAGGAGGAACTACGAACGCTCTGATTTCCCTGTTTCGGTAAACGGGAATACGTAGGCATAAGATTGAAAGAAAAATCTTAGCGAGCGCAATCAACAAAAAACCCAAATCCCATATCTCCATCAATTAAAAGCAGTAATTCAAAAGCATCAGTCCTAACATCCTAATCCTTGTTCCCCGCCAGAAACCTTCTGCCTAGATAAAAAGAAAGAGAACCGTATTGGCGAAAATACAAATAACCAGTACAAAGGCCCCCCCACATTGATAGCATCCGTAACCTAACAGACCGCTGTTTAAACTCAGTATGCAAAGCAGGGTTAATTGGAGACATCTATTTCCCTTCCTTATTCAGCTCACAATAGGATAAAAAATGAATCGACCTGTAGTCAAAGCTCAGACCGCAGAGAGCGACCAGCGCTTAAGAACCGCGTCCAAAATCGCTCGCTACAGGTTGGTGAGAGAGTTTGTATTACTCGACCAAAGGGAGTTCCAGATGAGTATTTTTATTTTTACTCTGGGGTAATCGAAGACTTTAAAATTCATATCCTCTTTACTGACTTTGAATCCAACCTACTAAAAACCCTAAATGTTGCCCCTTTTTAGTTGCGCCCAAATGGTTAGGGCTTTATTAAAGATTTTGAACTCGTATGTGAGACGGTGGATATAACTCCAACTTTAGGTTGTTCTTATCATTCTTTGAGCGGAAGGGAGGAGAAAAAAGAGGTTGGATTTCCCTTAGTGGAATTCCAGGGAAGAGCTTCCTCCAAACATATACTACCAACTATAAAGGTTTCAAAGATAAATTCCTTTGAGTGAAAAGTGGGGAGAGATTATCTCAACAATCTCCCCCTTTTTGATGATGCAACTTTAAGTATTTTAAAACAATCAGTTGTAGATTAATTACGCAACAACTTTCAGGGTCTGAGGTTTGTAAGCTCCCCCTGTATCAAACAATCTTAGAGGTGAGGTTTGTAAACTCCCTCTGAGTCCTATTTGTGAAGTCTAAGAGATGAGGTTTGTAAGCTCCCCCTTATATAGGATAACTAAATTCACTCCAAGATTAATCTAGAAGAATACTTAACCCATTCTCCCTATAATTAAATCCACTTCAAGAGGTGAGGTTTGTAAGCCCCCCTTATATAGGATAATTAAATTCACTCCAAAATTAATCTATAAGAATACTTAATTCATTCTCCCACTTTGTCATCAACAAAAAGATAGGAAAAAAATAGACTTAAGTGATTAATAATGGTTTCTAAACAATTCATAGCCGAACACCAGTTAGGAACAAGTTTGTCATTCAATCCAGCTCGTTGCACATGAGCAACAGTACCCTGTTGATCAAGAATCATGGAAAGAACCCTACCAAAAGAATGAGAAAAGATAATCCCTCACGAGATGCAAGTATCTCTTCTTTCAGATACTTAAACATGGTTTAAGGCAGATTGATTTTAGTTCTGGAGACTTGGAACATAATGAAATGTTTATCATCGGGAGAAAGCCATCTTGATCCCTTTTCTTTAGGCCTTAGATTGGATCCCGTAATTTGGTACCATACTTTTTCCAATGAAATAAGAGTAGAAGGGCTTGTAGTAGGGCCTTCATTATCATAGATGTTGTGCATAAGATTCATAAACCTATTGTTATGTATGTAGTTTTCAATAGTAACGCCATTCTCTTCACAATTTATTTCTTGAGAGATTATTTTATAGTTGATCACAACAGGAGAACCATGGACAATAGATAGAATGTGACAACCATCTAGCTCATTCTGATGAACATGGGCATTTGCCCAAAAATATTTTACAAGATCTGGATAGATTGGTCCATTCAGAATTGCAAATATTCATCCCATTTCTGAAAATGAATATCTGAGACTATCCGAGAAAGATTAATCGTCGTCAATTCATTGAGGTTAACCGTATATTCCTTCATAATATCTAGATCATAGATCTCTCCTTTAATGGTCTTTGAAGACATATTGAGAAGAAAAGAAATTCTAGTTATAGAACAATGATTTCATAATATTATTTTATATAGAAGATAATACATAAAATCATGCAAACACACAAGTAGCAATATAACACATAGAATGTTGATTTATAAGCAAGCATGCATTAAATACTTGGACAATAATAAGTCTGAATAAAAATGAATCAGAATCTTTGTCAGTACACACCTTTTAAGAACCAAATTTCAGAGCAAATTTTGAATTTTAGAAGTGATAAGCATGTCTCTTCAGTCTCGAGAACAGTTACTTTAGAGAGAACACAACAACCAAGGCTGGATACTCACAGTACTTTTTCTTGAAAAACAAGTAAATGTAGTATTAGCCTAGGTGTAAGTTTTTGTAATAGTTTCACTAGAAAAAGAGTTTCAGAACCAGTTGTTTACCAAATCTATATTTCAAAAAGCTTCAAATATTATAATATATGACAAAGATCCTTATTTTATCAGAACTTAAGATAAGTCCAATTGTTAATTCAAAGCACACAACATAGAGTTAAACTTTTTACTTTATGCTTAAATAATAAAGCAATCAAGGATGAAAGAGATTCAACAAAATCTATACAAGGCTTATAGACCATACTTAGAGAATTTTTAAATTTAAAAAAAATCCATTTGAATGCTATCAGAATCCAAGTTTTCTTCTGATACTCCATTCAGACAATAAGCATTATTCATCAATAAAGACCATGTTCAGATTTTTCTTAATAAAATCAAATATTTTAATGGTTAAGGGTTTTGTAAATATGTCAGTTCATTAATGGTCAGTATCAATAAACTGAATATCTATTATACCCTTCTGAACATAGTCCCTAATAAAATGATGTTTGATCTCAATATGCTTAGTTCTAGAATGTTGAATCAGATTCTTCGTTAAATAGATAACAACAGTGTTATCACAAAGGATAGGAATATTGTTTCCAAAAATATGATAATCCTCAAGCTGATACTTCATCAATAGTAGTTGAGTGCAACAGTTAGCAGCTGAAATGTATTATGCTTCTATTGTAGACAGAGCAATAGTTGCTTGTCTTTTGCTAGCTCAAGATATAAGGTTTTCATCTAAGAATTGACAGTTTTCTCTAGTGGATTTCCTCTTAATTCTATCTCCGGCGTAGTCAGCATCACAAAATGAACCTAGCTTGTAATATGAGGATTTCTTATAAAGAAGTCCAAGATTGATAGTTCCTTTCAAATATCCAAAGATCCTCTTAACAACTGTTAAATGAGTTTCTCTAGGATCTGATTGGAATCTTGCACACAAACATACACTGAATAAAATATTTGGTCTGGAATCAGCGAGATAGAGTAAGGAACCTATCATACATAGATATTTATTTGGATCCACTTAGGTAATACATTCTTCACCTTTCAGGTTGCAGGTAGGATGAACATGAGTTGACATGACTTTGCATTCATCAAGATTGAACTTCTTCAAGAGCTCTCTTGTGTACTTTGATTGATGAATGTATATACCTTCCAAGAAAGTATTTTAATTCACCCATCATGCTTATCTCAAATTCAGCATGAATAATCTTTGAAAATTCTTGACAAAGAGATGCATTAGGGGAACCAAAAATTATGTAATCAACATAAATTTGAACAATCAAGATTTCTTCTTCTAGAGTTTTCCTAAATAGTGTAGTGTCAATGTAACACCCTTCTAAACCCCACGGAATAATACATCATAAATCAGAGTAAGATAACATGCATCTCAAATAAGGGTATCACATATAATTCAAACATCACACATACACCTGTCATGCTCGATAACACATAAATTGTATTCATGCTTTTCATACATTTTCACATAGCATGTAGCAGCGGAATCACTTTCATTCATAATGAACATAATAAATAGTCTCATAAATAACTCATTCATATCACCACTTAGGCATGAAAGCCAAAACTCCACATAGTTCAAATAACGATAGCAAAATAAAAGGGAGTACATAAAGTATCTCTCAAAACATGAATCAAAATGCTCCCAGTGTTACATGACCAGAGCATGACTCGACCCAAAATAAATAAGAAAAATAAAGTAAATAACTCCAACAGTTACTCTCGTGCTAGAATCCACTCTACTCTTCAGTACCTGAGCGATGTCGTATAAAACATCATTCCAAAATAAGAGTGAGAATTCACATAACTATCGAAATCATATAATAATATATAAAACATAGAATACATGCACGGATAATTATTCTCACACTTAAAATGCTTTCTAAACATAGCATCACTCAAGCAACCATACTATTCAAAAGTACATACTCACAAATCTACAATTTCACAAATTCATCAAATTCACATAATGCACATAATCTCATATTGCAATCATAAACACAATATGACTCAATACAAGACTCAAATGTAATACTCATGCATGTGGTACCAATCACTGTTATTATTTTTCGGTTTTTACATTAAACCGGGTCCGTCATCTAGACCAATAACACACAAAAGCCCGTCCTCTAAGCTTCAAACCCCTCTCCAGGTTTGGGATAAGTCACTAGTTCCCATGGAGCTAACAAGCATTGCCTCTTGACTACAATGATGCATGTGCAAGTTCAACAACCATATGCAATTAAGACCATCCCTCAATCTTAACATCCATGCATATCTTCAATAATTCATCGTAATTGAATTACTACACAATTACACATACTTGCACATATTTATGAATCATCCACTTACAATTCACTTTCAAATAGTATACAACACATTTTACAATACAATCACGACTGTATTATCATTATAACAAGCAATAACTATCATGCATTTCATGTCGTCACACACAAAAATATACTTATACAAACACACACACAAGTATTCAATAAATTATCCACAAATAATTTCACAACCGGCAGCAAACTGTGCAACAATTCATTAATATAACATATACACAATTGGATTCCCAAACATATTAGACATAAGAATATTGGGCAACTAATTCTTTTATCTATACTATGTTATAGCTCTATTCATTACCTTTTCGATGCTTCAAACGGGGACCAAAATGGACTTACGGATCAAAAGTTATGACCAAAACGATTTCGACCGAAAACATGAACAGTTGTGACGGACAACATGCAGACTTTTCTGCGTTTTTCATCGTTGGAGGCCTTCCGGACCTCCGATTTCGATTCCTTAAAAACCTAAACGCTCAGAAAATTATAACTCATCCAATACTGTAATTATCTCAAGTAAATTTACAATTTTAACGCAATTAAACCATCTAATGATTGTTTTAAGATTATGCCTAAAACCTTTGAAATTGATGGATATAGGTTCAATCCTCAAAAAAGAAAAAGAATACACACATATAAGGCACACAAATTCATCATATAATCATCATATAACAACCACCATAGAAATTAGGGATTTTTATCCTAAATATGCTACTACCCATCATACACTATCATACAATCCTATAATCATGTAAAGACCCGCCCTTACCTTGGCTTCTTGATGCACTCTTGAGTTTACTCCTTAGGTTTTCTTCTCCTCTTTTCCCTTTTTCCTTTTCTCTATGATAGCTTATTTTCTTCTTTTTCCCTCATTAATCCTATTTTTCTCTTTATATATAAAACCCTAATTCTAGTAACTAATGGGCTTACTAATCTTACCCCCACCTTTACTCTTCATATTCTCATCCAATAGGCCCAATTATCTTATTTCTATTATTTCTATATCATTTCCACCAAATAAAATAATACAAATAAATCAATCAAGTACAAAATCACGCAATTAATAATATATATATATATATATATATATATATATATATATATATATATATATATATATAATTACTAAAAAATTGGGGTGTTACAACCCTCCCCCACTTAAAAGATGTTCGCCCTCGAAAATTACCTCAAACGAACAGATCAGGATACGACTCTCTCATCTGACTCTCAAGATCCCAAGTCACGTTTCCACCTGCTGGTCCTCCCCAAGCTACCTTTACCAAGGCAATCTCTTTACCTCGAAGTTGCTTCAACTCCCGATCCTCTATCTGCATAGGTGATGTCTCCACAGTCAGGTTATCTCTCACCTGCACATCATCTACTTGGACTACATGAGACGGATCCGCAATGTATTTCCTCAATTGAGATACATGGAACACATCATGGAGATTAGCAAGCGACGGTGGCAAAGCAACCCGATAGGCCACATCTCCTATTCTCTGCAAATCTGGTATGGACCGATAAAACGCGGCGTTAACTTACGCAACTTCAATGCCCGACCAACACCAGTTACCGGAGTAACTCTAAGAAACACATGATCTTCTTGCTGAAATTCAAGTGTTTTCCTCCTCTTGTCATGATAAATCTTCTGACGAGTATGAGAAATATTCATCTTCTCCTGAATCATCTTAATCTTATCAGTAGTCTGCTGGACTATCTCAAGTCTAACCACAACACTCTCTCCTGACTCATACCAACACAATGGCGTCCTACACCTCCTACCATACAAGGCTTCAAACAATGCCATTCAAATACTCGAATGAAAACTGTTGTTGTAAGTAAAATCAATTAGAGGCAAGTAACTATCCCAAAATCTCGAAGTAAACCTCAGATCTCTATCTGACACAATACTAGACGGAATACCATGCAAACTGACAATCCTCTCAATGTACAGCTTTGCTAACTTCTTCAATGGGTAATCCATTCTCATTGGAATAAAATGAGCAGATTTCTTTAATCTATCCACAAAGACCCAAATAGCCTCACAATTCCTCGGTGTTCTGGGTAAACCAGACACAAAATCCATTAATATACTATCCCATTTCCACTCAGGAATAGATAACGGTTGCATTAAATCTGACGGTTTCTGATGTTCGATCTTCGACTTCTGACAAGTCAAACAAGAATACACAAACTCTGCAATTTCTTTCTTCATACTACGCCACCAAAATATTTTCCTTAAATCCCAATACATCTTAGTAGCACCCGGATGAATACTCAATCCACTACGATGCCCTTCCTCAAGAATACCCTTTTTCAGCTCAGCTATCTCTGGAACACAAACTCTATCATGACATCTCATAATACCATTTTCATCAATCTGAAAATCATCACCTCGACCTTGATTGATCAAAGTCAATCGATCTACCAAACTCAAATCAGATTTCTGACCTTCCCGAATCTCATCAAGAATACCACTAGTAAGCTTCAGCATACCAAGCTTAACTCCATGAGAAGTCTCTTCACAAACCAAAATCATATCTCAAAATTGCTCAATCATCTCTAACTGTCTTACCATCATCATCAACATATGCAAAGATTTCCTACTCAATGCATCAGCTACTACGTTTGCTTTACATGGATGATAATTCAAACCAAAATCATAATCTTTCAGAAGTTCCAACCATCTCCTCTGCCTCGAATTCAACTCTTTCTGATTAAAGAGATATTTCAAGCTCTTATGATCACTAAACACTTCAAATCTCGATCCAAACAAATAATGCCTCCAAAGCTTCAATACAAACATAACAATAGCCAACTCTAAATCATGCGTCGGATAATTCCTCTCATAAACTTTAAGTTGCCTTGAAGCATAAGCTACAACTTGCTAATGTTGCATCAACACGCCTTCCAATCCCATCAACGAAGCATCACAATATACAACAAACGGTTATGCCGAATTAGGCCAAATCAAAATAGGAGTTGTCGTCAACCTTCTCTTAAGCTCTTGAAAACTTTCTTCACACTTTGCATCCTAAACAAAAGCTTGACCCTTCCTAGTCAACTGCGTAAATGGCAAGGCTAACTTGGCAAATCCTTCAATGAATTTCCGATAATAACCTGCCAAACCAAGAAAACTTCTAATCTCAAAAACTGATTTTGGAGCTTCCCACTGCGATACAGCTTCAACCTTCGACGGATCAACTTCAATACCTCTACTCGAAATCACATGGCCAAGGAAACTCACTTCCTTCAAACAAAACTCACACTTAGAAAGTTTAGCATACAACTGCTTCTCTTTCAACACTGATAACACAGTTCTCAAATGTTCAGCATGATCCTCTTCACTCTTCGAATAGATCAAAATATCATCACTGAACACAACCACAAACTTGTCAAAATACTGATGGAAAATCCTGTTCATGTACTCCATAAATACACCTGGTGCATTAGTCACACCAAACGGCACCACAAAATACTCATAATGACCATACCTGGTTCTAAAAGCAGTCTTCTGAATATCTTCAGCCTTCACACGAATCTGATGATACCCAGACCTCAAATCTATCTTACTGAACACACTTGCACCAACCAACTGATCCATCATATCATCAATCCTCGGAAGTGGATACTTATTCTTAATAGTCACCTTGTTCAATTTTCTATAGTCCACACAAAGCCTCATAGAACCTTCTTTCTTCTTAACCAACAAAACTGATGCACCCCACAGTGACACACTCGGACGAATGAATCTCATCTTAAGCAGATCTTCAAGTTGAATCTTCAACTCTTTCAATTCCAACGCGGACATACGATATGGAGCCATCGATACCAGACTAGTTCCAAGAACTAAGTCGATCGCAAACTACACTTCACGTTCCGGTGGTAAATCACTTATCTCATCACGAAAAACTTCTGGAAAATCACAAACAATTGGAAAAACACCAACTTCTCCACCTTCACTAATACTCAAAGTTGCCATCAACATAAACATCTCAGCATCATCCTGCACTGACTCGTTCACTTGCTTAGCAGACATAAACAAGTCTCCTTCATTCTCAAGTTCAAGAAAAATAACTCTCTTATCAAAATAGTTGATATAAACATGGTTGAACTCCAACCAGTTCATCCCAAGCATAACATCAAGTTTATCTAAGTGTAGACACACTAAATCAACTCCAAAATCCTTACCAAAAATACTCAACGGACAATTCAAACATACATATGGAGTAGTCACTGAACTATAGCAGGAGTATCAATAACCATACCTCCATTAATAATAGACAACTCAAGATTTAATCTCTTAACATAATCCAGATTCATATCTCTCCTGACCACGACATTCGCGCCGATCTTCAAACTACTCAGAAAGAATCAAAGTTGTGTATGGACAAAAGATTGCCAAAAAGAGTTCAACAATATCAAAGAATATCTGTTGAATCCACCAATCCTGTCACCTCCAGTGGAGGGAAGATCATTAATCATATACCTAACAGTCTTGGAAGACTCCATGGGTTGTGTACTTGCCCAACAAGATGAAACAAAAAGAAAAGAGTATGTCATCTACTATTTAAGCAAGAAATTCACGGACTATGAAACTTGGTACACTATGCTTGAGAAAACTTGTTGTGCTCTAGCTTGGGCAGCCAAACATCTTCGCCAGTATATGATTTGTCACACTACTTGGTTAATCTCCGAAATGGATCTGATTAAGTATGTCTTTGAAAAGCCTGCTCTCACAAGAAGGATCGCCTGTTGGCAGATGTTGTTATCAGAATACGACATCGAGTACCATGCTCAGAAAGTCATCAAAGGAAGTATTTTAGCCGACCATTTGGCTCATCAACCGATTGACAATCAGGAATCAGTCGGATTTGACTTCCCATACGAAGATGTCATGTATTTGAAAATGAAAGATTGCGATGAACCGCTACCCAGTGAAGGGCCAGAACCAGGTTCCCAATGGGGACTAATCTTTGACGGAGCTGTCAAGAATTATGGAAACGGAATTGGGGAAATCATCGTAACACCTTAGGGTACCCATATTCCTTTCACTGCCAGATTAACATTTAAGTGCACAAACAACGAGGCCGAATACGAAGCTTGTATCATGGGTCTCGAAGAAGCAATTGACTTGAGGATTAAGAACTTGGATGTGTACGGGGACTCAGCCCTGGTTATCAATTAGATCAAAGGAGAATGGAACACATACCAATCAGGATTGATTCCTTACAAAGATTACGCGAGAAGATTGTTACCATTCTTCAACAGAATCGAGTTTCACCATATCCCTCGTGAAGAGAATCACATGACTGATGCACTAGCCACTCTCTCTTCCATGATTAGTGTATGTCAATGGAACGACGTACCTAAGATTGACATAATGCGCCTAGAACGGCCCGCTTACATCTTCATGATTGAAGTAGTCATAGACGACAAACCTTGGTATCACGATATCAAATGCTTCCTTCAGAAACAAGAGTACCCGCCTGGGGTATCAAGAAAAGATAGGAAAACCATCAGAAGATTGGCAGGCAACTTCTTCCTGAGCGGTGATACACTCTATAAGAGAAACTTTGACATGGTCTTGCTCCGATGCGTAGACAGACCAGAAGCAAACATGATGATGAAAGAAATTCACGAAGGATCCTTTGGCACTCATGGCAACGGACACACAATGGCAAGGAAAATTCTGAGAGCAGGATACTATTGGCTGATAATGGAATTTGATTGCTACAAGTACATAAGGAAGTGTCATAAGTGTCAGATATACGCTGACAAGATCCATGTACCACCAACGCATCTCAAAGTTCTTTCTTCTTCATGGACTTTTTCTATATGGGGAATCGACATGATTGGCATGATCGAACCCAAGGCTTCCAACGGACATCAGTTCATCCTGGTAGTTATTGATTACTTCACCAACTGGGTCGAAGCAGTGTCATACACCAATGTAACCCGACAAGTGGTGGTCCAATTTATCAAGAACAATCTCATCTGCCGTTATGGTGTTCCAAGCTAGATCATTACGAATAATGGATCCAACTTGAACAACAAGATGATGAAAGAGTTGTGTGTTGAGTTCAAGATCGAACACCATAACTTATCTCCCTACTGACCTAAGATGAACTGAGCGGTAGAAGCGGCTAACAAGAACATTAAGAAAATCGTTTAAAAGATGGTTGTTACCTACAAAGACTGGCACGAGATGCTACCCTTTGCTCTTCACGGTTATCGCACATCTGTCTGCACTTCAACAGGGGCAATCCCTTTCTCTCTAGTATATGGCATGGAAGTAGTGCTTCCCATAGAATTAGAGATCCCGTCAATCCGAGTATTAATGGAAGCTAAGCTAACAGAAGCATAATGGTGTCAAAGTCGACACGACGAACTAAACCTAATCGAAGAAAAACGAATAACGGCTTTATACTATGGTCAGTTGTATCAGCAAAGGATGAAGAAAATGTTTGACAAATAGGTCCGACCTCGCGTCTTTAGAAAAGAAAACCTTGTGCTCAAGAAGATACAATCATTCCTCACTGATTCCAGGGGAAAATGGACTCTAAATTATGTCGGCCCCTATGTTGTCAAGAAAGCCTTCTCATGCAGTGCCTTGAGACTCGCAACCATGGATGGAGAAGAGTTTTCCTACCCCAAAAATGTTGATCTAGTCAAGAAATACTTTGCCTAAATATAAAAAAAAACGTCTCGGTGGATTGAAAACCCGAAAGGGCGGTCAAGGCAAAAATTAGAGACATAAGTAAAAATCATCCCGATGGATTGGAAACCTCAAAAGACAACCCAAGAAAAATTTAGGGATTCATGGCAAGTAACTACGTCCGACAAGGTTAAATTCCCAGCGGTAGTACCATCCGTCTGAAAATTTCAAGTCAAGGTCATCTTCGACAGAAGCTCAGGATGTCCAGAATTCAAAGTTGGTAGAAGGATAACGGTCGTTATGTTTCAATGTAGCCCCTTTCCCTTAAATTACCATTTTCTAAACTTTGTAAATACTCTAGTGATTTCCATCCTATCAATAAAATTTGAGCCCTAGTGCTTTTGTTTGCAATTCTCATTTGTTTTAGCTTTACAGAATGACATTTTTAACATGATCAACGATTCTTGAAATAAAACAAAAACGAATTTAATTGTCAAAAAAAATTCTGCCTTTAAAATAAAGATGGCAATTCTTTTTGACTGATGAACATCGAAAGAAACATTAAGGGTTTCTCCGAAAATGATTGAACCTCAAAGTACAGAATCAAAATACTCCTTCTAAACCAGTACACCTGAATGAAGGATCAACTATGTCAGATGTAATATCCCGTCTGATATCCCCGGCAGAGTTCGTGCCTCTTAAGACCGATTAAACGATTCTTTCACCCCCACAGGGACTACCTCTCCTAAACAAGGCAGGATTGCTATCATGAACCAATGGTACTTTTCATCCCCCGCAGTGGCCGAGTATCCAGTCGTGTTCATCCACTAAGTCTGTATGTCGCGTCAGTTTTGTCAGCATAAACATACATACATCATGAATAATTGATTCGCATTCATATTCATAGTGCATTAATATCGCTCTGGTCATACTCATTTCCCAAGTGATAAAACCCTTTTGTCAATCAAGTGGTCAGTTGTCCTTTCCGTGTCAGATAAGACAAAATCCTGGTTTAAGTTCTTTCCTCGTCAGAAAATGTATCGTCTAAAATAATCTCTCTCCCCAGTTTATTTCTGGATTGGAGGCGGTCCTCGACCACTTTGATAACTTGAACATCTGAAAGGCAAGAAGAAATTCGACAAACGTCACTCTTCACCATTGAATATGATATTTTCGCTTTCCTGGATTAAGGAAAATCCCCAGAGAAAGCTTCTTAACCGAAGACTCTCAGCAATACGTTGGTTTTTCTCCCAAGAAAGTCAATGTTAAGGAAGTCATCAACACCTCAAAATTGGATTACATCACATGGAATTTCTCCAAGAAGATCTCGAAGAAAAGTATGATGTAATATCCCTAAGCGAAAAGCAGTCTCTCAAGAGACTCGTTTTTCCTAGTAGAGTCAGCAAATGGCATCTCCAACAGAGAAGTTTGCACACCTCTACAGCTCAGACAAATGGGTGCCCCAGCAAGTCTGACCTCAACTTTTTCCATCAAATGGCGTCTCCCCAGTAGAAAACTCGGCGATAAGTTTGATGAAAACCGCTGCAAATAGCCTCCCTTGTTAAGGAAGAAACTCGACAAGAAGAAACTGAGACCAGTTCCTTGGCTGAAGACCAGGATCGAGGGGAAGTTTATTTCAGAAACTGATACCAGTTCCTTGGCTGAAAACCAGGATCAAGGGGAAGTTTATTTTAGAAACTGAGACCAGTTCCTTGGCTGAAAACCATGATCGAGGGGAAGTTTATTTCAGAAACTGAGACCAGTTCCATGGCCAAAGACCATGATCGAGGGGAAGTTTTACCCTTTTATAAGTATCATTGCTTAGCAAAATAATATGGACGGGAAAACAGCCATTTATAACCACCGTCAAAATTTTGGGTATTCCGATAATTAATCCTCTTGCACCCTGAATGTCTGAATATCTTCGCCATTCACACCTTCTGGTCCAAGAAGATTAAATAGGGGCATCTGTTATACCCCAAATTTTGACCACCAAGATTTCCCATCATTGTGCAAATCATTGCCACAATATGGATGTGACACCATGCCTCATCAATTTCCTCAAGGATTGTTGAGCTTTTACTACAACCAAGAATTAGGGTTTTGAGGCCTCTCAGAGCACTTAGACAAAAGATCAATCAAGAAATGACATGATCTTCAACTTGTCTAACCTCTCAAACACCCATAAAGGATCAAGAGGACTCCCACATCAAGAATCAAGCACAAGGTTGCAACATTCCAAGTGGATAAAGCCTCGAGATCGCTAGTGTCACCAAATTAGGGTTTTGGTCGACCAAGGCCTCCAGATGAAATTTTCTTCTGGGCATGAGCCAATGCTTCAAAGAACAACCCAAGATGCTCCAAGGGACCTCATGGACCCAATCATCAAGTCAAATTAGCCTCAGGGGATGCATTCACCAAAAATCAGGAATTAGGGTTTGTTAACCTAATTCACCCATAAGTTGACTTTTGGAGCAAAGCATGAGCCAAGACCTCAAGACATGATTTGAGGGCCTCAAATACATCACATTGATCCATTTTTAACAATGGATTGATCCAAGAAGCTTGATTCACAAGTTTCAATTTCATCTGGACCACAATTAGGGTTTTGAAGAAAAAGTCATCTGTACCTTTGACTTTTGACCAAGACATGCTCCCAAACCTAGGGACATGATTCAATACACCCTATAATACCTATGAAACCCATTCATTAGGTTTGAATTAGGTCAAGAACTTGATTGCACAAAGAATCACACATTTTGGATTTCATCTGACAAAAAGTCAACTGTGCACAAAATCAAGTTTGACTTTTTGGAATTTTTCACAAATATGGTTCCCCTAAGTCAAAAACAATGTTAATGTATGATATTGATCATCATCCATCAAGAAAAATCAAGAAAATTGAGGTTTCTTGCAAAAGGGGCAACCATGAGAAACCAAAATTTTTCTAAGTTATGGAACAAAAGTGGTTTTGTACCAACTTTGCAAGGTCATAACTCCTAAACCACAAGGCCTTTTTCTCTCATTCAAAGCTCAAATGAAAGTTCATCTGACATACTTCAAATATGTAAACTACAAGAAATTCCAAATCTCCATGGATTTTGAGTTATGGATTGATCAAAATCACAAAAAGTGAAAATGACCACTTTTTCCAACACTTAGTGAAATTTTCAAAAGTCAGAATCTGTTTCACTTTTTTCAAACTTTGAGGATATTTTTCACTTTGATCCAAGTTGAACCAGCTCCATTGGTGAACAACAAAGTTAAAGTATGTCTTGAGAGCTTTCCAAATTGTCCAAGAACTCAATCAAACTCCATTTGAGCTAGGAGTTATGGATCTCCCAAGTTGCCTTGCTGCAACTGTTTTCAAGACAGATTTTGGTGCAAACTTGCACCCCATGATTCATAGACTGCTTTTGGACACTTTGATCATTTCATTTCTGTCCCATTACAACACAAATGAATGAATGATCTGATCCATAACACAAAATGCCAAGAATCTAGCCTTCCATGTGCAAAATCATCATGAAAAGGAATCTTGATATTCAAATTTGGCATCAAGATTTAAAGTGATGCATTGAGGTGGCATGAATAAGCCATAAACCAGTCTAAATGAGTCAAGACATATTCAAATATCAGAGGATCTAAACCTGCAAAGTTTGGCACAAGTCAATGGCTAGAGGAGACCCTTGACCAAGGAACCAAAGAATTCAATGTAATCTGATCCAAGCTGCCATTCACTATTGATGCCAAAACAAACTTGCTCTACTATAAATAGAGCTCATTTGTGATCAGTTTGAGTAAACCAAAGCACCCAAACTGATGCTTTCCTCAAATTCTCTCTTTCACTCCAAAAAACACATTCTCTTGCAAGTCACTATCGGGTTTTGAAATTGGAAGTGATTCTGTCCAAACCAATGATGCAAACACCTCACATATATCATATGAAAGTGATTCAAACACATAAACAACATCTGGAACATCAGAATCCAAAAGTAGTACCCCATTTGCACAAGATTTTAGCAGATTTGCAGTTGAGGTGCCACATCAAGTTCCAGCTCATTTCAATCCACTCCAAGCATTCAAACACACTCCTTGGCACCTAAGGAAGTTGTCCAGATCATTGGAACACATCTGTAACATCTCCATCATCAAGCTCGATCACCAGCTGCAAGAGGTAAGCCTGACACCTTAAACTCTATATTCCATGCATCGTAAATGAATTTGTGAGTTACCATCTTGTTCCTGCATGTATATAGAGTGATAACCCTCAATCAATTGCCATGAATCAATCGTGTATGGAATTTCATTGTGTTCATGCTGAAATTAGGGTTCTTGAGGTTATCTTCTGATTTCTCACTCCATACTTAATATAAATGCAATTAATCTATATGGTTGTGATCCTTGTTCAAAAACGAACAAGATTGGTGTTTGAATCGTGCAAAACCATTGAGTATTAAGAGAGAAAAGTGAGAAAATGCAAATCACCCATGGCGCGGTCACGAGGAAGAAGAAGGTGATCGTTGGAGCCATAATTCAAATTTTCAAATATTTGAATTTTTGATATTTTATTTAATTGATTTCAAAAGTTAATTTCTCTCTCATTTTTTATCATTTTTTATTGGTTCTTTTTTTAAAAAGTCACAAAAATGTTAAATTATTTTATTTTACAAAAAAAATCCAATTTATATTATTTATTTAATATAGTTAGAATTTTTTGTAATTAATTTCATTTTATTTGTTTTAAACATTTTAAAATGAAATCCCCACCTTGATCTTTTCATTCCAAATGAATTTCAAGCTTTCATGTGATTAAACATGATTTTTCAAAATATTTTTCAAAGTATACAACTTGTTTTTGAATATATTAGGTATTTTATATAATTTTTTATTTAATTTCCTTTGAAAATTATATCTTTTAAATTCAAAATTAGGGTTTTCTCTAATTTTTTATTTTTTCAAACTTCACAAACACTTTTGGGCCTCTAATAGAGTGTAAGTCTCATCCTTTTGTAAATAAACATTTTTTGGGCCTCAGTCGTCGTATAAGTCCCAATACGATTTCAAAAATCTCGGCGCGATCGTCATTTTTAAAACACAATAGTTTGGGCCTCCCCTTGTGTTGTAAGTCCCATTCTATTTTCTTTTTACAATAAATTTGGGTCTCTAATAGAGTGTAAGTCTCATCCCTTTGTACAAAAAACCTTTTTGGGCCTCAGTCATTGTATAAGTCCCTCTGCGATTCTTAAAACGACGGTGCGATCACTGTCTTTCATTGGGCCTCTCCTTGAGTATAAGCCCCAATAATCTTTTCAAAACAACTTTCCCCTTTGATTTAGATTCAAATTCATAGTTGTTATCAAAACTTTTCTTTAATTTCTTGAACAACTAACCATACAACTGTTACAATGGAAACTTGCTCACCTGTAACTTTTAAAATAGTTTTCTTTTACATACTTGTATATATATATATATATATATATTTGTTTGTAATGTTGGAAGCTCGCTCACCTGTAAATCTTCCTACCCTCTTTTACATACTTATATATATATATATATATATATATATATACACATACATATATATACCGGTATATTATCAGCTTAGAGTTTTTCCCGACAATTAGGTCTAGGATTAGATCAAACATGTAACACCCCCTTTCTATACCCCCAAATAATCACAATAATCAT
Organism: Lathyrus tuberosus; assembly: GCA_022829125.1. Classification (NCBI taxonomy): domain Eukaryota; kingdom Viridiplantae; phylum Streptophyta; class Magnoliopsida; order Fabales; family Fabaceae; genus Lathyrus; species Lathyrus tuberosus. The sequence goes on from JALAZF010000193.1 coordinate 4,001,011, forward strand.
TTAGGCACATATTAAAAATTCCGTCAGAGTATAATTATAAACATAGTATAAAAGAGGTATGTCACATTATACATGAAATTAAAATATTCAACACCTGCTCAACAATTGATATGCAATAGTGGGGTAACTTTGCAACAGAGGAACTTAGTCCTTACACCCACATCTCAATATTTAGAATAAAAGCGGAAAATCTAAACATTGAATAACATTAACATATATATATATATATATATATATATATATATATATATATATATATATATATCATCAAGTATTATCCACCAACATAATTCATGTTTACATAAACATTCATCAACAAGATACATGTACAAATGTATCACAAAAGAATCATAATCATCCTAGCTACCCGGTGCTACATATCAGAGCCGACCGACCAAAAGAATGAAGGCACGCTTCCCAAAAAGACCACCAGCATACCTACTCTGCAATGCCTCATAGAGCATTATAAAACAGCAGAAGGGTGAGAAATATTATCATAATAACAATGCATATAATTATATATCTTAGCATAAAAATACACATATTCTACATTCTCACCACAATTCATCACAACTCACTCATATACATCACAATGTATATATATATATATATATACAAAACCAAGCATATTCATCATGCATACTTTCACAATTTTTATCATTCCACATAAACATACATATTCATGTTTATTCATCAATGCACAATTATAAAGATGATAAATGCAAATCATAGAGACCGACTCACAACTCTATGCAAATGCAATGCGGTACCGACTCAATCATCTCAAGTTCACTCAGGAACTTATTGGAACCATCGCTCGTTACCAATGTAACTCCCCGTCGGGCCTACGATGTTCACCCATTGCTCACACCTCACATAGGCACACAATGTTTATGGATCGCTCACACCCCACACGGGCACACGACCCGATCGCTCACACCCCACATGGGCACACGATCTGATTGCTCATACCTCACCTAGGCACACAATCGTTTGTAATCATCGCTCACACCTCACATAGGCACACGACGTTACAACGGATTCTCATTTGAATCACTCAACACAAGAATGTACATCATTATGCTCCACATACAAAATGACTCAAGACATTCTTGAAATGCATACATATTCACAATATATTCATGCATTCATCTCATACAATCACATACAATCTATATACATTCACATCAATGCTCTATTGTATGATTCACATCCAACACAATGCACATATTTGCCATAAAGCCATAAACCATCATCACAACATTCCATCATGTATACTCACATCATAAAATGGCCCACAAGCTACATGTTACATATTAAAAACATATAGCATGATAACACGTCAATCGCACACATTGTACGCGATAAAAACCCGACAACCCGACTATTTTCCAAAAACACGAATTAATTAAATCATCTTTTACTCTCCAAACCATTTTTAATAGAAAGAAATTTTCATTAGCTTTCCAACGCTTCGAGCGGGGGTCAAAACGGACTTACGGTTCAAAAGTTACGATCGAAACAATTTTGGAAGAAAAACCTACAGCAGGGCTGACACGGCCGCCCGTGTTGTGTGACACGGCCGTGTCACCCAAAAGTTCCAAATGGCCGCAAATTGACACGTCTGACACGGCCGCCCGTGTTGTGTGACACGGCCCGTGTCAGAACCCAGAAAAATGCATTTTTTTACCGTCAGAAGCCTTTCGGACCTCCGATTTCGATTCCGTAAAAAGTTGTGATCTCAGAATTTAACATACTACAATATTTTCACTATTAAAAATCCATCCAACACATTTTTCATTTTTGACATATTTTAAAACATAATTTTATCAATTTATTCACACCCCAAAACCCAATCAACACCTATGGGAACATACCAACAAGTGTCCCAACTCCAAACTCATCTTCACACCAAATAGATAACACCCATATCAGTACTCAAATCTCAAACCACATCAACAACACATTTATGCATACAAAATCATGTTTTGATCATCATTCACAACATTTTCTACATTTAGGGTTCATACCAAAACTCATAAAAATCAACAACAACAACAACACAATCATACATAATGATATACATTGATGAGATAATAAGATTTTACACCCTTACCCGGATTCCAAGCTTGCTAGATGATTGTTCTTGATGGTTTTCTAGGTTTTTCCAAGTTTTCTCCTCTTTTCTCTTCTTCCTCTTTCTGTTTTTCTTTTCTTTCTCTTTCCCTCTTATTTCTTTTTCTTATCTCTTTTTCTTTTCTATTTCTTTTCCTACTTTCTTTTTTTCTCATTTTCTTTTCTTATTTTCTACCCAAATTCAATTAATTTATTTTCTCACATAATTCTACACTTAATCACTTTTCTACCAATTTTACTAAATTTCCCACATAATTCTATTTCCACTAAATTTCTAACTTACCATTAATTGAGAAATGTCCAAAATACCCTCCATTCTAATTTTTCCCGGAAACTCTCAAAAACGGTAAAATATCATAACATGTCAACATAGCATATTAACACACCAATTTCACAAATAAAATAATTTATCACTCAATTTAGATAAAAGACTCAACAAAATGGGAATAATCGGAATCGGGGCGTTACAAAACCAGTGGTCACTCTTTCAACACAGTCAAAACTAGTTCCCAATAGGAATTTTCAGATATAGTCTTGCCTCCTCTTGGGCTTATACAATATGGAACAAAGAAATGCATTATTCTCGGAGAACTTTTCTCAAGACTGTCACTACTAGAAATTTGTCTAAGAAATAAAAATATAAAAATAAACGAAGAAAATATAAAAATCCAGTCTTGCCTTCTCTTGGACTTATACAATATGGAACAGAGAAAATAATTTTAAATTTAAATGATTTTAAACAATTCAATATAAAAAAATAATAAAAATAAAAATAATTATGGACATTTTATAAACGAAGTTGTATTTAAAACTTTATTGAAAAAAAAACTGTGTAAATTGTTTTTAAAAAAATGTTATACTAAAAAAGTTCTTTTTAGAAAAAATATAAACAAATGGATCCATATATCATGAACATATATTTATAAATGAATTATAAGACAATTTTGTAGTCTTGGATCAATTTCAATTACAATTCTAAGATAATATTCTCAAAATTCTGGTTAAGTGAGCAGCAAAAAGTACTCTATTATTCAAATCTAAATATTGGAAAAAATTTATAGGTGATCTTAACTATATAATAAGTTGTTTATTTTATTTTTAAATATATTAGAAATATTTTCATAAAACAAGATTTTATAAATTAAATTTATTAAAATGATAACTTGAAAAATATAATCATTTTTTAATTAAATAAAAAATATATAATTAATCAATATGTTTAATTAGTGTATATTTAACTTTGCTGGTACTGCATTTGAAATTAAAGGGAGTACAAAAAAAGAAGTAACAATAACAATTGAAAAACACATAAATGAGTGAGAGTGAGGAAGAACCAAGTAGGATGTATCTTATACAAAGGGGTGTTACATGAACATTAGATTAGATATTTATAGATTTATTTATTTACTAATATTACTATAAAAGGATATTTGCGAGTTTAAAAATTTAAAAGTGTTTAAAAATTTAAAAGTGATTATGGTACAGTTGTGGAGTATTTTAAATAGATAGGCTTTTTCCATTGCGCTTTTGGCCACATCATGGTCATGCCCTCCCTCATCCTGCTAAACAAATCTCGACACGCGTAGAGAGCTTAAATGGATAGAACTACTCTACGCTTTCTTTTATTTTTACAAATTTTTGGATATTTATGATAAATAATTGGATTTAAAAAAATATATATATCTTCTATATAATATATGAAGGGAATATTTTATTTTGGTATAACTTTTTTTATCATTTATCTCTTTACTTTATTTTGTAATTTAATTAATAATTTTTTATTATTAACTTTTACGTAACTTCTATTATTAACTTTCACATAACTTTTATTATTAACTTCCACATAATATTTTTTTATAAATTATATTTAAATAAAAATTATCATTTATATTTTCATTCATGCTTATTAGAAAAGCGGACAGACGAGCACGTGAGTGTCTGTTTGAACGCTAGTATTGATAATTTTAATAAAAAGTGATTTAAAATATTAATTTATTTTTAAATAAAATAAATATAAAAGTAACATAATATTAAATAATTTTAAATAAAATTATTTTATTAAATGAGAATACATGTACCTAATTAAATTAAAAAATATCAGAGTGTTCGTTTTTTTTTTCGCCCCCTATTTCTAAAATTTATAAAATTGAAATATTTCATGTCAACGAATTTATTTTTGAATCTTGTTTATCCGAAAGAAAAATACTACAAAAAATGGATTGGATAAAGAGTATTTGGACTATGTTAGTCCAGTATAAGTGAAGATGGAAGGTTGCAATCATCATAGACTATCTGGTGCTAACATTTTGTTTATTTTATTTGATCATAACATTTCAATATTATATGCAATTATAAATTGAGTTTTTATTCAAACATCCCATTTTTTAAAATTTATTTTCAAAATAACTTAAGTTTAAAAAAAAAATCCTATTTACTTCACTTTCCAAAAAAAAAAATTGAGACGAAGTGATGTTGTCAGGCCAATTGACAACAACACCTAATTTTCTAATGGAGATGTTGATTAGACCGACGATTGTACATGGTGTTGTTAGTTCAATTAAATCAATGTACAAATTATCAAAAGAGGAGCCAATTCATCTAGCACCATTGTGTATTGTAAATTTTTGTAGTATAAAAAGTGATGTCTCCTACTATTTACTTCACTTCACACTTCATTTTAAATTCTTCTTTCATTTTCTTCACTAGCTCTATCATGATTGTTAAAAGATATGGACATGTATGTTATTCGGCAACGAAATCTCTGATTAAAATGTTTTTTTGAAACTTTCAAAGTTTCGAGTATCTTGAAAGGAGTATAAAAAGTTGGTTAAATGGAGAAATTAATGATGGGAAAAGAATTAGAAGTATCAAGAGGCTTGTTTCGTACATCTCAATTGCATATGACAATAATCTTACCATTTTATCATCCATATTCATTTCTGTTCTAATTCGCTTCTTGTTAGGGGTGTTCGCGGGCCAGTTTGGTTCGGTTTTGGGAGAATCTGATATCCAAACCGATCAAAAATATATGGATTGGTTTGGATTGGATTTATACAATTTTGTGATAAAGTCCAAACCGAACCAAACCAATAAACAACGGGTTGGTTTGGGTTGGATTGATTGGGTACATTAGAAACAAATGTGCAAAAATATTTTTAAAAAATATTAACTTATATCAACTAATTTTCTAAAATAATATAAAATTCTTGATTTTATTGTTTCTCCATATTGGTTGTGCATATCACAAATGACGTTTCATTTTTTTCTTCTTGAAGTTGAATATCTCATTCTAGTTTCCATGGTAATGCTGATATATATTATACTAATTAATTATGATTGGTTCGGGTAGACGGGCTCGCGGGTAGAATTTTGGAAATCCGTTGCCCGAACCAATTAACATTGAGTTTCATTGATTTGGTTCGGTTTTTGCCCGAACTAAAAAAATGCCCGAACCGAACACAATGGTTTGGTTTGGATTCCGGTTTGGTTCGGATTTGCCCGAACCAATGAACACCCCTACTTCTTGTTAGGGCGACCTTTTTTCTTCCGTTGCATGTTTCCGTTGTGCCAAATTATGTCCCATTGATATTCAAGCCAATAATCTTTCAATGCTATCGCCGAAAAGCTATTATTGTACACATTGAAAATATTTACAACTTTGTAAACATTGGTAGAGGTGTCAATTTAGGGGGCTGGGGCCTAAATTTCAAGTCCCCAAAAAATAGAAAGACCCAAAATTTTAAAAATAAATGAGCCCAAAAATATGTAGGCCCTCTAAATTAAGGGCCCCTAAAATTCAAGTAACTCAAAGCCCCAACATTTTCAAAAGTTGAGTTTTTTTTTTTTTTAAATAGATTTTTTCAATCAATATTTTATAAATTTATTATTTTTTTTGGAAAAATTCGTTTTTTTTTATTTTTGGAAGAATCAATTTTTTTTTATTTTCGAAAAAAATCGGTTTTTTTTCATTTTCGAAAAAAATCGGTTTTTTTATATTCGGAAAAAATCGGGTTTTTTCATTTTCAGAAAAAATCGGTTTTTTTATATTCGGAAAAAATCGGTTTTTTTCATTTTCGGAAAAAATCTGTTTTTTTATTTTCGGAAAAAATCAGTTTTTTTCATTTTCGTAAAAAGTCAGTTTTTTATATTCGAAAACAATCGGTTTTTTTCATTTTCGGAAACAATCGGTTTTTTTTTTTCGAAAAAATCGGTTTTTTCATTTTCGGCAAAAAAACGATTTTTTATATTCGAAAAAAATCGGTTTTTTCATTTTCAGAAAAAATCAGTTTTTTTTTATTTTCGGAAAAAATCGAGTTTTTTTATTTTCGAAAAAAACAGTTTTTTTTTATTTTTTCGGAAAAAATCGAGTTTTTTTTTTCAGAAAAAATCGAGTTTTTAAAGGTGACAACAACTGTGGTTTCGAGTTGTTTTGGGTTTGCTCGGTAAAGGAGAGCATGAACACCAATTTATTTCGGGTTCCCTATCTTATGGGTCCACTCAGCTCCACAGGGTTCCTAATCGATTCTTAACTTAAGTCATAAAAAGGGAATGAATCCTTAAGTATCGGGGAATTCTCACATTGTATGGAAACATGTCACTTAAGTTCATATACCTCAATAAATTACTATTCAGATGCACAAAACATCGATTCCCGGCCAGACCTACGTCTAGGGCAAGGCTCAGTTCACACATGCTCGTATGATTCGACTTTCATGTGGATATTGGGTTCTCCATGGGACTCAAACCCATTTCAAGAACTGTCACTCATATGGTACTCGAATCAACTTTGAGTATCTTTCACCGTATGAGACTCGAACCCACTTAGGTGTCCACCTCTCCCCCATGGTTTAACCATAGTTGGGACTTAAATCCAACTGAGGCATGAAGAATTGGTGCTACATACCATTTTCTACTTTACATAAGCATCTCAAAAAAGGGATGTGCACGATCAAGGGAAAATACCTGAATACGTGATTGGATTCCAAAAAACATGATTGAATTCATCAACCACTAGGTGATCTCATTCACCGATGTTCACATCATCACCACATGTTCCATACAAGGCCTATTATTTCATAAACTAAGCGATTACTCGTCCAAGGTACACACCGAGGTACCATTGAGTACAAGCATCACCATCTAAGTTATTCATCATAACCTAGTTATCTTTCTAATTCAATCACCTAATTATACTTCTAAGATTTTCTAACCCGTCATCATAAGTTTTTAATCATGTTATCACATATACACAACAATCAATTCATAACATACCATCACAATATCATACATGAAATATACCAAATGATTATTCTTAATCTATTCATGATTTTATGTTAAAGTACCTTAATTCTCATGGAATATAGTTAATCAATGATAATTCTATGCCCGCATATCATAGTATAAGTTACACAATTCTTAAAATGGCTTCGAATCCTTAAAATGCAATTTTTGGGAAAACAGGGGATGCAATCAATTACCTAAGGGGTGCAATCGATTGCATCAGGGTCCTCAACTCTCTATTTGCAAAATTTTATGAGTTAATCGATTGGTACAAGTGTGCAATCGATTGCACATTCCATTTTAGGAAATTTTTCACTATTTTAGGCAGGTGCAGTCGATTGTCATGTTGAAAATTTGATTTTTTTTCTTGCATAATTTCTATACCAGTTGAATTTCTTTCCAATTTGTTTCAACCATTTTTCTTCAAACACAACCCACCTCATTTCTAATCATCCCAAATCATGTCAAACCATTCATTAACACAAGTTCTTGAAATCAACAAGTTTAATCAATAAGAATAAACCACAACAACATTTTCTCATGAATCCGACATGAACACACAAACATATCATCATGAACCCAAAATAACCACACCAACATATTATCAATCATAACATGAACCAAAACAAAATTATGAACTATTTCCAATCATCATATTCATATAATCAACTCTAAAACCCTAGTTTCATCTAAAGAAGAAATCTAACTAGAACCCACCTTAAGGGTTTATTGATGAAGATGAGGAATTGGTTTGGTTGTTGTTTCCACTTCTTCTTCAAGCTCCATCTTCTTTCATATTCTTCTTTTTCTCTTCTTTATGTTTCTAAGCTCTCTATTTCCTTTCCTTGGTTTCTCTTTACTGATAAGGAAAAATGAAAAGCGCAAGTGGGTTAGTAACAAGTAGAAAGAAAATGAATGGATGATAAAAGTCTTAAGAAAATATGAGTGGTTGGAAATGAGAGATAGAAAAGAAAATATCTTAAATGATACTCCTTGTTTTTTATTATAAGTCATTTTTTACTTTTCACACATATTAAGAAATGTAATAATTATAGTATGAAAAAGAGAAATTATGCAAGATTTTACAAAATTGTCCTTTATTAATGGTATTAGAAAGACAAATTTACATAATTGAAAGGAGAGAGAATAATAAATATTTAAGGGTATAACAGGAAAAATAACATTGATGAATCATTGATATTATAAAAACGACTTATATTATGGTACATTCTTTTCCCAAAACGACTTATAATAAATACGGAGGTAGTATTTACTAAGAATATTTTTTCTGCTAGAGCAATTGACCAATTATTAATATTACCAAAATATCGGTCCCTCTTTGATTAGTCGGTCGCAAGGTCAAATACCAAGATTTTCAATATATATATATATATATATATATATATATATATATATATATATATATATATATAACCAAAATATCCCTTCTTGTAGTAATTAATAAAAGGTCAGTCTCAAAGAATAATAATTAAGTCAATATGGGTTCACTAATTAATTTATTTGTCCCAAATGACAACTTGTAGAGCATATAGGAACTCAGTTGATCTCAATTGAAAAAGATTTGAGTGTATATGGGAAGGGGTATTACATCTAGAAACTGGGGTTTGGTGTTGTAATCGGAAAGTCTGACAATGTTTCTGATAGAAGACAAGCATTTGTAACAATGAGATGCAAAAGAAGTGGCACGTGTCAACCAACAATTAGGAAGTTGAAACGTGATGACACCAGATTGAGAAAATGTGAGTGTCCGTTTAAATTGTGTGGATACCGTAAGGCGAATGATATATGGAAATTTTATGTGGTTTCTGGTATACATAATCATGCCTCGAGTGACAAGCTAGTCGTCTATCCCATTGTATGTCTCCTTATTACAAAGTATAAAGAACTTGTTTCGGACATTACATTAAACATGGTTGCGCCAAAAAACATACTTGCAGCTTTGAAATGGAAAATACCTCAAAATGTTTCAATTATCAAGCAAGTATACAATGTGTGTGCTCAAAACAACAAGTCGGTAAGAGGTCTAATATCTAAAATGCAATAACTATTGAAGCTTTTGGATGATGACCTCTATGTTTGTAGGTACAAAATTTGTGAGGATAAATTCATTGTTCGAGATATATTTTGGAGTCACTTAATTCCATCAAGTTATTCAACACATTTCCTAATGTGCTCATAATTTATTCAACATATAAAACTAACAAGTATAGACTTCCACTTCTAGAAATTGTTGGTGTTACTTTGACGGAGAAAACTTTTTTAGTGGATTTTGCATTTTTTTGAATTTGAAAAAGAGGATAATGTTACATAGGCTTTGGAAATGTGCAAGACTATGTTAAAGGATCAAGAAAACATGTCAAATGTAATTGTCACTTGAAACCACCTTCGGAACCGGTTAAAACTAAGGGTTCACCTAAAAAGGTCAAACCGACCAAGAGTGACAATTCTACGAGACGGTCTCCTTCTTACTTTGAACATGTTGGCTCACATTTTCCGAATTCTCCAACTCCTACATCTAAAAAAAATTTAAGGGTGCTCGCATTAGTAAACAATCTTCCCCACCACCGTTACCAAAAATCATCCATTTCGAAGAGATGCCGCTTTTTATGTACAAATACATTAAGCAGATTGTAGAATTTTAAGGTGACAACAACTGTGGTTTCGAGTTGTTTTGGGTTTTCTCGGTAAAGGAGAGCATCAACACCAATTGATTTCGGGTTCCCTATCTTATGGGTCCACTCGGCTCCACAGGGTTCCTAATCGATTCTTAACTTAAGTCATAAAAAGTGAATGAATCCTTAAGTATCGGGGAATTCTCACATTGTATGGAAACATGTCACTTAAGTTCATATAACTCAATAAATTACTATTCAGATGCACGAAACATCGATTCCCGGCCGGACCTACGTCTAGGGCAAGGCTCAGTTCACACATGCTCGTATGATTCGACTTTCATGTGGATATTGGGTTCTCCATGGGACTCAAACCCATTTCAAGAACTGTCACTCATATGGTACTCGAATCCACTTTGAGTATCTTTCATCGTATGAGACTCGAACCCACTTAGGTGTCCACCTCTCCCCCATTGTTTAACCATAGTTGGGACTTAAATCTAACTGAGGCATGAAGAATTGGTGCTACATACCATTTTCTACTTTACATAAGCATCTCAAAAAAGGGATGTGCACGATCAAGGGAAAATACCTGAATACGTTATTGGATTCCACAAAACATGATTGAATTCATCAACCACTAGGTGATCTCATTCACCGGTGTTCACATCATCACCACATGTTCCATACAAGGCCTATTATTTCATAAACTAAGTGATTACTCGTCCAAGGTACACACCGAGGTACCATTGAGTACAAGCATCACCATCTAAGTTATTCACCATAACCTAGTTATCTTTCTAATTCAATCACCTAATTATACTTCTAAGCTTTTCTCACCCGTCATCATAAGTTTTTAATCTTGTTATCACATATACACAACAATCAATTCATAACATATCATCACAATATCATACATGAAATATACCAAATGATTATTCTTAATCTAATCATGATTTTATGTTAAAGTACCTTAATTCTCATGGAATATAGTTAATCAATGATAATTCTATGCCCGCATATCATAGTATAAGTTACACGATTCTTAAAATGGCTTCGAATCCTTAAAATGCAATTTTTGGGAAAACAGGGGATGCAATCAATTACCTAAGGGGTGCAATCGATTGCATCAGGGTCCTCAACTCTCTATTTGCAAAATTTTATGAGTTAATCGATTGTTACAAGTGTGCAATCGATTGCACAGTCCATTTTAGGCAATTTTTCACTATTTTAGGCAGGTGCAGTCGATTGTCATGTTGAAAATTTGATTTTTTTTCTTGCATAATTTCTATACCAGTTGAATTTCTTTCCAATTTGTTTCAACCATTTTCCTTCAAACACAACCCAACTCATTTCTAATCATCCCAAATCATGTCAAACCATTCATTAACACAAGTTCTTGAAATCAACAAGTTTAATCAATAAGAATAAACCACAACAACATTTTCTCATGAATCCGACATGAACACACAAACATATAATCATGAACCCAAAATAACCACACCAACATATTGTCAATCATAACATGAACCAAAACAAAATTATGAACTATTTCCAAACATCATATTCATATAATCAACTCTATAACCCTAGTTTCATCTAAAGAAGAAATCTAACTAGAACCCACCTTAAGGGTTTATTGATGAAAATGAGGAATTGGTTTGGTTGTTGTTTCCACTTCTTCTTCAAGCTCCATCTTCTTTCATATTCTTCTTTTTCTCTTCTTTATGTTTTTAAGCTCTCTATTTCCTTTCCTTGGTTTCTCTTTACTGATAAGGAAAAATGAAAAGCGCAAGTGGGTTAGTAACAAGTAGAAAGAAAATGAATGGATGATAAAAGTCTTAAGAAAATATGAGTGGTTGGAAATGAGAGATAGAAAAGAAAATATCTTAAATGATACTCCTTGTTTTTTATTATAAGTCATTTTTTACTTTTCACACATATTAAGAAATGTAATAATTATAGTATGAAAAAGAGAAATTATGCAAGATTTTACAAAATTGTCCTTTATTAATGGTATTGGAAAGACAAATTTTCATAATTGAAAGGAGAGAGAATAATAAATATTTAAGGGTATAATAGGAAAAATAACATTATTGAATCATTGATATTATAAAAACGACTTATATTATGGTACATTTTTTTCCCAAAATGACTTATAATAAATACGGAGGTAGTATTTACTAAGAATATTTTTTCTGCCAGAGCAATTGACCAATTATTAATATTACCAAAATATCGGTCCCTCTTTGATTAGTCGGTCGCAAGGCCGAATACCAATATTTTCAATATATATATATATAACCAAAATATCCCTTCTTGTAGTAATTAATAAAAGGTCAGTCTCAAAGAATAATAATTAAGTCAATTTGGGTTCACTAATTAATTTATTTGTCCCAAATGACAACTTGTAGAGCATATAGGAACTCAGTTGATCTCAATTGAAAAAGATTTGAGTATATAAGGGAAGGGGTATTACATCTAGAAATTGGGGTTTGGTGTTGTAATCGGAAAGTCTGACAATGTTTCTGATAGAAGACAAGCATTTGTAACAATGAGATGCAAAAGAAGTGGCACGTATCAACCAACAATTAGGAAGTTGAAACGTGATGACACTAGATCGAGAAAATGTGAGTGTCCATTTAAATTGTGTGATACCGTAAGGAGAATGATACATGGAAATTTTATGTGGTTTCTGGTATACATAACCATGCCTCGAGTGACAAGCTAGTCGTCTATCCCATTGTATGTCTCCTTATTACAAAGGATAAAGAACTTGTTTCGGACATTACATTAAACATGGTTGCGCCAAAAAACATACTTGCAGCTTTGAAATGGAAAATACCTCAAAAAGTTTCAATTATCAAGGAAGTATACAATGTGTGTGCTCAAAATAACAAGTCGGTAAGAGGTCTAATATCTAAAATGCAACAACTATTGAAGCTTTTGGATGATGACCTCTATGTTTGTAGGTACAAAATTTGTGAGGATAAAGTCATTGTTCGAGATATATTTTTGAGTCACTCAATTCCATCAAGTTTTTCAACACATTTCCTAATGTGCTCATAATTTATTCAACATATAAAACTAACAAGTATAGACTTCCACTTCTTGAAATTGCTGGTGTTACTTCGACGGCGAAGACTTTTTTAGTGGATTTTGCATTTTTTGAATTTGAAAAAGAGGATAATGTTACATAGGCTTTGGAAATGTGCAAGACTATGTTAAAGGATCAAGAAAACATGTCAAATGTAATTGTCACTTGAAACCACCTTCGGAACCGGTTAAAACAAAGGGTTCACCTAAAAAGGTCAAACCGACCAAGAGTGGCAATTCTACGAGACGGTCTCCTTCTTACGTTGAACATGTTGGCTCACATTTTTCGAATTCTCCAACTCTTACATCTAAAAAAAATTTAAGGGTGCTCGTATTAGTAAACAACCTTCCCCACCACCGTTACCAAAAATCATCCATTTCGAAGAGATGCCGCTTTTTATGCACAAATACATTAAGCAGATTGTAGAATTTAAAGGTGACAACAACTGTGGTTTCGAGTTGTTTTGGGTTTGCTCGGTAAAGGAGAGCATGAACACCAATTTATTTCGGGTTCCCTATCTTATGGGTCCACTCGGCTCCACAGGGTTCCTAATCGATTCTTAACTTAAGTCATAAAAAGTGAATGAATCCTTAAGTATCGGGGAATTCTCACATTGTATGGAAACATGCCACTTAAGTTCATATAACTCAATAAATTACTATTCAGATGCACGAAACATCGATTCTCGGCCGGACCTACGTCTAGGGCAAGGCTCAGTTCACACATGCTCGTATGATTCGACTTTCACGTGGATATTGGGTTCTCCATGGGACTCAAACCCATTTCAAGAACTGTCACTCATATGGTACTCGAATCCACTTTGAGTATCTTTCACCGTATGAGACTCGAACCCACTTAGGTGTCCACCTCTCCCCCATGGTTTAACCATAGTTGGGACTTAAATCTAACTGAGGCATGAAGAATTGGTGCTACATACCATTTTCTACTTTACATAAGCATCTCAAAAAAGGGATGTGCATGATCAAGAGAAAATACCTGAATACGTGATTGGATTCCACAAAACATGATTGAATTCATCAACCACTAGGTGATCTCATTCACCGATGTTCACATCATCACCACATGTTCCATACAAGGCCTATTATTTCATAAACTAAGCGATTACTCGTCCAAGGTACACACCGAGGTACCATTGAGTACAAGCATCACCATCTAAGTTATTCATCATAACCTAGTTATCTTTCTAATTCAATCACCTAATTATACTTCTAAGCTTTTCTCACCCGTCATCATAAGTTTTTAATCTTGTTATCACATATACACAACAATCAATTCATAACATACCATCACAATATCATACATGAAATATACCAAATGATTATTCTTAATCTAATCATGATTTTATGTTAAAGTACCTTAATTCTCATGGAATATAGTTAATCAATGATAATTCTATGCCCGCATATCATAGTATACGTTACACGATTCTTAAAATGGCTTCGAATCCTTAAAATGCAATTTTTGGGAAAACAGGGGATGCAATCAATTACCTAAGGGGTGCAATCGATTGCATCAGGGTCCTCAACTCTCTATTTGCAAAATTTTATGAGTTAATCGATTGTTACAAGTGTGCAATCGATTGCACAGTCCATTTTAGGAAATTTTTCACTATTTTAGGCAGGTGCAGTCGATTGTCATGTTGAAAATTTGATTTTTTTTCTTGCATAATTTCTATACCAGTTGAATTTCTTTCCAATTTGTTTCAACCATTTTCCTTCAAACACAACCCACCTCACTTCTAATCATCCCAAATCATGTCAAACCATTCATTAACACAAGTTCTAGAAATCAACAAGTTTAATCAATAAGAATAAACCACAACAACATTTTCTCATGAATCCGACATGAACACACAAACATATCATCATGAACCCAAAATAACCACACCAACATATTATCAATCATAACATGAACCAAAACAAAATTATGAACTATTTCCAATCATCATATTCATATAATCAACTCTAAAACCCTAGTTTCATCTAAAGAAGAAATCTAACTAGAACCCACCTTAAGGGTTTATTGATGAAGATAAGGAATTGGTTTGGTTGTTGTTTCCACTTCTTCTTCAAGCTCCATCTTCTTTCATATTCTTCTTTTTCTCTTCTTTATGTTTCTAAGCTCTCTATTTCCTTTCCTTGGTTTCTCTTTACTGATAAGGAAAAAATGAAAAGCGCAAGTGGGTTAGTAACAAGTAGAAAGAAAATGAATGGATGATAAAAGTCTTAAGAAAATATGAGTGGTTGGAAATGAGAGATAGAAAAGAAAATATCTTAAATGATACTCCTTGTTTTTTATTATAAGTCATTTTTTACTTTTCACACATATTAAGAAATGTAATAATTATAGTATGCAAAAGAGAAATTATGCAAGATTTTACAAAATTGTCCTTTATTAATGGTATTGGAAAGACAAATTTACATAATTGAAAGGAGAGAGAATAATAAATATTTAAGGGTATAATAGGAAAAATAATATTAATGAATCATTGATATTATAAAAACGACTTATATTATGGTACATTTTTTTCCCAAAACGACTTATAATAAATACGGAGGTAGTATTTACTAAGAATATTTTTTCTGCTAGAGCAATTGACCATTTATTAATATTGCCAAAATATCGGTCCCTCTTTGATTAGTCGTTCGCAAGGCCGAATACCAAGATTTTCAATATATATATATATAACCAAAATATCCCTTCTTGTAGTAATTAATAAAAGGCCAGTCTCAAAGAATAATAATTAAGTCAATCTGGGTTCACTAATTAATCTATTTGTCCCAAATGACAACTTGTAGAGCATATAGGAACTCAGTTGATCTCAATTGAAAACGATTTGAGTATATAAGGGAAGGGGTATTACATCTAGAAATTGGGGTTTGGTGTTGTAATCGGAAAGTCTGACAGTGTTTCTGATAGAAGACAAGCATTTGTAACAATGAGATGCAAAAGAAGTGGCACGTATCAACCAACAATTAGGAAGTTGAAACGTGATGACACCAGATCGAGAAAATGTGAGTGTCCGTTTAAATTGTGTGGATACCGTAAGGCGAAAGTTACATGGAAATTTTATGTGGTTTCTGGTATACATAATCATGCCTCGAGTGACAAGCTAGTCGTCTATCCCATTGTATGTCTCCTTATTACAAAGGATAAAGAACTTGTTTCGGATATTACATTAAACATGGTTGCGCCAAAAAACATACTTGCAGCTTTGAAATGGAAAATACCTCAAAATGTTTCAATTATCAAGCAAGTATACAATGTGTGTGCTCAAAACAACAAGTCGGTAAGAGGTCTAATATCTAAAATGCAACAACTATTGAAGCTTTTGGATGATGACCTCTATGTTTGTAGGTACAAAATTTGTGAGGATAAAGTCATTGTTCGAGATATATTTTGGAGTCACTCAATTCCATCAAGTTTTTCAACACATTTCCTAATGTGCTCATAATTTATTCAACATATAAAACTAACAAGTATAGGTTTCCACTTCTTGAAATTGTTGGTGTTACTTCGACGGAGAAGACTTTTTTAGTAGATTTTGCATTTTTTGAATTTGAAAAAGAGGATAATGTTACATAGGCTTTGGAAATGTGCAAGACTATGTTAAAGGATCAACAAAACATGTCAAATGTAATTGTCACTTGAAACCATCTTCGGAACCGGTTAAAACAAAGGGTTCACCTAAAAAGGTCAAACCGACCAAGAGTGACAATTCTACGAGACGGTCTCCTTCTTATTTTGAACATGTTGGCTCACATTTTCTGAATTCTCCAACTCCTACATCTAAAAAAATTTAAGGGTGCTCGCATTAGTAAACAATCTTCCCCACCGCCATTACCAAAAATCATTCATTTCGAAGAGATGCCGCTTTTTATGCACAAATACATTAAGCAGATTGTAGAATTTAAAGGTGACAACAACTGTGGTTTCGAGTTGTTTTGGGTTTGCTCGGTAAAGGACAGCATGAACACCAATTTATTTGCCATCATCTTATACAAGAGTTGACAATATATAGGGAATCATACATATTGCTATACGGGAAAAAAGAAAATTACGATGCAATTTTCAATGCTCTTGTTCCTTGTGTTAGTGGTCCGACACCATTTGAAAAAGATATTTGTTTCCCGAAAATGGATGTGATTTAACACGTTATGGTTTCTCGAAAATATTTTTCCCACTTCGGAGTAGGCTACCACAAAATCCATTCAGACGCATCGTGTGTATTGGGTGGATTTCAAAAACACAACATTTTATTCAAGTTTATTTGAAATTGGGGTATCCTATACCAAATAAATCACCAGAATAGATGGCATATTTTACTAGAGTTTGAATCTTGGTCGAGTCACTTTTTGGAAAGGATTTGAAGAGTTCCCCAGGTTTAGCGACATTGAAAGAGAATCAAATAAGAAAAGGTCAAAGAAGGATCCGCCAATAGATATAGATTTAGATTGTGACTCATGTTTTGATACTTTTTAGTCTTTTATCTAACAATGTAACTCGTTTTTTGTATGTAATGTTGTCAATGATGTAATCTCAATACAACTTGAGACATAAGTAATTTGTATTCTACTTCAATATACTAGTTATGTATATTCGATACATTTTTGGGTTAATTTTTGGACAAATTTTATGTTGCATAAAATATATTGGTTCTGCATAATATAATGGTTCTGTATGAACCTCTGGGTGCGTTCGAATATGCATCTTGGAACTCACCTTATTCTAATTAAAAAAACAATAGATTTTACGAATGTGCATCTCGATAAACACCCTTATTTTGTAAAAAAAGGCGGGTCTAGATATGCATATCTGAAATATGCACTAATGAAAGGATATAGTTTCTAAGGTCCAAATTGTTCTAAAACGTGTATAAATAGGGTCTTTCAGTTCATGTTTTTTAATGAAAACCAGAAAGAATGCATATCCCCATTTTACATTTGTATATTTCAATGGCGCAAATCCTCTACTTCAATTTAGGTCACCGAGAACATACTTCTCGTCGATCTGAAATCCAAACCAAGCACTCTCCCGGGATATCCAAAAAATCGGAGAGTTGTCAAGCTCGAGTATCATTCACCATCGATTGACAATGAAGGGAATATACAGTTCACCATGCTTGAACTGAAGACGGGTGAGGATTTAAAGGTTTTGTGGAGTATATTTTATTGTTGCTCAATAAAGGATCTGATTGAAGTGGATGCGATGATTGTAAGATCAACCGAAAATACTATAAGGATGTTGCAACATAATGAACCACTCGCTTGTAATGAAATGTAATGTTAAATTTATGCTAACGTTAACGATTATCTATTTAAATGTTAATTTATGTTGTTTTTCCAACATTCTGCCATTGTTTCTGGTTGTTTATGGTTTTGACCTAACATAGCATATTTCGGAGATTCAACTCCGAAAAAATCACTTAATTTTGAATTAAGGGTTTTTACGAATATGCATCTCCAGACCCATTGTATTGTGTATACAAAGATGCATCTTTAGACTAAATTTTAATAAAATAAGAATGTCTCGACAATTTAATCTAACGAATGTGCAAAAAAAATATGTTCGGATATACATCTTTGAACGTTGGACACATATTTAAATTTTCATTAATATGAAGAAGCACCCATAGCATTTAAAGAGTACCCTCTTAAATTGAAGATTTTGTATTGCATCTTAAATGTTTCTTAGACATCTCACGAAATTCTAAAAATGTTCTTAATTTTTGAAAATGTATCTTCATACGCATCCCAATATATACAATTCATGTATTTTTTAATCACAACCCAACTTTATAAATAAATTTATTTAAAAATGTATCTCCGCAAAATTTTCACAAATATATTTTTAGAAGCTAAAAATTTATGTATGAGACTTTTCAATCTATCCTCTCATAAAAAAATACTACCTCTATTCTTTTTAATAAGAGACAATTCACTTTTTAGATTCATTAAATAATCAATGTATTTAATCTATAAACTGACTAAATACATTAATTATTTAATGAACTTAAAAAATAACTTGTCACTCATATAAAAGAACAAAGATAGTATTAATTTTCATGAATAGATATAATAAAGCAGTTACATAACATACCATTTTGTAGAATTTCAAAGAAGAACGAGACAGGCTGGATTTAAGGAACATGACATAAGTTTGTACATAATGAATTTTATCTGAGCCATAGTCATAGCTAGGGATGCCAATTTGCTCAATTAAATAAAAATTTATCCAATTCATCCAATTCATTTATTACCCATAAAATCAGTTAATTGATTGGACTTAACCCATCTCATTAAATTTATGAATTGATTCAATTCATCTACTAAAATTTTTCATTGAATCATTTTTATAATAAAAATTATTTTATGATTTTAAAAAATATATATCATAAAACATAATTTAAAAAACACACAATTTTTCTTTCTCTTATATTTTCTGATAACAAATATTATAATTTTAAAAAAATCTTTCTCTTTTATTTTCTGAAAATAAATTTTATTCTAAAAATAATAATTTCTCTGTTTTACTGTTTTTAAATTTTGTTTTAGATGATTATTTTAGTAATATGATTTAAAATATAGAAAAAATTATTAATATTTTTTCTATCAAAAAGTTAATTTTAATAATCCAGGTTAGATTAATAATTTTACCGTCTAAATTTTATTTAATTTCCAAACAATTTTTTCAGTTAGTGCCTTTTACCATTAGTTTATACACTCTCTGATCACTATTATAAGCAACATAAAAACTTTTAGGTTCATTAAATATTTAATGTATATGATATATAATAATGTTCAGATATAATAGTAACCAGAGGATGTACTACATATTCATTGTTTATTGGTATTACTGATAGGAAGTTTTCCTATCAAAGATTTGAGACTAGGATTTAATGATAAAATAGAGAGAAATTAAAACTATCTAAAGAAAAATAAAAGATAAAGATAACATTTGATTTCTTGATTGATTCTAAAATGTGTCCAAGACACTTACATATATAATAATACTAATGGGCCAATGACTAAAATACCCAAATACTAGTGGAAGCCCAATTCAATACAATTAAACTAAAATACCAACTAATATAAAACCTTAAATTAATAATTATGATTAAACTAAAATACTAAGATAGAATACTAAAATATCACTTGATACTCTCTATCATTGCCGCGGGGTTCACTTGAACCTTGTCCTCAAGGTTCTAAACCTACTCCCGGATTTTTTTCTCAATTTCTTTTCTCTCATCAATTTCCTGACCCTGGATACATCATCCCATCTTCCAGCCAATGCATACGGGTTGGACAACAATAAATAATTCCCCAGGTTATCAGGTTCAAGCTCAAACAAATGGTGAGAAGCAATTTCAGCAACATCAAGTTGTATATCTGCAACCCCAAGAACCCTCGTAATACATTTCATTACATACTGATTCTCTTCAGACTCTGGGAGCTTCAAGGCACTGAAAAGATTGTTCATCAGCATTGGAAAAATTGGACTGATATCTGCCGAACTATAACGTGCTATACCTCCCTCATCCTTTACCAATAAGAGTTTCTCAATACAGCTAGCAGCATAAGAATGAACAACATTTGATTCCGCAGCAAGGAAACGAACCAAATCGGGTAAAAAGTTCAATGCAACATGTTTTGATATTTGAGTCCGGAACATGGTAAAGAATTTGAGTGCACCTGTCTTAAGCATTGGATAACCATTCACATCCTGACTTTGCAGCTCAGGGACAATCACAGATTCAAAAAAGCTTTGTACATTTACAAGATCTGGAGAGACATAATTGGTTCCAGCCTTCTTGGTTGAAAGAGAGACAACCAAGAATATTGCACAATCCTTGTCCTTCCAATTCCCTGCCGGGTTTGCAGCAAAGGAACTTAACAAACTCTGTATTTGCCCAGAAACAATGCTTTTTACAGCATCTCCATAATGTGTGGCAATTCCCTTAAGCAGCTCACAAGCAATCCTCCTGCGTGTATCCACATCACTGCCTTCCATATCCCTCCTAATATACTCAATATGATTCATCTCAAACAGCTCCTCATCATATTCCCTCAACCTCACATTAGGGATCACAATGCCCTGGCAAATCTGCGGTATAATCCCATCAGCGGCGAACACAGTGTGGTGAACACTGGTGCTAACTGTAGTAAAAAACTTAATAGCTGTGACAGCAAGTTGATCACGACTTGTCGACTGTGACACATTCCCCAACAAAGTCCAAACAGCCAGTGCAAAATCATTCAAGAATATATCAGTCCTTGATTGAAGCAGAAGATTATAATCTTGGATAGTTTTTTGAGCACTCACAAATCTTACATCAACCCCTTCAATGAAAGTTCTTAACTTGCAAATAACAAGATGAAGCTTAACAGAAATTTGGTTTTCAAACTGGCCAAGTTGCTCCAAAATTTGATAGAAATTTTGCTTCACTTCATTGTCTGATGAGAGAATTTCAAGTGGTGTCTCCAAAAGGGTCTCTAAATTTTCAAGAAGTATCGAAAGAGTTGTTGAGTCAGTGCACATGGGAGAAGACATATAACTATCACATAACAAACTTTCTAGCTCGGAAATTAGATCACAAGAATCTAGCTCAAGTTCGGGTTTGGGTTCGAGATGCAAATTGTCTGTCTCCAAAAATTCTTGTAAGTGATAAAGTGGTAAGACTCCACACCCTTTTATCCTCTTTGTCGACCATTCTCCCTCCTCATTTTCAAGTGAAAATTGAAATGTTATATCATAAGGATTATCCCATGCTCCACTTTCTTCTATTTGGCCATGCAAAGAAATGCGTATAGCACCAGTCCTAACGGCAAAATACCAAAGAAACACATGATCCATAACCAAATGCAGATTACGCAATGAGGTAGCTTTTCCACCTATGTTTTTGGAATTTTGGTTAACAGAAAATTGAACAATTCCATACTTATCATTTGACCCTGAAAGAACAAGACAAAAAACTAAACCATATAAACCAAATTCTGGAAGATGCTTGATAGTTACTTCAGAAGCTGAACCTTTGTGATGATGTTGATAGCTAAATCTCTTAGGAACATGAGCTCCAGGGAACAACACTGACTGTGGATACGGTTGAGGTTTAGGTCTATGTTCAAAGGCTATGTCCAATGGAGTAAGGTCTGTGATTAAAGAAATGCAGTTGATAGCACTAAATAATCGCAGCGACGAAGGAAGCTCCGGGACAGACACGAGTTTCTTGCAGTTGTCTAACCTTAGCTCTTTAAGGTTGTTAAGGTTTTTGATGTTTGGTGACAGACTCTCAACACTGCTTCCGCTTAGTTTTAAGCATTGTAATGATGATAATAAACCAATGCTATCAGGGAGTGTCTCTAAGTTACTACAATTTTCCAAATTCAGTGATGTTTTTGGTAGTGTTGCTGCATAAACAATTTCTATAGCTCGCTTCAATGCAGACCACTCAACCAATCTATCATTGATGAAAAGCACCATAGTGATTTTCTTGGCAGCATAGTTAGCATTAGACACATAACCCTTTTTCTTCTCAGAACCCTTATCAAAAGACCCATATATAGAATCAAGTTTCTCAAATGCAGACTTAGTCCCAATAACAAATCTACCTAAATGTCCACCAGGTGCAAGTTTCAAAAGATTGAGTCTCTCAACGTTGGCAGTTTCAACCCCATTAACATCATTAACAATACCATCAAATATACTCGCTACACACACAACATCACTAACAGACAATACCTCAAACACCTGATGTGCATCCGCCATGGAAGGTACAGGCAAAGGTTGAGCTTCACACTCAGACACCTCTTCTTCATCACTGCCAGATGATGATGATACTGATGTAGATGATGATGAAGAAGCCTCATACTCTGAACTTTCGCTCTCACTCTCGCTTTCGTTTTCACTATCATCTTCATCATCATTGTAATCCTTATCGTCATCCCCGTTCATTTCAACTGAAGGAGGGTCACCCGTTAACGTGATCTTTTCCACGATTTCCTCAATAGGAATTTCATCGTCCAAAGTATCTTTCTTTTCAACCTCCGGTTCCGGTGTCTCCGCCACAATAGGGTTCGGGTCAAGCTCCGATCCGTTGTTGTTTTGGGTTGCCATTGTTAAGCGAAGTGAAAACTGGGTGGGTTCTTTGCAAGAGAACGTGGTCGATGATGTAGATGTAGAAATCGCTGCTTGAGAGGGTCGAAGCTTCCGTTTTATGGCAATGGTGGGGATGGAATGAAAATGTGAATGAGGCAGAGATTTAGATTTTTTTTTAAAAGAGAGATGAAACACTTTCAGATGCTTCTTAAAATCACTTCTAATGCTAGAATGGGTTTGATATTTGTGACTAATTATGGAGAAATTGTTTGGTGAGTTTTGAAATTGATAGGAAGTGTTGTAATAGTATGGATAATGGGATGTAGAATAAGATGAATATGGGTTAGGTGGAGGTGGTGTATATCCATGATTAAAATACAAACATGGTGATGGACTTGTAACATATGAATTTGTGTAATAAGGGGAAAAGAGTTCCCATGGAAAAGATGGAAATGAAGGTGTGGTAGAAGATGTAAAAGAGGGGTTTGTGGGATAGGTAGGAGGAATACTCCATGGATGATATGAGGGTATATGATAAGGATAATCCATAGGAGGATTTGAGTACCTGATGAAAGCACCAAATTGATAGGAAGTTTTCCTATCAAAGATTTGAGACTAGGATTTAATGATAAAATAGAGAGAAATTAAAACTATCTAAAGAAAAATAAAAGATAAAGATAACATTTGATTTCTTGATTGATTCTAAAATGTGTCCAAGACACTTACATATATAATAATACTAATGGGCCAATGACTAAAATACCCAAATACTAGTGGAAGCCCAATTCAATACAATTAAACTAAAATACCAACTAATATAAAACCTTAAATTAATAATTATGATTAAACTAAAATACTAAGATAGAATACTAAAATATCACTTGATACTCTCTATCAATTACCGCACATTAATTATTAATTAAGTGGTTGTTATTTGTTTGTAGTACTTCACTTAATTATTGCACGTTAATTATTTGTATTACCGCACGTTAATTTTGGTGAAGAAAGTAAATTATTATATTTGATTATTATTTTTAGTTAGAGAGAGAGAGAGAGAGTAATTTAATAGATAGAAAGAAAAATTAATAAAAACAAATATTTAATAGAATATGGCTATGAATTTTGAGAGAGATAGAGAAAAATTACTGAAAAGAAATTATTTTTAAAAAATATTTTAAAAAATAGTTTTTATAAAATTTAAAGGGTCATGCTAACCAGTGCCCCCGGGGCACTGGTTAAGAATTCCTAATAAGGAAAACATGATATGTTCAGCTCATTTAATATGCACAATATTCTTTAAATAAAGTTGATTATTTCTATTTTTAATGCATTAAATACACATATATTTAGAAAAAAACATGTTTTTTAATCTCTTAAATAATGCTCAATTTACCATTTTAATTTCTTAACCAGTGCCCCAGGGGCACTCGTTAGCATTTCTCAAATTTAAAATATAACAACATTTTTTTATGGATAGATGGATATCCATCCAATAAAAAGAGGTTAATGGATGAATCAAATGAATTTTATCTTTAATAGATTGATTAAATTTGATATTTAAAAAAAAATTAGTGGATTGTTAATAGATAAATGAATTTTTTTTATCAATTCAATAACAATCCAATTCATATTCATTTAATTCATTCATTTTGCCACCCCTAACGATAGTCATACTTATCTCCATCACGCAAATTAATATAGAACCCAATAAATGTAGTTTTCGGAAATATATTTTTGAAAAATTTTCGAAGATATATTTTCGAAATAAATTTATTTATAAAATTGAGTTGTGATTCAAAAACGAATAATATATATATATATATATATATATATATATATATATATATATATATATATATATATATATATATATATATATATATATATATATATATATATATTAAATGCGTTCAAAAATATATTTTCAAAAATTAAAAACATTTTTAAAATTTCAAAAAGTATTTAAGAAACATCTAGGGTCTACTAAAAAATCCTCTTAAATTCTAGGTAATAGTGTAATACAGAAAACTGGCTCAACCCAAGTCATTCTCAAAATGTCTTAATTAACCTGAAATAGGCGGTGTGTTAGAAATACAATCCATCAATTAAGCCAGGTGCCTAACCTGAGATGAATAACACGTGAAAGTGTTGTACTTGTATGCTCCACATGTCTACTAACCTCTTCTTGTCGGCTTCCATGATTTACCTCCAAAAAATGTACAGATAGGATTCAAAGGTGTCAGGGTAAGATATTGATGAAGTAGGATCTTGATGCTTTCTATAAGGGTCTCAACTATGAAGAAAGTTGATCGAGACTCATGCTATTGTGGGAGCGGCAAATAATCTTAAAAGAAAAGAGATCTTTTGTAAGGATATAGATTCACCCCATTGCCTTTTTTTAACATAGTTTTCTTTTGCACTTGCAGATAATATGGCTTACTTAAGGAAAATATTTGATCTTGCGAAAGAATCGGAGGTTAGGGTCGTTGCTACAACTTATTCATCTCAAGCTCATACTCCTCCTTAGACATGATCTAGTGTATGTGCCATTACTCAGACTCCTTTGATCTCTTATGGTCGAGGTCAATCTTATGCGGGGACTGCCACCAAAAGGGTTGAATATCGAGTTTCTCTTCCACCTTCTATTAATAGAAGGGATCAGAGTGAGGATCACACCCCTCTTTAAGAAGAAAGCTAAAAAACGAGATCAGTTGTTTGGGGAGGCCCATGTTGGGCATGGTGTATCCATTGTCGGGTCCTCTTCTAATTTGCTCAAGTTATCGGTCATTCTTTCTTCTTAGATTCCTCATTTATCTCAAGAGGCGCTTGCTTCCATATCTGAGGAAGATTTTTCCTATCTTCAGAATCTTCTCCAAGCGAAAAAGATAGAGCTCTTTTCTAAGGCAACTTTATATGCTTATTAAATAATTCTATCTTCCCTGATTGTTGTTGGCTAGGGTGATGTTTTAGCCATGGGAAATCCTTAAAATAAGATGGATACTTGGAAGGGTAAATGTGAAGCAATCGAGCATGAGATATCCAACCTTCAAAAGAAAGGGTTGAACCTTTAGAATGAAGTGGACAAGCTGAAGTCTCTTCAAGAAGAAGTGAAAGTTCATGGGACATTTTCTTCCCTTGCTACTAAGAACGCTGAGCTTCAATCCTCCTTAGAGTCAGAGAAGAAGTTTCGGGAAGAGGCAACCACTAATGCATCTACGTTGACATCTTGCATCAACGGGGTCGTGAAGGCTCTTCAAAAGGTGAATGAGTCTCGTGAATAGGAGAAAGAAATTTATGAAGGAAAACTTGTCGTTTTGAGGAAGAAGTTTATGACTCCTTTGATTAAACCCTCAGAGATGTGTACGACGCTTTCCACCTAGAGGCAGACCAGCTAGAGGCGCTTATGTGAGTTGAAAGCTAAAGAGACCCACTTAAGCACATTGTACCTTACGGTATACCATATTTCACGTAAGCACATTATACCTTACAGTGTACTAAATTCCATTTAAATGCACTATACATTATGGTGTTTTGTATTTTACTCAAGTACATTGTACCATATAGTGTACTGCATTTCTATAATTAATGTTAGTGCATTGAAAGACCAAACAATCGAATAAGCTTCATTTATTCAATTTATCTCTCATCAATTTGTCCTTATATGTGTCACCATGTAAGTTCTCGTGACGTTGGTAGTATACTAAATCACACATTTAATATAATAAATAATAAGTCATATCTAGCAACACATCACTGCTACCTAAGTCACGAAAATGTCATGTGATTTGACAAAAACTTTTTGTGATAATCTATTGCCCCTTCTGTGAGGATTTGGTTGAGTCGGTCTCCCATCTTTTTGTTACTTATGAGTTAACATTGTCTATATGGTATAGGATCTTCCAGTGGTTGGATTGACATGTGATTTTTCCTAAATATCATTGACTTCTTTTTGAATATTTCATTTCTTTAGGTGGTAGAGTCAAGTCTACGGGTGGTTTTGTTATGATCTGACATGATGTAGTCTGAATCATTTGAAAAGCCCGCAATAATGTCATCTCTAATGGTGTTTTAAAAACCATGAAAGAAGAGGAGGAAATGAGTTTTTTTTTGTCTGAAAATTGTTTCTAAGTAGGCCAGGGTTAAACTCATGTACTTCCTCTGACTAGCTTTATTCCATTGCCAATCACCACTCATGGAAGGTTTGTACTCCTGATACAATACACAAATTGTATCTAATTACCATGCAAGGTACTTCCTCGACAATGTCAAAACAATTCTTCATGGTACATTACCTAGAAAAAGGGAATGAGGTCGCCGCCGACCACCACATGAAATTTTCACCACCTGATAATGTCATATGCACTTGATTTCATATGTATGATATCTAGTAATGTATGCACAACGGATGAATATTATGAAATCTACAGATGTGAAACTTACTGTGTAGCTTCTTAATGATGTAGTTCTCATCTAACAAATGCAGCAAGAGGACATGGATATTCACTTCAAGGATAATCACAAACTCTATGAACTGGAACCTTTGTCATTGATGGATGATTTTCCTTAGAATGGAACAATGAACCAATGAATCGATGACTCCTTATGTCCTGACTCATATTCAAATTTAAGGTTCCTATATTAATTACTTTGGAGTTTTCCTTGTTTTCTTGTTTGTGGCCCTTATGAAAATAGGTATTTAATATGATTAGATAAATATTAGAGATGTCTATTACTTCATTTTATAAAAAGATAATTACATTCGTAAAAGTTATAGATTAAATCCAGTCTAGATTAACGCTTATAATGCTTAGACAATGTTTTTTTAGTTAATGGAATTAGTTTTTGTGAAATTTTAATTCACATTTAGTTCAACTGTTAAATGTACAATAACAAGTGACATTATATAAATAGTATATTTACGCCTCATGCTTCCTCTTCCATCAATAACCAAAACTCTTCCTTCTTCTTTTGTTTCAACAAGCACCAATGCATAGAGTGGTGTTAAGAGGTCTGAATCTCTTCATCTATGGAATTTGTTGTGCTGAGATTGTACTTATTGGCTTGGGTGGTTTGGTTTAAAGTCCTAACCTTAGGGTTAGGGACCTTCCTCCTCCTGGGCTGATTCAGGGTCAATCTCGTATTACAAGTCTCCAATCTTATTTCGTGTCATTGTACTGTATTTGTCTCTATAGTGTTCTAGATAGTATAGTTAGGTATGGCTTGCTCTGAATGGAACGTCGTTGGTAAGAAAAATGTCTCCAATGGAGTAAACCCGTGAGCTTCTGTTTAGAAAGATCTCAGACGTAAAGGAGTTGATGAAAATGTGAAAACAACGGCTTTCTTTTTCACCGAATTTTCGGATAACTTCGATGCAAAAAGGATGTTTGAAATCTTCAAAGAGTATGGACTGATCTCTGAAGTTTACATTCCGGCGAGGCTCGATAAGAGGGGTAAGCGGTATGGTTTCACCCAGTTTAGAAAAGTAGATGACGAAAGACTGTTTGCGGTAAAACTAGATAGCATCCAGATAAACGGAAGGAATCTTCACGCTAACACCCCTAGATTCCAGAGGCCGGAGGCTTTCCAGAATACTCGTGGTCAACCGGCACAGGCCGAGACGAGGCCTAACCAGTATGAAATGGGAAGAAGAAGTCATAAGATTGGTAAGCCTACTTTGCCCATTGGGAAGACATATGCACAAGTTTTGCACCCAGAGCCTTCATTGATGGGGAAGAAGAGAGCAACTGATAAGGCAAGGATTGAGATTTTACGGCTACAATTTGCCCACCTAGAGTTCAATATTGATGAAACAAAAATGTTACGGTTCACCAAGGCTTTTGTGGGGGAGGTCTCTACTCCGGGCGATACGTATCACATCCAACAAGCTCTAAACGAGGAGGGCTTTTTCAACATTACTGCCATCCCTCTTGGAGCAAACTTATGTCTACTCGAAGAATTAAAGGAAGGTGCTATAACTTCTACCATTGAACAGAATAGAGAGTGGGTTGATAAATGGTTCGATGATATCAGACATTGGAGCCCTGATGTTGTGGATAAAGAACGAGTAACATGGCTGAACGTGTATGGTCTTCCAAGTCACGCTTGGGACCTAGATTTGTTCAAATTAATTGGCGGTATAGTGGGTACCTTCATCAGGTGTGATAAAGAAACAACAAATAAGAAGCGGTTTGACGTTGCTCGATTCCTAGTCAAGACCAAATTTGCAATAAACATTAACGAAATCATGAATATAGAGATTAATAACTGTCTGTTCAAGGTTAAAATTGTGGAAGACTGCGATGGACCTGATAGGAAGGAGAAGTGTCACGAAGTAGAGGAAGGCTCTACTGAGGATGATATTTCTGATGACTCAGGCTCGGAGGATGAGGGTGGCGCGTGGGATAGTAAGTTGGATGGAGTTGATGGAACAGTCAATTTTGTTAACCCTACTTCGAGAAGCACAAACCTATCTGAGCAGGTATCAGGGAATAATGATGCATATGCTGATAGCTTGGAAGAGGAAAATACATTCGTCTGCGACATCCTGGGACGGGAGGGGCATCAGAATGAAAGTGGCTTTGGTAAATCCAAAAAGGAAAAAGGTGAAATGACTTATGACAGTGGAAAGGTTGAGCTTGAGGTTGATCAAAATCCTACTTTTATTGAGGGGCCCAATGGTGCATTAAATATGGGTGTCAACTCCAAAATATAAGAAGAACATGGTACTGAGTTGTCCCATCCAAGGATTCCTGGGGCAATCGAGAATGGTGGGCCCAAATCCTATAACGTGGTAAAAACTGTCACTGATGGGGCTTCTCCAATTGTGGGCCTAAACCAAAATGAACTTGTTCTGCACCAAAATAGGCTTGGTAATTCTATTGGACCTATGGGACAGCCCAAACCAAGAAAAAAGATTGAGTTGAAAGAATTATATGACAGAATACAAATTCCATACTTTCTGTCATATTATTCAACCTTGCTGCACAACTCAGTGGTGAAACCTGTCCAAACTGCTGGTGTAGCTGAAAATATGAGATTATCCATCCTGTCCTCACAAGAAGATGAAGCTTCTTCCAAATATTCAGGCGGTTCGGTTCTATGTTGTGACTCTGTAACAGATTCGGACCTGGCGCAAGGTAATCAGATATGTAAGAAGAATCTCAATGATGTCCCTCTTAGGGTATGGCAAAAGATGAAACAACTGGGAATTGAGGGGGAGGAAGACGATGAGGTTTTCGAAGGCGTGGTCAGAGATATGGAAGCAAGAGATAAAGAAAATTACTATAAGAGGATTGCAGAAAACAGTGAACCATGAATCTGGTTTCTTTTAACACACGTGGATGTTGTAATTCCCTCAAACGAAGAAGAATTAATCAAATCTTCCAGAAAGGGAATGCAGAACTCTGCTTATTGCAGGAAACTAAAATTAAAGAATTACATGAAAGTATGGTGGGGAGTTTGTGGGGTACAAATGATTGTGAATGGTCAGAATCAAAATCTAATGGTTTGGCTGGAGGGTTGTTAATTATATGGAACAAAGGTGCACTTCAGCCTATCTCAAGCTTCAAGGGTGAAGGTTACATTGGGGTCCAATTCCTACGGGGAAACCTCAACTTCTTTGCGGTCAACATTCACTCCCCTTGTGACCTAAATGAAAAGAGATTACTATGGGCCAATCTGCTAGATATCAAAGGGAGACACCCTGGAGGGAAATGGATCTTTGGTGGCGACTTCAACTCCATAAAGACGGAGGAAGAAAGGAAAGGTAAAGCCAAAGCCAATCGTATGGAGTTGTGTGAATTTAACCATTTCATTGATAGCCTGGGGTTGGTGGATCTCCCAACCACTGGCCATAGATTCACTTGGTCCAAAGCGGGTGGGGGTTGCCGTAGTCGTCTTGACAGGTTCCTAGTTGATGAGGATATCATTAGAGATTGGGACCTGAAGACTCAACATGTTGGAAACAAAGATATCTCTGATCACCGTCCGGTTTGGCTATTGCCAAACAAAGCCAATTGGGGACCTAAGCCCTTTAGATTCTTCAACTGTTAGTTAAATCACAAAGATTTCATGGGGCTTGTGTCTGAATCATGGAATGCTACGAAGGCTAAGGGGTCGGCTGGTGAGGTTCTGCACAAGAAATTAAAAGCACTCAAACTCAAACTCAAATGGTGGAACACCAATATATTTGGGTGGGTGGATCTTGCTATAGAGAATGGTGTGGATAGACTCAATGAAGCTGAACACTATCTGGCTGAAGCAGGAGTTAGCCAATGCGACCAGAACTTAACCAACTGTCTTAAGGCCCAAGAGGAGATTTGGAACAAGTTGCGTATCAAAGAGAGCATGATCCATCAAAAGTCTAGGGTGAAATGGATTCTTGAAGGTGATAATAACACCAGTTTTTTCCACTCCTCTCTACGATCCAGATTAAGAAAGAATTTTATATCTGCCGTTAAATATGGTAATTCATCCTTGATGGATCCATTATCTATCAAAGAAGGAGCTTGGCTGTACTTTAAGGAGAAGTTTCAGATGCCTCATAGAAAGAAACCTTGTTTGAGACTGGACGATATAAGCAAACTCTGTACAAGGGATATGGAAATGTTAGAATTCGAATTTACAGGTGAGGAAGTTTATGAATCAGTCATGGATTGCGAAGGCAATAGGTGTCATGGCGTTGACGGGTATAACTTTAAGTTCTTAAAGCACTGCTGGGGAATTGTTGGTAGGGATATCACTGATGTTGTTCTAGAATTTTTCAAAAATGCTACACTACATAAAGCTTTCTCCTCCTCTTTCCTATCCCTTGTACCTAAAGTTGAGAACCCCCTTAGCTTTGCTGATTTTAGACCAATTAGTCTTATCGGTTGCATTGAGAAAATTATTTCAAAAATGCTCTCCACAAGACTCAACAAGGTGATTGGAAATCTGATTTCCTCCTCCCAAACAACTTTCATTCCTGGCAGGAACATGTTCGATGGAATTGTCGTGGCGAATGAATGCTTAGATTACGCGTATAGAAGTAGGATTCAATGTTTGCTCTTGAAGGTGGACTTCTCTCAGGCCTTTGATTGTGTGGAATGGGACTTCCTAGATTCGATGTTGGGAGCTATGAACTTTGGTCCAAAATGGAGGAAATAGATAAGAGGAATAATTCATAACAGCTACATGTCCGTTTTAATCAATGGCAGCCCCACGTTGGATTTCAAGACTTCCAGGGGGTTAAAGCAAGGAAACCCCTTATCCCCCCTGCTATTCGCAATAGTTGTTGAAGGGTTAGATATCCTTGTGAAAAGAGCCTTGAATCTCAATCTGCTCAGTGGGTTCAAAGTGGGAGACAAAGTCGTGGGTAGCCTATTGCAATTTGCTGATGATACACTCCTCTTGTGTGATGGTAGTCTATCCAACTTGTGGGCAATTAAGTTAATTTTAAGAGGTTTTGAGCTAGTTTCAGGATTAAAAATCAACTTCCTCAAGAGCTGTCTATACGGTATTGGTTTGGAACCGGATTTGCTGAAGACTGCAGAGCAGTTCCTGTTCTGTAAATCTAGTGCTCCACCGTTTAAATTCCTTGGTTTAACGGTTGGTGGCAATCCAAGAAGGTCTGTTTTTTGGGAACCTGTTTTGAACTGCATGAGAAATAGGTTGTCATCCTGGATTAGGAGACACCTCTCAATTGGAGGTCGAGTTACCCTACTAAATACGGTTCTTGCCAACCTGCCCATACACCACCTCGCTTTCTTCAAAGCCCCCAAGAAGGTGATTAAGGAGATTATCAGCATCCAAAGAAAGTTTTTATTGGCTGGAGCTGCTGGAACTAAAGGGATTTCTTGGGTGTGTTGGAAAGATATATGCAGGCACAAGAAACTCGGCGGGTTAGGGATAAAACATGTTGGTCACTTCAATAACGCACTACTAGCTAAGTGGATTTGGAGATTTCTGCATAGGGACTGTGAAATATGGAATGATGTCATCGAGGCCAGATATGGAAACGTAGCCAAGTGGATTTGGACGGACGATATGAGGAGTTCACGATCTGCAGAATTTTCCTTTTGGATGAGGGATATAATTTCAATATGTAGACCTGTTACCGCGAACAATTTCTTGGACAGTTTGAATGCTAAATTGGGCAGAGGTTCTAACATTCCGTTCTGGTCCTGCAGGTGGAATGGCAACTCCAAGTTTAGTTTATTGTTTCCAAATTTGTTTCAGGAGACATCCACTAAAGGTTGGAGCGTGGCAGACATGGGAGTATGGGACGCAGGCAGATGGAAGTGGTTGGTGTGTGCTCTGCATCATGAACTTGGATACGAAGCATCTGAAGAGCTGCAAGATTTATCAATCATACTAGGAGATATTCAGCCAGTAAGGGAAGCGGGCGACCGATGGATTTGGATACTCGACAATGATAAAGTGTTTACCATCCAATCATGCTACAATCTTCTGGCTGCTGTTGAAATCCAAACAAGTCTAGAAAACCAGTTAATTACTTCATTAGAGCTTATGTGGAAAACCAACATACCTTTGAAGGTAAAGGTGTTTACATGGAGATTATACCTAGATAGACTCCCTACACGACAAAACCTCATCGCACGGGGGATAATCGAGTCGAATCACAATGAGGTTTATGTATTTTGTTTTCGACAGCTTGAGGATGTTAATCACTTATTTGTTACATGCCAAACTATCGCCCAGTTATGGTTGAAAATCTTCAACTGGATTGGAATTGAAAGTTTCTCTGAACCAAACTGTCAAGATCATGCATTGGTATGGTTCCTACGTCTTCGTGGGAACTGTAAGCAGGAAAATGTTAACTCGATTTGATATATTACGTGCTGGTGTATTTGGAGATCCATAAACGGTATCGTGTTCAAGGACGAAAGGTGGGACGCGGAAACTATTTTTCAATTTATCAAAACATTGTCTTGAAGATGGATTCCTACATTGTCAAACTTCATTGGGAGTTTTAGTTTGTATGATT
This sequence comes from Lathyrus tuberosus, assembly GCA_022829125.1. Classification (NCBI taxonomy): domain Eukaryota; kingdom Viridiplantae; phylum Streptophyta; class Magnoliopsida; order Fabales; family Fabaceae; genus Lathyrus; species Lathyrus tuberosus. Next base: position 4,035,260 of record JALAZF010000193.1, read on the forward strand.
GGTTCAAATACCCTTTAGACTTCCTCTAATCCCTTTGATATGAGAATGATTGAATCCATTGTATGTGATATATTGTAAGTAGGGGTTCCCCCTTCCATTACTATAACTTGCTTATAAAAAAAATATAAATAGTATATTTTTCTAAAGGATTTATTTTTATTTCAAGTGATGGTGTTTAGCTTGAAACATGTAGCACTAACGTAGTAGTATTGTCTCTCTCTAATGCTGGTGTTAGTGGACAAGCATTCAAACATGGTCCTCAGATTAGCAATGTTCAGCAGCTTCAGATTGTTACAAGTTTGTATCTATCTATTGTGATTTAAGAAAATGCTTTTTTATTTTTATTTTCTTTTGTTTAATGAATGAATGAATAGGGGAGGTGGTAAACTGAAATGAGGAGAAAAACGAAGAATTCTTTCAGAGTGTGTTTGGATGAGGAATTTGTGAATTTTTAGTGAATTTAAAATTTTAAGTAATTCAAATGATTCAATTGAAATTCATTCATTTTTAAATTCTTTTGTTTGGATGAAGTATTAAAATGATTCAATGTAAAAAATTTGGGGTCATTTCATAATTTTTAAAGCTTTTGGGTTAAATTTAAAATATGAAAAATAGGGACCAATTTGTAATTTTTGAAAATTTGAAGGAACCAATTTGTAAAATTTGAAAATTAGTAGGGACTAATTTGCAATTTTTTTTTAAATTTTGGGGGTGAATTTGAAATTTTCATAAAATATGAAGACCATATTGCAAAATTTAAAAAGTTAATAATAAACAATTTAACATTCATATTATATAGAGTTAAGAAGCAATTTAAAATTCTTTATTTTTTGGTATCATTTTAAATTCTTTAAATTTAACATAAATAAAATACTCTATAAATTTACATCATTTTAACAATTCTCCATATTTTTTATCCAAACAATAAATTTTGATCAAGTCATTTTAAATATCCTCATAAAATTATTTTCCCTTATCAAAATCTTTCATCCAAACACACTCTCAGTGTTCTCGGAGGATTTGGCCAATTCAGCATTATAACACATGAGAGAATTCTGCTAAAGGAAGCACCTTCCATAAGTGGTGATTGACAATGGAATAAAGTACCATATTATTTAACTTAAAAACAACATGAGTGTTTATATATAGGTTAACCATATACAAGTTAGTGTTATCTTGTGTGTTCTAAAGTCCAACCCAAAAGTTAGGTTTTAAATATCTTTAATTATCTCAATTTCTGGAAAAAAAAAATAATTAATATTACTAATTATAATGGATTTTTAAATATATTAATTTCTGAGAAAAAATTAATAAATATTATTAATTATAATGTTGTGTCAAATCATTAATTAATACTATAACATATCATTGATTAATATGACGAAGGAAATAAAATAAAACGACTTAGATCTTACATCATTCACAATTATTCTTAAGAGAAAATATATTTTTAATTAGGGGATTGGACCAAAACTTAAAAACTAAAAAAAACTAAAGCTTCATTTAAACATAAAATTAAAGATGAAAACTTTATCTATTTAATAATTTAGTGATCAATAGTTCTACCACCAATTTATTCGGGTGCATACAATACAAATTGCATAGTGTCCAAAAACAACACCATTGATCTCTTCACCAAACTCAACAAATTAACCAGCCCCACTCTCGCGCGCTAATTGTTGAAAGAATTGAAACGATGCATGTGGAAGCCATTGTAGGAGCTTCACGAAGAAAAAGAAGATATGTAACAGAAAGTATAACAGAAAATGGAAGAAGAAAGATAATGTGATCACAAAATGATTGATCAATATTATTTTATTTTTGGATAACTGTACAAGTGGCCATACACATGATATATATACACTAAGATACAAGTATAAAGTAAGATCTAATGTTGACCCTTAGATCTAATCAATCTGAACCACTAAAATATTTCAACAGCCTCCCTCAAACTGAGCATTATAAATGTCGATCATGTTCAGTTTGGATATGAAAGTATTGAACTTTGGAGCAGCCAATGCTTTAGTTAAAAAATCTGCCAATTGCTCTTATGAAGAAATAGGCAAAAGTCTGAGAACACCTTGCTGCACTTTCTCTCTGACCAAATGACAATCAATATCTAAATGTTTTGTTCTTTCATGAAATACAGGATTAGAGGCAATGTGGATTGCACTCTAACTGTCACAATAAAGAACTGGTTGCCTTGTGGATGTAATTTGCAATCTCTGAATAAATGGAGTAACCATTGAAGCTCACAAGGTGCTGTTGAGAAAGCTCTATATTCAGCTTCAGATGAAGATCTAGAAACTGTTTGTTGTTTCTTGGCACGCCAGGAAATCAAAGAGGAACCAAGGAAAAAACAATAACCTGAAATTGATTTGCGAGAGTCTATGGACCATGCCCAATCAGAGTCAGAATATCCTAGAATTTGTACCTCAGAATCTCGAGGAAAAAGTAGTCCTCTTCCAGGATTATGTTTGAGATACCTGATTACACGACAAGCTGCATTAAAATGAGTCATGGTTGGGGCATGAAGGAACTGACTTAACTGTTGAGTAGCAAAGGTGATGTTTGGCCTTGTGGTGTTGAGATATAACAACCTTCCAATGAGCCTCCTGTATGCAGCTATATCCTCAAAGGGCTTGCCACTATCTTGATGGAGTTTGATGGAAGGATCAAGAGGTGTGGCTGCAGGCTTTGATCCCAATAGGCCAGAGTCATTGAGAAGATCCAGACAGTATTTTCTTTGGGAGATAGTGATTCCTGATTTTGAATGGGCCACTTCTAAACCCGGAAAATACTTAAGAATTCCAAGATCTTTGATTTTGAAATGACTGTCCAATATGGTTTTGATCCTTTGAAACTCACTGAGTGAAGTACCAGCCAGTATAACATCATCCACATAAACCAAGAGAGCTGTGAAATCATTTGCAGTTCTTAATGTGAAGAGAGAGTAATCTGATGTTGACTGTGTATATCCTTCCTTAATCAATAGTGTAGTCAACTTCTCATACCACTTTCGGCTTGATTGTCTAAGGCCATAAATGCTCTTAAGTAACTTGCAAACCTGATTAGGTTTGGTGCAAGAAACTCCATCAGGTATGGTCATATACACATCCTCCTGTAAATCTCCATGGAGGAATGCATTGTTTACATCTAATTGGTGTATGTGCCAATTGTAAATAGATGCTAATGCAAGTAACATTCTGACAGTGGTAAGTTTAGCTACAGGACTAAAACTATAAAAAAAATCAAGACCCTCAATTTGATTGTAACCCTTAGCTACTAAACATGCCTTATACCTTTCTATGGAACCATCAGCTTTGTGTTTGATTTTGAAAACCCATCTGTTGCCTATAGCCTTGACATGAGGAGGAAGGTCAACAATAATCCAAGTGCCTAGCTTTTCAAGGGCATCCAGTTCAGATTTAATAGCAGATAACCAATTGTCAGACAAACTAGCTTCTTCTTATGTTTTTGGTTCAACATTATGGGTGAGTGAAACTGAAAAAGCATGTTGAGATGGAGATAAATGTGAGAAAGAATGGAAATGAGTGATAGGATATAAAGTACCTGAGGATGTTGATTCATTTGAGTCATGAGAAGCATTGCATACATAATCTGCTAAATAAGAAGGGGTGTGTCTTTGTCTGATAGGTTTGGAGTATTGGTTTGTTTGTTGGGTAAAAGAATGTTCAGTAGGGATGGTCATAGGTGAATCTTGTGTTTCATTGATAGGTATAGCAGGTGGGGTGGGTTTTAAGGAATCAGAAGGTACTGCCATATGTTGGGCAAGGTGTTTCAATAGGTTCAGAGGTGACAGTTGGTACAAAAGCTGGTATGTGTGTTGGTGAATTAACCAGAGGGTAATCACATGTATTGTTTGTGGGATAATGGTAATTCCAGCTGGCAGGTTTAGAAGGTGGGTTATATGGCAGAATGTTTTCATGGTGTTTAGTGTGTCTAGATACAAAAATTTCTTTGTTATTAATGTCATATAGAATGCAACCTTTTACTCCAGGTTTAAATCCAAGAAAAATACAGGTTCTACCTCTTGGATCAAGTTTGGTCCTGTGAGATTGAATGGTGGAGGTATATACAAGTGAACCAAAAACTTTTAGAATTTGTAAGTCAGGTAGTTTTTGATGTAAGATAGAATATGGTGATTTATTATTGAGGATATGGCTAGCTACTTTATTCATAATAAAGACAGCATGGGACACAGCATAACACCAAAAATATTTGGGTAAATTTGAATGAAATAAGAGTGCTCTTCCTATATTGAGGATTTGTTGGTGTTTTCTCTCCACTCTTCCATTCTATTGTGGAGATTCAACACAAGTGGTTTGGTGTATGATGCCTTTTGAGGCATAAAATTGGGGCATAAGAAACTCTTGACCATTGTCAGTCCTAATGGTCTTAACTTTTGTATTGTTGTATGTGTGTATCAGATTAATAAAGTTCATTATGTGTTGCCTAGCTTCTGATTTAGATTTCATTAAAGTGAGCCATGTATATCTACTATGGTCATCAACAGCAGTAAGGAAATAGGAAAAACCATGAATAGACTTTATTGAAAGTGGTCCCCATATATCAAAATGTATCAAGTCAAAAACATGAAGAGCTTTATTAGAACTTCTATGAAATAGTAAATTTCTATGTTTAGCTAAATGACATATATCACAAGTTCCCTTTGGATCAACAACAACAAAAGGAAAATCAGATTAAAGAAGTTGCATTCTAGAACTAGAAAGGTGGCCTAATCTAAAATGCCACAAAGCTTGGTCAGGTATGGTAATGGCATGGGAAACTGAAATACCAGATGGAATGGATGTCTTCTCATTTTGCAGATTGAGGTAGTATAAGCCTTCGATGAAATCAGCTGAACCAATCATCTTCAGTGAATGAGGATCCTGAATTAAACATTGTGAATTAGTGAATTTAACAATGCAAGGTAACTCAAGACAAAGTTTTGACACATATATTAAATTCAAGGAAAATTGAGGGACATACAGGACATGTTTAATAACTAATTGAGTAGTAAAGCTGATGGTACATGTCGCGGTGAAAATTGGATACCATAGTTATTTGTTAACTAGGATCGCATTTTTAATGTCACCACCGGTCTTTGATTTTATCCAAAGGAAGGGAGAAAAACCGAATTCCCACAATGCAATGCAAATGCACTAAGATTCTAAGTTCGGGGGTTGGTTATACCTAGGGAAGGTGTTAGCATCCTAGATATATGTAGTACTCTACAGGAACCTCTTGATTTTATTATGTTATTTGTTTTCTTTGTTTTTGTTTGCTAAGGGTTAAAGGGTAGATAATTTATTATTTTTATTCCTAAGTGTGCTCGACAAGATATCGCATCTTGTGCCTACATATCCTGTCAGGAGGGAATCAGAGCACTTGTAGTTCCTTATTAAGGATACTAAATGTTTTAAAGGTTTAGGAGAGGAAGATAAGTCATCATCTTAAGAAAGACCACCACAGTTTTGAAAATGTTTGTATTTTGTGGGGTATGGGATTGTATGTCCCTTTCTTTGAGATGATTAACATCTAATTCTCTTGTGTGGAGAATTAGGTAGGCTAAAGTTTGATTTGAAAAATAAAAATTGTGGGGGGACTAACTTAGGAAATCTATCCTAAGTTATCTAATAGTCTTAACTTAAGGGTGTCGATTATGAATGCAAATGATGTGCACCATGCACAATAACATGGTTATCATGCATGGGATTTTCCCTTGGATATTTTATGCAGTTAATTATTGTTATTTAGGCGAGGGTGCTAGCAAAGTGATGTTAGACTTGTGTCTTGTGATTAATAGGTCGAATGCGATGCCCGAAGGCGATCGACTTACATGGGTAGAAAATGGGCTCGACGTTGGATCGAGAGTTTTTTTATAAGTTTGAAAAGGTTTAGACATACAAAGCATACATTCAAATAGAGGCATAGTAAACAGATAAACACGCAAGCGTACACTCGGGCGCGAGAGATTCTAAACGAGTTTTGATTTATTGAGGAAAAAAGTTGATTTGATTTTAAGGTTTATTATTAAGGGAGATGCTAAAGATTATCTTATTAAAAAAAGGTTTATTATTGAAAGTTTATTATTAAAGAATTATGTTTTAATTTGAAAAAGTTAAGGATTTTTATTTATAAAAGGTTTTAATTATTATTTTAGTTTCAAAGTTATGTTAAAAAAGTTAATTAGAAAAGTTATTAAAGAGTTTTCAAATTAGTTTAGAGAAGGTTTTAATTTTAGCATTTTTATAAATAAAAGTTTTTATTATTTATTTATTTTTAGTCTTAAAGTTATATTAAAAGGAAAAAAGTTATTAAAAGAGTTTTTATTAATTAAAAAAAGTTTTGATTTTGATTTTAAAAGTTTTATTATAAAAGACTCTTTAAAAGAGGTTTAACAAAAGTTTTAGATTAAAAGGTTCTACTTATTTTAATAAAAAAACAAAATTAGATTTTAATTATTATAAAAAAGATAGGTTGGATTAAAAGATTTAAAGGTTTTTATCTTATTAACTAGAAGGGTCAATTTTAATATAATAAAAAAAGTTTTACCATTATTAAAAGAAAGGTTTTACTAATTACAAAAAGGTTTTATCAAAATTTTAAAATTAATTTTTAGTTATATTTATTAAAAATGATGCTTTAAACATAAAAGAGAAATTAATTTTTTTTAGTCAAAAGGTTTTTTTAATACTTAATATTAGGATTAGTCATGTTAAAAAACAAGATTTTTATTTAGAGAAAAAAGAAATTGAGTTTATTCATTTTGAAAAAAAAAAGGTTAAAGTAATTAAAAGAACAGATTAATTAAAACGGAGGGCGCACGGTATGTGTAGTGTGTGTAGTGTACGGGATCAATTACTTAAAACAAAGAAACAAAGAGAGCAAGGCTCTCTCATTCCTCCCTCTCGCTACTCTCTTCTCTCAGCCAAAAGGATTTCCAAAACCCTAGCCGCTGCTCACCGCCGCGATTCCTCTCATCTCTCTAATTCAATCAAACAACAAACATGAACCCTAACCCCACGCAGACCCATACCCCAATCCACTATGATATTGTTTACAAATTACAGATTAGATAGATGGAAAATAAAGAAAATGTCGGCAGTTGAAGGCGAAGAAAGGCGGTGGCAACCATCAAGATCTCATCTCCAGAGATGTCTCCTTCCTCTTTTCCGTATTCTTGCGTGTTGTTGTTGTTGCGTTCATGAGCTATGTGTGTGTGGCTTTCGCAGGTGACTTCTCCGCGTCCAGTTGCAAGCTTTTATTGATTTTGCTTGTGGGTTCTATGGCAGGACTTGTCGAAAGCAGTTGGGATGAAGGGATCAGGCTACGTCCAAGATCGTGATTTCCCGAAGATAAGTTTTTGAATCTTATCTCTCTTTTCACTTCGCCCTTCTGTATAGATATGTATTTGTTGTAACCTTTTTGTGGATTGATTTTGGATTCGTGTGCTCTGAGTTTGGATAAAGTTTGTGTACAATTGTGTCTTTGGTACGTGTGGTTTGGACGAATGGTTATGAATGACCTTGATGTTGAGGTTTTGTTTATGGTATGATGAATTGGTGTTGGCTTCGAATGATTTTTCCGTCGTCCCCCTTCTGTCAAACTTCTGACCCTTTTATAGGCCAATGATGGATATCGGTTTGGAAAACTCTTGAATGCTGTATATGAATTGTTCTGGAAATGATTTAATTGCTGTCTGATTTGTTTTGATCGATTTGGAAAGTTTTGAAATGGTCTAAAATATGATGAGGTTCACATTGATGAGTTTTCCTCTTTGGGTGAGTATGTTTGACACTGTTTTAGAATGAGCCTTAATGCTATCCAAAACGTGTTTAGGTTTGGTTTTGGAAGGTTTTGATGGCTGCTGTTGAACACATGATCTCTTTGCCTTATTCGTGTGATTCTTTTATGATTGCTTGATTCAAAAACTTTCCCATTTTATGCGTTACATTGATTGTGTGATTGCCTTCCATGTTTAAAATTGAGAATGTTTGATTCATATAATCTGAACACGCTTGATTGTGTTGTAGTAGGAAAACTTTCCATTTTCAAATAAACATGTTGAATTGATTTTTGAATCTTGAATTTGAATGCGAGATTCCTTCCCACTTCGATTTTGGAAAAGAATTCTATGGCTATTAACTGTGATGAATTTGTAATTGAATGATTGATGATTCCTTTATGAATTTGTACGACTTACTGTTTCCATTTCGATGGCTATTGATTCTTCGGTTTCTTGGATTTTTTGCAGCTTACAGTTATTCTTTCCTAAATCATTGTAGGTACCCTTCAATCACTTGAGGTCGTGTTGCCTTTGAATGTACATCAGATGTTTCACCCTCTCAACAGATTGGTCTTTTTTTTGAGAGCATGAGCAGTCACGAAGGATTCTTCCTATCAAAGCTTGGACTGCCGTGCGCACCACAAGGTATGGAAATTTGGTCTGTTGGCAACTTTTGAAACTCCTCCATTATTCTCTTTGTCTATTGCTACCCCTTGTATGAAACTTTTGTTCTGAATTTCCATTCATTTGGTTGGCTGGAAACTTACTGCTAACAATGAATGTTTTCACTCTGTCATGACAATACTTTGAACTGCTTGTGCAAGTGAATCAAAATGTCTCATGAAATCTTCTTTGTTGGCTGGTGTTCAGGTTAGGTTGTAGCTACGTGTATGAAACAGTTTCTGATTGGCAAGTTGGGATTTCCGAGCAATTCAATTTGCATGCTCACAGGTGCTTTTTGTTCAGTTTTTTTTATGACATTATATTACTAATGCATATTTACGTATATATATCTAACATTAACACCACTTATGTAACCTGCAGATGATTCGGAGGAGAAAAACACGCTCACGACAAAATTAACATGCGAATGGCCATGATGTGGTTGGTCGAGAGCTGCAACCAGGAGATTCGTTGGTGTTTTACTTCCGTGAACATGGATCAAGGGTTAGAGATCGTAACAGGGAAGAGACTGACGGGTATGATGAAGCAATATGTCTTGCTGATTATGAGCACGAGGGGATGATACTTGACGATGAAATCAATGCTACAATTGTTAGGCCTCTACCTCATGGTGCCAAACTTCATTCCATTGCTGATGCATCAGGTGTTAAATTGGTTTGGGGTTTGAATTCGTTGCATGGTCCGATAAACTCCAGGGAGTGGCGGATTTGGATTGTTGAGAAGGAAGTCTTTCACCTCATTTTCCTAAAAACGGTGCGTATTAAGAGTTTTGTAGTTTTGCTATGCGATGTGGCTTTTGAATTGATGAGTACTGAGTTGGTAAAAGGATTGAACACCTGGTTCTTTCTTTTGAACGTAACGTGTTTCGCTGATGCGTTCTGAATCATTGTGGCTCTTTGTATGAAAATATTAGCTGCTGAATAGGCCTGAAGTTAATCACTAACATATTGGTTCAGTTCACTTTTGTTTGTCCAGGCTTTTGGTTATGCGTCTCCTTCTCAGTTTGGTGATTCCTTGTTTTTTGACTTTACCTTGAACAGGTTATGGACGCTGGAGACGGAACGGACTCTACCAAGTTAGCAGTGACCTAGAGGAAGTTGTTGCAATGGCCACATTCAAATCAAATGAGCTGAAGATAGCTAGATGGAGTCCACTATGCAACTAGCCCCCTAGTTACCGCGTGCGAGCTTCGCGTAGCCGTTTGATGATGCGCATACAATAACAAACGGGTCCTTTGCAAATCATGGAAAGAAATCAGATTCATTGCGCCCTGTAATTCTGATGTAGATACCTACTGTCTGAAGTTTAAGGCAACCAAATTGGCATTCTAATGATGAATTTCACTTGTAATTTTGAATGATTCCGAATTATAGCAAATTGGTCATGATAGGTCCATAGTAGCTTAGTTTTGTAACATCTTCCTTGTAACTGAAACACTTTGAATTGAATTTCTTCTTTTTGGTGGATGAAAAAAAGAACCTTAAGTGCACAAAAAAAGGATCGGATCTCTATTTAAACATGCCTTGAATTGATAGCCTGGATTTTCGTGAGAGGATGATCATAGGTTTCTTATTTTGGACGTAGTACATTGTAGGATATGGCTCTAAGTAGGATTTGCATTGTGTTCTAGCTCAACTCAAAACCAAACGTTATGAATCTCGCTTTAACAATTCAACCTGTTTGTCTTGAAGAAAGTGTAGGCTAACAAAGGGGTCTTGGACTTTGAATTTTGAGTAATAAGAAACCATAACCCGATCTTGATTTTAAATGAGATGCGGCCACACAAAAAAAACACCCAAGATATCTCTGAAGTATTGATCCCAGTATGGCCTTTGAGGTATGCCCTGAGGCATGGCTAACATCATCTGGAGATATTCCTATGGTCACCTTAAAACATCTTGAAACCCTGAGTATCTCTTGAAATTTGTAACACAACAAGGATGGCCTGAAGGCCCACAGGAATCCAATACAACTTGTCAGGACCAGAAACTCTATAAGCACACACATACACAGACAACATTCAAGTCTTGAATCTTCTGCAGCAGCGCCTGTCCTTAAAAAGAAACAAACAGACAACAACTAGGTATAGCGGTTAGTTATGCACGAATGATTACCCTAATATGCTATGCAAAGAGTAAGGCAGGGATCTTAGGGTAAAAAATTAGGGTGTGACAGTACCCATTTGATTAGCTATGGCAAAGTTACCATTGGGTAATCTGATGTTAACAGGTTTTATGTCATGTAGAGATTCAAACCAATGAGAAAAACCACAAATGTGGTCACTTGCTCCAGAATCAACAATCCAAGAACTCAAAATGGAACTATTCAAGCAAACAGAAGTGGTAATGTTACTTGTATTGGCCACTGAATGTAATTCTTTCACCTGATTCAAGGTACTTGATTGTTTGTTGCCATTAGAGCCTTGTAGAATAGTCATAAGTGTTTGATATTGTTCAGCTGTAAGTTGTGGTGGTGGCTGATCAGAATCTCCAGGAATCTCTGTATTTTGACCATCAGGAGTTTGTTCAGCAGTGAGATTATGAGCATTAGAGCTAGAATTGCGTTGCAAATGAGGTGGCACGCCATGTTTGCGATAACAGGTGTCTATGGTATGACCTGACTTTCCACAGTGTGTGCAAATTATTTGTCCATGTTTCTTGAATGGAGGTTTTCTACTATCAGTAGCATTAATCAATGCCTTGGAATCATCATTCGGTGAAACAGAAATGTGTAGATTAGGCGAAACTTGACGCTCATGTTGAATGACCATAGAAAAGATCTTGTTTAATGGAGGTAAAGGATCGAGAAGCAAAATTTGTGATCTCACTACGTTATATTCTTCATTCAAGCCAGTCAAAAAACGTATAACGTGTAACAGATTATGATTATTCCTAGCACTACGCATAGCATCGCAAGAACAACGAACTCTACAAGAACAATGAGGGATAGGCATGTATAATTCTAATTCCTCCCAGAGTATCTTGAGTTGAGAAAAGAAATCTATTACCGTTCGATTGTCCTGCTTCAAATAATAGATTTCTTGTTATAATTCTGAAATCCGAATCAAGTCACCTTGTGCGAAGCGTTCTTTCAAATCATTCCAAACGTCGATGGCATTCTCCATGAAAACGATTGATTGGCCTATCGAATCAGACACAGAACGCATGATCCAAGAATGCACGAGCATATTGCAGCGAGTCCAGGCGCGAAAGGATGGATCAAACGAATCAGTAGGAACTTGAATCGTGCCATCAACAAAATCAAACTTCATCTTTCCACCAAGAGCTCGGCGCATCGATCTTTCCCAGCTATGGTAATTGGAACCATTGAGAACCGGACCGTCACTTGGATGCACATAGTATGGACTTGTGGGATCAAGAATATGATCGGAAGAATTGGAGGCGGAAGCGTTATTACGCGGAGGAGGAGCCATGGATGCACAGGCTCAATGATACCATGTTGAAAGAATTGAAACGATGCATGTGGAAGCCATTGTAGGAGCTTCACGAAGAAAAAGAAGATATGTAATAGAAAGTATAACAGAAAATGGAAGAAGAAAGATAATATGATCACAAAATGATTGGTCAATATTATTTCATTTTTGGATAACTGTACAAGTGGCCATACACATGATATATATACACTAAAATACAAGTGTAAAGTAAGATCTAATGTTGACCCTTAGATCTAATCAATATGAACCACTAAAATATTTTAACACTAATCTCCACAATTTCTAGAACCTTCCTACAATGGCCACCGCACCGCTACGCTTACGTCCACCAACACTGATAAACTCTCCAACCTTTAATCCGCCACCTCTGCATTGTCCCAAATTAGGTCCTCACTCTTCATTCATGTCCTTTCTCGCTTAAATCATACGATTCTCGTCATCACGAATTGGAATTTCGTTTTCATTTTTATTTTCATTTTTATTTTCATTTTTTCTGTTAATATTTTCGTATATTTTGAATCTATGTTGATGTGGTAAAGCGGCAAGAAAAAATATTATTTTTGGAAGAATTCCCTCCAGGATTTATGTCGTCTCCACAGGGATCGGTTCGAGAGAAAGAATGTCGTTCGACAATCTCCACATATCTAAGCTTGGGTTTGAAATGGTTCTCCAAGGGTAACATGCGGAAATTAAAAGCATAAAAGCAAATAAATAAACACATTCTTTAGAAAGGAAAAACTCATCAGGAGTTGCATTTCCTTATACCCATCATGTACGAGAAAAAACCTATCGATCAAATGTACTCACTCTAATACTCATCAAAACCCCCCATGTATCGCCCACAAACAGAGGTTATGTCTAACGCAAAGTCTGAGAGATCAACCGCGTTATTTCGAAGGTGATATCTCACACAACAAAACAACACTGAGCATTAAGCTCCGACACACACGCGTGAATATTTATACCATTTTCCATAGCCAATAGATCATCATCTTAGGTCGAGTTTGAAAAGTATATGTCTACAGCGATCCAAATCCATTAAGATAGATATTAAATCAAAGATAACATCGATTAAGATTTGTAAAAGAGATTTTATACAAAGATCCATATATGAATATACAATCTAAGTAAACCTATATACAACAACCCCAACACAATAAAAAAAATACAAAGAGAAGAAGGAAAAAGAATAAATTTCTCACGGTTTGTCATCTCCGATTGAACTTCTCACGGTTTGTCATCTCCGATTGAAGTATGATTTGGCTCCGAATCATCTAGATGCACCATCCATGTGTTGCTTCTAAGATAAAACTTCTAAAGAATATGATAATTCTGATTAATTAGGTACAAAGGCTCCCAAAAGATAACCTAAAAAAATCTAAAAATGTGAATTTATAAGCAAAAATGGGTTCCCATGCTTGCTGGGCGAACTCCGGTTTGCACTGCGAACATACCAAACATAGTTATTGCCAAAACAATGTCTTTCCATGCTTCAGGGCAATTTTTGTTCGCCTTGGGTTCGCTGGGAGAACACTTGGCGAGCTTGCTCGCCTCCAGTTCACACAGCGAACATGACAACAAACTTATAACTTGTTTTGACCATAACTTGAGAACCGTAACTCCATTTTACGCGCGGTCGGAAGAGTTGGAAAACTTATTAAATGCTCTATAAGAAAATGACAAAATATCATTGCTTGTATACCTACAAAAATGAGAGAAAAACTATCAAACTCAAGGATATGTACATGATTACGCATATTACACACTATAATGTAAACTACACAAAACATACACTAAAGTTGAGGATTATTGGTATAATTAAGCTGATAAGTGCCAATTATTTGCACTCATAAATCACTACAATTTAGCACTTATCAAACTATCCCAACTTAAACTTGTTTGTCCTCATACAAGAATCAATCAACTCGAAGAAACAAAAGCAATTATCAAGAAATCATGCTCAACAAGTTTTTTTAGAAACAGAAACAAATGTTCAATAATGAATCACACCTAACACACAACATCATCAAGAGATGGAAAACAAAAACATGAGGGATAACTCACGCACAACAATCTTGCTAACAACAATTCAAATTAGGCATTCATCAAAAAACTCATATTGAAAGTATAAAAGCAAAAGTCACAAGGGCTTTAAGGGTTTTAATGTGGCTTGGCTAACAAGGAAAGGTCATATCTCAAGGTAATTGAAACAAAAATAAAGCCTAAAAAATAAGAGCTATCACATCTCAAATACTCAAGTATTCACAACTTCAATCACCTTTTTCTCATTGCACATTTGTCACACCAATCCACATAACTTATTAGTGCAACTTTATTCTATATTTTTTCAAGTCTTTTTATTTTTTCTTTTTCATTAATTTTTTCTTTCTTTCTTTTTCAAACTTTTTCTTTTTCTCAACCTTTTAGCAACCAACCTCTTCTTCCCAACTTGAATGCAACCACACATAGTGACATGAATGCTCTCAAACTTATTAGGCAAGGGTAAAAACTCAAATAATAAGTCATGGTTATGGTTCAAGAAAAAAAACATTAGAATCCATACAAAAATGAACTTAACACCACATGGATTCTAACAAAGGCTCAAAGGGGGTAAGCAAATTCTCACTCACTCTCAAGGTAGATTTACTATTTGGTCAAGTGGTTATGCTCAAAATCAAACAAAATGCCTTGACCATTTTAGTGTTATCATACAAATACAAGATTAAACATAATTCAAACGAGTTAAACAAGAAAGTTGGTCTCCATGCAATTTAGTAAACAATGGAAAGGTTCCTCACATTGGGCTATGAACTAAAGTGATTCACAAATGAACAAAAATTGCAAGAGAATAAATGGTATGTTATTTGTACAAAGTCTAAAGTTCATAACATGTTATGTTCTAGAAAAGTAATAAACACAAACCTTAGCAATGCAACTTTCTTTAAAATTTTCACACTACCATAACATTTTCTTGTTGAAACAATCATACTTGAACAATCACAACATGCATCTTCAAGCTAATAAAAAACAAAGCTTGAGACAAAACACAAAAGTTTTCTAACGACCTAACAAAATTGAACCCAACTTAATAAATATAAAGCTATACAAACTCGAAAATCGTTGGGTTGCCTCCCAACAAGTGCTTGTTTCACGTCGTTAGCTCGACGCCTTTACTGTGCTTGTCTAGTAACTTCCTCACAGACATGTCAATGCTTTCGTCAAAGCGCTAACCTAAATAAAGTGTCATAACCAAACACTTGAACAAACGTTACGGGAACAAAAAATATATATACAACACTTTGAACAAACATAATGGAAAACAAAAGCAAAACAAGTATTTATACAAGTATATACAATATAGACAATTATGTACAAAGCTTAGAAATATAGAAATTATTGCAATGTGACTCAATATCAAAACCCATCCCCGAAAACAGCGCCATTTTATTGGAGCAGTAAAGCGGCAAGCAAAAATATTATTTTTGGAAGAATTTCCTTCGGGATTTATGTCGTCTCCATAGGGATCGGTTTGAGGGAAAGAATGTCGTTCGACAATCTCCACGTATCTAAGCTTGGGTTTGAAATGGTTTTCCAAGGGTAACATGCGAAAATTAAAAGCATAAAAGAAAATAAATAAACACATTCTTTAGAAAGGAGAAACTCATTAGGAGTTGCATTTCCTTATACCCATCATGTACAAGAAAAAACCTATCGATCAAATGAACTCACCCTAATACTCGTCAAAACCCCCACGTATCACTCATAAATGGAGGTTATGTCTAACGCAAAGTCCAAAAGATCAACCATGTTCTTTCGAAGGTGATATCTCACACGACAAAACAACACAGAGCATTAAGCTCCAACACACACGCGTGAATATTTAGACCATTTCCCATAGCAAATAGATCATCATCTTAGGTCGAGTTTGAAAAGTATATGTCTACAACGATCCAAACCCATTAAGATAGATATTAAATCGAAGATAACATCGATTAAGATTTGTAAAAGGGATTTTATACAAAGATCCATAGATGAACATACAGTCTAAGTAAACATACATACAACAACCCCAACACAATGAAAAATACAAAGAGAAGAAGGAAGAAGAATAAATTTCTCATGGTTTGTCGTCTCTGATTGAACTTCTCACGGTTTATCATCTCCAATTGAAGTATGATTTGGATCCGAATCATATAGATACATCATCCATGTGTTATTTCTAAGCTAAAACTACTAAAGAATATGGTTTTGATCAATTGGGTCCAAAGGCTCCCAAAATATAACCTAAAAAAAATATGAAAATGTGACTTTATAGGCAAAAATGGACTCCCGTACTCATTGGGCGAACTTCGGTTCGCACTGCGAATATACCAAACATAGTGTCATACCCCAAATTTTACCCTCAGATTCTTCGATCATTCTCATATTATTTTTTAGTCAACCATCTTTGCATTTACAGTCATATAGTTCATTCATCAAAAGTTATGCATTTTTTTCGTTCAATTTTTGTCACCTATTCTCTTTTTTTAATTCAATTATTTTTATGAGTTTTAGAACTTTATTTTTAATTTAGAATTTTGTTTTATTTTTATTACTTTTAATCACTAGTTTAGTTTAAAATTTATTTCTTCTTTTTTCTAATATATTTTTATTTATTATTTTTATTATTTATTATTATTATCATTATTTTGTTATTATACTATTTTATTGTTATTATTTTTATTATTATATTATTTTTTATTATTATTATGTTTATTACTGTTATTATTATTTATTTATTTATTATTATTATTATTATTATTATTATTATTATTATATTACAAGTCCTTTGTCACCAAAACTCCAAACAAATTTCAGAAAACAATCAAAAACCAACAACCAAAACCTCTCCTTCGTTTCACTCCAAAAACGTACAACCTACCTACATACAAGACTACAACTATGACCTGCTAAGTATACACAGTCCGTACGAATGCCTACTACCTGCGTCTACTGCTATGAAATAACCTCACATTGCCAATACCCAAACCATGACAAAAACACAAAATGAAAAAGTGCCACAAAGAACCATAAAGCTATTACATGAAAAAAAAACTCATTGCAAGACAATCAAATTGTCTTGATAACACGGTTCACTCATGTTCCTACAATACAACAAACTCCTATGATGCTACCGACTATACGTGTACGAACCAACTTCAAGCTGCGGCACGACCTGCTTGTACGAACACGCAAAAAACCTGCGCAATATGCTCCACCAACATGCTACACCTTGCCACCACAAGACACCTCTGCTACCAAAAACAATTGCATGCTACAAATGTACAAAATCTGCCAACAGCAAGCGAGACAATAAGACCTCCCAGAGGTCTCAGCTCACATAACCAATTTCACAAAAAAACCGAAAGTGGAGGAATTCAGAAACACATAGAAGGAGGAGAGAAAGGGTTTTCAGTAAAAGAAAAAAGATAACAGAGAGGAGGAACCTCTTGAAATCAGAAAATTCTCACCTTTGTTCTTCAAACGAAATGACTCTAATCTTCGTTTCTTTCTCACCATGTTTAAACCCCAATCAACATTAAATCATCCTATTACCATAAATCTGCAATCCTTTCGACAGCCCTTCAATTTCAACCTTGAACAACTTCCCATATTCCTTCTACTTCCTCATCATCACCATAAATCAAAAACAACTTCTCCAAACATACATAAACCTCATCCCTCAATCCCTTCCATCTCTTCCATTTTTTACCATCGATCACCCTTCCTTCTGCTCACTTCAAGTCACCGGCCAGATATTACCCACCTTCATAGCCTCTTCTCCACCCAGCAATCCCTCTGTCGCATATTCCTTTTTTCGGCCGAAACCACTGCACAACTTGAAACCACACACACACAGAACCGGGACCGAGACGGAGAAGAGAGAAGAGAGATCAAGAGGAATCCGTCGTAGAAGCGAAAGCTGAGAGATCTTGAGGTTTGAGAAGAGCAGAGGTCGTGTTCCTAACTTTCCTTTGGAGAAACTGTTCTCATTCTTATTTCAGGGTGGAACGATCGTGGGTGTGTTTGTTTAGGTTTTTTTCTTTCATTTTTAGTTTAATAACTGAAGTGGGTCTTTTGACCCGACCCATGTCCGGCTAGCCCCTTGGTCTTTTAACCTTGCTAGTATGTTTGAACCGACCCCACTCCATTTCCTTGGGCTTATTGTTTTTCTGTCTAGCCCATTATATCACTCTATTTGCTTTTCTTTTTTTTTTAATTAGTTAATTTTTGTTTAAAACTTTACTAATAACTCTTGTTTATCTTAAAATATTTTTGTTAATATTTGTATAAAAAATTCTTGTTGACATTTTTTTAGTTTATAACTTTTTGTTAATAATCCTAGTTAATGTTTTGTTAAATAATCCTAATTTTTATATTTTTGAAAATAATCTTTCATTTTTATTTTTGGGAAATATCTTTTTAGAAAATGTCCTTTATTTTTGTTTTAGATTTTTTATATATTATTAGGTTTAGCTAGTAAATAAATAAATAAAAACTCAAAAATACTTTTCATTTAATTTTGGGAACTAATTCTTTGAATCTTGGATTTATGTTAGGATGCAGATATTTAAGTTTTGTTTTTGGTCATTTCTACTTTGATATCTACCAATTGATTTAATTCCTAACTTTCGGTTAGGTAACTTGTAGCTTGTTTTCTTAGTTTGGAGCTTTGGCTCGTTGGTCTAATCTTAATTTTAACCCTTGCATTGACTATGTCACTTGTTCATCACCTTATGTTCATCATGCATCTTTTGTCTTATTATTTCTCTTTTCCTGATTTTATTTTATGTCTCGTACTTTCACGATTTCTTTTTCCCATACTTGAAACTTTTCTATGTATTTCACTGATGTTGTTACCTATCCTCATTCCAAAGGAAAGAATTCCCTGTTGACTTGTAAATCATGTTTAGGGTAGTTTAACCTTGTTTATCTGTTTAACCTAGCCTTAGGTTTGGAGTCGTCGCACTCCATGTAAGTAGAGCTGGAAAAACGGGCTACCCGTGTGACTGGCTGGCCCATGACGGGCTCGGGCTTTATGTGGGTCGGGCTGTGAGAGCAAGGTGCTTCTCACTTGGTTTCTGTTTTAATGATGTCAACAATGTAGGCTAGTTCTTAGTTTGTAATCTGAACGGTATCATGTCTTTGTCGTTCGCATTGCATACAACATTTGATAATCATGTGTCTAAACATTTAGGAAGAGTCCTACACATTTTCGATATGTGTATCATCATGGTATTAGTGTTAGGTATGCATCATTAGTGACTAAGTTGGTGAAAATTTATAGAAAAATCAACATTTGGGATTTCTTGTGTCTTGCGTCGACCAGACTTGGGCATGGGTCGACTCATGCACTCTTGATCAATTTTATGAAACGACCGGGTAAGCTCACGCTGACCCCTTTCTATGCATGCGGTTGACGCATGCTTCTGGGTTTTCTTATTCTGCATTTTCAGCATCCATGCGTCGACGCGTGGTCCTGTAGCGGTTGACGCATGCTTGATATTTTTGCATAGGCGCTTCACCGGGTAAGCGCCCGCTGACCCTCATCCAGCGAGCGGTCGACTCTTTGCTGGTTTGGGTCATTTTTTCTGCATTCTGTTATGTTATTTTTGTTGCTACTTGATTCAGTTGGTTATTTCATCATATATATAGTTGGTTCCTCATATTTAAAAAAAAAAACAAGAAACATGAAATAGGTACTGATTTTTCACTTCATCTTTATCTTCAACCTTGTGTCATCTAACAACTACATATAACCATTTTTGTTAGCGTTGTGCATTGTGTGAAGTGATAACGTTCAGACTTTGGTGTGTTGTATCCTTTGTGCTGGGTTGAGAATCAGTAGGTGTTTTTTGAATAAAACCCTAGGTTTTGTCCTCCAAGAATCCGGGTGATCTTGGGGTTTTTTGCACAAATCGGTTTCTCTACAAGGATTCAGCCGTGCGAAGGTGATTGAAGAACGGAGTGTTTGGTCAGTCTAGTAGCAACAATCGGAGGATCGTACGAGAAAGATTTGGGATCGAATTGTGGAAGATCAAAATCGACCGAGTGAAGGGGATTGAAGAGCTGGGGTTCTTGCAATCAAGTAGCGTGAGACGGTGATTTGTTCAACCAAATTCGAGGCACTTGATTCATCTTGAATCAAGGGGAGAGAAGATTTTGCATCGACATCAAAGACATTTGAGGGTTTGATTGTTCAGTTTTCTCTTGTAAAAGCAATTTGCAACAGTAATATATACATATCTCAATTCCCTGTTCGGAATTGGGGGGCAAAGGTACCCTTAGCGAGGACGGTAGGGGAGCTACCTAAACAAATCGTGTTTGTTCTCTCTTTCCCTAACCTTTTACATTTTGATATTGTTTAAACTTGTGAATTATCAATTGATTGAAAATTTCTGGTGTAGTGTAGTATAGAGCTGAATAATTGATTTGTAAAAACACTACAATCCCTTTGATTGCATTTGGATTAGCTCTACACTTACATTGCTTTGAAATTTACACTTGGAGTGCCTTGCACGACAAATGTTTGGTAAATTGATTAAGCACAAGTTTACAAAGTACTTTGTGAATTAAGTTTGTTAAATTCACCCGTTGGTGATTGGATAATATCAAGTGAATATATTTGAGTTGATTACTTTGTGTATTGTTGATTCTGTTTTGTTTTTCTCATCCGCCGCATCATTCGTAGTGGCTTTACGCATATCTGATTTTTCTAGTAGCTGTTCGTTGTAGACGAATTGATTCAGTGGTTGCTTCTGCATTAAATTTTTAAAACCAATTTTTGGAACACCATAAATGTGTATTAAATTGTCGGATTGTTCGCTGTTGATCTTGGCGAACAACCACTGGTTTACCATAATGGTGAAATCTGGGTTACTTGCAGGATTAACCAAACAAATCCTAGGACGTCGGGCGAAAACTTAGATCAACGTGATAATTTTAAATTAAGGGTGATATCTTGGTTCTTGGTTTTATGTATTTAAGTCTTTTGGAATAAAGGATTTCAACTAACTTTAAAGGAAAGTCTGAGATAAAAGAAAGTGACTTTGAAAAGAACTTTTAAAGTAAAATGACGAAGAAAGAACTTTAAAATAAAATGACGAAGAAAACATAAAACCACTGGGCGTGCCAATTTGTTCGCTGTTGATCTTGGCGAACAACCTCTGGTTTACCAGAATTGTGAAATCTGGGTTACTTGCAAGATTAACCAAACAAATCCTAGGACGTCGGGCGAAAACTTAGATCAACGTGATAATTTTAAATTAAGGGTGATATCTTGGTTCTTGGTTTTATGTATTTAAGTCTTTTGGAATAAAGGATTTCAACTAACTTTAAAGGAAAGTCTGAGATAAAAGAAAGTGACTTTGAAAAGAACTTTTAAAGTAAAATGACGAAGAAAGAACTTTAAAATAAAATGACGAAGAAAACATAAAGATGCTGGTAAATGTAAAGGAATTGGTAAAAAGACTTTGATTGATAAAGAAATTAAAAGATGGTGTTTACACGTACATTTTTCCAAATAACTCTTTTCTCTCACACGGGTACTTTGAGTAATTGCAGGAAGTTTTGTACAAGTTTTTTCACACTGAATTCTAATAACAACTATCCTATTTATAGATAAACAAAATAACTGCTATTAACGACTAAATCCTAAAATTTCGACATCTGGCCTTCTGCATGTCTTCCTTTCGCCAGATACTTCCACGCGTCTTCTGCCAAACGTTATAATTCTCTTGAATTTGAATCTTCAAGTTATGTCGAACAAACGCGTCCTTTCAGACTTGTCGAATTGTCAAAAAATGATAAATGTCCCTCAAACCTGTCTGACGAAGACTTCCTCATATTTCTGTCGAAGTGTCGAAATTCTTATCGTGTCGAAGTGTCTTCTGGATACCTTCATTCTCTTCCTCCTTTTCCCGTAGTTATCATCTCTAGTCAAGGAACATCATTTTGCCTTCCAAGACATGGTGTCGAAAATATATGTCTACAAATTGCCCCCCAGCAAAGATGTTTCGACTTATTTCTGGAGAAACCATCATTTGCTATCGAAGCTATTTCGACGCCATGTTACCTGCATTAATGATGCTGGTTTTCAAGACGTGACCTTTGTTCAGTCCCAAGAAAATTCATCATTGCATTTCTCTGAAAACGTTCCATCAAATCCCACGTTCAGACATGATGTCCATACCCCTAAAACCTAGCTAGCCATGCTTTTTTCAACTTCCACTTTTTATCATCACCGTTAAGATGATGCCACGTGCCCTCCATGATCACCACTAAACCTAAAGGGCTTTTGATAATCTCTTATAAATACCTGAACCATTATTTCTCTTTCTTTTTTACGCGTTTGAACTCTTCTTCTTCACAACTGCTTCAAATCTTCATCTTCTTTCTAAAACTTTCTGATTCAACAATGGCTTTTCAAAAATTATCAAGCAGCAAACCTTCCAAAAGTGAGCAACCTTCCATCATCCCTCCTGCGCATAGGTTGGATGAACCAACACTGATTGGGGATCAACAATACATTCCTGAGCCTCCAAATGCGAGGGAAAAAGACTGCATTTTTAAATCCCAGGTACTCATCCCTGTTATTATTTCTGGTAATCACTATGCTATGTTAGGACCACTCCCTAACCCAGACATTAAACCTGAGCGTTTACAAGAGTTCTTTCCTACTTATTCTCACACAAAACCCATAGGTGCTGGGGTTAGGGGTGGAAATAGGCTGGGCCGAGCTAGGCTTTGCCAAGCCTAAGCCTGGCCTGCCAAAAAAACTAAAGCCTAAGCCTGGCCTGTAGCCTATCATAGGCTCATTTTTAGGCCTGAGCCTGGCCTTTTCTAAGGCCTGGTTAGCCTGTTAGCCTACATAAAAGTCTATTATTTAGAAATATGTAAATACGCAATTAAAATAATGTTTAAATAGACTAACAAACTAAAAAATCAATGAGACTAAAAGTTTGTTTGCATTGACTTATTTTAACATACCTATTAGCATAATTTTTGTGAGACTATTTGTTTAAGATAACTTATGAAAACAACTTATAACATTGTTCATAAGGTGTTTTCATCTTATTTTCATAAGTTCTCAAATATAACCAATTTTTATTTATATATTTTAACTCAAAGTAAAAAACATAACATAAGATAATAAAAAAATTATTCATATTTATTTAAACAGACTGGCCTGTTAGGCTTAAAAGGCTTTTTTTATGGCCCGAGGCCTAGCCTTTTTAACTAAATAGGCTTATAAAAAAGCCTAGGCCTTGTCTATTTAAAAAATAGCTTGGCCTGGCCTGAGCCTGTGTAGGCTAGCCTCTAGGCCCCTGTTATCGGCCTGACCTACTTCCACCCCTAGCTGGGGTGAAACCCCCCACTCTAGAGAAACCAGTAGAACAAACTGAACCTCAAGGTTCAAGCGAAAAAGATGAGGAAGCAATAAATTTAACTTATCTGAATTATACTAGGATTTTTAGAACTTGCCCTTGGTCGAAAGACCTTTCAGACTACTTGTCTTGGTTGAACAGAGTTGAAAACGTTAAAGAAAAATTTTGGAAAGAAATAGGAATTTTTGACTTGATACAATTATCAAGAGCAGGACCCAATGTTTGCCCTAATATGCTGCTAGCCTCCCTTTACTTTTGGGATAGTACGTATAACACCTTCCACCTCCCCTGCGGGATGGTTACCCCTACGCTGTTCGACATAGCCGCCATAGTTGGCCTTAGTCCAGTTGGCATTGACTTCGACCCCACTCACCTGAACGAGGACTCCATAGATTTCGACACTAGTTTCGCCCCATACTCCCTTTTTATGTCTCACTACCATGGCGAAAATGACCAAGAAGTTTCTGACAAAGAGCACATAGCTTTTCTAACCTT
The DNA here is from genome assembly GCA_022829125.1 of Lathyrus tuberosus. Lineage (NCBI taxonomy): Eukaryota > Viridiplantae > Streptophyta > Magnoliopsida > Fabales > Fabaceae > Lathyrus > Lathyrus tuberosus. Next base: position 4,059,132 of record JALAZF010000193.1, read on the forward strand.
GTGGCTGACCAAATTCGTCTTTTGCTCCCGCTCACTTCAAGTGGCTAAGAGGTTCATCACTATGGCGAACCAACTCCACGCTGGGATCAAATTATGCTTGAGTGAGGTAATCTTGGCGAACCTGTATGAGTCCTTGAGTGAAAGCGTGCGTTCTTTGAAGACATTGAAGGACAAAGGGAAGCTTAATTTGGCAGGCCCCTTTTGGCTCTTGCAACTATGGCTGAATGCCACTTTCGAAGCCTTTATTCCTGTGAAGCATGACATAAATGAAGGGGAATTCAAAAACAGGAGTGTCGAATGGCCTAGATTGGTGCAATTGACACCAACTGATGAAGCAATTAGCCTTCGGCGGGCCTTTACTAGCTACGTAATGATGTTTGCTGAGAGACATCATTTTACTTCGACTATGGCTCCATTTGCTGACAGAACAATTGGACCTGAATGGTTTTCACGACAATTCCCCTTGCAAACCAAAAAAGATGAAAATATCTTCCTAAATGTCTGGGAATCCTTTTTGACCCCTAGGCTCCTGTTCTCCCACCGCAGTACTACGAAACCCCAGATTGCCTTAATAGTTTATCAACCTAACTTGGTCGCCAGGCAATTTGGCCTAATTCAAATCATGCCTCGACCTCTTTTCCCTAAAAAAGGGGCCATCATTTTCTACAACTCCTTCCACGACGAAGCCACCAGCAGGGAATTGTTGAAAAAGCTGACTGACGAATCTTTGGATATTCGACCGGTGGTTTTTCAACCATCATTCCTGCTGGTGGCTTCGTCGTGGAAGGAGTTGTAGAAAATGATGGCCCCTTTTTTACCACCATGTCTTGGAAGGCAAAATGATGTTCCTTGACTAGAGATGATAACTACAGGAAAAGGAGGAAGAGAATGAAGGTATCCAGAAGACACTTCGACAAGATAAGAATTTCGACACTTCGACAGAAATATGAGGAAGTCTTCGTCAGACAGGTTTGAGGGACATTTATCATTTTTTGACAATTCGACAAGTCTGAAAGGACGCGTTTGTTCGACATAACTTGAAGATTCAAATTCAAGAGAATTATAACGTTTGGCAGAAGACGCGTGGAAGTATCTGGCGAAAGGAAGACATGCAGAAGGCCAGATGTCGAAATTTTAGGATTTAGTCGTTAATAGCAGTTATTTTGTTTATCTATAAATAGGATAGTTGTTATTAGAATTCAGTGTGAAAAAACTTGTACAAAACTTCCTGCAATTACTCAAAGTACCCGTGTGAGAGAAAAGAGTTATTTGGAAAAATGTACGTGTAAACACCATCTTTTAATTTCTTTATCAATCAAAGTCTTTTTACCAATTCCTTTACATTTACCAGCATCTTTATGTTTTCTTCGTCATTTTATTTTAAAGTTCTTTCTTCGTCATTTTACTTTAAAAGTTCTTTTCAAAGTCACTTTCTTTTATCTCAGACTTTCCTTTAAAGTTAGTTGAAATCCTTTATTCCAAAAGACTTAAATACATAAAACCAAGAACCAAGATATCACCCTTAATTTAAAATTATCACGTTGATCTAAGTTTTCGCCCGATGTCCTAGGATTTGTTTGGTTAATCCTGCAAGTAACCCAGATTTCACCATTCTGGTAAACCAGAGGTTGTTCGCCAAGATCAATAGCGAACAAATTGGCACGCCCAGTGGGACCAGTGCAATATAAAACTTAAATAAATTTTAAAAATTAAGGCTTTTTCTTCGTTGTATGTACTAAGAAGCGGTAAATTAGCCGTATCTGACGTAGAGAGACCCAAAAGAACTAGAGTAAGGAAAATGGCGAATCAGTCAAATAATCCTAACCCCAATTCAAATTCAAATGAAAATATTCCAGTTTCCAACCCTATACCTTCGGCAGGGGGAAATGTGGATTCAAACCCTGTTCTGGAGGAGATTATGCCTTCGTCAACAGGATTTACACCAGCGGTTTCGCTCTCCCAAAGTATGCCTAGTTCCTCCACAATGGGACATTCAAGGCCTTTGGGGACGCCTCCCCCGGGAGGACAAAATTTTAGGCCATTCCAGACAAATTTTTCCATGCCTATGTTCGGAAGAGAACAACCATATGGAATGCCAACGTCAGTGATGGCAAATTTGCAAAGTGCACCACCCTTGTATTCTGACGCCATGGTCCACATGTCTTCGCCATTGCAAGGATCAGGATACGGTGGAAATATGAGTAGATTGAACCAATCCCTACCAAATTTCCAAATGCCAGCAATTACCAATAATTCTGCGCAAGTAATTCGACAACAAATGGACGAAAGTAATCATGATATGGTCCAAATGTTGACTCAACAAATGGGGGCAGTGTTTAACCCTTTAATACAAAACACTACCCAAACCAACCAATTGTTGGCTGCGCAAATGACGCGCATTGCTGACTTTTTTGGTGTTCCTCAAACACGACAAAGAGAACAAGTGATTCAAAACCAAGTAGTAAATGTCGAAGAGGAACCCACGATAAATCAAAGGCCTTTAGAGAATCCTCAGGCAAACCCTAGAAACCAAGAGGCAGTGGTCGAGCAGCCTCATGTCGAAATCCCCGTTCAACAAGAACCTAGGAGGGTAATAGTCCAGAGAGGCCAAGATGCTGATGATGTGTTGCAACAGCGAATACGATATAATAACTTTCCTGTCGAAAATAACATAACAGCCATGGTCGAAAGGATAATGGCCCAAAACGGTGTAAATATAGGTTTGCAAAGGCCTACTTATACTTCCCCATTGTCAGAACACATTCTGCAAGAGGAACTACCCCCAAGATGGAAAGTTCCTAAGTTTACTAAGTTTTCAGGAGATACTAGTGAATCTACTATAGAGCACGTAGCGCGTTATCTAATAGAAGCGGGAGAAATAGTCAATAACGAAAATTTGAAAATGAAGTACTTTCCAAGTTCCTTGACAAAAAATGCATTCACCTGGTTTACATCCTTGCCCGCGAACTCTATATTCACATGGACCCAATTAGAAAGATTGTTCCATGAACAATTCTATATGGGTCAGACTAAGATAAGTTTGAAGGAATTAGCCAGTGTTAAGAGGAAATTTTCAGAACCTATAGATGATTACCTAAACAGGTTCAGGTTGCTTAAGGCAAGATGTTTCACACAAGTGCCAGAACGGGAGTTAGTCGAAATGGCTGCAGGGGGTCTAGATTATTCTATAAGGAAAAAATTAGACACTCAATATTTAAGAGATATGGCACAATTAGCAGATAGGGTAAGACAGATTGAGAGGCTAAAAGCTGAGAAATTCAGATCAAATAAAAATAAAAAGGAAAGAGTGGCCTATGTAGGAGTATGCCAGGATGATGATGGTGACGAAAATGAACTAATTTTGTTCGACGAGCAAGAAATTGATCTGGCAGAACTAAAGTCAGGCCCTCCATACGCCTGTAAAGTACTAGCTCCGTCGAATGGAAAAAATCCAGTCGAACCTGAAAAGAATGATAAGTTTCCCAAACGAACTTATACGTTCGACGTCACCAAGTGTGACGAAATTTTTGATTTATTGGTCAAAGATGGTCAGTTAATAAAGCTGCCAGGCGCCAAAGAACCGCCTGTCGAACAGCAGAAAAAGAGGGGTTTTTGTAAGTACCATAACTTTTTGGGTCATAAAACATCTCAATGTTTTCTTTTCAGGGATCTAGTTCAAAATGCTATCCGTGATGGAAGGCTGAAGTTCGGCGAGAAGCCAAAACAACAAATGGGGATTGATTCGAATCCCATGCAGGTTGTCGAAGCACACTATGCTGAACCATCCACTGTGAATATGGTGGAGATTGAAGTTGCTTCTGATGGCAGTTTCGAGATGGTGGAGGCTATGGAAGGTTTCGACACCAGTATCAACATGGTCGAGATCACTGAAGATCTTGCAGGCCAGAACGAAGTCGAGGGTACTGAAGCGTTCGACAACGATAAGGAAGTCAAAGTCACTGAAGATCTTGACAACAAAAACACAGTTGAAGTCACTGAGGACTTCGACGATGAAGGTAAGGTCGAAGCTACTGAAAGCTTTGAAAATCAGAAAACTACAGAGGGGTCCAACGAGAAGAACGATGACAGTGTTGCTGAAGACGTGGTGGTTCGACCGGGAGAAATCTGGGATTGCTTGGGACAGCCAAGTGGAAAATTCGACTACCTGGTGAAGTACACTATTCCTGCAACTTATCGCACCGACATCAGTGAAATCCGACCAACTGGTTGGGGAAGCGATTTTGATGACGATGGTGATTCCCCTATCGCCAAGGAAGAAGTTACTGAGGACTTCGTTGCTGAAAACAAGGCTACTGAAGGCCTTGATCTTGACAACATGAAGGAGGCCGATGTTGCAAATTACTGCATCAACATCATGGGACCTTTCGACAAGGAAGTCACAGAAATGAAAGAAAAAGCTGTACATGGCCGTGGGAAATCTGGGACTTATGGGATCCTACGAAGAATAAAAGAGGATCCTAAAGAAAAGTCAAACAAGTGTTGCTGCAAGCGTGCTCCTAGGAACATATCCTGGTGTTGCTGCCCAGAAGGGAAGTTCGACTTGACGAAAAAGAAGGACAGAGTCGAAGAGGAAAAGCTCATTGAAAAGATGAACAGACTAACCATTGCTGACAAGCAAAACGTGGGAATCAATATGGTAGAAGTTTTGCAGAAAACTCAGGCAGCAGTAGATGAAGATCAACGTCGAGAGGAGTACCAAAAGCTGGCGTACCCCAAAGAAGATGAGAGTTTGGTCGAATTCATCAAAAGGTGCCAGAGAAGGAAGAGTGACGTGATGCTATGCCCTCGTTGCAGTTCCATTTTCGACAGAAAGGCTGCCACCCACTTGGAGGCAATAGATCAAGCAAGAAGGAAGGCGAATGAGGGAGCGACAAGATACGATCCAAGAAGGAGTGAGCACCACCAATGGAGGCGCGGAGACAGACACTATGGCACTTACAAGCCATCAAACAAAGTGATAGATGACAAATGGGTTCAACCCATCAGAGATGCCCAAGGCCAGAAGAAGTGGAAGAATTTCGATGTGCAGAGAGGCACTTCAATGGAAAACAAGAAGGAGTTGGAGAAATATAAACCTAGGCCATATCCTTCAGAGAATTATAAAGGGAAGAACCCCATGTCGAGATCCCAGTGGAGGAGGTTCCAAAGGCAAAAGAGGTTTGAGAAGGAAGCTGCTGAAAAAGGTATGATGAGAAAAGTGGCTGGAAACAAGGATGAAGCAGAATGTAGCAGCAACGCTCAAATGGCGAACAAGAAGGAGCCTCTCCAGCAAATCAAACCAAACAGCGTGGCAGCGCAAAGTGTGCCCAAAGAGAAGAAGATGGAGGATGACGAGATGACAGATGATTTCAAGTCAGATTCGGAGGCATCCTTCGACGTTGGCTGTAATGTGGTCTCGGTCCTTCCCAGAGACTATGATAGGATCATGGAAGTCGAAGACGAAGAGGATGGGATGGAAGAGGAAACGATGGTGCACAAGCCCGTGTGTTACTACGTAATGAATAATGGTTGTGTCGAAGAGCAAAATGCTTTCTTCGAAAGACCAGACGATTCCATGAAGGCGCACTTGAAGCCTTTGTTTATCAAAGGAAAGATTGAGAGTGTCGGTGTGAACAAGATCCTAGTGGATGGGGGTGCCGCTGTGAATTTAATGCCCCATTTCATGCTGAAAAAGATTGGCAAAGATGACTCGGATGCAAAGCCCCACAACATGGTTCTGTCAAATTACGAAGGAAAGGTAGGAACAACCATGGGAGTTATTCAAGTGGATCTGACAGTTGGTACTATAACAAGGCCAACAATGTTTATAGTTATTGCTTCTAGGGCAAACTACAACTTGCTGTTGGGAAGAGAATGGATCCATGGTATAGGTGATGTTCCCTCGTCGATGCACCAGAGAATAGTTATTTGGAGGCCAGATGGAATCGTCGAGAACATAGAAGCAGACCAAAGTTACTTCATGTCCGAAGTTAACAATATAAGCGATCGAAGTTTCGACAAAAACTTAGCCCACATACCCCCTTGCAGTCCGGCGAAATTCGACTTGAAGGCAACGGACAACGCGTACTGTTCCATGTATCTCCATCCTACACATGGTTTTCAGTGGGATAAGGAAGTCATTGGTGACTCCAACTACATGTGGGGGACTACCAACGTAGCACCGACAGGATGGGGGAATGAGTTCGACAATGATGATGAGTGAACAAGCAGTGCTCGACAAAATTACGGCTTACATAGCCGAAAACAAATTCAAAGCGGCTCTGGAGGCCGAAGTAAAATACATGGCTGTCGAAGCCAATCATGAAGATTCAAATGAACAGTGTCTACAAAAAGACGTTGAGGAAAATAATAACAACAACCAAATAGACGAATGGCAAAACCAGAAACTTGACGCCATTTATGACGATGAACCTTTGGGGTTCGAAAAAGATCCAGTGTCGAACAACTTGAAGATGGTGGCGCAGGATCCTTTAGAAGAAATCAACTTGGGGCTGGGGGCAGAAAAAAGACCAACCTACATAAGTGCAAGGATGGATCCTCAGTTCAGAGTCGAAATAATCCAGTTGTTGAAGGAGTTCAAAGATTGCTTTGCATGGGATTATGACGAAATGCCGGGTTTGGACAGAAGTTTGGTCGAATTGAAGCTGCCAATCATAGAAGGGAAGAAGCCAGTCAAGCAAACTCCAAGGCGCTTTGCACCAGAAGTTCTGTCGAAAATAAAAGAAGAGGTCGAAAGACTTCTAAAATGCAACTTCATCCGCACTACCAGGTATGTTGATTGGATTGCAAATATAGTTCCGGTTATTAAGAAAAATGGCAAACTTAGGGTATGCATTGATTTTAGAGATTTAAATTCTGCTACCCCAAAGGACGAATATCCTATGCCAGTCGCAGAAATGCTTATAGATTCTGCAGCAGGTCACGAGTATCTAAGCATGTTGGATGGATACTCTGGCTATAACCAAATTTTTATTGCTGAAGAAGATGTTTCTAAGACAGCTTTTCGTTGTCCTGGAGCAATTGGAACTTATGAATGGGTAGTGATGCCTTTTGGGTTAAAGAATGCTGGGGCCACTTACCAAAGGGCTGTGAATTCAATTTTCCATGATTTTATTGAGACGTTTATGCAGATTTACATTGATGATATTGTAATCAAGTCTGTTTCAGGAAAAGATCATATAGACCATCTTCGACAATCCTTTGAGAGGATGAGAAAGTTTGGTCTAAAGATGAATCCCCTTAAATGTGCTTTTGGTGTGCAGGCGGGTGATTTTTTAGGTTTTGTGGTCCACAAGAAAGGGATCGAAATAAATGAAAACAAAGCCAAAGCTATAATGGAAGCAAAAGCGCCATCAACGAAAAAGGGATTGCAATCTCTACTAGGGAAGATCAATTTTCTAAGAAGATTCATCTCCAACCTCAGTGGAAAAACACAACCCTTTTCTCCTCTACTTCGACTAAAGAAAGAAGAATTCACCTGGGGGCAAGAGCAACAAGTGGCTTTCGACAAAATCAAAGAGTACTTGGCTAGTCCTCCAATCTTGATGTCCCCTTGTAGGAAAAGAAGCATGAGACTGTATATCTCTGCATCAGACAAGACATTAGGAAGTATGTTGTGTCAAGAGGATGAGAATGGCGTCGAAAGGGCCATCTATTATCTCAGCAGAGTCTTAAATGATGCTGAAACTAGATATAGTGCTATAGAAAAACTATGTTTATGTGTATATTTCTCTTGTATGAAATTGAAGCATTATATAAAGCCTGTTGATGTATATGTATCTTCTCATTTCGACGTAATAAAACATATGTTGTCTAAGTCTATTTTACATAGTCGAATTGGAAAGTGGGCTTTGGCTCTAACAGAATACTCCTTAAAATATTTGCCTTTAAAGGCTATGAAAGGACAGGTGGTGGCTGATTTTATAGCTGACCACTCTATAGTCGAAACTATAGAATACGTCGAACAAGCACCTTGGAAACTGTATTTCGACGGTTCCAGGCATAAGAATGGACTTGGTATTGGGATGGTGATTATTTCTCCTGACAAAATTCCAACAAAGTTCAAGTACAAAGTCGAAGGGCTGTGTTCGAACAATGAAGTCGAATATGAAGCTTTGATTGCTGGACTTGAAATCTTGTTGGAATTGGGGGCAACAAGAGTCGAAATAATGGGTGACTCTGAGTTGGTAATAAAGCAGTTGACTAAGGAGTACAAATGTGTGAAAGAGAATCTAATAATGTACTTCGTGATAGCAAGTAGACTTCTCAAGAAGTTCGACAATGTGGTTTTTAGGCACATTCCCAGGATGGAGAATCAAGAGGCGAATGATCTGGCTCAACTGGCATCAGGATACAAAGTGTCAGAGGAGAAGTTAGAAAAAGCCATTGAAGTCAGAGGAAGAGTCATATCTGTAGGTTTGTCCCCATCAGATTTAGAGACAATAAAATTGGGATATGGTGACGAAGAGAATTATGAGATTTGCAACGTAGATGATGCAGGAGTCGAAGACTGGAGAAAACCCATCAAAGAATATTTGCAAGATCCAAGTCAAAAAGTCGAACGAAAGGTAAAATATAGAGCTTTGAGTTATGTATTTTTTGGCAATGAATTGTTCAAGAAGACTGCGGAAGAAGTCTTGTTGAAATGCTTAGGCGAAAATGAAGCATACATAGTATTGTCAAATGTGCATAGTGGAGCGTGTGGCGCACACCAAGCAGGCCACAAAATGAAGTGGTTATTGTTTCGACAAGGAATGTATTGGCCAGCAATGCTAAAGGATTGTGTCGAATTTGCAAAAGGGTGTCAAGAGTGCCAAGTACATGCAGGCATACCACATGTTCCTGCAAGTGAGTTACATTCGATTGTAAAGCCTTGGCCGTTCAGAGGTTGGGCGTTAGATTTAATCGGTGAAATTCGACCAGCTTCTTCAAAAGGGCAAAGGTACATTTTAGTTGGAGTAGATTATTTTACTAAGTGGATTGAAGCCATACCATTGGTGAATGTAGATCAAGAAGCGGTTATGGATTTTATCCAAAAGCATATAATCTACAGATTTGGGATACCGGAAACAATAACAACAGATCAAGGATCTGTGTTTACCGGTCGAAAAATGCAGAAGTTTGCACAAGATACAGGTTTTAAGCTCCTTACTTCGACACCTTATTATGCTCAGGCTAATGGACAAGTCGAAGCAGCTAACAAGGTAGTGATAAATTTGATCAAAAAACATGTAGGTGGAAAGCCAAAAACTTGGCACAATACCTTAGATCAAATTTTATGGGCTTGTCGAACATCTCCTAAATAAGCAACCAATTCGACTCCATTTAAATTAACTTATGGGCATGATGCAGTTTTGCCAGCCGAGTTGTATTTGCAATCAGTTAGGGTTCAAAGGCATCATCAGATCCCATCAGAGACATACTGGAGTATGATGATGGATGAATTGGTTGATTTAGACGAAGAAAGGCTACGTGCCTTAGATCTCATAAAGAGACAAAAAGAGAGAGTCGAAAAGTTCTACAATAGAAAAGTAAAATTTAAGACTTTTTCAATTGGTGATTATGTGTGGAAGGTAATTCTTCCTATGGATCGAAAAGACAGAGTTATGGGAAAATGGTCTCCCAAATGGGAAGGACCTTTCAAAGTTTTGAAAATATTTTCTAATGGCGCATATGAGGTCGAAGAAATAGGGAAAGACGAAAGGATATTAAAAATAAATGGCAAATATTTGAAAAAGTATAAACCAATATTGCAGGAAATAAAGATAGCAGTCGAATAAAATTGAAATTGAAAGTAAATAGTGTGCTGCCAAACAGATGGCGTTAAATCATTACAAATAAAGCCTCAAAGGGCTAGAAATTGACAGGAAAATTCGACTAAAGCTGAAGGTTTGCAAACTGTGCCTTCAAAGCGGTAAATTTGTCTTTCTGAAATTGAAGTCGACGATCACAGAGGTTCCTGTGAATATGGGCAACTTCAATCTCTTGGTTGATCTTTTGAGCGGTCTCTGCGTGTTGAATGCCAACCTTCAACTCTTCATCAATCTCGCTTTGCCTAGGCTGCTGAATAGAAGCTATGAGTTCCTCCTCTTTGGAAATTTTCTCTTGGAGAACTGCTATTTGTTTCTTCCATGTTTGAATGTGGTTATGGCAAGTAGCAATCTTCTTGACAGAGGCTTCAGAAAGCTCTTGTAGTTTCGAAACCTTATTTGTCGAAACAGAAACAGAGTTCCATTCAGCAGCTTGTTGGTCCATTTTTTTCTTGATTTGTTGACATAAGTCCCTTCGACGGTGAAGATCTGCGCTGGATAAGTCAATCACAGTTGTCAGCTCTATCACAAAATTGCAGACTTCGACAGAAGCATCCAAGACGTTAACTTGCTTCAACAGTTTCTTCAACTCCATTGGAGCAATGGCATTTTCCTCTAGAACTTGGAACAAGTCAACATCAAGGATCTTTGCCTTGATCTGAGTCATGATATTGGGTAGAGACTGCACTTCAGAAGTGGCTCCAGAAGTAGTCGAACTGCTGTAGGAAGAGTCTTTAAAATTGAATCTGGTGCTAAGTATGGCTTTCAGGTAGTCCAGGGGTTTCTGCACTTTGAGACTTTCAAGCTCTTCATGAGAAAGACTAGTCGAACCAGTTGTTTGGGAACTCTTTTGAGTTTGGTCAGGAGTAGGCTGGTTGCTATGCTCTGAAGTTCGCCTAGCTTCCTGTTGCTTCGACAGATCTTCTTCGTCAGCAGTCTTCTCTTCAGGATCTCCTTTGACAGCAGTGTCTGCTTCAGCATCATCATCTTTTTGTTGCTCAGCGTGTAATCCAGGATGAGAAGGAGAGGTGTTATCAGAATCAGCTCCCACAGTAGTGTTGAATGCTTCGACCGTTTGTCTCTCAAGTTCTTTGATGGGAGTGTCCTCTTCTCGAACGACCTCCTCCTGGATTGTCTCAGGCTGTTTGTCGACGACCTTTGGCTTCTATCAAAAGAAAAAATTTCTAAGTTAGAAATGAAATAAAATAAATGAGAAGGGTCGAGATTGAAATTTACCTTAGAAGTCTCAGTTTTGGAGCTAGACTTTCTACTCCCCGTATCCTTCGGCTGATGTTTTGTAGCAGGACTGCTAGAAGATTCCCTTTTAGAAGATTTGACAATGGATTTTTGTGAGGCGATTTTTTGCAGTCTTTTCTTCTTTGGAGGAGGGGGATTTGGAGATGGAGACTCATCACTGGACTCTTCGACAGGGATTATCTCTGGTATTTTCTTTCTTTTTTGGAATGTAGAGGTTTTTTGACTTACCTGATCATATAAATCAAAATAGTGAGTGTCTTAAAGAGATAAAAGAATAGATCAAAAGAGGAAGAGATTTATACCTTAGTCGAAGGTGTCTGGGCGGCACTTTGTGGAGTTTCGACGGAAGCTTTCTTGGCAGGCACTTTCACAGCTAAAAAAAAAAAATAGAAAAAGGGGAAAGTTAGGCAGTGAGAAATACGTGATAATAAAATGATAAAATTCGTGTTGTTGTTAACACCTTCAAGAATGGGATCTTCCACGCGAACGTGTTCTATTCCAATATGAAGGTGCCCTGGGTAGTTATCCAGATGATACTTAGTCGCAACCACGCGTTTAGCAGGTTTTTTATAACTTTCACGAAGAATTTTCATATGATTCCCACATGTGAACCAATCTGGGAATGGAGGACTTAAAGCCACACCAAATTCAGCAGATGGTAAAGGTGGAAATTTAGGAGGGTAATAGCTGAAAGCCAAGTTGTAACGCACTTCTGGTCGAATGTTTGGAGGCAGTGTCAACTTCTCCAACTTCTCCGTGAATTTTTCTTTTAAAGTAACCGCTGCTTCGCGTATGGTTCGACTAAGATCATCAGGTCTGTAAACGGTTTCAAAGTATTTTTGAAATTTTTGTATTTCTTGGATATGTCTTTGTGTACCTTTTTTAGTCCGTTCCTGCACAAGAGCAAAAGCATTCGTCAGATGGGTGGTGAAAGCTTTTACGTCGAAAAATTTGGTAGCATAGTATTCCCTCCACCATGCGTCGAACTCAGGAGTGCAAAGGAATGATGGTTGAAAAACCACCGGTCGAATATCCAAAGATTCGTCAGTCAGCTTTTTCAACAATTCCCTGCTGGTGGCTTCGTCGTGGAAGGAGTTGTAGAAAATGATGGCCCCTTTTTTAGGGAAAAGAGGTCGAGGCATGATTTGAATTAGGCCAAATTGCCTGGCGACCAAGTTAGGTTGATAAACTATTAAGGCAATCTGGGGTTTCGTAGTACTGCGGTGGGAGAACAGGAGCCTAGGGGTCAAAAAGGATTCCCAGACATTTAGGAAGATATTTTCATCTTTTTTGGTTTGCAAGGGGAATTGTCGTGAAAACCATTCAGGTCCAATTGTTCTGTCAGCAAATGGAGCAATAGTCGAAGTAAAATGATGTCTCTCAGCAAACATCATTACGTAGCTAGTAAAGGCCCGCCGAAGGCTAATTGCTTCATCAGTTGGTGTCAATTGCACCAATCTAGGCCATTCGACACTCCTGTTTTTGAATTCCCCTTCATTTATGTCATGCTTCACAGGAATAAAGGCTTCGAAAGTGGCATTCAGCCATAGTTGCAAGAGCCAAAAGGGGCCTGCCAAATTAAGCTTCCCTTTGTCCTTCAATGTCTTCAAAGAACGCACGCTTTCACTCAAGGACTCATACAGGTTCGCCAAGATTACCTCACTCAAGCATAATTTGATCCCAGCGTGGAGTTGGTTCGCCATAGTGATGAACCTCTTAGCCACTTGAAGTGAGCGGGAGCAAAAGACGAATTTGGTAAGCCACAAGGTTAGAAAAGCTATGTGCTCTTTGTCAGAAACTTCTTGGTCATTTTCGCCATGGTAGTGAGACATAAAAAGGGAGTATGGGGCGAAACTAGTGTCGAAATCTATGGAGTCCTCGTTCAGGTGAGTGGGGTCGAAGTCAATGCCAACTGGACTAAGGCCAACTATGGCGGCTATGTCGAACAGCGTAGGGGTAACCATCCCGCAGGGGAGGTGGAAGGTGTTATACGTACTATCCCAAAAGTAAAGGGAGGCTAGCAGCATGTTAGGGCAAACATTGGGTCCTGCTCTTGATAATTGTATCAAGTCAAAAATTCCTATTTCTTTCCAAAATTTTTCTTTAACGTTTTCAACTCTGTTCAACCAAGACAAGTAGTCTGAAAGGTCTTTCGACCAAGGGCAAGTTCTAAAAATCCTAGTATAATTCAGATAAGTTAAATTTATTGCTTCTTCATCTTTTTCGCTTGAACCTTGAGGTTCAGTTTGTTCTACTGGTTTCTCTAGAGTGGGGGGTTTCACCCCAACACCTATGGGTTTTGTGTGAGAATAAGTAGGAAAGAACTCTTGTAAACGCTCAGGTTTAATGTCTGGGTTAGGGAGTGGTCCTAACATAGCATAGTGATTACCAGAAATAATAACAGGGATGAGTACCTGGGATTTAAAAATGCAGTCTTTTTCCCTCGCATTTGGAGGCTCAGGAATGTATTGTTGATCCCCAATCAGTGTTGGTTCATCCAACCTATGCGCAGGAGGGATGATGGAAGGTTGCTCACTTTTGGAAGGTTTGCTGCTTGATAATTTTTGAAAAGCCATTGTTGAATCAGAAAGTTTTAGAAAGAAGATGAAGATTTGAAGCAGTTGTGAAGAAGAAGAGTTCAAACGCGTAAAAAAGAAAGAGAAATAATGGTTCAGGTATTTATAAGAGATTATCAAAAGCCCTTTAGGTTTAGTGGTGATCATGGAGGGCACGTGGCATCATCTTAACGGTGATGATAAAAAGTGGAAGTTGAAAAAAGCATGGCTAGCTAGGTTTTAGGGGTATGGACATCATGTCTGAACGTGGGATTTGATGGAACGTTTTCAGAGAAATGCAATGATGAATTTTCTTGGGACTGAACAAAGGTCACGTCTTGAAAACCAGCATCATTAATGCAGGTAACATGGCGTCGAAATAGCTTCGACAGCAAATGATGGTTTCTCCAGAAATAAGTCGAAACATCTTTGCTGGGGGGCAATTTGTAGACATATATTTTCGACACCATGTCTTGGAAGGCAAAATGATGTTCCTTGACTAGAGATGATAACTACAGGAAAAGGAGGAAGAGAATGAAGGTATCCAGAAGACACTTCGACAAGATAAGAATTTCGACACTTCGACAGAAATATGAGGAAGTCTTCGTCAGACAGGTTTGAGGGACATTTATCATTTTTTGACAATTCGACAAGTCTGAAAGGACGCGTTTGTTCGACATAACTTGAAGATTCAAATTCAAGAGAATTATAACGTTTGGCAGAAGACGCGTGGAAGTATCTGGCGAAAGGAAGACATGCAGAAGGCCAGATGTCGAAATTTTAGGATTTAGTCGTTAATAGCAGTTATTTTGTTTATCTATAAATAGGATAGTTGTTATTAGAATTCAGTGTGAAAAAACTTGTACAAAACTTCCTGCAATTACTCAAAGTACCCGTGTGAGAGAAAAGAGTTATTTGGAAAAATGTACGTGTAAACACCATCTTTTAATTTCTTTATCAATCAAAGTCTTTTTACCAATTCCTTTACATTTACCAGCATCTTTATGTTTTCTTCGTCATTTTATTTTAAAGTTCTTTCTTCGTCATTTTACTTTAAAAGTTCTTTTCAAAGTCACTTTCTTTTATCTCAGACTTTCCTTTAAAGTTAGTTGAAATCCTTTATTCCAAAAGACTTAAATACATAAAACCAAGAACCAAGATATCACCCTTAATTTAAAATTATCACGTTGATCTAAGTTTTCGCCCGACGTCCTAGGATTTGTTTGGTTAATCCTGCAAGTAACCCAGATTTCACCATTCTGGTAAACCAGAGGTTGTTCGCCAAGATCAACAGCGAACAGGGATCTATTCAACCCCCCCTTCTAGATCCAAGCCATCGTCTAACAAGTGGTATCACGAGCTCCGGTTTATCTGGTGCTTCGATATAATTTCTTATAAAATGGCGAACGAACCTAAAGGGGCTTATAATAGAGCTCCAGTTTTTACAGGCGAGAATTATAGCTACTGGAAAGATTGTATGTGTGTGCATATAAATTCCATTAATCAGAAGGTTTGGAATGTTATTTTAAACGGTCCTATGGAAATAACCATGACCAATGAAAATGGTGTTGTCATTCCCAAGCCCGAAGCACAATGGAATGAGGAGGATGAGAAAAAGTACAGCTATGACTGGAAGGCTCGAAATATTTTGATCTCCTCTTTGGGAGTTGACGAATATTATCGAGTCTCTCATTGTGAAATGGCCAAAGCCATGTGGGATGCTTTACAAGTAGCCCAGGAGGGCACTAAGGATGTGAAAATGGCCTGAATTAACACATTAACGCAAGAGTTCGATCTTTTTTACATGAAGCAAGGGGAAACCATTGCCGACATGCAAAAATGATTCACTCATATAATCAACAAATTACATACACTTGGTAAACCGGTTCCCAACGAGGTTGCTATTAATAAAATCTTGAGGTGTCACTACAAGAAAAATGGCCTACGGCCACGCTAAATTTTTCCATAACTCAAAAACTGTGGCCACATACATGCTTTGGCCAGGGTTTTCAAATCGTAGACATATGTTTAAAAATATTGAATCCGGAGTGTGAAACTGTGGCCTTTTCTTTAATTGCCACGGTTACAAAATCACACTTATATTTAAGCCGCGGTCAGAAAACTGTAGATACTTTAAGCCACAAAGAAAAACCGCGGAATTATAATTGTCACTACCCCGCCAGAATTTCCCTCTCGTTTTTTAGTTTTCCTCTCTTTATTTATTTTCTTTTCTAATTTTTTTAGATTAAAAAAATAAATAAAAAATTGAAAATGTGAAGACTCCTCTTCTCCTCCGTTTTGTAACAAAACAAAATTTTCTCACTGTTCAAAACAAAATCCGTCATCTCCTTCAAAACAAAACCCTAGCCGTGAAACCTTCCTCCGTCATCACCTTCCCTACGTCAGCATCGCCGGTTCCAACATCACCTTCCCTGCGTCTCTCTCGCTCGCGTTCAATCTCTCACTCGCGATGAGGGTGCCCTTGGTTCAGACTTGACTTGGACTCGCATTCGCTCACATCCGGTGAGGTTTTCGACTTAGTTTCTAATTTGATTCAGTTCCTCTTTTCATATCTGGAAAAATTGAAACAGCCACCACCACACCACTGCAAAAACCCTAACGCCGCCAATGACGCCGCATTGGTATCTATCCCACACCACCAGTCCCAAACCAATCTTGCCAGGTTAGTATTCTTACACTCTAAATCAGTTTCTCTCTGTTTCTCAATTGTGATAGGTTTCAATTTCTCAATTTTCTATTGGTGATGATTTAAAATTACAGATTTTGAAACAAAACCCTAGCAACTTTTTCACAGGAGAGAGACGACCACAACCACCGCCAGTAAACATCAATTATTGTCCGTGGGAATCTTCTTCTGTTTTGAATTTGGTTAGTATTTAGGTAGTTTGCGTTATTCGCACACACTGCACACCAACCGTTTGCATAAAGCTTTAAATAAGTTTTATTGATTATTCAATGTGGATTGGCTTTTCAGGACTTGTCTAATCCTATTCTTGCAAAGGCGATACAAGGTCTGTAAATTTGCATTGTATGTATAACTTTGGAATGTTTCAGAAGATGGATGGTGGATTGTTTGGATTTTCTATTAAATATGTGTTTTTTATTTGATAATTGATATATGAGGCGTATGGAAAAGCTTATTTGAGCTTATGTTATGATATAAGCACTTATGTAAGTGATTGGATTGGAAGAGCTTAAAAAATAAGTTGTAATACTAATAGGCCCATACAATATTGTTGGCTTATTTTTGTGAGTTCCATAGACTAGCTATAAAAACAACTTATGTTATATAGAGCTTATTCGGAAATTCTCCTCATTTTCTCTTCAATTGTAGATACCACTTATACGTAAAACATTTATATGATAGATGTTTATTAACTAAATGTCTTGTTGTCTTCGACTATGAATTTAGAAGCAATGTGTTTGAGGGATCTCTTAATTTTTAGCTTAAAGTGTAGTTATGTTATTTGCATGCAGTGCATATCGGACTGCTCTTTGCAAAGCTAAACGGGGTGGTTTCAAAGACACTCATCCTGATGATCTCCTAGCTCCTGTTTTGAAGGTTTTGTTATTTTTAATTTCTTATTCGTTTTTGCTACTTTGGTTCACAATTCGGTTTGTTATTGTACATCCATCTGCGTGAATTTGATGACGAGGTTTCATTGTAGGTTGTAGTAGAGAAAACAAACTTGAACCCAAGTGAAGTTGGTGATATTGTTGTGGGTTCTGTATTGGGAGCTGGATCTCAAAGAGCTAGTGAAAGTCGTATGGCTGCATTTTATGCTGGTTTTCCTGGTATGTCTAGATAATTTGTGTTACTGAACCTTATCAATGATTCTGATTAGTTATTTACATGTTGTGTTTATTTTTTCTTGCCATCCAGAAACCGTGCCTGTTAGGACAGTTAACAGACAATGTTCATCTGGGCTCCAAGCTGTTGCTGATGTAGCTGCTGCTATAAGGGCTGGATTTTATGACATTAGTAAAGGATGCATCAAATTGTCTTGTACTTATTTGTGATTGCAATAAATTTTTATATATATTTACCTTCAACTATGTTTTGCTTAGGTATTGGTGCCGGTTTGGAATCAATGACAACTAATCCAATGGCATGGGATGGATCAGTGAATCCTAAAGTATTTTCCCTGTTTTTTCTAACTTTATTTCATTTGGCAAATTAATTGAATCATTTAATTTTTTAATTTATTTTTGGTTTCTGGAAATAAAACCTTGAGGGCTACATAGTTGTAATATTTCTTTGTTGTCATAGGTGGAAATGTTTGAAAAAACCCAAAGCTGCCTTCTTCCAATGGGGATCCCCTCTGAAAATGTTGCTAATCGCTTTGGGGTTTCAAGGAAAGAACAAGATGAAGCTGCTGTAAGTTGAAGATATATCTTTATATGCAACGTTAATTTCTCTCTTCTATCAAGATGTCATTGGGCTTGTTCATTTCAGGAGGGTTGAATTTTCAATAAGTAATGCTAGATACAATTATATGCATTATCAGATACATCCCTCTGAAGATGTCGACATACACCATATAGTTATGAGGAGGACTGCTATAAAATATTTTTCTGTGTATGCCTCAACATTTCTTGTATTAGCATGCAACATCTATCTGTATGCTTTTGAGGCATGTCTTCAAATAAAATTTCTCTGTAAATGACTTGAGGATTTTAAAAATTTAGCGACTTTTCCTCGCTTCTTTCTTTTCCATTAACAGGAAAAATCGATTAGTCTTGTGTATTACAACTTGCTTTTTGACATACTTCTTGTCTAGTTGTTACTTTGGAAGCCTTTTTGAGATACTTGCTTGCTTTCATTGTGACCCTTCTAACTCCAGCATGGATTTCTGATATTCCATTTCATAAAGTACTTATTTTGTTGATTCTTTGTTACAGTGGAAAAGTCATCCGATGCTTTGTTCCCATTGACAAAATTCTAAAACCTGTTTTATTAGAATGTGTGACTCCAGTGACTTGCTACTGGACTCTATCCTTGACGGTTCACAAGGAATCAGAAATGGTGTTAGTTTTCAAGGTAAAGTCAAATTTTGGTTTGCACTAGGTTTCATTCTTAAAGTCTTTTTTGCTTGGCACTCAAAAACTACATTTTTTGACTGGTTGAACATATATGTTTTAAAGTACTATCGAAGAATCGCCAAATTTGTTTTGCTAGAACTTGCGACCACCTGTTAAAATGTTGTTCCATGTCTGGAAGGCTTTAGGTGCTGCAACAGATAATAAAGAGACTTGTACAGATACAAAGTGAGTGATGGATACCTATGTGTTCCTAATAGTTATATTCTTGAACCGGTCACTGCTATTATTTAATCAATTGATTTGGTGTCTATGTTTTAGGTAATTCTAGCCAAGTGAGTGATGGTGCTGGGGCTGCTGAGAAATATGCTGAAATTTTAGCAAGTCAAGGGCTGCTGACCACAGCAATGGAGCTGCTCACGTATATGTATCTGTGAGACTTTCTACGTGTGAATCTCTGGGTGTATTGGGCTCCCCTCTTTTCCTACTTTTTGATCAGTAATGTTGTTGTTGTTGTGTCGCTTTGATGTTCTGCGGCGTTATGTATGATTCTGAAGTGTGTGTTTCCGTCCTGCTAACGGCTGCCTCCAACTTGTGTGAGTATTTGTTCTGAATTTTGTGGATTTGTTTTTGTGAGTTTTTGCTCTGGGTGAGTATGTGTTCCTACTAGTGTATGAATTTGCTCTGATTTTTCATATCTGAACTTTTAAAATTCATATGATGAAGGTTGTGTGTTCTTCTGTGAATCAGTGTTTTTGCTCACTGATGAATATTGATATTTCTTTGCTACAAGAAGCAAGAAAAAGGCAAAGGTCTCTTCTTTCCAGGAACTTTGTCGACCGAGAATCAGAACGTCCAGTCCTTACACTGAATGACTTCATTCCCTTACGAATGTTAGTTCCACCATCTGATGTTGATGCTGAGAAACTCCAAAAGAAACGAAAGAGAAAGTCGCGGTACACTCTCTTTAAACTCCCTTTCATATTCCCATTGATTCTTAACTTGCATATATATATATATATATATATTTGATGCCATCCTTGTTAGAGTTAATTTTCCAGAAAATTATGCTGGCTGGCCATATAGTGTTTGAAATTAAAAGTTGCTTTATACCTTTCCTTTGATTTGAGTACTGAGTTATACAGTCAGTTTCTACTGCCTCGTGGTTTTGAACAAGTGCCACATCTGGAGCCAAATCTTGTTGTGTTGATGTACTCTCTTTGTTTTTGTCATGATTTTCATGAAACTGATCTTGTTATATGGCGGATGAAGCAATTTGTAGTTGAAGAGTCTTGGACTCATTTTCTAAAAATTAGTTATCAGAGCTTTTCACATGATTCTCAATTGGTCTTGTACCCTCATTGCTGACTCATTTTCTAAAATTGCTTATATTAATTTATGTATCATGTTCCTTGCAGAATGGAGACGAAGAAACGTGTCATCAAGATATGGAAGAAGAAGAAGAAGAAGAAGGAGGAGATGATCTAGAAGAATATTATGATGCATGAGTTTAATTAATAGTAGTTGTGTTTTATATTATCTATCTTTTAGAACTTTTGTTTTGAATTTGGGATGACTCTCTCGAGAGAAACTTAGTTTCATTTAAGAATGATAATATCAAAACTTATCTATATTTTTGCGACTTATTAGTCGGTAGCATCACTTGATGTAGACTTACTTATTTCTTAATGAATATTTTGACGTTGTGGGTTAATATTTTCTTGTATAATTAGATTTTAATTTTTTTAATCAATATCTACAAAAATGAGTATTGTTGGAAGACATTATATTGATCTACAATGGTTCATGAAGAAAAACATGGTTACACATATATTTCACAAATAGAAACCGTGGCCTACGTAAATGGTGTAAAACCATGAGCAAAATGTAGCCGCGGTTTTAATTAGTGGCCATAAATTAAAACCCTATTCATTAAATAATAACCGTGGCAAGATTCGGCCACTGTTAAGAACCGCGGCTCATGATAAACCGCGACCTTAACCTAGATACCTAAACCGTGGCCTATTAAATCCACAGATGTATATAAAACGTGGCACAAACACAAAAACCGCGGCTTATTCTTTAGGCCACGGCTGCATATCCCACAGTTGATTTCTCGTGGCCAAACTGTGGCTAAAGCTTTCAACCACGGTTATTTTACATATAACCACGGTTTTCTGTCCATGGCGGATGACCTTTTTTTTTGTAGTGTGTCTTAACAGGGAGTGGCAGCCGAAGGTCACCGTGATCAAGGAGGCTAATGATTTAACTACTCTAGACCTCACGACATCATTTGGCAAACTCGATGAACATGAGCAAGTGCTCATCAACTTGGAAAAACATGAGAAGAGTGTAAAGAAGGAGAAAACAAAGGAAACGAAAAAGAAGTCGATCGCTTTTAAGAATTCTTGTTCAAAGTCCACATCTCAAGAGCAAAGTGACAATGAAACCAACAATGATGAAGATGATGATTCGAGTGATGACATGGGGCTATTTTTGAAAAGATACAATAGGTATATTCGAAAGAATGAAATTCAGTACTCGGATAAAATTCTTGTCAAATTTAGAAGGCAATCAAAAAATGAAGGCAACAAGAGTGGCAAGTCGAGAGGATCTTGTTACAATTGTGGAAAGTCCGGGCACTACAAGCCAGACTGTCCATCACTCAAGAAAGACAAGGATAAGGATAAGAGTCATCAACACAAGAAGTTAAATAAATCTAGACGAGCATACATCGCTTGGGAGAGCGATAGCGAGTCGGAAAAAGGTGACAACTCAAGTGAAGAAAGTGAATTTGTCAATCTATGTCTTATGGCACATCGAAACAAGAAGAAAGAGGTAAAACACTCTAAATACAATCTCTAATAATATGTCTCATTTAGAATTACAAAAAGCTTTTGATATGTTGCACCATGAGGCTAAGGAAGCTT
Organism: Lathyrus tuberosus; assembly: GCA_022829125.1. NCBI lineage: Eukaryota > Viridiplantae > Streptophyta > Magnoliopsida > Fabales > Fabaceae > Lathyrus > Lathyrus tuberosus. Next base: position 4,080,765 of record JALAZF010000193.1, read on the forward strand.
TTCAACGCTTAGCCTCGAACAAAAAGATTTTTTCATATTTGGAGAAAAAGATCTCCGATTCCGAAAAGGAATTAGAAGCTCTTAAAAACTCTATGGTGGATACATCAAAAGATGAGATTGATGAGAACAAGTCTCAATGGTTCAATTGGGGCTGTGATACTTGTCATATTTGGAAAAAAGAGGTGAGAACCCTTAAGGCCAAATTAGACAAGGCTCTAAAGCCTAAAGTTACGTTTTCTATTGATCGATCACACTATCGAGAAAGTATGAATAATCTGTATCAAAGGTATACGTATGTGATTCGAGATAGAGATAGAAAAGGTAAACCTCAAATGAACCGTAATTGCCTATATTGTTGCAAACCGGGTCATATTATTGCTAAATATCGTTTTAGAAGATTTCTTGTTCCAAAAGGCATTTATCAATGGTTGCCCAAATGCAATCTTAGTTTCACTCACCATAAAGGACCCAATAAGAATTGGGTACCTACTTTCCCTTGATTGACTATGTAGGTACAAAGTCTTGAGACCACTGAAAGAAGATGGGTTCTGGATAGTGGTTGCTCAAGACATATGACAGGAGACATATCTCTTTTCATCGACTTTGTGGTGAAGAAAAAGGGGTTTGTAACCTACGGAGACAACAACAAGGGACAAATTCTCGGCAAAGGTAGTGTAGGTAACCCCTCATCTACTACTATCTCTGATGTGCTTCTTGTGGAAGGCCTTAAAAATAACCTTTTAAGCATTAGTCAACTATGTGACAAGAATTATAAAGTATCTTTTTAAAGGATTGTTGCATAATTGAAAATAGTGACAAAAAGGAGGTGTTTAAGGGCTTGAGGATGAATAACGTCTATATGTTAGACTTAAATGAGGTATCGTTGAATGGCGACAGGTGTCTAGTCACCATGAATGAAGATTCATGGTTGTGGCATAGACGGTTGGCGCATATCAATTTTGATTTGCTTAACAAAATAGTCTCTAAAGACCTAATCATCGGTTTGCCCAAAATCAAATTCACAAAGGATCACCTTTGTGATGCTTGCCAAATGGGGAAGCAAACAAGGATCTCATTCAAATCTAAAAATATTGTTTCAACTATGAGACCCCTTGAGCTCCTCCATATAGACCTCTTTGGACCATCTAGGATCAAAAGCCTAGGTGGTAACTATTATGGTTTTGTAATAGTCGATGATTTTTCTCGGTTTTGCTGGACTATTTTCTTAGCAAACAAGAGTGATACATTTTCGGCCTTTGAAAGATTTGCTAAGTTATCTCAAAACAAGTTAAACACGAACATTGTATCAATTAGAAGTGATCATGGAGGTGAGTTCGAAAATCATCTCTGTGAAGCATTTTGTGAAAGCCATGTAATTGATCATAATTTTTCCGCACCACGTACCCCTCAACAAAATGGGATTGTGGAACGTAAAAATAGAATTTTAGAAGAACTAGGAAGGACTATGATCAATGATAGTGGACTTCCAAAATACTTTTGGGCCGACGCCATAAGTACGGTTTGTTACGTTTTAAATAGGGTGCTCATCCGGCCTATTCTAAACAAGACACCGTATAAACTTTTAAAAGGGAGAAAGCCCAATGTCTCTCACCTTCACGTTTTTGGTTGTAAGTGTTTCGTGTTGAACAATGGTAAAGAGACACTTGGCAAGTTTGATGCCAAGGCCGACGAGGGTATTTTTCTTGGATACTCTCAGTCAAGTAAAGCATATAGGATTTATAATAAGAGGTTACATACTGTTGAGGAGTCGGTACACGTTACTTTTGATGAGTCTTATCTAAAAAATGTCGGAGAAGGTAGTTCTTTTAATGGTGCAGGTGTATCTTCAGAAGACATACTCAAGGACACTGATAAAGGAATTGATCAACCTGAAGCAGTGCGTATTGAGGAGGAAAAGGATCACCAACCTATGAAGAGTGAGGAGGATCATTCGACTAATAAAGATGACCTTCCTCCAGCTTGGAAGTCTTCCAAAGACCATCCCATCGACAACATTCTCGGTGACATCTCTAAAGGAGTAACAACCCGCTCTAAGCTAAGTAACTTCTGTTATTACTCCGCTTTCGTTTCGTAAGTTGAGCCTAAAAATGCAAGGGAGGCATTACTCGATGAGCATTGGTTTTTATCAATGCAAGATAAACTAAATCAATTTAGGAGAAATGAGGTTTGGGATCTTGTCCCTCCTCCGCGAGGTCATCGAGTAATCGGCACCCGATGGGTGTTTAGGAACAAGCTCGACGAAAATGGAGTTATAATTCGAAACAAAGCGCGGCTTGTAGTGCAAGGGTATAACCAAGAGGAAGGAATCGACTATGAGGAAACTTATGCGCCGGTTGCCCGACTCGAGGCTATACGCCTTTTACTTGCTTATGCTTGCACTAAAATTTTCAAATTATTTCAAATGGACGTTAAGAGTGCTTTCATTAACAGATACATCAGTGAAGAGGTTTATGTAGCCCAACCTCCGGGTTTTGAATCCCATGAATATCCTGATCATGTTTACAAACTTAAACGTGCCTTGTACGAACTTAAACAAGCCCCTAGGGGTTGGTACGAACGTCTAAGCAAATTTTCACTTGATTAAGGGTATTCAAGAGGCAAGGTTGACACAACCCTCTTTATTAAGCGTCAAGGAAAACATTTAATTTTGGTACAAATTTATGTTGATGATATCATTTTTGGGTCTACTAACATGACCTTGGTCAAGGAGTTTTCTAGTTTGATGCAGGGGGAGTTTGAAATGAGCATGATGGGGGAGCTCAATTATTTTCTCAGATTGCAAATCAAACAACTCGAAGAGGGCACGTTTTGTTAGAACAAGGTTTAGTTCTGCAATAATACTTCTGAGTTTTGATGATAGCAAATAAGTATGTATGAACAATTTTGGTATTCTAATGTTTGTTATTTTTTAGAATTTAACTAACAGGTTCTGCTTCTGATAAATAGTGTGGCTAAGTTATTAGACGAGAATTGTTTCGCTTCTGCGCTACGTATTGTTCTGCTGAACAATAACATGTGCTTCTGAAGACTCTGAAGTTGCATGACTCTGATACAATGACTTAAGAAAACAAGTTCTGAAGATCTGAAGATAGAAGTTCTGATGGACAAGTCCAGATGCTGAAGACTTAAGAAAACAAGTTTTGAAGATCTGAAGACAGAAGTTCTGATGAACAAGTCCAGATGCTGAAGACTTATGATTGTGAAGACAACGGGTTCTGAAGACCAAGTGCTGAAGACTCTGAAGATGTAGCTCTACAGACTCTGAAGACTTGAAGCTCTTAAGACCCAAGTTACGTTTTCCCTTCTTCTAACTCATGCTCTCAGAAGCGTCTGAAGTCTGGAAGTTGAGAAGACTAAGCAACGGTACAAAAGTACAACAGTACAAGGACACACTGCTCCACTCCGGATAGGGCGGACGCAAATGTACTATTTGTCTCCCACAATCCTTCAAGCCACCATAATTCTGAAATGTCAGAAATATCCTTCAACGGTCACTTTATACATGGCTATATAAAGGCGTGAAGACTTCAAGAATGGTTACCGCAATTTTCACTGTTCATACGCTTTTTTGTTAATATCATTTTAAGTCAATATTGTTCTTAAAATATATTTACTCATCAACTTGTGTAGAAGCATCATTATTGTAAACAAACCTTTGTAACAAACAGTTGTTTGTGTTCCCTAAAGGACCGGGTAGGTCAGAATTATTTAGGAAGACTAAGACAGTGTGTTTTAGTGTTGTTAGTCACTTGCAATTGGCTTGTGCGTTGTATTCCTTAAGGGACCAGTTGGGTCAAAATTCTTAAGAAGTCTAGGACTAGTGTGTCTTAGAGGTTGTTGTTAGTCACCAGCAGTTTGTTAGTACAGTTGTAATCAGTTTGGTTATAGTGGATTAAGTTCTCGTTTGAGAGAGACAAAATCACCTTGGCGGGTGGACTAGACTAGCTTGAGGATTTCTCAAGTGAACTAGTATAAACATATTGTGTTCCTTCTTTTCAGATTTTCTTGCTTTATTATCAAGAAGTGAAGTCTGTTTGTAAAGGGGATTATTTTTAGAAAATAGTTTTTATTTTAAAAACCCAATTCAAACCCCCCCCCCTTTTGTGTTTTTCACGCCTTCACATTTGTGAGTCAGACGAAATATTGTCTTGAGCTTCTCAAACATTTTGACATGGTAAACTGCAAGGAAATTGATACTCCGATGCCTACTTATGCTAATCTTGATCGTGACGAAAATGGTAAGGATGTAGAGGTAAGGAAGTATAGAGGTATGATTGGATCTCTCCTTTATCTTACCGCATCACGACCCGACATTATGTTCAATGTATGCATGTGTGCGAGGTATCAAGCACGTCCCAAGGAATCTCACTTAAAAGTTGTTAAGCGCATACTTCGATACCTCTCCGGTACTCCAAAGTATGGGCTTTGGTATTCCAAGGGTAGTGATTGTTCCTTAGTTAGCTATTCTAATTCTGACTTTGCCGGATGCAAATCGGATAGGAAAAGCACTAGTGGCACGTGTCATTTTTTCTCAAATTCCTTGGTGTGTTGGCATAGCAAAAAGCAGGTTTTCGTGGCTTTGTCAACAGCCGAGGTGGAATACGTTGCCGCCGGGAGTTGTTGTGCTCAAGTCCTATGGCTTAAGCAATAATTGCTTGACTTCAACTTAAAACTTGAGCGTATTCCTATTTTATGCGATAACACAAGTGCCATTAACCTAACTAAGAACCCCGTATTGCATTCACGCACCAAGCATATCGAAATACGTCATCACTTCCTTAGGGATCATGTAGAGAAAGATGATGTGGTCTTTGAGCATGTTGATACTAAAAATCAACTTGCTGAAATTTTTACAAAACCACTCGCTACAGAGCCTTTCTTTCACATCCGTAGGGAACTAGGCGTTCTCGGTATCCCGGATCGTGCATGAGAATTCATCAATATATTAGCTCTCCATATACACATGTGCTTGTTAATTTTTTTACTAACAATGTAAAGAATTATTGAGCTACATGTGAGGGTATTCATCGTCAATCATGATTAAGATAATATCGTTCCTGTTCATAAGTTTTTTTTAATGTATGTACCATGTTAAGTGTTGAAACTGATGTTTATCGCACAATTAAGCATCTTTTATTCATTTGAATGTTTGATTTTTGTGTTGGCAGCTTTATTTATCATTGCTTGATGCACAAGTAGATGAAAACATGAATTTTTCCATTTTATGCTTGGTTGAGACGACCAGAACATGTCATGGGTCGACTCAAGAAAAGTGCATTTTCTCATATGAAGGCGCGGGTCAGCGCACGCCGACCTATGGTCGACGCATCCCAAAAAGATTTCAAATTTTTCAAAATTCGTTCAGCGTGCGCCGACGCATGACCTGCTTCGGTCGACGCATCGCTGACGAACCCTGAATTTTTCTTTCTTGGGAAGGCGCGCGCCGTTTCATATGTACAGAAAAGTGACTACAATATTATTTCTTTTCATTTTCCAAGTGCATGCATTATATCTTGTGTCTCCTCATCTCTCCTCTCCTTCAATCTTCCAAACCCTAACAAATCAAAACCTCTACATTCTTCAAAACCCACAAAGTTCTTAAAAGGGGGTTCTCACTTTACATTGGAATCAAGATTATCTTTTAACCCTCTCATCATCATCAAACGCGCATTGTTCATCATCCCTTCACAGTTTGGCACTATTCATCTAACTTCATCAAATTGCTCAACAATGGCTTCCCAAAGAGTAACAGGAAAAAGGTCTACCAGAGCATCAACATCAAGGGTTGGGCCATCTTCAACTCCGGTAACTGCTCTTTATCTACTTTCTAATGTTTTATCTGAGGTTTTCAACAAAGACTTCAGAAATCGCTCTGTTATTAAGCAGTATGTATACTACCCATTGAGGGTGGACGATTATCATCTCTCAGAAGTCATTGAACTGTTGAAAGTTCAGGAATTTGACGAATTCTTAGAATGTGACACTAAGTACAATGAAGATTTGGTGAGATTGTTTTACACTATAATTTTGGATAAATTTGATGGTTCGGATTTTCAGTATCTTATTGATAATAAGACCTACTCTATGGATGATGTTGTTTGGAATAGTCTATTTAAGTTGGAAACTGCAGATCTTCCCAAAGTGACTGATACTAAGTTTGTCAATAACTATGAGTTTAAGCCTGTATTGAACTCAATGTTGCGTGATCCTTACTCGGACAGTCTTGTGAACAACGATCTATTTCCCAAAACTGTCACAACAGGTACACTAAAACCTGTTGATCGTATTTTGCAATAGATTGTCACTCACATCTTGAGGCCTAAGAAAGGAGGATTTTCTCGGGTCGATCAAGCAGAAGTCCACTTAGTATATGTGATGAAGAACAAAATTCGCATCAACTGGCCATACTACTTCATGTATCGAATGTTCGCACTCTAGGATACTACAAGAGGTACTTCTTTGTGTTATGTTTCATGTATTCATTGCATTTTGAAAAAGGCTGGGATAAAGGTTTCGGGTATTCCTTATGTAACCATTACCCCTTATCAAGAATTCACACAGAAAACCCTGACTATGATGGGTTATTTTTGGGACTCTGAAGACGAGGAGTTCAAATTCAAACACAGAGCAAATTACAATGACACTCAGTATGATGTTCCTGGTGAACAAGTTGTTGTAGAAGACAATGTGCAGGAAGAACAAGCCGAAAATAACGTACAAGCTGAAGTAAACATGATGGGGGAAGACAATGTGGAATGGATGGGTTACTCTCCACCACGCGATCCTTATGAAAATCAAGGTTGGGGAGAATGGCAACACACTGGTTGGACTTCCCTTGGTGCTGCTTATGTTCCTCCTACTTATGGCTGGCAACAACAAACTGAAGAATACGAATGGCAACAACCCGAGTATTCAATTCCTACACCTCCTCAGCCATAATAACAGAACACCGAAGAATTCCTGGCTATGTTGAATCAAATGCAGCTGGAGCAAGAGAACTTTATGACCTTACAAGAGGAACGGTATACAGCTCAGGAAGAGAGGTTTACATCTCTTTCAAATTAGTTGGAAACCCACACTCAGAATTTCAACCATTTTCCTGATGCTGCAATGAATAGATGCACTGCTTTGGTTACTGCAGCTAAACATCAGACTCAGAATATAACCAACGGTTTAGGTGTTCTCAATCGAGCTGTGATTGAGTTTAATGAATATTTAGAGGAACAACCACTCCCTCCACCACAATGACAACACTTTAGAGGAAAAGGCCATCAAATCAGGGGGAGGAGACCATGAGACATAGGATTATATTTTGATGCATATTATATTTCGTATCTGGGTTGTATGACTTTAAGTATTTGCATTTTGGTTTTGTACTTGGTTTCCTTTTTTTTTTTGAACTATGTTACTTTTTTCACTTCTATGGAATGTTGTTGGTTCTATGTGTTTGCGTCTCTCGTGCTTATTTATTCATCTATCTTTGTTGTGTTATCATCATTCTATGTGAATGTGTGTTAATGCATTTTGTTTGCAAATTATTGGGTGAATCCTCAAATATCATGATGTTTCCATTTAACCATCCTCTTTGTCTCTTTTTGATGTTGTCAAAGGGGGAGAAGGATATATCTCTACAATAAGTAATTGAATTTTAAAAGATCTCACAAAGACAGGGGGAGGCTTCAAATTACAAACCAAGCTAAAGTTGCCATCATAAAAAAGGGGGAGTATGTGAGAGCAAGGTGCTTCTCACTTGGTTTCTGTTTTAATGATGTCAACAATGTAGGCTAGTTCTTAGTTTGTAATCTGAACGGTATCATGTCTTTGTCATTCGCATTGCATACAACATTTGATAATCATGTGTCTAAACATTTAGGAAGAGTCCTACACATTTCCGATATGTGTATCATCATGGTATTAGTGTTAGGTATGCATCATTAGTGACTAAGTTGGTGAAAATTTATAGAAAAATCAACATTTGGGATTTCTTGTGTCTTGCGTCGACCAGACTTGGGCATGAGTCGACTCATGCACTCTTGATCAATTTTATGAAACGGCCGGGTAAGCGCACGCTGACCCCTTTCTATGCATGCGGTCGACGTATGCTTCTGGGTTTTCTTATTCTGCATTTCAGCATCCATGCGTCGACGCATAGTCCTGTAGCGGTTGACGCATGCTTGATATTTTTGTATAGACGCTTCACCGGGTAAGCGCCCGCCGACCCTCATCCAGTGAGCAGTCGACTCTTCGCTGGTTTGGGTCATTTTTTCTGCATTTTGTTATGTTATTTTTGCTGCTACTTGATTCAGTTGGTTAATACATCATATATATAGTTGGTACCTCATATTTAAAAAGAAAAACAAGAAACGTGAAATAGGTACTGCTTTTTCTCTTCATCCTAATCTTCAACCTTGTGTCCTCTAACAACTACACATAACCATTTTTGTTAGTGTTGTGCATTGTGTGAAGTGATAACGTTCAGACTTAGGTGTGTTGTATCCTTTGTGCTGGGTTAAGAATCAGTAGGTGTTTCTTAAATAAAACCCTAGGTTTTGTCCTCCAAGAATCCGGGTGATCTTGGGGGTTTTTGCACAAATCGGTTTCTCTACAAGGATTCAGCCGTGTGAAGGTGATTGAAGAACAGAGTGTTCGGTCAGTCTAGTAGCAATAATCGAAGGATCGTACGAGAAAGATTTGGGATCGAATTGTGGAAGATCGAAATCGACCGAGTGAAGGGGATTGAAGAGCTGCGGGTTCTTGCAATCGAGTAGTGTGAGACGGTGATTTGTTCAACCAAATTCGAGACACTTGATTCATCTTGAATCAATGGGAGAGAAGACTTTGCATCGACATCAAAGACGTTTGAGGGTTTGATTGTTCAGTTTTCTCTTGTAAAAGCAATTTGCAACAGTAATATATACATATCTCAATTCCATGTTCGGAATTGGGGGCAGAGGTACCCTTAGCGAGGACGGTAGGGGAACTGCCTAAACAAATCGTGTTTGTTCTCTCTTTCCCTAACCTTTTGAATTTTGATATTGTTTAAACTTATGAATTATCAATTGATTGAAAATTTCTTGTGAAGTGTAGTATAGAGCTGAATAATTGATTTATAAAAACACTACAATCCCTTGGATTGTATTTGGATTAGCTCTACACTTACATTGCTTTGAAATTTACACTTGGAGTGCCTTGTACGACAAGTGTTTGGTAAATTGATTAAGCACAAGTTTACAAAGCACTTTGTGAATTAAGTTTGTTAAATTCACCCGTTGGTGATTGGATAATATCAAGTGAATATATTTGAGTTGATTACTTTGTGTATTGTTGATTCTGTTTGGTTTTTCTCATCCGCCGCATCATTCGTAGTGGCTTTACGCATATCTGATTTTTCTAGTAGCTGTTCGTTGTAGACGAATTGATTCAATGGTTGCTTCCGCAATAAATTTTTAAAACCAATCTTTGGAACACCATAAGCATGTATTAAATTGTGGGATCTATTCAACCCCTCTTCTAGATCCAAGCCATCGTCTAACACGGGCTAAAAAGTCCGGTTTGTAAACGGGCCACAATTTGATTGATCAAGCCCGACCCTTTGTGGGCCTCTATTTTTTCGGACCGGCCCGGTTTATATTTACTATTTATTTTTAAATTTAAAAAATAACTTTTTTATTTTAAAACATACAAAAATTAGGATATTACACCCCATTAATGAGCGCCTGTATGTTATTTTCATCATAAACCATAATATGCTACTTCATAAACTTGTGGTATTTTTCTCAGATAATACATAAATGTTTTCAAGCATATGGTATAATCACATTTCCATTAAAGAACGCCTAGATGTTGTTTTTGACTTATTAATGATGATGGACAAATGTAGTTTTGATCTTGTTCGATAGCAGTAGCCGAGAATATTTCATACTGAGTTTAGATATCATTTTGTCACAAATTCAAACTTCTGCCTTGCATATGTCTCACCTAATAGGCCTTAGCACTGAAAATGGTATGATATGGAGACAGAAAAAGAAGAGTTTAAAAACTAGGTGTTGGACCAATCTAATACAAATGAAAAACCAAGTAAATAATTTATATCCATGTTAACATAATAACAGTTTAAATATGTCAAATGAGGAAATTAAAATTCCAAACTCCAAAATAGTGTATTCAACTTCAAAAGATTATAAATTCAGGAACACAAACTGCAAAAACAAACGAAAAAATCATTAGTTGCATAAATAAAACTTCAATATGCCTACAAAAATTATTAACAACAAAAATCAAAATGCTTCTGTCAGTATGAAACTTTCAAAATGCTTAAAAAATCATTAACAGCAAAATGCTTGCAAAAAAATTACAAGTGTGTATTTTGAAGTCACTGTAAGTGTAACTATAATTCTGTCGCTATAATTTTGTATCAAACTTTATTGAAATTATGTCACTGTAACTTTTCTTGCACATAAGATAATTACTAGCTTAACTTTTCTTGTTTTGATTGTAATTATCAAACTTTGAATCTAGTATATAACTTATGATAAATAATTACACATAAGCAAGTATCTAACTTAATGCTTGCAAAATGCTTGCATAATTCAAAATTCTGCATAAATCAAAAATACAGTATGTTTATTCAAAATGCTTGCAAATTATATGGTTGTATAAAACTTATGATAAATAATTATACCTTTGTTTGGCTAAGTTGATCAACTTAAACACTATCACTGATTCGTTCCATCAGAAAATCCGAGGTTTTCTTGACGAATGACTTCACACTTATCTTCATCTTCATCAATGTCACTATCATATTCTACAAAAAATAACATGTCATATATCTTAAGCTAGTATATAATTTTATAATCTATAAGTCGTTATTCAAAAATTAAAATTCATACCTACAAAACCATGTAGCCAACTACGTGCACACATGAGAGCTTGAACGGTGTCATCTTTTAAAGAGCTTCTATACTTGTTCAAAACTCGAGCACCAATGCTAAAAGCAGATTCTGATGCAACCGTGGTTATTGGAATGCTCAATACATTACAAGCCATCTTTGCAAGATCGGGACATCTTCGACTTCTCTCCTTCCAAAAAGCTAATATATCAAAACCAATTGATGGTGGAAGCCTTTGCTCGGCTAAATAATCATCAAGTTCGGATGTTCCCGCGGCACTAACTGTTTGGCTTTCATACTCTTTAAATTCCTACAAATATATTAAGAATTATGAAATTCCTACAAATTTAAAAAATGTTAATGAAACTATTAAAGTGCTAAAAAAATTGATAAGATTAACTTACTTCACGTACATACAATGATTGTGGCATCTTTGCATTGCTTCCTCCATATGAAGAATTAGCTTGTTGTGAATGTCTTGTATTAGAAGAATGACTACCATTTTTAACATATTCTTCATACAATCTAGACAAATCATTCTTGATAATCTTTAACTTCTCTTCAGCTTCTAATGGATCAACTTGTTTATATGCAAATGACAAAAAATTTAGCTTTTTGGTTGGATCCAATATAGCCCCAAAGACTAATACTGTACTATATTCGCTCCAATACTTGTCAAATTTCTCTCTCATTTTTATAGTCATACTCTTGATCACACAATCTTCACTTGTCCAATTTGACTTCAAAAGACATTTTATCTTCCATATTTCTCTTATATACAAATTTGATGTTGGGTAAGAAGATCCAGATATCAAATTTGTAATATTGTAAAATGGCTTCAAAACTTCACAAATTACTTCAGCTATTTTCTATTCAAGAATACTCGGACATAACTTGTAATTTGGATCACACAAACTTAACCTATAAAAGGCACGTTGATAACTAATAGTACTCTCAAGCATGATATAAGTGGAGTTCTATCTAGTGGGGGTATCAGTCCTTAATCCAATTGATGTATCAATTCCATCAACATTGTTAACAAAATGAAAAAATTGAATTGTTCTACTTTCTGATGCCCTCACATAATGCACACTTCTAATTTTATGTAATGCATCACTTGCCACCTTCAATCCATCTTGAACAATAAGATTCAAGACATGTTGTTGAAAAGTATTTCGGGGGTGTTTTATCGTATCCACAGGGATTGAACGTATATTGTTGTCGTTCTATAGTCAAAAGGGTTTCAAACTTTAATAGTAACAAAGAGTTTGGTTTTTCGTATCGTTTGCATAAACGTTAGTAATTAACGGTAAAAAGATTGGTTTTAGGGTTTGGCAAAAACATGCCAAGATTAGTGTCCGATAATCCGTTTTATACGTATTTACTTGATAAAGCGTGTGAACTCGTTAACGATAAATATAACCACATATCCTCTCAACAAGTTTCTCTCGAACACTTGTTGTGAGATTTATCATATTGATCCTTTGATTATCTCTCACTCAAACTACCAATATGATAACTTTCAAGTTCAATATTTATGAACATCAACTTTCAAAACTATCTCTAGCCTTATGATTATTGATGGATTGAAACTTAGGTCAAGTTTTAATACATATCTCTCGATCATGAAGTAAAACAAAATATAAACCATGTAAACAAAGTTTTTCTTCTATATTTATCATCAACAAAGTTCACAAACTTACAATCAAGATCAATACATACAAAATGATGGATTACCTACCACCAATCTTGACACAAGATGTGTTTAGCTACACATATTCATGGTAGCTTGCTTCACAAGTTTCGTGAGGAGATGAAAAAGCATCTACGTCGAAGAATCGAGATTGGATGCAAATCAGCTTCTCTATGTGAAAAATATCTCTTAAATGAAGAAAGCTCAGAAAAATATGTTTTGGTGTGAAAAGGTGAAGTTATGATCCCAAGAAAATGTAAAAATCCATTTATAATACACTTGGAATCTGATGCATTTGCACTGCAAATGATCTGCTCGCCTAGCGAATGAAGAAAGTGGCACCTGAAGTACCTTCTGATAGCTAAACCGCCCTTATTTGTCTACAGATGTTCGCAATGCGAAATTTTGTTCGCAAAGCGAACTACTCGCTGGAAAGTTCGCAAGGCGAACTTTAGGTCATTTTGCTTCTGCCATATCCAAGGGTTCTTCGCCAGGTTGTTCGCAAAGCGAACAATTCAGCGAACATTCGCTGGGAGTTCGCAAAGCGAACTTTAGTCCCTTTTCCTACTGTCCCATTCTGGGACCATTCGCTGGAGACTTCGCTGTTGTTCGCAAAGCAAACCTTCGCTAGCTAGTTCGCAAAGCGAACTTCTTGAAGTTTTCCTCTATTTTTTGGCAGCTTGCATCAATTCTTTTGTGTCTTCTTTCTTTGATCAATTAGTGCACTTTCCTGCACAATAGCACACATATTACAAGCACCAAAGGTATATAAACAATGTTTGAAGAACAACAACAATTCACTACTAAAATCCACAATTAAAACATGAAAGTGTTGAAAAATGCCAAGTATCAAATACGAATATATAGCATGTTTGACATCTAACAAACTCTCCCCAACTAACTCTTTGTTTGTTGAAGGAAATAAACGTGTTTGCAACCGCAGGGCAATTTCGCTCAAATGACAAATAATGCAAATACAAAGTAATTCATACAATATGTAATCGATCACATAAGAAATCATGGAAGCAAGAGATCACTAAGGACTTTTAAGGTTGTAGCTTGGTCGGGTTAACAACAAAGGGATATTTCTAAAGGCCATTGAATCGAAGTTTCCGATGTAAAAGAACATTCACTATACAAGGTATTCACACACATCTCAACTTCATTCACCAATTTTACACCTTTATCACAAACTTTCTCAAACTTCCTCATGCACAATTATTGGTTTCTATTTTTCTCATTCAAGCAAGCATTCTTTTCTATTTTTTTTCATGCTTGCTTGAAATTTTTCAAAAGTTTGAGTAATTTTCCAATCTTCTTTTTCATTCTCCCCAACTTATTTTCAACTAAACCTTAAGTCAATGCTCCTTGCTTTTTAAGTCAAGGAAATCAATAAAACAAAGTTCCAAGGTTCAAGAAGAAAAAATTGTTAGAAACCCTCAAAAATTCAATGATGAACTTGATTTTCAAATTATGTACAACACAAAGTTCATCACTAAACGAGATCTAAACTATTTAGGCTCAAAGGGGTTAACGAATACTCGTTACTCACAAGTAAATCACTGTTTGAAAATGGTTGTGCTCAATATCAACAAGTGCCTCGATCATGTCTAATGCTTCCACAATATCACACAAATCACAAGATAAAGCATGAATTAAAAGTATAAAGCAAAATTCATCATCAATCCAAAGGATATAGTATAACATGGAGGTTTCTCACTTTTGTAGTTTTTGGACCTAAATGTCATAAGTAATCAATAGAGTTGTAACAAGAAACAACATTTCATTTGTACAAAGACAAAAAGTTCTAACACATTCTAAATTCTAGAACTAGGTAACTATGTACCTTGCCAACAAACTCGTGCTTAAAATTACTATCATAGCCATCCAACTTGGAAGAATCTTCTTTGATGCACAACAACACCAACCTATAAGTTTCTTCCACTAAATCACATTCAAAAATTGGAAATATTAAACTTCCACAAGCATACCAACATAAAACGATAAAAAGCATACCAAAAATTTAAGAGTTGAACATTCGTAAGCTGAAGAATTCAACTCTTAATAACAACAATGAAAAACGAAATATTAGTAAAATTGAAAATAGAATAATTTACTGAAAAACAAAATATTACTAATAATATCATAATAATGTAATGGTGTGCAAACACCTACAAAGTCAAAAGTACCTCATACGGGTACAAGTACATCGTAATATCTCAAAATAATCCAACAAGTGGATACAGTACAGTACTACAAACTGATACAAAAAAAATAATAACGTAAAACATAAGAAAACTTCACCTTGATGCGCAAAGGAAGTACAAAATCATAACAGCGAAATCAGTCGTCCTCGAACTCGGAACCGAACACCTCAATCAACTCTTCATCCTCTGAACCAAATACTGAACCGGAAACCTCACTAACATCACCATCGCCATCATCCTCCTCTGCATCAGCATCATCAGGACCAGCCGCATCTGCCCCCACTCTGAAAACTGGCCTGGCCTCAGGCCAACCAGCATAAGCAAGGAATTGCTCCCTTGTCATCATCGAGTGATCCACGGTGGGTTCACGGGTTTGCAGCTGAAGTACCTGTATAGAGTCATGTAAATCCATCATGGCACGCTGAGAAGCTGCCATCCAATCCCAGTTATACTGGAAAATCTCCTGCTGATAAGGATAGAAACCTTGCGACCCAGAACTAGACCCATCGCCAACCCTTGTGCCGGCAATAGCACCAGCACTAGAAGTCTCACCCCTCGCCCCCTTAGGCTTACAGAACTTATCCACATAACGATCATCGATGGCTGACGGGATAGTCACCTGACGGCGCGTAGGGAGATTAACCCCAGCATTCGCACACAAAGTTATAATAAGACAAGGAAAAGCAAGATGAGCGTTCTTCCGAGAAGCGGAACCAAGACCACTCTCAATAATAGCCCTTATCTCATCCGCGATAATCCGAGCTACATCAATCTGTACATTGGTCAAAATGTTATGGACAAGATGGGTAAGTGGAATAGGGATGGCGATGTATGTGACTTTGGCTTAATGTTGGTTACAACCAAAAGCAAAATAAGTTGTGCCAAAGGTCGCATGTCTTCACGACGGTATCTAATGGCAACCCCAGATGGGTTGAGCTCTACAGTTTTACCTTCTCGCAAAAGGTCTCTAGTCATTTCCGAAATGTTTCTGTGGAGGTGCAAGTCTCTATGGAAGTCATCTATATGGCTTGCTCTCAAAGGAAAAGGATTTCCAAGAACGGTATTAATTGTTCCACGATCAAATCGTACCACTTTTCCCCTAACGAAAGTGGTCCACCCAAATTGGTCTTCATCATCAGGAAGGGCATTAACATAAAACTCGCGGACGATCTCAACATTGTAACTATCCACAGGAGTTACCAATCGCCCCCAATTTTTCTCTTCTAGGAGTGCAGCCACCGACCGGTAACTCCCATGTTCACTCAGGTTAAGTCTCTTTTCAGGTAAAATGGTTCTCTTCTCCAAGGTTAGGTACCTTGCTTCCTGCTTGGCTCCTCTAAAGCGATCACTATCAAGCTGAATCGGTACTTGTCGCGAAGTGCTGGCCTTTCTCTTCTTTTCCGGATTGATTTTAGGACCCATCTGCATCAATCAACAGATAAAACAACAACCAGCAGCGAAACAGTTCATTAGAAATGGGAGCCAAAACAAAATCATAAACTGAGATATAAAAAAAAATCAGAATTCTGATGCATTCGTAGCAAAGTTCGCAAAGCGAAGGCTGGCGAACATTCGCCCTAGATTCACAAAGCGAGTTTCTGGCGATTGCTCGCCCAGGTTCGCAAAGCGAACTGGACAGCGAACTTGCGATTTTTTCAAAAATTAACAGCATCCAACACTTCCAACATCAGAGTTCCTTTCACATTACCACCTTCATTCTAAAATTTGCATATAATTTAACATGCAGCAGCATACAAATTTTAAAATAAAGGTGAAAACGTAGAATCACAATTGTCTCTAATGTTCAATCCACAACCCTAAACACATTGCCTAATCAAAAATTAATAGAGAGAAAAAGAGATTCAAACCTGAACTTGTTAGTGAGTTGGGGAAAAACTTGGTGAAATAAAATGAGATGAACAGAGCATGTGAGAAATTGTTCTTGTGAGAGTGTTTGTGAATGTGAAAGAGGCAAAGTGAGAGTGTCCAAGGGAGTAAGGTTTCCCTTCAAAAGTTCAGAAAAAAGGATGGGTCATGGGCCCAAATGTCTGGCCCACACCAAAAATAATTCCCTTTTTAATGATGTGGCAACAGAAAAACATACGCCTGTCTCGCTAAGTTCGCAATACGAACAAGGCAGTGAATGCTCGCCCCAGGTTCGCAAAGCGAACGTGCCAGCAAACATGACAGGTTTTTGAAAAAAAAAATTCCTACATCTGTTACCACTTCCTAAATCAATTCTAAATAACTAAAATCATTAAAACAGTAAATAAAGCAGAAATACTTACAATGTTGGGGTGCCTCCCAACAAGCGCTTGTTTAACGTCAACTATGCTCGACGGTCCAAGATGATTTCAGCGATCTGAATAAAAGCACCATCTGGCCAACTCGGAATTCCTTCTGCGAAACCTTTTTATCATGATATCCTTTCACTTTTTCCTTATAGATCTTACTTGAGTGGTACGCGCTATTGCGCATTTCTTCCAATTCATGCAACTGAACTTTCCTTTTTTCACCGGCCAAACTCGGATCAAAATTTAACATTTTCAAAGCCCGAAGAGCCTTATGCTTCAATCCAACGGGTAAATGGCATGACTTGGCATAAACCATTTGAAAAGGAGTTAGACCGATTGGAGCTTTGTAAGCGGTGCGATACGCCCACAAAGCCTCATCTAATTTTTGTGACCAATCTTTCCGCGAGCTCGACACAGTTTTCTCTAAAATTCTTTTGACCTCTCTATTAGACACTTCTGCTTGACCATTGGTCTGTGGGTGGTACGGAGTTGCAACTTTATGTTTTACACCGTAATGCTCTAAGACCTTTTCGAGCGGTGCATTGCAAAAATGCGAACCTCCGTCACTGATTAACACACGAGGGGTGCCAAAACGGGAGAATATGTTTTTCTTTAAAAAAATTATCACCGTCTTGCCATCGGCCCTCGGTGACGCAATTGCTTCCACCCACTTGGAAACATAGTCAACCGCAACTAAGATATACTCGTTTGAAAAAGATGGTGGGAATGGTCCGACAAAATCAATACCCCAACAATCGAACACCTCGACTTCCAAAATTGTTTGCAATGGCATTTCATTTCTTTTTCCAATCCCGCCACTTTTTTGGCATGTGTCACAACTTTTTGCATGGAGGTTGGCATCTTTAAACAATGTTGGCCAATAAAAGCCCGATTGGAGGACTTTAGTTGCCGTTCTTAAACCATTGAAATGCCCTCCTTAAGGCGAGTTGTGACAATACCAAAGGATACTTTTGGCTTCGTCAAGAGTGACACACCTCCTTAACAAATTGTCACCTCCTAACTTAAACAAGTATGGCTCATCCCAAACATAGAAATTAGTATCCGAGAGGAATTTCTGTCTTTGATTCCAAGTTAGCTCCTCTGGTATAAATCTGGTTGCTTTGTGGTTAGCAAAATCTGCAAACCACGACCTAACTTGTACTCGCAAAAGTTTTTCATCCGAAAATTCTTCATGGACCTCATGCTCACGGTGAGTTACCTCTACATTGACCAACCTAGACAAATGATATGTGTCATACCCCAAATTTTGACCACTATGATTTCCCATCATTGTGTAAATCATCATCACAATATGGATGAACCTTTAGTCTCCCCAAAGATGGGTGAATATTTACTACTATCAAAATTAGGGTTTCAAGCCCTCTCAGAGCTTTTAGACAAAGGATCAATCAAGGAATGACATGATCTTCAACTTGTCTAAACCTCTCAAGTATATACTAAGGATCAAAAAGGACTCCCACTTCAAGGATTAAGCACAAGGATGCTCCCTTTTAGGTGGATCAAGCTTCAAGATCGCCAGTGTCACCAAATTAGGGTTTTGGTCGACCAGGGCCTCCAGATGGAAATTTTCCTCTGGGCATGAGCCAAGGCTTCAAAAAATATCCTAAAATACTCCATGGAACCTCATGGACCCAAGCATCCAGTCAATTTTGCCTCAGGGGATGCATCCATCAAAAATCAGGAATTAGGGTTTCTTGACCTAATTCACCCCTAAGTTGACTTTTGGGACCAATCATGAACCAAGACCTAAAGAGAGGATTTGAGGATCTCCAATAGGCCATATTGATCCATTTGGAATAATGGATTGATCCAAGAAGCTTGAGCAACAAGTTTCAATTTCATCTGAACCACAGTTAGGGTTTCGCAGGAAAAGTCAACTGTAACTTTGATTTTTGACCAGGACATGCTCCCAAGCCCTAAGACATGATTCAATATCCTCTATACCATCCATATAACATGTCCATCAAGTTTGATTTAGGTCAAGGACATGATTTCCTGAAGAATTGCACAGTTTGGTATTCATCTGGTAAAAAGTCAACTGTGCACAAAAGTCAACTTTGACTTTTTGAGATTTTTCACTAAAATGGATTTTTAACCCTAAAATGATGTTAATGTATGATTTGAATCATCATTCATCAAGAAAAATCAAGAAAAGTTGGATAACTTGTAAAAGGGGTAACCATAAAAACTTAGAAATTTTTCTAAGTTAAAAAATAAAGTGGCTAGGGTACCAACTTTGGAGGATCATAACTCCTAAACCACAAAGCCATTTTCTCCCATCCAAAGCTTGATTTGTAGATCTCATTGCCCTCTACAAAAGCTTCATACTGACCTATGTCCAAATTCCTCATGGATTTTGAGTTATGGAGTGATCAAAATCAAGAAAAGTTACTTTGTTCCAACACTTAGTGAAAATTTCACTAAGTCAGATTTTGCCTTACTTTTTTCCAAATGTAGGGACATTTTTCACTTGGATTCAAAAAGTATCAAAACCAAATATAATTAAACAGTTGTTGTATCATATAAGGGCTTTCCAAAATGGCCAAGAACATTACCAAATTCAATTTGAGCCATGAGATATAACATTGGCAAGTGGCCTTGTTGAAATCTGTCAAGGCAAGACAGATTTTGCACTTTTGCTCGATTTGCCAAAATTGTGCAAATCCAAACACTCATATCCACTTGGACACCTCTGAGGATTGAATCTAAAGGGGACAATCACTGAGCCAAGCCTCCAAAGTCTTTGGAACAAGAAATAGCATGTTGAACCTAGAATTGCCAAAATAGGGACAAGACTCCAATTTTGGATTGGAGCATTCAATGGAAGCATAAAGGTGGCATGGACTGAGCCATTCTCAATTGAATTCAGTCAAGACTTATCCAAGACCAAGGGAACCACAACCCTGTGCCCTAACCTCTAGTCAATGGCTAGAGGAGACTTGGATTTCCATTGGACAACATTGGCCAAACCTCTGCTGCAGTTGCCATTCACTGTGGATCCCAAAACAAACTTGCTCTACTATAAGTAGAGCTCATTTGTGCTCAGTTTGAGTACACCAAAGCCATCAAACAGATGTTTTCCTCAAAACCTCTTTCTCTTAGCAAAAATGCCTTCTTTAGCAAGGCAACTTTGAGTTTTTGAGCTTGAGAGCTTTTCCATCACAATCAATCACACACACACCTCACATATATCATATGTAAGCTGTGCAAACTATCACAAGTGACCTGTAATCACAAAATCACAAAGCCACCTCTCAAAACCTCAAAATAGGCATTTTGTGCATTTTTCAAGCCATGTCTTGATTCAGTCACTTTCCAAACCAGATAAAACCTCAAACACACTCCAAATATCATCCTTGAACTGTCCCAAATGGTTTCATACATCTGGAACACCATTTGAGAGAGTTGCAATTTTGGTCACTTTTAACCCCTTTTGCAAGAAAGGGATTGTTTTGTTTTTGCAGGTACCAGCCAATTCCAATCATCCTAAAAGCTTCTAAGGGATCATTTGAGTGTGTCTAAAGCATCAAATCATTTCTGGAACAAGAGGCTTGACAGATTGCACAAAAGCTCCAAAATCTCAAAAAAAGAGGTAAGCCTCACAACTTGGAATCTTTGAATCATGCAATGCTTTGAAGTCCACTGATCATATACATATCATACATGTTGTATATGTTGTGTTTGAGTTAATTCACCATGTAATCCATGCCTGTACCAAGTTGTAGCATAGAAAATGCAATTATAGGTCATTTTCAAAACCACTATCGGGTTTTGAGGAGGGAGTGTGATCTGAAAAAACTACCACCACCATTGGATTCCTTGTGAAATTCTGGTCCAGATGCATATAAATTTTGTCTCAAACCATTAAGAATTGAGAAAGTTATGACCTTCAGGTTTCTGAGCCAAAACTTGCCAAATCTTGCCTTGGGCCAGGCCTAAAACCAAGTCATGCCTTGTATATTTGTTGTTTTGTTTCAAACAATGGATGTATCACCACCCCAGTGGTAAGGCGCGCGCCTTGTAACCTTGAGGTCTTGGGTTCAAACCCCACCCATGCCATTTTGTGTTTTTTCACATTTTGCCATTTTTTCCAATATTTTCATGTTTTATTAATTAATTGGAAAATTAATAACTCTTTCAATTTTAATTATTTTTTATTGGATCTTTTTGCAAAAAATCAAAAAAATGTTGAAATATTTTATTCCACAAAAAAATTAAGTTTATATTATTTATTTAATATAATTAGTATTTTTGTGAATAAATTCATTTTTATTTGTTTTTAAACATTTTAAAATGAATATTCATCTTGAAAAATTAAGGCCAAATGAGTTTTAATATCTCTTGTGATTTATATCTCATTTTTCAAACCTTAAACAAAAATCACAAGTGGTTTATTCAAATCTATTTGGTATTTTTCATTGATTTTCTTTAAATATTTACTTTTAAAGAATAAAATTAGGGTTTCTTTGATTTTCACTCAAACAAATCATTTCCAAACACTCATGGGCCTCTAATAGAGTGTAAGACCCAAACCCCTTTTTGTAAAATACCAAAATAGTGGGCCTCACTTATTGTATAAGTCCCACTGTATTTTCAAAAATCTCGGCGCAATCGTCAATTCAAAATCAAACCAACTGGGCCTACCCTCGAGTAGTAAGATCCATTTCATTTCTTAAAACCATCTTGGGCCTCTAATAGAGTGTAAGACCCAATCCCCTTTTAACCAAAACAAATTTGGGCCTCAGATATTGTATAAGCCCTTTCGTGTTAAAAGAAAATCTCGGCGCGATCGCCATTTTTAAACGAAAAATCATCTGGGCCTACCCTCGTGTTATAAGCCCCACTCTTTTTCTTTAAACATTTTGGGCCTCTACTAGAGTGTAAGACCCATCCCTTTGTACAGAAAACAATTTTTGGGCCTCAGTCACTTGTATAAGTCCCTCTGTACAAATTCAACAGTGCGCTCCTTGAGCTGTAAGCCCCAAATCTTTCTTTTTCAAAGCACTTTCTCCTTTGATTTTGAAATATACTGTTGTTTTCGATCTTTCTTTGTTGAACAACTAACCAAACAGCATGGAAGCTCTACAACCGAGTAAGTGGTTATTGCTTTCATTTACCGCTTTCATATACATATAACTGTATTGTGGGGCTGTTTCGCTGTAAGTCTTCTTTCATAAACTCATATCAACTGTGTAATAATAGTATAGATATTTAGAGTTTCCCCGGCAACTACGTTTAGCATTAAGCCCGTTGATCACTCTTAGAAATAGTCTAAACTAGATCCCCATAGGATTACCAGACACAGTCTTCCCTCCTCTTGGGGTTAAACAATATGGAGACATGAAAGGAAGCATTCTTGGTGAACCCTTTCATAGACTGTCACCTTTAGAAGTTGTCAAAGAAACTCTATTCCCCAGAGATGATCTTTTCTCCGTGAATTGCATCTCTTGAGTTTCTTCCAAATTCCCGAACTTTCCTGGCTTGATCTATTCTCGGTGAATGGCATGTCTTGAACTTCTCAGGGTTTGGGGACCCACAGGCTTCTTAAAAGCACTTGTCAAGAAACTCTACTCCCTAGAGATGATCTTTTCTCCGTGAATGGCATCTCTTGAGTTTCTTCCAAATTCTCGGACTTTCCTGGCTTGATCTATTCTCTGTGAATAGCCTGTCTTGAACTTCTCGGGGTTTGGGGACCCATCGGCTTCTTAAAAGCATCGGCCTCCTCTTGGGCATTGTTCAAGGACCCACAGGCTTCCTAAAAGTATCCCCGCCTCCTCTTGGGCGTTGTACAAGGACCCGTCGGCTTCTTAGAAGTATTCACAGCCTCCTCTTAGGCTTCATATAAATGATTTCTTCCTCCGGGAATGATAGCCTCCTCTTGGGCTTCATTCAAGGACCGATCGGCTTCTTAAAAGTTTCCAGCCCCCTCTTGGGCTTCGTACAAATTGTCCCGACGACCTCCTAGAGGTATAGGAACAGAAATCAGTCATCTTAATAGAGTTGTCTTTCTAAGAGTCTACTACTATTTCTCAAAGCATAGTACAAAAGATGAAACTTTAGACTTGGACAGTCTAATTTCCCTGAGTCTCCAAGACATTCTCAAGCACCCTTCAAGAATAGGAAGGAACTTCGTAGACTCGGACAGTCTCAATACCCTTCGGATTTCCCATTTCCTCAAAGAAAAGGAAATATCCCTGATCCTCGAATCAAAATCCTTGAGTACAGCATTACTCATATAAGAACTGATTTTCTCTTTAATCAGCATACTGGACCTGTCACTCAACTGAAACAGCACCATTGCCTCCTCTTGGGCTTTGTACAATGATTCTCCCCAGCGGAGCTAACAATTTAGCCTCCATCTCGGGCTTTATACGAGATACTAAGAGACTCCCTCGTTGAGTCAATCACCATCTTTAGCCTCCATCTCGGGCTTTGTACGAGATACAAACGACTCTTTTGTTGAGTCAAATCTTTTAGCCTCCTTCTCAGGCTTCGTACGAGACACAAAAGCACCCTCTTGTTGGGCCAATAGCCTCCTCTTAGGCTTTCTATAAGAAAACCACTGGTTGATCCAATCAACCTTTTAGCATCAAGGTTGTGCCTCGTTCGCAGTACACAAACATCAACAACTCCTTCCCCTTCATCTAATCGCTGTAAGCGGCAAGCCTCTGGATCATCTACATCCATGCCACTGTCCCTCTATTAGCATGAGAAATTCCTAAGGAAAGATAGCATTGCTCTACACTGAGTTAAAGTCTTCTCCTTCAGGTTGGAACCCCCCTATAAAGGAAATTATGGCATTGCCGGATTCACATATCCTGGTTAAAGTAATTCTCCTTTATAAAACAGTTGTGACAAACAAGACCTTTAGCTTCACATCTTGGGCTTTGAATAAGATACAAACCACCTTTTCAGCTTCACGTCTTGGGCTTTGAACAAGACACCAAAACACCATTTCCTCCCATAGAATAGGAGGAACTACGATCGCTCTGATTTCCCTGTTTCGGTAAACGGGAATACGTAGGCATAAGATTGAAAGAAAAATCTTAGCGAGCACACTAAACAAAAACCCAAAATCCCATATTTTCATACATCCGTCCTAACATCTTAAACCTCCCACCCATCGACTGAACACTACTTTTAAAAAATAAACCTAATAGAGACCCCGAATCTTTGTAGCATCTGTAAACCAACAGTTTTGACTGTTTAAACTTAGTTTGCAAGCAGGGTTAATTTGAGACATCTATTTCCCTTCCTTCATCATCTTTAATAGGATAAAAAATGAATCGAGCTGTAGATACCAAAGAGCGGTAGTGCTTCGCAACCACATCCAAAATCGCTCGCTACAATATGTTACCAAGTTTTCTGACCCTTTCTTGTCACGGATTTCCAAATCAAACTCTTGTAACAAGAGGATCCACTGGATGAGCCTTTGCTTCGAATACGGCTTGGTAAGCAGATATTTAATGGTTGAGTGGTCAGTATAAACTACCACCTTTGAACCAATCAGATAAGACCAAAATTTCTCAAGAGTGTATACAATAGCGAGTAATTCTTTTTCTGTGGTGGCATAGTTAACTTGTGCCTCATTAAGAACTTTACTCGCGTAATGTATAGCATAAAAAATTTTGGCCTTTCTTTGCCTAAGCACCGCACCAACGGCATAATTGCTTGCATCGCACATCAATTCAAAATTTAAAGTCCAATTTGGAGCAACGATTATGGTTGCGGTGATGAGTTTCTCTTTTAAAATTTTAAAGGCATTTAAACATTCATCATCAAAGGAGAAGGACTTATCTTTGTTGAGTAGATTACTCAATGCCCTTGCAACTTTGGAGAAGTCTTTGATAAACCGCCTATAAAAGCCAGCATGGCCAAGAAAACTCCGGATGCCTTTGACATTGGTTGGAGAAGGAAACTTCTCGGTCACTTCAATTTTCGCTTAATCCACTTCAAGGCCTTTAGAGGAGACTTTGTGGCCAAGCACAATCCCCTCTGTTACCATGAAGTTGCACTTCTCCCAGTTCAATACCAAGTTTGTTTCAACACACCGATCAAGAACGGCCTCCAAATTTCTTAAACAAAGATCAAAAGACGCTCCGAACACGGAGAAGTCATCCATGAATACCTCCATCGTTTTTTCAATAAGGTCGGAGAATATTGCTTGCACACATCGTTGAAAGGTTACTGGTGCGTTGCACACGCCAAACGACATCTTTCGGTAAGCAAAAATTCCAAAGGGACATGTGAATGCCGTCTTCTCATGGTCTTCTGGGTCAACCGAAATTTGGTTATAACCGGAATAGCCATCTAAGAAGCAATAGAATTCTTGTCCCGACAATCTCTCAAGCATTTGATCCATAAACGGGAGTGGAAAATGGTATTTTCTAGTAGCGGTGTTTAGCCTCCTATAATCTATACACATTATCCAACCTGTCACAGTTCTCGTCGGGATCAATTCATTTTTCTCATTTCATATAACGGTCATTCCTTCCTTCTTAGGTACAACTTGAACAGGACTCACCCACGGACTATCGGATATCGAGTAAATCATACCGGCATCCAATAGCTTAACAACCTCTTTTCTCACCACTTCCTTCGTAGTCGGATTCAAACAGCGTTGTGGTTGAGTTACTGCTTTGAAGTCCTCATCCATCAAGATTTTGTGCATGCAATAGGCCGGACTAATTCCCTTTAGATCGGAAAGAACCCAACCTATAGCTTCTTGATTCTTCTTCAAAACTTGAATCAATCGGTCTTCCTCTTTGTCAGATAAAATGTTGCTAATGATAACCGGTTTGTTACAACCGTCATCAAGGAACACATACTTCAAATTAGAAGGCAACACCTTCAATTCAAGTTGAGACTTCTCATCACTCACCTCTTTCTTTAACTCTTCCGCTTCATATTCCCATGGTTGTAACTCCTTAAAAGATTCAAGTTCCTTCAAACACTCTTCAAGTGCCCTTTTTTCTTCATCAGAAAACATTTCAAATGAGTCATCAAGAGCTCTTTCCAAAGGAGATAATATATGAACTTGCTTTGAAACTTCCACTATGGCTTCTTCCGTTGTATCAATACGGAAACTATCATGTTTATCTTGAGAATGCTCCATTGCTTCAAAGAGATTAAAACTCACTTCTTCATTTTGAAATCTTACTTTCATAAGACCGTCATCAACATCAATCATCATACGGGCGGTCTTCACAAAAGGGCATCCAAGAATTAATGGAGCATCCTTGTCTTCCTCCATATTAATAACAACAAAGTCAACCAGAAAGAAAAACTTATCAACTTTAACCAAGACATCTTGAGCCATTCCATGAGGATGAGTTGTGGATTTGTCGACCAATTGTAACGTCATCTGAATTGCCTTCATTTAAATGTTCCCAATCCTCTTCATAATGGACAATGGAATTAAGTTTATGCTTGAGCCCAAATCAATTAAGCCCTTTCCAACATAGACATCACCAATTGTTACCGGCAAAGTAACACGCCCTAGATCGACTTCTTTCCTTGGTAGAGTTCTTTGGATTATAGCACTACAACTTGCGTTAAGGACAATTGTTTCCGGCTCCAAATATCTTCGCTTCTTTGTTAGAATATCTTTCATGAACTTAGCATATTTCGGCATTTGTTCAACTGCTTCGGCACACGGAATGTTGATTTGCAATTGTTTGAAAATGTCCATGAAATGAGCGTAATGTCGTTCATTGTCTTTCTTTATGGGCACATGAGGGTAGGTAAGTTTTGGATTGGAATTGGATTCACTATCTCCTTCCCCTTTTTCACTCTTCTTTTCTTTTCTTCTATGTTTTCTTTTTCAAGGTTATCTTTTTCAACTAACTTCTCATTTTCTTTTTTAGCTTCTTCCTTATCATTATTTTCAACTACAACATCATCAACTTTCTCTTCCTCCACAACCTTCTCAATTATTACATCATCATTTTTCTCATTTTTTTCTCCTTCTCCCAACTCTCTCCCACTTCTAGTAATAATAGCTTTACAATGCTCCTTTGGGTTGTTTTGAGTATTGGCGGAAAAAGAATGTCCCGCTTGTTGCTCGGCCACTTGTTTTGCAAGTTGCCCAACTTGATTCTCGAGATTTTTGATGGATGCTTCATTTTTCTTTTGATTTACCATGGACATTTGAATGAATTGGTTAAGAGTTTCTTCAAGCTTGGAACTCCCACCTTGAGGTTGATACGGATTTTGTCGAGTTTGTTGATATCCTTGTTGATTTTGATAATTTCCTCTTGGTTGTTGATTTTGATACCCTTGTTGATAAGGTTGTTGCTGCCTTTGATAACCTTGTTGTTGATTTGGATTATTCATGTAATTCGCTTCTTCTTCAACTGGAGGACAAGGAGGACAATAGCCGGTTGGATGATCGCCTTTACAAAGCTCACAAACCGCTACATGCACATTTTTGTTCGGCAACTCATGCATCTCTTTAATGTGTTGAGGCAACTTGGACATTTGTAGCGTTAGCAACTCAACCTGTTGAGATAGCAATTTGTTTTGAGCAAGTATTGCATCATTTGTCCCCAACTCTAGCACTCTCGCTTTCTTTTGAGAAGAACCACGGTTGTGGTTCCCTTGATGGTCATTTAGAGTCATCCTGTCAATGATAGAAATTGCCTCCTCGGCGCTTTTAGCCATTAAAGATCCATCCGTGGTGGCATCCAACAATGTTTTATGAACCAATTGAAGACCATTTCTAAAAATATGAACTTGAGTAAGCTCATCGAAATCGTGCCCTTTACATTTTCTGAGCATGGACTTGAATCTCTCCCAAGCTTTGTTGAGAGACTCATTTCCACCCTGAGTGAAAACTGCAATTACCGTTTTAGTCTCCATGAAACGATTGTGTGGAAAAAATCATTCCAAAAACTTTTCCTCTAGCATGTTCCAGTCCGTCATGATAGCCGTAGATTGGTCAAGGTACCATTCCTTAGCCTTCCCAATGAGGGAATGCGGGAATAGTCTCTTAAACAAAGACTCTTCTCCAGCTTCGGGTGCACTAGTCGCGTCCGCAATCTCATAGAACTTGGTCAGGTGAGTAAAGGGATCCTCGTGATCCATACCAGTGAATGGATTCTGGTATAGAAGATAGAGGATACCCGTTTTCATTTCTGAATGCCGACCATTCTAAGCATTACGTGCAAATTATGCAGTATATCTAGGACTATTAGTGCAAGGAATTGAAGCAGGTGGTGGTGGTGGAGCAGCCATGGTTGGCGGTAACTGTGGTATTGGTGACGAAGTTGAACTTTCGTCTCGTTCTCGTCTTTCCTTAGTAAGTTGCCTCCTCCGCCTAGTTCTGTTATTTAACTTACGCGCAGTTCTTTAGATTTCAGGATCAAAAAGAAGTTGGTCTGCGGGTAACTTCCGTCGCATAAAACGAAGTCTGCACACTTAACCAAACAAATTAACAAGCACAAGAAAAACTTAAACAAGTTTAAAACTCAATAACTATTGCAATGCTCGCAATATAACAACAATCCCCGGCAACGGCACCATTTTATTAAAAAGTATTTCGGGGGTTTTTATCGTATCCACGGGGATTTAACGTATATTGTCGTCGTTCTATAGTCAAAAGCGTTTCAAACATTAATAGTAACAAAGAGTTTGGTTTTTCGTATCGTTTGCGTAAACTTTAGTAATTAACGGTAAAAAGATTGGTTTAGGGTTTGGTAAAAACATGCCAAGATTAGTGTCCGATAATCCGTTTTATACGTATTTACTTGATAAAGCGTGTGAACTCGTTAACGATGAATATAACCACATATCCTCTTAACAAGTTTCTCTCAAACACTTGTTGTGAGATTTATCATATTGATCAGTTGATGATCTCTCACTCAAACTACCAATATGATAACTTTCAAGTTCAATATTTATGAACATCAACTTTCAAAACTATCTCTAGCCTTATGATTATTGATGGATTGAAACTTAGGTCAAGTTTTAATACATATCTCTCGATCATGAACTAAAACAAAATATAAACCATGTAAACAAAGTTTTTCTTCTATATTTATCATCAATAAAGTTCACAAACTTACAATCAAGATCAATACATACAAAATGATGGATTACCTACCACTAATCTTGACACAAGATGTGTTTAGCTACACATATTCATGGTAGCTTGCTTCACAAGTTTCGTGAGGAGATGAAAAAGCATCCGCGTCAAAGAATCGAGATCGGATGCAAATCCAGCTTCTCTATGTGAAAAATCTCTCTTAGATAAAGAAAACTCAGAAAAATATGTTTTGGTGTGAAAAGGTGAAGTTATAATCCCAAGAAAATGTAAAAATCCATTTATAGTACACTTGGAATCTGATGCATTCGCACTGCAAATGATCTGTTCGCCTAGCGAATGAAGAAAGTGGCACCTGAAGTGCCTTCTGATAGCTAAACCGCCCTTGTTTGTCTGCATACGTTCACAATACGAACTTTTGTTCGCAAAGCGAACTACTCGCTGGAAAGTTTGCAAGGCGAACTTTAGGTCCTTTTGCTTCTGCCATATCCAAGGGTTCTTCTCCAGGTTGTTCGCAAAACGAATAATTCAGCGAACATTCACTGGGAGTTCGCAAAGCGAACTTTAGTCCCTTTTCCTACTGTCCCATTCTGGGACCATTCGTTAGAGACTTCGCTGTTGTTCGCAAAGCGAACCTTCGCTAGCTAGTTCACAAAGCGAACTTCTTGAAGTTTTCCTCTATTCTTTGGCAGCTTGCATCAATTCTTTTGTGTCTTCTTTCTTTGATCAATTAGTGCACTTTCCTTCACAATAGCACACATATTACAAGCACCAAAGGTATATAAACAATGTTTGAAGAACAACAACAATTCACTACTAAAATCCATAATTAAAATATGAAAGCGTTGAAAAATACCAAGTATCTAATACAAATATATAGCATGTTTGACATCTAACACATGTGCACAACATCTAATGTGAAAAAACTCTCCATTAAGTAACAAGCTACTTGACAATCCTAGGTGCTCTTTCAAATAGTTTTGAATGTTATCATTTGCAGAGACATTATCTAAAGTGAGAGAAAAAACTTTTCTTTCTATGCCCCATTCTCGTAAAAGTTCCATCACCTTCAATGCTAATTGAGGTCCCGAATGTGGTGGTTTTAAATGAGCAAATGCGAGAATTTTATTATTCAGCTTCCAATTCACATCAACAAAATGAGCAGTTAAAGAAATGAAACCATGTTTATGCATGAAGTCCAACAATCAGAGGTAAGACAAATTCTTCCTGAAATTTGAGCCAATTGTGACCTTAACCTTTGTTTCTCAAACTTATAAATTTCCATTACATCGGCTTTAGTGGTATTTCTGGAAATCCACTTACATTCCTCATTCATGAACTTTTGATATTTTTTAAAGACTTCCCACTCAACTATATTAAATGGGGCACCATGTGTAATTATCATCTCAGTTATAATTTCTTGATTAACCTTCTGGTCAAACTTTCTTCTTTTCATTTTTCCTTCCATATCAAGAAGCATATCCCCTACATTCCCATGTTTCTCAAGAAGAAATTTACAAGAAACAACATGACGAATTAAATGTGTGGTTCCACCGGTAGCTTTACAACCCAAAATAGAACCACAACCTTTGCATTTACACTTTTCTTTTCCGTCAATACCAATACCAATCTTTATAAGATGGTTCCACACATCAGATGTTAGTGCCCTCTTCTTTTTTTCTCTTGGTGTCTTAGTGGTATCTTGTGTATTGGCTATTTGTGGTTGATTAACTTGTAGTGGAGGAGTTTCTAAAATTTGAAGTTCATCATCATCTAAAACTACACTTTTTCCAGCACCATAAATATTCATATTGAGACACTAAAGAAAAAAGAAGCACGTAATTATTAAAAAGAGAAAAAAGTGGTGACAAGTTTATTTGCATATTTAAATGTCATATTAAGTACACACTTCAAAGACAAACACATTATTATAACTTATAGCTAAGCAAAATAAGAGTTATATCTTACAAGCTACATATATACTAAACATGAGAGAACAACTTGTGTTATAAATATAATATAAATAACTTATGTCAGACAAATATCAAAGTTGTTATTAAGTTTTAATTACTTTACATTCTGCAGTATGCACCAATTAAAACACAAAATAAGGCCACTAAATAAGGCCATCAAATTACCAAACTATTGTCCATAAATATCAAACAAAAAGATGATCAGGAAAGCTCCAAATTCACATTGACATTTTACAAAATATCAAGAGAAAATCTCTGCAAATTCTTAATCCAAAAAAAAGACAACACGCACTTTAGACACAAAACCTAAAACAACAACATACATTAGAAAAATCATTTTCCCATTTATTAGCAAATAATTTTTTCATAAACAAAATCATTTTCTCATGTATAAGCAATTTCCTTTTCCAGACACAAATTTATTTTCTCTGTGTATTAATAAAATATATCAAACACAACCCAAATAGAAGATATAGACATTGTTCATGACACAAATTCTCATATAACATAATAATCGTTACCTTGAGAAGTTTGTCAGCTTCAAGATTATCAGTGAAACTGTGAAAGCAAGAACAAGATTAGGGTCATCGGTGTGGTGCGGTGCAGAGTTGTGCTAGCTTCGAGAGTATTAATGAAATCAGTGACAAGATTGGGGTATTTGTGTTGTGCAGTATGGAATCAGTGAGAGTGCATCATTGTTGTCGTATTGGTTGTGCGACTGGCAGTGGCTAGGGTTAGAAGTTAGAACATGTTTGAGAACAAATGAATATATTTTTCTATATTGTATCGTACTGTGTATATTATGCCTTTAATTTAAATATTTTTTATTTTTTTAAACATGTGGTGAATGAATGAATTTTTGGAATGGATAGTATTAATGAATGGATTGGGCTTTAAGCCTTTAACGTCATTCTGAAGTTTAATATTTTATTATTTGTACTATTTTTTTTTTTAAAAACATGGACACCTTAACACTTTTTTTTAAGATTTTTTTTATTTTTATTTTTTATAAAATAAACGGGCTACCCACAACCCGATCGGGCTAGCCCAGTTAGAGTTCGGGCTTTAACGGGCTGGGCTAAAAGAGTCCGGATGATAAATGAGCCCTAATTTTCTTGTCCAAGCCCTATATTTTTTTGGACTTTTCGGCCCGGCCCGGTAGGCCCGACCTGTTTTGCCAGCTCTACATGTAAGTGTCATGCTTGAACACTTACTTTCCCTCTGGAACCTTGATCATTATCAAGAGTTCCTCAATCCTAGTTAGGCGAGCTACGGAGGCTCTGATTCCTCATTCCTAGTTAGGATACGTAGGTACAAGATGTGACATCTTGTCGAGCCCTCTAACTCACTAACCACTAACTCCCTTATCTCATACCGCCGTGCGATCGAGACTAGTTTACCTTACTCTTTATCCTAGACTTAGGATTGGAGTCGCCGCACTCCATGTAAGTGTCATGGTGATGAACACTTACTTTCCTTTTTAATATAGCCTTAGGATTGGAGTCGCCACACTCCATGTAAGTGTCGTAGTTATGAACACTTACTCCCCCTTGGAATCTTGATCATTATCAAGAGTTCCTCATCCATAGTTAGGTGAACTACGAATGCTCTGATTCCATCCTAGTTGGGATACGTAGGCACGAGATGCGATTTCTTGGCGAGTATACTTGTAGATAAAACCCTAAGGTCTTTACCTTAGCACGGTTCCCTTAGCAAGCAAACTTTAGCATAACACAAATACTAACAAGAGGTTCCTGTAGAGTACTACAAATACTTAGGATGCTAAAACCTTCCCTAGGTATAACCAACCCCCGAACCTTAGATTCTCTTAGATTTGTTGTTACATAGTGCACTTAGGGTTTTCTTCGATCTTTACCCTTTCCTTTGGATAAATCAAAACTCGGTGGTGAACTTCATGATTTGTGATTCAAGTTAACTAATAGCTTGATATCTGATTCTCACTGCAACAGAAATGGCGACTTCACTGGGGATTACTCCCCTAAGAGGGTTAAGCCCACCTTGTTTGTATTTTTTTTATTTATATGTTTACTTGCTTGTATACTTGTATATTTGTAAATATTTGTGTATATATCTGTTTGTGCTTGGGTTTTTCTGTGTGCAGGGTTGTTACCTTGAGTGGTGATATAAGTCCTAACCCGAGCTTGAGAGTACACCTATGATAAGATTGTGGTATAATCAATAGCTAGTTATTGGGAGTAGTCCTAACATGTCTAGCATATGATATAACCACACTCAGTGGAGGCCCCTTAAGGATTACTGGTATCTGATGCGAGTAGTCGTATTGGCGTCACTTTTTCCGACCTGGGAGTCCGTGAAGGTGAGGACCTTTAGTTACCCTTTACCTCTTCGAGCCTTTTTAGGATGTAGTGCAGTGACTATCCAAGTGTAGACCTGTGGTGGTTATCATGTGATACTACACTCAGACAAGTTTATCTTAAGAATATTATTGATCCACATGAGTAGTCGTGTAAGCTGATAATATCCAAGAGATTTATCGATGACTCTAGGGACTTTTTAGAACCATGTTATGCAGATACAAGAACCCTTAGTACACACATTTTGGGATGGGTAGACCATGGCTCCACGCTCTTAATCTTCAA
Source organism: Lathyrus tuberosus (assembly GCA_022829125.1). Classification (NCBI taxonomy): domain Eukaryota; kingdom Viridiplantae; phylum Streptophyta; class Magnoliopsida; order Fabales; family Fabaceae; genus Lathyrus; species Lathyrus tuberosus. The sequence continues at coordinate 4,114,527 of JALAZF010000193.1, forward strand.
ACCTAGGCCCTTGTTTGCTTGTCAGCATATATGTGAATATCTGTATACATGTGTTTGTGCATACATTCATCCATTCATGAATAACCCTTTGGTTTCAAGGAATTCATATGTTCATTCCTTTGTAAAAATCAATAGAGACCATGGATTATGAAGATGAAGTTTTCAGTTTTTCCAAATGTCTACAACTTGCCTTTGAGTTCCTTGAAACCATTTGGCTTGCATTTGCATTGCATGTGCATGTCGTCAAATTTGCATTTCATTTGCATTTTTCAACCTTGAGTCTCATTCATCCTTTGTCCATAACCCAACAGTTAACTTCATGAAGCCAGCATTAGACTTGAAGTAGCTTTTGGGGGATCATGAACTCAGAAGAGCAGAACCGGTTTGTGACCAGAGCGGATTTTAAATTGATGAAAGATCAGTTGGATCAGATTGTGGAAGCTATGACAGCCTTGGCAAAGAAGGATAGCAATATTCAGAGGATTTCTGTGGATAATGTTGCTCAAGCTCGGCCTGTGTAGATTCCTGTTAGGAACTAGGTTATACAAGAGCATACCATCGTCCGAGATGGACATTCCTCTTCTGTTGATGCCGTGGAATACCTTAGTTTCACATTCTCTGAGCCACATTCTCAATAAGTAGTCCCTGTGATGGAAACCAAGGACCCACGATACGTCGAGATTATGGAAAAATATCGTGCCTTGGAAGAAAAGCTTGATGCCATTAAGGGTCGTGACGCTGCTGATCTGGATGCTTTGAATATGTGTTTGGTACCCGACCTTGTGATACCTCCTAAGTTCAAGACACCAAAGTTTGAGAAGTACAAAGGAGATAATTGTCCAAAGCAGCATTTGGTGATGTTTTGCAGAAGAATGACTTCACATGTCCGTAACGACAAGCTCATGATCCACTATTTCCAAGACAGTCTAAGTGGGGCATCACTGAATTGGTACATGCAGCTAGAAAGTAGTCACATCCAATCATGGTCAGACCTAGCTAATGCCTTTGCAAAGCAATACAACTACAATCTTGACATGGCTCCTAGCCGCCTGCAGTTGCTAGGTTTATCTCAAGAGGACAATGAATCTTTCAGATGGTATGCTCAGAGGTGGAGAGAAGTAGCTGCTCGCGTTCAACTACCACTCTTGGATAAAGAATTGGTTGACTGGTTCGTGGATACTTTGCAAGGCCCATACCGAGAAAAGCTGTTTAGCATTGTGACATCAAACTTTTTTGACTTGGTAATAGCTGGAGAGCGCATCGAGAGTGGTCTCAAGAGCAGAAAAATCTGAGGTGCCTCGAACATCCCAGCTAGTGAGAGTGAATTAGTCGTCAGTTCTCAAGAAGAATAGGAGGAAGAAAATAATTCCATCTGGGAATCTCCAATACCTCAGCACTCATGCATCTCAACTGATCAGAGTCAACAATCTTTTGGGTCTCCGCGTCAGACATTATTCCCTCCACAGAGGCAATATTCTTCTCCAAATCGAAGACTTTTTCAGTATCAACGGTCATACCGTTGTCAGCCGCGTCAGCACGCCCGACAAAGGCCAAGGAATCTAGAAAGGCATTTCACTCTGTTGCCAATGTCTTACAGTCAGATATTTCTAAATTTGATCGAAGGTGGATAGATAGTGCCGAAGGAGATAGATCCACTGATCCCTCCATACCCACCAGGCTTTGACGCCAACGTTCGATGTGGCTACCATGCTGAGGCATAAGAGCATTCAACTGAAGATTGTAAGGTGCTCAGGAGAAAGGTTCAAACTCTTCTTGACTCCGAGATGTTCTCATTCACGCCTCAGGGTATTCAAATCAACAATCTTTTATCCAATCAAGCGGGTCCATCAGTTCTGGTTATGGAAGAAATTTCCGAGGATAGATGTGAAGATGATTTTCAGACTGGTCTCGACAATCAACTTTGAAGATGGTTATCTCAGTTGGCAAATCAAGAAAGGAAAGCCCAGTCCTCGAAGCTGGTAATCTTTTGGTTGTTTCAGTATTTTCTGTTGTATTTTCTTTGCATGTTGAATTTGTATTTTCTTGTAAGATGTTGTTCTTTTGAATTGGCAAGATTAATGAAATGTTTATGCATCTTTTGATTAAGTTCATTAGTATTCACTCTTTCTCTTTCCTTTCATTGTTAAAAAAACGACAAAAAGATTTTTTTTCCACTTATCTTTACCAAACTGTTGTTTAAGCAAAGATTGGGGAGGATGACGAAAATATTATACCCATAACTGTTGTTGGTATGCTTTCAATTAAACTTTGTCGATGATGTAAGGCATTGTTTCAAATCCCCAAACACTGGAGAGATAAGAAGTTAATCCATAGTCAACCACTTTGAGCCTAGAAGTAGTTGTTTTCTTTCGGAATTAAAAACCCTTAAATCTTAAACCTGGGGCAAGGTAGTTCTCAGTTTAACTTGGTTATACACTCGAATGCAAGAGCTTCATGCAAGACACCTGTCAACTCTCTTAAATCAAGTGAACAAATGTTGTACAAGTTGTTCCCAAAGGGATGAATAAGGAAGGATCGTTAAGAAATCTTTACTCGAAGAATGAGTCGAGTCCCTTTCAAGGCAAAAGCTAAGAAAGATGGGAAGCTCACGACCTTGCCTTATACAAAACATTTGTATGACAACCAAAAAAATAAGTTGACCTTAAGTCCTTACTATGGAAGCCCACGAGGGTAAAAAACAACTGAATGTTGTAAGGGAGTAGTGACTGCCCTAGGTGTCTGAACCATCACCGGTTGTCATCAGTTCAATTCCTAGCCTATAGGAACCTGAATGTATAGCCTGAGTTAACTGAACGTAGGATTGAAGTTCATCATGAAGATTGGGTCGGTAAAAACAAACTTTGAGCCTTTATCCTTTGTTTCATGAGCCATGAACCAAACCAAGTTACAACCTTTAAAAGACCTAATTGAGGTAAGGTTATTTTGAAAGCATACTACAGCAAGGTTGGATAACCTGACTCCTAATGATCTTTGCTATTTGTTTGTGTTGATCACTTCATCTGTCATTCCCTAAATGACTAGATTCACTTCATTTTGATCTTTGAATCATTCCACTGTGTTTTATCAATAAACTTTGATTTCAAAAGCTTGCATGAATGTTGCATTGAAATTTCCAATTTTTAATGAACAATACTGCTTGCAAGATAACTCAATATCAAAGAAATCCCAACAAATACAGCCAGCTAGGGAATTTGACTTGGTAAAGGAAGCCCACCGACAGGGGCATAACTCTTCAAAGTTCAAAATATTGGGGCAAGCTGTCTTGAGGTCGTCTTATGGCAATTTGTTTCCCAACTCCTTACGAGGCAAGAACTCCAATGACCCACCGACGGAGGTAAGTCTATTTCTCAGTTGTTACTCCCATAGTCCGAGGACTTTGTCGTGCAAATTCAGATAATCTGGGGCAGTTACGTCGAGGTTTGTGAATCTCTCCAAGAGTTTGAAAGACATTGAAGCATCTTATATGTCAATTCTTCTTTAAAATCCTCTTGGTATTTTCTTCCCATAAACCATGTAATCTGGGGCAGAGTAGATTTGAAGTTTATTTGTTGCAAAAGTCGTTGCCCATTGTGATGATCATTATGCATTTGAAATGCAGGACCATATTTCTTGTGATATCCTTTGCTAGCTTCCCAGTAAGTTGTTACTTCAGTTGATCTTGGCAGTTTCCCATGGATCTTCTCCTCCAACAAGGAAATCAAGCTCATGATGGCAATCCATAGTGAAGTCATGAAGTTATGCCTCCGAGTGGAGTACTTTTTCCCCCAGAGAAGGTTATAACCTTTAAGCAGAGTTGTCAGTTCTGCATGTTATGTTCCAATCTGGTGAAGTTGGCTGGTTATCCTTGTCGAGATGTTTATTTCATCTCCAGTTTTGTTTCCCCTTGTCTATTTTATCAGCATAAGCATAAACATGACATACATGCATTCATACATATGCATGGCATCCGAGCATTTTTGCTACCTTTCTGGTGTTTACCTATTTCGTTCACCTTGGCATTTATTCCCTAAGTGACTGGGTTAGTCTCTTCTCTCCAATAGGGTCGTCATCCCCAAGCATAAAGTGCCCATCCTTTCTAGAATTTCCCACAGAGTTTAATTCTCGTGGATGATGGTTGCTTCAGCTATCTTTTCCATGTTTGGATAAGATAAATCCCCATTTGAGTTCATTCCTCAATGGTTGGAGTCTTGTTGGACCGTTTCTTTCTAGCTTGTTCCTAGATTGAACTTTAGTCCCTGGCGAGTGTTGCTTTTGAACCTGATTAGGTCGCCGAACCTAGTTTGAACGTGCAATTATTTTGCACTGTGTCTCGCAGGAAGAATCTTTTACAGATCTTCATTGAAGACAAAATCCTTTCTCCAACAATGTTGTTGTAACAACATCTCCTCAAAATTTATACTCAACAAGTGGCAGTCTCCTTGAGAAGTTTATTTTGTCATTGTTATGTTTGTGACGATAAGTGGCAGTCTCTCCTGAGAAGCTTATCTGTCTTTGGGTGTTTCTTTAAGCTTTTTGCAACGATAAGTGGCAGTCTCTCCTAAGAAGCTTATCCGTTCTTGGTGTTTTCTTCAAATTTTGCAACAACAAGTGGCAATCTCTTCGAGAAGCTTATTTTCTATGGCAACAAGTGGCAATCTCTTCGAGAAGCTTATTTTCTATGGCGATAAGTGGCAGTCTCTCCTAAAAAGCTTATTCGTCTTTGATGTTATTCAACCTTTTGTAGTTACAATTGGTGTTACCCTCGATCAGTTATTTCCATCAACCCTTTTTTATGACGACTTTCAAATGCAATCTTTTTCATCAACCCCTGGATGAGATCCCTATTTGATGGTTTCTTCCCATCAACCCTTTTTGATGATGTGGTCCGAGATCAGGTTTTCATTCTATCAATCCTTTGACATTGTGTTCCTTCGGACAGGTTTTCATTCTGTCAATCCTTTGACGATGATAACGTTTGGTGAATGGTTTCATTTTTTCGATCCTTTGACGATGATGATGTTTGGTGAATGGTTTTATTATGTCAATCCTATAGCGAGTGATTTTTGGATGTGGTTGCGAAGCACGATCGCTCTAGTACTACAGTTCGATTCATTTTTTATCCTATTAAAGCTGATGAAGGAAGGGAAATAGATGTCTCCAATTAACCCTGCTTGCATACTGAGATTAAACAGTCGAAACTGTTGGTCTACAGATGCTACAAAGATTCGGGGTTTGTCCTAGGTTATTTTGTTGACGAGGGGTGCTTTAGGCTATCGGTTGAGATGTTAAGACGGATATATATGAAAGTATGGGATTTTGGGTTTTTGTTTAGTGTGCTCGCTAAAATCTTTTCTTTCAATCTTATGCTTACGTATTCCCGTTTACCGAAACAGGGAAATCAGAGCGTTCGTAGTTCCTCCTATTCTATGGGAGGAAATGGTGTTTTGGTGTCTTGTTCAAAGCCCAAGACGTGAAGCGAAAGGTAGTTTATATCTTGTTCAAAGCCCAAGATGTGAAGCGGAAAGGTCTCAACTTTAGAGAGAATTTATCATCTCTAAAGAGGGGTTTGTTTGTCACAACTGTTTATAAGGGAGAATTACTTTAACCGGGATATGTGAATCCGGCAATGCCATAATTTCCTTTATAGGGGATTTCCAACCTAAAGGAGAAGACTTTAACTTAGTGTAGAGTAATGCCATCTTTCCTTAGGAATTCCTCATACTAAAATAGGGACATTGGCATGGATGTAGATGATCCAGAGGCTTGCCACTTACAGCAGTTAGATGGAGGGGAAGGAGTTGTTGATGTTTGTTTACTGTGAACGAGGCACAGCTTTGATGCTAAAAGGTTAATTGGCTCAACCGGGGTTTTCTTATACAAAGCCTAAGAGAAGGCTATTATGTGTCTCGTACAAAGCCCGAGAGAGAGGCTAAAAGGTTTTGACTCAACGAGGGAATCTTTTGGTATCTCGTATAAAGCCCGAGATGGAGGCTATTTGACTCAACAAGAGAGTTTTTTGTATCTCGTACGAAGCCCGAGATGGAGGCTAAAATTTATTTGGCTCAACAAGAACCTTTTTGTATCTCGTATAAAGCCCGAGATGGAGGCGAAAGGGTGATTGACTCAATGAGGGAGTCTCTTTATGTGTCTCGTACAAAGCCCGAGAGAGAGGCTAAACGTTGTTTGACCCCGCTGGGGAGAATCATTGTACAAAGCCCAAGAGAGAGGCTAACTTCACGGGAAAAGGATCTTTATACAAATCCTAAGAGGAGGCTGTGCGACTGTTCAGTTAAGTGACAGGTCCAGTAGAGAGAAAATCAGTTCTTATATGAGCAATGTTGTACTCGAGGATTTGATTCTAGGATCCGGGTTATTCCTGTTCTTTAAGGAAGTGGGAAATCCGAAGGGTATTGAGACTGTCCGAGTCTACGGGTTTCTTCTTATTTAACGAAGGGGTCACTTGAGAATGTCTTTGAGACTCAAGGAGACTAGACTGTCCAAGTCTAGAGTGTCATCTTTTGTACCATGCTTTGAGAAACAGTATTAGACTCTATGAAAGGACTGTTCTATGCAGATGACCAAGTTCTGTTCCTATACCTCTAGGAGGTCGTCGGGGCAATTTATACGAAGCCCAAGAGGAGGCTGGAAACTTTTAAGAAGCCGACGGGTCCTTGTACGATGCCCAAGAGGAGGCTATCATTCCCGGAGGAAGAGATCATTATACGAAGCCTAAGAGGAGGTTGTGAATACTTCTAAGAAGCCGGCGGGTCCTTGTACTAAGCCCAAGAGGAGGCACGGTTGCTTTTAGGAAGCCCGTGGGTCCTTGTACGATGCCCAAGAGGAGGCCGATGCTTTTAAGAAGCCCGTGGGTCCCCAAACCCCGAGAAATTCAAGGCAAGCTATTCACAAGGAATAGATCAAGTCAGGAAAGTTCGAGAATTTGGAAGAAACTCAAAGATGCCATTCACGGAGAATACATTCATCTCTGGGAATAGAGTTTCTTGACAATTCCTAATGAGGACAGCCGAAGAGAAGACTGTATCTGGTGATCCTATTGGGGATCTAGTTGTCTATTTCTACGAATAAACGAAACGGCGTCACCTAGTTCTAGACGTAGTGGTCGGGAAAACTCTAAATATCTATACTATTATTACACAGTTTATATGAGTTTATGAAAGAAGACTTACAGTGAAACAGCCCCACAATACAGTTATATGTATATGAAAGCAGTAAATGAAAGCATATAAACACTTACCCGGTTGTAGAGCTTCCATGCTGTTTGGTTAGTTGTTCAACAAAGAGAGATTAAAAACAACAGTATATTCAAAATCAAAGGAGAATGTGCTTTGAAAAAGAAAGATTTGGGGCTTACAGCTCTAGGAGAGGCCCAGGGTTTTATCAGTGAGCGCACTGTTGAATTTGTACAGAGGGACTTATACAAGTGACTGTGGCCCAAAAATTGTTTTCTGTACAAAGGGATGGGTCTTACACTCTCTCAAGAGGCCCAAAAGGTTTAAAGAAAAAGAGTGGGGCTTATAACACGAGGGTAGGCCCAGATGATTTTTCCGTTTGAAATGGCGATCGCGCCGAGGTTTTCTTTTAACGCAGAGGGGCTTATACAATATCTGAGGCCCAAAATGTTTTGGTTAAAAGGGGGTTGGGTCTTACACTCTATTAGAGGCCCAAAAAGTTTTAAATGGGTCTTATAGCTCGAGGAGAGGCCCAAAAGGTTATTTTTCAAAAGGCAACGATCGCGCCGTTTGTTTTTGACGGTATCGGGACTTACACAATACACTGAGGCCTAAAAATGGTTTGGTAAAAAAGGATTGGGTCTTACACTCTATTAGAGGCCCATGAGTGTTTGACAATGATTTGTTTGAGTGAAAATCAAAGAAACCCTAATTTTATTCTTTAAAAGTAAATATTTAAAGAAAATCAATGAAAAATATCAAATAGGTTTGAATAAACCACTTGTGATTTTTGTTTAAGGTTTGAAAAATGAGGTATAAATCACAAGAGATATTAAAACTCATTTGGTCTTGATTTTTCAAGATGAATATTCATTTTAAAATGTTTAAAACAAATAAAAGTGAATTTATTCACAAAAATACTAATTATATTAAATAAATAATATAAATTCAATTTTTTTGTGGAAAAAAATATTTCAACATTTTTGTGATTTTTTGCAAAAAGAACCAATAAAAAATAATTAAAATTGAAAGAGTTATTAATTTTCCAATTAATTAATAAACCATGAAAATATTGGAAAAATGGCAAAATGTGAAAAAACACTAAATGGCATGGGTGGGGTTTGAACCCAAGACCTCAAGGTTACAAGGCGCGCGCCTTACCACTGGGGTGGTGATACATCCATTGTTTGAAACAAAACAACAAATATACAAGGCATGACTTGGTTTTAGGCCTGGCCCAAGGCAAGTTTTGGCAAGTTTTGGCTCAGAAACGTAAAGGTCGTAACTTTCTCAATTCTTAATGGTGTGAGACAAAATTTATATGCATCTGGACCAGAATTTCATAAGGAATCCAATGGTGGTGGTAGTTTTTTCAGATCACACTCCCTCCTCAAAACCCGATAGTGGTTTTGAAAATGACCTATAAATGCATTTTCTATGCTACAACTTGGTACAAGCATGGATTACATGGTGAATTAGCTCAAACACAACATATACAACATGTATGAGATGTTTATGATCAATGGACTTCAAAGCATTGGATGTTTGAAAGATTCCAAGTTGTGAGGCTTACCTCTTTTTTGAGATTTTGGAGCTTTTGTGCAATCTGTCAAACCTCTTGTTCCAGAAATGATTTGATGCTTTAGACACACTCAAATGATCCCTTAGAAGCTTTTAGGATGATTGGAATTGACTGGTACCTGCAAAAACACAAACAGTCCCTTTCTTGCAAAAGGGGTTAAAAGTGACCAAAATAGCAACTCTCTCAAATGGTGTTCCAGATGAGGGAACCATTTGGGACAGTTCAAGGATGATATTTGGAGTGTGTTTGAGGTTTTATCTGGTTTGGAAAGTGACTGAATTAAGACATGGCTTGAAAAATGCAAAAAAAGTCTATTTTGAGGTTTTGAGAGGTGACTTTGTGATTTTGTGATTACAGGTCACTTGTGATAGTTTGCACAGCTTACATATGATATATATGAGGTGTGTGTGTGTGATTTATTGTGATGAAAAAGCTCTCAAGCTCAAAAACTCAAAGTTGCCTTGCTAAAGAAGGCATTTTTGCCAAGAGAAAGAGGTTTTGAGGAAAGCATCTGTTTGATGGCTTTGGTGTACTCAAACTGATCACAATTGAGCTCTATTTATAGTAGAGCAAGTTTGTTTTGGGATCCACAGTGAATGGCAACTGCAGCAGGTGTTTGTTCAATGTTGGCCAATGGAAATCCAAGTCTCCTCTAGCCATTGACTAGAGGTTAGGGCACAGGGCTGTGGTTCCCTTGGTCTTGGATAAGTCTTGACTGAATTCAGTTGCAAATGGCTCAGTCCATGCCACCTTGATGCTTCCATTGAATGCTCCAATCCAAAATTGGAGTCTTGTCCCTATTTTGGCCATTCTAGGTTCAACATGATATTTCTTGTTCCAAAGACTTTGGAGGCTTGGCTCAGTGGTTGTCTCCTTTAGATTCAATCCTCAGAGGTGTCCAAGTGGATAGGAGCATTTGGATTTGGCTGATTTTGGAAAATCGAGCAAAAATGCAAATTCTGCCTTGCCTTGGCAGATTTCAGCAAGGCAACTTTCCAATGCCATATCTCATGACTCAAATTGAATTTGGTAATGTTCTTGGTCATTTTGGAAAGCCCTTACATGATATAACAACTGTTTGAACATATTTGGTTTTGATCTCTTTTGAATCCAAGTGAAAAATCCCCCTACATTTGGCAAAAAGTAGGGTAAAATCTGACTTAGTGAAATTTTCACCAAGTGTTGGAACAAAGTGACTTTTCTTGATTTTGATCACTCCATAACTCAAAATCCATGAGGAGTTGGAATTAGGTCTATTTGAAGTTTTTGTAGAGGGCAATGAGATCTACAAATCAAGCCTTGGATGGGAGAAAATGGCTTTGTGGTTTAGGAGTTATGACCCTCCAAAGTTAGTACCCTAGCCACTTTATTTTTAACTTAGAAAATTTTCTAAGTTTTTTATGGTTACCCCTTTTACAAGTTACCCAACTTTTCTTGATTTTTCTTGATGAATGATGATTCAAATCATACATTAACATCATTTTAGGGTTAAAAATCCATTTTGGTGAAAAATCTCAAAAAGTTAAAGTTGACTTTTGTGCACAGTTGACTTTTTATCAGATGAATTCCAAACTGTGCAATTCTTCAGGAAATCATGTGATTGACCAAAATCAAACTTGATGGACATGTTCCATGGGTGTCATAGGGTATATTGATGCATGTCTTAGGGCTTGGGAGCATGTCCTGGTCAAAAGTCAAAGTTACAGTTGACTTTTTCCTTAAAACCCTAATTGTGGTACTGATGAAATTGAAACTTGTTGCTCAAGTTTCTTGGATTAATCCATTGTTCCAAATGGATCAATATGGTATATTAGAGACCCTCAAATCATGTCTTGAGGTCTTGGTTCATGATTTGTCCCAAAAGCCAACTTAGGGGTGAATTAGGTCAAGAAACCCTAACTCCTGATTTTTGATGAATGCATCCCCTGAGGCAAAATTGACTTGATGATTGGGTCCATGAGGTTCCATAGAGTATATTAGGTTAGGTTTTGGATCACTGGCTTGTGCCCAGATGAAAAATTTCCATCTGGAGGCCCTGGTCGACCAAAACCCTAATTTGGTGACACTGTCGATCTTGAGACTTAATCCACCTAGAAGGGAGCAGCCTTGTGCTTAATCCTTGAAGTGGGAGTCCTTTTGATCCATTATGGATGTTTGAGAGGTTAGACAAGTTGAAGATCATGTCATTCCTTGATTGATCCTTTGTCTAAGCACTCAGAGAGGGCTCGAAACCCTAATTTTGATTGTAGTGAATGTTCACCCATCTTTGGGGAGACTGATGAAGTATGATGGTTCCTCCATATTGTGATGATGATTTTCACAATGATGGGAAATCTTAGTCGTCAAAATTTGGGGTATGACAGATGCCCCTATTTAATCTTCTTGGACACGAAGGTGTGAATGACGAAGGTATTCGGGCATTCGGGGTGCAAGAGGATTAAATATCGGAATACCCGAAATTTTGATGGTGGTTATGAATGGTAGCTTACGCATTCATCTTCTTTAGCTAAGCAATGATGCTTAGAAAAGGTAAACTTCCCCTCGATCCTGGTCTTCATCCAAGGAACTGGTCTCAGTTTCTAAAATAAACTTCCCCTCGATCCTGGTTTCCTACCAAGGAACTGGTCTTAGTTTCTGATGTAAACTTCCCCTCGGTCATGGTTTCCTACCGAGGAACTGGTCTTAGTTTCTTTCGTCAATAAACTTTACTGACAAGGGACGCTATTTGTAGCGGCTTTCCTTCAAACTTCTCGCCGAATTTTCCTGGGGAGATGCCATTTGAGTGGAAAAAGTTTCGATGTCAGACTTGCTGGGGAACCCGGTCGTCTGAGTTGTAGAGGTGTACAAACTTCTCTGTTGGAGATGCCATTTGTTGACTCTACTTGGGGAATGCGAGTCCCTTGAGAGACTGCATTCGCTTGGGGTCTTTACATCATACTTTTCTCGGAGAAATGCCATATGATGTGATCCAATTTTGAGGTGCCGATGACCTTTTCATCAGTGGGTTTTTCAGAGAAAAACTGTCGTACTGCCGAATCTCCGATTTAGGAGGCTTTCTCTCGGGATTTTCTTTAATCCGGGAAAACAAGGATATCATCTTCAATGGCGAAGAGTGATGTTAACTGAGGACTCTCTGGTCTTTCAGAGGTTCAAGTTATCAAAGTGGTCGAGGACCCAACTTCAATCCAGAAATAAAACTGGAGGAGAGAGAATGTTCAGACGTAACACTTCCTGACGAGGAAAGGGTTGACAACTCGATTGAGAGGACTTTTATCACTAGGGGACAAGACCGACTAGAGTGATAGTGATGCAATATGAAATGTGAATGTAAATCAATAATGCATGATGCATGTATGTTTATGCTGACAAAACTGACGCGACATACAAACTGACAGGTGAACACGACTGGATACTCGGCCATCGCGGGGCGAAGAAGTACCGTTGGTTCAGAATAGCAATTCCGCCTTGCTTAGGAGAGATAGTCCCTGTTGGGAGCTAAGTTGGTCGGGCTTTGGAGATGAGAACTCGGCCGAGGCGTGTCAGACGAAACAAGGTCTCTGACATAGTTGATCCCTTCATTCAGGCGTACTGGGTTAGAAGGAGTACTTTGATTCTGCACTTTGAGGTTCGCTTACTTCTAGAGAAGCGACCGATGTTCTTCTGATGTTCAACAGTCAAAAGAAATTGTCGTCTTTATTAAAAAGCAGAAAAAGTTTTAACAAGTAAATTCATTTTTGTTTTATTTCAAGAATCGCTAACAACGTCATTTTGTAAAGCTAAAACAAATAAGAATTACAAACAAAAGCACAAGGGCTCAAATTTTATTGATAAGATGGAGATCAGTCAAACGCGTGATTCCAAAGAGTATTTACAAAGTTAGAAAATGGTAATTTACAGGGAAAAGGGCTAAGTTGAAACATAATGACCACTATCCTTCTACCAACTTTGAATTCGGGACATCCTGAGCTTCTGTCGAAGATGACCTTGACTGGAGTTTTCTGGCGGATGATGTAACTGCTGCTGCTGAGGGACTTGCATTTGTTGAACATAGTTACTTGCCATTATCCCTAATTTTTGCCTGGATTGTACTATGATGTTTCCAATCCACCAGGATGATTTTTTTTCTTTTTATGTCTCTAACTTTTGCTTGGACCGCCCTTTCGGGTTCTCAATCCACCGAGACGTTTTTTTTTTTTTAGTTTAGGCGAAGTATTTCTTGACTACATCAACATTCGTGGGGTAGGCAAATTCCTCTCCGTCCATGGTTGCAAGTCTCAAGGCGCCGCCTGAGAAAGCTTTCGTGACCACATAGGGGCCATCATAATTCGGAGTCCATTTACCTCGCGAATCAGTGAGAAATGACTGGATCTTCTTGAGCACGAGGTCTCCTTTTCTGAAAACACGAGGTCGGACCTTTTTGTCAAACGCCCTCTTCATTTTCTGTTGATACAATTGACCATGGCATAGTGCCGTTATTCTCTTTTCTTCGATCAGATTCAGTTCGTCGTGTCGACTTTGACACCATTCAGCTTCGGTGAGCTTAGCTTCCATCAATACTCGGATTGAGGGGATCTCTACTTCTATGGGGAGCACTACTTCCATGCCATACACTAGAGAGAAAGGGGTTGCCCCTGTTGAAGTGCGGACAGATGTGCGATAACCGTGAAGAGCAAAGGGTAGCATCTCGTGCCAATCTTTGTAGGTTACAACCATCTTTTGAACGATCTTCTTGATGTTCTTGTTAGCCGCTTCTACCGCTCCGTTCATCTTGGGTCGGTAGGGAGATGAGTTATGGTGTTCGATCTTGAACTCCGCGCACAACTCTTTCATCATCTTATTGTTCAAGTTAGATCCATTATCAGTAATGATCTGGCTCGAAACACCATAACGGCAGATGATATTATTTTTGATAAATTGGACCACCACTTGTCGGGTTACATTGGCGAATGACGCTGCTTCGACCCACTTGGTGAAGTAGTCAATGGCTACCAGGATGAACCGATGTCCGTTTGAAGCCTTGGGCTCAATCATGCCAATCATATCGATTCCCCATATGGAAAATGGCCATGGGGAAGAGAGAACTTTGAGATGTGATGGCGGTACATGAATTTTGTCAGAGTATATCTGACACTTGTGACACCTCCTCATGTACTTGTAACAGTCGGATTCCATTGTCAACCAATAGTACCCTGCTCTTAGAATTTTTCTCGCCATTGTGTGTCTGTTGGCATGAGTGCCAAAGGATCCTTCATGAATTTCTTTCGTAAGCATGTCTGCTTCTGGTCTGTCTACGCATCAGAGCAAGACCAAGTCAAAATTTCTCTTATAAAGAGTACCACCGCTCAGGAAGAAGTTTCCAGCCAATCTTCTGAGGGTTTTTCTGTCCTTCCTTAGTGCCCCAGATGGGTACTCTTGTTTCTGAAGGAAGCATTTGATATCGTGATACCAAGGTTTGTCGTCTATGACTGCTTCAATCGTGAAGATGTAAGCGGGCCTTTCAAGGCGTATTATGTCGATCTTAGGTAGGTCATTCCATTGACCTACACTAATCATGGAAGAGAGAGTGGCTAATGCATCAGCCATGTGATTCTCCTCACGAGGGATGTGATGAAACTCAACTCTGTTGAAGAAAGGTAGCAACCTTCTTGCGTAGTCTTTGTAAGGAATCAATCCTGATTGGTATGTGTTCCAATCTCCTTTTATCTGATTGATAACCAAGGCTGAATCGCCGTATACGTCCAAGTTTTTGATCCTTAAATCAATTGCTTCTTCCCATGATACAAGCTTCGTATTCGGCCTCGTTGTTCGTACATTTGAACGTAAGTCTGGCGGTGAAAGGAATGTGGGTACCCTGAGGGGTAACAATTATTGCCCCAATTCCGTTTCCATAATGATTAACTGCTCCGTCAAAGATTAGTCCCCATTGGGAACCTGGTTCTGGCCCTTCACTGGGTAACGGTTCATCGCAATCTTTCATATTTAGATACATGACATCTTCGTCTGGGAAGTCAAACCCGATTGATTCCTGATCGTCAATCGGTTGATGAGCCAAATGATCGGCTAAAATACTTCCTTTAACGGCTTTCTGAGCGTGGTACTCTATGTCATATTCTGATAACAGCATCTGCCAACGGGCAATCCTTCCCGTGAGAGCAGGTTTTTCGAAGACGTACTTGATTGGATCCATTTCGGAGATTAACCAAGTAGTATGACAAATCATTTATTGGCGAAGACGTTTGGCTGCCCAAGCCAAAGCACAGCAAGTTTTCTCAAGCATCGTGTACCGAGTTTCGCAGTCGGTGAATTTCTTGCTCAAATAGTAAATGGCAGACTCTTTTCTTTTGGTTTCGTCTTGTTGGCCAAGTACACACCCCATTGAGTCCTCCAGAACTGTGAGGTAAATGATCAGTGGTCTTCCTTCCACTGGAGGTGATAGAATCGGAGGATTCAACAGATATTCCTTGATACTGTCGAAGGCGGTTTGGCAATCTTCTGACCAAACGTAATCCTGGTTCTTTTTTAGTAATTTTAAAATTGGCGCACAGGTCGCGGTCATAAGGAATATGAACCTGGAGATGTAGTTCAAACGTCCCAGGAATCCTCTGACTTGTTTTTCAGTTTTCGGAGAAGGCATTTCTTGAATGGCCTTGACCTTGTCAGGATAAACCTCAATTCCTTTCTGGCTGACGATGAACCCTAGTAGTTTCCCTGAACGGACACCGAAGGTGCACTTGTTGGGATTCAAGCGGAGCTTGAATTTTCTTAGACGTTCGAACAATTTTGATAGATGTTCAACGTGCTCACTCTCTGTTTTAGATTTTGCAATCATATCATCGACATACACTTCGATTTCTTTGTGTATCATGTCATGAAAAAGGGTAGTCATGGCCCTTTGATAGGTTGCCCTGGCGTTCTTCAAACCGAACGGCATTACCTTGTAACAAAAGGTGCCCCATGGGGTAATGAACGAAGTTTTCTCCATGTCTTTCGGCGCCATTTTGATCTGGTTATAGCCCGAGAATCCATCCATGAAGGAGAAAATTTTGAACTTTGTTGTGCTGTCTACCAGCATGTCAATGTGTGGTAAAGGAAAGTCGTCCTTTGGACTAGCCTTGTTTAGATCCCTGTAGTCGACACACATTCTGACCTTTCCGTCCTTTTTGGGAACGGGTACGATGTTGGCTAACCATTGAGGATATTCAGATGTGGCGAGGAAACCCGCGTCAATCTGTTTCTGCACCTCCTCTTTGATTTTGATGGCCATGTTCGGGTGAGTCCGTCTCAACCTCTACTTTACTGGCGGACATTCCGATCTCAACGGTAAGTGATGTTCCACGATGCTGGTATCCAACCCTGGCATGTCCTGATAGGACCAAGCGAATACATCGGGTAATTCTTTGAGAAGCTTTATCAAACTCTCTTTGGCAGTTGGACTGAGCAGTGCCCCAATCCTGATTTCTTTTCTCTCTTTTCTGAACCCAAGTTTACCGTTTCCAACGGCTCTTTGTGAGGTTCAATGGACCTTTCCTCTTGTCTGAGTAGTCGAGAGATCTCTTCTGGAATTTTGTCGTCATTTTCTTCTTCAGCCCCGAATACCGGGAACTCAAAGTTGGGAGAAGGCATCGGATCATATGTTTCAACGGGGTTTAAAACAAGCAATCTGCATGACGTGATGATTCGTGTTTAGAAGAGATAGAGAAAATGCAAGCGTGTGCAGTGTTTTTATTTTATTACTGCTTGTTTTTATTTGAATTGTTTTTTAGGATTACCATTTTCTGAAAAACGAAAAGAGAAAACAGTAATTAATGCGGAAGTTACAGAAAGACGTTATTTTATTAATGAACAAGTCGATCCTTGAAACTACAGCCCTATAAAACAAAACTCTGTCGCTTTGGGCTAAGCGAAGAGGGATAATTTACAGAAATCGAGCCCTATCAAAACATCCGTTTCACCTGGGCAGGGTGAAAGGTTAAAGATGGAAATTACTTTGACTGATGAACGATCTTCGGAACCTCGACGGCAACCCATTGGCGGCAAACTCCTCGGTGAATCACAAAGTCTGGCACCTTCCTTGATTTGTCTTCAGAAATGACACTGATTTCTGGTGGAGCAGAATCATTGGAATCTGTCTCCCAAGAAGAATTGTCGTAGGAGAATTCCTCAGTTGCATTTTGCATAGTATTTGTGCTCTCAGCTGTATCTCCCCATCCAGTAGGCTGGATATCTTCGAGCCTGATACGAGAGCTTTCGGGAGCGGTGTACTTGACCATATAGTCGTATTTCCCACTCGGTTGTCCCAAGGTGTCCCACACTTCTCTGGAACTAGAGGAGTCATCTCTCTCGATGACGTTAACCTCAGGAAAAGCATAGTTGATGAATTCAAGTCCTGCAAACGTTGCAAATTCATCTTCATGTTGAGTAGTTTCTGAATGACCTGAGTGTTGATCCCATGACATGGTGGGGACACAGGTATTCTGTTAAAAAACGATCAGCTGATTTTCATTGTTCGGCTGACTCTCTTGCCCCAAGTTTCCTGGGTAAGGCTGCCACATTGGCAGACCATCCATTGGGTCGTAGTAATTGTGGTCAAAGTTGTCTTTCATCAGAGTGTCCTCCTCTAATGAATTTGGCGGAGCACGACATCCTTCCGGATCACAATCTCCATAGATCATTTCGACGTCTGACCTTGGTATAAATCTCGGACTCTGTGTAGGAAAGCAAAATGGTGTAGGCACCTCTTCCTGAGACATATAACCGTCCTCATTAAGATAGGACTTCCATTCTTCATTTGTGTCAGAGGGATCTTCCTCATTGATAGCATGTACTGCCTGAGACACCGGGTGAAGAAAACCTCCACTGTGGAAGAAGTTTTGAAGGGGATGAAGACTTTCATCGTTGGCAGCTGTCTGGGTATAGGTTGCAGAAAAACCAAGACCCTTCTTTGTTTTATTGTCAATAGGAATGACAAGCTGTCCCCATCCTGTTGTATCGGTACTCTCGACCGCTTTGATAGCATCTTTGTATAAGGAAATCGAGGTTCCTCCTTTGAACTGATTGTTCTTGCTCACCGACAGTGCTTGGAACTGAGTTCCAATAACCTCCTCGGGTTCTATACCAGTAGACGATGACAAGTTGCTTACAAGCAAGGCTTGTTCCCCGCAGCCTGTGACAAGTTGATTGTTCTTGACGAACTTTAGCTTTTGGTGGAGGGTCGAAGTGACCGCTCTAGCCTGATGTATCCAAGGTCTTCCTAATAAACAACTGTACGTTGCCCGGATGTCCATGACCTGGAAAGTGACTTGGAAAGTGTGAGGACCAATAGTTATGGGAAGATCAACTTCGCCGATAACTATTTTTCTGGATCTGTCGAACGCTTTGACGACGGCCTCGCTGATTCTCATCGGAGGGCCTTTGAATGATAATTGTATCAAAGTGGACTTCAGCATAACATTCAGGGCTGACCCTGTGTCTACCAGTACGCTGGCTAAAGCATCGTCCTAGCAGTTAACTGTAATGTTGAGCGCCATGTTATGACGACGACCCTCTTCAGGTAATTCCTCATCACTAAATCCCAAATTATTGCAGGAAGTGATGTTAGAGACAATGCTATCGAACTGTCTGATTGTTACATCCTGTTCCACAAAGGCTTGCTCCAAGACTTTCTGTAGAGCCTTCCTATGCGCTTATGAACTGAGTAACAGCGATAATACCGAGATCTTTAAAGGAGTTTGTAACAGTTGATCGACAATGTTGTATTCACTCCTTTGGATGAGCTTCAGCATCTCATCATTATTTTCGAAAGGTCGGGATTACTGGATTGACCGACTGGTGGATCAGGAGTTTCCGTCCGAAGTTCCTTTTCCTTGTTAGGTTCTCCAACTCCTCGGTTGAAGATTCTACCGTTCCGTGTTACACGACTGATGTCTGCAATATTCACGATGGAGGGTAATGGAATTTCCTTTCCATTTTCAACTGTCGTTGCACCGTATTTGTAAGGGATAGCCTTAGTTGATTTATACGGTGTTGGTCCCGGAAGATAGATGACTATGGGAACCTTCTGATTTTTCTGACCATCGTAATTAATCTCGATCCGTTCCCGATTGGGAACTTTAGATTCGTCAAGTAGAGGGATGATGGCAAAAACATCCCTGGTCCTATGATGACCAGATATTGTGACAACATCCTCAACTTGCTCGGCAAGGTAGTTCGGCGTCCAGTTGATGGGTCCAGAACCCGGATATGGGCGAATCTCTCCACAATCTACCTGACCCTGAAGAGCTGCTCTCACAAGGTAACACCCTTGGTTACTTTCTGAACAGACACTGCAACGTTCATAGTTGTGTGGTGGCACCTGGCCACGCCCACTTTGAATACAATGTAACCTCACTAGGTTAGCTTCCACGAGTTGGACATCCTGACTCTGACGCCGAGTAGGATTCCTGTTACTGATACTAATTTGCTGAGTATCTTCATCCATATAAATTGGCATCCACCAGTGATTTAACAAGTACTGAAGTGCCTCCTGGACAAGGGTACAACCTCGATCATTTTCGCAACCTGCCTTACAGCTTTGATAGTCATGTGATGTTAAGAATCCGAGTCGGACCTGCTCAGCATGTAACTCTACCAGGTTGGTATTCATCACGTGAATATCGAAGATCTGAACCATGTTGATTTGATAGGAGTTCCTATCATGGTAGTCTTGGATCCATCCAAGATCCATCTGACGCTGGATGGCCTCCTGTATAAAAGAGCATCCCTGTTTGTTTACTGAGCAAATCAGACATGAATTGTAATCGTGCCGCGGCAGATTATGATACTGGCTTTGCCTTGAGTGCATCGCCACTAAGTTGGCATTCATTGCACGGATATCGTGGTTCTGAATGATGTTAGAATTCGTGTAAACCATGTTAACTCCACAAACTCGGTGCTCTTGGATCCATCTGATATCCATCTGTTCCTGTAGAGCTGCTTGCACCACAGAACATCCCTGATTGTCTTTAGAGCAGATATCACACTGGTGATAATTATGAGGTGGCACATGGCCATATCCACTCTGTCTACAATGTATCTTGACCAGATTGGTTTTCAACAAGAGTACATCGTGAATTTGATAGACATCGTTAGTCTCTCCTTCTATCAAATTGACTGCAGCCTTCTCGTGTTGAGGCAGCGGATTCGTGAGAACATTAGGATTCGTATCCTTGAAGGATAAGACCCTGCTCCTAACAAGTTTTTGCACATCGGACTTGAAATTGAGACAAGTCTCTATGTTATGCCCTGGACCTCCTTGATGATAAGGGCAAGTTTGATCCACCTTAAACCAAAAAGGCGGATTTTCCGGTACTGTAAGAGGAGATTTAGTCTGAATGTGCCCCTTAGCCAGTAGTAATGGAAACAGCTCTGCGTACGACACGGGTATAGGATCAAATC
Source organism: Lathyrus tuberosus (assembly GCA_022829125.1). NCBI lineage: Eukaryota > Viridiplantae > Streptophyta > Magnoliopsida > Fabales > Fabaceae > Lathyrus > Lathyrus tuberosus. The sequence goes on from JALAZF010000193.1 coordinate 4,134,732, forward strand.
CTGGTGGCCGTGTTGTACGGTTGTTTTTGTATGGAGGACGAGCCTACTGAAGAGGTTGTTGTGTCCTTTGTTGATCAGGTTGGCTCTGCGCAACCTGAGGTTGATACTTAGGAATAGGCGCAGGGCCGATAGCAGGAGTCACAGCTGCTACTGGTTGATAACGTCGCCTTTGCTTTCCGAGAGAGATATTCCCAATATCTTGCTCTTTTTTCTTAGGGAGAGCACTACCGTATTTTCTAGTACTGCTCGTCGATCCAGTGTCTTTTACCAAACGTCCTTCTTGGACGGCTTCCTCAAGACGTACGCCCATGCCAACCATTTCGGTGAAATCACTGGGCGCACTGGCAACCATTCGGTCATAGTAAAATGAGCTTAAGGTCTTTAAGAAGATCTTTGTCATCTCTTTTTCCTCTAGAGGTGGACAAATGTGAGCGGCAATCTCACGCCACCTTTGAGCGTACTCTTTAAAGGTTTCCTTGTCCTTTTGCGACATCGATCTGAGTTGATCTCTGTCGGGTGCCATGTCCAAATTGTATTTGTATTGTTGGACGAAGGCAGTGCCAAGATCTCTGAATGTGCTGATCGTGGCACGGTTTAAACCCATGTACCATTTGAGTGCGGCACCGGTTAAACTATCCTGAAAGTAGTGAATCAGTAGGTCCTGATTTTCCGTCTGAGCTGACATCCGTCGGGCGTACTTCACCAGATGGCTTTGAGGGCAAGAGTTACCCTTGTACTTTTCAAAGTCGGGCACTTGAAATTTGTGCGGGACTTTCACATTTGGGACCAAGCAGAGATCTGCGGCGTCCTTTCCAAATATATCCTGACTGCGAATGGCTTGCAGTTCCTTCTGCATTTCCAAGAACTGCTCCTGGAATTCCTCCATTCTGTCAAACATAGTGTCCTTCTTACCAGAAGGTGTCTGTGGAATCTGTCCTTCCGGGACAGTGTGCACCACAGGGGGTGGTACCGTGACTACGGTAGTGATAAGTGCAAAATGTACCTATTTGTGTATATATGTTTTGTTGCACTTATCAATGCTTTTTGGTAAATATCGTTTGAATAAACCCCGCTTTGTTTGTAAATGCGTATAGTTTACGTTTTCGTGTGTATAGTGCGTTATCGTGTAAATATCATTGAGTTTAATTGATTTTAATTTATTTTTATAGGTGTCCAATCAAGGATGTCTTGCCATTGTTGTATATAGCATTGAATAAGCTTTCCAGCGCTTCAAACCGTGCGTCAAACGGAGTTACGGTTCAAAAGTTACGAATAAAACAGTGCAGAAAATTCTGCAGACTGGTGTGCTGCGCCCCTGCAGCGCCGGGCGGTCAAGAGGCCCAGCAGTGTCACGCTACTGGAAATTGCAAATATTAAACCGCCTTGAAGAGCCGGGCGAAGCCAGAACGCCGTCGGGCGGTGCTGCGCGTGCTGAAACTCCATTAAAGCCCCAAAAACACAATTTTTAGGTTATGGTTAGATTTTTTAGAGATCCATACCATCCAATAGCATTTTTTGAGTGGAATTAGGCTAGAAAACACATTGGAGCATGCATTGGGATGATCCGGAGTCGAATCCTTCATCAATCGGAGCCGACAAACCGCGAGATGTTTGGTTTTTCTCCATTTCTTCTCTATGTTTTTCTCTTTTTGTTGGGCGTTTGTATATTTACTATGAACATATGTATCTTTGTTGATCATAATATTGTATAAAGCTTGCTTTACAAATCATTATCGATGTCTTCCTTGATCTTTTTGCATTTATGTTTGGATTTGTGTTGTGTTAGAGATAAACTTCACAAATCTTGATTAGGGATGGATATCTATTGTCTAGATGCTAGAGATAGATTTAGATGATAATCTTTATGGTGTCGGAACTTAAATTCCTTCTGTGTTTCGAGGCTTCGTGCGCGAGAGTGACGAAGAGAGTGATACGGTTGCTTCTCAACTCAGTGTGCCAGAGATGGACACTGTTGTGAGCGATATTGGATGATTTTGACGATTATTGTAGGTGGAGTATAATTGGTCGGTAAATTTATGTTTGTGACGAGTGGAATATATTCATGCTTGATAGGTTTCTTCTCTTCAAAGAATATACTTTTTATGTTTTTATTTACTTTCCCGCATTTACCTTAAAACCATTTTAAACCAAACTCATTAACAATTAAATTATCGAACGGCAGTTCAAGAACCGATCTCTGTGGACACGATAATTCCCGGAAAAATACTTCCAAATCTTTTTGTTGCTTGCTGCTATACCGCTCCAACAGGTAGTGAGTCTTGGCGTCTCCCGAAGTTTGTAACCTTCAGGAGTCTTCAGTATGCCTCTGGCATCTTTGCTTTCCCGAAGTTTGTAACCTTCAGGCCCAGCGGCTTCTGTTGTGATTCCCTGATCTTCAGTGATCGGCGAAACATATCCTTCCGGGATATAGTTAACAGGCATGCCCCAAGGACGATCTTTCGGTATTTGATACATAGGATCATACTTCTCCACTATGGGCGTTGAAGTGATCTCTGAGATCACAGTTCTTTGTAGCTGAGCTTCTGCCATGGCTTGCATGTCGTTACGAAGCTTCCTCATATCCTCTCTCAGAGCATCGATCTCTTCTTTCAACTCTCTATTTTCTTCCTCAAGATCATCCATCTTTTTCTGACGATTGGCCCGAGTATTATACAAATGAGACAGTTTGACTCTAGAACCGAGACACAAACGTGAGATTCGTAGGTAAGAAGAATACGCGATGTGAGAATGATGAATGCAATGATTATATTAATTGTTTAAGGTTTAATCAAAATAAACTTCGACAATTAGATTGCAAATATCAAACGGTGGGGAAACCCCTTTTTATTGAATTCAAAGGATTGCGAAAATGAAAATACAGTAGATTACAAAGTGCAGAAACAGAAACCTAAACTAATGGGTCCTGAGTCCTCTCTGAAGAGAAATCGGGTTCTGATTCTGGTATCTTCCTTTTCTTTGACCGGGGCTCTTGGACCATTGTCGGGTTGTCATTCCTTTTCCAGGTGAAAGGAGCGAGCAAATTCCTTTGGTCATCCTGATTCTCTACAGCATGTTGCTCTAAAATCTCAATCAGAGCATCCTTCTCTTTCAGTAGTTGCTGTATTTTGATGCACTCTATGTCGAGGGTGCGGTACTTGTTCTTCCAAGACCTTCTCTCCTTTTGAACTTTGTTGAGAGTAATCTGAAGCTTTTCAGTTTCCGTCATGAAGTACATGACATATTCCCTCAGCGGAAGAATTCCGTAACGAGGATAAGGCATCTTTAGCTTGAGAGCTCTAGTTTGTACCCAATGGAGGTAAGGCTCCACCGAGACACAATCTGGTTTTCCCAGAGACTCTCGTCCTTTCTTATGAACTTGTTTCCAAGCATGCACTATTTCCATCTTTAGTGCTCTGTCACTTTCTCCTTCCTTGAAGAAAAGACCTTCCAGATGAACATTCCGTGGGACATGCCTCATCGGGTATCTAAATTGACGAAGAACCAATACCGGATGGTAGTTGATTCCTCCCTTAGTTCCTATAAGGGGTATGTTGGGGAAGTTTCCACAACGATCAATGATTCTGATTCCATCATAGATCCTATTACACTAATCTATATCAGAGTTTGTAAGAGACATGATCTTCTGCGACCAGCGCAAGGCACTCTTACAATCCCAAAAAGCAGCAGACTTGGGCAAGTGAGAGATAAACCATTTGTAAAGCAAAGGTACACAACATGTGATCTCCCCTCCGCTGTACAAATTTCCCAAGTGTACAGAATGATACGCATCTGTGAGCAAAGTCGGCACAGGGTTTCCAATGAGAAAAACCTTAATGGAGTTAATATCGACGAAGTTATTGATGTTAGGAAACAAAAATAACCCGTAGGTGAGCAAGACAAAGATGCTTTCAAAATCAGTCACGTTTCCTATACTGGGAAAATACAGGGCTTTCTTTGTCAAGAACTGGGCTGGCAAACCTTGGATGCCACCCTTGGTAGTTAGGTGAGTCCTGACCTCAGACTCGTCCAAATGAATTGCTCTTGCAATGGTCTGATTCTTTGGAATTTTTTCCAGTCCAAAAAATGGAGCTCGATCAGTAATGTGTAGATCAATCAGATGAGAATACTCCTCCAGCGTTGGTGCGAGCTGGTAATCCGGGAATGTGAAACAGTGATAAACTGGATCATAAAACTGAATGAGCGCATCCATGATTCCCTCAATCACATGGACTCTTAACAGTGGTAGAAAACCTCCGTGCTTGGCTCTGAAAGCCTCTGGGGTTGTGATCATCCTTGCTAACCTTCTTAAATCCTCTAGCTTTGGAACCTTGAAGGTATAACTATGAGTTCTCCTTCTACCGAAATCCATTAGTGCAATCCTTTTCTTTGATATTTGCAATCACAGTCTCAGTTTAATTTGAAAAACAGAGAGACTAGAAGAGAAATTTTTTGAATGTTTTTAATGTTTTTTAAATGAATGCATGAATGCAGCACACAAAAACATAGAAAAAACATGGGGTCAAAGGGTCGTTGTCATGAAGTCAAGGCTCTACCCATCCCCAAAGGTTTATACTAGGGTGATTTTTGTACCAGTACTCATTATCATCAGCTCCTCCCATGAAAGCAAAACAACAAGTGGATCGCCAGCGAGTTATAGAGCAATCTTAGAGTAAGTGCCATTCACCGAGAATAGATCACCAGCCTCAAATGAGGGTAGTATCGCGTAACAACTATTCCCGATAGTTTCCGCACTATAAAAGAGTTTGGCTCCTCAGCTTCTCAGACATCACAATCGGCCCATTGTCTAGGTGAGAGAATGGGTTGCATTGGTCAGCCTCCACTGAGGTTGATGGTCGACCTCGTCGCCATCACTTATCTTAAGTGTATACTCGATCTTTCCACATACAGCATCACACGCATTCCCATTAGCAGAAAAATAAACACGTATAGCAATTAGGAAAAGCAGTATATATATTTGTCCTAATCATCCTAGACTTTTAAAAGCTAAGAATCTTAAGTTCCTGACAGAAAATGGTTTCCTGGCGGAGTCACCAATCTGTGGTTTCATTCCAAATTAACGGCGTTTTGACCTAGGATCCTAGTGACGTCAAGGTTTCCACCTAGGGGACAAAAAAGAACAAGATCCCTAAAGAGACCTGCGCATTTCCCCAGCAGAGTCGCCATTTTTCTGTCGAAAATGGGGACGATGATGACTAAGGTAAAATAGATCCTCAAATGATTCTCCCCAGCAGAGTCGCCATTTTTCTGTAGCGAGTGATTTTTGGATGTGGTTGCGAAGCACGGTCGCTCTAGTACTACAGTTCGATTCATTTTTTATCCTATTAAAGCTGATGAAGGAAGGGAAATAGATGTCTCCAATTAACCCTGCTTGCATACTGAGATTAAACAGTCAAAACTATTGGTTTACAGATGCTACAAAGATTTGGGGTTTGTCCTAGGTTATTTTGTTGACGAGGGGTGCTTTAGGCTATCGGTTGAGATGTTAGGACGGAGATATATGAAAGTATGGGAATTTGGGTTTTTGTTTAGTGTGCTCGCTAAGATCTTTTCTTTCAATCTTATGCCTACATATTCCCGTTTACCGAAACAGGGAAATCAGAGCGTTCGTAGTTCCTCCTATTCTATGGGAGGAAATGGTGTTTTGGTGTCTTGTTCAAAGCCCAAGACGTGAAGCGAAAGGTAGTTTGTATCTTGTTCAAAGCCCAAGATGTGAAGCTGAAAGGTCTCAACTTTAGAGAGAATTTGTCATCTCTAAATAGGGGTTTGTTTGTCACAACTGTTTATAAGGGATAATTACTTTAACTTAGTGTAGAGTAATGCCATCTTTCCTTAGGAATTCCTCATACTAAAAGAGGGACATTGGCATGGATGTAGATGATCCAGAGGCTTGCTGCTTACAGCAGTTGGATGGAGGGGAAGGAGTTGTTGATGTTTGTTTACTGTGAACGAGGCACAGCTTTGATGCTAAAAGGTTAATTGGCTCAACCGGGGTTTTCTTATACAAAGCCTAAGAGAAGGCTATTATGTGTCTCGTACAAAGCCCGAGAGAGAGGCTAAAAGGTTTTGACTCAACGAGGGAATCTTTTGGTATCTCGTATAAAGCCCGAGATGGAGTCTATTTGACTCAACAAGAGAGTTTTTTGTATCTCGTACGAAGCCCGAGATGGAGGCCAAAATTTATTTGGCTCAACAAGAACCTTTTTGTATCTCGTATAAAGCCCGAGATGGAGGCGAAAGGGTGATTGACTCAACGAGGAAGTCTCTTTATGTGTCTCGTACAAAGCTCGAGAGAGAGGCTAAATGTTGTTTGACCCCGCTGGGGAGAATCATTGTACAAAGCCCAAGAGAGAGGCTAACTTCACGGGAGAAGGATCTTTATACAAAGCCTAAGAGGAGGTTGTGGCGACGGTTCAGTTAAGTGACAGGTCCAGTAGAGAGAAAATTAGTTCTTATATGAGAAATGTTGTACTCGAGGATTTGATTCGAGGATCCGGGTTATTCCTGTTCTTTAAGGAAGTGGGAAATCCGAAGGGTATTGAGACTGTCCGAGTCTACGGGTTTTCTTCCTATTTAACGAAGGGGTCACTTGAGAATGTCTTAGATTAGACTGTCCAAGTCTAGAGTGTCATCTTTTGTACCATGCTTTGAGAAACAGTAGTAGACTCTATGAAAGGACTGTTCTATGCAGATGACTAAGTTCTGTTCCTATACCTCTAGGAGGTCTTCGGGATAATTTGTACGAAGCCCAAGAGGAGGCTGGAAACTTTTAAGAAGCCGACGGGTCCTTGTACGATGCCCAAGAGGAGGCTATCATTCCCAGAGGAAGAGATCATTATACGAAGCCTAAGAGGAGGCTGTGAATACTTCTAAGAAGCCGGCGGGTCCTTGTACTAAGCTCAAGAGGAGGCACGGTTGCTTTTAGGAAGCCTGTGGGTCCTTGTACGATGCCCAAGAGGAGGCCGATGCTTTTAAGAAGCCCGTGGGTCCCCAAACCCCGAGAAATTCAAGGCAAGCTATTCACAAGGAATAGATCAAGTCAGGAAAGTTCGAGAATTTGGAAGAAACTCAAAGATGCCATTCACGGAGAATACATTCACCTCTGGGAATAGAGTTTCTTGACAATTCCTAATGAGGACAGCCAAAGAGAAGACTGTATCTGGTGATCCTATTGGGGATCTAGTTGTCTATTTCTACGAATAAACGAAACGGCGTCACCTAGTTCTAGACGTAGTGGCCGGGAAAACTCTAAATATCTATACTTTTATTACACAGTTTATATGAGTTTATGAAAGAAGACTTACAGTGAAACAGCCCCACAATACAGTTATATGTATATGAAAGCGGTAAATGAAAGCATATAAACACTTACCCGGTTGTAGAGCTTCCATGCTGTTTGGTTAGTTGTTCAACAAAGAGAGATTAAAAACAATAGTATATTCAAAATCAAAGGAGAAAGTGCTTTGAAAAAGAAAGATTTGGGGCTTACAGCTCAAGGAGAGGCCCAGGGTTTTATCAGTGAGCGCACTGTTGAATTTGTACAGAGGGACTTATACAAGTGACTGTGGCCCAAAAATTGTTTTCTGTACAAAGGGATGGGTCTTACACTCTCTCAAGAGGCCCAAAAGGTTTAAAGAAAAAGAGTGGGGCTTATAACACGAGGGTAGGCCCAGATGATTTTTCCGTTTGAAATGGCGATCGCGCCGAGGTTTTCTTTTAACGCAGAGGGGCTTATACAATATCTGAGGCCCAAGATGTTTTGGTTAAAAGGGGGCTGGGTCTTACACTCTATTAGAGGCCCAAAAAATTTTAAATGGGTCTTATAGCTCGAGGAGAGGCCCAAAAGGTTATTTTTCAAAAGGCGACGATCGCGCCGTTTGTTTTTGACGGTATCGGGACTTACACAATACACTGAGGCCCAAAAATGGTTTGGTCAAAAAGGATTGAGTCTTACACTCTATTAGAGGCCCATGAGTGTTTGACAATGATTTGTTTGAGTGAAAATCAAAGAAACCCTAATTTTATTCTTTAAAAGTAAATATTTAAAGAAAATCAATGAAAAATATCAAATAGGTTTGAATAAACCACTTGTGATTTTTGTTTAAGGTTTGAAAAATGAGGTATAAATCACAAGAGATATTAAAACTCATTTGGTCTTGATTTTTCAAGATGAATATTCATTTTAAAATGTTTAAAAACAAATAAAAGTGAATTTATTCACAAAAATACTAAATATATTAAATAAATAATATAAATTCAATTTTTTTGTGGAATAAAATATTTCAACATTTTTGTGATTTTTTGCAAAAAGAACCAATAAAAAATAATTAAAATTGAAAGAGTTATTAATTTTCCAATTAATTAATAAACCATGAAAATATTGGAAAAAATGGCAAAATGTGAAAAAACGCAAAATGGCATGGGTGGGGTTTGAACCCAAGACCTCAAGGTTACAAGGCGCGCGCCTTACCACTGGGGTGGTGATACATCCATTGTTTGAAACAAAACAACAAATATACAAGGCATGACTTGGTTTTAGGCCTGGCCCAAGGCAAGTTTTGGCAAGTTTTGGCTCAGAAATGTGAAGGTCATAACTTTCTCAATTCTTAATGGTTTGAGACAAAATTTATATGCATTTGGACCAGAATTTCATAGGGAATCCAATGGTGGTGGTAGTTTTTTCAGATCACACTCCCTCCTCAAAACCCGATAGTGGTTTTGAAAATGACCTATAAATGCATTTTCTATGCTACAACTTGGTACAAGCATGGATTACATGGTGAATTAGCTCAAACACAACATATACAACATGTATAAGATGTTTATGATCAATGGACTTCAAAGCATTTCATGTTTGAAAGATTCCAAGTTGTGAGGCTTACCTCTTTTTTGAGATTTTGGAGCTTTTGTGCAATCTGTCAAACCTCTTGTTCCAGAAATGATTTGATGCTTTAGACACACTCAAATGATCCCTTAGAAGCTTTTAGGATGATTGGAATTGACTGGTACCTGCAAAAACACAAACAGTCCCTTTCTTGCAAAAGGGGTTAAAAGTGACCAAAATAGCAACTCTCTCAAATGGTGTTCCAGATGAGGGGAACCATTTGGGACAGTTCAAGGATGATATTTGGAGTGTGTTTGAGGTTTTATCTGGTTTGGAAAGTGACTGAATCAAAACATGGCTTGAAAAATGCAAAAAAAAGTCTATTTTGAGGTTTTGAGAGGTGACTTTGTGATTTTGTGATTACAGGTCACTTGTGATAGTTTGCACAGCTTACATATGATATATATGAGGTGTGTGTGTGTGATTGATTGTGATGAAAAAGCTCTCAAGCTCAAAAACTCAAAGTTGCCTTGCTAAAGAAGGCATTTTTGCCAAGAGAAAGAGGTTTTGAGGAAAGCATCTGTTTGATGGCTTTGGTGTACTCAAACTGATCACAATTGAGCTCTATTTATAGTAGAGCAAGTTTGTTTTAGGATCCACAGTGAATGGCAAATGCAGCAGGTGTTTGTTCAATGTTGGCCAATGGAAATCCAAGTCTCCTCTAGCCATTGACTAGAGGTTAGGGCACAGGGTTGTGGTTCCCTTGGTCTTGGATAAGTCTTGACTGAATTCAATTGCAAATGCCTTAGTCCATGCCACCTTGATGCTTCCATTGAATGCTCCAATCCAAAATTAGAGTCTTGTCCCTATTTTGGCCATTCTAGGTTCAACATGCTATTTCTTGTTCCAAAGACTTTGGAGGCTTGGCTCAGTGGTTGTCCCCTTTAGATTCAATCCTCAGAGGTGTCCAAGTGGATAAGAGCATTTGGATTTGGCTGATTTTGGCAAATCGAGCAAAAATGCAAATTTTGCCTTGCCTTAGCAGATTTCAGCAAGGCAACTTTCCAATGTCATATCTCATGACTCAAATTGAATTTGGTAATGTTCTTGGTCATTTTGGAAAACCCTCCAAAGTTAGTACCCTAGCCACTTTATTTTTAACTTAGAAAATTTTCTAAGTTTTTTATGGTTACCCCTTTTACAAGTTACCCAACTTTTCTTGATTTTTCTTGATGAATGATGATTCAAATCATACATTAACATCATTTTAGGGTTAAAAATCCATTTTGGTGAAAATCTCAAAAAGACAAAGTTGACTTTTGTGCACAGTTGACTTTTTATCAGATGAATTCCAAACTGTGCAATTCTTCAGGAAATCATGTCCTTGACCAAAATCAAACTTGATGGACATGTTCCATGGGTGCCATAGGGTATATTGATGCATGTCTTAGGGCTTGGGAGCATGTCCTGGTCAAAAGTCAAAGTTACAGTTGACTTTTTTCTTAAAACCTTAACCGTGGTACTGACGAAATTGAAACTTGTTGCTCAAGCTTCTTGGATCAATCCATTGTTCCAAATGGATCAATATGGTATATTAGAGACCCTCAAATCATGTCTTGAGGTCTTGGTTCATGATTTGTCCCAAAAGCCAACTTAGGGGTGAATTAGGTCAAGAAACCCTAACTCCTGATTTTTTATGAATGCATCCCCTGAGGCAAAATTGACTTGATGATTGGGTCCATGAGGTTCCATAGAGTATATTAGGTTAGGTTTTGGATCACTGGCTTGTGTCCAGATGAAAATTTTCCATCTGGAGGCCCTGGTCGACCAAAATCCTAATTTGGTGACACTGTCGATCTTGAGACTTAATCCACCTAGAAGGGAGCAACCTTGTGCTTAATCCTTGAAGTGGGAGTCCTTTTGATCCATTGTGGATGTTTGAGAGGTTAGACAAGTTGAAGATCATGTCATTCCTTGATTGATCCTTTGTCTAAGCACTCAGAGAGGGCTTGAAACCCTAATTTTGATTGTAGTGAATGCTCACCCATCTTTGGGCAGACTGATGAAGTATGATGGTTCCTCCATATTGTGATGATGATTTTCACAATGATGGGAAATCTTAGTGGTCAAAATTTGGGGTATGACAAATCCTTTGACGATGATGATGTTTGGTGAATGGTTTTCATTCTGTCAATCCTTTGACGATAATGATGTTTGGTGAATGGTTTCATTCTGTCAATCCTTTGACAATGATGATGTTTGACGAATGGGTTTCATTCTGTCAATTATTTGACGATGATGATGTTTAGTGATTTATTTATTTTCGCCAACTCTTTGACGAGGTGTCTCTTCAATGAAGTCATTTTTCTTTTTGTCAACCCTTTGACGATGTCAATTGGTTTTGTTCTGTCAATCCTTTGACAATACCACTCGTTTGTGAAGATTTTCTTTCCCCAGTGGAGACCCTATTTTCGGTTCAACCTTCATTGAGGATTTTTTTCTTCCTAAAATGTCATCCAGTCGCGCTTGAACTTGATAATCAATCATTCTGGATACCTCCATTAAAGCCCATCTTTTGGTTCTACTTCCAATGAGGTTGCTATACTTTTTAGAGTGTCAGCCAGTCATGCTTGAACTTGTTGACCCACTGCTCTAGATATTTCCCATTGGAGACCGTCTTTCCGGTCCAACCTCAAGTGAAGATCTTTCCTTCTGAAGTGTCAACCGGTCATGCTTGAACCTATTGTTCCATCACTTTAGATGTCTTATTTTCTTCTCTTTCCCCAGTGGAGACCGTTTTTCGGTTTAATCTTCATTGAGGATCATTTTGTTCTAGAATGTCATCCAGTCATGCTTGAACTTGATGATCAATCATTCTAGATACCTTTGTTGGAGCCCATATTTTGGTTCTACTTCCAATGAGGTTATGTTGTTTTCTTTCCCCAATGGAGACCGTCTTTCCGGTTCTACCTCCAGTGAGGACCTTTGCTTCTAAAGTGTCAACTGGTCATGGCTTGAACTTGTTGTTCCATCACTTTAGATGTCTTATTTTCTTTTCTTTCCCCAGTGGAGACCATTTTTCCGGTTCTACCTTCATTGAGGATCTTGTTGTTCTAGAACGTCATTCGGTCATATTTAAATCTGATGATCAACTATTCTAGATATATCCATTGAAGCCCATTTCTTTGGATTTATTTCCAATGAGGTTTCTTTGTCTTTTGTCCTAGAGTGTCAACTAGTCATTGTTTGAACTCCTTGATCCACTACTCTGGGTATTCCCTAGTGGAGATCGTACTTCTTTCTGTTTTTATCCCCAGTAAAGAGTTTCTCTACTCGTCTTTGTTCTAGCATGTCGTCCGGTCACGTCTGAACCTGTTAATTAAGTGCTCTGGATATTCCCTATTGGAGACCGTCTTTTCGGTTCAACCTCCAGTGAGGATCTTTACTTCTAAAGTGCCAACTGGTCATGGCTTGAAACTGTTGTTCCATCACTTTTATTTCCCCAGTGGAGACCATCTTTTGGTTCTACACCGAGTGAGGATCTTGTGTTGCCTTTCTTCTAAAGTATCAGTCGGTCATGTTTGAACCTGTTGATCAATCACTTTAGATTTCCCCAGTTTATTTCAGATTCCCCAGTGTTGTTGTCATCCCCAGTGAGTGGTTACTCGGTGTTTTGACTCTATCTCTGTTTGCTTTCGTTTTCATCTGCATTTTGCATTTTCCATTCCATCATTTTCATCATGTTAGAGTTCATGGCTTGTCATCATTATAGATTCGTTTTCTTTTGTCCATAGCATAGCATGTCATTGCATCTAAGGGCAAAATTTTCGGTTATCTATATTTAAATACCTTCCACCATGATTTCATGAGGATTGTCATCACTCATGTCATCCAATGAAGATATTTAAATAGAGGCAACTGTCATACCCCAAATTTTACCCTCAGATTCTCCGATTATTCTCATATCATTTTTTAGTCAACCATCTTTGCATTTACAGTCATGTAGTTCATTTATCAATAATCATGCATTTTTTTCGTTCAATTTTTATCACCTATTCTCTTTTTTTAATTCAATTATTCGTATGAGTTTTAGAACTTTACTTTTAATTTAGAATTTTGTTTTATTTTTATTAATTGTAATCACTAGTTTAGTTTAAAATTTATTTCTTCTTTTTGCTAATATATTTTTATTTATTATTTTTATTATTTATTATTAGGTTTAAATAGTGTTTTTGTCCCTGTAAGTTAACGTGTTTTTGGTTTTCGTCCCTGTAATTTTTTTTTGTTTTAGTCCATATATTTCGCATTCGCGTTCGTTTTAGTCCTTAAAACCAAAATCCACAGGAAAATCTGCATGAAAATCCGCAGGAAACCTTCAGATTTTCCTGCGGATTTTGGTTTTAGGGACTAAATATCAAACAAAAGTAAGATATAGGGACTAAAACTAAAAAAAAAAATTACAAGGACGAAAACCAAAAACTCGCTAACTTACAGGGACGAAAACACTATTTAAGCCTTATTATTATTATCATTATTTTGTTATTATACTCTTTTATTGTTATTATTTTTATTAATATTTTATTTTATTATTATTATTGTTATGTTTATTACTATTATTATTATTTATTATTTATTATTATTATTATATTACAAGTCTTTTGTCACCAAAACTCCAAACAAATTTCATAAAACAATCAAAAGCCAACAGCCAAAACCTCTCCTTCGTTTCACTCCAAAACCGTACAACCTACCTACAAACAAGACTACAACTATGACCTGGTAAGTATACACAGTTCGTACGAATGCCTACTACCTGCGCCTGCTGCTATGAAATAACCTCACACTGCCAATACCCAAACCATGACAAAAACACAAAATGACAAAGTGCCACAAAGAACCATAAAGCTATTACATGAAATAAAACTCATTGCAAGACAATCAAATTGCCTTGATAACACGGTCCACCCATGTTCCTACAATACAACAAACTCTTATGCTGCTACTGACAATACGTGTACGAACCAACTTCAAGCTGCGACACGACCTACTTGTACGAACACGCAAAAAATCTACGCAATACACTCCACCAGCATGTTGCACCTTGCCACCACAAAACACCTCTGCTACCAAAAACAATTGTCTGCTACAAATGTACAAAATCTACCAACAGCAAGCGAGACAATAAGATCTCCAAGAGGTCTCTGCTCACATAACCATATTCACAAAAAATCATAAAGTGGAGGAATTCAGAAACGCAGAGAAGGAGGAGAGAAAGCGTATTCAGTAAAAGAAAAACGATAACAGAGAGGGGGAACCTCTTGAAATCAGAAAATTCTCACCTTTGTTCTTTAAACAAAATGACTTTAATCTTCGTTTCTTTCTCACCATGTTTAAACCCCAATCAACATTAAATCATCCTATTACCATAAACCTGCAATCCTTTCGACAGACCTTTAATTTCAACCTTGAACAACTTCCCCTATTCCTTATACTCCCTCATCATCACCATAAATCAAAAACAACTTCTCCAAATGTACACAAACCTCATCCTTCAATCCCTTCCATCTCTTCCATTTTTTTACCATCGATCACCCTTCCTTCTGCTCACTTCAAGCCACCGATCAGATATTACCCACCTTCATAGCTTCTTCTCCACCCAACAATCCCTCCACCGTGTATTCCTTTGTTCCGGCCGAAACCACTGCACAACGTGAAACCACACACACATAGAACCGGGACCGAAACAGAGAAGAGAGAAAAAAGATCAAGAGGAATCTATTGTAGAAGCGAACCAGAGAGATTTCGTAGAAGCAAAAGCAGAGATATCTTGAGGTTTGAGAAGAGCAGAGGTCGTGTTCCTAGCTTTCCTTTAGAGGAACTGTTCTCATTCTTGTTTCAGGGTGGAACGATCGTGGGTGTGTTTGCTTAGGTTTGTTTCTTTCATTTTTAGTTTAATAACTGAAGTGAGTCTTTTGACCCGACCCAGGTCCGGCTAGCCCCTTGGGCTTTTAACCTTGCTAGTATGTTTGAACCGACCCCACTCTATTTCCTTGGGCTTACTGTTTTTCTGTCTAGCCCATTATATCACTCTTTTTGCTTTTTTTTTAATTAGTTAATTTTTGTTTAAAACTTTACTAATAACTCTTGTTTATCTTAAAATATTTTTGTTAATATTTGTATAAAAAATTCTTGTTAACATTTTTTTAGTTTATAACTTTTTGTTAAAAATATTTTTGTTAATAATCCTAGTTAATGATTTGTTAAATATTCCTAATTTTTATATTTTTGAAAATAATCTTTTAACTTTTATTTTGGAAAATATCTTTAATTTTTATTTTTGGGAAATATCTTTTTAGAAAATGTCCTTTATTTTTGTTTTAGATTTTTTATATATTATTAGGTTTAGTTAGTAAATAAATAAATAAATAAAACTCAAAAATACTTTTTCA
Organism: Lathyrus tuberosus; assembly: GCA_022829125.1. Lineage (NCBI taxonomy): Eukaryota > Viridiplantae > Streptophyta > Magnoliopsida > Fabales > Fabaceae > Lathyrus > Lathyrus tuberosus. The sequence continues at coordinate 4,150,023 of JALAZF010000193.1, forward strand.
TTTAATTTTGGGAACTAATTCTTTGAATCTTGGATTTATGTTAGGATGTAGATATTTAGGTTTTGTTTTTGGTCATTTCCACTTTGATATCTACCAATTGATTTAATTCCTAACTTTCAGTTAGGTAACTTGTAGCTTGTTTTCTTAGTTTGGAGCTATGGCTCATTGGTCTAATCTTAATTTCGATCCTTGCATTGACTATGTCACTTGTTCATCACCTTATGTTCATTATGCATCTTTTGTCTTATTATTTCTCTTTTCCTGATTTTATTTTATGTCTCGTACTTTCACGATTTTTTTCCATACTTGAGACTTTTCTCTATATTTCATTGATGTTGTTACCTATCCTCATTCCAAAGGAAAGAATTCCCTGTTGACTTGTAAGTCATGTTTAGGGTAGCTTAACCTTGTTTATCTGTTTAACCTAGCCTTAGGTTTGGAGTCGCCGCACTCCATGTAAGTGTCATGCTTGAACACTTACTTTCCCTCTGGAACCTTGATCATTATCAAGAGTTCCTCAATCCTAGTTAGGCGAACTACAGAGGCTCTGATTCCTCATTCCTAGTTAGGATACGTAGGAACAAGATGCGATATCTTGTCGAGCCCTCTAACCCACTAACAACTAACTCCCTTATCTCACGCCGTCGTGCGATCGAGACTAGTTTACCTTACCCTTTATCCTAGCCTTAGGATTGGAGTCACCGTACTCCATATAAGTGTTATGGTGATGAACACTTACTTTCCCTTTTAATCTAGCCTTAGGATTGGAGTCGCCGCACTCCATATAAGTGTCGTAGTTATGAACACTTACTCCCCCTTGGAATCTTGATCATTATCAAGGGTTCCTCATTCGTAGTTAGGTCAACTACGAATGCTTTGATTCCATCCTTGTTAGGATACGTAGGCACAAGATGCGATGTCTTGGCGAGCATACTTGTAGATAAAACCCTTAGGTATTTACCTTAGCACGGTTCCCTTAGCAAGCAAACTTTAGCATAACACAAATACTAACAAGAGGTTCCTGTAGAGTACTACCGATAATTAGGATGTTAACACCTTCCCTAGGTATAACCAACCCTCGAACCTTAGATTCTCTTAGCTTTGTTGTTACATAGCGCACTTAGGGTTTTCTTTGATCTTTACCCTTTCCTTTGGATAAATCAAAGCTCGGTGGTGAACTTCATGATTTGTGATTCAAGTTAACTAATAGCTTGATATTCGATTCTCATTGCAACACATAGCTACTGCCAAAACAATGTTTTTCCACACTTCGAGGCAATTTTTGTTCGCCTTGGGTTCGTTGGGCGAGCTCACTCGCCTCTAGTTCGCACTGCGAGCATGACAGCAAACTCAGAACTTGTTTCGACCATAACTTGAGAATTGTAACTCCGTTTTACGCGCGGTCGGAAGCGTTGGAAAGCTTATTTAATGCTCTATAAGACAATGACAAAATATCATTGCTTATATACCTACAAACAGGCACGGATCCACATACACTAAAATGGGGGCAACTGACCCCACATACTCAAATTCATTTTAACCATTAACAGGTCCGGCCCAATGGCAAGGCAAACAAGGCCATTGCCTTAGGCCTCAAATTTTTGGCTATAATATTAGGCCTCCAAATAAATTAAATTGCAAGCATATCCCTGCAAAAGCATAATTTTAATGAAAAATGTACAACAGTCTAATGGTAAAGATTAACATTCATTTAACGAGAGGTCATTGATGTAACCATACAATTATTATTTATAATTAATTATTTATTTTAAAATTTGATAACTGTCTTTTTTAATAAATAAAATTAATGTTAAATAGATATATTTTATTTTATTTTTTATTTGAAAAAATGTATAATTTGGATTTTAATATCTTATTTATTTTTATTTGATCATAAAAAATTGAATATTATTATTATTTTCACACAAATAAAATAAATATTTTTAATGAATAACTTTAAATTAAATTTCTAAAATAATACTCTCTTTTTGATATAATTCTTAAATTATATAAATATAATAAGTAATTATTTCTATAATGTAACTCAAAAAGTACATAAAAATTAGTAAATTTAATTCACACTTTCAAGATGATAAAAAATAAAATGAAATTTTTTAATTTTAATTAAGAACTATATTAATAAAATTAATATATTTAATATTATATTATTTAGAGACTAAAATAGAATAAAAAAATAAAAAAAATAAAAAAATTAAGGTTTTTTATTTTAAAATAAAAATTAACATAATTTTTATTAATATATATTTTTAATCTTAAAAAAATTTATTTTACATTTTGCTTTAGGCCTCCAAATTCGTTGGGTCAGCCCAGACCATTAACAAAGTATTACAATGTTTAACCCCATGCCCCACATTACATGGTGTCACTAAAGATACACACAAGTCTGTAAATACTTTAATTTTGCATAAAGTGAAAACTATATTATTTTTAAGAAATTAATGTATTTAAAAAATATAGTGAAGTAAAAAACTGGTGATTTGTCAATTAATATGGTAAATCTAAGTCTAAGAGGTTTAGTTTGTGGTTATTACTTATTAAGTTAAGCACTTATGTATGTAATCTTATATAAATAATTAAAAGATAAAATAAATTTAAATTATTTTTATATATGATATAAGTTATTTTAATTTATGCAAATAAGTTTAAAAAGAGTTAATAAAAAATATTAAAAGTTGTTTTCAATAATTGTTTTTATAAAACAGTCTTAAAAAATTAATTATGTTATTTGATAAGTTCAAATAAATTAATACAAATGTTAAATAAAATTTTTATTAATTTGAGTTTTTTTATTTATTAGAGTGATATATTTGATAGTGTTAATTTTTTTTATTAACACTTCAAAATAGTTATAATTTTTAAATATGAAGATGTCTTCATAATTTTTAATATAAAAATTATATATTTAATTTTTGTATATATATATATATATATATATATATATATATATATATATATATATATATATATATATATATATATATATATATATATATATATTAATGAAAACTTCATCATTTTATCGTTTATTATTTATATATTTTTTTATAAATATTTATAACAATTAATTTTGACCTCAGTTATTAAAATTTTTGGATCCGTCCCTGCCTACAAAAATGAGATAAAAACTATCAAACTCAAAGATATGTACATGATTACGCATATTACACATAGAGATACTCAAATAAACCGGTTATTTAAATTATCCATATCCATATCCAAATCCAGTTATTAAAAACCGGTTAATTATTAGTATGGTTTTAACCAAATCCATATTTTGGATATGTTATTGATATGGTTTTAACCAAATCCATAATTTGGACATCCATATCAAAAATAAAAACCAAATTAGTCAATTTTTTATTAAAAAAAAAATTTAAAAACTTTTTTTCATTTTGAATTTTTTTTGGAATTTTTTTAAAAAAGTATTTTTTTTTCAGTAAATAAAAGAATACTGAAAATTTTAAAAAAATTAATAAATAAAAAAAATATTTTCAGCAGTTTTGAGATTCTCAGTTGCAGGGTCTTGGGTTTTCTCTTATTTTGTATGCTTGTAAAAATGAGTAATTAAATAAATACAAGAGATGAATTTTGTTATAAAGTGATGAATTGAAGTGATGTTTTGATTGTTAGATACAATTTTCAACAATTATGTGATCAGATTATTATATAAATCTGTTAAATACTTACCTTTTTAGATCTTATATTATTCTATCATATTCCAATGTTTGTTTTCAAATTTTTTTCCAATAATCACTCTAAGATTATTAGTGTGATATTTGACTTTGAACAAGAATGAATTCTTTGACAGAAATTCAGTTTTGATCGGCTTTTTTTTTTCAAAAGTTTGGAGGACCTTTCTTCTATTCATACCATGAAAGTTAAGGGGCAAAACAGATTTTGTTCACTTATGTTGCTAGTAGTTCACAGTTGAATGTTTAGATGTTTTATCTAAACAAATTTAAAAATTACTTTATTTAAAAAAAATATTTATAAAAACTGGATTCTTATGTCAAAAACCGATTTTAGCTAGAAAAACCAATTGTAAAAAAGGAATATCCAGTTTTAAAAACTGGATTTTTATATCCAAATCCGGTTTTAAATTAAAAACCGGATATGAACTTTAAAACCGATTATGAAATATATAACCGGTTATAAAATCTGGTTATGGATATAACCGATTTTATAAAAAACAAAACCATTTATATGGATTGGTTATAATAACCAGTTATGATAAATGGTTTTATATTGGATATAGATCAGTTATGTGAATAAACCAACGTTGAGCATCCCTAATTACACACTATAATGTAAACTACACAACACATACACTAAAGTTGAGGTTTATTAGTATAATTAAGATGATAAGTGCCAATTATTTACACTCAAAATCACTATAATTTAGCACTTATCAATCTGTGTTATATGCCTTGCAGGAGAAGCAGTTGCCATAATCAATATCTGGTTCATCTTCATCTATGTCCTCCTCTTCTGCCTCTGGGACAATAGGATGGTAAATCATCTTGTTGAGCCTCTTCCTCCTTGTCTTCTTCATGGATTTCTTCTTTGGTTTCATCACAGCTACTGAAGAACCTGATTCTGTATGTTGTTGAGGTACTCCTGACAAAACTTTTTCTGAAGTGTTCATGGTATAAGGCATAGGCCTAGTAGCAGATGCTTCTGAAGCTGCTGGCTTCTGAAGGTTTTGGATATTCAGATTCGTAGATATCTCTGTGACTTCTGTCGCAACAGAGATTTTGTTGCTCTCAACTGATGACTCATGACGTATTGGTGGATGTTGATGAAAATGAACTAGGTTTTAGTTGTTTTTTATTGAAAAGTATTTTAGGTGGGTGTTTTATCGTATCCACAGGGATTGTGCGCAAGATATATAGATGCTCGTCGTTCAATAGTTTAACGTTCTAAGTAAAGAGTTTTCAAAGATTTCTTGTGTTGTAACATAAGTTTGTTGCAAATAGTAAATTAGGGCAAAAATGTTTTGTTTTAAGAATAACATGTCAAGATTAGATTTCGTTAACCCTTTTCATGCATATCTAATTAATCAAGCATGTGAACTTAGTTTCGATCAATACAACCGTGTATCCTCGCGAATCCGTTTATGTCTAAAGCGACTTCGTGAGTATTATTGTTTAAATCGTTAGATGATGTCTCAAACCAACAATCTAAACAATAAACATTAAGACCAATACAAAGCAAATCTTAACTCCCAAATCTATGTCTAGAGTTTTGCTGTTAATAGATGAAGACATTAGATCAAGATTTGGAAAATCCATGTCTAGAGTGATTTAAACCATAAATACAACATTAAAAGCAAACAACTTCATCATATATTAATCATCAACCTTGTTCACATATAAAATATCAAAATAAATACATACAATCAAAGTTAACTACCTCTAATCTTGACACAAAAGTGTTTAGCTACCCATCACCATGGTAGCTTGCTTCACATGTTTTAGGAGGAGATGAATGAGCGTCCACGTCGAATAATCAAACTCAGATGTGAATCCAGCTTCTCTATGTAAAATATCACCCTTGGATGAAGAAATCTCATAAAATCAGGCTGTGGTGTGTAAAAATGGGTTATGATCCCCAAAAATGATCAAAATTACTTATAGGCTAAAATACAGTTTTGGTCCCCCTGTTTTTCAAAATTCACAGTTTTGGTCCCCCTGTTTTTTTTTTTTAACAGTTTTGGTCCCCCACCCCAATTTTGGCCCAAAAAAAGTGATGAACAGTAACCTGTCCGTACATGTCCGTACATGAACAGTACACGTCCGTACATGAACAGTGAGGGGTGGGGGACCAAAACTGTTAAAAAAAAAAACAGGGGGACCAAAACTGTGAATTTTGAAAAACAGGGGGACCAAAACTGTATTTTAGCCTTACTTATATAATACATTCAGGATTTGTCATGTTTACACTGCGAACAGATTATTCGCTAGCGAACATCAAATTAGGCACCTGATGTGCCTCTGCATAATTAAACCGCCTCTAAGATAACTCTGAAGTTCGTCGTGCGAATGATTATTCGCCTAGCGAACTACTTCGCCTACAAGTTCGCACGACAAACTTATGACTCTTTAGCTACTGCCACAGCAAACCTTCGCTGGCTTGTTCGCCCAACAAACTTACAGGCATTTTGCTACTGTCTCAAATCTGGGAGCATTAGCTGGTTCTTCGCCAGTTGTTCGCCCAATGAACTTACTGAAATTCTTCTTTTCCTTTGGCAACCTTGTTCAATTTCCTTGTGTCTCACACTTTGATGATTTAATGCCTATTTTTGGCATAATAACACATAAATCAAAGGTACCAAAGGTATTTGCAAACAATTGAAGAATGACAAACTTTCAAGTAGAAATTCTAACAAATAAACACAAAAGAGTTGAAAAATGCCAATTATAAATGATTAATTTAAAGTAAGATTGGCATCTAACAAACTCTCCCCAACTAACTCTTTGCTTGTCCTCAAGCAAAGTATGCCTCTCATTAAAAACAAGAGGATTTGCTCAAGCATTTAATTCAACCAAGAATGGATTTATGGCTCAAATAAACAACAAATGTACTCAAGCAATGATTACAACTTTCTAGAATCGAACAATGCAAAAGAATTTAGTTCTTAAACAAATATCAAATAGTGCTTCAAGTAACAACTAAATTATCATGCTCGAATCACTCTAACACTCCTCTTCGAAAAAGAATTGAAGGAAAAATGCGCTTACAAACGCAGGGTAATTTCACTCACCTTACAAATGATGCAAATACAAACCAATTCATACATTATCTAAACAATCAATAAAGAAATTATGGAAGCAAGAAGATCACTAAGGTCTTTAAAGATTGTTGCTTGGTTAGGTTCACAACAAAGGGACATTTATAAGGCCATGGATTCAAAGGTGCCAATGCAAAAGAAACATTCACTTACTCAAGACTATGTACACATTATAACTCCATCTAACAGATTTCTTTTCTCTATTGCTCACCCTTCCAACACCTTTGCACAATTATTCTATTTTTTCACATTCAAACAAGCATTCTATTTCTTTTGTTTTTCACATTCATATTCACATTTTCTTTTCATGCTTGTTTGAAAAATTTTCAAAATTTTTGAGTAACCTACCATTTTCTTTTCACTCTCCCCAACTTGGTTTTTAACCAAACCTTAAGTGAGTGTTCCTTGCTTTTTTAGGCAAGGAATACAATTTAGTACAATTTCAAAGGTTCAAGAAAAATTTAGAATCCTACATAATTCAATGATTAACTATCTTTATCAATATGTACCAATACCAAGTTCATCACTAAACTAGGATCTAACTATTAAGCTCAACGGGGTTAGCAAATTCTCACTACTCACGGGTAAGTTACTTTTGGAAATGGATGTGCTCATTATCAACAAATGCCTTGATCATATCTAATGCTTCCACAAAATCAAACTAATCACAAGATAAAGTATGAATCAAATGTACTCAACAAAATTGATCAGTCATCATATGCATTTAGTAGACAATGAAGGTTTCTCACCATTTTGGCTTTTGCACCTAAGTGATACAAGCATTCAACAAAGTTGCAACAAAAAACAAAATTACATTTGCACAAAGAAAAGAAGTTCTTAAACATTCTAACATCCTAAAAAGAGGTAACCATGTACCTTGCCAACATTTGCATGCTTAAATACTATCATCACCATCCAAACTTGGGAGAATCTTCATTGATGAACTATCATCACCATCCTAGAAGTTCTCACATTTCCACACCAAAAAATGGTAACATTAAAATCCACATAAGCATATCAACAATTTACACAAATAAGCATACCAACAATTAACACTAATAAGCATACCAACAATAAAACTTTAAGAGTTGAACATTCCTAAACTGAAGAATTCAACTCTTAAACAACATAATAAAAGAAAAATGAAAGCAAATAAAAAAGAGAGTTGAACATTCCTAAACTGAAGAATTCAACTGATAATAATAACATTAATGTGCTAATGGTGTAAAAACACCAACAAAAGTATTTGTACCCAAAAGTGGTACATACTACAACAATATCCAAAATAATCCAACAAGTGGATAAAGTACAACATAAGAAAGTACAATAAACATAAATATAACTAGAAATGATCTAATGCAAACAGAAAACTTCACTTTGTAGAACGAAAGGAAGTTGCATAAGACCATGCTCAAAATGTCAACAACAAACAAACTACTCCTCCTAAAACTCGGTCTCCTCAAGCTCAACCTCCTCGTCACCTGAACCAGAAACCTCAACTAAACCAGCCTCGGAACCATCACCATCAGAATCATCAGCGCCCTCAGGCTCACCTACATCTTGCCCCTCTCTAAATTATGGCTTGGCCTCAGGCCACGCAGCATGTGCTAGGAACTGCTCCCTAGACATCATAGAGTGCTCCACCGAGGGTTCCCTGTACTGCAATTGTAATGCCTGTATAAAATTATGTAAATCTATCATGGCGTGCTGAGTAGCCGTTATCCAGTCTCAGTTGTAACTGTAGACCTCCCTCTAAAATGGGTCAAAACCATGGGAGCCTGCAAGTCCTGAACCAGAAGCACCGCCAGCATCATTACCAGAGTTAAATGTCTATCCTCATTTCCATCTCTTGGGTCTGCAAAACTTATCCACGTACCTATCATCGATCGCAGCAGGAATCGTCACCTAACGACATGAGGGTAGCTTAACCTTTGCATCCATACATAATACCATAATCAAACAAGGAAAGACTAAGGGACAATTCTTCCTTGACCCTGAACCAAGTCCGCTTTCCACAACGACACGCATCTCATCTGCAATTATTCTAGCTACATCAATCTGCACATTAGTCAAAATATTGTGGACAAGATGAGTAATAGGAATTGGCACAGTAGAGGTGTGCGACTTTAGCTTAATATTAGTCAACACCAACAAAAGTATAAGTTGAGCCAATGGACGCATGCCCTGTTATTTCGTTGATTTTGTGGTTGGCATTTATTTTGCTAAAACTAATCTAGCAGCAAGATGTTGAAACAAGATGTTCTATTTTTCTGCATTCAACATGTCGAATGAAGATGTCCCATACTGGCTCATAGGACATCGCGTCTGAATTCAGTTCAAAAGAAGATTCTATTGCTGTTAATTGTTACTGAATATTCTGTGAATATTTGGTTATCCTATGTGGCATCTAAAGTATTTTTGGATTGTGTTTTGTGTGGTTTTCGGATTTTCAGCACTTTCTAATTGTGGAGACATATTAGGAAACTTTGGATTGAAGACCTATTTTGTTGGAGTTTATTTTGCAGATTTGTGAGCAGTCTCTTTGCTGCGTTTTTGAAGCCCAATCCAATCCAGATTTAATGTTATATATTGACTGGTGTAAACCTAGTTTAGGTGTGGAACTTACGTGTGTTTTTGTTAGGGTTTTCGAGTGTTAATTGTGAGCCTAACTGGTATCATTCTGATAACAGTATAAGGACTGGTTTTTGTGTTGTAAGTTCTGTCAATTACTCATAAGCTTTTAAGCATTGAGCTTCTTGTGTGTCAATTCTCATAAGCTTTGAAGTATTGAGAATTGTGTGTTTTGAAAGTGTGGCTTTCATTTTTGTTACTTGTGTCGAAAGGAACCAATCACGGGTTGTGATTATAGAGGGATTTGAGGAGGGCCTCATACCTAGGTGAGTCTTATGTAGAAGTCATAGGAAGGGTAGTGATTAAGTGAGCAGATTATAACAGGATTTGGTTATTGTATGATCTGTGAATTGATACTATCGTATATTGGTTTCGTCCCTGGCTTGGTAGCCCCCAGAGTAGGATTGTTGATCCGAACTGGGTAAACATATCACTATGTTCTTTACTTTCTGCACTGTTATCATTATTGTTATCTTGTTCATTGTGTTGGATATCAGTGTCTCAACATCTGTGTAGGACATCTGATATCTGTGCCAGAATTTCAATTGGCATCAAGAGCTTGCACCCTTGTTTGGTTCTGGTTGAGATTCAGGGAAGGTACTTTCTGGTACAATGGACAAGGATGGAGGATTTTTTAACAAACCACCTCTGCTTGATGGTTCCAACTATGGCTATTGGAAACCAAGGATGATAGCATTCATCAAATCCATGGATGATCAAGCATGGAAAGCTGTTATCAAAGGATGGGAACCCCCAAAGGTTAAAGATGGAAAAGGTACTCCTACTGATGTGGTGAAGGAAGAGGAAGACTGGGACGATGCAGACTACAAAGGGTCCGTGGGAAATTCCAAAGCCATGAATGCATTGTTTAATGGTGTTAATAAGAATATCTTCAGGTTGATTGAACATTGCACCATTGCAAAAGAGGCGTGGGAGGTCTTGAAGGTTGCTCATGAAGGGACTTCAAAGGTGAAGATGTCAAAACTTCAGCTTCTCACTACCAAGTTTGAGAGTTTGAAGATGAAGGATGATGAGAGCATTCATGATTTTCACATGAACATTATTGAGATAGCTAATGCCTCAAGTGCCCTAGGTGAAAAGATGTCTGACAGCAAACTGGTCAGAAAAATCCTCAGATCTCTACCTAAGAGATTTGACATGAAAGTAACTGCTATAGAGGAAGCTCAGGATATAGATAAGATGAAAGTGGATGAACTTGTGGGATCTCTTCAAACATTTGAATTGGGGATCAGTGAAAAGTCTGAAAAGAAAAAGAGCATAGCTTTTGTGTCAAATGCTGGTGACTCAGACGATGAAGGTGACCTGGTCAGAGATGAAGGGGTGTCTAAAGATCTGGTATTGCTTGGAAAACAATTTAACAAAGTGTTGAAAAGGATTGACTGGAAGTCAAGAGCAAATGTTCAGAACAAGTCACTTGACATCAGTAAAAACCAGGATGGAGGCAGACGGTCCAGAATTGAAGAAGACTCCAATCAAGGGAAGAGAGTTCAGTGTTTTGAATGTGAGGGATTTGGGCACATAAAGACTGAGTGTCCCACATATCTCAAAAGGCAGAAGAAGGGCTTATCTGTGTCTTGGTCAGAAGGAGAGTCTGAGAGTGATCTTGAAGAAGAATCAGCAAAATTGGTGACAGCCTTGACCGGGATATGTAAGGTTGATGGAGAAACTACTTGTGAGTCTGATTCTGACAAAGAATCTTATATTGGAGAACTCACTAAGGAAGAAGTCTTCACCGGGTTCTCAGAGTTGTGTATCAAGAATGAAGAGAGGTGCCAGATAATATTAGAACAGAAGGTTCTGATAGCTCAACTAGAAGCTGAGAAGGAAGAACATCTATCAATCATTGCTAATCTTAAAGAGGAGGTTGTATGGCAAAAGTCAAAACTTGACAATATGACCAAATCTATAAGAATGCTGAACAATGGTACCACGTAGCTGGATGAGATTCTTCAGACTGGGAAAGATGCTGGAAATGTGCAAGGCCTTGGTTTTAACAATCAAGCAGAGAACTACAAGAAGCTTGTATTAAAGTTTGTTCCTCAGAAAATAAAGCAAGAAGAGGGGATGTCAAATCACATGTTTAAACATCAGATGAAGCATCAGAAAAGAGTATGTAGTTCAAAGTATAAACCATGGAGATGTCATTACTGTGGAAAGATTGGTCACTTAAAGCCCTTTTGCTACAAGTTGCACGGCTATCCCAAAACTGCTCATCAACAAAATAAAGGACAGAGTTGGGCTAAAATAAAGAGAAGATGGACTTCTAGAAATATGATGGCCGGTCTCATAGCACATACCTCTCTCAGAGCATCTGCAAGGGAAGATTGGTACTTTGACAGTGGTTGTTCAAGACACATGACTGGTGTGAAGAAATTCTTGTCAGATATCAAGCCTCACTCCACCAATTATGTCACTTTTGGGGATGGATTAAAAGGTGAAATAAAAGGTGTTGGAAAGCTGGACTACACAGGACAACCAAATCTGGATCGTGTTCTATTTGTCAAAGGGCTGACCGCAAATTTGATCAGTATAAGCCAACTGTGTGATATAGGACTCAAAGTAAATTTCACAAAATCTAAATGTCTAGTAACCAATGAGAAAGATGAAGTTGTTATGAAGGGAACCAGGTCTAAGGATAACTGCTATTTGTGGAATCCTCAAGAATCGGAAAGTTTGTCTACCCGTTTGATGTCAAAGGAAGATGAAACCAAACTGTGGCATCAGAAATTGGGTCACTTACATTTGAAAGGGATGAAGAAAGTTATGTAAAGTGAAGTTGTTAGAGGTATTCCTAAGCTGAAGATTGATGAGGATATAATATGTGGTGAATGTCAAGTTGGGAAGCAAACAAGGGTGTCACACACGAGGCTTCAATATCTTACCACAACTTCTAGAGTTCTGGAACTGCTTCACGTGGACTTAATGGGACCTATGCAGGTTGAAAGTCTGGGTGGGAAGAAGTATGCTTATGTTGTCGTTGATGATTACTCCAGATTCACCTGGATAAGCTTTATCGTAGAAAAGTCTGAAGTATTTGCAGCCTTCAAAGAGTTGTGTCAAAGGATTCAACGGGAAAAGGATTGTGGTGTTGTTCGAATCAGAAGTGACCATGGGAAAGAATTCGAAAATAGCAAGTTTGAAGAGTTTTGCTTATCTGAAGGAATCACTCATGAATTCTCATCACCGATCACTCCTCAGCAGAATGGTGTGGTGGAACGCAAGAATAGGACTATACAAGAGTGTGCAAGGGTCATGATTCATGCCAAAAAGCTTCCATATCATTTTTGGGCTGAAGCCATGAATACCGCTTGCTATATACACAATAGGGTGACTATCAGATCAGGTACTTCTGTTACTCTTTATGAGCTATGGAAAGGTAGAAAGCCAAATGTGAAGTATTTCCATGTGTTTGGGAGTAAGTACTATATCTTGGCGGAACGTGAGCAGAGGCGAAAGATCGATCCTAAGAGTGAGGAAGGGATATTTTTGGGATACTCTACAAACAGTAAAGCATATAGGGTATTTAATTCCAGAACTAAGGTGATGATGGAATCCATAAATGTGGTGGTTGATGACTCTGGGAAAGACGAAGATGTCCCAGATGACGTTGGAGCATGCCTTCCCATGAACAATGAAATCTCACAAGACATTGAGTCCGTAGAAGATAATGCTCAAGAAACCGACACTAGACCTGAGAATGAAGAGGTAGAGGATGCTAACAGGGGACCCTCTATAAGGATTCAGAAGGATCACCCTAAGGAATTGATTATTGGAAATCTGAATGAAGGTGTAAGAACCAGAACTAGGGAGGCTGTGTCAAATGCATGCTTTGTTTCAAAGCTTGAACCAAAGAATGTCAAAGAAGCATTGACAGATGAGTTCTGGATAAGTGCTATGCAGGATGAGCTTTGTCAATTCAAGAGGAATGAAGTCTGGGAACTAGTACCACGACCAGCTGGAACAAATGTGATTGGAACAAAATGGGTTTATAAGAATAAGTCTGATGAACAAGGAGTTGTTACCAGAAACAAAGCCAGACTAGTTCCTCAAGGATACAGACAGATTGAAGGAGTAGACTTCAATGAAACATTTGCTCCTGTGGCTCGATTGGAATCCATCAGATTGCTGCTAGGAGTGGCATATTTGTTGAAATTCAGATTGTTTCAAATGGATGCCAAGAGTGCCTTTTTTAATGGCTATCTTAATGAGGACGTTTATGTTGAGCAGCCTAAAGGGTTTGTGGATCTAAATTTTCCTGATCATGTTTTCAAGCTAAAGAAGGCTTTGTATGGGTTGAAACAAGCTCCACGAGCTTGGTATGAAAGGCTGACTGAGTTCTTAGTCAACCATGGATACAAGAAGGGTGGTATTGATAAAACACTTTTTGTCAAAGAGAAGGATGGGAAACTAATGATTGCTCAGATTTATGTAGATGATATTGTGTTTGGTGGGATGTCGGATGAAATGGTCCAACATTTTGTCAACCAAATGCAGTCTGAATTTGAGATGAGCTTGGTAGGTGAATTGACTTACTTCCTTGGATTACAAGTCAAGCAGATGGAAGATTCCATTTTCATTTGTCAGAGCAAATATGCGAGGAATATTGTGAAGAAGTTTGGACTGGATAATGCCAAGCATAAGAGAACTCCTGCTCCAACTCACTTGAAGTTATCCAAAGATGAAAAGGGAGTGAATGTTGAACAAAGTTTATACAGAAGCATGATTGGAAGTCTGCTGTATCTTACAGCAAGTAGGCCAGACATAACCTTTGTTGTTGGCGTATGTGCAAGATACCAAGCAGAACCCAAGGTCAGTCACATCAATCAAGTTAAGATAATTCTTAAGTATGTGAGTGGTACATGTGATTATGGGTTGTTGTACTCCCATGACTCAAGTTCAGTTTTAGTAGGATACTGTGATGCTGATTGGGCTGGAAATCCTGATGATAGGAAGAGTACCTCTGGAGGATGTTTCTTTTTGGGAAATAATCTTATTTCTTGGTTTAGTAAGAAGCAAAATTCTGTTTCTCTTTCTACTGCTGAAGCTGAGTACATAGCAGCTGGAAGTAGTTGTGCTCAATTGGTGTGGATAAAGCAAATGCTATCTGAGTATAATGTCACACAAGATGTCATGACATTATTTTGTGACAACCTGAGTGCTATTAATATTTCTAAAAATCCTATTCAACATAGCAGGACTAAGCACATTGATATCAGGCATCACTTCATCAGAGAACTTGTGGAGGACAAAGTCATAACTTTTGAGCATGTAAGCACCGCAAATCAGCTTGCTGACATATTTACCAAGGCTCTGGATGCAGTTCAGTTTGAAAACCTGAGGGGCAGACTTGGGGTTTGCATTCATGAAGAACTATAGCAATTAATGTTCCTTCTGGCTGCCAGATTGAAAAGATTAAAGGAGGTTCTGGTAGTGCAGTGTGTGCATGAGGTTATGAAGGGGAAGATGCTGAAGTTTGTGCATGACACTTGGTCATGTGATGTGGTGTGCATCTACTCTCTGATGCTATTTATTCTGGTCTATGACTTGACCATTTCTCAAATATTAATAAATGTTCTACTTGCCTTTGTCATATTTCTGGCTAAAAATGGGGAGTAGTGTGTTGTGCTTGTGTTGGTGCTGCAGCTGAGGGGGAGAATGTGGAATGTTGTGTTGTGTTGCTGCAGTTGAGGGGGAGTTTTTTTGCTGCTATACTGTGTTGTGTGTTGGTATTTCGATGCTGTCTCTGATATAGATTTTTTGCTTGTGTGTTTTTTGCAAGATTTGTTTATGTGTAGTTTTAGCCAAAATAAGCCAAAGGGGGAGATTGTTATTTCGTTGATTTTGTGGTTGGCATTTATTTTGCTAAAACTAATCTAGTAGCAAGATGTTGAAACAAGATGTTCTATTTTTCTGCATTCAACATGTCGAATGAAGATGTCCCATACTGGCTCATAGGACATCGCGTCTGAATTCAGTTCAAAAGAAGATTCTGTTGCTGTTAATTGTTACTGAATATTCTGTGAATATTTGGTTATCCTATGTGGTATCCAAAGTATTTTTGAATTGTGTTTTTGTGTGGTTTTCGGATTTTCAGCACTTTCTAATTATGGATACATATTAGGAAACTTTGGATTGAAGACCTATTTTGTTGGAGTTTATTTTGCAGATTTGTGAGCAGTCTCTTTGTTGCGTTTTTGAAGCCCAATCCAGTCCAGATTTAATGCTATATATTGACTGGTGTAAACCTAGTTTAGGTGTGGAACTTACGTGTGTTTTTGTTAGGGTTTTCGAGTGTCAATTGTGAGCCTAACTGGTATCATTCTGATAACAGTATAAGGACAGGTTTTTCTGTTGTAAGTTCTGTCAGTTACTCATAAGCTTTTAAGCATTGAGTTTCTTGTGTGTCAATTCTCATAAGCTTTGAAGTATTGAGAATTGTGTGTTTTGAAAGTGTGACTTTCGTTTTTGTTACTTGTGTCGAAAGGAACCAATCACGGGTTGTGATTGTAGAGGGATTTGAGGAGGGCCTCATACCTAGGGGAGTTTTAGGTAGAAGTCATAGGAAGGGTAGTGATTAAGTGAGCAGATTATAACAGGGTTTGGTTATTGTATGATCTGTGAATTGATACTATCGTATATTGGTTTCGTCCCTGGCTTGGTAGCCCCCAGAGTAGGATTGTTGATCCGAACTGGGTAAACATATCACTGTGTTCTTTACTTTCTGCACTGTTACCATTATTGTTATCTTGTTCATTGTGTTGGATATCAGTGTCTCAACATCTGTGTAGGACATCTGATATCTGTGCCAGAATTTCATGCCCTTCCTGTGATACCTTCGAGGAACCCCAGATGGGTTCAACTCAACTGACTTTCCCTCAATCAACAAATCACGAGAAATGGCATATGTGCCTCTGTGAAGGCTCAAAGTGTGATGATATGCATCTATTTCATTCTCCCCCAAGGATAAAGGATTACCTAAAATAGTGTTAATTGTGTCACGGTTAAATTTTACCTCTCTTCCACAAACCAAAGTAGTCCAAGTAAACGGCTCATCGTCATCTGGAAGTGCATTGACGTAAAACTCTCTCACGAGCTCTACGTTTTAACTATCACTAGGTGTTATCAACTTATCCCATTTTTTGCTTTGAAGGATTCCCGCTACTGCTCGGTAGGATCCTTGAGGGTTAAGGTTGAATCTCTTTTCAAGTAGGATGCTCCTCCTCTCTACAGTCAGATAACGTGCAACTTGTTTCGCTCCTTTGAATCTGTCAGCATCAAACTGGATTGGGGTTGGACGAGATGAACTTCCGACCTTCCTGTTCTTTGACGAAATTGTCTTTGAAGGTGCCATCTGCACAATCACAAAACAAAAAGAATCAGAACAAGAATCCAACATCACAAAAAAAATTGAAAATTCTGTCATGTTCGCCCACAAGTTCGCTAGGCGAAACCATAGTGAATACTCGCCCCATGTTTGTTGTGCGAACTCATGGCGAACCCTGCGAATCCCCATTATGCAGGTTCTGCCTACAAGTTCAAAAATACGAAGATTTTTCCAATATTCAATATGCTGCCATTTCAAACTATTGTATAAAACAACAATTCAGTGAAAGCATATACCACACGATTGCTCAAGTTAGAGTTGAAGTTTTTGTAAGAATTCATTCAATGTTAGTTCAACTCTAACCAAAACACTTTCTACTTCAAACTTATTTCTAAAAACCCATATGCATAGTAATATGAATCACAAAATTAGAACATGCATAGAGTTTATAATCTTAGAAGCAAACTCAATCAAATTTTCAAACAAACCCTAACATTATTGTAATCAAGAACAGAGGAGTGAATAGCAAACTTCAAACCTGTTATGATGAAAGATTAAATGAAATAGCAAGAAATGAGTTGGAGCTACTTCTAGGTGTGTCTTGGAGCAAGTTGTGTGCGTGTGTTTTGTGAGAGAGTGAGGGAAAATTGTTTATGTGAGGAGTGAATGGAAAAGTGAAATGGTGTAGGTTTGCCCCCAAAAAATTATGAGGAGTGGGTATTGGGCCTAAGCTTATATGGCCCACCCAATACATTCATTAAAATGATGTGGCAAATAACTGAAAAAAAATTGTCTCGCTCAGTTCGCCTAGCGAACTTGCCAGCGAGCATGACAGATTTTTGAATTTTTTTTCTTACATCAGCAGATTCTACCACAATCATTCTAAACATTCATATACTATAAAAGCAGTAATAATGCAAGAATACGTACAATGTTAGGGTGCCTCCCAACTAGCACTTTATTTAACGTCGTTTGAGCTCGACGGTCCGGAGGTTTGAAACCTCGAAACTAAAAGCTCATGGATTAGCTTCCGATAAAAACACTCCAATAACAAAGACTTCAACCATTATCATGACCTGTTCTTGATCCCCTTTTCCTTAAGAAAGAAAAGTCCCAACACGACTTCATCATTGCCGCTTTAGCGTTTTCATCCTTCATTTTCCGTAAAGAAACTCTTGTAATTTCTTTTTCCTTATGAATGTCATCTTCCACTAGACTTGAATACGTCAATTCTTTGAAAAGTGTGAAACATGCTTCTTCCTCACTAGTCCTCACCTTCATGATGCCTTCATCAACATCGACCAACATTTTTGCGGTTTTCATGAAGGGTCTTCTAAGGATGATTAGAGTATCCTCGTCTTCTTCCATATCCATGACTACAAAATCAACCGAAAATAAAAACTTATCCACTTTTAATAACACGTCCTCAACAACACCATGAGGACGAGTCCTTGACTTGTCGCAAGTTGCAACATCGTGGTGGTTGATTTCATCTCCATGTTCTCGAGTCTTTTGACCACGGACAAGGGAATCAAATTGATGCTAGCACCCATATCGATTAAAGCTTTACATTTAAATTCATTACCTATAGTTATAGGTAGAGCTACTCTTCCCGGATCTCCTTCCTTCCGCGGAAGTATACTTTGAACAACGGTGCTACAGTTAGCATTGAGATCAATGGTTTCCTTATCCGTGTACCTATTTTTTTCGTAAGTATGTCCTTCATGAATTTGGCACACTTAGGCATTTATTCGAGAGCCTCGGAGAAAGGAATGGTTACTTGCAACCGACTGAATACATCCAAGAATCTCGCATAATGCCTTTCATTTTCATTTTTCATAGGAGCAAGAGGGTATGATAACCTTTTTTGTAGAACTTCTCTCTCATACTCCTTTCTTTTTTTCTCTTTTTTCAACTTCTCCTCTACATCATTCTTTTCAACTTCTACCTCATCATTTTTTTCACTTTCCTCCATAGTCTCATTCTCCTTTTCTATTACCACCTTTTTTTCAACTCCTCCACCAATTGTTCTTCCCTCCTTGTAAAGATGGCTTTACAATGTTCCTTTGGATTTGTTTAAGTGTTAGCGGAAAATGACGGCCCCGGTTGTTGATCGGCTAATTGCTTCGCAAGTTGCCCAACTTAGTTTTCAAGATTCTTGATTAAAGCCTCAGTACTCTTTTGGGTGGCCATCGACATTTACATGAATTGAGTGAAAGTATCTTCCAAATTTGAACTTCCATCTTGAGCTTGTGTAGGTTGATAAGGATTTTGACGGTAACCTTGTTGATAACCAGGATTGTTCCCTCTTTGTTGGTAACCTTGGTTCTTTTGATAAGGTTGTTGAGCGTTGTTTTGATAAGGTTGTTGTCTTCCTTGATAGCCTTGATTACCCATGAAATTTGCTTCTTCGTTGAACGAAGGACAATAACCGGTGGGGTGATCTCCTTTGCATAATTCACAGACAGCTACTTGTGCATTCTTGCTTGGCAATTCTTGCATCTCTTTTAGTTATTGTGGAAGCTTTGACATTTGTTGAGTCAACAATTCCACTTGTTGGGATAGCAATTTATTTTGAGCAAGAATAGCATCGTTAGTCCCCAATTCAAGCATTCTTGGTTTCTTTTGTACTGTACCACGATTATGATTTCCTTGGTGATCATTGAGTTCTATATTATCAATAATAGAAATTGCTTCTTCGGCGCTCTTGGACATTAACGATCCACCCGAAGTAGCATCCAATAAAGTCTTGTGGACCGGTTAGAGACCATTTCTGAAGATGTGCACTTAAGTAAGTTCATCAAAACCGTGACCCTTACATTTTCATAACATGGATTTGAACCTCTCCCAAGATTCATTGAGAGATTCATTTCCGCCTTGAGCGAATACCGCAATTCCGTCTTTGCTTCCATGATTGTGTAGAAAAAATCGTTCAAGGAACTTTTCTTCTAACAAATTCCAATCCGTCATAACCAAAGTTGATTAATCAAGATACCATTCCTTAGCCTTCCCAATTAAGGAATACAGAAATACTCTCTTGAACAATGATTCTTCTTCTGCTTCCAGCGCTCCCATTGCACCCGCAATTTCATAGAATTTTGTGAGGTGAGTGAAAGGATCCTCATGATCCATACCGGTAAAACGATTTTGGTATAAAAGCCCAAGAATTTCGGTTTTCATCTCTGAATGCCTCTCATTGTGGGCGTTGCGCGCAAACTGAGCATTATGCCTTGGACTATTGATACATGGTGTTGAAGCAGAAGGTGGTGGTGGAGGTGGATTTGCCATGATTGGCGTAACAATTGGTGTGGATGAAGAAGATTCTCCTCGCTCTTGTTTTTCTCTAGCAAGTTGTTGTCTCCGCCTTGTTCTGCTATTGAGTCTATGAGCAGTTCTTTCAATCTCAGGATCAAAAAGAAGTTCTTCTGCAGGTACACTCCCTCGCATAAACAAATTCTGCACACTAGCCAAACAAATTAAAAAGCACAAGAGAATTACAGAGGTAAGAGATTCGCAATACAAATATCTTAAAATCACTAAACTACTGCAATGCTTGCAATATCCTACTTAACAATCCCCGACAACGGTGCCATTTTATTGAAAAGTATTTTAGGTGGGTGTTTTATCGTATCCACAGGGATTGTGCGCAAGATATATAGATGCTCACTGTTCAATAGTTTAATGTTTTAAGTAAAGAGTTTTCAAATATTTCTTATGTTGTAACACAAGTTTGTTGCAAAAAGTAAATTAGGGCAAAGATATTTTGTTTTAAGAAAAACATGTCAAGATTAGATTTCATTTACCCTTTTCATACGTATCTGATTAATCAAGCATGTGAACTTAGTTTTGATCAATACAATTGTGTATCCTCGTGAATCTGTTTATGTCTAAAGCGACTTTGTGGGTATTATTGTTTAAATCGTTAGATGATGTCTCAAACCAGCAATCGAAACAATAAACATTAAGACCAATACAAAGCAAATCTTAACTCCCAAATCTATGTCTAGAGTTTGGTTGTTAATAGATGAAGACATTAGATCCAGATTTGGAAAATCTATGTCTAGAGTGATTCAAACCATAAATACAACATTAAAAGCAAACAACTTCATCATATATTGATCATCAACCTTGTTCACCTACAAAAGATCAAAAGAAATACATACAATCAAAGTTAACTACCTCTAATCTAGACACAAAAGTGTTTAGCAACCCATCACCATGGTAGCTTACTTTATAAGTTTCGGGAGGAGATGAATGAGCATCCATGTCAAATAATCAAACTCGAATACGAATCCAGCTTCTCTATGTAAAATATCACCCTTAGATGAAGAAATCTCAGAAAATCAGGTTGTGGTGTGTAAAAATGGGTTATGATCCCCAAAAATGATCAAAATTACTTATATAATACATTCAGGATCTGTCATGTTCGCACTGCGAACAGATTATTCGCTTAGCAAACATCAAATTAGGTACCTGATGTGCCTTTGCACAGTTAAACCGCCTCTAAGACAACTCTGAAATTTGTCGTGCGAATGATTATTTGCCTAGCGAACTACTTCGCCTACAAGTTTGCACAGTGAACTTATGACCCTTTAGCTACTTCCTCAAGTGTGGGATGCTTTGCTAGCTCTTCGCTGACGCGTTGCCACAGCGAACCTTCACTGGCTTGTTCGTCCAATGAACTTACAGGCATTTTGCTACTGCCTCAAATCTAGGAGCATTCACTGGTTCTTCGCCAGTTGTTCGCCCAACGAACGTTCGCTAGCAAGTTCGCCCAATGAACTTACTGAAATTATTCTCTTCCTTTGGAAACCTTATTCAATTTCCTTGTGTCTCACACTTTGATGATTTAATGCCTACTTTCTGCACAATAACACACAAATCAAAGGTACCAAAGGTATTTACAAACAATTGAAGAATGGAAAACTTTTAAGTAGAAATTCCAACAAATCGACACAAAAGAGTTAAAAAATGTCAATTATAAATGATTAATTTAAAGTAAGATTGACATCTAACACTTTTATAATGGCGTCTGAGTAACCTAATCAACAGAATGAGATCACTTATTTGATTCTTGGACTGTTACGACCAATAAATATTTAACATACATTGCACAATCCTTTATTGATCCCTATTACTTGATCGTTTTCCCTTCCTTGGAAATTGATCTTGTAATGATGGACTGTTATGCATTTATGAATGTAATTCTTTTCTTTTTTTTTCTCTTTTTGATGTGACAAAAGGGGCAGAAAATATAGTAAATATTTAATTAGAAACTAAACTCATTCAGTTTGTGCATAATGGTCATTTATAATTATTTGTATTTAAATTTTTGTACATAATGGTTATTTTTCCCAGGCGACACATTTTATCTTTCTTGTACATAGAACTAAGGAGGAACTTACAAACCTCAACCTTAGACTATCAGACTCAGAAGGAGCTTACAAACCTCGTATTCTGATGTTGCCAAAGAAAGTTAAAATATTATTTTTAGTTTTCTTAAATATAGATCTAAGGGGAGCTTACAAACCTCAAATTTGGACTATTTGACTCATGGGGAGCTTACAAACCTCAGACTCTGATGTTACTAAGAAAATTAAAATACTTTTTCTTGAAAGTAGTACTTAGGGTGGATTTACAGAACTCAACTTTGAACAATTAGACTTAGGGGGAGCTTACAAACCTCATACTCTGATGTTAGAAAGAAAATTATAACTGTCTAACATTGTCCTTTAAATACTTGTCATCATCAAAAAGAGGGAGATTGTTAGAACAAGATTTGTTCATGACATACATTCATTGAGTTTTGATGATAACAAAGTATTTAAAAAACAATGATTATATATGATATGTGTTTCATGTATGCAAGTTCTAATACTTATAGATATATATTCTGAATTTGATATACAAGGGCACACTTGAGAGAAGCTGAATTGTTAGCTTCTGGTGGTGCAAAATCTGAACAATACTTTCTAAGTGATGTCTGGCGTTAGTGGTATTGTCTCTCTCCAATACTGTGTTAGTGGAGAAGCATTTAAACATGGTTCTCATATTAGTAATGTTCAACAACTTCAGATTGTTACATGTTTTTATCTAACTATTGTGATTTAAAAAAATGCTTTTTTATTTTTATTTTCCTTTGTTTAATGAATGAACGAACAAATGCAAGAATAAAGGAGTTGATAAACTGTTATGAGGAGAAAAACAAAGAATTCTTTTATATGAGGACTTGGCCAATTCGTCATTATAATACACGTGAGAATTCTACTAGAGGAAACACCTTTCATGAGTGGTGATTCGGAAAGAAATAAAGTCTCACATTATTTAGCTTAAAAACAACACAAATGATTATATAATTAAACCACACACAACAAGTTAGTGTCATCTTGTACATGACTATTGTTAAAAGAAAACTAGTAAAAAACCCGTGCCGACGCACGGGTTATTGTTGTTTGGTTTAAAATGAAATAATATAAAAACATGAAAAAGTTAAGAATAATAAATATTGAATAGGTAGAAATTAAATTATTAATGAGATTAGTAATTGAAAAACAAATAAAATAATGGAAAAGGAATAAAAACTAATAATGTTATGTTAGGATAAAATGAGAAGTTGTAAAAGAAATAAAAATTAATAAATAAGAAATGGGGCCACATGATGAAATGTTTGGGTATAAGATGGGGACAAAGACACTAAAAAGGGTCCAATTTAGGTCTGTATTTATTTTGTTAGGGTTAAGTTCAGAGTTGAAAACAAAAGGATCCTCCAAGCCGTCGAAGAAAGCAAGGGTTCCAGTTTGGAAGCTTAGGAATGGCAAAGCAGGCATCGGGTTCGTCATTGATGAGCTAAAGATGTTATAGATTTTGTGTTATTTGTGGGTTGTCTTCCTAAGTTGTCTGTTTACATATTTTGGTACCTCATAGGTTGGAGGGTAAATTTTAATTCTGAGAATTATTGTGGTACGTTCTGGTTTGTGATTTGTACTGGCATATTGATATTGCATGTCGTGTAATACCGAATTGAGTGATTGTAGGATTTTCAACGTTCTTGATATTTCATGTATTGTTAATGTGATTTTTAAAAAAGTTAGAAATTGCATGTTTTGAATCAAAGTCATTTGATTTATGTTACGTTCGTTTAGGGAAGAAAAGCGGAGATACTATGAGCTACAGTTAGCGTATATGAAGTACGAAGATGACTGTGAGTGGTTGAAGGGAAAGAAAAAAATAATGTCATTTGACAAATTCAGAATTGTAAAAGAGAACTTTGAGACAACAAAATCAGAAATAAGATAATTGTGTGTTTTATAAATTTGCTTGGCGTTTGTTATGTATATTATAGATTATATACAGAAGTGTAATATATTATGTTATGTAAATGTTACGAAGAGGAAATGAAAAGCTGGTGGTAGAGAAATCTTGTAGAAGAAAGTTTATGGAGAATGCATGTGTTGAAGGAGGACAAGCTGGTGTTGAAGTCAAGTCAATGAAGTAAAAAGCTGAAAATTCGAGTAAGGGTGTGAGAAATATGGATTTAGATTTTACGACAAAAGTAAACGTTCTTGAGAAAGATTTGAAGGGTAACACGACTTCAATTGAATACAACGTGGGAAAGAAGAGAAAGAAGCTTGAGTGTGGGGAGGGGAGTCGAAAGAGGCGAACACGTGAAATCCCAGTTTCTAAGAAGGGAAAAGAACCTGCATCTGAAGTTTCTAAAGGAGAAAAGGGGAAGAAGCCTGCAAATGATGACGGTGTTCCTCCGCATATAGCAATGTCCTCTGATGGCGAAAGGTATTTAACAGATTGGTAAAGTTAAAATTATGCTAACGATGTATCACTGGCCGTGTGATTTTTATATACATAAAGATTATTTTCTTTCTCATGTTTTGTTATGATGTTTAGTTTTGATGAAGAGGAATGTCATAAAGTAATGGGAAGTCGCCTGAAGTACTATGTGTGGTTTAGGAAGATTCGTTCCGGGCAGACTGCTAGGAATAATGTTTTGGTAAATGTTATGCTTCCCCTATTTGTATCTAAGTGAAATATTATAATGGAGACATATATCTAATCAGATGAGTTGGTTTTTTTTACAGCAACTACCTCAACAAGTTATTAAAGAATGTTTGAAACCAGGTGAAAGGCAAATGAAGTTGTGTGATGGAAATCAGAGAGAAACCTATGAATGTGAGTTGCATAGTTCGGAAAGGAAGTACTGCACCGAAGTCTTTATTGGTCGTGGCTGATATGAGTTCGTGAAGAATATAAGACTTAGAGCTGGTGATAGGCTTGCATTCATTATTCACAATACTCCATCAAATTTTTTTTTTGTGAAAATCTTAAACCGTTGAATGCGACTCATGATTTTGAAGTAGGATGCTGCTGTTTGATTGATGGGATGGTGAAACTCAGAAGTTTTTTTTGCTGGCTGTTTCTGTGAAATTTAATGATTAAGTTTGAATATTAGTTGCTGTTTGGTATAATTATGTATGGGTTTTAAACTAAGTGGATGATGTTTAAGTTTAAATGGATGATATGAGTATGTTATTTTAAATATGTTTTGTTAATTTAAGGCTAAGTGTTTCTGATAAGAGAAAGGGTTAAATTGTAATTGTTTCTGATTTGTGTATGGTTGATGCAGAAAGTGTGTTATGTTTTAATTGTCTTAATATGTTAGTGATGATATTGTGTAAAATGATGAGTAAAAAATTTGGATACATGAAGTCTGGTTAGTAAAATAGCAGGGACCGTGTGTATAATACTGGAAAATATAGTAGGCCATTAAAATTATTCCGAGACAGTAGTAATAAGAGTAAAATTAAATAATTAGAGCAATTGAGTGAACAATGGATTACAATATAGGATGATTAAATATAGCAGGCCATTAAAATAATTACGATGCAGTAGTGGTAATAGTAAAATTAAATTAGTAGACCAATTTAGTGAATAATGTATTACAATAGAGCATGCCTAAAGCCATGAATCCAAAAAAATGTGTTATAAGAAAACCGAAATAGGAATTTATCAAAATAAAAACAATAAGAGATAACATAATTTGGGACTGTAGTCTGATAACGGAAGCAAAAACACAGAAAACTAAATCGAAGACAGTAAGGTTTCCATAGGGCAGATCCAAATCCTTGAATGAAGCCACCTGCAAAATGAACGATAGTGTCATATAGGACGAAATATAGATGCATGGAATAGTTTTGTATAAAGATTTGAAAGTAACATACCTAGACAACATTGTGAAAAATTTCTTTGAAAACCACATTAGTTGTGTAGTCTAGTGGAACTTTGTTTTTGTCATGAATCAATATTTTCAAACCATCTTTACTTTTGACTCTTGATATTGCTACATAGAGCTGGTCGTGACTGAAAACATCTTTTGGCAAATATAGACCGACGTAGTCTAATGATTGGCCTTGAGATTTGTTTATTGTCATTGCAAAAAAGACAATTATTGGGAATTGTCGTCGAATAAGCTTGAATGGCCAGGGAGATTGCGATGGAGACATGGACATTTGGGGAATGTAAATAGTGTTACCAACATGAGTACCTGAAATAATCTTAGCCTCGATGACATGATTTACAAGTCTGGTCACTATCAATCTTGTCCCATTACAAAGTCCTTCGGATTTATCTAAATTACAGATCAACATGACGGATGTTCCGATCTTTAACTTCAACAAATGGTTTGGCAATCTGGAAGTTTTTAAACAGCTAAGGAATTCAGGAGTCAAATGTTCAAAAACACCATTATCATTGGCTTCTGACCTGTCTATGGAATCACTACTTAAATACTCTTTTGCATCACCTAAAGGTATAAAACATTTGAATGAGAAAAAAAATAGGTAAAGTTATCTTCAAATAGGAAAAAAAAATATGAATGAGAAAAAAAAAATCGTCAATGTTATGTACGAAGAAGATAGAGTAATGATACTTGCCTGGAATGATATTTGTAATGTAATCATTTATTTCATCAACTATCTCAATAGTGGATGCTAAAATAGCTCTACTCTAAAGGAAAATTGAATTTGTGTAATTCTCAATTAGATTTGGATATGTAGATGTAACAATCTTATCAATAGGATCCACATAATCGGTTAGCAACAACTCTGCCGGAATTGTTATTTCTGCATAGCCATCATTTGGTTCATTGATTTTTCTATCTCCTACTTGTAAAATCCACTTAGAGAATTTCTCAATCTCACTTCCATCGTTTGAAACAGACCCGATTTCCAAACGCATGTTTTTGGTAAGTGTTACTACCTTGCAATGATTCCAAATATAAGAGGCATTAATACTTGAATGAACAATATCAGACCTAGTTCCTCGTGGCACAACAGGAAGAATCTGTCTAAAATCACCACCAAATACAACAACTTTTCCACCAAAGATTTTTTCACATGGGTCTTTTCCAACACCCATGATGTCTTTCAAAGACTTGTCAAGTACTTCAAAACAAAATTTGTTTTCCATCGGAGCCTCATCCCATATTATGAGCTTCGTGAGTTGTAATAGTCCAGCAGGGTCAGTTTTTTTTGCAATGTTACAAACAGATGATTCCAAACAGGGAATGGGTATTTTGAATCTTGAATGCGCTGTTCTACCACCTGGTAATAGTAAACTTGTTATTCCACTTGAAGCAACATTCAAAACAATATCATGCTGTGAACGCAAAGCTGCTGAAAGTGTGTTCCACATGAATGTTTTTTCGGTTCCACCATAACCATATAAAAAAAGACCCCTCATTTCCGTTATGATACAACAGCCATAATTTCGTTGAATATCTGCTGTTGTTTGTCTGCATAATAAAAAAGTAAGTTATTATAATAAAAGTAAGTTTTTGTATTAGACATAAAGAATTTTGAAAAAGTACAATGCTATATTTATAGTCATACTATGATACGAAATATGAAAAATTGTAATACCACGGGAAGTATGTACTTTTCGAATGTCAAATAGGGACATGATACCACGGGAAGTATGAATTTGTTATCCAACTTTGCACTAAGTGAAGTGAACGCAAACATCATGTTGTAGGTGCGCAGGTTGGCTTGGAAATTTTTACTATCCTTTGCATCTTTATAAAATAGCAAATTGGATAATATTTGTGGAGGATGTTTTAAGTATGGAAGTTCCACTTTGCCATTGCCACAACATAATGTGTACTTGGGATTCAGTCTATGCTTATGTTTATCAATCCTCTCTTGGTACCACATCAAGACTTTGCAATGTTGACACTCAATCATGGCATCACCCAAATCAGAATACTCTGGAAAAATAGAGATATTGAATAATTGAATTCCTACAGATAATTAACAGTGGCATATATATTATAAGAATGAATAATATATGATATACCTTGGTTGTTAAGGTCATGTATGTTTGCATTTGAAAATGGTGGGTCAATTTCTTCATTTTCAAAGCTTGAGTCGTCATCTGAGTTTTGTTCTGATCCAAATGAAAGGTGCATATAGAAAATTTGTAATTAATATTCTCAGTATTTGTAAAAAATTGAAAATTATAAACCAACCATTAAAACAAAATAGAAATAAACACATACTTAAGAAAGGGTCATAGTCAGAGTCATGTTCACTTTCACTATCAAAATCCATGTTTATAATAGGATTAAAAACAAGTGTAGTGGCATGTTGTGTGGATGTCGGTGTAGTTGATTCAATGTTAACCGGCAGCTCAACAACATTGGCAGCAATCCTGAAAAAGAAAAGGTTCAAGACATCGCCGTTTTTGTTATAATATTTTGAAATAAATTATGCATGTAATATGTATATACTTACACAACAAGAGTATTCAGAGTGTAATGGAAGAACGGTTTTGGTAAGTTTACTTGCATATGATTCCGTAGTATAGGATTTTTTGGGCGGCCTCTACCACGTTTAATTTGAACTAGGACACTTTCCGTTGTATTATTAGCATCACAGCTGCGAATAACAATGTCGTCTGTTGGAATGTTGGTTATCCCAGTTGTGGTGGGGTGTCTGAGATAATAGCAAAAGTTTACTATAATGTATAATAATTACAAATCCGGTAAGCTAAGCTAAATAGTCATATATAACTTACACTAGAGGGATTAGATTCTGGCCTTCCATTGAAGGCCGAGTTACGTTGACATTGATATGCTCGTCTCTCATAAGGATGTGTCCTCTTTCAGGTAAATGGAGACTCTTATTAGGACGACCTCTTGCTGGTTTAGTTTGTTCAGGAATTGAGCACATTATATTCTGACATACTCTGAAACATGAAATGACATTAAAAATAATAAATTTGTTTAAAGAATATAATAATTTGTATTGAGAATGTATTACTTACCTAACTGATGATGTTGGAGTCTATTTAGAATGAGGATGAAGTTGTGGTCCATGTGGATACAATAGTATATTTGAATTACGATTTTCATCGTCAGTTTTTTCTTGGACATTGGAGAACTGACTTAAAAGGTTTGTCCCCATGTTATTAATCTTGAAGCGTTTTGGTGGATTTTGCATATAATGCTTGGAATGAGAAGGTTGTGTATGTGTATAGTGGCTATTGAAAGCTTGGTTTATACATTGTAAAGGAATTTCGGATAAGGGAATCCTATTGTTGGCAGGGGTAATTGTGTTGTTGGGGCTGTCATGCTTAAAGCGTTTTGATTTTTTATGTTTGAGTATTTGAAATCTACGGAATCTATTCCGCTTGGCTGTACAATGCCTCCACAATGCAACATCATCCGTAATTGCATTGTAATTGCTTTCCCTATGTATATTCGACAAAAATACGATTACAAAGTAAAGAGCATATACAATAAACACAAACAGAAAACATTAATTTAGATAATTCTACACAATGGTATAAACCATTTTTATGAAATATAAATGGAAATATAAAAAATTGTAAGTACCCTTTTTTCCCTATAGATGTAGCATGTTGTTGTGATAATGACGCAACAGAATTAGCTAGCATGTAACATGAACAATGGTGCAAGTGAGTGGAGAGGGTTTGTATATGAGGTTCCTGCTAAATATATGATAGGTCTATAAAAAAAATGTTAAGTTTGATAACAATGTTATATGAACAAAGTTGGCATATCATTGGTTCTGGTTAAGAATAATAGTAGTAAAAAACTATAATAAGTTGATAATGGCATACATGGATTGTGAATTGTTTTTTAAACTTACAGTTAATAATCTGAGAATGAAGTCCAAGCAAGTTGTGTAACCACCTACTTCACAGGACAAACAAAGCATTGACTTCAAAAAACTGAGAATGAAAAAGTCAAAGGAAATGCATGAAACATAGTGATAATAATAATAATAAAAATATTTGTTAATACTTTAATATTAAAGTATTATTATAGTTATAATATATGTTAACATAATAATAATAATAATAATAATAATAATAATAATAATAATAATAATAATAATAATGCTAATAATAATATTCTTTGTGAAGTTGTAATAATAATAAGAATATAGTAAAAATTATTATTAAAAATCAGTTCAGTTAGTGTAGACAGGTAGAAAAAGCAAAGGAAATGCAAAAGCATTCTGAATCCCAAGGGAGCCAACGAAAAGCATAGAAAAATTGTTGGTGTTAAGAAGTTTAGTTTGCATAAAGTAATAAAATAGTGTTAGGTGAAAAGCTAAAGGCAAGTGAAGCTGTCGCAGATGTGATGCGCCGATTTTTGTGGAGTTTACATTATACAAGCATACATTGAAAATCACAGACTGTTGATGTAGTTCACAGTCCCAAATGCAAGCTATTTGTTGAGTGTAATAGGATATAAAAAGTTATAATAAAGTACAAGTCATGGTTACTCTGCACGGGTAATGATAAAAAAACTGTATGAGCTATCAAATCTAGTTGTCTTTGCATTTAATAAGTTAGCAAAGATATCATTGAAATAAAAAATTTATTAAAATATAAATAGGATTCAGCCCTAGCCTTGCTTAGAGCGTGTGTCCCAATGGTATACACAAAGAACAAAATGGTTTGAGTAATGTGCACCATAAAAATCCTCTTTTTTTGTCCTGTACGAAATATATGACATTAAATAAGTACTTTTTATTTAGGGTTGTGCAAGCAAGATATGTATATATATAACATGAAATAATAAATACACTTGCTAGGAAGTATGAGTAGATAAAACGAATTTCTCAGTGCATGTTATGTTTGATGTTTTGAGTAATATTAGTGTTGCTGAATTAATATACTAGCTGTTTTGAATTTTAAAGTTATCAAAATAAATTTTAGAAACTGCTAGAAATAAGAATTTATTCAGGAGTGAAATAGTTGAATGGTAGCATATTTTTAAAAGTTGTAGCTGTGTGAAGTTAAAATTTTAAATGTTGTATATAATTAAAGTTGTAGTTGCATGAAGTAGTTGAATGGTAGCATATTTTTAAAAGTTATAGCTATGTGAAGTTAAAATTTTAAAGGTTGTATATAAATAAAGTTGTAGTTGAATGAAAAAGTTGAATGGTAGCATATAATTAAAGTATATTTTAAAGGTTGTAGTTGCATTTTGAATTCATAAAGAAAGGAACAAAATATTTCCATTAAAATGGATATTGATATCAAAAGAAAGGAACACATCCTTCCATAATAAATTCTCAATTAACCACTCCAAGAGGTAATATTCATAAGAAATGGAGTAGATAATATATTGTACACAAACAACATGTAGTTAGATGTTCAAAAGAGTAAACATAATTTAGGAAATAGGTAACATGGTATGGATCATGATGTCATTTGTTCTTGGTGAGTCTTGCACTTTTGGGTCTTGCACCTTTGGTGGCAGATTGTTTTGGTGCCAACATATCTGAAAAATATGTTTCCTCATTGAGAACAACATCTGGCGACAACCTTTTAGCCGGGGTATTGGTGCAGCTGGGTTCCGGGCTCCAGTTTTGTGTAGTAGAAGCATTACTCTACAAGAGTGAAATATAAATGTATTTTACACTTAAAGGTCATATATCTGTCGGTGCATATAATGGATGAAAGCTTACAGTGGGATTTGAAGTTTGTGTCAGAGTGATGTTGTGGTTGTGACCTTGATCTATAATAGGGGCCTTTCCCTTGCTATCAGAATCATTTGGGGGGATTATTGGAGCATCCTATATATAAAAAAATAATAATTGTCAACGTTACATAGTTATAATATTAGTTAAACAACAAAACTACATAATGTTGTTGGATATGAAAAAACATACTTCAGTAGGCATGATGGCGTCTTCAATCTGTTGCATAACGTTCTTATCTCTAGTGAGTCTAACTACAGATGCTTGTTTGTAAAATGGCTGATATTTGACCCGAAAAGCAAATGCCTTTTCCAGCAGATTCTCAAGGTCAGCAGGGTAAATCAACGAGTGTTCCTCATTGGTCTAAGAGTAGCAATTAGCATACAAATTACGAAGTTGATATTTTTTTGTATTTAATGATTGGTAGGAAACCATAAGATGATAATAGAGTGGCAAATAATAATATTGGAAAGTATTGTATTAATATGTATTGAGCGAGGATTTATAGAATATATTGAGAATAAGAGTCATATTAGTGTGTAATGAAAGAATGTTATGAAAGAGATATGTGATAAATATGTGTGTAACTTACAGCCATAAAAAAGGTTATAGAATACTAACCATTTGCATGAGCTCTCTTAAAGCATGGGCAGACATACCAACAATTGGTGTGCATTCCTTGTCCCAGAAAACAAAATTCGCAGTCATTTCATCATGTTCAACCTTAATTTCAATCTTGTACCTAATTAGACAAAACATATACATGTTTTATAAAAATGGTATTTTAATTAATACAATATAACAACAGGTATAACAAATATGTAAAGAAAGTCATAGCTTTAATGGCACAAAATACTTTGTTATTGGAGTTGATTTGTCGCCACACATGCATTGGTTAGTTTTGTTACACTTTGAACAAACTTCATAGTACCATCCAAAAGGATTGGCCTTGAACCGCTTGGTTGTACCAACCGTATTGCAGAATGTTTCCTACAAAAAATTGGTTACATACTTAGAACGAATGGATGGATCTAAGTAAGAAAAAACAGAAAAGTGAATAATTTATTATCACTTAGTAATTTATGACACGAAAAGTAATTACATCACGAAGACTAAGCATATCTCTAATGCTCCTGACATCCTTTGTAAAGGAGAAGGACCTATCATCGAATGTCCCTTGTGAACGAGAATTGATAGATCTACTTTGTGATGCATCAGGTGTAGGATTTCCATCAATAAATCTAAGGCATAAAATAAAGCATGATTGTATGGATAACAAAATAGAATTAGAATGGAAAATATATACTATAAAAGTTGTCTTAAGGTATATACGTTTTCATGAATTCAACAACTTGAGGATGGTCATGGTTAAGAAGTAGTTTTGATCCATGTCGTGCATTAGACAAGTTCAGCTTTTCAGATGCTGCATCGGAGTCAAAGAATTATATATAATTATAATTCTTTAAAAATTTAGGTACTGTAAAAATCCAATAACAACAATACAAATTACATGAACTCTGGCGACACCATGCGTGAGTGAGAATGACGACCAGCTGACCACTTTCGTCATTGTAAGACATAAATTGAGTGGCATATGACTCCCACAGCGTAAGATCAATTTCAGCTCCACTGGAAAGAAACAATAAGACAGGTTAACGCAAGCCTTTTTCCCAGCACCTGGATGTTGGGTCCTAACCACTTGCATGACAACACCAATGACATCTATTTAATAATGAATTGTTAGTTAGTATGGTTTAAAAAAAAATACACAACAATAATACCTAAACATGAAAATGTAACACCCTTTTTCTACCCAACAAACAACACGAATAAAACGACAAATAAATCAGAGTAAAGTCCTAAAAAGGGCATCACATATCGTCACAAAACATCGTAGTAACCACTTGTCCCGTAGCACGGGTTTTTCCATCACAATATAGTTCAAACACCACGCAGCGGAAATAAAAATTTAAAGAACACTTTTATAATTCAAAACTTCTCAAATAAAACTCAAGAAAACATCATGTCCAAGAAACAAAAGAACGTAATCGTTCGACTCAAATGTCCCGACCTGATGTTACATATCAGAGCAAGACCCTCTAATCGACGGAGAAATAAAAAATGCTTCAAAACTAAATCTTCATGCGCCAAGAAGTTAAGCCTGATCACCTGCATGTTACCCACGTGGAGGCAACATTCAAACAGGCAGGGTGAGTAATCACGAAATCAATATATAAGATATAAGTAAAAGATAAAGCACAAGCAACAACATCATCAAGTCATTCACACGTCAGAATACATCACATCAATATAATGCAATGCCACACAATATGCAATGCAACCTCATAGACTCATGCATGTGGTACCAACTTGTCATAATCGATGGACACTGGGCCATCACCCTCCAAAGATCCCCACCAATAGGATCGATTCTACACAAGAACCAGAGCACGTCATAAAACACTCTAATCCACACAATGGGATTGAAGCCACCAAATGGACCGAAGTCCTAACTATGCCATGAATGCATGATGCAAATCGTCATAATAAACATCACCACAAAATCGTCATAGTTGCATCATCATTCATGAATCATCAAACAAGCATCATTATATAACACCAATACGCACTCGTCAAAACTCGTCATTAGATCTCACAATTTGTCATATTTTATTCATCACATAGAAATTCCCGATTTTATCCCGTTCATCATCATTACTAGATTACTAGTGTCTTATTATATCATCATAGCCCTACGTCTCAAGGAAACCACGTCACAAGCGAAATCGAGACAGAAATCGCAAAAGCAGGAAAATCTGCCCACATCACAGTCCATACGCATAATACCCCTCCTGTTACGCGTATGGCTCAACTCATACGCTCTTGGCCTGCGTATCATACGCGTAGGGCCCCTGCCCAAGCCTCCCATTACGCGTAATACATCCTCTATTACGCGTATCAGCAGAGAGGGTTTTCCTCTCATTTCTCCTTCAGATTTCCCCTTACGCGTAATGGCTAGCCCATACGCGTAAGGCACTACCCATACGCGTACTCACCTTCCCTTACGCGTATACCCATTTTTCCTTCAGTTCCCCTACGCGTAATACCCCTCTTACGCGTATTGACCACAACTCCATACGCGTATGCTACGCGTATCAGCAGAGGGTCGTGTCAGCCCTTGGAGACGGGTGCGTACGCTACGCGTAATACCCTGAGAGTGTCCCCCATTACGCGTAACACCTACCCTGTTACGCGTATCACCAAAAACCACCCCCAAAACTCAGATCTCGTATTTGAACGGAACTTCCTCATTCCAGCACCTTCGATCTACCAAAATCAACCTCAAACTAGCTTCAATTCATCCCAGATCTATGTTATTCATCCTACTTCATTGTCTACATCAATTTCTTCCTAATTATTACGTCTTAACCAGTTATTATCAGTTTCGATTTCTAGATCTGGTTTAACCACATGTTCATCACAGTAGTATCAACATCATGCACACAGGTTCAACATCGAATAAAGCAACACATAACAGATTCACAACAGAGTTCATACATATACAAAGTTACGAAAAATCGTCACAGATTCGTCACAGATTTCAGCACAAATCAACAGAAACGCAAACACACAATTACCTCTACGTTAAACCCATATCAAACACATTAACCCGAATTACCCCCATACCTCGAATTTCCAGCAGAGATTCTTCGTTTTCCGGGGTTCTACGGTCGATTCCTCGTTCTAGCCTCCTTTCCTCAGCTCTCTAATCACTTCTTAGGGTTGCACAAAACTAATTCTCATAATCCCTATTTTTCTTTTGTTAAACCTATGTTTTGGGACTTAATCACAGTTTACCGTATTATCCTCCACTAATCCCCTCAACATTATCGTCTTACCCTTAATGATCTCCTAATTATTTAATTAACAATAATAATAATAATCTAAATAATATTCTAATTATTAAAATTATTTCAATATTATTATTAATAAAATAATCTAATTAATTGTTATTTCTAAGAGATCTCCCTGTTCCCTTAATCCAAGGCTACCCCACAAAATCAAAAGCACCAAAACACCGAATAATCATAATAATTCAATAAATAAATATTATAATTATTTGGGGCGTTACAGAAAACACTCAACTTATCATATAAACGATCAACTACGAAATCCCCATTTAAGAAATCTTGCAACGGTTTAAATTTGAATGTGTGCTGTGGGATGTCTGGGATATCTGTGGTTGTGACAGTGGTAGCACGATTCCAAAAGAGTTTGTAGTCGTTGTCACAAACTTTCAATGGTAGGTCATTCATCATGGGTTATCCATTGTAAACCATGTATGTATTATATTCCTGTAATAGCTTGCTCCAGACATCAAATTCTCGGGACCGCGTAATAACGTGTATCTGATCACCCTGTTTAACATAAAAGTTTGTAAGGCACCACACAAAATATAAAATTCACCAAGGCATTATAAAACAAAACAGCAACAAAACCAACACCTTCGCATCTTGTATAACAACTTCAAGATGTTGTTGTCCATTGCGCTCCTTAACGTACCATAGATCTACAACACGAATAGCCAGTTTCCATACATTGTTCTCAGGCTTCAAGTCACGGATCAAAATGGGTGGTCTTGACATGTTTCTTCCAAAAAATGAAAAAGAAACAACAAATACAAAGTTAAAATCATTTTATTCTTAGAAAATATATGTACAAACTTAAGACATAGTATATCATAAGACCATTTAAGTCAACAGACAATGGATTTTAGTAAAACAAATTTGTGACAAGCAAGATATTAAAAATATGATGTTCGTTCTCACAAACATACAAGGGTTAGAAACACAAAAATAAAAAAACACCAACGCATGCAAAACCCTAAAAGTTTGTAAACTTCAACATACTCAACCACGACAATATAACAAAAGTTAATCCATTCAACATTTTTAACAAAAGTTATGTTCATCTTAAACTTGGGTTTTGATGAAGTAAAAGTTTTTTCCAGCTTAAAGTTGGGTTTTCATGAAAATATCACTAAAATGAAAAAGGCAACAACATTACCATGCATGTTAAACGAAGAAGAAGATTTAAGCAAGGAACTCGCCGCTCTGGAGTTGTGAAACGTCGATCCCGGAAAAGCTCAACCACCTGTGTGGCGTTTGATGGGAGAGTGTTTTGTGAGGAAGATAGTTGGAAAGGAATGAGAAGAAAAGAGAGATAGAAAATGGTGTTAATTTGTATCACCTTTGGATACCTGTGCACACAATGTAAGGTTTACACACCGGGTAATGATGTGTCTTCGAGCTGGTTGTGTGGAAATAAAAATAACAGGCCACGTATACACAAGGGAAAATGTGATAGACCAAAGAATTATGAATTAGTAATTTACCATTATGGGCATGAAATAGTCATAAAGTAAAAACAAGTGAAGGGTATAAAAGGGTGTGCATAAGCATCTTCCAATCTTTGGTAGGAAGTTGGTGACTTTAGACTCAGCCCAAAAGTTGGATTTTTAAATATTTTAATATTTTAATTTTTGAAAAAAAAATTAATTAATATTACTAATTGATACATTATGTCATCTCATTAATTAATATGATGTGAAAATAAAATAAAACAAGATCTGGCAAAGTCATTAGTACATGTCTCAAAAATTCAAAAGAAAAGGGAAGTTGCATTTAAGCTATAAAATTTAAGAAGAAAACTTTATCTATTTAATAATTTACTGATCAAGAGTTCTACCACCAATTTATTCGGGTGCATACAATACAAATTGCAAACTCTGTCTGTCCAAAAACAACACCATCGATCTCTTCACCAGACTCATAACAAATTAACCACCCTCACTCTCGCGCGCTAATCTCCACAATTTCTAGAGCCTTCCTTCAATGGCCACCGCTACGCTTACCTCCGCCAACGCCGATAAACTCTCCAACCTTCAATCCGCCACCGCTGCATTGTCCCAAATCAGGTCCTCACTCTTCATTCATGTCCTTTCTCGCTCAAATCCAACTATTCTCGTCATCACGAATCGGAATTTCGTTTTCATTTTCATTTTTAATTTTTCTGTTAATATTTTCATATATTTTGAATCTGTGTACATGCAGCGAAAACGAGAAGATCGGATTCATCAACCTCGTCGCTCGTTATCTCAGGTGCGAATATCTTTTTCTGTTATCACTTTTCATGATCTTCATTCTTTAATCGAATATGTTCACTCTTGTAACTATGCTAAGATCTTCGTTGCATTGAATCATTGATCGCAGTGGAGAAGCACAGCATGTTGAATGGAGTAAGATCCAGACACCTACTGATGAAATAGTTGTGCCTTATGACAGTTTGGCACCAACTCCTGAGGGTAATCTTTGTGTTCCGGTTGTTTGATTTAGCCAATTTGATGGTATAATTGTATAATAGATTGATATGTTTACGACATGAGTTGAAATTGATTCAGGTTCTTCTGAGGTGAAGAACCTCTTAGATAAGCTTGTGGTTTTGAAGCTTAATGGAGGATTGGGGACAACAATGGGCTGCACTGGTCCAAAGTATGCTGAATATGATAATACTTTATGTTATTTTCATCTTTTACTGTATAATCTTTACCTGCTATTTATGTACAATCTTGATTATATCTGTATAATCCTCAATTTTTACTCTAGATGATTAAGTTTTTCTTCTTTATTTCTTGCTGGATGCGATGAGATAGATCGATTTTCTAACTTTGAATTGTACAGAATGTTGCTATACTTTGATCAGTTTCATGAAAAACTTGTCTGTGATTTTTTCTTCAGCTAGACAATTTAAGTTTAAAACAAGAAACTAAAAAAAATAACTAATGTATTTACAAATTGGACCTCGTAATCCTATTATTAGTGTTGTCACTTCTCATAAAAGGTTATAGATACTTATAGATATAGGTGTTCATGGAAGTTTGATTTATGCAAATTGTTTGCCGTTTTTTATTGCATGGGAAAATTGCAAAATATTTGTCTGCACAACTTTAATCAAATTTTTAACAGAAGATTTATTCAATGACCTGGAGTTGGAAATATAAGTTTTTTTCTAGAAAATTATCTTAACTTGGTTTTTTTAACCATCAGCATGCAAGCTTTAATTTGTTAACAAATGAAATGAACTGCAGATCTGTCATTGAAGTTCGTGATGGGTTGACATTTCTTGATTTAATTGTCATCCAAATTGAGGTAATTTTCAGATCATTCCTTTGCTTGGCTTTCATTCTATTTCTAGACTTCGTGTGTATTTTCTACTGATAACATAAATTGTTTTAGAATCTCAATTCCAAATATGGAAGCAAAGTTCCATTGCTTTTGATGAACTCATTCAACACTCATGATGACACTCAAAAGGTATGTGAGCTTTGCCTTCGACCCCCATCCTAGTGTAGAATCATAGGCTGTATTTTTATGTAATCTAACAATTTGACTGTTTGTAGATTGTTGAAAAATACACAAACTCGAATGTTGAGATTCATACCTTTAACCAGGTTTGTACCTCTGATTTATTGGACTACTATATTATGAGTTTTCTGGACATTGCGTTTTAACATCGTAATTGAATTTTTCTTGCACGAACAAAAATTTACAGAGCCAATATCCTCGATTAGTTCTTGATGACTTCTTGCCACTTCCATCCAAAGGGCAGACTGGAAAAGACGGCTGGTACAACTTCATTTGTATTTTTTCTCTGCAATATAGATGCATGGACACACTAGTTTTATTAGAATTTTTCATCTTTGTTATTTTTGTTAACAATAGAGATAATAAAGTAGGGAATAGAGGAAGAGACTAGGGTTTCAATAATATGAATAACAAAACTTATGCAAATAAGGGTTACAAAGAGAATATATAATACGACATAAGTAGACTACACTACTCATAGCCCAACTATAAGTAAAAGTCCATTACATATTACTCCCTCAGTTCCTTTTTAAGTGTCACTTTTTTATTTTTCACACATACCAAGAAAGTTAATCAATATTGTTATTTTTCATACAATTATTTTTCTTTTACCTATAATACCCCTAATTATTTATTACATTCATTTTACTTTTTCTCTCTCTCTCTATAATAATTATTTAGGGGTGATTTTGGCAAAGCTACATTTAATACTACCTTGAACTTTACAAGTGACACTTAAAAAGAAACAAAAAATTATTCCAAAAGTGACACTTATAAAGGAACGGAGGGAGTATCTAACGATTTCAATCATATAAAAATTTATATACTCAATCTATTCCATGTAAACTTTTAATCCAGTAGTTGAACAATTCACCATTTATAAATAAAAGTTATTGAAAGGTGTGAGAATGATATATGCATAACGGCGAACAGAATATGATTTGAAAGAGTTTGGAGGATTAAAGATCCTCCTTCCTTACAGAATGAAAAATGAAAAGAGGACAAAGGAAACAAGAAAACATGAATGAAGTAAAGCTACCCATTATGTTAACATTAATCAAAGAAACCCTTGTAAGAAAACCATGGGCTTTGCACTAAATATAAGCCAACACTTTATGTTGTCCAAAAGGAGATGCTGATGAGAACTTGTTTTCCTCATAGATGCAAGAATTATGCGCTAATCATATGCACCAAAGAGTTGCACAGATTTCATATTGGCTCATGAACCCGTCTGCTTTCCTTCACCAAAAACTAGTGAGCCAGAGTAGAAAGTATACTATCATATTATAGTTGCGTTGGAAGTGGTTCCCCTGCTTTGTTGCCGCTGTTTAACATAGAAATTGATAAGTTTTAATTGATGGGGTTAATCATAACTTTAATCTTCAGCATGTATCTGCCGATAGATTTACGAATAATTCCTTCATGCACAGGTACCCTCCTGGCCATGGAGATGTCTTCCCATCACTAATGAACAGTGGAAAACTTGATGCACTATTATCACAGGTTGAAGCCAAAACCTAGTTTATTTCTAGTTGGACCTTGTCTTTTATTTTTTTATAATTAATAC
The DNA here is from genome assembly GCA_022829125.1 of Lathyrus tuberosus. Lineage (NCBI taxonomy): Eukaryota > Viridiplantae > Streptophyta > Magnoliopsida > Fabales > Fabaceae > Lathyrus > Lathyrus tuberosus. The sequence continues at coordinate 4,190,827 of JALAZF010000193.1, forward strand.
ATCACTATCTTTTCTTTTTTTACTCTCTTACAGGGTAAGGAGTATGTGTTCGTTGCCAATTCAGATAACTTGGGTGCCCTAGTTGATTTGAGTATCCTTATGTTTTCTTTTCTATTACTTTTTGGTTGTATTGCTTGTTTGTTATTTATACATGAAAAGGGTATCTCTAATACAGCAGTGTCCTTGACTGGTTAATCAAGAAATCTTAAATCATTTGATCCAGAACAAGAATGAATACTGTATGGAGGTAAATAAAGATGGCTGTTATCAAGAAACTTCCATTTAGATTTAGACCTACATAATATTGAATTTTTTTCTTGGTGCTTGTAATGCAGGTGACTCCCAAGACATTGGCTGATGTGAAGGGTGGCACTCTTATTTCTTATGAAGGAAGGGTTCAGGCACGTATCTGTTGCTCAATTCATTTCTTCTCAATCAAAATTTATTTGATTAAGTCAGTAATCTGATTGTAGCAAATGTCCGAAGTCCCTCTTTTTTTAATTTACTTCAATGTTGTGTATTCTATATGCTATTTTGCTCAATAATTATATATCAAGTCAAGAGTTCAATAATTATCTTGCTTTGGCAGAGTTTTGCTCCCTCCTTATTTTTCTTAACTTTTAAATAAAATTAAGAAAGGTATGATCAATTAGAATCTTGAGGTATTGATGCTAAGTGACATTATCTTTGATTGTTTAATGCAGCTCCTGGAAATTGCCCAAGTCCCAGATGAACATGTAAGCAACTAAATCTGTCTTGTATTCTTTCTTAGATCATCTCCCTTTCCCAAGTGTAGGCACTAGGTAATTGTTTTTGTAAATTATAAAGCATAAGGATCTTGGTTAACTATGCGGGTTTTTATGACTAAGAAGGTAATGACTCGTTTTCTTTTAAATAGCTATATTTTGTTGGCTGTTAAGGACCTTTAAGTTGAATTGGTGCTAACAAGTTGTTAAATACTTGTTTGACCGTAAAGTTCATGGCTAGGCAAAACCAGTTAATGATAGAACAGGAAAGTTAAAAGACTAACTGCTGTCATTTTGAATAAAATAACACTTTATTTAATGGAAAATTTGAAGGTCAGAAATGATATATTCAACATAAGGAACTATGGAGAGTTATGAAGCAACATTTATTCACTAAACCCTTTTTTACATTGTCAGCTCTTGTTTTGATAATAGCTCCTATGTTGAGAAAACAAAAAGCCTATTGAATTGAACGAGACTTGGCGACATCTTATGAACTATAATCATGAATTGTCAATATATTTTAAAGTTTTATCCACCGTTGACATTAATGATGACTCCTTAATTAGGATTTAGAGTGGGAACTAGGAAGTGAGTGGTATGATGTTAAAACACACATTTGCAATTTTTTTTGGTTTATTTGTTACCATAAGTAATAAAGTGGATCTTTATCCTAATATTGTTAACAAAATCTACCCTACCCTACCCTCTCCTTTTCCTCTCAGTTTACCTTCCTCAAATTGATGCTCGCTTGATAAAAGTGTGCAACACTTTTTTGACCATGATATTCTCATATTTGATCATAATTTATGGTAGCTGTAACATTCTTGTAAATTATGATGGCAAGTTATTGGCAAATATTTTGGAGAATTTTTTAGCTTGATCATTCAATGTCTGTTTTCTTGCAGGTCAGTGAATTTAAGTTGATAGAGAAGTTCAAAATTTTCAATACAAATAACTTGTAAGTTTTATTGGTTTGCTCCCTGATTGTTATGGATTATATTCACATTTGGCATGCTGACTATTGACAACATATGATTTACAGATGGGTGAACTTAAAAGCAATTAAAAGGCTTGTTGAGGCTGATGCTCTGAAGATGGAGATTATTCCCAATCCTAAGGTTAATATTGGTCATTTTCAATAGACAGGCAATAGCTCATCTTTTCCGTTTGTTTTATTTTCTTTTATAATGTTACTATATAGTTGGCTAGTTGCCGACTCATTGACATTAAGATCTAAATTGGTGACAAAATTTGTGGATTTAGGAAGTTGATGGAGTAAAAGTTCTTCAGCTAGAAACAGCAGCTGGTGCAGCTATTAAGGTACTGAATGTTTATTGAGATGTTAATGTTACTAACATGTTTTTAATGCTGAAACTTTTGTCCTAGTGCTCTTAATATCATATCTTGTAACAGTTTTTTGATAAGGCTATTGGAATTAATGTTCCTCGATCCCGCTTCCTTCCGGTGAAGGCAACTTCAGATTTGCTTCTTGTTCAGGTTAAAAGATTTTCTGATTGAAATCATGAGAATTTGTTTGTCAAATTATTCAAATATTTTGTTTAACACAATTAGTTGTACTATCTTGCAGTCAGACCTTTACACTTTACAAGATGGATTTGTTGTAAGGAACCAAGCTAGGGCAAATCCTGAAAACCCTTCTATTGAATTAGGGCCGGAATATAAGAAGGTTAAGATCTGTGGTTTTGCTTAATTTATGTTAGATGGTGAATATAATATTTGATTTTCCTTCTTTCCTTCACAGGTTAGCAGCTTCTTGGACAGGTTCAAGTCAATCCCCAGTATTGTTGAGCTTGACAGTCTAAAAGTAGCAGGCGATGTATGGTTTGGAGCTGGTGTTACCCTTAAGGTTTTGGATTTTATCCTTATGCCTGATTCTTTTGTTATTTACTGTTTTGTTTCATTCTTAGCGTAAATATGACTTTAGTTACTTTGGATCATAGAAATGCTTCTTGTTGCTGTTTTAAATTCAATTACTAGTAGTCATAAATTCTCTCTTTTGAATGTTACCTTCCACGGTCATAAATCATAAGCAGTAAATAAGATGATCTACAATTGAATGAAAACTGAGCTTCAACTCTATTGAATGGATCAAAGAGTATATATACAATTGAAGGAGAGGTATAACTAGTGTAATCAAGATCGAATGTTGGGTCTTAAGATCTTACAATCTTATGTGCTGAAGTTGCCTTTTAGTGCTACGATCTGAGAAAAAAAAATTCCGTGCACTTTGTAGTCAAGATCGAGTGCTGGGTCTTAAGATCTTACGATCTTACGTGTTGAAGTTGTCTTTTATATGACTATCATGATATGGGAATACATAATATCTTAGATGATTAGACTTGATTGTTAGAACAAACCTATTCTAACACTAACAGCTAGTAATCACTAGATGGAAAGTTGAGGCTCCTCGGGCACACTGAGCTATAGCACAATTGATATTGTTAGGTCTAGTCTTAAGAATCAGCTAAGGTGTGGTGAGGTTTGATCCTTCTTTAGGAGCAGTGTTACCCAACAAACAATAATCAAAGTGAAAGTTTCGTTGGTATTACATTAGGAGCAGAGTTGTTTTTCTAATGGTATAACATCAAATTGAGTTGTTCTTTAAAAAAAAATCTTTATGCTTGTTCCAGAAACTTTCTAGCTTTTGCCTTATTGCAAGTAAACTAATAACATGTTTGAATTTCTGTTTGGGACCTTGCCAATTGGAAACCAAACAACCTATAAGAATGTCAGCAACAAATCATACAATTATCATGTTGATTTTCAAACTGACCCAGTACCAACTTTGTGGAGGTTCCTGATTTGTATTCTCTCTACAAGTAGTTTATTAATTTTTCCTACCTACACCCTTTTATGCCATTGAGAATTTGAATAAATCTGACCATGTCATCTTACTGGCGCCTTAACAGGGTAAGGTTAGTATCATTGCAAAACCTGGCATAAAGCTGGAAATACCTGACGGGACTGTGCTTGCAAACAAGGTACTTGATCATTCACATGGTCCTTATTTGCCCGCATGATCTTCTTTATGTTATCATTCCATGTAGTCCTAAAGCTTGAACTGTCATGCGCAGGAAATTAATGGCCCTGAGGATCTGTGAGGAACCTGATAGTCTTCTGCTGTAAGTTGTGTATTTTTGCAAGTTCGATGGGAATTAAATAAAACGGCGGTTCTTTTTCGTTGAGATGTCTGAATTCAGAGCCTTGCCTCATAATCTGTAATTTTGTTTTGAGCATTTGAGAAAGACTCAAGGAGGATCTTGTTTTATCCTTTAATCTGATTAAACGTTTAAGCCATTTTGCAGTATGACACGCGATCTCTCCTCTTTTTATTTTGGACGTTAACCCACCTAGGTTTCACTTTCAATTTTCAACCTAGTTTTATTAATTGTGACTGTTAGCTGACATTTTTTTTCTTGTTTTTGGATTATTTTGTTTGATTTGATTTATTTATTGTGAGTAGAGCTAGACATCGGTCGGTTATGGGTGGATTCGAATCAAAATTTACCAAACCGAGTTAACCCACGGTTGAGTTTATCGAATGAAATGGTTAACACGGATGAGTTATTTTGTGCCATTGAACTAATTTTATATACTTTTAAAATATAAATAGTTTTTAGGCCAATTTTTATATTGAAATGATCATTTTTCTCAAAATTATTAAATAACATTAACTCAGATAATTTTTAGTTCAAAAAACTATTCTCATTTTCATATTTAGTGAAAATGAAATTAACATGATTGAAAAAAAAAATTAAATCCATCATTTTGTTAAACATTCATTTCTATCATATGCATATGTTATTAAATTAAAATAAATTAAAATAAAATAAAATCAAACATTAATTCTTCACTAATATCTTCATAAAAAATTTCAAAAAAAAAATTCAGGATTGTTCAATCACCATCCATATAAAGTATCATTTAATTACATGTCTAAATCTTAAATCTAAAAATATATATTTTTCTTAATCCAACCTTTAAGAGATTCAAACAAGAGAATTTCATAACCCACCTATAAATTACTTATACACCATATCAAAATACCAAAATGCTCTCAAATTTCGGAGATACATTTTCGAACGCATTAAATTCTGATTTAATGTTAAAATATTTTAGAGATATATCTTTGTGTTGAAGCGGTAAAGCGGCAAGCAACAAAAAGATTTGGAAGTATTTTTCCGGGAATTTATCGTGTCCACAGAGATCGGTTCGAGGGAGATCGGTTCGAGGGAAAGAATGTTGTTCGACAATTTAAATGTTAAAGAGTTTGGGTTTAAAATGGGTTTAAATTAAATGCGAGAATTACAACTTATGAAAATAAAAAGAATTCATTCCTTGGAGAGTAGAGAACTCTCGAGTTTACATTTCATCTACCCTATCAAATACTCAAACTTACTACTCAGTTGCACGCAACCTAAATCACTCGTCAATATTATCACGTATCGCTCACAACAAAGATTATGTCTAACGCAAAGTTGAGAGAACAACCGCATCGCCTCGCTGGTGATGTCTCACGCAACTCGACCACACCGAAGCATTAAGAATCGATACTCAAGTGACTATTAAGCCTAAATCTATCTCTAGAGTCTAGAACCTAATAGATGTTCATTCTAAATTCGGATTCAACGAGGATATGTCTACCGCAACTCAAACCCAAATAAAGAAATCATTCATCAGCATTAATTTGTAAAATGAGTTTTATACAACACCATGAGCAATAAATATACATATAATCAAGGTAAACTTACATACAAACTCACAACAAATGGGAACTACAAAGGAAAGAGAGAAGAGGAATCAAAATCTTTCGCGGTGTCAATCACGATCCAAGAATCATCCACCCCCAATCGTCGAGTTGCAACCTCCATTGATACTTTTCTAAGCTCTAAACTAACAAAGAATGAAGATTTGATGAATTGGGAACAAATACCCCAAAACATAACCTAAAAAATGACTGAAAATGAACTTATAGTATTACAAAATCTGTCACGTTCGCTAAGCGAACGTTTTACTCGCAAAGCGAGCCTTAAAAAATGGCACTTAAGTGCCTCTGAATACTAAACCGCCTCTGCAAAATTCCAGAAGTTCACAGTGCGAACGATTTATTCGCAAAGCAAACTTTGATCCTTTTCTCCCCTGCCATAATTCTAGGAGCACTCGCCGGTACCTCGCCAGACATTCGCAAAGCGAACATTCGTTGGCAAACTCGCAAAGCGAACTTGACAGTAAACCAGCCCTTATTTTGACCACAACTTCTGAACCGTAACTCTGATTTACGCACGGTCAGAAGTGCTGGAAAGCTTATTCAATGCTCTATATAACAATGGCAAAATCTCATTGTTTAAATACCTACAAAAATGAGAGAAAATCAATTAAACTCAATGATACTTACACGATACACAATATATACACTAAAATGTAAAGTAAACGTATTTATAAACAAATCGGGGTTTATTCGAATGATATTAACCAAAAAGTATCGATAAGTGCAGCAAAACTTATATACAAAATTAGTTACATTTTGCACTTATCAAACTCTCCCCAACTTAAACTTGTTTGTCCGCAAACAAGAATCAAACAACTCAAAGAAACAGAGTGACAACCAAAGAATCACGAATCAACAGGTTTTGAAAAACGGACAAATGAATGGTTCAAATGAAAAACGGTACACACAAAGTAAATACCTACCACTAAACTACAACGATAACATAGTCACGAAACAAATGCAAAATACCAAAATCATGTCAAACGTCCTAAAACAACACAAGTTCCAAAGTGAATCACACCTAGCAAAAACAATCATCGGTAGATGAAAAACACAAAATGAGGTACTTATCACTGTAACACCCTAAATAATCCCCCGCGTAATATAAATAAAATCAGAGTAAAATAAAATATCAAACATTTAGGATGCTACTTTCATCAAACACCTGCTCATATACTTGATATGCAACACATCATTCTCAAATTTATTTTAATAACAATGATAATGATAAAAGACCTCTAACTTCATTTTCTTTTTATTAAAACAGCGGAAACATCAACACATATTCATTACAACGTAAGCATAGTATTCAATTAAATAAATAACTAAAATTAAGAGATATCTAAAATCTCAAGAAAAACATAGCCTAAGAAAACATAGTGTTCCATGACCCCAGTGTTACATATCAGAGCAGACACTGACACAAAGGCATAAACAGAAGACTCAATCTTCCACTCACATCAGATCTCCTACTGTGGATTATCTGCACGTTACCCACGTGGAGGCAACATTCAAACAGAAGGGGTGAGATTCTCAAATCAACAAAAGAAACAGATGATATAAATATGAAAGCATAAAATCATCAAGTAATTCACCCTTCAACACAACTTTCATTAATTTCAACACAAACAGATAATCATACATTTCATAATGCAACACAACTCTTATATAATGCAATGAGACACCAACTTGACTCAATGCATGTGGTACCAATTCGACCCCTGTTTCATGGTCACAATCCCCGTCGGGACTTCATAATAGTCGCTCACACCCCACATGGGCACACGACATTCGTGATCGCTCACACCCCTCATGGGCACACGATCACCCGTAATTGCTCACACCCCACATGGGAACACGATTACCTCAACAACAACAACAACATCGACCCGATTCTATTTTAAAGGATCCGGATAAGACGCTCACACCCCACATGGGCACACGTCTTATCTCACAACTCATGCAACATGAATGCATATCAATGACAACATACAATGACTCTCATGAAATCAATGCATCACGCCACTGTAGGCCACAACACAACATGCCATAACAACTCAACAACATCATCATACCACATCATAAGCAACAACTATTGCATTTACAAGTTATGCCACAACAACTCAACAACAACATCATACTACATCATAAGCAACAACTATTGCACTCAACAACAACATACAACAACGACGTAATGCATATGACTAGAATGCAACCAATACATTACCTCACAACTGCCCAATATACAATATACACCTGTTCAAACATGCCAACGTTGCAATCCACCACAACAACACGCATCGCACAACTAATTTCCACATTTCACGGTTCAACATATTCCCATACCAAAACACAAACATATACCACATGTTGAATAGTTGGAATTCTGTCATTGAAAATAATTTTAACAGAAAGTGCATAAAACCAACTTTCCAACGATTCGAACGGCGGCCCAAACGGACTTACGGATCAAAAGTTATGAATTTTCAAAAATTTAGAAAAACTGTCACGTTCAGCGGTCACCGGTTAACACCCACAACGTAACCGGTTACTCAATTGAAAAATGCCCAAAAACTCCAAATTTGCACTATGTAACCGATTACGTTCCACACGGTAACCGGTTACTTGACCTGCAGAATCAATTTTCTGCTGTTTCTGTTACGAAAATCACTTTTCAATCCCAATCCAATCACCCCAAACCACATATACCACATAATTTGATTCCCAAAATCAGTATGCAACATTATACATATAATATGAACTCTTATAACACAACAAAACACCAATTCAATCAAGAATTTCACACAATTAGAGCATTTTCGTTATTACCGACACGAAACTTCAACTTCTTACCGTAAACATTCAACGATCAACAAAATACGGGAATAAAACCTAACGATTTATCTACCCTCATACATATATCAATTACCCCTTAAGTGATCAAAGAATCCCACCCTTACCTGAGATGAAGATTCTTCAGAGGTCTCTCTAAGCCGTAGCTTTGCTCCCGTTCCCTTTTCTCTTCTCTTCCGAAATCGATCGATCAACACTCTGCTTCCCTCTCTCCAATTTCTCCCTTATTCCAACTATCACTAACCACCACGAAAGGACCACTTTGCCCTCCCTATTTCTTGTTTTTCCAATATATTAATAATATTACCTCAATATTATTATTATTATTATTATCTTACTAATTAAATAATAATAACGATATTTCTTAATAATTCACGTTAATATTATTAATCAATATTCCCAATATTAATTAATTAATTACTAACCACGCCACTCCTTCCGACCCTTAATCTTTATGATTCAAATGTCACTACCCTATACTAAGGGCAACCCAGTCTCAACCAACCACACACAAACACGCACATATGCACAACATCATATAATTTAATTACGAAAAATAATTAAATAAATCGGGGTGTTACAACTCTCCCTCACTTAGAATATTTTCGTCCTAAGAAATTTACCTCATGCGAGTAACTCCGGATACGCCCCTCGCATCTCGCGCTCTACCACCACATGTAGAAACAGCACCACGAATAACACGAACCCACAACTACCTCATCAATAACAACAACAAGATGCAATGCCCACACAATGCACTCGACAACCAACTCAAGACGCAACGAATAACCGAGTTACACACACACAGGTTCACTTTTAAACCAGAACACAACACGATCGTTACCATCACCATAGGAAACGAGGCACGACAACCATAAGAACATAAAGTCCCACGACACAACGTCGTCCTAACCACTTCAACATAACCGAAACACCAACCTCGTAGTCACACAATCCTCAAGACAACAATTCTACGATTTCACCAATCGAACAGGTAACTAGTAGTACATGATTAATATTTAAACCTTTCACCACATAACTTCCATTCCTGCAGGTCCTAACGTTTAACCTTTGAACTCCTACTGTTCACGCACGCATATTAGAACCGCGCTACATCACGCTTCGGCTGCGTACTCTGATTACTCGCAACTATCAAATCCACCAACTTTACGTCCAACTTCTGACTCTCTCTAATATTCACCAGGGAGTCATCATTCACCTTTTATATACCCAACCTCTCACTCTACTATGTCAGCTCACACACCAGATATAAGTCTTTGGACTGCTACTCAATTCTAATTCTCTAACCATCAAAGCAGACATATGAAAAGACTTTCGACTTAACTCATCAAGAATTCCAACCATCCTTGTCGTCTCATACTCCATTCCTTCTGACTAAACAGGTGTGCTACACTTTTGCAGTTACTAAACACTTCGAATCCAGATACATAAAAATAATACCTCCGGATCTTCAACACAATTACAATCGCAGGCAATTCCAACTCTTGAATAGGATAGACCCCCTCATGAATCCTCATTTGTCGTAAGGCATAAGCTACGACTTCACCATCTTACATTAGTACACTGTCTAACCCATTACAAACACATCTCAATACTCCACAAATGGTTTATTAGGCTTAGGCAGAATCAAAATTGGAGTTGTAGTCAGCTTTTACTTCAACTCTCTAAAATTTTCCTCACAACGAACATCCCCACACAAAATAACTTACCCTTCGCAAGTCAACTGAGATAAAATGCTAACTTAGAAGAGTCTTCCATAACCTGCGGTAATCACTCATTGAGTCCAAAGAATCCTCTAATCTCCTTAACCAACTTTGGAGCTTTCCCACTGTAGAACTGTATCTACTTTGGATAGATCCACGACAACACTCTTATCTGCAATAACATAACCAATAACTCATCCTTATCAACCCAAAAATCACGCTTTGATAACTTAGCATAAACTTCATCTTCCTTCAATACTTGTAACTCAATTCTCAGATACCCTACACGTCCTTATTCTGATTTTATAACAGATCAGAATACCCCAACGAACACCATTTCGAACTTATCAGATTAAGTACGGAAGATATGATTCGTAATTCCCACACACATACCAACGCATTACAAGCACCGAACAACATCATCCTATACTGTAATACTCCAAACCGTGTTCCAAAGATTCCAAGTCATATATTTTTTAAAGTGGACACTTATCCTTAAGCACTTTGGAGAGTTATCAATCTGCATAAAAACACACTTATCCACTGAAGTGCCTACCAATCAAACGGTATAAGAATCTTACTTATGTCCGTTAGTAGAATAACCTCCCTATCCACAAATAACCATTTAGCATAGGTTCAACACTCTCCAATGATAGAGATGTAAGAGTAATACTACTACAACTGTAACATACGCAACCTTCGAAATTTGTCCTGAGTTCGAAATAATTTATCCAAAATAGTTTAACAACCTCTGGTTCTGGTTACCACGTTCCACAACCATTCTTCTTACGGGGTTTCAACCCACTCAATGTTTCTGTTGACATAAAATCTTAACCCATAACAAAAGTAATACCATCAAGGAACCTCAAATCATTTGTGATTCATCACAATTCAAAACTCAAACCATCCCGAACACAATTGTGAGTTTCCATACTACTCACCGATCAACACGTGACCTCATGCTATCATCCATTCTCTACTAACCATACTGAAGCTTTCCAAAGCGGTACCCTTGGTGTCATAAATCTTCTTCCTAGTAAATCCTTTAACTGCTCTTTTAGTTTTACTAATTCTAACGCTGAGATCATGTATGATGCCATAGAATATGGTACCATGGACACGATCAACATAGAATTCCACCTCTATCTTTAGAAGTACATCTGATATGTCATCCAAAAACACGTCTGGAACTCACGCACAACTGGCAGTTCGTCATTGTGACTTTACTGCTAAACTCCAGAACACCATCGTCGCAAACATGGCAAACATATGAGCATCATTTCTTGAGAGTTCTTCTACTTACTTAGCAGGTACAACCTTAACTCTTCACTTTCATTAAGGTTAAGTTCACTTTTTACCCTCTAAGAAGCAACCATCAACAATACCATATCAGTTCCTCTCAGAGACATCCCAACTTACCGACATACAAAACCTCAAATCTGCCTCATCTTCAGATATATAAGAACTTGCATCGGCTCATCAAAACCATCGGTAAGCACTTTGCTTAACTCCGAACAATTCACTGAACACACTGTCTAAGCCGACAAGATACGTCTATTCCATCCCGCATGATCCCGTCTACTATCAACAAGAGATTAAGGGTGATCAGTTCCTCAATTTGTTAATAGACAGCCGACAATCATGATGGGTCATAAACCATCCTTACCAAGCTATAATAGCGTTCAATGACACACTACACCATCATCCAAATGATTGGTAAACACGTAGTTTAACTCCTACTAATCCGTCTCAAGAACCACATCATCTCGTTCTAACTAAAGACAATTGTGTCTATCCTTAGGGAACACGTCGGGATACTCTACACATCACTTGCCCATCCCCAGCCAAAACATCACTTTCCCTCTCACAAGGAAGCAAAAAACGAGAACACTTAGTCGTCTTCCCTCAAGGATCACACCATTCTCAAAATAGTTGAACAGTTCAACACAACACTCTCTCTTGCAGCGACACGATATCCAATCTCTCGACAGTTGGAATATCCAAGAGAAGCAGACGCCTCTCCCCCACTTGTTTCATTCCCAAACTACAAATGGAAAAAAAAAGCAAGCACCGATAGTGTTTTCACACACATGTCGCATACTAGGGAACAACACAATTAAATAATCTGGTCGGACGAACCGACCAGCTCTGATACCACTATTGTAACACCCTAAATAATCCCCCGCGTAATATAAATAAAATTAGAGTAAAATAAAATATCAAACATTTAGGATGCTACTTTTATCAAACAGCTGCTTATATACTTGATATGCAACACATCATTCTCAAATTTATTTTAACAACAATGATAATGATAAAAGACCTCTAACTTCATTTTCTTTTTATTAAAACGGCGGAAACATCAACACATATTCATTACAACGTAAGCATAGTATTCAATTAAATAAATAACTAAAATTAAGAGATATCTAAAATCTCAAGCAAAACATAGCTTAAGAAAACATAGTGTTCCATGACCCCAGTGTTACATATCAGAGCAGACACCGACACAAAGGCATAAACGGAAGACTCAATCTTCCACTCACATCAGATCTCCTACTGCGGATTATCTGCACGTTACCCACGTGGAGGCAACATTCAAACAGAAGGGGTGAGATTCTCAAATCAACAAAAGAAACAGATGATATAAATATGAAAGCATAAAATCATCAAGTAATTCACCCTTCAACACAACTTTCATTAATTTCAACACAAACAGATAATCACACATTTCATAATGCAACACAACTCTTATATAATACAATGAGGCACCAACTTGACTCAATGCATGTGGTACCAATTCGACCCCTGTTTCATGGTCACAATCCCCGTCGGGACTTCATAATAGTCGCTCACACCCCACATGAGCACACGACATTCGTGATCGCTCACACCCCACATGGGCACACGATCAACCGTAATTGCTCACACCCCACATGGGCACACGATTACCTCAACAACAACAACAACATCGACTCGATTCTATTTTAAAGGATCCGGATAAGACACTCACACCCCACATGGGCACACGTCTTATCTCACAACTCATGCAACATGAATGCATATCAACGACAACATACAATGACTCTCATGAAATCAATGCATCACGCCACTGTAGGCCACAACACAACATGCCATAACAACTCAACAACATCATCATACCACATCATAAGCAACAACTATTGCATTTACAAGTTATGCCACAACAACTCAACAACAACATCATACTACATCATAAGCAACAACTATTACACTCAACAACAACATACAACAACGACGTAATGCATATGACTAGAATGCAACCAATACATTACCTCACAACTGCCCAATATACAATATACACCTGTTCAAACATGCCAACGTTGCAATCCACCACAACAACACGCATCGCACAACTAATTTCCACATTTCACGGTTCAACATATTCCCATACAAAAACACAAACATATACCACATGTTGAATAGTTGGAATTCTGTCATTGAAAATAATTTTAACAGAAAGTACATAAAACCAGCTTTCCAACGATTCGAACGGCGGCTCAAACGGACTTACGGATCAAAAGTTATGAATTTTCAAAAATTTAGAAAAACGGTCACGTTCAGCGGTAACCGGTTAACACCCACAGCGTAACCGGTTACTCAGTTGAAAAATGCCCAAAAACCCCAAATTTGCACTATGTAACCGGTTACGTTCCACACGGTAACCGGTTACTTGACCTGCATAATCAATTTTCTACTGTTTCTGTTACGAAAATCACTTTTCAACCCCAATCCAATCACCCCAAACCACATATACCACAGAATTCGATTCCCAAAATCAGTATGCAACATTATACATATAATATGAACTCTTATAACACAACAAAACACCAATTCAATCAAGAATTTCACATAATTAGAGCATTTTCGTTATTACCGACACGTAACTTCAACTTCTCACCGTAAACATTCAACGATCAACAAAATACGGGAATAAAACCTAACGATTTATCTACCCTCATACATATATCATTTACCCCTTAAGTGATCGAAGAATCCCACCCTTACCTGAGATGAAGATTCTTCAGAGGTCTCTCTAAGCCGTAGCTCTGCTCCCATTCCCTTTTCTCTTCTCTTCCGAAATCGATCGATCAACACTCTACTTCCCTCTCTCCAATTTCTCCCTTATTCCAACTATGACCCTTGGACCACAATTATGCTTTTCCTTCTTTATCCTCACTAACCACCACGAAAGGACCACTTTGCCCTCCCTATTTCTTGTTTTTCCAATATATTATTAATATTACCTCAATATTATTATTATTATTATTACTACTATTATTATTATTATTATTATTAGTATTATTATTATTATCTTACTAATTAAATAATAATAACGATATTTCTTAATAATTCACGTTAATATTATTAATCAATATTCCCAATATTAATTAATTAATTACTAACCACGCCACTCCTTCCGACCCTTAATCTTTATGATTCAAAGGTCACTACCCTATACTAAGGGCAACCCAGTCTCAACCAACCACACACAAACACGCACATATGCACAACATCATATAATTTAATTACGAAAAATAGTTAAATAAATCGGGGTGTTACAATCACTCACACAATAATCATGCAAATAATAGACTAAATTATGCAACCATCCGAAAATTCACATTGAACATACAAAGGCAAGAATCGCAAGGGCTTTCAAGATTATAGCGTGGTCGGGTAAACAAACAAAGAGGCAATTTCTAAAGGTAATTGAAACAAAAACTTGCCTAAACCTAAGGGAGTGATCAACTCACAAAGTCTCAAACCAAAACTTTCAATCAACTTCTTCCGAAATCCCAAGTGTTACACAACACACAATACTCATTTAGCACAATTATTTGAACTCTTTTTGTTTCCTTTCTCAAGGATTTTCTTTTTTTTTTCTTTTTTTTTCTTTGTCATATTTTTCTCTTTTTTTTTCTTTTCTTTTTCATCCTCGTAGAAACCAACAAATGAGTAAACAATCATTCTCTCCCCAACTTGAATTCAACCACATCATCATGTGAATACCCCCTACTTTGTAAGGCAAGGCAAAAATTCATACAACAACACAAAGTTGAGGGTTCAAGAAAAAACAAAATCCATTCAAAAATAAGTGAACTAAATACTCATAGACAAGCATTAATAAGTTCAAATAAAACATGGATCAAAAAGCTCAAAGGGGTTACAAATGATCACACACTCACAAGGTGAATGACTATATGACTAGGTAGTTATGCTCAAAATGAAACAAAATGTCTTGATCCTTTTCATGCATTCATATAATCAACACAAACAAAATATTAAGCATAATAAAATCCAGTTAGAATAAGAATGTTAGTACTCCGCGCATATATGAACAATGGAAAGCTACCTCACAAAAAGGTGGGAACTAAAGTGATTCACATCAAGAACAAGTATACAAAAGAATGAATGACATGGAAGTTTGTAAAAAGCCTAAGTATCATGAATATGCTAAAGTCTAGAAAGCGATAAACACATACCTTGGACGTGTACAAAACTTAACAATATCATTACCATACATCCGCAAGTTGAAACAATCAAACTTGGAAAATCACAAAATGCATCCTCAAATTAGCCAACCAAAATTTGCGTCCAGACAACAACAAAAACATTAGAAACTAAAAACAATAAAACATGTTTGTTTTACGTCGTAAGCTCGACACCTTTACAATGCTTAGCTAGCAACTTCCTTCCTTCATGCCATAGTGATGCCTCTCCGCGTAAACCAAAAGCAAGTGCCCTAACCAAACACTTAAACAAACGTTACGGGAACAAAATGTATACAACACTTAAACAAACATAATGGAAAATAAAAGCAAAATAAGTATCATTATAAACAAGTAAAAATAGACAATATATACGATATCTACAAAACTCAAAAACAAAGAAACTATCGTAATGTGTTCAATATCAAAACCAATCCCTGGCAACGGCGCCATTTTGTTGAAGCGGTAAGCAACAAAAACATTTGGAAGTATTTTTCTGGGAATTTATCGTGTCCACAGAGATCGGTTCGAGGGAAAGAATGTTGTTCGACAATTTAAATGTTAAAGAGTTTAGGTTTAAAATGGGTTTAAATTAAATGCGAGAATTAAAACTTATGAAAATAAAAAGAATTCATTCCTTGGAGAGTAGAGAACTCTCGAGTTTACATTTCATCTACCCTATCAAATACTCAAACTTAATACTCAGTTGCACGCAACCTAAATCACTCGTCAACATTATCACGTATCGCTCACAACAAAGGTTATGTCTAACGCAAAGTTGAGAGAACAACCGCATCGCCTCGTTGGTAATGTCTCACGCAACTCGACCACACGGAAGCATTAAGAATCGAACTCAAGTGAATATTAAGCCTAAATTTATCTCTAGAGTCTAGAACCTAATAGATGTTCATTCTAAATTTGGATTCAACGAGGATATGTCTACCGCAACTCAAACCCAAATAAAGAAATCATTCATCAACATTAATTTGTAAATTGAGTTTTATACAACACCGTGAGCAATAAATATACATATAATCAAGGTAAACTTACATACAAACTCACAACAAATGGGAACTACAAAGGGAAGAGAAAAGAGGAACCAAAATCTTTCGAGGTGTCAATCACGATCCAATAATCATCCACCCCTAATCGTCGAGTTGCAACCTTCATTGATGCTTTTCTAAGCTCTAAACTAATAAAGAATGAAGATTTGATGAATTGGGAACAAATACCCCAAAACATAACCTAAAAAATGACTGAAAATGAAATTATAGTATTACAAAATCTGTCACGTTCGCTAAGCGAATGTTTTACTCGTAAAGCGAGCGTCAAAATATGGCACTTAAGTGCCTCTGAAAAGCTAAACCACCTCTGCAAAATTCTAGAAGTTTGTAGTGCGAACGATTTATTCGCAAAGCGAATTCTCGCTGCACAGTTTGGAAAGCGAACTTTGGTCCTTTTCTCCCCTGCCATAATTTTGGGAGCACTCCCTGGGACCTCCCCAGACATTCACAAAGCGAACATTCGCTGGCAAACACGCAAAGCAAACTTGACAGCAAACCAACCCTTATTTTGACCACAACTTCTGAACCGCAACTCTGATTTACGCACGGTCGGAAACGCTGGAAAGCTTATTCAATGCTCTATACAAAAATGGCAAAATCCCATTGCTTGAATACCTACAAAAATGAGAGAAAATCAATTAAGCTCAATGATATTTGCACGATACGCAATATATACACTAAAATGTAAAGTAAACGTATTTATAAACAAATCGGAGTTTATTCGAACGATATTAACCAAAAAGTATCGATAAGTGCAACAAAACTTATATACAAAAATAGTTACAATTTGCACTTATCACACTGTAACAATTTAAAATGCATACCATGCATCATACTCAGAAGTCATTATAATATATCGGAGATGTATCTCCGTTAATTTTATGGAGATACATCTCTGTAACGTATCAATACATAATGTTCCACATTATGTTTTGTTTTCGTGTATTTAGATGAAGATTTAAACCATACAATCGATATGTAAAAAATGAAGTACATAAATCCAGATGGTCCTTAAATGTTATATATAAATAAAAAACCAATAAATGCCAAAAAAGTCGAGAACAACGATAAAGTAGCATGATGTCAAAATAAAATACAATTCATAGTACTACTACTATATACTAATGCACTACCGTGTATGTCAGACTAAATCTCTTCTGCCTCCTCTGTCGCCTATGGGTCCTCGGGCTCCTAGGTCATCAATCCCCCACACCCTCTGGCGGTGTCTCTGATACATCAATGTCCCCCGCCTCTATCATGATTAATTATGTGGAGAATACATAATCATTGTTTATTGTGGCGGTAGTTTTGAAGAACTATGTTGTTGCAATGTTACATGTTGCTTATGGTTAGAAGAAAGGTCATAAACATGTTGTTGTTATTGTTGCATAAATTGTATGTCATACATCATTTGCGGCGTTGTTGTGAAAGAGGTGAGTTATGAGTCTAGAAGGGCAGATGAGTAACTAGTCCCGAGTAGGCATGACAACATAACCCATACCCACGGGTACCCACCTGAACCCGCCCCGAAGTTGGCGAGAAAAATGTCTTTTGACTGGATTTGAGTTTGAGTTTGGATTTTTTCTGATTATAAAATATGGGGACGGGTCAGATAATGGGGACACTAGTATCCACCCAAATCCGCCCCATTCAATTTATTATGTTGATTATTATTTAGTTTTGATAATTTAGAATATTAAGTATGCAACTAATGTTTTGATATTTTGAATTACAATATTTTTTAAATCATTTGAAATGTATGTATGTAATTTGAAGTTGAAAAAAAATATTTTTTTCTATTAAAAAAATTGATTTTAATAAATAGATGGTGGCGGGGGGGAGAAACTCGAACCCAACCTGAACTCGTTTGGGACGGGTTTGAGTTTTAATTCTCCATTTCAGTTGGGGTTTGGGGCTGGGAATGGGGATTACTTGGTGATTTGGGTTTGGATTTGGGGGAGGTAAAAACCGTCTCCACGCCTCCCCATTGCCATGCCTAGTCCTGAGTCTAGAAGGGTTGACTTTGGGTTCAGAAGGGTGAACCCAGTTCGTATGAAGAACCATCGTTGATTGGTACCACATGCATAGTGTTGATGTCATGAGTCACATTGCATGCATATGTATATATTATGATGGAAAAGTGTGAGATTGTAATGGTGTGGTTTGTGTATTGAATGCATGATATGTTGTGTGTTTATCTACCATCTTTGTTTATTTATCATTCTATTGTATTTTAGTGGTTTAATGCTCTGATCTTGTAACATCGGGGACAAGACATTTTTGTTATGTTTTGAGTTGGTGTCGAATTGTGATGTTAAAGTTTAACACTTATTTAAGAAGTTCAAATTGAAGTTGTTATTATGATAATTTTTGTTACATGTTGTTAAATGTTTTCGAAAGTTTTGTTGTTTGGTTGTCGAAGTGACACCTTAAATTGTCGAGTAATTCTTTTTATATAAGTTTTGTGGTTTAGGGTGTAACACTAGGACTTGACACCTCCGATTTGTTTAGTTTCAAAACTAACCCTTAGATCTCAAAGAGGGCAATGTGGTCGTCTTTGATCGTTTGAAGGACATCAACTTTGACAAGTCTAGACTCTAATTTCTGGAATAACTCATCAAAATCATCAGTCTGAGCGCCAAGCGAAGCAAGAGACTGATCAAGAAAGTCAGTCCTTCTGGCTATAAATAATATTCTTGAATGTTTCGACTGGATTTTATTGGTTGGCTCCAGCCTCAGGCGGATGTAGAATCAAATCAGAGACATCAATAAGGCTCTCAAGAGATTGGGACTGAGACCTAAGAGTAGGAGAAAATTGAGTGTTCTCTTAAATAACTTCATGAGGAGGACACCTAGCAAGATCCTGAAATTTGCTGACATACCAGCATCTTGAGTCTTCTAGACACACATGTCTCCAGCTGCCTCTTGTGCAGGACTATATTTAATTTGAATATTTGGCGCTGGAGCCTCGACCCTGTCAGTCTGAGGAGTTGCTTCAGATGTAAGAGAACCTTATTTTTTTGGGGGAGACTCGTTAGCCGGACTTTCAACAGTTTCTGCAATTTTCTCTAAAGTCCCTCCAGCGGGTTGTCTTGTTTGATCGACAACTACCCCACCATCTCTAACATCATTGTGTTGATGGATTAAGGGTGCAGTGGTTGTTGAAGGCGTTGTGTATTTAATGCTGGAAAAATCAGCATAGTTGCATGATGCATCTATTTGTACTTGGAGGTTTGCAGGGTCGACATCGACATGCTTCTCAAATGAAGAATGTGAATTAACATATAGTTTAAAATGTAGAAATATAAAAAGGAATTAGGTAATAAGTTACCTTATCAGCGGCTGGTCACAGACTCAAATATGCACTCCCAGGACTCTGAGCAAGTTGCCAGGAAGTCGTGCTACTATTTTTCTTCTTATTTTAAAGGGGACTTTGCTTTCCTCAGTTCCCTCATCCTTAAAGACTGTAACAATTTCATGACTAATCCTCTTTTTCTTTCGATGGCCAAAAGTTTAGGCATTAGCTTTGCCCGCCTCTTGATTTACAAAGTTTGCATAAACAACTTTGATACACGCGTCTTTCTGATGTTTTGGAGGGATAGGAGGAGGAGATTGTTGACTTTTGTTGTTGATGTCAAACTCAATTTCTTTCTGAGGAAACTAATGTGGATCATCAAAATCTTAATAAGTTAACAGATGAAGTCAAATATGAGAGAGAGAGAGAGAGAGAAAAGGTACAAACCAAAGTTTCTTCACTAGAAGAAGCGCCAACGTCTTTGTTCAGGGGTTTAATCTTCTTCGAAGTTCCAATAGCATAAAAGGTATTTGCTTTCTTTCGACCCTGAATGAAAATAGATTAGGACATCGGCAGGAAACAAATAAAGGAAAATAAGGCTAGACGCCTTTTTACCTATGAAGTCCCTGTAGTGTTTGTGCCTTGGGAGGCAGTAGTTGAAAACTTTGGATTGGAGGGAATGCCTATAATAGATCGACAAAAAAAAACATTAGAGCCAAAGAGGAAATTAAGGTAAGTTAAAACGAATGGATTTTTGGAACTAGTAGAAAAAGGATTAACTTTGTTTTTCTTCTCTAAGTCCTGCAGAAAGGAGAAAGCATCAACCAGACGTTGAGCCATGAGGGTATGATCTAGTATGTGTGCATAATGAAGGGCCCACCAATCCTTGAACTCTTGGGTATAATTGTAAGAAAGGGAAAATTCAAAGAACTTAGAGTGTGTTTGGATGAAGAATTTGAGAATTTTTAGGGAATCTAAAATTCTAAGTAATTTAAATGATTAAATTGAAATTCATTCATTTTTAAATTCTTTTGTTTGGATGGAGTATTAAAATGATTCAATGTAAAAAATTTGAGGTCATTTTCATAATTTTTAAAGCTTTTGAGTCAAATTTAAAATATGAAAAATAGAGACCAATTTGTAATTTTTGAAAATTTGAAGGGACTAATTTGTAAAATTTGAAAATTAGTAGGGACTAATTTGCAATTTTTTGAAAATTTTGGTTGTGAATTTGAAATTTTCATAAAATATGAGGATCATCTTGCAAAATTTGAAAAATTAATAATAAACAATTTAACATTCATATTATATAGAGTTAAGAAGCAATTTGAAATTCTTTACTTTTTGATGTCATTTTAAATTCCTTAAATTTAACATAAATAAAATACTCCATAAATTTACATCATTTTAACAATTCTCCATATTTTTATCCAAACAATGAATTTTGATCAAGTAATTTCAAATTCCCTCAAAAAATTACTTTTCCTCATCAAAATTCTTCATCCAAACACACTCTTAGGGTGTGTTTGTCTCAAGGATTGAAATTACATTCTCGGGAATGTGACATTGGAAATGTAAGAATCCCGTGTTTGTTTCAAGTTTTTAAAAATTGTTACCGGGTACTTTTTATTCCCAAAAATGTTGTTTGCACGTAATTCTTGTCATGCTTATTCTCATGCATAAAGGGTGGGAATCCAACATTCCCATGAGAATAAACTCAACTTCATATAACTTCCCACTACTACTCACATATTTTTATTTTTTAGTTTTTATAATTTTTAAATAAATAAATATGTAATCATTCTTAGGAAATATAATTTTTATCCAAACACATAAGTGATAATATTATTCCTAGAAATAATAATCCAAGGAATATGATTAGGAATGTTTTTTTATAACTTGAAACAAACACACCCTTATGATAATTTATTTCCTCTTACAAAAGTTATGGCTACTCTCGAGCCATTTCTCGCTGGATGTATCAGTAGAAAAGAAGCAAGCCTCTACTTTAGGAATCAAGCTTTTACACAACAGTTGGCTCAAACCAAATTTTTTGGCCACCAAGTTTGGCTAGTAGGCACCTGCACTTATCCCTGATTTGAAAGAGGTAAGCCTTGTCCACAAAGTAGTGGGTTGGAAGCATATCGTGTATTATCATGTATTTCCCTTTCTTCTTGGTGTGAGGGATTAGGAAATGGTTTTCTGAACCATTCAGATCAACACTGTCGACTGGAAAATGGTGCCATAGTCGAAATGAAGGTATTGCATCTTAGAATATGTCAAAATAAGTCTCAAAAACCTCTTTAGACACAACTTTGCCATCGTCGACAATAAGTTGGGCAAGCCTCAGACCTTCGACCCCTACCTCTAAGTTAGGAGGAATCCTGATTTTTAGGGAAGGCTCAAAAGTGGAATTGAGCCACAACTACAAAAGCCAAAAAGGGTCACCTACCTGAAGACATTTAGGGTTTGCTTTTTTCTTGAGGTCTTGAGAGGCTAACCCCAAAGAATATTACAGGCCACATATAATAAGTTTATTAAGATCGTTTTTTCTTCCTTCATGGAGTTGAGTGGCCAATGGGACAAATTTTTAGCCACCTGAATATATCGAGAGTAGAAAACTTGTCGGGAAATCCAGTAGGTCAGGAAAACGATATGTTCAAGGACATCCACGTGATCTGTAGAAGCATGGTAATCTTCAATGAAGGTGTTGTAAGCAGTTCTAGTCAAAGTAAACCCATGATTGGTTTTGGTTTTGGTTAAAGGCTCAAAGGGTTGTCTAGTTATTCGTAGGCCAACAATAGCATCAATATAATAAAAGTGTGGGGGTTATCATCCCACAAGGAAGGTGAAATGTGTTGGTCGAGGTATCCTAGAAACATATGACTATAATGAGCATGCAAGAGTTATATTTGGGGCCAACTTTGGAGAGTTGGATTAGGTAAAAAAAATGCCCAAATTATTTCAGAAGTGTTTCTTCTTTTCTTGAAGTTGTTTAACCACTAGATATATGAAGCATCCTCAGTTGGAGGAGAAGAACGAAATACCATATTCTTTAATAAGCTAAAATCAAAAGGTGCATCCACAAATACTAAGAGTTCATAATCAGGATAGTATGGAAAGAAACCCTTCATCACTTGAGGTTTTTTAATGCGTATAAGGAGAGGACACATGAAAGCATGGATGGTACATGCAATGGAGCAGGGAATCAGGGCGGTACCATACCAAATGTTTCTTCCCCCATCTTCCATGGAAGGCTCAGGAGTGTAGGTGCGATCATTAATGAATAATGGTTCTTCAATAACAACAACTAAAGTAGGATGAATTGAGCTTTTAGAGCCATTGTTAATTCTTAAAGGTTTTCTTTAGAAGAAATGTGATGAAGAAGATGATAAACTACAGAAATCTCTCTAGGGTTCTTTTTGTTGTTCGTTTTCAGAAGAAGTGACAGCGAAAGAGAAAAAAGCTGAGTGAGAATGTTTTAAATAGCCAAGTAAAAAAGGAAGAAAAAGCGTTTATGTTTTACCCTCAAAATAATTTTGGACACATGGCGCACTTAGGTCGACAGTTGGCACTAAAAGCTCATGGAAAAAGATGAAAAAATAAGAAATTAAATGAGTTTTATCTTAATTTCATTTTTAGTGATGGCTTAATCTCCAAGGAAATAATGGATGATTATTGATCAATCACACACACGTCTGTGATGCGACAATTTGGTAGAAAGTGGTCATGTTGACCAAGAAAAAAAATTAAAATGTCTAGTTGATATGAGTTGTGCAGACTGGGAATATAGTGTCAAAGGGTAACAAAAATGCCCCGTTACTTCCATCTGACACATATGATCGAAAATGGCATTTTTGGGGGGAATCTTAATAAGTGCAAATTATAGCTATTTTTGTATATAAGTTTTGTTGCACTTATCGATACTTTTTGTTAATATCGTTCAAATAAACCCCGCTTTGTTTGTAAATACGTTTACTTTATGTTATAATGTATATATTGTGCATCATGTAAATATTATTGAGTTTAAATGATTTTCTCTTATTTTTGTATGTATTCAAGCAAGGATATCTTGTCATATTCATAAAGAGCATTGAATAAGCTTTCCAGTGCTTTCGACCGTGCGTCAATCCGAGTTACGGTTCAGAATTTATGGTCAAAATAAGGGTTGGTTTGTTATAAAGTTCGCTTTGCGAACTTTCCAGCGAATGTTCGCTTTGCAAACTTCCCAGTGAATGCTCCCAGAATTACGGCAGTAGAAAAAGGGACCAAAGTTCGCTTTGCGAACTTTCCAGCGAATATTTGCTTTGCGAATAAAAGTTCGCATTGCGAACTTCTGCAGAAAAGCAGAGGCAGTTTAGCTATTTTGAGGCACTTAAGTGCCAATTTTTGGAGTTCGCTTTGCGAATAAAAGTTTGCACTGCAAACTTGACGGATTTTGACATACTATATAAGTCATTTCATTCATTTTTTAGGTTATGGTTTTGGGGATTTTTGCTCCCAACTTCATCAAATTCATTTTTCAGTAGATTAGCTTAGAAAACAACATTGAAGCTTGCACACGGATGATCCGGGGTGGATTTCTAATCGATCGACGCCGACAAACCGAGAGATGTTTGGTTTATTTCTCTTATTCTTTGTGTATTTCTTCTTTGTTGGGTTGTTGTATATGTATTTACTTTAAACTCATGTATATTTGTCGCCCATGGCATTGTATAAAATCTACTTTACAAATCTTTATCGGTGATTGTCCTTGATTTTTGCATTATGCTCGGGGTTTGGGTTGTGTTAGAGATAAACATCGCAAAGTTTGATTATGGATGATTATCTGTTAGTTTCTGGATGCTAGAGATAGATTTAGAGCTCACAATCTTTATGGGTGTCGAAGCTTAATGCCTCCGTATCTTGAGTCGAGTGCGAGAGTGTCGACGAGGGTAACACGGTTGTTCTCTCAGCTCAGTGTGTCAGAGATGGACACTGTTGTGAGCGATGCTGGATGATATTAAGGAGTATTGTAGGTTGAGTGTAACTGGTCGGTAAGTTTAAGTTTGTGAGGAGTCGATTATATGCATGGCGGATAAGTTTCTTCTCTCTGATTAATGAATTCTTTTTGTGTTAATATTTACTTTTCTGTTTCTATGTTTAACCCGTTTTAAACCAAACTCTTTAACATTTAAATTGTCGAACGACAGTTAAATAGCACCGATCTCCGTGGACACGATAAATTCTCGAAAAAATACTTCCAAAATTTTTGTTGCTTGCCGCTTTACCGCTTCCAACAAAATGGCGCCGTTGCCGGGGATCGGTGTTTTTTATTGTGCCTTGCATTGCGATAATTTCTTTGTTTTTGAGTTTTGTAGATATCGTACATAATGTATATTTTCACTTGTTAATATTGATACTTATACTTGTGAATTTGTTATATCATTGTTTATTTCTTTTCACGTTTACTTGCGTGTTAGTTAGGAATAACCGGGTGGAAGCAACTTGGAGGAACGTTCTTAAATAACACGCGTCGAGCTTACAACGTAAAACAAGCATGTTTTATTGTTTTTAGTTTTAATTTTTTGTTGGTTGTTTGGACGCAAATTTTGGTCGACTAATTTGAAGATGCATTTTGTGATGTTCCAAGTTTGATCGTTTCAACTTACAGATGTATGGTAATGATATTGTTAAGTTTTGTACACGTCCAAGGTATGTGTTTATCGCTTTCTAGACTTTAGCATAATCATGATACTTAGGCATTTTACAAACTTCCATGCCATTCATTCTTTTATATACTTGTTCTTGTTGTGAATCACTTTAGTTCCCACCTTTTTGTGAGGTAGTTTTCCATTTTTCATATATGCGCGGAGTACCAACATTCTTGTTCTAACTGGATTTTATTATGCTTAATCTTTTGTTTATGTTGATTATATGAAAGCATGAAAAGGATCAAGGCATTTTGTTTCATTTTGAGCACAACTACCTAGCCAAATAGTCATTCACCTTGTGAGCGTGTGATCATTCGTAACCCATTTGTGCCTTTCTATCATTATCCATGTTGTTTGAACTTAATGCTTGTCTATGAGTATTGAATTCACTTTTTGTATGGGTTTTGATTGATTTTTTTTCTTGAACCCTCAACTTTGTGTTGTTGTATTAATTTTTACCTTGCCTTAGAAAGTAGGGAGTATTCACATGATGATGTGGTTGAATTCAAGTTCGGGAGAGAATGATTATTTACTCATTGGTTGGTTTCTATGAGGTTGAAAAAGAAAAGAAAAAAAGAGAAAAATATGAAAAAGAAAAGAAAAAGAAAATGTGAAAAAGAAAGAAAAAGAAAATCCTTGAGAAAGGAAACAAAAAGAGTTCAAATAATTGTGCTGAATAAGTATTGTGTTTTGTGTAACACTTGGGATTTTGGAAGAAGTTGATTGGAATTTTGTGTTTGAGTCTTTGTGAGTTGATCACTCCCTTAGGTTTAGGCAAACTTTTGTTTCAATTACCTTTAGAAATTGCCCCTTGTTTGTTTACCCGACCACGCTACAACCTTGAAAGCCCTTGTGATTCTTGCCTTTGTATGTTCAATGTGAATTTTTGGATGTTTGCATAATTTAGTCTTTGTTTGCAAGATTGTTGTGTGAGTGAAAAGTACCTCATTTTGTGTTTTTCATCTACCGATTATTTTTGCTAGGTGTGATTCATGTTTGAACTTGTGTTGTTTTAGGATGTTTGGCATGATTTTTGTATTTTGCATTTGTTTCGTGAATATGTTATCGTCGTAGTTTAGTGGTAAGTATTTACTTTGTGTGTACCGTTTTTCATTTGAACCATACATTTGCCTCTATTTTTCAAAACTTGTTGAGTCGTGATTCTTTAGTTATCACTCTGTTTCTTTGAGTTGTTTGATTCTTGTTTGAGGACAAACAAGTTTAAGTTGGGGAGAGTTTGATAAGTGCGAATTGTAGCTATTTTTGTATATAAGTTTTGTTGCACTTATCGATACTTTTTGTTAATATCGTTCGAATAAACCCCGCTTTGTTTGTAAATACGTTTACTTTATGTTATAGTGTATATATTGTGTATCATGTAAATATCATTGAGTTTAATTGATGTTCTCTCATTTTTGTAGGTATTCAAGCAAGGATATCTTGTCATATTCATAAAAAGCATTGAATAAGCTTTCCAACGCTTCTGACCATGCGTTAATCCGAGTTACGGTTCAGAAGTTGTGGTCAAAATAAGGGCTAGTTTGCTGTCAAGTTCGCTTTGCGAACTTTCCAGCGAATGTTCGCTTTGCTAACTTCCCAGCGAATGCTCCCAGAATTATGGCAGTAGAAAAAGGGACCAAAGTTCGCTTTGCGAACTTTCCAGCGAATATTCGCTTTGCGAATAAAAGTTCACATTGCGAATTTCTGCAGAAAAGCAGAGGCGGTTTATGTATTCTGAGGCACTTAAGTGCCAATTTTTGGAGTTCGCTTTTCAAATAAAAGTCTGCACTGCGAACTTGACGGGTTTTGACATACTATATAAGTCATTTCATTCATTTTTTAGGTTATGGTTTTGGGGATTTTTGCTCCCAACTCCATCAAATTCATTTTTCAGTAGATTAGCTTAGAAAATAACATTGAAGCTTGCACACGGATGATCCGGGGTGAATTTCTCATCGATCGGCGCCGACAAACCG
This sequence comes from Lathyrus tuberosus, assembly GCA_022829125.1. Lineage (NCBI taxonomy): Eukaryota > Viridiplantae > Streptophyta > Magnoliopsida > Fabales > Fabaceae > Lathyrus > Lathyrus tuberosus. Next base: position 4,218,501 of record JALAZF010000193.1, read on the forward strand.
AGAGATGTTTGGTTTATTTCTCTTTTTCTTTGTGTATTGCTTCTTTGTTGGGTTGTTGTACATGTATTTACTTTGAACTCATGTATATTTATCGCCCATGGCGTTGTATAAAATCTGCTTTACAAATCTTTATCGATGATTGTCCTTGATTTTTGCTTTATGCTCGGGGTTTGGGTTGTGTTAGAGATAAGCATTGCAAACTTTGATTAAGGATGATTATCTGTTAGTTTCTGGATGCTAGAGATAGATTTAGAGCTAACAATCTTTATGGGTGTCGAAGCTTAATGCCTCCGTATCTTGAGTCGAGTGCGAGAGCGTCGACGAGGGTAACATTGTTGTTCTCTCAGCTCAGTGTGTCAAAGATGGACACTGTTGTGAGCGATGCTGGATGATATTGAGGAGTATTGTAGGTTGAGTATAACTGGTCGGTAAGTTTAAGTTTGTGAGGAGTCAATTATATGCATGCCGGATAAGTTTCTTCTCTCTGATTAATGAATTCTTTTTGTGTTAATATTTAATTTTTTGTTTCTATGTTTAACCCATTTTAAACCAAACTCTTTAACATTTAAATTGTCGAACGGAAGTTCAATAACACCGATCTCTGTGGAAACGATAAATTCCCGAAAAAATACTTCCAAAAATTTTGTTGCTTGCCGCTATACCGCTTTCAACAAATCTGTTAACCTGGAATTTTTGTTTTGGAAAGAGTCAATTGAATACTACATTGGGAAAATGTTAAGTGTTAGCATGGATTGACATAAGTTGACAGGAATGAACACGTCGAATTGAACGTTTCGAATAACATTTTGAAACATGGTTTGAAAGAATCTCAAGAGTAGATCTTGAAACATTGTTTGGAGGAATCTTAGGAACATATCTAACTAATCTCTCGACAGCGTGTTGAAGTTGAAGCGTTCGACGGGCTTCAAAGACTTATAAGACTTTGGAAACCAAAGAGTTGATATGGGTCTTGGCGTTATTGTAACGCCCCGATTTTATTTATTTGTTTTCATAAGTTATTTTGAAATGTTGTGCATTTTTATGCATTGACCTATGTGATGTTGTGCCCTTGATGGGGGTAGTTACCTTAAAATGGTAGGAATTAAGGTGTTAAGGTGTGGGAGTAATTGTGTGGAGATGAGGGTGTAGAGAGAATAGTTAATTAATTATTTTTGAGTAATTAGTTAATTATGCCATGTAGTAAAATATATTAATTAATTTAAATAATTATTTAGGTTTAATATGTTTTTATTAAACTAGAATTTGAAATGTTAAATTATTATTATTTGAATTATTGGATTATTAGATAATAATAATAATAATAATCATAATATAATGAAATAAAATAAAATGGAATATTAGATGTGTAGAGATTTGAAGGACATGATAGTAATTGTATGAGGATAAGTGGGGATAAATAAGGTAAACCATAGTTGAGGGATTTTATAAAGGAAATTAGAGAATAGTGAAGTCAGTTTTTACATCATACGCGAAATTGAGAATAGAAGGTGAAAAAGGCTAGGACAAGGAAGAGAGAAGAACTCCATTAGAGAAGGGAAAAACTCATCAATCTAAGGTAAGGGTGGGGTTCTGATCTTCTAAGGGATAATATGATGAATAATGGGTAAGGGTTTAGGTTATTACAATTTGGGTTGTTGTGTTCTTCTATGCTATGAACCTGGATTTCTCTAAGTTGATAAATTGTGTGTTTTCGATAATGCAATGAATGTTGTGAAATAGTGGATGAGCATATTGTTATAATATATTGATATATGATGAATTTTGTTTGCCTATATGTGTGACAATTCTGTCTTTGGGTTGTTGATATGTTTTCCTCCATTGTCGAGTTACGAGGGTTTGAATCATATATAGGAAATTGATGATTATATGATGTTAATCCATGAGTAAAACAAGGAAATAATTGAATTTTAGAATATTAAGATAGCATAAAAATGGGTCTATGATGATAGAATTTCGTAGCATAAGTCCTAGCATGATAAATTAGTGTGAAAATGCTTTTTAAAAGTGATTTTTGAGCAATCGAAACAGTATGCGCCGACCTGAAATACCCATACGTCGACACATGCAGACCATAAGCAAAACAAACTTAAATACTGCAGCACATGCGTCGACCTAAAACACTTATGCGTCGACACATGCACTCAGATTTTTGCCAAAATGTTAATACGATTTTGATCATAACTTTTGAACCGTGTATCCAAATGACGAATCGTTTAAAGTGTTTGAGCTAATAAATAGAATTTTAACATGGTATAATTAGGTGAATTATTTTCCCATTATTTTTATGTCTAATATGTTTAGGAATGTGATTATTACTTGTTGTGTACACTAAGAAGTCTTGTTGTAAGTGACGAATCTTGAGTATTGTTACAAAGATGTTGTTGTGATGTTAATGATGGTAATATGAGGATGTTTTAATGACGTTGTTGTGATTGCATGAAGGGTATATATATATATATATATATATATATATATATATATATATATATATATATATATATATATATATATATATATATATAGGGTTCATATCCTATGAGAATGTAATTTTTATGTAAGAATGTGAGAATGAATCTGAATCATTAGATTTTAAAATAAACGGTGGAGATTACATGTGGTTTTTGTTTTTCTCTCTCCTCCATTATTAAAATAAATGATGGAGGAGAGAGAAAAAAAACTGACACATAATCTCCACCATTTATTTTCAAATCTAATGGTTCAGATTCATTCTCATATTTTCACATAAAAATTGCATTCTCATATGATACGTTCCCTATATATATATATATATATATATATATATATATATATATATCCATATTGTATGAAATATACTTTATGCTTGTTGCCCACTTTGGGCGGTGTACAGTAACCATGGCGGTGGTTTGTTGTGCACAATGATGTTGTCGTTGCTGTATGCATAAATAGTCGCCTTGCATATATTTTTGAACATGAGTAGTGATATTTTATTATTCGACGTGATTGGGGTTATGTTATAATGTGGTGTGATATAATGCATTACTTCAAATGTGGTTATGTTGAGTTGTTGTGATTGCATACAAGATATATATGTTGTATGAACTATATATTATGCTTGTTGGCCAATTTGGGCGGTGTACAATAACCATGGTGGTGGATTATTGTGCACGATGATGTTTGAGTGGTTGTATGCATAAATAGTTGCATTGCATACATTTGTGGATAATGGTTCGTGGTTGGTGAGCCTAAAATCTCATTGTGTGGATTGGGTCAGTAGCTGATTCTAGGGGTGGTGGGTCAGTGATTGGTTCTGATCCTAGGAGGTGGGGATCGGAACGGTGAACCTGAGTGTTCACAAAAATTAGTACAACTTGCATAAGCATTGAGTCATGTTGTGAGTCTCATTGCATTATATATTAACTATGTTGCTAATATATGGTATTGTTGTGATTCATTGGATTTGTTATCATGTGATTCCATGTTGGTTGGTGGATAAATAGTGATGATGTCGTTGGTTGATTATTATGAGATATTTAGCTGAATTTTTGTTGTGTTATCTTTATGCTTGGATAACTTAGTGTTGGTGTTGGGTGTGTTGTGTTGTAGAATGAGTGATAATGCATGTGTTAACCTAATGCATACTGTTTGTCATGCTTTCATTTATATTATCATGATATTTCACCCCTTCTGTTTGAATGTTGCCTCCACGTGGGTAGCGCGCAGGTGATCCCCAATGAAGGTGTGGATGTTAGTAGAAGAAGATACTCTCCTTTATGATTTGGTCGAGTCGGTGTCTGCTCTGATATGTAACACTGGGGGTTGACGCTTATTTTGTTTATGTTGGGAGGAAACTATATGTATGCCTCAATTGTTGGATAATTTTATGTTGATGGAGATTGTTATGTGAATCTCTCTTGTTGATAATTTCCTTATAACTAAATTTGTTACAATTATGTTGGAAGAGTTTAACTATTCAGTCCCGGTTTTTTCCGCTGCTTATCAAAATGTTGAAGTTCATACTTATGTTGTGTTCTTTAATTACTATATGTGCTGCATGTCGAAATATATGAGCAAGTTGTTGTTGGATGTGACATCCTAATTGCATGATTTATTTTTATTTTACTCTGATTTTAATTATAATTATGCGGGGAAATTAAGGTGTTGCAGTTATCAATAACCACCTTTGATGAGCATGTAGTTATTAGTCTCTAAGAGCAATTACGAACATGGGATAATGATTTTTAGTAGTTTGTAAGTTATGACAACGTGGCAGTGTTTCATAAGACTAAGTTGCATGTTCTTGAACACATGTCTACTTTATAGGAATAAGCTGCCGGAGACAGTTATCTTTAGTTTAATATATATAGCGAATTCATACATTGTAATGGTTGCAAAATTCATATATTTTCTCTATTGAACTGGAGTACCCGAGTCAAAGAGCAAAATAATTTGTGAGTAACATGTGAGTTTGCGTCCCTTGTCTTTATTGTCTTTATGTTTCCTTAATTGAAAAACTTTGCAATTCTTGTCATTTTCCATGCTTGTCACTTACTACTTTTTTGTTTATAGCCATTTATTGTAGTTTACTTTTGCTTTAATTCAAGCTTTTGCGTCATTAATGTTTGTCTTCCGTTTGTTTGCATACAGACATTCACAGTCACTTCAGACACATATTTTCTTGTACATGCATTTTGCACAAATTGCTTCCGAGATATTTTGAGTTAATATCACAAACTATTTAAACTCGTGATTGTTTTCTAAAATCATCCGCACAGTATGCCAACTGAATAAGTCACTATATGGACATTCTCCTAGGTAACAGAACAAGAGATTCAACAAGTTCATGACACACATAGGTTTCACAAGAAGAGGTTTTTATCATTGTGTTTATTTCATGTTCTCACATGAAAATTCACTTGTCATCCTATTACTATATGTGGATGACATCCTTATAGCAAGCAACCTTGATGAAGAAGTAATGAGGGTGAAAACTGGACTTAATCAGGAATTTAAAATGAAGGACCTTGGAGCTGCATGATTTTAGGTATCAACATCAAGAGAGATATAAAGCAGTCGAAATTATGCTCATCTCAAGAGTCATATCTAAGTAAGATTTTCGAAATGTTTGGTCTGCTGAGCTCAAAACATGTTATAACACCAACAACTTAACAATTCAAGTTGATTATAACTTAAATTCCTAGTAGTGAAGTTGAAAGGGCCTGTATGGATAGTATTCTATATGCTAATATAGTAAGTTTTTTTATGTATGCAATGTTATGTACCATGCCAAATATAATGTATGCAGTGAGCCTTGTAAGCAGGTACTTGGCCAACCTTGGAAAGGCGCACCAGGAAACCTTTAAATGAATCCTAAGATAATAAAAAGATATCTGTGCAGGGGTCTGGTTTATGGTGGAGCCAAAGGTGATGATAACAAAGTTGAAGTCGAAGGATTTGTTGACCCTAATAATGCAGGATGTATGGATACCAGAAAATCTATTTTTGGATATCTTTTCACAATGTTTGGTATAACAATCAGTTAGAAAGCAACACTTTAGAAGGTTGTAGCCTTATCAACCACTGAAGCTGAATATATTTCCACCATTGAAGCTGTAAAATAAACATTGTGGCTTTAAGAGTTTGCTAAAGAATTGAAACTTCAAGGTTAAGCAATCAATGTTAAATGTGATAGTCAAAGTGTCATACATATGTCAAAGGATTAAACCGATCACGAGAGAACCAAACACATTGATGTTAGGCTACATTTCGTCAGGAGAAAATTGAAATGGGAGAGAAATCAAAGTGGTGATGGTTTCGACTAATCCTAATTTTACTGATATGATCACCATGTCATTACCAAGAAACAAGTTCTTCCATTGCATGTAGTTGATAAAACTGCATGATGATAGTTAGTTTGTTCCCTTTATGTTGTGGAGTTTGTTCTAAGGTGGAGATTTTTAGTATTGGATCCAACTCCAGTCTCAACAGGGGTAACTTTAGGATTTAATAGGGTCGAATGTGCGTGATGTAGTCGAAGTTTGTTCAAGCATGTAGCAGTCAAAGATACCTTATGTATTATGTTATGTAGTAGCTATGTATGTCATGTATAAATGTTATTTTTATACATTAGATACATATGCTAGTAGTCTATAATAGGTTGCTTTATCACTTGTTAAAAGAAAGGTTGATTGTTATTTTTCACTTGTAATCATTTAACGTTCATTAAGAAAGTGAATATTAAATAACCGCCAAAACCAACTATGTTTCCTCTCTCTCTCTCTCTAAACGGTTTCTTGGTTGATTAATAAACTTTCTCTTTCTCAAAATTTTACTTCGTTCTTGACATCGTTTATCACAACACTTGTATTCTACTGTCACAATATGTACTTTTATTAAAGAATTGAATAATTATCAGGTGACTCTATAACGAGTTTGATCTAACAATACAATACTATTATTATTTGATCATTATTTGTATTAGTATACATATTTCAAAATTTAAACATATAAATGTTAACATCATTAGTTGCCCAAACTTTAGACCTAGAAACATTATTTGAGTTGGCAACCATTCTAAAGAGATATCACATTTAATTTGAGTTCATATTTAATTAAATGATGAATAACTTCTTAAACTAAAGAGAGATCACATTTAATTTGAATTGACAATCATCCATTTTTTGCATAACATTATTATTTATATGTGAAATTTATTATATGTTTGAGCCTCTTGATTTGATTATCTTTACCATATACGTCTGTAATGTTAAGAAAATTATATTGGAATGGATAGAGAAATATATTTTATATGATTCTCCCCTGCTACAACTAGGCCATAATTTGTCTTAGGAGTTTTCTTTTGTTGTAACGCTTGTATGGTAGTGAAAAATCCAATGTTTAAAACATTCAAATCAAGCAAGTTTAGAGGTTGACACATTATATTGATATCAAATCCATTTTGTTTGGCAACATGACAAAATTCAATGCCATTCTCATTAATGTAACCTCTTGCATTGTCTTATTGAATGAAATTTAGGTGATTTATGTCATCTCTTGGCCATTTTTTTCTTTTATGGTCGAAATAACTTTTTCGATTAGAAACATTCTATTAATTTCTCTATTGACTAAAGTAATGACTTTTGTTTTAAGAGTTCTCACATCTCTATTTACAGCGCTCCTTCTTGCCGCCTCTTTGGTAACAAATGGAAATACACCTATTTTCTAGAAAAAGTTTCGTCCCCTTCTACATCAAATCTTGGGCGTGTGATGGCACCTAAGAACATTACATTTTCGATAAAGTTCTTTTGCTTTTGCAAGTGCGATTCAGTTCATCTTCTTTCGATAACAAGTAATAGTTCACAAACTCTTTAATCATTTAAAACCACTTTTCGTTTATATGAACAATGTTAACATGATTTTGAAAATTAGATCGTGCGACATTATATTCTATTCCAACATTGACAAGCAAACCTAGATCTCAAATTGTAAACCTATCCAACATGAAAGCATTGCTCAACATTCATAAAAAAATAAAAAATAAAAACCTATTTGATAATGAAATTTGTCAAAATTGAGAGCAAGACTACATTTTAGGGCAATATATTTCGCCCGCGATAGTTTGGCGCAATTTTCCCATTTTTTTCATTTATATATTTCCATTTTCGTTCACGCGACCCCAAATCCCAATCCCTCTGCTTCCACTTCCGCAAACCACAGCACATGAACCCTAATTTCCCCCTCTTTCGTTTCTCCAACCACTTCATCTCCCTTTCTCTCCACCCTTCCATTTCACTCCCCACAACACACCCTAACCCTAGCCACGCTTACAAAATCCCTCTCACAAACAACCACAACCATTTTCTCTCACACTCTCTACCCTAATTAGGGCACAATTTCCCCAAATCGAAACGTTCTCCCTCATCTCAACAACCTTGCGCCGCTTCCAACAAATTTCTCAAATCGCAGTCACGAAACAACCACCGTTTACGCCTGAAGCCTCCGCTGCTACTCGTTTTCAGGTTTTTTTTCTTGTTCTTTACCATCTTCGTCTCAAATCGGCAGAAACTATTTATCAGTTTTTTTGTTTTGATTTTTTTGATTTTTTCGATCTCGATGTTCTGGAAATTTTGTGTATATGTCACCGTAACGAAGCTTCGAGCGACGATGCGGTGTGAGTCTGAGATTCAGACGTTTTCTCTGTGTAAGCGGTGTGTTGTAGCGGTAAACAGCGTGGTTTTGGTTTTTATTTTTTGCGCAAAACCTTGCAAACCCTAGATTTCGTGCAAGTAATTTTTTAGGGTTAATTTTATTTATTTTTGTGGTTTATGTTAGTGGAATTTGAGTTATTGGCCGAATCAGTTGATAAAATTGTTTTGAGGTTTTTATGTATTTTTTTATTGTTTCTGATTCTGGTAGGAAATTTGCATTATGTTCTTTTTATTGCTTTTTCCCCCACCCTTTTGGTTATGGACCTTTTTGAGAAACTGGAAACTGAATGTATTTTTGTGTTGAGTTTGTTAAATTATTTGTAAACAGGGCGCTCATTGTACTTTGGTATTATGTATTAGGCAATATGTTTGCTGGTTTGAAATATTTTTGGTTCCTTGGTGTATGAATATAGGCTTAGAAAAGGAAGCTGGTTCATTGTTCTGGACCGCTGCTTCTAGATAATTGTGTCCAGCTTGTGAATGTGTTGAAAAGTCTGTCATCTGATAGACACTATTTGTTAGAACCATACACCATCTAAAGTGTGCATAATATTTAATTTGCTATCATGATCTCCACACCCAACATTTGAAGAGCTCTTATGCTTGCCTCTTAATTTTCCCCTAGGCGTTGTGAACTGTGACAGTGTGTATTAGCCCATTTTCTACTTAATGCATGTTCTTTTTATTTATGTATGGAAAACTTGTTTAATTTTGAATCTTAAAATGTCTTTCAGGAATGCAAATATTTTAACAGTAAAACAATTAATTGCAATTACTTGATTGATATGCCAGATATAAATAGCAAATGTTAGAGACATGTGCATTCATTTTAATCTTTTGCGCACTGGAACTTCATATTTGTATCATTTACTCGTTCAGTATCTGCTCCCCAAGGAGGCTATAATAGAGTTTGCATCTATAATTGTTCTGCTAGTTTCTTATCCATGTTTCTTGTCATTTTCTTTTATTTCCAGAAATAGTAGACCATGTCAGACCATCGAAATGGAAGTGCACAAGCTTCCAATGGAAAATCTAGTGCACAAGCTGCCAATGGAAAATCTAGTGCAGCTGGTTCGGCCTATGCTATTGATCTGACTACTTTTCAAACCAGACTCAAGTCATTTTATAATCATTGGGATGAACACAGAGCAGATATCTGGGGCTCTTCTGATGCAGTTGCTGTTGCATGTCCTCCACCTTCAGAAGATCTAAGATACCTGAAATCTACTGCTCTATTCCTGTGGCTCCTTGGATTTGAGTTCCCGGAAACAATAATGGTCTTCACAAGGGTGCAGATCCATGTATTGTGCAGCCAAAAGAAGGCATCTATTATCGAATCTGTCAAAAAATCTGCCAAAGAGTCAGTTGGTGTGGAGATTGTATTGCATGTCAAGCCTAAAAATGATGATGGAGCTTCTCTTATGGATGCTATTATCCGTGCCATCCGTGTTCAGTCAAAGTCTGATGGCCATGATTCATCCACTGTTGGACACATAGCTAGAGAGGAACCTGAAGGGAAATTGCTTGAAGCATGGGCTGAAAAATTAAAAAATTCAAAATTTAATTTGAGTGATGTGGCAAATGGGTTTTCTGTAATGTTTTCTGCAAAAAGTAATGAAGAAATTACATCCATCAAGAGAGCCGCATACCTCACAACCAGTGTGATGAAGAACTTTGTAGTTTCAAAGCTTGAGAATGTAATTGATGAAGAGAAGAAAATTTTACATTCCACATTGATGGAGGAGACTGAGAAAGTTATACTGGAGCCTTCAAAAGTCAACTGTAAACTGAAGGCAGATAATGTTGACATCTGTTACCCTCCAATTTTTCAGAGTGGTGGGAAGTTTGATCTTAGGCCTAGTGCTGTCAGCAACGATGAGGCACTTTACTACGACTCTGCCAGTGTAATTATATGTGCTGTAGGTGCCCGGTACAAGAGCTACTGCTCAAATATAGCTAGGACCTTCCTGATTGATGCTGACCCTATTCAAAGTAAGGCTTATGAGGTTCTTCTTAAAGCACACGAGGCCACTATTGGTTCTTTAAAGCCTGGAAATAAGTTGAGTGCTGCTTATCTAGCTGCAGTTTCTGTTGTGGAAAAGGATGCTCCTGACATGGTTTCCTGTTTGACAAAATCTGCTGGGACAGGAATTGGCATTGAGTTTCGTGAGTCAGGCTTGAATATTAATGCTAAGAATGACCAGATAATTAAAGAAGGCATGGTATTCAATGTGTCAATTGGATTTCAGAATTTGCAATGTGAGAACAGTAAGTCTAAGAACAAGATCTTCTCTCTCTTGCTTGCTGACACAGTGATCATCAACAAAGACAAGGCAGATGTTGTGACTTCAATGAGCTCCAAAGCTTTAAAAGATGTGGCTTATTCTTTCAACGAGGATGAGGAAGAAGAAAAGCCCAAATCTAAGGCTGTTCACAATGGTGCAGAACCCTTGATGTCTAAGACAACACTAAGGTCAGACAATCATGAGATTTCAAAAGAGGAACTTCGTAGACAGCATCAGGCAGAACTTGCTCGTCAGAAAAATGAAGAAACTGCTAGGCGACTCGCTGGTGGTGGTAATGAGGCAGGAGACAACCGTTCTTCTTCCAGGTCTTCTGCAGAACTGGTTGCCTACAAGAACATAAACGACCTTCCCCCTTCCAGAGAGATGATGATTCAGATTGATCAAAAGAGTGAAGCAGTTCTCTTGCCAATTAATGGAAGTATGGTTCCTTTTCACGTGGCTTTCATTCGAACTGTTTCCAGCCAGCAGGACACCAATCGCAATTGCTATGTTAGAATTATTTTCAATGTTCCTGGGACCCCTTTCAGTCCTCATGATTCAAACTCAATGAAGTTTCAAGGATCTATATATTTGAAGGAAGCTTCATTCCGCTCCAAGGATTCAAGGCACATAAGCGAGGTTGTGCAGTCCATCAAAACACTCAGGCGACAGGTTGTAGCAAGGGAGTCTGAGAGAGCTGAGAGAGCAACTTTGGTTACCCAGGAGAAACTACAGCTTGCCAACAACAGATTTAAGCCTATAAGGTTGCCTGACCTTTGGATTCGCCCTGCTTTTGGTGGGCGTGGAAGGAAGATACCGGGCACTCTTGAGGCTCATGTGAATGGATTTCGATATTCTACCACCAGATCTGATGAGCGTGTTGATGTGATGTTTGCTAATATTAAACATGCTTTCTTCCAGCCAGCAGAAAATGAAATGATTACCCTGCTGCACTTTCATCTGCACAACCATATTATGGTAGGAAATAAGAAGACCAAGGATGTTCAGTTTTATGTTGAGGTAATGGACATGGTCCAGAATGTTGGAGGTGGGAAAAGATCAGCTTATGATCCTGACGAGCTTGAAGAAGAGCAAAGAGAGAGGGAGAGAAAGAACAAGATTAATGTAGAATTTCAAAGCTTTGTGAATCGGGTAAATGATCTCTGGGGACAACCACAATTCAGTGGCCTTGACTTGGAGTTTGATCAACCTCTTAGAGAACTAGGCTTCCCTGGTGTACCTCATAAGTCTTCAGTATTTATTGTCCCTACCTCAGCCTGCCTTGTTGAACTGATAGAGACTCCTTTCCTTGTGGTCACCCTTGGTGAGATTGAGATTGTGAATCTGGAGAGGGTTGGTCTTGGGCAGAAGAACTTTGATATGACAATTGTATTTAAGGACTTCAAGCGGGATGTCCTCAGGATAGATTCTATCCCTTCTACATCACTTGATGGCATCAAGGAGTGGCTTGACACAACAGACATCAAATATTATGAAAGCAGGCTGAATCTGAACTGGCGTCAGATCCTAAAGACAATCACAGATGACCCTAAAAGCTTCATTGAAGGTGGTGGCTGGGAGTTTCTGAACTTGGAAGCTACTGATTCAGAATCTGATAACTCAGAGGAATCAGACAAAGGTTATGAACCATCTGATATGGAACCTGAATCAGATTCTGAAGAGGAGGCTTCTGACAGTGAATCACTTGTTGAATCTGAGGAGGATGAGGAGGAAGAAGACTCGGATGAGGATTCAGAGGAAGAGAAGGGAAAAACATGGGAAGAACTGGAAAGGGAAGCAAGCAATGCGGATAGGGAGAAAGGGAATGAGTCTGACAGTGAAGAGGACAGGAAAAGAAGGAAGGCTAAAGCATTTGGTAAGTCTCGAGGCAGTTTAAGTGGTAGTATGCCAAAGCGGCCCAAGTTAAGATAGATTATGGTTTTTGTTCTTGGTCATTTTGATGTTTAAGTATTGATATTACTGTGTCGTAGCTGCTGGTGCATCTTGTGTCTGGTCAAGTTGTCTTATGATTGTAACTTAGGTTCTCTATCACTTAATATAGTTTCAGCGACTCCAGGAATCCTTGATCTGTGGATCTAATGCCTGTCCTTTAAATGTTTGTGGTTATTATCACTATTAAGAACTGCTTCTATTTTTATTTCTATCATGTTATTCGATCTCTCTTTTGGCTTTGTGTTTTTTTTTTTTATATTTTCTTTTCCTTTTCCCCGTTGGCTGTGTTATCTCTACTAACAGAACAGTAGAATGATTGGAGATTCAAGGGTGAAGCGTTATGTTGGATGAATTACTTTAGAGTTCCTTGTTATTTTACTGAAGTTTTAAAGATTTTAAAAGTTTTGTATCATGGGTTCTATCTATAAAAGTTTTTAAGCAGGTTCTTATCGGTTTGTGTCAAACTTCACTCTAAAATGAGAGTGTACTATGAGTGACGATTTCAAAACTGTGTTGATAGGTTTGAGGTTTATTTGAGGTTTAGGTATCTACTATCGAGGATTGCATGTATTACCTGATTTGTCCTTCCACCAATAAATTATTACACTATATTATAAATAAATTGGTAATTAATAAATGTTTCAATTAATTTTCAATCATCCCTCTATTTACATGTCAAGTGTAAATCTATCATATATATATATACTCATTCTCTCTCTTCATTTAAATTTTAAATCTCCCTACTATTTCTTTTTCCCACACTTTCTTATTTTTATTTTATTTTTTTCTTTATTTATTTATTATCACTAAAAATATTAATAATTTATTTTTTAATTTTAATAAAATAGAACTATATATTTATCTCACGTAACAGTATTAACACAATATTTTATTTTAATCAATCATTATCTTAATTTAAGAAATAAAATCTTTATTTTTAAATATTAATTTTTTTTAATCTCACGATTATTATTTTTTAATAGAATTATTAAAATCAATTAAATTTATATAATTATTGTTCATTTTACAATTAAATAAATCATTTTAAATTATGTATTTGTATCTAAATACGTTTATATCGCATCAAATAATTTTTTTATTTTACGGGTCATTATCGCATCAATTTTTTTGTTTTGTTTTTCTTCATCTCATGAGTCTTTTTTCTTCTTTTTGCATCATTATTTAATACAATTGAAATTATATAATTATTTTTCATTTTACAATTAAATAAATAATTTCAATTTTACATCTGTATATAATTATATTTTATATTGAATCAAATAATTTTTTTATTTCACGGATCACTATAAACACAATATGTATTTTATTTTAATCAATAATTATCTTAATTTAAAAGATACAATTCTTATTTTTAAATATTAAATATTCTATAATTTTCATTTCACGAGTGCCTTTGTTTTTTTATATTTTAATTTAAATGAATTTACATAATTACTATTTATTTTAAAATTAATAACTAATTTCAAATTTAAATACATATATAAATACATTTTATATCATATCAAATTTATATATATTACATTCAAATATATTTTATATAATATCAAAGGATTTTACCCGTGCGGGAGCACGGATATCATATTAGTTGAGAAAAGAAAACACAACCAACTGAATGGTTGTAGAAAAGAAAACACAACCAAAGTGAGTATTTTCTTAACGGTTCAATTAATCTATTACACAACAATAAACCACCTAGATTAACTAGATTTAACTTATGCTTATAGTTGAGTTACTTAGCCTTGCAACTATTTTGTATGAAGTAGTTATAGTTAGTTAGATGTATTGGATATGCTACCTGCACACACATGTTTAGCTTATCTATATAAGCTGCCTGTATACATCATTTATGGTATCAGAGCCATGTTATCCTAACTAATTCTAATAGTTGAGACAGAGTAGTTACGAGGCTAATTAACTCAAATAACTTGTATAAGCATAAACTAAATCTAGTTAGTCTTGGTGGCATTGTTGTGGTGTAATTGAATCGTTTCATTATATTCAAACAGAACCAAGATAAGAAAAAAAATCTGTCTGAAAATATAATCTGTTGAAAACTAAGATAGAATTGAATCTTTGTTTAAGGATGTATATGTTGAGTAGTTTGGTTTGGGTTTTAAGCTACTACCGGGTAGTGATTTTCAAATGCCTTGATAGAACACTGATCAATTCGAAGCTTGATGCATCATAAAGATAATTTTATAAACTGTTTGAATCTTAAAGATTCTCGGTGTCCAGTTTCACTTCAATTAATGACAGATCCATTGACTGTTTCAACGGGACAAACCTACGACAATGTCTCAATTCAGAAATGTCTTAAACAAAAACAACACGACATCGGTGGGCGGTGCTGCTACCCATGACATATGATGATGCAACTACTTAGACATTTGAGACAACAAGGATAGCGATGGAGCTCTAGTTCTTCGTTTTTATTTTTTATTTTTAAAGGCCAATAACTAAACATTAGAAGCAGACATAAGGCATGCCTAAAAAATATTACAATGTACATATCATCCATTACACCAATTAGTATCAACACCAACACAGCAGGGCCTCCAACAAGCTAAGAAACCAAAACTACTACCCAAAAAATATAGCAGAAAAATGAAGCAAAGACCACAACTAAGGACCATTAGGAAAAAAAAACAATTCAGAATATGCTATATCATTGCCTTTACCACGATAGTATCTCAAACCAAAATCAAAATTATTCAGAAATTCAAGACATGTCCACTGCCTCATATTTAGTTCTTTATAATTGAACAAATATTTCAAACTTTTATGATCGCTAATTATTTCAAATCTAGAACCAAACAAATAATGTCTCCAAACTTTGAGCACAAACAACTCCTAACTCTGAATCATGGATAGGATAATGCCTCTCACGAACCTTCAATTGTCTCGAGGCATAAACCACAACTTGACCATTCTGCATAAGCACACCACCTAAACCCATATTTGAAGCATCAAAATACACCACAAAAGATTCACTCGGACTTGGCAAAATTAAGACTGGTGCTGACGTCAATTTCCTCTTGAGCTCCTGAAAACTTTCTTCACACTGAACATCCCACACATAAACTTGACCTTCCCGAGTCAATTGAGTCAAAGGTAAAGCTAACTTCGAAAAATCTTTTATAGTAATCAGGCAAATCCAGAAAACTTCTAATTTCTGTAACTACCTTCGGCTGCATCACAACGTCAACCTTCGACGGATCAATTGATATACCACCACCACAAGAAATCACATAACCAAGAAAACTCACTTCACGCAACCATAATTCACACTTGAACAATTTCGCATATAACTTCTTCTCTTAAAATGTATGTAGTACAACCCTCAGATGTTTTACATACTCTTCATATGTCTTAGAATAACCAAAATATCGTCGATGAACACAATCACAAACTGAAAGATCCCATTCATATACTCAATAAATACACCTGACGCATTAGACACACTGAATGACATCACTGAATACTCGTAGTGACCATATTGTTAGGTCTTTGATTGACTACATTTTGGCTAAAATGAGTTTACAGCAAGATGTTGGGTATGATGTCATGACATGGTTGCTCAGACATCAGTACAACAGGTGTTGCTGTTTTGCTGTCATGTGTCTTTAATCAAGATGTCGAAGGAGACGTCACGACATCTTTGTCTGGTACAACAGACACTGCTGTTGTATATCTTTTGACAAATTTGTTTTATTTTGATGAGAATCTTTTGGATATGCCTCATCATTAAACGCAGGTCAAGGAGATTTATTAGGAACAAAGTGCATATTTAATTGGATTTCATAAAAAGAATCTTGGAAATTTTTTTGGGAAACTACTTGGAGATTTGTTCCTATTTTTGTGGAGAAGATCTTGTAGCTAATTTAAAACGTGAAGATTGGATCTGATTGAAGAGTCCAAGCCCATACTGCAGGAGTCTATAAATAAGGATTTTCTAGACCTAACATAAGTGATACAGACAACAACAAGCCGTCGGTGCAGCATAAGGGTTTAGGGTTTTGAGAGTCTCTTGTGTAGTTTGTAAGTCACCCATGTATCTTTTGATACTATGTGGTCGACATAGGTTGTTGTAAATTGTTCTCACTCGAAGCTTTTAAGCAAAAGTTGAGTATTGTTCTTGGATGAAGCTTTTAAGCAAATCCAAGTTAACTTGGTTGTTAAGAATGCTTGGCGGGACTTTGTATTGAATGAGGTGTCCTTCAAGTAGGATGAATCAGTTACTAGTGGCAGTAACTGTTAGATATCACAGGTTGTGATTTAGGGAGTGAGATGGGTTTCTCTTATGAATTAGACGTGACTTCTAATGATAAGTCTTCATTGGGTGGTGATAGGTAAGCGTGGATGTTTACTGTAAACTTGAGGTTGTTTACATAGAACTATACTACTGATAGTTGAGTATTCTTCCTGGATTTTTATCCCCTAGATGTAGGTGAGTTGCACCGAACTGGGTCGTCATATTCTGTGTTGTTTATCACTCTGCAATTTACAGTTCAGTTTTGATTAACATGTTAGAACAGATGTCGAAACATCTGTGCTTCTGCAGTTCTGATATTCAAGGTATCACTCTGCTGTTTTGTTCTTGCTTAAATAATTATGCAAAACAATGTCTTGACATATGGTAGGACATCTGTTGTCTGTTATGCCAGAATTTCAATTGGTATCAGAGCAGACATCCTGTCCATTTCTGGATGAGATCTTTGGGAGATACTTTTTGGCGTTTAAACAAGGAGGAGTTTTGAAGATCAGATCAATCAACTCAGACATACTTAAGGGTATTAATGGATGGGATGGATGTTCTGGATCGAAGGTAACAACCCGGTGGTTGTTCATGTTGATGAGGAGGTTCTACAACAACTGCAGGAGAAGTGGCTAGTTCTTTTGTTGGGGTGTCTTATAAGATGTTCTGACATCTTATTAGGGCAAGCTGAATTTGTTCCTTAGTGGTTCCGCCACATATGTTTATGATGGAAGAGCTCTGGAATTTATGGGGTTCTGGAGTTGTTACTAAAGACAGATGGTGGAAGATCTCAATCGTCGGCCTCTATATTCGAAGATATCTGCATCTTTTTATTCCAAAGTCAGGAGCGATGAAGTGAAGAGAGTTGTTGGAAGATATCTGTTATGGTGACTTGGTACTTGGAAGCTTGGTTCCATGGTGCAGTTTGAAGTCAGTTGAAGAGGAGGGGAGTTGAGATTAGGTTTATCAAGTTCATGCTCTAGGAGTTTGATAAATTATTGATCGGCTAAGTTGTCAAAGATACTTGAGAATTCTCTCAAGTCTACTCATAAAGGCATATTAGTCGTACATCTGGAGTCTTCTAGTTATTCTTCTGACTAGAGGGTGTTTTATGTGAAACATAAACCTGAAGAAAGTGGAGGTGATTTATTTTCACCATCCAAAATAGCAAGGAAGGATTCATTTCTCTTAATCCTAAGGGTGGATCCAATCTGAATGGAGATTTCAAAACTGTTGAGGTAAATAGAGTTCATTCAGAGAGAATCTTAGTTACTTGAGTCAAGGGTGGCAGCCTTGGTATCTCAACACTTTGTTTGTCAAAGAAGATACTTACAAAAAATTGAATACTTGTTAAGTGTTCATGGAGTGATTTGTTGGAGTATAGTTTCAATAGTGAAGCAGGGTTATTGGAAAAGGATTTAAGATCAATTACTATTTGTGATATTCACAATTATTTAGTTGATTATCCTTGTATGTGGAGCTCAAGATTGCTGATGTTCAACACGATGTTGGAACATCTCTTCATCTGGTTTGTGCAGAATCATGTGAGGGGTACTGCATAAGCTTTTGGATCTATTTCTCTTGGGTGTTGACCTAAGAATCTGCTTCAGTGTGGTGTGGCAGTAGCATCTGATCTCTAGAGAGTTTCTTGGCAAGAAACTGGTCTAGACAATGGTGACGTGGAAGATGAAGAAGAAGACATCATAATCTTGATGAGTAGTTCTTGGATCAGTTTATTTGTAATCTAGGAGTATTAATGTGCAGCAGGTGTGTTCCAGTTGTTACTTGAAGCATCTGATGTTTATCTGGAAAATGTCCTGGCAAGAGACTTGTCAAGAATATAGGGCTGGTGATGGGACAACTTGAGTCAGTTTATTTATGATCTAGGTACTTAGGAGCATGTGATCTTGCTCATCTTGGAAGTCAAGGTAAAGTGGCAGTTATCTCTGACTTTCTACAGACTGCTCTACTTAAGGAGTGGCATCCTTTGGTATATCTATGGTGTAGTCTATGACTACTTTCTTCTAAAGAATCAGACTTGGCACATTGAGTTCTTTGGAGTTGTGAAGCAAATATTCATCAAGGTGTGAGCTTGAATGGAATACCTGTGTTAAGATTAAGCAGGATAGAGGTTGTCTACTCAAACTTGGTTGTTGAATCAAGTCTATGAGAGCATGAAACTCTTGTTCTGTTAAAGGGAGGAGGTTCTTCTAAGTGGTAGAAGGAGGAGCTGAATTCAGCAACTGGATGTCATATCAGAATGTTCTGACATCAAGCTTAACATCAGGATCTCAGCTGGTGATGTGGCACATCAGCTTAAGATAAGTTGATCTACAGGAGAATGGAAGTTATGGGTGCTTCAAAAAGGTCTATCTCATGCAGTTTGCGGGAGCTGCAAGTAGGAGAAGATGTTACATGTCTAAGGCTTGGTGGATCCAAGATGGCTTACTATGGAGCAAGTAGTTCATGTAACTTGAAGATCAGATTTCATTGGTGGGTCAGTGTATCTTGTGGGAGTTCTGAAGAAGGGTGGGATCAGTTAAAAAGTGGCATTTGGTTGGTTTCATATTTGAATTCAAGAAGGATGAGGCAATCAAAAGTGGCATTTGGTACTTCTCATATATGGATTCGAGAAATCAAGATAATCAAACAGTGGCATTTGATTACTCTTGAGGAGTGTCTTGGAACAAATTACACTTGGGCAGAAGGGTGGTTGGTTGAAGACTTGAGGAAGTATTGATTCTTTTCTGTCTTGGAGCTTGTGGCAGAAGTTCTCAGTTTATGGAAGATTACCTTCTTTTGGTGGATGAGAGTTTATTTCTCTCTTTGGTTATCTGGAGTTCTTGTTGATCAAGTTGGTGGCGCAGTGTTGTTTGCAGATCTTCAGTTGGATTACTATGCAGATAGTAAGTCCAGTGGTGGAGTATATCAAGAACTACATTGATTGATGTCTATGATATGTGAAAGATGTCCTAACTGATGTTAGAACATCTTCTGGATTAGTTATCCTTGGAGTAGGATTCTGAGTTCACATCTTATCTAAAAGGTATTTATCTTATCGTACGAGAGAATGATGGGTAAAGGATTGTCTTGGAAGTCTGATGTGAATGTTACATGCTAGAAGTGGATCAGTTTAGTGCTTGTGGAGCAAATGGGCTGAGGATTTCTAGAGCATGTGTTTGATGTTCTTCAAGTGTGAAGAACATCTGGGCGAGCTAGCAAACTAAGGGGCTTTATATGTCTCTTTGAGGAATGTGAAGTATTAATTCAATTGGGTTGTATCTCAGGGAACAAGGAGATCTATACATGAGAAATCAGGAGGAATTCATATGGTGTATAGATGGTTTCTAGACGAGAGGGATCAATGGAGCTTTGGTCTCAATCCAAGAGTTTGTTAGTTATGGTACAAGGATGCATTCCTGGTACTCTCACTACATGATCATGAAGTTGTCATGGGATATCATATGGTGATTTTGAGGTGTTTCTTGCTGAAGAAGCATCAGTTAAGAAAGATAGGGGGAAAACTTCTGTCTGTTAAATGTACTAGTGTGGTACATGGTTTGCTTGAGGGTCAAGCATTAGGTGAATGCGTTCAGCAGGTGTGTTGAACAGAGGGTGCGCTCTTGAAGACATGAAGATGCGTCTTATGTTTTCCATTCATTTAGGGTGTTCTTCTTACAAGGAAGCACTGGTTCTAAATGCAGGGAGAGTTGTATTTATGGTTGCTTGCTGTATGCAACTACTTAGGGGGAGCATGATAGTTTGTCATGCTTGTGCTGCTTCTGTTGTTCCGCTCCATGTGTTCTAATGTGTGGGGGTTTTCCCTTGAGGGGGAGGACTAATTGTGTATGACAGGGGGAGTACTGCTACTGACTTGCTTGCTTTTGGTTGATTGCCCTTAAATGCATAGTTGCTTGGTTTGGCATATTATGGCTAAAAGGGGGGAGAAGTAAGTAGTAGTAGTGTTCTTTAGTTGTTTACATAAGGGGAGATAAATGTGTTATCCAAAGGTTGTTTTAGCCAATATTTGCCAAAGGGGGAGATCGTTAGGTCTTTGATTGGCTACATTTTGGCTAAAATGAGTTTACAGGAAGATGTTGGGTATGATGTCCTGACATGGTTGTTCAGACATCAGTACATGAGGTGTTGCTGTTTTGCTGTCATGTGTCTTTTAATCAAGATGTCGAAGGACACGTCATGACATCTTTGTCTGGTACAACAGGCGCTGCTGTTGTATATTTTTGACAAATTTGTTTTATTTTGATGAGAATCTTTTGGATATGCCTCATCATTATATGCAGGTCAAGGAGATTTATTAGGAACAAAGTGCATATTTAATTGGATTTCATAAAAAGAATCTTGGAGATTTTTTTGGGAAACTACTTAGAGATTTGTTCCTATTTTTTTGGAGAAGATCTTGCAGCTGATTTAAAACATGAAGATTGGATCTGATTGAAGAGTCCAAGCCTATACTGCAGGAGTCTATAAATAAGGATTTGCTAGACCTGAAATAAGTGATATAGACAACAACAAGCCGTCGGTGCAACATAAGGGTTTAGGGTTTTGAGAGTCTCTTGTGTAGTTTGTAAGTCACCCATGTATCTTTTGATACTATGTGGTCGACATGAGTTGTTGTAAATTATTCTCACTCGAAGCTTTTAAGAAAGAGTTGAGTATTGTTTTTGGATAAAGCTTTTAAGCAAATCCAAGTTAACTTGGTTGTCAAGAATGCTTGACGGGACTTTGTATTGAAGGAGGTGTCCTTCAAGTAGGATGAATCAGTTACTAGTGGCAGTAACTGTTAGATATCGCGGGTTGTGATTTAGGGAGTGAGATGTGTTTCTCTTATAAATTAGATGTGACTTCTAATGATAAAGTCTTCATTGGGTAGTGATAGGTAAGCGTGTCTGTTTACTCTGAACCTGAGGTTGTTTACATAAAACTATACTACTGATAGTGGAGTCTTCTTCCTGGATTGGTATCCCCCAGATGTAGGTGAGTTGCACCAAACTGGGTCATCATATTCTCTGTTGTTTATCATTCTGAAATTTACAGTTCTGTTTTGATTAACATGTTGGAACAGATGTCGAAACATCCGTGCTTCTGCAGTTCTAATATTCAAGGTATCAGTCTGCTGTTCTGTTCTTGTTTAAATAATTGTGCAGAACAATGTTTTGATATATGTTAGAACATCTGCTGTTTGCTATGCCAGAATTTCACATATCGAGTTCTAAATGCAGTCTTTGGAATATCTTATGGCTTCACACGAATCTGATAATAACCTTATCTAAAATTGATCTTGCTTAAAACACAAGCACCTAACAACTGATCCATAAGATCATCAATTCTCGGAAGAGGATTTGTTCTTGATAGTAACCTTATTTAGCTGTCGATAATTAACACACAACTTCATGCTACCATCCTTCTTCTTAATCAACAAACAGTCATTCCCATAACGAAACACTAGGTCGAACAAACCTACTTTCAAGCTGATCCTCTAAATGTTTCTTCAACTCGCCCAACTCTGATGCATACATTCTATACGGTACCATTGACACATGTCTAGTACCAGGTACTAAATCTATGATGAACTCAACTCTTTGCTCCGATGGCAAGTTACAAATACCCTTTATGAAAAATATTCAAAAACTCACACCACAGGAATAGCACTAGCCAAAACAGTGCTCTCCACTCTGAAGGAAGCGAACATCACGAACACCTGATCATTCTCCCTCAAACACATCTCAACTTGACCAACAGACATGAATCTTGAATCCATGCTCTTCTTGGGTTCAGGAAACAAAGTCTCAATAACACATGCACTATGAAATCAGCGACACACAGACCCAACCATCCACACCTGAAACATCTCAGAGAAACAGAAGCTCATCCCCTACTTGTTCCTTTTCCACCTGTGGTCTTCTGCAGGAACTTTCATTTTCCCTCATCAGCTGGAGCCATCGATTGAAGAGTGTAAAAAATTACACGATCATTTATTCCAGCCATTTCTCTTTGCACAACCTGTTCAACCAATTATAAACAATAGAGCAAATAATTGTAAAGCATCAACAATACTCACACACATGTTGCACACAAGGCTACAAATTAGTCACAATTTAGTCAGAATGGACCAATCTACTATGATACCACTAATGCAACACCCTAAAAACCTCACTTACAAATATATAGAATTATAGGTAATTTCAAATACTCAAACATAGGGTCACACATACACTTCATAATCACATGCTCATCTTTATTAGATTCATTGCAACAAAATTAACAAAATAAAATAACTCTAGTAATCTCATAAAATAATTCAAATATCTCATAATAATAAATTATCTCAAAGCTTCTCAAATGGAGCAAATAATGCTCAAAACAAAATACTCTCAAACTCAAAACAAAATAGAAACGTCTTCCCAAAGTGTTACACTATCAGAGCAATGCAACTAATAACTCAAAATGAAAAAGATAAACGAAGAGGCCAAATACGCCATCCTCCAAGCCAACCTCCACTAAGACTTCTCTACTTGAGTATTTACACCACTGAGATAAAGTACAAGCACAAATAATAATAGGGGATGAAAATACATTCATATATAGGTAGTGTGCATAAACAACTAGAATAGATAAACAACATGTTATCAGTCTCACATGTTATCAAATACCATGATAACAATGATAACATAAACTTATGCAAAACAACCAATTCAACTCATACAATCAAATTGCTCACTCACATTAACTCATATAAACAAATAACTCATGCTCAATGCAAATGTGTATGCAATGCTTGACTCCTTAACTATATATATATATATGTGGTACAAAGTTTTGGATGGTCAGAGGTACGTTACTGATTGTCATCTTGCCACAATCCTCTCTCTGAACTGGATCGCCTCAAAGTCAGCCTCTCTTAAACCATACAACTATACAACTCATGAATGCATGCAATGTAACTCAACTCTATCGATTCTCGTCACGGTCCCCTCTCTAAACCAGACTCATCACATCTTAACCATTACCCTTTCATGGACACTCACCATGAAACTCAACGCTCATTATCAATCAATTGATCATAACTCGACATAAATTCAACAATTTCATGCACAATAATTATCAATTCAATAAAATGAATAGATTCACATCAAACATAATCAAATAATTTCAAACAGTACATGACAATACCAAATAATCGTCAAAACAATACACTGTCACAAAATTAACTCGAAAATAACTCAATTCTGCGCTGTCACTCTCGCTGAGCGACATACAGCTCACTGAGCGAGCCCTCGCTAGGCAAGCTCTTCTCTCGCTAAATGCGCGTCTCAGAATCTTGAAAATTCCCCACTCTACATATCTCGCTAAGCGAGACATTGCTCACTGGGTAAACTCTTGCTGAGCGGCAAATTGCTCGCTAAGTGCGACTCACACAAAAACCATAACACTCACTTTGTAACTCTCGCTAAGCAAACACTATAGCTCTCTAAGCGAACAATGTAGCCCGCTAAGAATGCTCTCGCTAAGCGAAGTTTATCCTCGTTGAAGCAAGATCACTTAGACCAGAGGCCAAAAATAGGGAATCTCGTTGGGCGAGCCCTGTTCACGCTGAGGAAAATTTTGCTAAGCGGGGCTTCAAAAGTGCTAAGTGCGAGAGTCCAAAAACAACAACATCAAAAAGCACAATTTCCACCATTGGAGCCCTATCAAAGCTCCGATTTTGACTCTAATGGATCCCAAACATACAAAATTCAATCATACATGTTAATACAGTATTAAAAACAATCAAATAGGCATAAATTAACATATATTACATCGATTTGATTAAAACTCATCATCATCTTAACACTTTTTAACACAACTAATAAGAACAACAAATTTTCATAATTAATTCGATTAATTTACACAAATTTGACATGCAATTCAGAATACGAAATTAACGTCAAACACGAAAATCATGAAAGATTTTTAACGAAAACTCATCTCAAGTTCTAAAACATCAAATAATGGTGAAATTAGAAAAAAAAACCCAAAGAAGAAGGGTAAGTGTCATACCCCAAATTTGTCCTACCTGTATATACTTTTCATCTGTACATTCATTCACTTACCATTATTCAAAAATCCAAAAATATGTTGTTGCTTTCATTTTTTTTTGTTGTCTAAATCCAAGTTGTGGCAAGGATGAATTGATGTTTATCTGAGGTTTATTAGGTCACGTGTGTGTCAGTCAAGGTTTGTTTCAAGGTCAAGACTAGGATGTGCAATTCAAGGGGCATGGGTCTGAGCCCTCAATTAGGGTTTTATACAGTGGAGTTCATGTTTCAAGTTCTGATTTTCTGATTTTTAAGGCATGGTCCAAAAGGGGTCACATTGAAATTCGTCAGGGTCAACTTGTGATTCATAGTTCGCCATTTCCACTTTCACATTCATTTTTGATTATCCATCATTCTATACCATTTACCATATAAAATCCAAATTCCTTTTTTACCATACCTCATTTTAGACCATATCCATGTTAAATAATCATATCCATCTTTCTAACTCAATTTCCAGTTACATAAATATTTCTAATCCCATTTTCTTTTCAAAAACCAATTATTTATTTTCTAAAGTCATTTTTCAATTTTCATGTCCATCCCAATTTCTCAACATTCAAAGACCCTTCCAAATAAATGAAAAGTTCAAATAAAGCCCATAATTACAATCCAATTAAATTAAAAATGCACAAAAAAAAAAGAAGGGCATGAAGCAGGCCCAGCGCTGCAGAATATATTACATAAATTTTTTTTGCTCCTTCACATAAGCCATGACCCCACCAAACATCTCACACAACAAGCTTACATGTTCACACACAATAGCCTACAAAACTGTACGACATGAACAGACCACTGCTATGCATCACTGCTCATCCTGTAACACTAAACAAAATCAAAAGCAACAACCCAATGACTCCAACCGTACCAAGCACCCCACACCAGACAAGCTCTGATCCGCAACGTACGACTTCACCTACACAACTTGCGACACTTCATAGACCACACAAAGACCTGCACAAGCAACAGTGACGAGACAATACAAATCTGCACTTGAAAGTAACGTAACAACGATAATAAGACAAACTCTTTGTACTGTAAAACGGAGGACACAAGTTTGTTTTTGGTTTAAAAAGAAGAGGGGGATGCAGCGAGAAGAGGAGGACGGTAAAAAAGAAAAAGAGAAGAAGAACTGAGAACCAAAAAAAAAAAATTTTAGAAACAGATTGTTTCTTTCACAAGCATTACAGAAAATCACCTACAAATGACTTCAACATCATAACCTCTTTTCTTGGCTCTCACCCGAAACAACCCCAAAAGCCTCTATTTCGGCCAAACACACCAGCCATCATCTCAGAACAACGACCGCACCATCTACCATCACCGCCACCCTCATCCCAATCGAGAACCACCTTCCTCCCTAAAAATCCATTCCGTCTTCATCATCAACACCCCTGCAAGCAGAATATTGAAGCCACCATAACAATCACAACAGAAAACCAATCAAGTCAAAAACAGAACCATGAAATGAGAAGAGGAATGAGAATGAATTGAAACATCAACCAAACCTGGACGAGATTAAGGTAAGAACCGAGAATCAAACCATAGCAGGAGAGAAAGCGTTTGCGGAGACGAATCGTTTACGCGAGGAATCATATCCGAAACAGAGAGGCGGAGATCGGAGATAGAGAATCGTGAGAAGAGGGTGAGAGCAAGTTTCTTTTTTTTTCAGATTTTGGGATTGAGAGATTGAACAGATGCATGTCTCTAGATCATGTTTTGTGTGTCTGCTTCCATAATTTCTCACACAGCCGTTTGTTTAGTTTTAGGGTCTTTAAAACCCTTTCATTCTTCTTGGCCGAACCGGATCCCTCCTGACCCAGAAACCAACCCACGAAGTCCCCCATGAGGCAGGCTGGTGACTTGGGCCTCAAGCCCAGTTTCTCTCCATTCCCTTCTTCTTTTTAGTTTTTTTTTTTAATTTAGTATTTCAAATTTCAATTAGTATTTTAAGTATAGATTTAGGATTAATATCATAACTTTAGATTAAGAAATTTTAATTTTAACAGTATTTTAATCTTAGGATGTTAATTTTATTTTTAGTATTAGAGTCTTTTTTTAGTTTTTTGGATTAGAAATTTTAATTTAGGATTTTGCTAATTATTTCTTTCAACTTTTATTAAACTTTTCTTTAAAATTATTTTTGTTAAAAAATCTTTGTTAATATCATTTTGTTAAAAAAGAAATTTCTTGATAATATGTTTTGTAAATATTTCATTAGATATTTTGTTAATTATCTTTAAACATTATCTTATGTCTTTTCACTTATTAGTCAATGAAAGTCGAAAATTGTTGATTATCGATTTCTCGATTAAATCCGATTAAGACGAGACTAATTTTTATTATGCCTTGTTCATATTATCTCGATTATATTATTCATATTCTTATCATATTGTCCATATCATATTCATATCATGTTTATCTAACCATTTCATTTTTTTTCATATTTTAATCAAACACACTAACAATTATTGAAACGCCTAAGCATTCAATTTTCGATTAAAACCACTTACCACACATATGCAAATCCTTTTTTTAATTAAATCGCGAAAGAATTGGATTCTTGAGGTCTAGCACTTCTTGGGTTCTTGAGTGACCGCTATTGAGGTGCACGCCTTAGGTGGTGTGTCATTCGACCTTTCGTTCCTAAAACACTTGCCTTAATTATTTGGACAAAGGAATGCCATTGGAGTCTAGCATTCCATGTGGTACTTTCACCGTCCAACAAATAATATTTCATATATCAATCGAATGAAAAAGGTGTCGTTGGGATCTAGCATCCTAATAATGCCCCGATTAATTGGTTGCGAGGCCGACGTCTCGTTTATCGAATAATCGTCATTCTCCTTAAAAAAACATTTAACAAACCAAATCATTTTCAAACCAATCCTCGATTCGTCGTCGAGCCCAATCGTAAGTCGAGCGCCTTTTGCCTCGACATCAAACGCACACTTGCACATTTCGTAGGTTTTGTTACTAGGAGCACCCCTAGGGACTAGTAGCGATCCTCACCTCTTATCTCAACCAATTCGATTCGATCTTTTTCAAACATTTTCTTAATTAACTTACGAAAGGAGGAGATTCTTGGAATCTAGCATTCCTTGGATCTTCGAATGAAAGGCTCTCGAGGCACGCCCTTGGGTTGTTGTTCATTCAACCTTTCGTCTAAAAGCACTTCATCTTTATCGAACATTTTTGCAATCAATCACGAAAGAACTGAGTTCTTGGAGTCTCGCATTCTTTAAATTCTTGAGTGAATGCTCTCGAGGCACGCCCTTGGGTTGTATGTCATTCAATCTTTCGTCTCCTAAAATTCAAACCCTAACCATTTTTCGTGGGCATACCACGAACTACGACTACTTTGATTCTTTATTCTCCTTCGAATAAAGGTACGTAGGCACAAGATTGCGATGATCTTGGCGAGCACACTTCCATCTTTTTTTGTCAAACCCTGTAGTCGAACTATGATTGCTCTGATTCCTCATTCTCGTCCGAATGAGCATACGTAGGCCCGAGGTCGCGATGATCTTGCCGAGCACCCCATTTCCCTTAGTAATCGAAACCTTTTACTTTAACTTTTCGCATATATCGTTGAGAAGAAAACAAACAAGCTTAGATAACATTCCTTACAATTCGAACTAAGAGGTTCCCGTTGAGTACAACGGACGTGAGGGGGTGCGCGTACCTTCCTCTCACGTAACCGACTCCCGAACCCGGAATGTGGTTGCGACGACCATGTTCTTATCTCCTCCTTAAAGGTTTTCTCGATATTTTCCTTTCCCTTTTTTCGGATAAATAAAGTTCGATGGCGACTCTGTCGAACCATTTTCCGCGCCTTTTGCTCGAAGGGTCGTGTCTTCGATGATTTTTTTTAAGGTGCGACAGCTGGCGACTCTGCTGGGGATATTTGCTCCATGCAAGAGAGAGTCAAGCCTATCTTAGAGCGATTTGTGAGGAGCGTTATCTTTGTTTGCATGTTTTTTTCTCGTTTACGTATTTGTTCTCTTATTGCTTTCTCCTATTGTTCTTATCTGTTGGATCTTGGGATGATATCATGAGTAAAGCTCTACACCCGAGCTTTGGTAAAAGCAAAGGGAACACATAGTTTAGAATTGGATTTCAAGTAGTGTTAGTCCCCAAGGACTCGCTCCTTGCATGCCTAGCATGAAAGCTCCCCTAGAGTAGACCTTTTCGTAGATCCTGTTGTAACACAGCTAGCCTGTCGCACGACTTGATTCATGAAGGGTCTGTGACTCTATGAACCACTCTTAGAACCAAGTTCTATATTGGTGGTCATGTAGTGTTAGTCTCCAAGGACCCTCTCCTTGTGCGCCTAGCATGAAGACCCCGCTCAGGGGAGACCTTGTCGTCATTATCGTCGTAATGCAGCTAGCCTGTTGCGTGACATTGATGCGATTATTGTCCGTAATCCTGGGAACCTTATCCATCAACGTAGAAACCATCCCGTGAGTGGGTTTGTGGGTAAAGAACATAGAACTTTCCTCATAGAGCCTACCTATAAGGTTTCTTTGATCAAAGACTTTGGTCATTTACCCGTGAACGACCAACCTCAGAAATGTTTGAACCTGTGATCTGCGATCCTGGATCTTGCATCTTGCATTGCATCTCATGTTATTGCATTGCATTGCATCTGTTATGCATCTTGCATTGCATTTTCAACCTCAGAATCTCACTTCAACTTCCTTCCTTCTCCAGTAAATCAAGCTGATTCCTCGACACCAGTACGCAACTCGAGCCAATACTAGACATATGATGGAGTAGATTCAACAAGAGCAAGCCGCCTTCAGAGAAGAAATGGACTCTATGAAGGGAAAGATTGATCAAATTCTTGAAGCCATCATGATGGCCAGAAGAGAAGAAGAACTGCGTGAAGCTGCTGCTGCCAACAACACTGTGCCTATGCAAGGGCCACCCTCAAGGCTCTCAGTTCCTGTTCCCAACCCTATCAATTATGGGATACCAATGAACTTCACTCCTGCCACTGAAGGAGCCACAACTCAACCACTTCCAACATCTGGAGTTGCTGATGGAGCTATTCCGTAAGCCCAACCTGTTGTCACTCAGATTCCTATTCCTCATGCTGAAGAAGGTCTGGTAGATCAGTATGATGAGGTACAAAATTACCATGCTGCTATCCCAATTGTCAATCCTACTGCTGCTCAGGATTCTGAAGCTATTAAGATGTGTCGTGATCTAGCTGAGAAACTCCGAGTCATGAAGGGACGTAACTCAAAATCTCTGAATGCTCTGGAAATGTGCTTGGTGCCAGATGTTGTCATTCCTCCCAAGTTCAAAGTACAGGAATTCCCGAAGTACAAAGGCCTCAGTTGTCCCCACATGCATCTAAGGATGTACTGCCGCAAGATGGCTGCCCATGCCAAAAATGAAAAACTGATGATCCATTGCTTCCAAGATAGCTTGTCTGGGGCATCTCTTGAGTGGTATATGCAGCTGGAGCGTAGCAATGTGCGCACTTGGGATGATCTAGCTGATGCATTTGTCAAGCAATACAAATACAACAGTGACCTTGCTCCAAATCATACTCAACTTCAGAGTATGGCTCAAAAGGACAATGAATCCTTTAAGGAGTACGCGCAACGCTGGAGAGAGTTAGCTGCAAGGGTGCATCCACCTCTTGTTGATCATGAACTGATAGACATCTTCATGGGTACTTTGCAAGGCCAATACTATGAGAAGCTGATTGGTAGTCTTTCTGCTGGATTCTCTGATTTGGTAATCTTCGGTGAGAGAATCGAAGAAGGACTAAAGAGTGGAAGGATCCAAGGAGGATCTAGCAGTCAGTCTCAAGTCAAGAAGCCCTTCAATGGATTAAAAAAGAAAGAGGGCGAAACAAATGCTATCTCTGCTCAGAGAGGCCAAGCTCAACAAGCTCCCCCTCCAATGCCTTTTCAAATTCCCTACTTCCAGTATCCATATGTTGCTGCTGCGCAATATACACCAATGCCTTATCAGCCAACAGTTCAAGCTGTTCAAGCTCCAATGCCTCAGCAACAGGCTCCTCAACAACAACCCTACAATCAGCAAGGGTATCAGTATCCTCCTCAACATCAACAACAGAGAGCTGCTCAACAACGTCAGCCTAATCAACGAAGGACAAGGAGGCCAGATAGAGACTTTGATCGTCTGCCAACGACATATGCTCAGATCTTTGCTCAATTAATAGAGAAGAGGGCCATTACTTTGAGAGACTTGGCTCCTCCAACTGTCATTCCTCCAGATTATGATGCTAATGCTCATTGCGAGTTTCATAAGGGTGCTCCAGGGCATACGATTGAGGACTGCAGAGCTTTCAAACACAAAGTTCAAGACATGATCGACTCAAAGTTTCTCACGTTCAATGGGAGGGCTCCAAACGTCATCAAAAACCCTATGCCGCCGCCAAACTAGTGCCAGCATCAAGTCAAGTCAAGTTTATTCCCCGAAGAAGGCAGTCATGTTGCCATCCCATCATTTGCATTCTTGTATTTTCGTCTTTATTTGTTTAAGTACTGTATGCTTTGAACATTGCCTTTCGTATGTGGTTTTCTTAATGTATTGACTATGCATGCTTTGAATCAATTATGTCGTATTCACTCATTTTTTCCATTTACTGCAAAACACCGACACATTTATTTCCACTTCACTCTCTTTATCAACTGTCGTTTAGCAATGATTGGAGGGAGGATGATGACAACGAAATACCCATAATTGCAAAATGTATGCTTTCGGATAGAACCCGCCGATGATGTACAAGCATTGTTTCAATTCCCCAAACACTGGAGAGACAAGGAGTTAATCCCTAGTAAACCACTTCGAGCCAAGAAGTAGCAGTTTCCTTCGGATATTCAAACCCTTACACTCAACCTGGGGCAGGGTAGTGTTCAGTTAATCCAACTACGCACCGAAACCGCAAAGCAAAATCCAAAAGACATGACGGTTGTTCATCAATAGACATGACTTGGCAGTCACAATCATCCAACAAAACCAAATACAAAAAAAATCAAAAGCCTGCTAAGTCAAGCACCTTAAAAGAGACTTAGGCAAAAGTCAAGACTACCCTGATGGACTCGACAAGCAAAATCAGTCCATGCAAAAGATAGGGATTAAAAGCACAAACAAAAGAGGCCTTCAAATCCTCACCAAAAACAAAATAAAGACCAGTGACCACCATATCAAAACCAAAGGGTCACTGACATCCCTCAAAAACAAAACAAAGGTGACTGCCATTTCAAGCATACCTTGAACTGTCAACCTTTTGGAATACAAACATGTGCAGATTTAACTGAACGTAGGACTGGAAGTTCATCACGAAGAAGGGGTGGGTACAAACCAAGTTTTGAGCCTATTATCCTTTGTTTCATAACCGTGAACCAGACCACGTTACAACCCGCGAAAGACCTAATTGAGGCAAAGTTTATTCTGAAAGCATACTATCGCAAGGTTGCGTAAACTGACTCCCCATATTTGCTAATCTTCAGCATTGGTGTCATTCTCCTTGCTATATCTTTCACACCATCAAAATCAGCACACGTTTGGACTAACGGTCCATCCGTCTCACTATCACGACACTCGAATAAGCGACTCTTTTTCAAAAACTTGCATGAGCATTGCATTAAGATTACCATTTGTGAATGTGCAATTTTAATTGCAAATCAGTGCTAGACATCCAAGATATTCCAACAATGGGCAATCGAATAGGAACTTGAATTCTTCAGTGGTGCCGACCCAAAGCAAGACTACCTCAAACCCTCAGTCAGGGGCAAAACCTTCAACCGCTCAATCAGGGGCAATTCATATCAAAGCACATCAAATCTCAACCTTTCAAAAATCAAATCATGTCAGAACTGGTTAATCAGGGGCATACCACTACCACGTTCAGACTGGGGCAAGACCAATTTCAAATAGCAAATCCCTTCTGTACCTTTAACTTGGACAAACATACCTTGCCAGACATTATCAATCTTCAAATCCAGAGCAAAAGCACAATCTTTATGAGCTGATCACCATCAAGTCATCAAGTCATCTTGACCATCAAGCACAGAGTTGTGGTTCTCTTGGAACGAACACCATCACTTATCAATCATGTGATCAGATTCGAGGCTTCAAGAGCATCTTCGTCTGCTTCCATCACAGCGTCTTCAACGAACTGAGTGTTAAGGAAACCAAACCCTCCCACCGCCCAAAAGTCCAATCCTCATTGGCAACTACCAAAAATTCCACCATGCTGGCGCCTCCAAACTTATCCAATCACCTATCTGCAATCATATGCATCGCATCAGCATCATATGCATCATATGCATACCCAAACCAATCATACTTCCCCAGCACTTGCATCTTCGCGCGTCAGCATTTGCATTTGCATTTCCATTCGACACGAAGCATCATCAAGCATCCATATATGCATAAGTCAAGATCCAGGATCAATCTCAAGATTTCAAGACGATCTTCAGCCCAGCCAGGGGCATTATCTTCAACAAATCCGTGAGCGTTCCTCATGAAGTTTTCAACCTTTTTGTTGAGTAAGTTAAGCAAGACGATCCTCAGCCTAGCCAGGGGCATCTTCTGCAAGTCCGTGGGCGTTCCTCACGAAGTTGTTTTCAACCTTTGGTCGAACAAGACAAGCTCAAGACGATCTCCAGCCCAGTCAGGGGCATCTTCTTCAAGTTCATGGGCGTTCCTCATGAAGTTCTTCAACCTTTTGTTAATAAAAATGTGATTTCCAAGCAAGTCAGTGGGCATTTTTCATTGGGTTGTGTTCCTCAACCTTTTGTTGCTGAGGTCGTCATCCTCATCCCAACCAATAAACATTCCTCCGAGTCAGTGGGCGTTCCTCATTGAATCTTTTCTTCAAGTCAAACTAAGACTGCCCTGATTCTTTATTCTCGTCCGAGTAAAGATACGTAGGCACAAGATTGCGTAGATCTTGGTAGGTTACCTTCTCCATTTTTCACTGTTTCCCTTTCCTTTTCGTGGGCTCTCCTCATTGATTTCTTTACTTCAACCTTTTGTTGATGTCTCCAAATAAATCTCATCATATCCCCAGTAAACTTGACCTTTTGTCAATTGCCTTACTATCATCCTTTTGGTGATAGGCAAACCTAATCAACTTAATTCAACCTGTGTCCTTTTGACGTTGGTCCTCACAAATAAGAAATTCCTATCATCCTTTTGGGGGTAGTAGCTTGTTTTGATCTGTCATCCTTTTGGTGTCGCTGATCCATAAACCCTTGGTCTGTGTGTCATCCTTTTGGTGAGTGACAACCTTTGTGTGTGTTCCCTATTATCCTTTTGGTAATAGCAGGCTGTGTGTGTGCGCCCTATTATCCTTTTGGTAATAACAGGCTGTGTTGTGTGCCTTATTATCCTTTTGGTAATAGCAGACTGTGTGTGTGTGCCCTATTATCCTTTTGGTAATAGTAGGCTGTGTTGTGTGCCATATTATCCTTTTGGTAATAGCAGGCTGTGTGTGTGTGCCATACTATCCTTTTGGTAGTAGCAGACTTTGACCTCATTTTCATCCTTTTGGTGGAAGGGTCTGTGTGCGTGTGTGCCCTATTATCCTTTTGGTAATATCAGGATTTGACCTCATTTGCATCTTTTTGGTGGAAGGGTCTGTGTGCGTGTGTGCCCTATTATCCTTTTTGTAATAGCAGGCTTTGACCTCATTTCCATCCTTTTGGTGGAAGGGTCTGTGTGCGTGTGTGCCCTATTATCCTTTTGGTAATAGCAGGCTTTGACCTCATTTCGATCCTTTTGGTGGAAGTGTCTGTGTGCGTGTGTGCCCTATTATCCTTTTGGTAATAGCAGGCTTTGACCTCATTTCCATCCTTTTGGTGGAAGGGTCCGTGTGTGTGTGTGTGCCCTATTATCTTTTTGGTAATAGCAGACTTTGACCTCATTTTCATCTTTTTGGTGGAAGGGTCTGTGTGTGTGTGTGCCCTATTATCCTTTTGGTAATAGCAGGCTTTGACCTCATTTTCATCCTTTTGGTGGAAGGGTCTGTGTGTGTGTGTGCCCTATTACCCTTTTGGTAATAGCAGGCTTTGACCTTATTTTCATCCTTTTGGTGGAACGGTCTGTGTGTGTGTGCCCTATTATCCTTTTGGTAATAGCAGGCTTTGACCTCATTTTCATCCTTTTGGTGGAAGGGTCTGTGTGCGTGTGTGCCTTATTATCCTTTTGGTAATAGCAGGCTTTGACCTCATTTCTATCCTTTTGGTGGAAGGGTCTGTGTGTGTGTATGTGTGCCCTATTATCCTTTTGGTAATAACAGGTTTTGACCTCATTTTCATCCTTTTGGTGGAAGGGTCTGTGTGTGTGTGCCCTATTATCCTTTTGGTAATAGCAGGCTTTGACCTCATTTTCATCCTTTTCGTGGAAGGGTCTGTGTGCGTGTGTGCCCTATTATCCTTTTGGTAATAGCAGGTTTTGACCTCATTTTCATCCTTTTGGTGGAAGGGTCTGTGTGGGTGTGCCCTATTATCCTTTTGGTAATAGCAGGTTTTGACCTCATTTCCATCCTTTTGGTGGAAGGGTCTGTGTGTGTGCCCTATTATCCTTTTGGTAATAGCAGGCTTTGACCTCATTTCCATCCTTTTGGTGGAAGGGTCTGTGTGCGTGTGTGCCCTATTATCTTTTGGTAATAGCAGGCTTTGACCTCATTTTCATCCTTTTGGTGAAAGGGTCTGTGTGTGTGTGTTCACTATCATCCTTCTGGTGATAGGTCTGTCATCCTTTTGGTGTCAGATTTCTTGTATTTCAACTTCCCAGTCCTTTTCTTTCTTTCGGACAAATTTGTGGTATGTTTTATATCTAATTGACTTATACCTCCATAGAACAAACACCGTAGCAGTTCACCTTACTCGGTTTAAGCCAATTAGATAGGGGCATCTGTCATACCCCAAATTTGTCCTACCTGTATATACTTTTCATCTGTACATTCATCCACTTACCATTATTCAAAAATCCAAAAATATGTTGTTGCTTTCATTTTTTTTTGTTGTCTAAATCCAAGTTGTGGCAAGGATGAATTGATGTTTATCTGAGGTTTATTAGGTCACGTGTGTGTCAGGCAAGGTTTGTTTCAAGGTCAATACTAGGATGTACAATTCAAGGGGCATGGGTCTGAGCCCTCAATTAGGGTTTCGTGCAGTGGAGTTCATGTTTCAAGTCCTGATTTTCTGATTTTCAAGGCATGGTCCAAAATGGGTCACATTGAAGTTCGTCAGGGTCAACTTGTGATTCATAGTTCGCCATTTCCACTTTCACATTCATTTTTGATTATCCATCATTCTATACCATTTACCATATAAAATCCAATTTCCTTTTTTACCCTACCTCATTTTAGACCATATCCATGTTAAATAATCATATCCATCTTTCTAACTCAATTTCCAGTTACATAAATATTTCTAATCCCATTTTCTTTTCAAAAACCAATTATTTATTTTCTAAAGTAATTTTTCAATTTTCATGTCCATCCCAATTTCTCAACATTCAAAGACCCATCCAAATAAATGAAAAGTTCAAATAAAGCCCATATTTACAATCCAATTACATTAAAAATGCACAAAAAAAAAAGAAGGGCATGAAGCAGGCCCTGCGCTACAGAATATATTACATAAATTTTTTTTGCTCCTTCACATAAGCCATGACCCCACCAAACATCTCACACAACAAGCTTACATGTTCACACACAATAGCCTACAAAACTGTAGGACATGAACAGACCACTGCTATGCATCACTGCTCATCCTGTAACACTAAATAAAATCAAAAGCAACAACCCAATGACACCAACCGTACCAAGCACCCCACACCAGACAAGCTCTGATCCGCAACGTACGACTTCACCTACACAACTTGCGACACTTCATAGACCACACAAAGACCTGCACAAGCAACAATGACGAGACAATACAAATCTGCACTTGAAAGTAACGTAATAACGGTAATAAGACAAACTCTTTGTACTGTAAAACGGAGGACACAAGTTTGTTTTTGGTTTAAAAAGAAGAGGGGGATGCAGCGAGAAGAGGAGAACGGTCAAAAATAAAAAGGGAAGAAGAACTGAGAACCAAAAAAAAACTTTTAGAAACAGATTATTTCATTCACAACCATTACAGAAAATCATCTGCAAACGACTTCAACATCATAACCTCTTTTCTTGGCTCTCACCCGAAACAACCCCAAAGGCCTCTATTTCGACCAAACACACCAGCCATCATCTCAGAACAACGACCGCACCATCTACCATCACCGCCACCCTCATCCCAATCGAGAACCACCTTCCTCCCTAAAAATCCATTCCGTCTTCATCATCAACACCCCTGCAAGCAGAATATTGAAGCCACCATAACAATCACAACATAAAACCAATCAAGTCAAAAACAGAACCATGAAATGAGAAGAGGAATTAGAATGAATTGAAACATCAACCGAACCTGGACGAGATTAAGGTAAGAACCGAGAATCAAACCATAGCAGGAGAGAGAGCGTTTGCGGAGACAAATCGTTTACGCGAGGAATCATATCTGAAACAGGGAGGCGGAGATCGGAGAAAGAGAATCGTGAGAAGAAGGTGAGAGCAAGTTTCGTTTTTTCAGATTTTGGGATTGAGAGATTGAACAGATGCATGTCTCTAGATCGTGTTTTGTGTGTCTGCTTCCATAATTTCTCACACAGCCGTTTGTTTAGTTTTAGGGTCTTCAAAACCCTTTCATTCTTCTTGGCCGAACCGGGTCCCTCCTGACCCAGAAACCAACCCACGAAGTCCCCCATGGGGCAGGCTGGTGACTTGGGCCTCAAGCCCAGTTTCTGTCCATTCCCTTCTTCTTTTTAGTTTGTTTTTTTAATTTAGTATTTCAAATTTCAATTAGTATTTTAAGTATAGATTTAGGATTAATATCATAACTTTAGATTAGGAAATTTTAATTTTAACAGTATTTTAATCTTAGGATGTTAATTTTATTTTTAGTATTAGAGTATTTTTTTAGTTTTTTGGATTAGAAGTTTTAATTTAGGATTTTGCTAATTATTTATTTCAACTTTTATTAAACTTTTCTTTAAAATTATTTTTGTTAAAAAATCTTTGTTAATATCATTTTGTTAAAAAAGAAATTTCTTGATAATATGTTTTGTAAATATTTCATTAGATATTTTGTTAATTATCTTTAAACATTATCTTATGTCTTTTCACTTATTAGTCAATGAAAGTCAAAAATCGTTGATTATCGATTTCTCGATTTAATCCGATTAAGACGAGACCAATTTTTATTATGCCTTGTTCATATTATCTCGATTATATTATTCATATTCTTATCATATTGTCCATATCATATTCATATCATGTTTATCTAACCATTTCATTTTTTTTTCATATTTTAATCAAACACACTAACAATTATTGAAATGCCTAAGCATTCAATTTTCGATTAAAACCACTTAACACACATATGCAAATCGTTTTTTTAATTAAATCGCGAAAGAATTGAATTCTTGAGGTCTAGCACTTCTTGGGTTCTTGAGTGACCGCTATTGAGGCGCACGCCTTGGGTGGTGTGTCATTCGACCTTTCGTTCCTAAAACTCTTGCCTTAATTATTTGGACAAAGGAATGCCATTGGAGTCTAGCATTCCATGTGGTACTTTCACCGTCCAACAAATAATATTTCATATATCAATCGAATGAAAAAGGTGTCGTTGGGATCTAGCATCCCAATAATGCCCCGATTAATTGGTTGCGAGGCCGACTTCTCGTTTATCGAATAATCGTCATTCTCCTTAAAAAAACATTTTACAAACCAAATCATTTTCAAACCAATCCTCAATTCGTCGTCGAGCCCAATCGTAAGTCGAGCGCCTTTTGCCTCGACATCAAACGCACACTTGCACATTTCGTAGGTTTTGTTACTAGGAGCACCCCTAGGGACTAGCAGCGATCCTCACCTCTTATCTCAACCAATTCGATTCGATCTTTTTCAAACGTTTTCTTAATCAACTTACGAAATGAGGAGATTCTTGGAATCTAGCATTCCTTGGATCTTCGAATGAATGGCTCTCGAGGCACGCCCTTGGGTTGTTGTTCATTCAACCTTTCGTCTTAAAACACTTCATCTTTATCGAACATTTTCGCAATCAATCACGAAAGAACTGAGTTCTTGGAGTCTCGCATTCTTTGAATTCTTGAGTGAATGCTCTCGAGGCACGCCCTTGGGTTGTATGTCATTCAATCTTTCGTCTCCTAAAATTCAAACCCTAACCCTTTTTCGTGGGCGTACCACGAACTACGACTGCTCTGATTCTTTATTCTCATCCGAATAAAGGTACGTAGGCACAAGATTGCGATGATCTTGGCGAGCACACTTCCATCTTTTTCCGTCAAACCCTGTAGTCGAACTACGATTGCTCTGATTCCTCATTCTCATCCGAATGAGCATACATAGGCCCGAGGTCGCGATGATCTTGCCGAGCACCCTATCCTAAAACCACCCCATTTCCCTTAGTAATCGAAACCTTTTACTTTACCTTTTCGCATATATCGTTGAGAAGAAAAAAAACAAGCTTAGATAACATTCCTCACAATTCGAACTAACAGGTTCCCGTTGAGTACAACAGACGTGAGGGGGTACGCGTACCTTCCTCTCACGTAACCGACTCCCGAACCCGGAATGTGGTTGCGACGACCATGTTCTTATCTCCTCCTTAAAGGTTTTCTCGATATTTTCCTTTCCCTCTTTTGGGATAAATAAAGTTCGGTGGCGACTCTGTCGAACCATTTTTCGCGCCTTTCGCGCGAAGGGTCGTGTCTTCGATGATTTTTTTCGAGGTACGACAGTAAGGAACCCTCTCTATCCTCTTTGCCTAAGCACTCACACATGAATAATTTATCCCCCTTACCTTAGAATTGCAGAGTCTCTTAAATTTTGTTAATGGTGTCTTTAGCTCTATCCCTCATATGTCTTCTCTCTCGAAAACCCTTGATTGCGCTTTCTCCTTGCCAAATGTTCACGTACAATAAAACTAATCCTAATTTCCTCTCAATATCTCTATTTAAATAAATCCAAATAAAACATAATTATTTGTTTCTAATATTGCTCGTGATACTCTCATCTCTCATTAATTATTCCCACACCCCAAAAATCTACTAAACTTCTAATTTATACCCTAGTATATTTTTCAAATTAAATAATTAAATCATTTAAATAAAAATCTCATTTTATTTCTAAAGGGCGTGTTCTCTTATCTTAGGCCATCTACCCCAAACACATAAAATCAAATAGTTCATCAACACATCACAAATTTAATTAAAATAGCCTAAACAATTAAATAATAAAAATGTGGTGTTACAATAACCTCTTTGTGAGTGCAATATGCTATTAAATCTATTTTGAACGATGTCAAATCTAGGTAGCTTAGATCTTTGTGTATTTGGACCTTACAATATTTGTCAAAATATGCATCATCATCATAGAACATGTAAGACTAGTTTACATAAGTCACCACATGCCAAAATATGAGTTTTTTTTTACAAAAAGACATGGATGGGTCGATACATGTGGTGTACGGGTCGATACATACTGAGTGGGTTTTCAATAATTTTGGATCTGCCTCTAATGGGTCGATATAAAGGAGAAATGAGTGTTCTGGACTGGACCAATGGCTAGAATTGGCCCAATCCGCCTCTGCTCCAGAGCGGCCCAAATTGACTAAGTCCAATCCACAGAGGGGTAAAAATGACATTTCTGCCCCTCCAACCGGGCAAGGAATGCAACGTTCCTCCCCGGCGTTGATGCCCGTTACGCACGACTTCCTCGCTGTAATACCCCAAAATTTGCCCTATCTTTTGTCATCTTAGCATAGCATTATCATATATCATATCATATCCATCTCATTAGCCTTGCATTGCAGCTTTAACATAGAAAAATGAAGCATAACATCCCTCTTACCATCAAGGCATGTGATCAGGGGAAAGATGGACAATC
This sequence comes from Lathyrus tuberosus, assembly GCA_022829125.1. Taxonomy (NCBI): domain Eukaryota; kingdom Viridiplantae; phylum Streptophyta; class Magnoliopsida; order Fabales; family Fabaceae; genus Lathyrus; species Lathyrus tuberosus. The sequence goes on from JALAZF010000193.1 coordinate 4,259,321, forward strand.
AAGGAATCAGTCAAGGCACAAAAGGTCAAACAAGTTGCCTCAAGGCAAGCCAAGAGGTCTTTCATGTCTCATACTATCTCAATTGATCCTCCAAAACCTCAAGAAGGTGAGATTCAATAGGAGATTGAAGCATTACATCCTTCACTATGCAAGAGATCCAAAAAACTGAAGGAAAACCCTCAAAAGAGATAGTTCATTGGTTCAAAATCACCTTCAAGTGGCATATCTCATCATCCTTTAAGAGGATACACAACATACTCTGAGGAATTTGAAATTGAAGACTGCGCATTTTTCCCTTAGTAGGTGGGTATCAAAATTAGGGTTTCCAATTAAATCAGGTTATCTCTGGTTTTTTGGACAAAACTTGATGTCATGGTATTCTACATGTCCTTAAGTGTATGTGTGTGGAAAATTGGCTCTCAATTGGTTTTAGAAGTGGTTCAATTGGAGGAAAGATAAAAAATCAGGAAAATTGGGGCTAAGTCAAATAATTAGAGGAAAAAGTCAACTCTTGACTTTTTGAGGCCAAATTCATGAAATTCATGTTATATGTGACCAATGTACAAAATTTGATCAAGAAACTCCAAAAGGATCATGAAAAATCAAGATTTGAAAAGTTGCCATTTTTGGAAGAAGTAGGGTTTCTAAATAAGGAAAGTTTTGGCCATTTTGCACCAAACTTTGAACCAAGGCCATTCAAAATTGAGACGTCAAATAAAAATTCCACTCGGCCACAACAAAAGATCTTGTTTCAAGCTTCAAATCCATATAAAGAATAGCTCTATTGGATAAAAATTGAGTGAGATATGATTGATCAAAGTTTGAGCAAAGTAGGTCCAAAATCTGGTCATGACCAAGGATTCCTAGGTCCACGCGCCATCATTTCTACAAACATGTGGTGTGCCAAATGTTCACTCATTTTTCTCAATGATAAAAGCTCCAAATGGAAAACTTTTCAACATCAAAGTTGTTCCTTACAATGCCCTCTTCAATGTTGATGTTGGGGAAATTTTGATTTGGTCAAGTTATGAGGGAGAAATATTGGTCTCAAGATAGAGTGATCACACTAAAATTCCATGCACCACATTGCTAGGTCACGACTTGCTTTTGTACGCCCACCAACCAGCTTTGTATCCTTGAGTTCATAGTCATTTTTGAGCATGTTTGAGGCATCACTTCAACTCAATTCTCATACCAAACATGTTCTCCCATATTCCCTCTTTCCATTGACTCCAAAAACTCATCAAACCATCCATTGATTAGGGAGAATTTCATCTACAAATCACCCTATGTTCCACTGATACATTGATCGCTCTTGATACACAATTTGGTTCAGACATCCATCAAATAGCTCATTTACGTTATTCCCTTATTTAAACACACCATTACCATTATGTACACTTGCCATAACACGTGCCATACATGAGAATGGAAAGAACAAACTTGCTGAACAAATTTCAACTTTTCTCTCCAAAACACGTGCCATTCAAACTTGCCATAACACGTGCCATCTCAGCTTCACTCTCATCTCCACCATAGCACACCATGAACCATCTACACCACATCATTGCTCTCCCTAACTAACTTGACTCAGTTAGTTAGGGATGACTCACCTTAACTCACATGACTCACTCTAACCAACTCACTTAACTACTGTGGTTCACATTTAACTCACACTATAAAAGCAAACTTCACTCACAAACCTGAGTAGAACTTCATTTTGTTCAGTTTCTCTCCAAAACTTTCTTCTTTCTCTCTCAATCTCTCACCATTGCAACTGGTTTTTGAAGCTTGATTTCAACTTCTCTCCACTGAATCATAATCAACTACTTCATTTAAGCCTTTATTTGGCCAAGAGTGAATCAAAAGCAGCTTGGAATCTCTAGTTTTCTGAAGAATATATCAAAGTCACAAATCTTCAGGTACGAATTTCAGCCATTATAGACATGCTTTGAAGGTGTTATCAGGTTCTTGAAGTTTCTTATAAGCTCAAGAACCTGTCTGGCTAGTTGATAGGCCTTTAGAGGCATAGTTGAAAAATTAGGGCAAAACTTCTTCTGTTCGATTTTGTTATTTCATGAACCTTTTGCGCATTTTATCACTGGATTCATGTTCCTCATCACTTCATCTTTCCAATGATGTATATTTTGATCATTTGTGCTTTCCTGCAAATCATTGTCACCGGAGGTTGGCCGGAGAAGATGACCGGAGGCCTTCTCCGGCCGGTGATCTGAATTGTTAGGGTTTTATCATGTTTTAATCGTGACCGTTGGATGTTCATGATCTGATGGCCATAACCTTGCCAGCACATTAAAATAAACGTGCATCTCACGTGCTCAATTTTGGATTTCATTTAAACAATCTGTGGTGCAGTGCATGTTAGTAAGTGTGTTCCTTCACGCGTGTGCATTGGATATGGTTACTTTGATTGGTTTGTTGACTGGACTTGATCCAATGGTGTTTATTGTTTTGACTTTATTTTGACCGAGAGTGCATAATTGTTGGTGTGGATTGCGCGTATATGGACCTTGGGTCATTGCTATTTACACCTCACGTTTTAAAGCCCAAACAATTTGAACTGATGGTTTACTATGCATGCACCCCTCTCTTATTTCAATTTTTTTTTATTCTCTTCATTTCATACATGTTTCATTTTTTATTTTTAAAATTACAAAAAAACATCAAAAAATTCTGGAAAAATTCATGAATATTATCAAGACATTTAGGAAAATTTTTATATTTTTATTTCATGATTTTATCACATTTTTACCAATGTTTCTTATTTTTCTTTGAATTTCCATTTGTATGCATTCCAAATATGATACATGAATTTGTAGAATTTTGTTCTTGCTCATTACAAACTGTTTTGACCTGATTCTTTTTTAATTGATTCACTAATACATTGAAGTATGTTAGGTGATTTTTGTTTGATTTTTTTAGGTCATTTTATGACATGTTTTGATGCTTGTCTTTGCACCACTTTGCATGATGTTTCAACTTGACCTAATGCATTGTTTAAAGTCATTTTGCTTTGAATTTTGACATGCTATCTTGATGTATGATTTACTTATGACTTAGACAATCAAATACCATGCTTTCATAATTTTCATAAGTACATTTGATTTTTGTTTGATGCATTACATTTGAAGCCTAATACATGTCATATCATTCTAACTTTAGTGCATGTTTGCATGAATTCTTTTGTGCATATTTGTATGAGCATTTGCATATTTTATGAGCCATTCATATGATATTATAGGTCCTTGGTACACACTATAGGTCATCTTTACATGTTCATTTCAACTTGAACTTTGTGCATCCTTAACATGTATTGTTTGCACTTTCCTTTTGAACTTTCACTTCACTTCTTCTTCTATTACTTCTTGAATGTCTTGAATGTTGATTCATGAATACTTTTGAGATGTTTATAAACCATTTTTCATTTAGTTTCAATTCTGATTTTTGGATTACATGTTCCATTTATGCATGTTCTTTTCATTTCTTTTCATCTTTCATCTATCCTTTCTTATGATAACATGTTTAAATGCTATGGATGATGATTGTTGCTTATTCATTTGAACTTATATGATGATGATCACTTGTTGTCAATATGATTCACATTCTGGTTGTGATAGTAAGATTTGATTCTTCATCTTATTCTTTTGAACTTTAATGTGTATTAAGTACTTTTTACTTCCTATACATGTTTCCATGTTTACTAACCATGTAGGGGCTTTTGTAAGTTGAAATTGAGTGTGGATAAGGAATCCACATTCAAATTTCTTTCCTTTCATCTTTTACAATTCAACCTTGTGTTTTGTAAGTACTTATGTGCTTTCTTTGATTAACTCATTACTTTCCTTTTTGAGTTACAATTCATCTTCTACTTTAGAAGTGAATTGTTTAACTCATTCCTTCTTTAGACTTTAGGTTTTGCAACCTCACAAACCTTTAGGATCACTCCCTTAACTAATCAATTAGGATTGAGTCCTAGTTCACATAGATTTTTACCTTTCTCGCCCACTTGAGTCTTTCATCTTCTCATCTCAAAGAAAATTCAAAATATCTAATAAAGGTAGGCACTTATTGCATTTAGGCCTTTCATATAAAGAAAAGATTATAAGGGGTCTTCTCTTATAATCTTAGAATGTGTAGCATATAGCCCATCTTGGGTCAATGTATTAAACATTTGATCTTGTATGAGGGACTTAAATGCAATACTTGTTGAAGGTACAAATAAAGAAAAACATTTCTTCATTTCATAATCAACAAAAACACTTAATAAACACAAGTATGCTAGTGTGTTTGAACCTTAATAATTGGAACTAAGTGTGAGGGTCTTCTTCACACTTAGTGTACTTTCTTACTCATTCCATCTTGGAATGTGAGAATGTATACACTCCAATGACTAAGATTTAGATACACTATCATATGCAAACAAATGAAAAAAACTTTTAAAATACTTCAAATAAACAATTCTTTTCTCATCTCTTTCATTCCAGTCTTAAGGACTCGTCACGTCCGTTCTGCCGGAAACAGGTAACGCCTAAGTCTCCATACAGCGAGCCGTAACACCTAAACTGCTGGGACGCGCACTCTGACGTTTCCACTAAAAAACACAAACAAAGCGACCCTCGTTGAGGGGAACTACGTCGCTCTGATTCTCATGTTCCCGATGAGATACGTAGGCAGTGGGGTAGGGCCCATTCAAGCACTTCTTTTATTTTCCCTACATTTGTTTCTCTCTCCTTTCCTTTTCCAGTTCTCCAGCTAGCAGTTCTTTTTCCAGTATCTTTTCTATCACCCTTTGATCGAGACAAGCAAGCGTGGATCCCATCGGGTACGATGGACGCGTGGGGGTGCTAATACCTTCCTCTCGCGTAACCGACTCCCGAACCCCGTTCTCTTGGTCGCAAGACCATGCTCTTTCCTTCCCTCAGGTTTACGCAGTGTTTCCTTTCCCTCTCTTGGGATAAATACACATTGCTGGCGACTCTGTTTCGGTGCCACTTTCGTGATTTTACTTGGATGAAAATCCCGAGAGCGACACTCGCTGCCCGAACAGCATGGGACAGGTGTCCGGAACTGCGTTTATGCCCGACATAACGGCTAGTTTCAGGCACTCTGCCTGGCATAACGGCTAGTTTGGGCAGTTACCTATTCTTTGGGGAAAACGGTTACTTCGCCCCGAAAATAGGACCGTTGGCCACGCGTTGGGGGCTCTATATAAATCCTCTCGCTTGAGAGGGTCAGGTATCCAATATTCACCCTAAGAATTCATACTTTGTACTTGCCCCTATCTCTGACCCTTTCTTACTTGAGCGTCAAAGTGCCTTGCAGGTACACCCCCTCTCTCCATACGACCAGCATCCCTGACGCACTTGGCGGCCTGATTCTACAGGATCTGATCCAGCCTTCACGATCAGTGGCGCCGTCTGTGGGAAATTTTTGTTCTCCCCATCTTTCTTTAACCGAAGATCAAAACAATTCTCAAACATCATCACGATCATGGCCTCCCAAGATCGATCCAAGGATGCTCTCCAATCAACCATCCTCCCCGTCAACAAATCTGACATTGACGGCCAATCATCTCTCCTCCGAGATGCCCATTTCCTTAGGGATGGAGCCACTGCTTCTCCTTCCACTACCCCTGCTGATCGCAACGATGATCAACCGCCTCTCGACCTCTAGCCCGTTCCTGTTCCGCCCAGCGCCGACCCGGCCGTGGCAGCCCTCCTGGAGGCCCTCAACAAAACCAACACCCTGATCCTGCAGCAAAACGAGAGGATCGGGGCACGGGAAGAGTCTCGTCGTCCAAGATCCCCTCCTACGCGGAGGAACCAGCGACGATCTAGAAGCCCGCAACCACGGAGAGAAATCGACCGAAGACTGCGCCAAGAGCACGATCCTCGCGTAGCACGAAAGCGCGACCAGATCTCCCCGCGCGACCAGTACGCTCATGACCACAAAAGGACTCGAAGGAACGAGGAGTCTCCAATCAAGTCCAAAGGACGGGCACACTCACCTTCTCCTCGAAGGAACCGCTCACCTTCTCCTCGAAGGAACCGCTCATCTTCTCCACGAAGGAACTGCGACGTGAGCAACCCGTCCGGTCACCATCATACACCAGTTCTAGTGACGACGACGAGCCTTGCGGCCCGTTGTCCCAGGAGATCCTGGCCACCCTTCTCCCAAAAGGCTTGGAGAAACCCCCGTAACTTGGCACATACGACGGGACCACCGACCCCGACGAGCACATCGAGAACATCGATGCGCTGCTAGACTACCGCGGCGTACGGGGCGCCATTAAATGCAGACTGTTCTCGACCATGCTTCGAAAGGGAGCAATGACATGGTATAAACAACTGCCCAAGGAGTCCATCACCTCGTGGAAACAACTGAGCAGGATGTTCTCGTGGCACTTCACAACATCTCACCGCCATCCCAAAACTGAGGCCTCCATCGGAGCCATAATCCAGGGGAAAGACGAACCTCTCCGCGCATATATCGAAAGGTTCAACAAGGAAGCTGTGCAGGTCCCGACGACAGATAAGATGAAGAAGTTCCTGCTCGAACAAGGGGTCCGCCCGGACTCCGAGTTCGCCAAAGCCATTGGCCTCGCGCCACCGAGGAACTTAGACACCCTCCTCCTCAAAGCCCAATCTCATATTCAGTACGAGGAGAATATTGCAGCCAGCAACGTTCGAGCGTCTCGCCGCCAGGAGAACGCTCGGGCTTCCAAAGGAGAAGAAGCCTCGACGTCTCGTCGGGGTGAACGAAGGCACGAGGACCGTCCCCGCGACTCCCGTGACAGCAAAGGGCCCTTCAGGCGTTTCCATGATTACACTCCCCTGACCGTTTCCAGGGAGAAGATTTTGACCGAATGTGCCAATTCGGAGTTCAAACAAGCCGGGGTCCTCTTCCCCAAATAGATGCCGAACAGACCAAACGTGGATAAGTCAAAGTACTGCCGCTTCCACAAAAGTCACGACCATATTACAGAGGACTGCATCCATCTGAAGGATGCCATTGAAATACTGATCAGGGATGACCACCTGAAGCAGTTCGCGAAGAAGAAGGACACTCCTCGGCAGGACGCCCAGGAGTCCAAGAAGGTCGAGGAGGAGGTACCCTCCTCGGAAGACGCCAACATACAGGTCGCTATGTCCATATCGCGACCCGAGGACTTCAACGTCCCTGACGGGCTCAGCGCCCCTGCATATTTCACGGCCCACAGCCCGTGGGAGATCTTTCCCTCCGCCATGGTCATCTCTGGCGGGGGTTTCAACAAAGTTACTGTGGGATCCGTGAAACGGAAGTTCGAACACCTGATCAACACCAGCTCGAACAAAGTGACCACGCTTGATCAGGCCCCGAAGGGTTCCATCCCCATCTCCTTCTACAGGGAGGAACTCCTCGGCGGCTCCCCGAACTCAAGAATTCCGTTGCTCGTCAGAGCCCAAATAGAAAACTTCGACGTTCGCCGAATCCTAGTCGACCAGGGCAGCTCGGTCGACATCATGTACTCCCAGCTATTCTCAACGCTGCAGCTGGACGAATCGCACCTTACCCCCTACGTAGGGTCCGATTTACAGGGGTTCAACGGGTCTGTGACCAAGCCGTGGGGTTACGTCGAGTTGATCGTGACCTTCGGAGCAACTGAAACGGCCAGATCCATCAAGGTGCAATTTCTGGTAATCGACTCCCCGTCACTTTACCAATGCATTTTCGGAAGGCCAACTCTAGCCGAGTTGGTAGTAGTACCATCGACCGTCCACCTGAAGATGAAGTATTACACTTCGAAAGGAATGGTCGCCACCCTCCACGGTGATATAGAAGCTGCCCGACGGTGTTTTGAAGCAGCTACAAAAGGGCTCAACGCCATTGTGCCCAAGCCTAAAGCGTCGAGCAAGCCAGCACTGCCAAGCAGCTTCGAGGAGGCCAAGCCTCTGCCCCAGGTCGACTCTATTGACCTCGACAGTCGCTTCCCCGAGGACCAACAGGAGGAACGAGCAGCTTCAGCCGGCCCATTCACGTCATCCAGCAGCAGCTCCCATCCGATGCGCCCAATCCTGGATGGCGACTTCGAGCTAGTCCTGTTCGGCGAAGACCCCCAACGAGGAGTAAAGATCGGAGCAGACCTGCCTGACATCGCGAGGAAGCAGCTCAAAGCGTGCCTCCGAGAGAATGCCGACCTTTTTGCGTGGAGCGCCGCGGAAATGCCCGACTTGGATCCATCCGTCGCATGTCACCAGCTGACCATTGACCCGACCATCAAGGCCGTAGCACAACGTAGGAGGAAGCAGTCTCCGGAGAAAACGGAGGCTGCCGAAAAAGCTGTAAAGGACCTCCTCGAGGCCAAATTTATTTCGGAGGTCAAGTACACCACTTGGCTGTCCAACATTGTATTGGTTAAAAAATCTAATGGAAAATGGCGCATGTGCATTGATTATACCGATCTCAATAAGGCATGCCCGAAGGATGCCTACCCCCTCCCCAATATTGATAAACTTGTTGATAATTCTGCTGGTTTTAAACTTTTATCGTTCATGGACGCCTACTCGGGCTACAATCAAATCCCAATGGCAATGTCCGACAAAAAATATACGACCTTCATGACCGAATCAGGCAACTATTACTACAATGTAATGCCCTTCGGCCTGAAGAACGCCGGAGCAACATACCAACGAATGATGAACAAAGTGTTCCGGGGAGAAATAGGCGACATGCTCGAAGTCTACATGGATGACATGATCGTAAAATCCCACGAGGAAACCGATCACATCGCCCATCTACGAAAAGTCTTCGAACAGGAAAGGAAATACAAAATGCGTTTCAATCCGGAGAAGTGCACGTTCGGTGTCCGGGCAGGAAAATTCCTTGGCTTCTACTTAACAGAACGAGGAATCGAGGCCAACCCCGACAAATGTCGAGCATTCTCTGAGTTTCCTACGCCCAAGTCCAAAAAATCCATCCAGTCCCTCAACGGGATGCTCGCGTCACTATCTCGTTTCGTGGCCAAGTCCGCCCAGCACGCCCTGCCATTCTTCAAACTCCTCCACAAAGAGGCGGCATTCAAATGGACCGAGGAGTGTGACAAGGCCCTTCTCCATCTAAAACGGGCACTCTCAGTGCCGCCGATCCTCTCTCGACTGGACAACGGCGAAATGCTATACTTATATCTGGCCGTTGCGACCAAAGTAGCGAGTGCCGCTCTCATCCGCGAGACGCCTGACGGGCAGAAACCAATTTACTTCACAAGCAAAGCATTGCAAGGACCAGAGTTGCGATACTAGCAGATAGAGAAAGTGGCATTGACCCTCATCAACGCAGCTAGAAGGTTAAGACACTACTTCATGGCTCACATGATCGTGGTTCGAACAGATCAGCCCATAAAGCAGCTGCTCGGACGACCAGAAATGGTCAGCCGAATGCTCAAATGGTCGCTGGAGCTGTCCGAGTTTGACATCCAATACAAAGGCAGAAAAGTCCTCAAGGCCCAAGCTCTGGCCGACTTCATCGCGGAGATGACATTTGCAGACTCCCCCGCGAGCGAAGCGCGCAAGTGGACCATCTTCGTCGACGGTGCCTCAAGCTTGGTAGGAAGCAGCGCGGGGATCATACTGGAGAGCGACGAAGGAATTATCATCGAGGTATCCCTCACACTGTCTTTCCCAACCTTCAATAACCAGGCGAAATATGAAGCCTTCCTCGCCAGGCTACGCCTTGCCGAGGACCTGGGCGCACAAGAAGTCGTCATTTGCACGGACTCACAGCTCGTGGACCTCCAAGTCCGAGGTGAATACCAAGCCAAAAACGATAACCTGACCAAATACTTGGCCCTGGTAAAGAAGGAAATGGCGAAATTCACAACAGTGGAAGTGAAACACGTTCCCTGCGAACATAACGTACGGGCAGACGTGCTGTCTAAACTGGCCAGCATGAAGAAGAAAGACGGAAACAAATCAGTCATACAGGAAGTACTTCCTCGACCCAGCATCGAGAAGGCCTCCCCGACGCTCAACGTGCAGGTGATCGGCGATAACAACTGCTGGATGACCCCAGTCTACAACTATCTCGCCAAAGATGAACTCCCATCTGACGCAAAGGAGGCCAGCACGATGAGGCAAAGAGTCTGCTCGTATGTCCTGGTCGAAGGCAAACTATACAGGCGGGGATTCTCTATTCCACAGCTCAAATGCGTCGAGGAAGAAATGGTCTCACATATCCTGCGCGTAATCCACGAGGGAATCAATGCCCAACATCTCGGAGGAAGGTTCCTTGCTTGCAAGGCTCTCCGAGCAGGGTACTACTGGCCGACCATGCAAAACGACGCGAAAGAACACGTGAATAAATGCGACAAATGCCAACGGCACGGGGACTTGCACCTGGCTCTGCCTAACGAGCTCAAGGCTATGTCCTCCCCGTGGCCATTCGCCTGGTGGGGCCTAGAGATCCTAGGACCCTTCGTGGTAGGATCAAGTCAGAACAAGTACCTCTTAGTGGGCGTAGATTATTTCACAAAGTGGATAGAAGCAGAAGCTCTAGCCAAAATAACTGCCCTCAACATCGTGCGTTTCTACAAACGAAACATCCTTGCATGTTTCAGTATTCCCCAAGCGATAGTAATGGACAACGGGACGCAGTTCACGGACAGGAAGTTTCAGGACTTCGTCGCCCAACTAGGCACGAAGCAACACTTCACATCCGTCGAACACCCTCAAACAAACGGGCAGGCCGAGGCAGCTAACCGAGTCATCCTTCGAGGCCTCAAGCGAAGGCTAGACAAAACAAAAAAGGCATGGGTCGATGAGCTACACAGCGTGCTCTGGGCATACCGTACAACTCCCCATTCAACGACTGGGGAAACACCTTTCCGTTTAGCATACGGAACCGAGGCTGTAATTCCAGTCGAAGTTCACGTACCCTCTAGGCAGACAGAGTCGCCCCTAGACGAGGCGATGAACGATGAATCTTTAAGGGAAGAGCTCGACCTCGTCAAGGAAATCAGAACCGGGGCAGCTCTCCGCGAAGCCTCACTGAAACAAAAGATCACCATCAGGCACAACGCCAAAGTGATACGATGAGAGTTTGATGTGGGAAGCCTTGTCCTAAGAAGAAACCACAAAGACTCTCGCGAAGGCAAACTAGCAGCAAATTGGGAGGGACCCTATCGCGTCCGGGCAAAAACGGAAAATGGGGCCTACTACCTAGAACATCTGACTGGGGAAGAACTCGCTCGACCATGGAACGCTGAGAAGCTAAAACAATACTACAGCTAAATCCTCGGTTCGACTCATCACAGCGACGAACGTCAGCTGCTGACCACTATGCGCGTCTAGGTACAAGCGTCGCATACGACTAAAGCATAACCCCGCTTAGTAACGAGCCCGGTAATTGCTCGACAACGGTCCTCGATCGAGCATCGCCGTCGTCAAAGTACCACGATTGGCAGAACCCTAGCTCGCGATGGGACGTTCACGCCGCAAACTCAGGCCTCAAACACGACCTGAGCTCCGTTCCCCGCCAGGACATTCCCCGGCAGTTCGACCAGTTCCCCACACTGCCGAACACATCCATTACGAGCAATCTCCCAAAAAAAAATCCACACAAGTTAAATACCCCCTATCACGGGTGGACATACATTTACAGCGAGCATGCATACAACACTTAGCAAAAATAAAAGCAAGTAAAGTCATGCAAACAACAGAACTAAATATGCGATAATTTAACAAGTGGCCGCAAAGACCATAATTGTACATTGTTACATAAAACGGGGGCCATGCCCCCCAGAAATAAATTACAGTGATTACAACGGCACGCAGGCCGAACAAATTACAACGGCATCAACAAAATAACAAATTCCTCATTCATCAGCATGCTCGGTTGACTCTGGCTCGGGTCCCTGCTCCTCTGCGGGCTGATCCTCGGGGGTAACGGCAAGGAGACCTTCGGGCAAGACAATGCGACCATCATCAACACGCGCAAGATAGTGAGTGCCCTCGACAAAGATTTCAAGCCCAGGGTTTACCACGCGCAGCTGAGCCACAGCGTTTCCGAAGGATTCCTCCGCAACGGCGATGCCATCATCTTCGGCCAGCAATATACGAGCGACCAGCTCAGATCTAGTCTTCAAATTTCTCACATCTTCCGGCTCGTCAGCACCCGGAGCATTGACCGCCCTCAGCTCCCTGATCAGCTCCTCGGCAGCTTTCTTCTCCGCCGACAACTTAGAGTTCTCCTCTTTTAACCTGGACGCTTCCTCTTTCACCTTCTTCCGAGCCTCACCGGCACCCTTGACTTCTTCCTTGAGGGATGCCACGGAAGCACGGGCAGCGTTGAGTTCAGACTCAGTTGCAGAGTCCCCTTCAGCATAAACTGCCGCCATCTCCAGCATCCGGACCAAGGCTGAAGCTTCTTGGGCCACCAGCGCCCTCTTGCTCGGGCGGTCCATGCCTTCCAAGCGAAGAGATTCTGCCCGGGGAACAACTAAAGAATTGCCTTGGAAAAACTTTCTATCGAGGATGCAGGGAGGAAGCTCAAACCTCACTTTCTCCGCGACCCGAGTAAGGTCCACGACATTAGCTACACTTGGCCGCTTGGAACGCCCGGCTAACGGCAGGGGAGATCCCCGAGAAGCAGGAGTAGGAGAAGTGGAGGTCTCCGCAGCAGATTGCGTCGGAGGAGGAACACGGGCACCAGCAAATCGAGATTTCGGAGGGGCCGTTCCAACTTTGTTCCTCGCCAGAGCGTTCCTCACAACCCGATCGTGAGCCTGAGGAATCTCACCTGCACAAACAAAACACGAACATGTTAGATACGAGGAAAAGAAATAACGTGAACAAAATCTAAATGACTAAGACTACCAAGCAGCGTCTCAGCGTCCGCGGGAGTCTTGCACTCCAGCAGTGCCTTAACGTTGATGAACCGACGCTCGACCCTCTGACTCCCATCTTCCTCGAAGATCGGGCTGCCCTTTCTAGTCCAACACTCAACGAGATTGAAGGAGTTGACCCACTTCACCAACGCCTCGTAAGCCACGGCGTCCTGCCCGCGCAGGTCGCCCGGTTGAAAAACGTAATCGCTGGGCTTCTTGGCGAAATGGTCGGGTGCCCAGCGGATGGGGAACCTGTAAAGCCTCTGCCCGATGTACTTCTCCTCCTCTTTAAGAAGCTCGTTTCCATTGTCGTCAACCTCTATCTCCCAGACATATGTGCTATCCTGGTCAACCTCGAACACGGGTTCAACAACGAAGTACCGCTGCTTGAATGTCCGGACTGACTCCGAAAACGGTTTGAACAGCTTGCGAGGCTGCTTCAGAGAAACCCAACCATACTTCTTCCCCGTCAGCTGCCTTTGTAGATGGAAAACAGCGAAGAACAGAGGGAGAGTGGCCCCCAAAGAAAAATGCTCGCACACCAATTCGAAAGCCCCGATGAAGGCCAGCGAATTAGGGTGCAGTTATGTAGGGGCTAATTTCAGATGCTCGAACACCGACCGCTGAAAATCAGTAAAAGGCAGCCTCAGCCACAGCTCTTTGAAGGCATACTCGTACATTGTAAAGCGATCCCCGAAGTCCGTGCAGACCCGCTCGTTCACAGTAGGGAAATGCACCTTCCACTCCCCTTCTGGTCCTACCTCCATAAAGACGTCCGCCAAAGACTTTGCGAACGTAGAAATGTGCTCGGAAGGTTCGGCCACCTCCCACTCCTCCGCGGAGAACCCTTCGACGTCATCCTCGTCCATATCATCCCGGACCTCTTCTTCCCCGACATCACTTGGAGAGCTCGAAGCCGACGAGCTCGAAGCCGTCGAGCTGCTCTCGTCCGAGGATCCTGTTTCCTCCTCAGAGGTGTCCAAAATAACTTCTCTATCTGGCCCCGTCGCCATGTCGATCACCCTAAAAGCAGAGAAGAATGTGAATTCGACAGCAAATCAAATCCACCCTTCCACTGCCAAGTCAAGTGAAAGGGCGCGCAAAGGGATAAGAACAACATCCCCGGCCTAAGCCCTAACGTCAAATGAAAGGTTGGAACCTCCCCGCGAGGAGCCGCTCGAAACATATCATTGACTGACGAGGAGCTTCCCCGCACTCAATCCCAGTTCCTGTTCGAAGCTCCGCCGGAAATCACAAAGCTTCACCGGAATCTGGAGTTATTCCGCCGGAAAACTCATCATTCGTTCAGAAAATGAAAAATCACAACGGTTACACAAGCGTCGCCATCGCGACGACGCCGTCAACCGCCCTCCTAACCAGAACACGCAGACTCGTCCGCTGACATGTCATAAGTAGGAAAGTGACACTACCACCGTCCACCACCAACAGTCACCGGAAAATCACACACTTCGTCCTCTAAACTAGCCCTAACCGAATGCAAATCTACTACTAACAACGAAAAGGAGTAAAACAAGTCCCAGATCAGAAAACTTACTTGATTTGAGTAGAAGAAAGAGGTTGCTCGAAGCTTGACGCGGTGGTCGGAAGCACTGAAGTCGGTGACGGGCAAAAGCTTAGAAGAGGCGAGGAAGAATCAGAAAGAAAAAGTGTAAAATGGGACAATCTTCCCCCTTTTATACAAAGGGGCACGTGCACACACGCGCCCGTAGGCCATAATGACTACCTACTAGCCATCATTGCCTATTAACTGCTACACGGAGCTCAAGGCACACGTGGCAACCCAACGTTTCCAATTCTGTCTGACACTTGATCTCCCCGAATGCCGGGCAATAAGGTCACAACCAAGAATCTCGCGAACACCTGGGGTCACGAGCACTCTGAGATAACCCTCCTCGTCTTTAAACGACGACTCTATGCTAGCTCCCCGGAGCAACGAGCAGTCCTTAAGTCATCACTCCCATACTCGGGAGCAACGACTTGGGGGGCTCCTGTTCTGGACTGGACCAATGGCTAGAATTGGCCCAATCCGCCTCTGCTCCAGAGCGGCCCAAATTGACTAAGTCCAATCCACAAAGGGGCAAAAATGACCTTTCTGCCCCTCCAACCGGGCAAGGAATGCAATGTTCCTCCCCGACGTTGATGCCCGTTACGCACGGCTTCCTCGCTGCCCGAACAGCATGGGACAGGTGCCCGGAACTGCGTTTATGTCCGACATAACGGCTAGTTTCGGGCACCCTGCCCGCCATAACGGCTAGTTTGGGAAGTTACCTATTCTTTGGGGAAAACGGTTACTTCGCCCCGAAAATAAGACCGTTGGCCACACGCTGGGGGCTCTATATAAACCCTCTCGCTTGAGAGGGTCAGGTATCCAATATTCACCCTAAGAATTCATACTTTGTACTTGCCCCTTTCTCTGACCCTTTCTTACTTGAGCGTCAGAGTGCCTTGCAGGTACACCCCCTCATCTCCATACGACCAGCATCCCTGACGCACTTGGCGGCCTGATTCTACAGGATCTGATCCAGCCTTCACGATCAGAGTCAATACATTATGTGAAAGGGCCGACTCAATCTGAAAGGTGTTTTTAAAATATTTGCCACTGCCTTCAATGTATCGATACATTGAAGAAATGGGCCGATACACTGAGCGAATGGGTCGGCTCTCCCGTGTTTGGAGTTGACTCATCCTGAAACTTTTTTTTTGAATTTAGCTACCGCCTTGAATGTATTGACTCTATTTGATCTCGTATTAACTCATTCTATTTTAGAGTCAATACATTCTGTACCAAATTTTAAAAATTTCATTTTGGCTAAAAATATATTTTGCTCATTTCTTTTCTACACACATATACATATAATACTCATTCATGCATACTTTCTAAGCAATTGAAACCTGAAAGATACAAACAATTCTCATCATCTTCAACTTTTCTTGACATATTCATCAACTACATATAATCATTTTTGATTGTTTGTTGGCAAGATAAGATTGATAAGGTCCAATCTAGGTTGTGTAATTAAAATTGGGTTGAGGTTTTATTTGGGGGGATTCAAGAATAAAACCTTTAGGGTTTTTACTCCAAGATCAAGGGTTGATTTAGAGGTTTTTGCATAAGTCTTGTCAAATTGGATTCAGCCGAGCGAAGGATTTGAAGAATGAGGGTTCTTGCAAAGGAGTAGCGGTAACTGGAGGATCAATTGAAAGGCTTGAGGCAAGATTTTGCAATTTGGATCAGCCGAGTGAAAGCTTTGAAGAAAGGAAGATTCTGTCAAAGGAGTAGCGGTAACCGGAGGATCATATTGGAGATCTTGTGTGACTTGATCTTGCTAAGATCAAGGGTAGAGAAGGAGCTAGGATCAACATCAAACATATAGTTTAGGGTTTGAATTTCTACACTTTTCTTGTAAACTGATATTGAAAAAGTTAATTACAATATCCTATTTTTTAAAAACCGAACCGGAGATCGAATCGGTGAAACTTTTGATTTAAGGTTCGATTGGTTCAATCGGTTAAACCTACGCTCAAACCATTTATTAAATAAACTGATAATGCGAAACTAAATTTCATATATATGTCACACATAATCATGTTTTCATAACGTAATAAATAAATATTTTAAAAATCCATTACAAACTTAATACAACAATATCAATAGTACATATAATAACATAACGTAGTTGTACACTTCATTTCAACATTCATTTAAGAATAATTTGAACAAATTAAAGAATTACATTAAAATAAGTTAAACTAATTCAAACCAAAATTAAAATAGTAAAACATAATAACTAAAGTAAAATTTCAAATATTTAAGAATATCTTAATTAAATAAGATAGAATACAAAAGTAAACAATACAATATACTTAATTAAACAACAAAAAGAGAATTCAAGTTGAACCATGACAAACAAGTCATAATTGAAAACAACAAACAACATTGACTTGAACGATAACCAATATTGAGTTGGACAACATGACTATGTTTGAAAGTAACAACATGATGAAGATGGAGTGTGGTTGAAAGAAAAACTATAACGGAGTGACAAAACTTTGAAGTTTGTATGATTGTAAAAAAAACACGGAATTCTATTTTGTGATTGGGAAATGTAAGTTAAGTTTTGATATTAACATATTAAACTTTAAAAAAAAAAAGTAAAAAATAACCAATTTGATGCATTTTTTGAACCTGACGGTTTTACAAAATAGGCTCCGGTTCTTTGGTTCGAATGATTTTGGACGGTTCAATCTGATTTTTTCGGTTTTACTCCGGTTTTGACCCATTAGCGGTTTTGAAAGGTTGATCCAACCAGATTCATCTCCAGTTCCCGGTCCAACCGGTAGAACCAGCCGGTTCGGTCCAGTTTTTAAAACATTGACAATATCTCAATTCTATTTCGAATTGAGGGCAGACGTACCCATAGTGAGGACAATAAGAGAACTGCCTAAACAAATCTTGGTGTTATCTATTTCTCTCTATCTCTTTCACTCTCTTTTGATTTTGAGAA
The DNA here is from genome assembly GCA_022829125.1 of Lathyrus tuberosus. Taxonomy (NCBI): domain Eukaryota; kingdom Viridiplantae; phylum Streptophyta; class Magnoliopsida; order Fabales; family Fabaceae; genus Lathyrus; species Lathyrus tuberosus. The sequence goes on from JALAZF010000193.1 coordinate 4,276,724, forward strand.
CAATTAGCGTGTAATTTGAATTGTTGAAAATTCTGGTTGTGCTGAAGTGTTTAAAACTGTTTTTGTGAAACCATTGCAATCTAAACCACTGTAGTTGATTTGTTATAACTTCAACACAAAGAGAATAAAGTTTGGTGTATTGCTCACCAAATGTTCGATAAAATTACTACACACTAAGTGTTCGACAAAATTCCTTAGTCAAGTTTTATTTTACTTGTCATTGGAAATCGTTTATCTTAAGTGTTGTTTATATTCAAACAAATTATATTGAACTTATTGATTGCCTTTTCTCATCTTTGACATACATTATACTAAGGTTGTACGCATATCTGATTCTACTAATAATGGTTCGAATAGACGAGAGTCGATCCGGATTCGCTTCCGCTTTCTATAGAAAAATATTTTTCAAAACAAAATTTTAAATAAGAAAATTTTCATTAGGCGATCTATTCAACCCCCTTCTAGATCGTTGCCTTCGTCTAACAAGCTATGAACCCATTTTCCTGTTTTGTATTAATGCATCTAGAGAGGATGCTTCACTTCTTCACTCCGAGATGATGACGTAGTCATAGTCATCATCTTGTAAATGTGATTTGTTCCAACATTTTTGGTTCCTCTGAATCGATTCCACCTATTTTTTAAGCTTATTGATCTGATATTCCTTTACATCCGTAATATTCTTCAAATTATGGTCGTAGCATCCGTGATGTCTTGATTGCAAAGTGTCATATTTCCTGGAGCTTTCCACCTTGTCCCTTTTCAATGAATGGGAGTATTGAGGGGTGAGACTCCCGTCTCTATAACCACATGTCCAAAATGGTGAGTTTTGCATTTGTATTTGTCATTTTAGGAGTTATGGTTCTGATGGATGTGTTGCCTTGCGACAATTATAGTGGGGTATATTTTCTGGTTACCATCACAATATTTGAACTTTTAGGTCTAGGTAAACTTTTACCAGAACCTATAATGCGTCATTTTTCCGTGAGAATTTATATGATGGATCATCTGAGTAAGTGATATAGCATTTTATCATTGGTATATATGCATTTGTGTGATTCTTTAGTCTTTTGAATTGCTTCTCGCATGCTCATCCTGTTAGGGTTATGTGGTGTACATGCAAAGATATTGTAGTGCAAAAGTGTGACGAAGCGTATGCAGTTAACAAGTAGAAAAATTGATTCAATGATTATACTTGAGATGAATTCTCTATTTATAGAATGGTTAGACTCATGTATGCTCCATATTGTGGCTATTTTTTTTACTAAAGTGATCTCTAAGATCATTGTTAGATAACCATGACTTTTGTTGATGTAGCTGACACCAAGATAAGTGGTAACACATATGTGGTTTAAATATGCTTCATATACCTTAGATTCAGGGCCGGTCCTGACTTTTTAGAGGCCCTGGGTAAATAATAAAAATTGAGCCCTAATAAAATACTAAGCAACTAACCTTGAATTTTTATTTTATTTGTTTAGGTTTATTTTCCTTTTTATTTCAGAGAGAGAAAAAGGACAATGTGTAAGACTAAAAGGGAATGATGGTAATTGTGGTAGTCACAAGAGGTGGCGTCGATGCGGTGCGAAATAAAATTCGTCACAATCACACAAATGACTTTGTCAATTAAGTTTCTCCCTTGGTTTGACGTGTTTGTCAAATTTATCTAGTCTTTTATCTTTCTATTAAATTAACACTAAATTAAGAAACACACATGACTAGGGTAATACCCTTTTCATTCTTTTTCAAGATTGTCGAATTTTAAAAAAATTAACTTATAATATAAAAAAAATTAAAAATAATTTTTATATTTTAAATATAAACAACATTAAAAATTAAAATATAATAATAAGTATTTCAATAGAGCTTCAAAATTTTAAGATGAGCCTTAAAATTTTATTAAAATTATGTATAAACATAAGAAAAGTTAAACTAATTAAACAAATTATAAAATCTTATAAATAATACATCAAATTAGATTAATTCTAATCAAGTTGTTGGAAAAAATTAATTTTAATAATTTAATTTGTTATTTATTTAATTAAGTTGTCTTAATAAAAAATAATACTGAATTTCTTAAGTTTTAATTTATTATTATAAAAAAATTTAATAATATATTTTTCTATAAAATAAAATATAAAGTAATAGAATTAGATATAAATAATATTATATTATATTTTATCATATAAATTTAATAATAAATGAATTTATTATATGATGAATTTTTTAAATATAAATCAGATATAATTTATATATTAATAAAAATAAATTAAAAATTGAAAACGTCCATATGAGATGTACATATGATTTTTTTAAATTATATTAATACAAGTTGGCTTTTAAAAAATATAAAAGTATGAAATTGAAAAAGAGTAATGCTATAATGGACAAAATATTTTATCAATGAATATGTGCATCGCTACCCTTTCTTTAAAGAAAATATTCATTATTAAAGAAAATGTATATTAATTAATTACAATAAATGAGAGTACATACGCCAAAGTTCGAACACACAACCATAATGTTCTAAAAACAAATATACTTCTGCTAGACTAACATTGCAATCTGTTATATATTTAGCAAACAAAATATTTATTACTTTTAATTTATATAATTTATATGTTTCTAATTTTGAGGTCCCCGATTTTTTGAGGCCCTGGGCCGTGGGCCTGCTTACCCTGGTCCAAGGCCGACCCTGCTTAGATTGGTTTAATTTATCTTCCTTTTCTTCTACCAATAATAAATGACAATTAATAACCATCATTACATTTTTTTAATATCCATAAACTCAATTTATAATAAAAAAAGGAAAGGAAGAAACAATTAATCAATCTTCACCAAAAAAAAATTTAATCACACGATCATTTAACATTATCTGATATATTCTTCTTAAATTTTTTATTTATACAAAATATTTTATTTGAGAATGCGTCAAAGTAAGTACTTTTTCTAATCTCAGTCATCAAGAGAAAACCAAAATTACGTGTACTCGTGTAGCGCAAGTTAGAGAAAAACTCAAAAGTAAGTACTTTTTCAAATCTTTCGTTTTCTCATTTCCCCGTTCATTCCTTAACTGCCTTCAATACTTCGATAGTCTCTTCAGTGAGGTTTCTTGGAAAGCAAGATTCTTCTAACTTCTTTCAAACTTCCATTGATCCACGACCCAATTTCTTAGAAACCTTCCTTTTTCACTTGGTGGACCCACACAGAAAAATACACAAGAGTCCGCGTTGAAAACAGTAACTTGCTCGAGAAGAAAATAACGGTTTCGCCGCGACGAAGATTATAAGAAGAAGAAGAAGAAGAAGAGATTAATGCTCAGTTGATTCAAAGTGCTCTATTTTTTCTGATATTTCAGTAAGTTGTTCTTGTTACTTTTCTTTTCTGAGTATGTTCTTATTACTTTAGATTTTTTAACATTTTTAGGGTTTGTTTGCTTTTTGTTGTTTAGTTTTCACTTTAGATGATAACTATTTTTATGTTCTTTCACTTTTTCATTTAGTACTTATGGTAGAAAAGATTCTGAAAACTAGGTTTAGATGGTTTGGAAATGCAGAAGAAAAATCCGGAGATTTTGTGGTAAAAAAAGTAGATCAGATGAATCATAGATGAACGATAGCTTTTGATAGAATATTACGACGTAGCTTAGTCGAAGTCAATTAACCAAATTCATCTATTTGTTTACAGTTCTTGAAAAGTGGTGGAAACAACAGTTGGAATCAATGAACATGGAGCAAGAGAATTCTCAAACGATTGCGGCTACTACTTTTCATGATAGCATAGTGGATCTTTCTTGCCAGTATCAGTTTGAAAATGGGTCATCTCAGTTTTTGTTTTTAGATTTTGATCAGATTGAAAACGATGGAACTTTCCTTAACCATTCCTTAAGCTTCTCAGTTGAAAGCTTTGTTCAAACACTTGCTTCATGCAATGGCTTGATCCTCTTATCTGGTTATGTCACTGATCAACCCTGCTACTATGTGGTGAATCCTCTTGCAAAAGATTCGACCACGATCCCTCAACCTTGTATTCAAGAACATGTGATTAGAGTTGGTTTAGCTTCCAATGATTATAACCAATTTAAGATTGTTCTTGTTGAAGCAAACTCTTCCCAATTGATGAATGAAAATGGACTAGAGTTTCATGTATTTTCTTCTGACACAAGCGAATGGAGTAAGGTAAACCATTTCGTCAATTTAACTTTGCCTCCTTTGCCAGAATTCGAGTTTAAGGAACTATGTACACAACCTCTTTACTCAAATGGTTCAATCCATTGGGAAATAGGTGGAAAATTATTGGTGTATCATGTCGAAGAAAACAACTGTGAACTAATTGAACTGCCAAATTTTTCCGAGACGATGATGTATCGCCGATGTTTGTGCGAATCAAGTGGCTGTGTTTACTATTGTTACACTGATTTTGATGGCTTTCACGTTTGGGAGCTTCTTGAGGAGAATTACGATCTCAGGCCATTCTGTGATTCCGAAAACTTTAGGTGGAAATTAGTCCATACTGTCATGCATGCGAATTTTGCCTCTACACGTTACGAGTTTCGCGACACATTATTCGAATGGGAGCCGCTTACACCGATTGCTTATAACAAACAAGCACATACTATATATTTGCAGATTCCAGGTGCTGTTGTTGGCTATGATTTTGATACGGAAACTTTGAGGCTAATTTGTAGATATTCATATCCTGATATGAACTTCAACTGTTGCACATTTCTCTGTTCAACTAGTTTTGTGGCTCATAATGTGCCTAGAGAAAAAGACTTGGTGACTGATGGAGAAACAATGGAGCTGATTTTACCAGTAGAAGATGTTGAAGTTTTGTTTGTTTAGATTTAGTTTTGGTTATTCTGTTGTCAATAGAATCCATTTTATGCTACTAGCTATTTTCACATTTTATTTGTGTAACAGTTGTGGGAACTTGTTTGGAACTTTATGTCATTAGACATTATCATCTTTTTGTTTTGAAATGTTGAAATATTGTCTTGCATTTTATGAAAAAATTGAGATGAGCCTAATTCTTCAAACTTTATGTCTTGCATTTTATTAAAATATGGTCTCTAATTCACATGTGTGATGCTCAAACCTCATTTTTCTACCACACAAAAGAGTCTTCCATGTCCGGCCTGGGCTGAATAGACTACAACAGATCCAAAATCTGATCCATGTCCTTCCCTTCTTCTTCTGTTAAAGTTGAAACATCAATGTCCAAAATCCACTTCCAACAATTTTCATCCCACCAACCCATATCTGTTAAAGTTGAAAAAAAATCACATTTAAAGGAGTTGTGCCAATCCATTTGTCTTTCCAAAAGTTGATTGACATACCATTGCCCAATTAATGAGTGTCACTGCTTCAAAACCAATTCATTTGTGCTCCTAAAGAACCACAAATCTGCCTTATGTCTCTCCACTAAAGTGATTTTTTTTCGTTATTTGTCACATCAAGAACATTTAAAATTTTACCTTTTATATCACCTTATGAGCAACTTGAATCGTCACATCAAGAACATTTAAAATTTTACCTTTATATCACCTTATGAGCAACTTGAATCAAATTACATTGCTATTATTATGAAGAACATTTCTTTTTGCACCCTATGATTTTTTTCACACCATGTGACTTTCCTCCACATATACTCTTTGATTTCGGAGATATATCTTCGGACGCACCAAATTTCAGTTATACGTTAAACTATTCCGTAGATATATCTTTGGACACACAAAAATCCAATTGAATGTTGAAATATTCTGGAGATATATCTCCAGAACGTTTTGGAGCATATTAACGCGCCAGACTCTTCTTCTCCTCCCCCACTTATCATTTCATTCACAGACTCTTTCACTCTCTCATTCCCAAATTTCTCCAAGTTCACCAAATTTAATTTCATTCGTCTGAGGCTCAAGTAATCATCAAGCAACATCCAGTTCATCATTCAACATCTTGCAAATCATAAATTTCGGGTAAGTTTTTCGAACTTTCGGTAAATATTCGAGTTTTGTTGTAAACGAGTTAGAATCCATTGTTGGGTGTAGAAATGATTAGAAATCAGCTGAAACGAGTTTGAGGAGGTGGATAGGACCAGGGGCGCTCATGTTAGGTTTTCATTCCTTAAGACGTTATTTGATGCTGAGAGCGTTGCTGCAAAGCAGGCTGATGGTGATGCCGAGCAGGTGACCTTACACAGATCCATGAGTACGACATGGGGGCGACTTGCCAGGCTTACTGTATTCGAAGTTGAGAGATGGATGTCAATGGAGGACGAAGCAGGTCACAGGTAGCACGAGACTACCAGGGGTAATAATTTTTGATCCGTGAATGTTTTTTTTTTTTCATTTTCATTTCATATTTGCGATAATTCTTGATCCCTGAATGCTTTTTATTTTCATTTCAGGCTTGGATCCTCCAACACTTCCCGCGCATCGCTGTTTGGGCGTGTTGGGATGAGTACACTGAGGAGATGCCCCGTTGAGAGGGAACCAGGTGACCGAGCCTTTTAGAGTCTACCTTGATCGCTTAGCTGCCGAGGACATCCACTTCAACTGCTATGTGGATCACCGTCATACGCGGCCATTTGACGACATATCGCTATACTTCAGATGACTGGTCAGCGGATCGAGTATCATTGCTCCTCATCTGCCCGAGCGTGTCATGTGGTGTACACTCATACCATCCCCAAACATCCTGGTTTCTCTGATTCTTCTACCTTGAATCATATACAGATATAGGAGATGTTTGCTGATTTTCAGAGTCATCTGGTACCAGATGAGGCTCGGACTACCATAACGCAGAATGAATGGAGCTACGCCGACAGATACATCAGGCGATTCTTCAGGGTCTAACATCCATACATGGTGCCGACTGCTCCAGGAGATCCGCCGAGACCCGCTCATCAGGAGATTCTAGAGGAGGAGCATGCTTAGCTAGATCATACCGAGGATGTCTTGCCTTGGTGTCGTTGCATAGTAGAGATTGTGCGGGCAGACATTAACGAGGGTATATTTCCTGAGGGCTCTACTCTGCGGCGAGTACTGGATGTCAGGGTTGCGGAGGCACAAGGGGCAGTATTGTACCGCAGATATCACGCGAGGACGGGGGGATCTATGGCCGAGGAGGCAGACCAGACATAGGAGGTAGAGAAGAGATTGTCAGACACACCTAGTAGTTGTTTGTATTTATTTTGTTGTAGAACTATAGTTTGTAAATTTTTCCTGACATTGTTACTACATTTTGGATTTTGTGTCATACAACATTTTATTACTATATTATATTGTTGTATTATTTTGTATGTCTGTTATTTTATATTTCATCTGCGAACAAACACATAACGCGTTATAAAAAAAATTCTTCTGATACACTTCAGAGATATATCTCCGGAAAATTCCCGTAGATATATTTTCAAAAATATTTAATTGAAAATGGGTTATGGGAGATATGCTGTGACCGTTTAAGGTTTAAATAGTTCTGACGATATATCTCCAGAATATTATTAACGTTTAGTCAAACGTGGGATGCGTTCGAACATATATCTCTAGAATCTGGGGGCATATGTGGAAATCCACACGGTGGGAAATAAAGGCATGAGGTGCAATAAGAAATGCTCATTATGAATTCTCCAAGTCCATGTACTCAATAAAGCCATATTGAAAATCTGAGTTTTTTTTACCCTAATCCTTCATCATTCTTATGCCTACACACCTTACTCCAACTAACCCATTTTACCCTTCTTTTTTCTTCAATCCTTCTCCACGGAAAGGATCTTTGGATCTTTTCAATTTCACCTAGTACCATCTTTGGTGCTTTATAAAATGAAAAGAAAAAGATCGGAAAACTATTTAGAACTGAGTTTATTATCACAATCCTCCCTCCTAAAGAAATATTCTTTACCTTCCATGAAGCTAACCTATTGCGAAACTTGCTAAGAATGAGATTCCACATAGATCTTCTTCTAGGGTTGGTCGCGATTGGAATTTCAAGGAAAGAGAAAGGAATGGAACTAATATCACAAGCCAAGAAAGAACCAACTTCTTGGATAAAACAATGCTTCAAATTGAGACCAATAAGCTTGCTTTTACAAAAATTCACACATAGCCCTCAAACTATTTCAATCCATGTAAAACTGCCTTAATGCTCCAAAGGTTCTTCAAACTCCCTTCTCCCATAATTACCGTGTCAGTCGCAAATTGTACAAGCTCTGAAGGGACACTCAAAGACGAAACAAGAACAAAAAACAAATTTGCGACACTCAAAGACGAAACAAGAACAAAAAACAAATGAACACAAATATTTTTATCCTGGTTCAGGGTTAACAAAGCTAGTGCAGTCCACCCACCAAAGTGATTTCACCTTATCAATAAGGATTTAATCCATTGTAATCAACTGACTACAAACACACAAAGAATACCCGTCAATGTCTTCTCGAGAATCCTGACTATACCCCAGTCTCTCAAGGAATACAAACAATACAATCAAAAGATTGGTACAAAGGTGTGTTTACAAGATTGCTTCTAAGAAAAAAGATTACACATATTTAAGTACAATTAATTTATCACATAAAAACGAACAAAAGCTTTATGTGTGTTTTTCGTTTCTATATTCACAATAATATTATGTTCAACAAAAGAGTTGTGATATCATGTAAATGAGCGTAGTGTAGCAGCTTGATTCATTCTTCCAAGTATCCTTTATATAGGCAATGAAAAGATCCGCTGGAGGGTAGAATAGAAATTTACACAAATGAGTTGACACCTTGCATAACGGTCTGCAAATTTGGGAGACAAAATGGTACAATAGTAGAGTCCTTAGTCCACAAAATCGCGTAGTGGAAAGAATATTTGATCTTGTATCATGTACAATATTTCTCACATAAATTTTTTTGATCTTATCTTCTAATCTTCAGAGACTTCTGAATGAATATTGTTGAAACATGTTTAGAAGGATCAAAATAGAGTAGAGAATCTTCAGAACCTTGTCTTTAGAGTCTTCAGAACTTGATCTTCAGAGTCTTCAGAACTCGAGAGCGCAAAATCTTGAGAGCTTGATAAACCTTCAAAGGCTCTTCTAACACAGTCGCAGTCAGAAGCTTTAGCACAAACGTTCATCAGAACCGTTGTTTAAGAGTGTTCAGGAACTTGACATAATCTTGTAAAGTGCACTTTTGTATCTCTTCAGAGTCAAAATATGTTGAGTCCAAAATTTGATGACGTCACACGTCAAATATTCAGAGTTAGAACCTGTTAGCAAAAATTACACACTAGACAAAACCATTAGGGTACAAAATTGTTTTCTAAGAAACAATGTATTGTTATCATCAAAACTAAAGGCCAGATGCAGAACCAAATCTTGTTCTTACAATCTCCTCCCTTTTTGATGACGACAAAACCATGTATTTTAATGAACAATTTTTTACTTGGTTAAATAATATAAAAACATCAGAGTGAGATTTATAAGCTCCCATGAATTTTATACTATTATATTTATTTATTTATTTAAAATTAAATGTAAAATTTTTATTATTAAGATATTTTTTTTAAAAAGAACCATACTTAAATTGGTAATTATTTTTAATTATCTTATGATATTATATGTACTTTATTTATTATTAAAATAAATAATACTGGTATACTAATAACTAATAGAGTCTCTAGTTAAAAATAAATAATATGATCCAATAAAAAAATTAAAAAACTTAAAAAATAAAAAGAAGAAAATTAAATCAATAACTATATTGTAAATAAAAAGAACTATTATAGTAGTTTATAACAATCAAATAAAGAAGGAATAAAAAAACGAAGTTTATTGCAGACAATAAGATTTGAAAAATTTTACCCCATACTCTTACATATAACTCTATACCTCTACAATTTAAAAAATTGGACCAAAATACCTCTGTATAAGTACCCAAAATTTCAATTTTTTTTTTACTTTTCCTTATTTCATTCCAGCTAGAGCGTGAAAAAAGTCCATCCCCGTTTGACTTCCGGAAAACCCAACACTATGACTTCCAGTTCACAGCTTTCAACACTGAAGAACTAGAGAGTGAGTTTTCCGGTTTTTTATTTGTGATGTTTACACTCCGGATAACTTGTGGTATAGTTATCTGATTCTTATTTGTTCCTCACAAGATAACTTGCCATCGCGTTATCCGGTTCGTAGTTGTTCCTCACTGGATAACTTGACATTATGTTATCTGGTTCTTATTTGTTCTTCACTGAAGAACTTGGTTGGTAGTTTTTTGGTTTGATGGATTTTGACTTTTTTTAGTGGCTCCCATTAGAGGATGAGACAGATTCATTTATCGACGATATGGTGAAGGATGGCAAATTCAACAGCTGCCGAATCGAGAGGAAGATCAGATAGATGCACCTGTGCCTATTCCACTGCATCCACCATTTCCCGAAGGACCGTATGATACGTCTCTTTTGGTGAGGTATCAGAACCACCTTGCTCGCCATTTGTGGGACGACAAAGTAAGTTTATCTATGATATTTTATGTTGAATCAAATTTAATGTTAATTATTTATATATTATAAATTATTTTCAAGAGAGAGTTACGAAGAAAGAGTTGAAGGTTGTTGCACATGACAACAAATTGATTGAATGAGTTCCACATGGTCTTCCACCAGTGATTGAGAGATGCTTATCTGATCCTGGTCTATCCTTTTTACATAGAACCAGTTAATCGAGGTTAGATCAGAACTTAGTATCTGCATTTGTGGAGAGATGGCATCCATAAACATCGTCCTTTCATATGCCATTTGGCGAGATGACCATTACTTTGGACTTTGTTTGGAACTATATGTCATTAGTCATTATCATCTTTTGTTTTGAAATGTTGAAATAATGTTGAAATATTGTCTTGCATTTTATGAAATAGTAGGAACTTGTTTGGAACATGCTCATTTCATAAATCATTTGTCACTCTTTTAACATTTTATTGTGTGGTTCAAGTATAAAATTTAATTTAAATGATACAACTAAAGAAGGATGGAACATTTGATTTCTTTTTATAAACATGCATCAACCCAAAATCTAAGGTCTACATAAGGCATTATCTTTGGTTTCATCCCGAAAAGTACAAGTCTACAAGTATACCATTCTTAGATGTTCATTCAAAAAACACAATTCCTTTAATTAAATCATTCACTTCCATTCATATTTATATCCATTCCTTTCATTAAATCATTTATTCAAGATTCAAAATTTTCTCATTCACATCTATGATTCATTCACTTTAATGCACAATTTATTCATTATCAATCACATTCTCATTCATGTATTCATTCACATTTTCATTCATGTATTCATTCACATTCCACCAAGTCATGAACCATAAGCTTTCTCTTGTTTTACAAATAAATCAATTGAAAATTGTAAAAAAAATTGAGTTACAAGTTACATCATAGAACAAATTATACCATGTTCTATTGAGTTTTGTTACATTTGAACTTAGGTCTAAATGACATGAATCTAAGACATAACAATTTAAATCTTCAAAATTCCAAGCACACAATTTCTTCATCTTGAAGTTCTTCACTAATTCTCTTTGCATCAAGACATCTCCATTTGTGTTCATCAACCTAGCACTAAGAGAATCAACATGTCATGTAGCAAGTTAAGAATGTCACAAAGTATAAACTTCAAGTAAGAGACATGACTTTTATGCATTAAGGACCAAGAGTTAAATTTAAAATTAAAAAAAAAGAGAGGAAAAAAGTCACTACTGCAGTAAAATAGTAACAAGCATTTTTGCAATGTTTTTGCTATGTTTGGATTAAACCCGAATTAGTCTTTGGGTTGTTTCTTTTCTTATGGGCCGCACCCTTGTCTTGTATTTGGGTTGGGTCGTGCACCTGAGAGAGCCCATGCGCCGCCCTGTTTTTTTTTTTATAAAATTTTTTTCTTCTTGTTTTTATTTTATTTATCATTTTGTTTAAAGCCATTTTAAAAGAAGGGTTACACTAAATTAAAAAAAAATGAAAAAAAAATGAAATCTTTGCATTTATTTCACCAAGTAAAATTATACTTATAAAAATAATATTTATTTTTGTACTTATTTAAAATCAAAGTAAAAAAAAAAGTTCATATTAGGAAAAAGTAGTGTTTGTTTCATTTAAAATCTTTTTTTTTGTTAAAATAAAAAATAAAAAAATCCTTTTAAGTCTTTAATCTAGAAATACTTTTGATTGAGATTTGATTTAATTTGTTTGACCTTTGACTGAGTGGATGATTTCTTACATTGTTGTGTTATTTAAAGTCGTGGGTGCTTGCTTGTATATTTGATCTATGAGTTGTTTAATCTTGTATATAGACCTTGAATTTGTTAACAAGACAATGAATATTTTATCAAGAATACATCTTTCAATGAGATTCAAACCTTGAATCATCAACCCTTTTTAAAAATATCCCTTTTCACCAAATCAATTTCTTAATAAAATAGGAAGAAAAGGACTACCTGGGTGAAAGGTCCAGATGTAGTCCCAACTATTAAACTCAAGTTGTAAGAGCTTGAAAGCCATAAGTGTCCGTCTTACTTTTAAAACACTTGTAAATATTCAAACCTTTTTAATAATAAAATTGAAAAAAAAAGACTACTTAGGTGAAAGGTCCAGACGTAGTCCCGAGTATTAGACCCAAGTTGAAAGAGTTTGCAAGTCATAAATACTCATCTTTCAAACCCTAAAACACATCAAACACATTCAACCCTTTTTGCCTCTTGGCACACTCTCAAAAACCTTTTCAAAAACGAAAGATATTTTGTCTTAAAATGATGCAAAGCAATGCTTCATCCACAACTGTGTTGGCTCCTAATTTCGACGCCTGATGTTGGGATAAGGGTCTTTCCTAAGAGAGAAAATATTTGAAGTATTTTTAAAGCTTCGACAGAAACATGGTTATAAGGAGGTTTAGTCGAAAGTTATCTTCTTGCTAAGAAGAGAAAACTCAAAGACTTAGAAATATTTCTAATAGTTTGGAGGAATATTTTGACCGAAGACTAGGAATTGACGTTCGACGCGGAGGTTTGAAATTCAAGTAAAAGCGGGAATTGTTATTTTGAAAGGAAGATGCGTGGAATGCATCTAAGGGACGAAGGCTTGTTGAATGCCATCTGTCTTCGTTAGAAATGGTGACCGTTAGTGGCGATTATTTCGACTGTATATAAATAGGGAGTCGTAGTGTTATATTTCCGTGTGTGTATTCAAGATTTGTACAAGTTACTAAAAAATACTCAAAGTACCCGTGTGAGAGAAAAGAGTTAGCATTGAGAAAATGTACGTTTGAAAAACACCAGTTTATTCGTTACATTTCAATGAAGTTTTAAGTTATTTACATGCAATTTATTCTACTTTTCTGCAATTTAATTCTTGCACTTTTATTACGTTTTCGTTATTCCTTTTAAGAACAAAATGTCATCATTTTCATTCGAATTACATCAGTTTATTAAAACAATGATGAACTTAATGAACAAAAGGTTTGATTTTCACACAAATTGTCAAAACTCTTAAAGCACATTGTCCTAAGATTTGTATGGTCGATCCTGCAAGTAAACTAATTTTCACAAATTAGAAGACCAGCAGTTGTTTGCTATTTTTCAAGGCAAACAAATTGGCACGCTTAGTGGGACCTGTGCTATTGACAATTTAAAACCTTTATTTTTACATTATTCTTACAAAAGCCTTCTTCACTTCGTTGCATGAGACTAAGAAGTGGTAAGATAGCCATAAATATCGAAGAAAGACCTAAAAGAAGACGAATAAGGAGAATGGCGAATCCAAATCCGCCAAACAATCAAAATTCCATAAATGATGGAGTACCACCCCCCATTCCTTCAACTGGGGGCAATACGGACTCAATACTAGTATCAGAGGCTATACCATCAACAACGGGTTCGATACCAGCGCATTTAATCCCTTAGAGTGCGCCTAGTTTTTCTACTATGGGACCCCAAATTCCTCAAATGACCCCTCCCCCTTCAGGGAGTTTGTACATGCCTTTTATATCTGGTTTTTCCATGCCTCCACTAAATCGAGAACATGCCAACATCAGTGATGGCAAGTTTACATAATGCGTCATCAGCATTTACATAGCCAACGGTTAACGTAACTCCGCCTTTACAAAGATTCAGTTCTGGTGTAAACCCTATAGGTAGGATTAGTCAGCCTTTAGGAACGGGATATCAAACATATATGCCAAACATTACTAATAATTCTGCACAAGTAATTAGGCAACAAATGGACGAGAGCAACCATGATATGGTTCAGATGCTAGCCCAACAGATGGGGGTTATATTTAACCCTTTGATCCAAAACACTACACAAACAAATCAACAATTGGCAGTGCAGATGACGCGCATTGCCGATTTCTTTGGTATCCTTCAACCTCCCCAAAGGGAACGTGTAATTCAGAATCCAGGAGTAGCCGTCGAAGAGGAACCTACTATAAATCAAAGACAACCAAATATCCCTTAGGCGAATGTGTTGAACCAAGGAGGGGCAGTAAAACAGCCAGGAGTCGAAATTCCTATCCCACAAGAACCAAGGGTAGTATTAGTTAATAGAAACCAAAATGCTGATAATATTATACAACAAATGCGACATAACGATATGCCTGCAGAAAATAATTTGGCAGCCATGGTCGAAAGGATTATGGTACGAAATGGCATGAATGTGGGCCTCCAGAGGCCTAGTTATACTTCCCCTTTATCTGAATATATCTTGCAGCAAGATTTACCCCCAAGGTGGAAGGTTCCCAAGTTTACGAAATTTTCAGGAGATACTAGTGAATCGACGGTCGAACACGTGGCACGATATTTGATAGAAGCAGGCGAAATAGTAAATAATGAAAATTTGAAGATAAAATATTTCCCAAGTTTGCTAACAAAAAACGCTTTTACTTAGTTTACTACTCTGCCTGCAAATTCGATACATACTTGGACCCAATTGGAGAGATTATTCCATGAACAATTCTACATGGGACAGACAAAGATAAGTTTGAAGGAATTGGCTAGCGTCAAGAGAAAGTTCTCAGAGCCAATTGATGACTACCTGAATAGGTTTAGGTTGCTCAAAGCAAGGTGTTTTACACAGGTGCCTGAACACGAGTTAGTCGAAATGGCTGCAGGAGACCTCGACTACTCAATTAGAAAGAAATTAGATACCCAGTACTTAAGAGACATGGCCCAATTGGCTGATATGGTTAGGCAGGTCGAAAGATTAAAAGCCAAAAAATTTAGGGCTAACAAGAATAAAAATGAAAGAGTATCTTATGTCGAAGTTTGCGAAGACAACGACGAAGATGAATCATTGAATTTCGACGAACACGAGGTCGATCTGGCGAAATTAAAATAGGGTCCGCCATATGATTGCAAAGTCTTGGCTCCGTCGAATGGAAAATACCCAATCGAATCAGAAAAGAACGACAAGTTCCCCAAAAGAACTTATACGTTCGACGTCACAAAGTGTGACGAAATATTTGATTTGTTAATCAAGGATGGCCAAATGATAGTGCCACCTGGTACTAAAGTGCCTCCTTTAGAACAGCAGAAAAAGAGAGGTTTTTGCATATACCATAATTTTTGGGGTCATAAAACGTCTCAATGTTTCCTTTTTAGGGATCTAGTGCAAAATGCAATCAGAGATGGAAGGCTCAAATTCGGCGACAAGTCGAAGCCCCAGATGAAGGTGGATTCAAACCCTTTGCAAGTGGTAGAAGCCCACTACGCTGAGCCATCCGTGGTGTACATGGTCGAGGTTGCTGAAGGCTTCGACGATAACATGGATATGATCGAGGCTGCTGATGGCTTCGACAACAATGTGAATATGGTGGAGGTTGCTGAGGATCCCGCCGACAAATATGATATGGTCGAAGTTACTAATGACTTCGTAAACCAGGCTGTGATGGTTAAGGTTACTGAAGACCTTGATGGAAAGATCATAGAGAACTACATTGCTGAGGCCACTGATGGCGTCAATAATCAAACTACTGAAGGTTTCGCCAGAATCAATAACGAAACTACTGAAGGTTTCACTAGAGTCAGCAACGAAACTACTGATGGTTTCGTCCAGATCAATAACGAGACCACTGATGGTTTTGCCCAGGTTAACAAAGGGACTACTAAGGGTTCCTACAAATAGGGTGTTGTTGGCCTCCTCTAGAGAACCATGGAGGATCCAAAGGAGAAGGCTGTCGGATTCGTCAGCCAACAGGTTACTAAGGGTCTGCCTCCGAAGGTACTAACAAAGGAAACCACTGAGGGTTTCAACCGTATCAAGAAGGATCACGAGGTCAATGAAGGCCTCAGTTTGAAGTTGGACAAATTAAGCATTGACACAGAGACAACTGCCAATGTGAACATGGTGGAGGTATCTCAGAATGTTTCGATGCAAGTCGATGAAGAGTGTTGACGTGAGGAATACCACAAACTAGCATACCCCAAAGAAGAAGAAAACTTGGTAGATTTCATCCATAGATGCCAGAGAAAGAGGTCTGAAGTAATGCTCTGTCCTCGTTGTAGTTCCGTCTTCGACAAAAGGGCAACACAAAACCTAGAAGGAGTGGAAAGAGCAAAAAGAAGGGGAAATTGGAAACCTTCCCAACCAGCAGGAGGAGAAATATTCGACCCCAGAAGAGGAGACCAGAACAGGCAGAGGTTAGGAGGAAGGTACCCTAACACATTCAAGCCTACAAATAAGGCTCCAGATGACAAATGGGTTAATCCAATCCGACAAGCCCAAGGACAAGGGAAGTGGAAGGATTTCGAAGTACAACGAGGATCTTCCATATCATATAGGAAATAATTCCAAAAGTCTAAGAAGATGACTTACCCATCTGAAAACTACAAGGGCAAGAACCCTATGACGAAGTCACAATGAAGGAGGTATCAACGTCGAAAGAAAGCAGAGAAGGAGGCTGCAGGAAAGGCCAAGTCAGAAACCAGCAGTAATATTCAAACTTCGAATCAGAAAGAGGAATCGAAGGATGGAAAGCCACTCACTGCTCCAGAACAAGTGTCGTCGAAGGAGGACGTAACTAGGGATGATGAAATGACGGACGATTTTAACTCAGAGTCAGAGGCATCTTTCGACGTGATGTGTAACATTGTCTCAGTACTCCCCAGGGAGTACGACCAGATAATGGAAGTCGAAGATGAGGAAGAGGCTATGGTAGTTAAAATGGCCAGACACAGGCGTGTTTGTTATTATATTATGAACAATTGATGCGTGGAAGAACAAAACGCATTTTTTGAAAGGCCAGATGATTCAATGAGAAGTCACTTAAAACCCTTGTTCATTAAAGGAAAGGTGGGCAACATAGGGGTAAACAAGATTTTGGTTGATGGAGGCCGACAGTCAATTTGATGCCGCATTACATGCTCAAGAAGATTGGGAAGGATGATTCTGACACCAAACCTCATAACATGGTATTGTCGAATTACGAGGGTAAAGTGGGAACCACCATGGGTGTGATACAAGTAGATCTAACAGTCGGAACCATCACAAGGCCGACAATGTTTATGGTAATTACCTCAAAGGAAAATTACAACCTGCTGTTAGGCAGGGAATGGATACACGGCATAGGTGTCGTCCCTTCGTCAATGCATCAAAGAATAACAATTTAGCGTGCAGACGGGATTTTCGAAAATATAGAGGCTGACCAGAGTTACTTTCTGGCTGAAGTAAACCAGGTTGACAGGCGAAGCTTCGACAGAAATCTGGCTCATATTGCTCCTTGTAGTCCTGCAACCTTAGACATGACGCCAACTAATAACGCCTTTTGCTCACTATACCTTCATTCCACCCACGGGTTTTAGTGGGATAGAGAGGTAGTTGGCAAAGAAGGTTATATTTTTGGAACCTCACACATCCATCCAACTGGATGGGGCAACGAATTTAGTGACAATGAGTGAGTCACTAGTTCTTGAAAAGATCGCGACTTATATAACCGAGAATAAACTCAAAGCGGCCTTAGAGGCCGAAGTAAAGTACATGGATGTCGAAGCCAATGAGATCGAAGCAGATCAACAAGGTCTTGGAAAGGATTTTGATATGGATCCACCTGCCAAAGATCTGGAAGATTTGCAAAACCAGAGGCTCTACACGATCTATGACGATGAGCCTTTGGGCTTTGAGAAGGATCCGTTAGCAGCGAACATCAAGATGATGGCACATGATCCACTCGAAGAAATCGACTTGGGGTCGGGGGCAGAAAAAAGACCAACCTACATCAGTGCAAAAGTGAGCCCCCAACTCAAAGGCGATTCACACCAGAGATTCTTTCAAAGATTAAAGAAGAAGTCAAAAGGCTCCTCAGATGCAAGTTCATCCACCCGACCAGGTATGTCGAATGGATTGCCAATATAGTTCATGTAATAAAGAAAAATGGCAAACTAAGGGTATACATTGATTTTCGAGATTTGAACTCTGCTACCCCAAAGGATGAATATCCTATGCCAGTGGCGGAAATGCTTGTCAATTCTGCCACAGGCCATGAGTACCTTAGTATGCTTGATGGGTACTCTGGTTATAATCAAATTTTTATTGCTGAGGAAGATGTTCTTAAAACGACATTTCGATGCCCTGAAGCCTTAGGCACCTACGAATGGGTGGTAATGCCTTTTGGCTTAAAGAATGCTGGGGCAACATACTAGCGAGCAATGCATTCGATTTTTCATGATTTCATTGAGGCTTTTATGTAGATTTATATTGACGATATTGTTGTTAAGTCTGTTTCAGGAAAAATCATATAGACCATCTTCGACAGTCTTTTGAAAGGATGAGGAAGTTTGGCTTAAAGATGAATCCTTTCAAATGTACATTTTGTGTGCAGGCGGGAGACTTCCTAGGCTTTGTGGTCCATAAGAAAGGGATCAAAATCAATCAAAATAAGGCCAAGGTAATAATGGAAGCGAAAGCGCCATCTACAAAGAAGGAATTGCAGTCTCTACTTGGAAAGATTAACTTTCTTAGAAGGTTCATCTCCAACCTTAGTGGGAAGATGCAAGCCTTCTCCCCTCTACTTCTACTGAAGAAAGAAGACTTCGAATGGGGGTGAGCGCAATAGGATGCCTTCGACAAGATCAAGGAGTACCTGGCGCATCCTCCAATTTTGATGTCACCTTGTAGAAATAGGAGTATGAGGCTGTACATATCTGCGTTGGATAAGACATTAGGGAGCATGTTGGCTCAATAGGATGAGAATGGTGTCGAAAGAGCCATTTATTACCTCAGTAGGGTCTTGAACGATGCGGAAACTAGATATAGTGTAGTCGAAAAGTTGTGTTTATGTTTATACTTTTCATGTATGAAATTGAAGCACTATATAAAACCAGTGGATGTTTTTGTTTCTTCTCATTTCGATGTTATAAAATACATGTTATCTAAACCAATTTTGCATAGTCGAATTGGAAAGTGGGCGTTAGCATTAACTGAGTATTCTTTGACATACTTACCTCTAAAAGCTGTCAAAGACCAAGTGGTGGCTGACTTTATAGTCGACCATGCTATAAATGAAAATTCTTTGGACTACATTAAACTAGAACCATGGAAGTTATACTTCGACGGCTCTAGTCATAAAAATGGAACTAGTATAGGAGTTCTTATTATTTCTCCTAACAAAATTCCAACAAAATTCAAGTATAAAGTCGAAGGCCTATGTTCAAACAATGAGGCAAAATATGAGGCTTTAATAGCTGGACTTGAAATTTTATTGGAATTGGGGGCAACTCGGGTCGAAATAATGGGCGACTCAGAGTTAGTCATAAAGCAAATAACAAAAGAGTACAAATGTGTTAAAGAAAACTTGATCATGTACTTTGTAATAGCCAATCGACTCTTCAAAAGGTTCGATATGGTAATGATTCGACATATCCCTCGAATAGAGAACCAGGAGGCAAATGACTTAGCACAAATTGCTTCTGGATACAGAATATCGAAGGAAAGTCTGCAAAAATCCATTGAAATCAGAGGAAGAGTCATGTCGACCAGATTATCACCATCAGACTTGGAAGCTACAAAGTTAGGGTACGCTGATAAGGAAAATTTTGAAATTTTGGCTGTGGATAGTTTGACAGACGAAGATTGAAGGAAGCCAATAGTGGAGTATTTGCAAAATCCAACAGCATTCGCAGAGCGTAAAACCAGGTATCGTGCTTTGAGCTATGTTCTTTTGGGTAATGAGTTATTTAAAAAGACTCCTAAAGGGGTCTTGCTTAAGTGCTTTAGTGAATCTGAAGCGTACTTAGCCCTTTCGACTGTCCATAGTGGGGAATGTGAGGCACATCAGGTAGGCCATAAAATGAAATGGCTCTTGTTTTGACAAGGCATGTATTGGCCTACCATGTTAAAAGACTGTATCGAATTCGCTAAAGGCTGTCAAGAATGTCAAGTGCATGCAGGTATACAACATGTTCCTGCAAGTGAATTACACTCTATAGTTAAACCGTGGCCCTTTAGAGGTTGGGCTTTGGATTTGGTTGGTAAGATTCGACTAGCATCTTCTACGAGTCAAAGGTACATTTTGGTAGGTATTGATTACTTTACAAAGTGGATCGAGGCCATACCTTTACCAAATGTTGACCAAGAGGATGTGATCGAATTCATTAAAAGACACATCATCTATAGATTTGGAATCCCAAAAACTATCACAACGGATCAGGGATCTGTTTTTACTGGTCGAAAGATGCAGGAATTTGCTAAAGAAATGGGTTTCAAGTTGTTATCCTCTACACCATATTGTTAAAATTAATGTGTTGTAACCACCACTATTATTAGTAAGCATTATGAGAGAATTCTAATCACCATATTATAATGACTGTCTTTATTTAGATTTATGGTAGAGTTGTATCATTAAGATTGAGAGAACCAAAGAGTCCTCATCTTGATTACCAACTTATTGTATTCTCTATCAGTTTCATCTTCAAGTCTATATAAAGACATTGTAATGCTAAGTTGAATATATGAAAAGAAAAACAGAAAAAAGAGTGTGTAATAAATTCAGTAAAATTGGAATGTTTTTAAGTATAACTTCCACCAGTGGAAGTTAAGTGCAAAACGTGACACAAAACTGGTTTCTTACTCCACCACCTCTAGAATACCACCAACAGAGTGGTATCAGAGCTGCAGATCCTTGCAGCTACTGCAAAACCAACAAAAATATGGCTTCCACAAACAACACTTCCACAACTTATAACAATGTTAAAGTTCCTTTGTTTGAAGGAGAGAATTATGATTTTTGGGCTGTTAAAATGCAGACTCTATTCACCTCGTTGGATGTGTTAGAGATTGTCCAAAACGGGTATGAAGAACCCGTACCAACAGAGGTTGGAGAATCAAAAGAAAAGACTGAAGAATCAAGCCAACGACTTAAAGAATTAAAGAAGAAGAAGATCACAGATGCTGGTGTTCTCGAGATGATTCAAAGAGGAGTCTCTATATCCATTTTTTCCAAGGATTATGAGAGCTAAAACATCGAAGGAAGCCTGGAGTATCCTACAAAAAGAGTTCGAAGGAGACTCAAAGGTGCGAACGGTGAAGCTTCAATCTCTTAAGAGAAATTATGAAAATGAAAGGATGAAGGAGAACGAGAGCCTGAACGAATACTTCAACAGACTCTCTAAATTGGTAAATCAGATGAAGTCGCATGGTGATACGATAGAAGATCATAGAATTGTTGACAAAATTCTGATCAGTTTGACAGCAAGATTTAAACCAATGGTGGTTGTGATAGAAGAAACCAAGGATCTATCAACCATGACAGTTCAAGGGTTGATGGGGTCTTTGAGATCCTACGAGCAAAGGTTGTTACGACACTCTGAAAAATTAATCGAGAGTGCCTTTCAATCTAAACTCAACATTCAGCCCAACAATGGTGAAAATAAGCCTCCAATACAAAATAGAGGTGAGTCTTCTAGAGGTGGAAGATTTGGAAGAGGCCGAGGAAGAAACGAACGAGGAAGAGGAAGAGGCGTGAATGGCGGAAGATGGCATGAAGGAGCATCCAACAAATGGTGCAGAATTTGTAATAACAAAACTCATGACGAGAAGGACTGTTGGAACAAAGGAAAACCGCAATGCCACAATTGCAAGAGATTCAGACACCTTCAAAAGGATTGCCGTCTTGCAAATCAGCAACATGCTTCGTACGCAGAAGGAGAATCTGGTGAAGGAAATTTATTTTTTGCTTGTCAAAAAGCATTTCATGAAGAAGGTAAAAATGTTTGGTATTTGGACAGCGGCTGTAGCAACCATATGATCGGACAGAAGGAACCATTTATAAATATTGATTCTTCATTCAGCTCAAAAGTTAAATTGGGCAATGGAGAACATGTCGAAGTGAAAGGGAAAGGAAGCATTGGAGTCACCACGAAGCAAGGAAGCAAAGTCATACATGACACACTTTATGTGCCAGAGTTAGACGAAAATCTGCTTAGCATTGGACAACTTCTGGAGCACGACTATTCTCTAAATTTTGAGAATAGAGAGTGAAAAGTTTTTTACTCAAAAGGAAGAAGTGTTGTCGTTGTGAAGATGACTAGCAACAGGAGCTTTCCACTATCTTTCAATTATGAGAAAAATGTAAGCATGATGGCCAGAGAAGAGAATGACTCGTGTTTATGGCACAGGAGACTTGGGCATTTGAATTACGAAAGTCTCAAGTTATTCTATCAAAAGAAAATGGTGTATGGGCTGCCAAGAATCGAAGAAAAATCTGATGTGTGCGAAGGTTGTGTGCTAGGTAAACACCACCGGCAAACTTTCCCAAAAGAAGGAGCCTGGAGAGCTAAACGAGCATTAGAACTTATACACATAGATGTGTGTGGCCATATGAACACCTTATCTCATGGCAAAAACAGGTACTTTATCTTTTTTATTGTTGATTTTACCCGCATGACTTGGGTATATTTCATGAGACAAAAATCGGAAGTTTTTGTAATTTTTAAGAAGTTTAAAGCTTTTGTTGAGAAACAAAGTGGTAGGTTTATAAAAATATTGAGAAGTGGTAGAGGGAATGAGTACACCTCAAATAAATTTCAGAAATTTTGTGAAGATGAAGGTGTTGAAAGACAACTCACTATTGGCTATACACCTCAGCAAAACGGTGTATCTGAAAGAAAGAACCAAACTATGATGGAGATGGCGAAGTCTATGCTACTTGAGAAAGGTTTGCCTAAAACCTTTTGGCCCGAGGCTGTTAATAGTGCTGTGTATTTGCTGAATATATGTCCAACAAAGGCTGTATGGAATAAGACTCCATTTGAAGCTTGGAGTGGAAGAACACCTTCAGTTAACCACCTTAAAGTTTTTGGGTGTGTTTGCTATGCTCAAATTCCTAAACAAAAGAGAACGAAGCTAGAGGAAATGAGTGAAAAATGTATTTTCATTGGCTACAGTTCCATGTTGAAAGGCTACAGATTGTACAATTTGAAAACAGGAAAAGTCATCATCAGCCGGGACGTCGTATTCGATGAGAAAACCTCTAGGAATTGGGAAGAAAACAGAGAAAACAAAGGAAAAACAGTCCCTGCAGTGTTGTTACAACAGAATCCAGCAGTTGGAAGTGAGCAACCAGCCCCGCGTTCACCGAGTTTCATAAATTCACCAAGTCCCTCAAGTGCATCGAGTTTGAGTTCAGCATCTCCTAGTTCAACTCCGGTAAAAATGAAAGATTTAAGTGATGTTTATGCAAGATGCCATTTTTGTGTTGTCGAACCGGAAAATTTCGAAGAAGCAATAAAAGAAAGTGTTTGGAAGAATGCTATGCAGGAAGAAATAACTGCAATTGAAAAAAACAAAACATGGCAGCTTGTAGAAAAACCAAATGACAAAGAGGCCATTGGTGTAAAATGGGTTTACAAGCTGAAGCATAATCTAGATGGGTCAATTCAAAGAGCCAATGCCAGATTGGTAGTAAAAGGCATGCCCAACAGCTTGGAATTGACTATAATGAAACTTTTGCCCTAGTTGCAAGATTGGATATTGTACGAACAATTATTGTAGTAGCAGCTCAGAAAGGGTGGAACCTGTACCAGCTTGACGTGAAATCAGCCTTCCTAAATGGAGAATTAAAAGAAGAAGTCTATGTGCAGCAACCTCAAGGCTTTGTGACAAAATGCCAAGAGGAGAAAGTTTACAAGTTGAAGAAAGCTCTCTATGGGTTGAAATAAGCCCCTAGAGCATGGTATAGTGAAATTGACGGCTACTTCATTCAACAAGGATTTCAAAGAAGTCAAAATGAGCCTACCTTGTATGTGAAGGATCAAGGTAAAGATGATATCCTTATTGTTGCTCTTTATGTTGATGATTTGGTGTATACGGGTAACGACAAGAAAATGATTGAAAATTTTAAAATAGAAATGATGAAAAAATATGAGATGAGTGATCTTGGCTTGCTGCATCATTTTCTTGGTATTGAGGATTACCAAGATGAATATGAAGTTTACCAAGATGAATATGAAGTTTTTATTTGTCAAAAGAGATATGCTGAAAATATTTTGAAAAAGTTTGGCATGTATGGCTACAAACCTGTTGATATTCCTTTAGTGGTGAATGAAAAATTAAAGAAGGAAGATGGCAGAAGATTAGTAGATGCAAGCATGTATAGAAGTTTGGTTGGAAGCTTGTTTTATCTTACAGCTTCAAGGCCCGATTTAATGTTTACTCTAAAGATTCATGAGTAAACCAAGTCATTTACATCTTGGGGCAGCAAAAAGAGTTCTAAGGTATGTCATGGGAACCATGGAGCATGGAATCATATTTGAGAAGAATTATAAACTTAAAGCTAAAGGCTATTGTGATAGTGATTGGGCCGGAAGTGTTGATGATATGAAGAGCACTTCAGGTTATGTATTCAATCTTGGTTCAGGTGTGATCGCTTGGTGCTCAAAGAATCAAGATACTGTGGCGCAATCTTCAGCTAAAGCTGAGTATTTAGCAGTTGGTTTGGCTACACAACAATCACTTTGGTTGAGAAGAATACTTGAAGATATCGAAGAAAAGCAAGAAGAAAGTCTGCTGCTCCACTGTGACAATAAATCAGCAATAGCCATGGCGAAGAATCCTGTTTTCCACAGTCGAACAAGACATATTAATATAAAGCACCACTTTATTCAAAGTGTGATCGAGGATGGCAATATGCAGTTAATGTTCTGCAGTTCTCAAGACCAGCTAGCAGACATATTTACGAAAGCACTACCAACAGGAAGATTTCAACAACTTAGAGAAGCAATGGGAGTTAAAGAACAACACATTAAGGGGGAGTGTTAAAATTAATATGTTGTAACCACCACTATTATTAGTAAGCATTATGAGAGAATTCTAATCACCATATTATAATGACTGTTTTTATTTAGATTTATGGTAGAGGTGTATCATTAAGATTGAGAGAACCAAAGAGTCCTCATCTTGATTACCAACTTATTGTATTCTCTATCAGTTTCATCTTCAAATCTATATAAAGACATTGTAATGCTAAGTTGAATATATGAAAAGAAAAACAGAAAAAAGAATGTGTAATGAATTCAGTAAAATTGGAGTGTTTTTAAGTATAACTTCCACCAGTGGAAGTTAAGTGCAAAACATGACACAAAATTGGTTTCTTACTCCACCACCTCTAGAATACCACCAACACATATTATGCTCAGGCTAATGGTCAAGTGGAAGCAACAAATAAGGTAGTAATTGGGTTGATTAAGAAACATGTGGGAAAGAAGCCAAGAAATTGGCATAAGACATTAGACCAGGTTCTCTGGGCATGTCGAACCTCTCCCAAAGACGCAACCAACACTACTCCCTTTCGTTTGACTTTTGGCCATGATGCAGTTTTACCTGTAGAAATCTGCTTACAATCAACAAGGATTCAAAGGCATCATGAGATCCCTTCTGAATCTTATTGGAATATGATGCTAGATGAGTTGGTAGATTTGGATGAAGAGAGACTTAATGCTTTGGAGCTGTTAAAAAAGCAAAAGAAAAGGGTAGAGAAGTCTTACAATAAAAAGGTTAAAGTCAAGACTTTTTCTCCTGGAGATTTGGTTTGGAAAGTAATTATGCCTATGGATCGAAAGGTTAGGTATTTAGGGAAATGGTCCCCTAAGTGGGAAGGCCCTTTTCAGATTATACAAGTTTTTTCAAATGGTGCCTATGAGATTGAAGAGGTAGGTGAAGATAAAAGAATCTTGAAAGTAAATGGTAAATATTTGAAAAAATATAAACCTGTACTTCAAGAATTGAAAATTATTTATGAGTAATTGCAGAAGAATTGGTCGAAGCCAACTTGGTATAAAATTGCCAGAATGGCTCAATTCATTACATAAAAGCCTCAAGGGGTTGAGAAATATTGTGCAAAAAAACAAATATATTAAACTGCAAATTAAAAAGGAAGGTTGCTCTTCATCTTGAGATACTTCGACTTTCGGAGTTCAAGGCGTCTCTCGCATGAGGATTTATAAAGCTTTAGCGCTACAACCCCTCCTTCTAAATGTCGAGCTTTGTCGAGAAATTCCAGGGCAAGTTTTAATTCTCTGACTACTTCAGATTCGTCAGAGGCTTGTAGTTTAGAGTCGCGTTGCTCCGCCTTGGAAATCTTGGCTTGCAGTTCTTCGATTTGTTTTTTCCAATTGGCAATATCCGCTTTATTGCTCTCAATCTCCTTAGTATGTTGTTCCTTCACCTGTTCCAATTCTCCCACCCTAGCCTCTGATTCAGAAGCAGCTGTCCATGCAGCAGTCTCACTTCCATATTTGGTCTCGAGTGCATCATTAATCTGAGGTAGTTGTTTTAGATCAGCAGTAACTTGATCAATCATAGTACCAAGTTCCAAAATGATGGTGGCAACTTCAGGGGAGACAGTTTGGAGATCAACTTGCTTAAGAAGAGCCTTCAATTGAAGAGTGGCAGTGGCATCATATTCTAGAAGTCTGAAGAGGTTACCTTTGAAGACTTTCTCTTTGATCTTTAGTAGGGCCTCCGTTGGAGGCTTGCTCGAAGACTGACCTCCAGAAGTCATCGAAGCACTCACACTGCTATCAGAGGAACTCCTTTGTTTGATGAGAACGATTTTTAGGTATTCACGAGGGTTGGTGGCCTTAAGGCGATTAAGCTTTTCTTCAGAGCAAGCAAAAACTGTCTCTGTCGAAGGTTTAGCACTTTCAGCAGTTACAACAACCTTAGAAGCAGCAGTGTGTTCTCTTTGGGTTTGCTTTTTGGCAGATTCACTTCCAGCCTTCTCTTCGGCACCCTTATCATCTTCACCATCATCTTCTTGGTCAGCATCATCATCATCATCATTATCATTACCTTCATCATCATCACCATTTCCGCCAGTTTCAGGTTAGAACATTGAATGTTCTTCTTCTTCTTCCATTTCATCCTCTTGGACAACAGCATCTGGATCAGCATTATATGGGTCTTTGTTGCCTGTGAGTTCGACCTCTGGGGAGCCACTGTCAGAAGATTTCTCACCCAGAGTACTTCCTTCATCTATAGCCGTTGTCTCTTTATTTTCTTCTTTAGGAATACCTTGGTCCTGCTCCTCCTGCTCAGAATCACTGGTCTGAGACTGTTGTGCAGATGAAGTTGGAACTTCTGTCACAGTAGGTTTGTTGATTGGGGCAGGGAGAGTAGTTTGAGGAGGAGAGTTGGTTGGTTGGGTCGAAGTACCTGTGCCATCTTGAAATAATAAACAAATAAGGTTAGGATTGAAACAAAAGAAGGACAGTAAAATAAACAATTGAAAGGAAAATTAAAATTACCTTGGGTTCTTCGACTCCAGGACTAGAATTATCGCTTTCAAGTTGACCTGAGGCTATCTTCAATGGCGTAGATGCTTGAGAGAACTTTGCTGCCTTTTCCTTAGGTTGACTTGAAGTCTCTGTGATTATGAGTTGTCTCCTTTTCTTCTTAGTTGTTTGATCATCAGGCGGAGATTGATCCTCATCATCCGATTCGACACAATCTGAGATGTAGCCCTTATGGATTTCTTCCTTTGAGGGGTAGGAGGTGGTCTTCGAGAACTCTGAAAAGAATCAAAATATTAGAAAGCATGACAATACATAACACAAGAAAAGTCAGAGAGTAAAAGTTACTTTTGTAGATGGTTCAGTCTATTCTTCGACTGGTCTTTTTGCGGCAGGTTTCTTTATTTTGACGGTTGCAGATAAACAAAATTGTCACAAGTCAGTAAGGATAATCAAGTAAGGGAGATATAAAATTCGACAATTTTCATTCCACACCTTCATAGATTTTAGATTCGATGCGAACATCTTCGATACCGATATGAAGTGGTCCTTTGAAAATATCCAGGGTGTACTTAGTCGGAACCACCCGCTGAGCCTTTGGTTTCGATTGCTGACGAAGGATCTTTATAGAATCCCCACAGACGAACCAGTCTGGAAATGGAGGGGCAATGGCCACTCCAAAGTTAGCAGATGGCAGCCGAGGGAATTTGGGAGGAAACATATTGAAAGCCATTTCGTAGCGTTTCTCAGGAGGAACGTACAAAGGTATCTTTAAGTTCTCCATTTTCTTTAAAAAAATTTCCTTAAGGGTAACAGCAGCCTCGCGGACGGTTCGACTAAGGTCATCTGGGCGATAAATAGTTTCAAAGTATTTTTGGAATAATTAGATTTCCTTGATGTGGGTAGATTTACCTTTCTTGGTTTTCTCCTACACAGAGAGAAAAGCTTCGTCAATCAGCCGTGTGAAGGAAGCAACGTCAAAAATTCTCTCAGTGTAGTACTTCGACCACCACTGGTAAAATTCTAAAGTACAGAAGTAACTAGGCTCAAATTCGACTGGAGAGAGAAACGCTTTATACGCATAGCGAGTCATCTGTGTTGCGGCCATTTCTTCAGTATAGCAAGTGTGATGGAGAAGGAGCTGCCCTTTCTTCTCATATAAGCACTTGGGGAGAGTTTGAACCAGACTAAATTGGCGAGCAACCAAGTTGGGTTGATAAGCAATTAAAGAGACTTGACCTTTGTCCAGATTGAGTCGAAGGGTCAGAAGTTGAGGAATCAGAAAGGCCTTCCAGATTAATTGTGATTCTTCTTCCTGGGTTTTATCAGAGGTAGGGAAAGGTCTAGTGAACCACTCAGGGCTATAGTTCCTTTTGGTGAAAGGGGCCATGTTTGAGGTATACTCATGGCGCTTGGCGAACAGCTTGATAAAACTAAGGAATGTTTACCTAAGCAATTGACCCTCTTCAGTAGGGGTTAGATGAACCAAGCGGGTCCCTTCGATGCGCTGCTCTTTGATTTCGTTGGCTTCCTCTTCTACAGATCCTTTGTTTGGGAGGCTGGCTTCAAAAGAAGCATTCATCCAGAGTTGAAGAAGCCAAAAGGGTCCTGATAGTAACAACTTCCCTCCTGCAGCTAGTCCTTTGAGTTGAGTGACACCTTCGCTTAAGGACTCATAAAGATGCCCTAGAATCATCTCACTCAGACAAACATCTCGACCATAATGAAGCTGGGTAGCAAGCGTGAGAAATTTTCTGGCTACTTGCAATGATTTCAAGCAAAATACGCAGTGTGACAACCAGACAGTCAAAAAAGCTATATGTTCCCGATCAGTAATATCAATTATTTTGGGGTCATAATAATGTTTGATGAAGTTCGTGTAGGTAGGCTTGGCAGATGCAAAACCTATATGGTCCTCAGAATCCAACTATGGGTCATAGGGTTTTCCAGTTGGTTTCAGCCCAGTGATAGCAGCTATATCAAACAATGTTGGGGTCATCATCCCACAAGGGAGATGAAAGGTATGGGTGCTATCCCAGATGTAAAGGGATCAGACTAGCATTGTCAAATAGTATGTGGGTCATGTTTTTGACAGCATGATAAGGTCATAGATTCCTAAGTCTTTCCAGGTTTGGGCCTTAACCTTTTATATTTTGGTTAACCAGCTCAAATAAAGATCAGAATCTTTGAACGATGGAGTTACCCTAAAAATACTAGATCCATCGTTCATGTACCGTAAATTTATGATGTTGAGGGCTAAGACATCATGGGCATCTGTTTCTACCTTAGATTTGTTGGCTTGTCCTATGGGTTTTGTCTTATGATAGGAGGGGAAATAATCGCTAATTTTCTCAAAATCAGTATCTGGAGCAGATAAAGGGCCAGATAGTGCATATGATTTTCTAGAAACAAGAATAGGGATCAATACCCGAGATTCGTAGATGGACCTTTTCTCCTTCTCAAGTGATTCTGGGATGCATTGCAGGTTCTTCACTATCTTGGGCCCATCAAGTATAGCGAAAGGAGGAAGCTGAGATTGAGTCTTGGGCTCCTTGGATTTCTGGGTTCTCCTGGAGTCTTTAATGTTGGAAGTTGAAGATGCCATTGTTTGAAGAATAAGAATTTTGAGGTTGTTTTCTGAGAAGTTGGAAAGCTGAGAAGAAAGCAATGAGTTTGAAAGCGTAAAAGAAAAAATGATTTAGGAAAAAACTATTTAAAGGCTGTGGAATATCAACAGACCTCAAATCAGTATTAAATGACTAATGCTATAGTGGGACACGTGTCTCGCTAGGGGTGATGGATGGGATGGTGGCAGTTACTACCTATACCCCACTATCTCCTAGGTTTTAGAAGGCATGATGATGGCTAGTGATGTAGTGCGCTTTGAGGAAAGTTTTTGCAGAGATTGTCATGATGACCATGACGTCATGGAGTGGTTCAGAAGAAACTGAATAGTTGGAACGTGGGAGTTCTAATTGTATGAATGTTTTTGTAAGTGGAAATAAGGCGTCGAATGTTATTATAAAAAAATGACCTTTTCTCCAGCAATGTCGAAAAAGACATTTTTGGGGGGTAATTTGTTAGCTCCTAATTTCGACGTCTGATGTTGGGATAAGGGTCTTTCCTAAGAGAGAAAATATTTGAAGTATTTTTGAAGCTTCGACAGAAACATGGTTATAAGGAGGTTTAGTCGAAAGCTATCTTCTTGCTAAGAATTGAAGACTCAAAGACTTAGAAATATTTCTAATAGTTTGAAGGAATATTTCGACCGAAGACTAGGAAGTGACGTTCGACGTGGAGGTTTGAAATTCAAGTAAAAGCGGGAATTGTTATTTTGAAAGGAAGACGCGTGGAAAGCATCTAAGGGACGAAGGCATGCTGAATGCCATTTGTCTTCGTTAGAAATGGTTACCGTTAGTGGCGGTTATTTCGACTGTATATAAATACGGAGTCGTAGTGCTAGATTTATGTGTGTGTATTCAAGATTTGTACAAGTTACTCAAAAATACTCAAAGTACCCGTGTGAGAGAAAAGAGTTAGCATTGAGAAAATGTACGTTTGAAAAACACCAGTTTATTCGTTACATTTCAATGAAGTTTTAAGTTATTTACATGCAATTTATTCTACTTTTCTGCAATTTAATTCTTGCACTTTTATTACGCTTTCGTTATTCCTTTTAAGAACAAAACGTAATCATTTTCATTCGAATTACATCAGTTTATTAAAAAAATGATGAACTTAATGAACAAAAGGTTTGATTTTCACACAAATTGTCAAAACTCTTAAAGCACATTGTCCTAGGATTTGTATGGTCGATCCTGCAAGTAAACTAATTTTCACAAATTAGGAGACCAGCGGTTGTTTGCTATTTTTCAAGGCAAACAAATTGTTGAGTTGAGATAAGTGACATTTTTTCGTGAATGTAGATTCGTAAATCCATTCAGTGTGATGCAAACCCCCACTCCTCACCTATTTTGGGTAAAACAATGTTTTCCGTCGATTAATACAAGATAACTTTCGCTAAAATTGACCAACAAACAAACATTTTCTACCCAGTACTACGTGTGCCTTGAGTTCGCTATTGAGATACGTAGGAGCAGGATTGCAAAATCTTGTCAGCCCCCTAATAATAAAAACCATTTTAGGTCCCTTCTTCTTTGCACCCTAATAAAAAATAAACCTTTTTATCCTTTCTTTTTTCCCTTTTAATAATTTGAGAAGCCTAATATTTCTAAGCTAACATTAACACACATAACTAATCAAACGGTTCCCGTTGAGTACAATGGACGTGAGGGGTGATAATACCTTCCCCTTGTGTAACCGACTCCCAAACCCTGATATTGGTTGCGATCAAGGTTATCAGACTCGCGAGTCTACTCAGACTCGTAAATGGTTCGTAGACTCGACTCGCAAACTCGTACGAGTCTGTGAAAAATAAAAGTTGACTTTCAAAAACCTGTAAGTGAGACATATATGACACATACATCTATTTTTAAACCTATAAATGCCTCATATATGACACAATTATATATACTAGAACACCCAATAATGCCAAAATTTAAATTTCATACTCAATAACAAATTTCTTAACAAAAAAAAACTCGATAATAAAAAAAGCAAAATAGAAAAATATGTAGTTACAGACTTAAAGTACTAATTTCTAATTAATTGGCTACTTCATACAGCAAAAAACCATCAAACATATATGATAATGGATCCAAACATTCAAAGCTTCAATGAGATCACAACCACCAATATCATCATCATGATCTTCATAAGTATCTTGACTATCATCATCAAACTCTGTTCCAGATGAAACACCTTCTTCATCATTAAGCAAATATGAATTGCTTGAAGTTCCCCTTCCACCTAATTGAACATTGTCACCACCACCACTTTGCACAACATTATTTACAAATAAATACATTTACTTAAAATTGGTTATCTATAACCATATATTTTAAAGTTAATTTTTAAAATAGGTGCATATATACAAATACCAAACATCCTATATTAGAAACAACAAAAAATAAATTAAAACATTGAAGAAATTAAAATTAAGAAGGTTTACCTTTTATTAACATTGTTGAAACTATTTTTTTATCTTTTCTTTGGCTGAATCCATGCATATAAGAAATCCATGAAGGGATTTTCTTCAAAATCCACCAAACTGAGAACCTCCATGAGAGAACAAACTATCTTCAAGCATGTGACTATGTTTCAAAAAAAAAACTATCTAAATTCATACATGTCACTTCTTTCCCCTCTTATTACGATAACGAACGCGAACAAAGCAAGAGACAAACGAACATGATCACACTGTCAATGAAGGGAGGAATAAACTTTGCTGAAAGAAGAGACTAGGATAGAGACTTTCTAATTCTCATACAAGCAAAAAAAATTAAGGGTTATTTTTTAGAAATAATATTTTGGAGAATTTGGGCCATTTTTTGTGTTTTTTTCAAGAAAAAAAATTCAGAAAAACTTATAGACTCGTAAACTAACCATAGACTCACGAGTCTATATGAGTGTTTGCAAGTCTAGCTGAGTCTACTAGAGTCTATCAAATAACAATTCTATGTGTGAGTCTACTCGTTTTTACTTCCTAAACTCGTAAACTCGTATGAGTTTACAAGTCTACCCACAAGTTTGACAACCATGGTTGCGATGACCATATACTTGTCTTTCTTTTAAGGGTTTTATTCGATATTTTTCCTTTCTCTCTATAGAAATAATTAAATTTCGACGACGACTCTGTAAAGTCCATCCCGCGAGCGTGAGATTGCACTTCCGAGGTCGTGTTCTCATTTTTCGATGTACGATAGCTCCAAAGGTTTTTCCAACTCCTTTCTCCCATAATTACCATGTCATTTGCAAATTGTACAAGCTCTAAAGTTTCATGTCTCTAATACATTAAGGGGGAGAGCCCTAATACGATTTTGTTGTTTGTCTCTTAAGCTTTCGTTTCATTATTATTGTTTATTGAGTCTCATCTTCTATTTTACGTCTTTAGATTAAGTTTTGAATCCAATCGTTTTAGCATACGTAATTCACGTGTTTGCATTTGAGTATGAACATTGTGTTTTAAGTAAACTGGTTGAGTTAATGGAACAAGAACCATATTTGATGTTGGTTTAAGTTATGTGTCAAGTGGAATCTCAAACTATTTTTGAAAAATTGAAAAGCTGAGATTTCTCATGTGTGACTCGAATCACTCACAAGCCATGACTCGAATAAAATCAAATAGAAGAAAACAAGAAGAATTTTGCATCTGTGACTCGAATCACAATTTTAACTTGATTCGAATCATGCAACATTGTGACTCGAATCACAAGTTGCACGTGATTCGAATCACACAAAATCCTATTGGCCACCGCCTAGTTTGATTCGAATCACACTTTACACATGACTGGAATCACACCGTTTTTCACATTTTTCTGTTTGACTCTGTTCAAATTGATTTGAATCAGGATTTCTACATGACTCGAATCATAGATATAACTTGACTATAATCTCAGGAAATTGATTATATCTTTTATGTTGATCTTGTTTCACTCTACTTGTTCACTTGACTCAAATCAACAAATGTTCTTGACTCAAATAAAAAACCATTTTCACCTATTTTTGTGCTTAATATCCATCACATATAAATTCTTTTGTCATCTCATTTCATAATAACAAAGAACATAACAACAATAACTTCCATATTTGATAAGTGCAAATTTTAACTATTTTTGTACATAAATACTTGGCACTTTTTAGCTCTAATTTGCGATTTCATTGATTTATTTCTCCGATTCTTTTATAGAATGTTATACATTTTTCATTTGTCTTTGGTATCCTTGACGTGTATGCTAAGTGTGCAGGAAAGCAAATAATAACAGGACAACACCAATAAATTGGGTCAAAGCAAAGAGTTAATTTTCTGTCATGGTCACTAGGTGAAGGGAAAGCGAGGTCGCTAGGCGACCATAGGCGAAGGGAAAGCGAGCATGTTACTTTAGAGGCACAACCAAAACTATGCCATGGTCGCTAGGCGAGTTGAATATTTTCTCAAAGGCAGTTTGATCAATTGCTGCCAGAACACGTTCAATAAAGTGAGCTCGCTAGGCGAGTTGTGAAAATTTTATTTTGTATATATTCATTTCTTCATAGAATTTTTAGTTATCTTTTGAGGGAATTTTATACCCAATTGATCAAATATGATTCTGTAGAGTTAGAGGCTTAGAAAACAACAAGAGTGGGTGCATCTTGAAGATCTGGAGTTGGATTCTTCGAAATCGTTGGGACACCGCAAGGGAAGCTTGTTCTTCTTCCTTATTTTCCTTGTAATCTCTTGTCAGGGATTGTATGTAAGTTTACTTGTAAAAAGTATGTATATATGTTAATCATGGTGTTGTATACGATCTATTTCATAAATCTATATCGATGTCATCTTTGTTTGCCTGTTTATGTTTGGTTTTGAACCGTTATAGACATATACTCTTCAGATCCGGAACTAGGATGAACATGTGTTAGATTCTAAACTCTAGACATAGATTTAGATTTAACATTCGCGTGAGTATCGAATCTTAATGCTTCATGTTGTTTGATAGGCTGAGAGATCGTCGATTAAACAATACGGTTGAACTTTCGTCGGCGTTACAGACATGGATGCTGATGTGAGCGATACGTGATGATACCGATGAATGATTTAGATTGCGTGCAACTGATTAGTAGATTTACCTATTTGAGCGGTGGATGAAATTCAATCCTGACGAGCTCTCTCGTCTCTCAGATGATACTTTATAGTTTTCTTTCACTCATTTTACATAGTGTAGCTTAAAATTCAAACTTTACAAACCCAAGCTTAGAGAGGTAGAGATTGTTGAATGACATTTGATCCCTCACACCGATCCCTATGGACACGATAAAAACGGGAGGGAATTCTTCCAAATCTTTAGCTTCTTGCCGCTATACTGCAGCTCAAACAATATTTTGAAAAACTCAAAATCTCTTACAATTTAAATTTCTTTCATCTTTAAACTCTAGTTTGGATTTATATCTTGATTATGAAGATTTGTAATTTTTGAGGAAGATGTGTCTTGAAACTAACATTTCTTGAAGAATTTGTAATGATTTTACAGAGGTTTATAAAATTGGGATTGTTGTGATTGATGGTGACAAAATATAGTGAAAAGAAGGAGGTTCTTCTTTTTAGGTTGACCTTGGTAGAGCTGTGTGGAAGCCTACAGGAAAGGTGTAAGAGTTTTTTCCTATCTTCGGACAATTCATCGCTCAAGAAATCAGTGGGATCAAGGATGTTTGCCAAACACGAAGACTTGAAGCATATTGGTGAAGCTGGAAGATTCAAGAAGCGAGAATCGTCATGTATGGAAAATTTTAGGAGAAGGTGTTGTGAGAAATCCCTCAACAATCATCATAGAGCATGTATTTTTTGTTAAAGGGCTTAAACACAACCTACTTAGTGTTAGTCAATTATGCGACCAAGGGTACTCCGTGGTTTTTTAGGCTCTAAGTTACTTAATTAATCATAAGGAAAGTAAAGACCTTGTGTTTAAGGGTTCTAGGATTGATAACATCTATATGCTTGATTTGGAAAAAGGCGACTGGAAATAGGGTTAAAGGAATTAAAGAAGAACATTTTCATGTTGAAGAAGTTAGAAGTATGAAGATGAGAGATCCTGAAGGGCAGAAAAAGAGGTAAACTAAAATCAAAATTGTTCAATGAATATAATATCGTATAACATTTGAGGATGTGGTAATTCATCAAGAATAATTTCTTTAAAAATCTAAAATAATAATCTTTGTCTTAAAGCCCCGACTTTAAATTGTTTCACTAATCTAAAAATTTCTCCCTCAACCTAAGTGTATCAAGTAAGTTTTTAGATGAATTAAGTATAAATGTCATGATAAATGGATAAAACTATAACCCTTTAAAATTCATATTTAAGTTTAAAAAACAACATCTCTCAAGGAATTCTTGGAGAAGAAGGTGTGTGTGCGCGCGGGTGCGTGCGTACGTGTGAACTTATAAAAGAATCAACAATTTTTGTGTCAACTTGAGGATACACGACTCTTTGAGAGAGAGAGAGAGAGAGAGAGAGAGTTTGTAAGGATAAAAGCAAAACTAAAACTTCATTGTATGATAATGAGAGGTTTGTAGTGAGTTATTTCGATTAGTAAATGAATTCTTCTTTTAGTTAAATTAATGCATGCTAGCTTAAGTTGACATTATGACCTTCATGAATTAGTTTAGTCAAAAGAAAAAGTCCTTTACTAATGGAAATGGATTTAGAATAAAGAAAAGAGTGATGAAGACAAGATAGTAAAATTTGATATGTTCATTGTCTTAAATATCAGAGGATTGGTTATTTTAAATATATTTAATATAACTAGAGGATGCTGTTGGAATTCAACCACAACCTATGGAGAATTTCACTCAATCTTGATCTCAAGATTGTTTCCACTCACCCAATGACAATGAAAGAAAAAGGTTAAGAAATAAAGAAAGAAAATGTTGGAGAAGAAGAAGATGAATATTCTGCAGAGTTTCTCTCTGCCCACAAACTGTGAATACAATGTTATGAATTGAATTGTTTACAGAATAAGGGTTACTCCCTATTTATCGATTTAGGTTAGCTTGCATCCTAAGCCAAAGACCAAAACTATAAAAGCCCAAAATAGCTAACATTAGTAAAATAGGCCTAAGTCGAAATCCTGTGTGAAGCAACCTTCTTCGAGACTTCGACACACACACATTAGGCTAATTCGATTAATCCTTATTTCTGTCGAGCTACACTGCTTCGACACAAGGAATTACAACTCAACACACCACCTAATTCATTGTGTCTAAGTTGTCTACATTCATCATAGACCTTATCTTCTTGAACGCTTCGACCTGCACTCCCTTCGTCATGATGTCTGCAATCTGATTCTCAGTTCTGCAGTGTTCCAAGTTCATCTTCCCTTCTGCTACTTGCTCTCAAAGATAATGGAATCTCATTTCAATGTGCTTGCTTCGTCCATGTGCTATTGGATTCTTCGACGAGTTAATAGCTGGCATGCTGTCAATCTTTATGGAAATTACTCCATGAATCTTCCTTGTAATCTCTTCGACCAGGTTCACCATCCACGTTGCTTGACATGCACAGAGAGAAGCAGCTATGTACTATGCTTCTCATGACGACAATACCACTACTGGCTCCTTTCTGGAACTCCAAGCAACTGGTGCACCACCTAACATAAACACATATCCAGCTGTGGATTTTCAATCCTCAGCATCACTACACCAACTTGAGTCAGTGTATCCCTCTATCTTCCATTATTTTCCTTCATCAGCTGCAGGAAAAAAAATGCCATAGTCGAGATTTCCTTTCAGATACCTTAGTATCCTCTTCGTCGCTGCTAGGTGTGATACCTTTGGCTTCTGCAT
The DNA here is from genome assembly GCA_022829125.1 of Lathyrus tuberosus. Lineage (NCBI taxonomy): Eukaryota > Viridiplantae > Streptophyta > Magnoliopsida > Fabales > Fabaceae > Lathyrus > Lathyrus tuberosus. The sequence continues at coordinate 4,314,897 of JALAZF010000193.1, forward strand.
AAATATACTTACCATACCCACACTGTATGCTAAGTCAGGCCTTGTGTGAAAAAGGTATCGAAGTAACCCAATAAGTCTTCTATATTGGGTTGGGTTGACATCATCTTCATCTGAATCTTTTGACAGTTGCAACCTGGTCTCAGCTAGAGTTGAAGTTGGGTTGCAATCTTGCTTCTCAAATCTCTTAAGTATTTCGTCTGCATATCTTCTTTGGTGCATCATCAAACCTCTACCACTCTTGTAGAATTTGATGCCAAGGAAATATGAGAGATTTCCTAAGTATGAAATTTCAAACTCCTCACTTAGGTCATGTTTGGAATCTTCAATCTCGTTCTTGCAACTTCATGTTATCAACAGGTCATCGACATAGAGACATAGTATAAGCAATTCACTATTGCTTCTCCTTACATATACTCCATGCTCAGTCGTACACTTCACAAATTCCTTCTCCCTTAGAAAGTTTTCGATCTTCATATTCCAAGCTCTTGGAGCTTGCTTAAGTCTATACAGGGCTTTATGCAGCCTGTACACCTTTCTTTCTTCACCTTGTTTCACAAACCCAGCTGGTTGTGCAACATAAACTTCTTCGTCTAAGGGGCCATTCTGGAATTTACATTTCACATCCATCTGACATGTGTGTCAATTTTTCATGTTTGCTAGACCAACAACCAACCTGATTATTTTGATCCTAGCAACAGGTGTAAATACTTCGTCGAAGTCGATTCCTTACTTCTGTAGAAATCCTTTCGCTACAAGTCTCGCCTTGTGTCGAGTTACCTCTCCTTTAGGATTCACTTTCACCTTGTAAACCTATTTCACATCAATTACCTTCTTGCCTTGAGGCAATTCGACAAGTGACCAAGTGTTGTTGACTTTGATGGACTCTAACTCCTCATTCATTGCTTTCACCAACTTCAAATCTTTTAATGCCTCAGCTGCATTAACTGGTTCGACATCTGCATAGAAAGCATAGTGTACCAGCTCACCTTCTTCATCAACCACATCATCTGATGTAATCATACATTCTTGCAACCTTGCAGACATGTGCCTTGGTCGTCGAGGTCTGCTTGGGTCTGCTTCACCTCTGAATTCTTGTTGTCGAACTTCTCTTTCGACTTCATGTGAGTGCAACTTCTCCGTTAGATGTTTTGCATGATGTCAAAATTATAAGAAAACTTAGCATTTCTGTATGTCGGACGGTATCTCTAAGTTTGTGTGGCACCCTTGCATTAGAGGTCTTAGGAATTATCCACTCAAATCATGAAAATTAGTTTCAGCGTAAAAATGCACTGCATGTGCCGGTATATACGCAACTCATGCTGGCACATGTAACTCATTTTTGAAGCCTGTAGCTTCAGTTTTGTTTTGGTCTACACATACCTTCTTCAGGTTGGCACATACTGGAAGTTTCAATATTATGTGCCGGCACATACGTGTTTCAGGCTGACACATCTACCGCCCTAAATAAGGCTGTAGGTTCTGTTTCTTTTGGGTCGACACATGTGTCCTTTCAGGTCGGCACATGCTGTTATTTTTTACAGTATGTGCCGGGACATCCAACCTTCAGGCCGACACATACTGGTTTAGTTGGTCAATTTTTTATCTTTTATTCAGAAAGTTTCCTCTTTGTCACCAATCTTCCAAAACTACAAATACATCATTCATGCTTCATTTCAAACTATTGATACCATAAAATTAGTCTGCATTTGCTCATCATCTTCAACCTCCGTCCTATGTCTACACACTGACAAATCACACATAATAGTATTTTGTTGGGTTACCAGCTAGGCGAATGCCTGATAATGTCCGATTAGGTTCTTGTGTAGCCGAGAATACCGGGTTGAGATTTGTAGGGGTCTTCATCCGAAAAAACCGTGAGTTTATCCTCCAAGATTGTGTGAAGAATTGGGGGTTTTCGTGCAAGACGTTCAAGAGAGGATTGTGACATTGTGAAAGCCTTTAAAGATAAAGTATGCAAAGGACCCTTTGGAGATAAAAAACGCAAAGGAAGTAGCAGAGAACGGCAAATCGAATTGAAGTCTTGTGAAACAATCAGTGCAATTGATCGTGCGCAAAAGCTTTGGAGATAAAGAACGCAAAGGAGTAGCAATATCGACAAGTCAATTGGCATCCATTGTTGTCTTGGTCTTACTCAATATCAAAAGAAGAAAAGGGGTTGAATCAACATCAGAACCAACAGTGTTTGTATGGTTTCTCTGAACACATTTCTTGTATATCGACTTTTTGCATAGTAAGAAAGTATCCTAATTCCACATTGGAAATTAGGCGCAGGCGTACCCACACGTGAGGATGAAAGTGGGGAACCGCGTGAACAAATCCTCGTGTTAATCTCTCTATTATCTCTTTACTCGTTTTATTTTTCATTACACAATTTGTCAAATAACATTGATTAATTGATCGACTCGTAAGAATTTTCCTGTGATCTTTTTGTTTTAAACTTGATTGTTGATTAGCTTATAATAACTTCTGATTATAAGTGGTTTTCATATCTAGGCATGACAAAAAAACTCGGGCCCGCCGGGGCCCGGTTGGACCCGACCCGAAATTAACGGGGGAAACTCGATTTGATTGGGTGCGGGTGTGGGGGTGGGGGATGCTACTACCCGCCCGCACCCGCCCCCGCCCCCGTCCGGTCTTATAATATTTACTTTAATACGCATATTTATATTATTTTATATCACATTTATTCACTTTTGAAGAAGTAATTAAAAATCCTCATTAGTCATTTCTCACCATTCACTCAAACTCACATCTTTAGAAATAAGTTTATTATTAAAATGGTTAAGTTTTTAATAAAATTGTTAATTTTTATTACTATTTAAAAAAATATTTTTTTGCGGGTGGGGGCGGGTGCGGGTGCGGGTAAACCCGTTTCTATCAGGGGCGGGTCTGGGTGGTAAATTTTCACCCCCGACTGGGTTTGGGGGCGGGGGCGGGGGCGGGTCTATAACAGGGAGGCGGGTGCGGGTACGGGGCTAGCTAAACCTGCCCCATTGCCATGCCTATTCATATCAACAACAACACAAAGGAAATTGTAAAAATTTGTTCGCACACCAAGTGCTCGATAAATTGCATAGTTCAATATTTTTGCTTATTATCATTGGAAATAGCATTACTAAGTTCATTAGTTTAAACGAGTAATAACGTGATATTCGATTAAAAATTAATTTCAATTATTGTGTTTGTCATTCCATATTTGGCTTTGCATATCTGAGTTCCAATAACTAGGTTCGTATAGACGACTTTTATCGATCCATACCAAAACCTTCCGCGCGCTCTATTTTTCTAACAACTTTTAAAACCCAAATTTTATTTGGTGATTTTGGCTTGGGTATCTATTCACCCCCTCTAGACAAGTCGTCGTCGTCTAACACTTCACTAGCTGGTTCTTCACATGAGATTCTCATTGAATCCTTCTTAACATTCTTAGTCTAATCCCATTCCTTAAGCTCATTTATGATCACGTCCCTGCTGATCACTACTTGCTTGTTCACTGGGTCAAACAACTTGTATCCTCCAGTCAAATGATATCCTATCAGAATCATCTGACTCGACTTATCATCAAGCTTTCTTCTCAACTGATCTGGCACATGTCTATGTGCTATAGATCCAAACACCTTCAAATGACTTAGGCTAGGCTTGACACCATACCAACTTTCTTCTAGCGTAATTCCTTTTAGCTTCTTCGTCGGACATCTATTTAAGATGTATGTTGCAGTCGACACAGCTTCTCCCCATAATTCTTTGGGTAGATGCTTGCCTTTTAACATACTTCTCACCATATTCATGATGGTTATATTCTTTCTTTCTGGAGTTTCATTCTGTTATGGAGTGTAGGGTGGCACAATCTCATGCATAATCCATTTTTTCTTACATAATGCATCGAAATCTTTCGACACATACTCTCCACCACCATCAGTCCTCAGAATCTTTAGCTTTTGACCACTTTGTCTTTTGCCTATGGATTTAAATTTGGAAAATACCTGAATCACTTCACTTTTCTTCTTAATCAGCTAAGTCTACAGTTTTCGACTGAAATCATCTATGAACGTGACAAAGTATCGGTTACCTCCAATCGAATCCACCTGGATATGACCACATACATCAGAGTATATAACTTCGAGAGTTGCCTTCGACTTACTTCCTGCATCCTTGCTGAAGCTATTCTTGTGTTGTTTCGCCTGAACACATTCTTCACACACTTCACTTGGAATGTCGATTTCTGGTAATCCTGAAACCATATTTCTTCTCTTCAAATCTCTGATGTCTTTGAAGTTGAGATGGAAAAGTCTATAATGCCATAACCATTCATCTCTGCTGGCTGAAGTTACAAGGCAATTATGCTCCATCACATTAAAATCAATCTTGAAGGTTCTATTTTGAGACATTAGAGCCTTCAAGATTAACCTACCACCTGAGTCGAGAACTCTCATCATCTTGTCTCCAATCAACAACTTGTAGTTCTTTTCGACCAACTGCTCTATACTGAGCAAATTACTCTCCATGCCTGGTATGTACAACACATTGGAAATTATTGACCTCTTGCCATCTCTCCTCATAATCAAAACATCACCAATACCTTCAGCTGCTAGATTATTGACATTTGCAAATTTCACCATCTTCTTCACTGAGGGCTTCATGTTAACAAACTAATCTTTGCTTCCAGTCATGTGTGATGAGCATCCTGAGTCCAAGTACCAATGATCCTGGAATCTTTCTTCATCTCTTGTTGTGACCATCAACAACATCTCTTATTCTTCATGTTTTTCCAGCTTTGCATCAGTTTCTTGATTCTTCTTCTCTTCTGGACAATCACTAAAATAGTGATCGTACTTCTGACAATCGAAACACTGATTGTGACTTTTGTCAGGTTTTCGACCACCACCTCTTCCTCTACCTGCAACACCACCTCTTTGGTTGCCTTGGTTCCAAGGTTTTCTCTAATTCGACCAGTTTCCTTCCTGTTAATTTCGACCAGTCGAATTGTTGTAGCCTCTTCTACCTTTGTTGCCATTCCAGCTTCCTCTGCCTTTCTTTTCCTTTTGTGATTACGCCTGCAAAGTCATATCACTCTTCGACTTTCCTGCAGCTTTTTCAGCCATCATTTGTTCATGACACTCAAGCGTCCCTTGAAGCTCTTCCTTCATCAATGCTGATAAGTCTTTCGACTCTTCTATGGCTACTACCACGTGGTCGAACTTTGGAGCCAATGACCTCAAGATCTTTGCAACAACCGATCTTGATGTCAACACTTCTCCATATACCTTGATTTGATTCACCAATTTTGTAACCCTAGTGAAGAAATTTGTTATGCTTTCATTGTCTTCCATATGAAGCAATTCATAAGTCCTTTTGTGAGTTTGTAACCTCACCTCTTTCACCTTTTCTGCACCTCCAATCGATTTTTCAAGAATCTCCCAGGCTTCTTTTGCTGATTCTACATCACTAACCTTTTCAAAATTATCTGGATCAACACATTGATGAATTATAAGGAGTAACACATTGTTGTTACTCATTCCTTCAGAAGATCCCAAAGATCTTGATAACAGAAAACCACCTTAATCTGCTTGCACTAATTCTCATAATTATCTTTCTTGAGAATTGGAAGATTCGTTGAAAAATGCCTGTTTGGATTATTCATCGCCATCACAGTTTTACTTCCTTGAATCATAACCGGAGCTCTAGATACCAGATGCTGGAATTCAACCACAACCTATGGAGAATTTCACTCAATCTTGATCTCAAGATTGTTTCCACTCACGCAATGACAATGAAAGAAAAGGTTGAGAAAGAAAGAAAGAAAACGTTGGAGAAGAAGATGAATATTCTGTAGAGTTTTTCTCTGCCCACAAACTGTGGAAACTCTTTATTCACTTGCAAATGCAAACTGTGAATACAATGTTATGAATTGAATTGTTTACAAAATTAGGGTTACTCCCCATTTATAGATTTAGGTTAGCTTGCATCCCAAGTCAAAAGCCAAAACTATAAAAGCCCCAAATAGCTAACATTAGTAAAATAGACCTAAGTCGAAATCCTGTGTGAAGCAACTTGCTTCGACACTTCGACACACTAATACAACTTGACACACACGTATTAGACTAATTCGACTAATCCTTGTTTTTGTCGAGCTACATTACTTCGACACAAGGAATTACAACTCATTGTTAACCCTCATTTTCGACGCTAGAAAAGATCAAAGCTATTTTAAGTTAAAAAAATTATTTTTAACATAAAGAAGGCTTCGACCCAGCTTTGGTGAAGCCTGAGTCGAATAGAGGTTTTGGAAACCTCAAAAATGGCTAAGTGTTGGGAAAGGTTTCGACCATGGGAATATGGAAAAGCGCGCTGCAGTTGTTATGCTAAGGCTAGAGGGAATTTCCAATGTTTGAAATTTAAATAGGAAGCAGTTGTGAACGTGGAAACAGTTAAGACCAAGGAGAAGGCGCCAAAATCCACACGTTTGAAGCAATAACCACCACTTAGTAGTTATTTCCTAGCACTATAAATAGGAGTTAGTTCTATGTAATAAGGGTGTTCATATTTTTGTACTAGTTACTCAAAGAAACTCAAAGTATCCGCGTGTAGAGAAACGAGTTCGTGAGAATGTACGTAATGTAACACCACCTCTTTTTCAGCAATGCAATTTATCTTCATCATGTTTAAGATTCAGCCATTTACTTTCCATGCCTTTACAATTTCTTGAACTTTACCTTCCATGCCAAATTTACTTTCAAAGTCATTTAAACTTTCTGCATTTACCTTCGACTGCACTTTTACATTCAAGCATTTAATCTTCGAGCATTTACTTTTCAAAGTCTTTTATTTTCAAGAACGTGGAGTTCACCTTTAATTCATTGCATTTATTTTCAAAGCCCTTTATTTTTCCTGCACTTTACCTTCGACAACCCTTTTATCATTCCAGCCTTTACTTTTCAAGAACGTGGAGTTCGTCGCATTTTACTTTCAAAAGTCTTTACATTTCTGCATTTTATCTTTGAAGGCATTTATTTCCTTGCTATTTACATTCGACAGTCATTTATTTTCTTTAACTTTTTACATTCAAGAACGTGGAGTTCAGGCACTTTTACTTTGTTGCAATTTACCTTCATGCATTTTTTATCAATTCAAACCTTTACTTTACCTTATTGCAAGTAGTCGAACGTGGAGTTCAGTTAGATTTTTATTTCAGCATTGTCGAACGTGGAGTTCAATTTAAATTCTCTGTATTTTTTCATTTGTCATTTACATTTTCCCTTAAATTTAGCACATGTCCTAGGATTTGTGTGGTCGATCCTGCAAGTTAGTCAGTTTTATTTAAGATTGATAGACCAGAGGTTGTTTACCAAAATTCACAGTAAACAAATTGGCACACCCGGTGGGACCCAGTGCTAAGTTTTATACTTTTTGTCAACCTTATCTTTTCGTTGTATGTTATTGAGAAGTGGGAAGTTAGCCACAACAAATGAAGGAATACCAAAGAGAAGATACACTAAGAGAATGGCAACTAATGCTAACCAGCAAGTTGATCCTCAAGGGAGTATTTCAAACACTCAGTCAAGTAGCAGTATGGGGTCTTAAAGCACACCATCACCAGTGTCTTCGACAGGAGGACAAATGTCATCTCCATTAGTAGTGTCTGAACCAGGATCAACATACACAAAAGCATATACTCAACCTGTGCTAGAATACATAGGACCACAAAGTCCTAATTCACCAACACCCCAGGAGGAAATTCAGTGTACCGGCATGTCCCTCCTCCAGGTTTTCCACATCTAGGGTCAATGAGTCAACCCTATGGTATGCCTACATCAATGATACAAAACCTGCAGAATGCTTCACCTGTATTTTCAGAGACAGTAGTGTCTTCGCCATTACAAGGATCAGGATCAGGAGGTCGAAACAACCAGAGTATAGGTGTTGGTTACTCTGTTCAAGCGCCTAGTCTTACAAATACATCCATAAATTGTTTGAGACAGCAGATGGATGAAAGTAACATGCAAATGGTGCATACGTTGTCTCAGACAATGGGAGAAGTTTTTCAACCCTTGATTCAGAATACAACTCAAACTAACCAACAATTGGCTGCACAATTGGCACGCATGGCTGATTTCATGGGAGTACCAGCGGTGGATCGAAGAGCAACTGATGTCGAAGATATCCCAAGACGTCATCCACGCCATGGACCTGAGGTCAACTTGGAAGATCAAGAGATGATAGATCATTTTAGAGTCGAACCACCAAGAAACCAGATGCCAATCCAGATGGAGGAAGAGCCAGTAGTGATGGTGAACAGGAACCAAAATGCTGATCAATTACTTAGACATGTTCGACATCGAAATCAAGCAGAAGAAAATAATCTTGCAGCCATGGTTGAAAGGATAATGACCAGAAATGGTGTGAATCTTGGCTTCACCAGGCCAAATTATACTTCACCTATAGTGGATTATATTCTCCAAGCAGAATTATCCCCTAGGACGAAGGTTCCAAAGTTCAGCAAGTTTTCAGGAGATACTACTGAATCTACCGTCGAACATGTGGCTAGATATTTGATTGAAGCAGGCGAAATTGCAGCTGACGAAAGCCTTAGGATCAAATACTTACCAAGTTCCCTTACCAAGAATGCCTTCACATGGTTTACTACTTTGCCTCCAAATTCCATATACAATTGGACCCAACTAGAACGTTTGTTTCATGAACAGTTCTACATGGGGCAAACTAAGATTAGTTTGAAGGAATTGGCTAGCATCAAACGCAAAGTTACCGAGCCAATTGATGATTACCTGAATAGGTTTCGACTTCTGAAAGCCAGGTGCTTTACACAAGTGCCAGAACATGAGTTGGTCGAAATGGCTGCCGGGGGTCTTGATTATTCCATTAGGAAGAAATTAGATACCCAATATCTTAGAGATATGGCCCAGTTGGCTGATAGGGTTCGACAACTAGAAAGGCTGAAAGAAGAAAAGGCTAAATTCAGCAGGGGTAAAAAAGTGGCATTTGTCGAATGTAGTGAAGATGTGGAGAATTCATATGATGAAACATCTTATTTCAACGGAAATGAGGTTGACGCTGCTGAGTTAAAGCAAGGTCCACCTTATGCCTGTAAATTATTAGCTCCTTCAGATGGGAAAAATCCCGTCGAATCTAATGACAAATTTCCTAAGTAAACATATACTTTCGACGTTACTAAATGTGACAAATTTTTTGATTTATTAGTTAAAGATGGGCAAATGATAGTGCCTACTGGTGCTAAGATGCCACCTTTAGAACAAAGAAAGAAAAGAGGTTTTTGTAAGTACCATAATTTTTTGGGTCATAAAACTTCTCAATGTTTTCTTTTCAGGGATTTGGTGCAAAATGCTATTCAAGAAGGGAGGCTGAAGTTTGGTGACAAAGGCAAAGCCCAGATGAAAATCGACTCTGACCCATTGCAAGTTGCAGAGGCTAACTACACAGAGCCTCACGAGGTCTAAATGGTCGAAGCCACAGAAGGAGTTGATCAGTCAGTCAACATGGTAGAGGTTACTGAGGACTTCGCCACCAATCCTGTGGTAACTGAAGGTTTTAGTAAGGCTGGAAATGGCGTGAATGTTGATGGTACCAGTCTAATGTTGGTGACCAAGGAAACTGCTGATAAGTTTGTTGAAATGGATAATGCTGCCAAGGTTTTGGATATGGCAGTGAGTGGATTAAAGATAAATGCTACTGAAGGCATTAACATGGTCGAATTGGTTGAAGAATCTGATTCTAGCTCAGGTAGCGTCAGCACCAATGAGGCTATGGGTAGAAATGCCCCCAAAGGCCAAGTTGTTAAGGAATTGGAAGATGACATGCTGTTGGTAAGAGAGATGATAGACATGGATGGTTGTTTGGTGGAAAACTGGATATGTATGGCTGCTGAACAATTCTTCAAGACAACTCCTAATGTCGAAAAGGTTAATGCTGAAGAAATGGTTGAAGCTGAAAAAGCTGCTTGGCAAAAGGCTTCCCAAAAAGCTGCAAGAACAGCAGTAAGTGGTGGTTGTCTGGCGAAGACCACTGAAAGCCTGGAAGCTCATTTCTCCAAGATGCGCTTAAAGGATAAGATTGATGTCAATATGGTCGAAATTACAGATCAAAAAGCTGAACAAGTGAGTAAGGCAGATAAACAAGAAGAGCGCAACAGGATATCTTATCCTAAGCAAGAGGAGACAATTGTGGATTTTCTGCACCGTTGCCAGAAGAAAGGTTCTGGAGTAATGCTATGTCCTAGATGCAGCGCCATTTTTGATGAGAAAGCTGCCCACAAGTTAGAAGATGACAAAAAAGCTGGTGGAAGCTGGGGGCAGAAGGTAAATAAAGGTCCCAGAGGTTTTGACCATAGACGACTTTCGATAGGGTTCAAAAACCAAGTGCCAGGAGTTAGGCCAGGTACATTAAACCGGCTGCGAATGTGCCAACAGGTAGTTGGATCAAGCCTATCGAAGGGAGAGGACAGAAGAAGAAGTGGGAGAAATTTGATGTGGAAAGAGGTTCTTCATTCGAGTATAGAAAAGAGAACCATACCACCAACTCAACATACATTTCTCAAAATTACAAGGGTAAAAATCCCATGTCTAGATCACAATGGCGAAGAGAGCAACGCAGGCGAAAGGCTATCAGGGAGGCTCAGGTACAAGGAGAGTCAAGCACCAATATTGATAATCAAGCTGGGACAATTGAGAAGATGCCCATAAGGCGAAAGCTGTTCAATGTTCAGCCAGAGAAGAAAGCTGAAGATGATGAGAATATGACTGATAATTTCGACAGTGAGTCAGCAGCTTCTCTAGATATTCTTGTGAATGTGGTATCAGTAATGCCAAAGGAATTTGGTCAAGTCTCAGAAGTCGAAGACTTGGATCAAACTGCTGAATTGGAAATGTTGGCACACAAGCCTGTGTGTTATTACATCATGAACAATGGGTGCGTCGAAGAACAGAATGCTTTCTTTGAACGCCCCACAGAGGCAATGAAGGGTCATTTGAAGCCTCTCTACATTACTGGCAAAGTAGAAAATGTTCCTGTTAACAAAATCTTGGTGGATTGTGGTGCAACTGTTAATTTAATGCCAAGATTTTTGCTGAGCAAGATTGGGAAGTTTGAGACTGATACCAAACCCCACAACATGGTTCTGTCGAACTATGAAGGAAAAGTTGATTCCACTCTAGGAGTAATTCAAGTGGATCTTACTGTGGGAACCATTACCAGACCAACAGTGTTTATGGTCGTTGAGACGAAAGCTAACTACAATCTACTCTTGGGTAGGGAGTGGATTCATGGAATAGGAGCTGTACCTTCATCTATGCATCAAAGAATCACCATTTGGAGTCCAGATGGGATAGTTGAAAATATTGAAGCTGATCAAGGGTACTCTAAGGTGCCTATTAATCATGTGGATAGTAGGCAGTTTGAGAAACATCTGGCGAATATTGCTCCATGTCCTCCAGCTGACTTTGAGTTTGCGCCTGATGAAGAAACGTTCTATTCATTGTATTTACACCCTGTCGAAGGTTTTAGATGGGACAGGGAAGTACCAGGAGGAAGGTTGCCATGCTTAGGCTCACCTCCAATAGAGCCCACAGGATGGGGAGATAAATTCAGTGATCATGACTGAGTTCGACGCTTTAAAAAGAATTTCGGCCTATGTGGCCGAAACAAAACTACAAGCGGCTTTGGAAGCCGCCAATGACTATATGGCTGGCGAAGCCATTTCTGAATTTTATCAAGAAAGTCCTGGTAAGGACTTCGACCCAAAACCTCCAGATAAGGTTGAAACTGGAGAGAAAAGCCAGAGGCTCGACGCCATCTATGAAGATGAGCCTTTGGGATTTGAGAAGGATCCGTTGACAAATAATATCAAAATGCTAGCACAAGATCCTTTGGAAGAAGTTGACCTCAGTGTGGGGACAACCAAAAGGCCTACCTACATCAGTGCTAACCTTGATCCCCAGTTGAAGGTTGAAGTAGTTCAGTTGTTGAAAGAGTTCAAGGACTGCTTCGCTTAGGATTATGATGAGATGCCTGGTTTGAGCAAGGAATTGGTCGAACACGGGTTACCTATGACACCTGGGAAAAAACCAGTCAAGCAAAATCCAAGACGGTTTGCACCAGAGATATTGTCAAAGATCAAAGAGGAAGTCGAAAGACTGCTTCGTTGTAAATTCATTCGCACTGCAAGGTATGTCGAATGGTTGGCTAATATAGTGCCTGTTATTAAAAAGAATGGGTCTTTGAGAGTTTGCATTGATTGTAGAGATTTAAACTCTGCAACTCCTAAAGATGAATATTCAATGCCAGTAGCAGAAATGTTAATATATTCTGCAGCAGGACATGAATATCTTAGTATGCTGGATGGATATTCTGGCTACAACCAAATATTCATTGCTGAGGAAGATGTTCATAAAACTGCTTTTAGATGCCCTGGAGCCTTAGGCACCTATTTATGGGTAGTGATGGCTTTTGGTCTCAAAAATGCTGGTGCCACTTATCAAAGGGCGATGAATTCAATCTTCCATGATTTTATAGACACATTCATGCAAATTTACATTGATGATATTGTTATAAAATCTATTTCTGGGAAAAGTCACATGGACCATCTTCGACAGTCCTTTGAAAGGATGAGAAAATATGGTCTTAAAATGAATCCTCTCAAATGTGCTTTTTGTGTGTAGGCTGGGGATTTCCCAGGCTTTGTGGTCCACAAGAAAGGGATCGAAATAAATTAGAATAAAACCAAAGCCATAATGGAGGCGAAAGCGCCATCAACTAAAAAGGAGTTGCAGTCGTTGCTGGGCAAGATCAACTTCTTAAGAAGGTTTATATCCAACCTGAGTGGCAAAGCACAAGCCTTTTCGCCATTGCTTCGTTTTAACAAAGATAGTTTTGAGTGGGGGCAATTACAGCAGGAAGCCTTCGACAAGATCAAGGAGTACCTAAGCCACCCTCCAATTCTTTCACCACCTTGTAGAAACAAGAGTATGAGATTGTATATATCTGCATCAGATAAAACTCTAGGGAGCATGTTAGCTCAGGAGGATGAAAATGGAGTCGAAAGAGCCATTTATTACCTTAGTCGAGTTTTAAATGATGCAAAAACTAGGTATAGCATGATTGAAAAGTTATGTTTATGCTTATATTTTTCTTGTACTAAGTTGAAGCAATATATAAAGCCAGTTGATGTGTATGTTTCTTCTCACTTTGATGTTGTAAAACATATGTTATCTAAGCCTATTTTGCATAATCGAATTGGCAAATGGGCATTAGCATTAACAGAATTTTCCCTAACATATCAACCTTTAAAAGCTGTGAAAGGGCAAATAGTTGCAGACTTTATAGTTGACCACTCCATAAATGAAAATGATTTGAATTATGTTGAATTAAAATCCTGGAAGTTATACTTTGATGGATCAAGTCATAAAAATGGAACAGGAGTGGGAATACACATTATTTCTCCTGAAAAAATTCCAACAAAATTCAAGTATAAGGTCGAAGGACCCTGCTCTAACAATGAGGCTGAATATGAAGCATTAATTGCTGGCCTTGAAATTTTGTTAGAATTGGGGGCAACTAGAGTCGAAATAATGGGAGACTCAGAATTGGTTATAAAACAAAGGCTTAAATAATGTTTTCGTCCCTGTAAGTTGGCGAGTTTTTGGTTTTCGTCCCTGAATTTTTTTTTTTCGGTTTTAGTCCCTATATCTTACTTTTTGTTGGTGTTTAGTCCCTAAAGCCAAAATTCCCAGGAAAATCCGAAGGTTTCCTGCGGATTTTTCTGAAAATCAAAATCCGTAGGAAAATCTGCAGAAAAATCCGCAGGAAACCTCTGTAGGGACTAAACACCAACAAAAAGTAAGATATAGGGACTAAAACAAAAAAAAAGATTCAGGGACGAAAACCAAAAACTCGCCAACTTACAGGGACGAAAATACTATTTAAGCCTAAAACAAATCACAAAGGAATATAAATGTGTTAAAGAAAATCTCATTATGTACTTTGTGATAGCCAATAGATTATTAAAGAAATTTGAGGTAGTGGTCATCCAACACATACCTAGAATAGAGAATCAAGTTGCTAATGACTTGGCTCAAATTGCCTCTGGATACAAGGTGTCGAAGGAAAACCTTCAAGAAGTAATTGAAGTAAGAGGTAAAGTGGTGGCTGTTGGATTGTGCCCATCAGACTTAGAAACAACTAAGCTTGGATGCATAGATGGCGAAAATTTTGAAATTTTTGCTATAGATAATTTGACAGATGAAGACTGGAGGAAGCCTATAGTTGAGTATTTGCAAAATCCAACGGCTTCGACAGAGCGAAAAGTCAAGTATCAGGCTTTAAGCTATGTACTTCTGGGTAATGAATTGTTTAAAAAGACCCCTGAGGGAGTCTTATTGAAATGCCTTAGTGAAGCAGAGGCATATTTGGCTCTTTCGACAGTTCATAGTGGGGCATGTGGAGCATACCAAGTTGGCCAGAAGATGAAATGACTGTTGTTTCGACAAGGCATGTATTGGCCTACTATGCTGAAAGATTGCATAGAATTTGCTAAGGGTTGCCAAGAATGTCAAATTCATGCTGGCATACAGCATATCACTGCAAGTGAATTACATTCCATAGTGAAACCATGGCCTTTCAGAGGATGGGCTTTGGATATAGTGGGAGAGATTCGACCAGCATCTTCAAAGAACCAAAGATATATTTTGGTGGGAATTGATTATTTCACCAAGTGGATTGAAGCAATACCACTGGCGAATATAGGTCAAGAAGATGTTATTGAATTCATTCAGAATCACATTATTTATAGATTTGGCATTCCTGAAACAATTACTACGGATCAAGGATCAGTGTTTACTGGTCGAAAGGTGCAGGAGTTTGCCAAAGAAATGGGTTTTAAGTTATTGACTTCTACACCTTATTATGCTCAGGCCAATGGGCAAGTCGAAGCTGCCAATAAGGTAGTGATTGGACTAATTAAGAAGCATGTGGGAAAAACGCCTAGAAATTGGCACAAGACATTAGACCAAGTTCTTTGGGCATGTCGAACATCCCCTAAAGAGGCTACTAACACTACCCCATTTCGACTTACCTTTGGTCATGATGCAGTATTGCCTGTTGAGATTCAGTTACAATCTATAAGAGTTCAAAGACATCATGAGATTCCCTCTGAGAATTATTGGGAAATGATGATGAATGAATTAGTGGATTTGGATGAAGAAAGGCTTAGAGCCTTGGAGTTGTTAAGAAGGCAGAAGAAAAGGGTCGAAGAATCCTACAACAAAAAGGTTAAGTCTAAATCTTTTGCATGTGGGGATTTAGTTTGGAAAGTGATTTTGCCTATGGATCAAAAGGATAGAACATTAGGTAAATGGTCTCCTAAGTGGGAAGGTCCATTCCAAGTCATACAAGTTTTCTCTAATGGAGCTTATGAAGTGGAAGAGTTAGACAAAGATAAAAGAATCTTGAAAGTAAATGGCAAGTATTTGAAAAAATATAAGCCTATTTTGCAAGAGATTCGCATCAAAACTTAAGCTTTATTCAATAAAAAGAAAGCCAAAATAGGCCAAGTCAGGCCAATATGGCATACAAAGCAAAGAGAATTAATACAACAATTTTTTAATCGAGGAAAGGTTATTCATAATCTCTCCAATCTATGGATTTGAGGAAATCCATATAATCTGCATATGGTTCATCATCAGAGTCCTGGGTGCTGGAGCGTCCTTTCTTAGAGATCTTTATTTTAGTTTCTCTCTTCTTGGCTTGAGAGGTTGCTCTAATAGAGGTTTCATATTTCTTTGCTGCCTCCTTCTTCTTCGTTTCCTCAACTGCCTTTGCCTTCCCAGCCATTTTCTTGGCTGATGATTTCTCTGAATTGTTCATGTTTGCTTCTATGCAAAACTTGGCCATGTGGAAGAGAATTTATAGAGGTGAAGTATTGATTGGATTGGCCAGTCAAATGGTGGAAACACGTGAGTTATTCTTGGAGTATGCCTGAGGGCTATGCTATAAATGTTACTTTAAAAGCTAGAGGCTTATGCTTTGGAATTTAAAGCTGGAAAGTTTGGCTTTCCAAGAAAAAGACAGAATGCCTTAATTGCAAATTTGACTTAGATGTGAGGCAATAAATAAAATGCATCATAATATAACATGGGTCGAAAGCAGTTAATGGCGAAATAATAACGATTGATTAAGTAGTGCCAAAGGCATAAAACTGTCATTACATAAGGGCCTGAAAAAGGCCAAGAAACAAATGATTGGTTAAGCAAATAAAGGTCTTGAAAGCATCAGAAGGGAAGCCTTGACTCCAACTGGGAAAAGGTTTCGATGTGATGTTTGAGGTGAGCATTGCACAAGGATTCATCAAGCTTGGCTGTGGCAAGCTGTTTCTCAAGTTTTTGAGCTGCCTCAATACGATCTATGGCATGTTTCATTTCCCTAGCCATCTCAGTGGTGTCGAAGTTCTGCAAATCACGGTTGCGTTTTTCAGCATCCTCAATTTTAGCTTGTAACTCAGTGATTTGCTGCTTCCAGGCTTCAATGTTCTTCTGATTGGAGGCTATTTCATTTTGTGTTTTCTTTTGTTCAGCCTCTATACTTTCGACCTTCTCATATGACTCCTTTGCACCACACCAAGCTGAACTCTCAAGACCAGATGTTTCCTCTATGGTATTCCTGATAGATGGAAGCAGCTTTATCTCTGCACCTATTTGGTTCACCACAGTAGTTAACTCTATTAGAAAACCAGAAACGTCTGGATTAAGAGTGGTGAGTTCAAGCTTTCCAAGGGTATTCTTCAGATAAGCAGTTGCAGATGGGTCTGAGGCCAAAACTCTGTGAATATCCCCCCTGAAGAATTTTTTCTTGATGGCTTGGAGAATTGGTTTGGCGAAGTCATCAGGTGATGGAGTCGAAGAGACAGAAGAAGAAGAACCATACCTCTGTCCAAGTATTAATTTGGTAAACTCACGTGGGTTCGACCACTTGAGTGATGTCAGTGAGTCTCCAGGAGGTGGAAGGTTAGCCATGGTTTGTTGGACCACAGGCGAAGGAGTATGGTGGGGATTGGGATCAGTTTGTTCTTCCTCCTCCTCTTCTTCTGATTCTTCTCCTTCTTCATCTTTTTCTTCTTCGACTACCATCTCTTCGTCAGGCTCTTCAGCAATTGGTCAAATATTCTCCTGGTCATCAGCTGGTGTAGGATGTGGTTCATTTGTCTCCTCAGGTGCAGCTTGACCAGGATTGTCGTTGTGTGTTTGAAATTCAGGTTCATTCCTTTCTTCTTCAACCAATTGATCATCATCCATGAAGTTGGCCAGGTTGAAAGGTGGGGGACTTGAGGCATCATCATCATCATAATTGGCGCCATCAGCTTGTGCGTTTTGAGTAGTGGTTTGAACTGGTGGTGTGGTGTGTTCTGCAGCATGTGGAGTAGGTTGATTAATCTCACTCAAACCAGAGCCAATATCAGAAGATGGGTGATAAGTTGGCTCACCTTGGCTGTTGAGGAGCGTGGTGGTGAAGTTTCCTGCAGTTGGTTGAGGAGCAGGATTGTCAATTATGTTGGTGGCGAGGTTGCTTGGAGTTGGTTGGGGATCAGGATTAGTGATTATGTGTGCCTAAAGAACACAAGTGGAGAAAATGAGATTGAAAGAACTTGGGCGAAAGACGTCAGTATAATGAAAAATGGTGCACATACCTGAGTTTGTTCAACAGCAGGACTTGAGCCATCACTCCTATGGTCACCAAGAGGTGTTCTCAAGGCCACCTTGGAAGGTTCTTTGTCGACACCACTTGTTGCGGGTGCTTTTTCGAGTATTTTGGCCACCTTCGAAGGAGGTGGGCCAGTAGGTCCAGATGCCTTTATGGGTTTTCTTCTTTTCTTTGTGAGAACCTCCTCAGGAGATTCATCTGAGGCCTCTGAAGTTATAATCACAGCTGGGGTATCCTTTTTACCTTTCTTGGAACGTGTTGGAGGTTTTCGACCAGTCTGAAGAGGCAATGCAAATATAAGAAAGGAATTCATATAGTAAAAGCGTAAGCAGGGGATGTGAAATATACCTGTGTGCTCTCTAGTTCTTTGCTACTTTGTGAGGCAGCAACCCTAGTTGAAGCAGTTTTCCTAGGCACAGCTGAAAGACAGTAAAAATTATTACAAGTTAATGATTACGTGGTTAGTTATAAAGCCATGGATTAAGGATTCCAAACCTTCATATATTTCAGATTCGACACGAACGTCCTGAATTCCTATATGAAGGTGGCCTTTAAAACTGTCTAACGTATGCTTAGTCGAAACTACTCGTTGGGCCTTTGGCTGAGACTGTTGTCGATGAAGTTTTAAATGCTCCCCACAGACAAACCAATCTGGAAATGGAGGGGCAAGCGCAACTCCAAAATCAGCATTAGGTAGACGAGGGAACTTTGGAGGAAAAAGGTTAAAAGCTACCTCATAACGTTTCTCACGAGGGACGCTGGGAGGAATTTTTAGTTGATCCAGCTTTTCTATAAATTTTCTCTTTAGAGTGACAGCAGCCTCATGAATGGTTCGACTAAGATCATCTGGTCGATAGATAGTTTCAAAGTATTTCTGAAAAGCCTGTATTTCTTCGATGTGAGTAAACTTACTCTTTTTCATCTTGTCCTGCACATTGAGAAAAGCTTGGTCAAGTAACGAAGAAAATGTAGCCACATCAAGAAAGTGCTCACTATAGTGCTTCGACCACCATTGGTGGAATGATGAAGTGCATAGAAAAGAGGGCTCAAAAAACACAGGAGAGAGGACTCTTCTTTTCTCAGTCCGGCTGTCGAGTGTAAGGGAGACATTTTCCTCGTTGAAGCAGGCAGTGTGAAGAATTACTTGGCCCTTTCTCTCATACAAGCATTGAGGGAAGCTCTGGGCCAGCCCAAACTGTCGAGAGACAAGGTTTGGTTGATAGGCAATCAGTGCTGATAAACCTCTCCCTAAGTTCAGCCTGTGGATAAAGAATCTGGGAATCAAAAAGGCTTCCCAGATAGCCACAGATTCTTGATTAAGAGTTTGATGAGGATTTGGAAATGGCCTTTTAAACCACACAGGACCGTATCTTCGTTGAGCAAAAGGTGCCATGCTAGGAGTGAACTCATAGCGCTTGGAAACATCATAATATAACTGGTAAAGGCCCTTTGAAGGGTTTCACCATCATCATTAGGAGTGAGTTTGGCCAGACGCGTCCCTTCGATACTCATTTCCCTGATTTCAGCAGAGGCTTCATCAACTAGGCCTTTTCTGGGGAGGCTAGCCTCAAATGTAGCATTAAGCCACAATTGAAGTAGCCAAAAAGGCCCACTCAAGTGCATAGGACCTTGGGCCTCCATATTTTTAAGTCGAGAAGCCCCTTCGCTGATAGACTCATAAAGGCTCGCCAAGATGAGTTCACTCAAGCAGGTTCCTTTGTTGTTGTGGAGTTGATTCGCCAGGGGCAGGTACTTCTTAGCTACCTGCAAAGACTTTGTACAAAAAACATATCTCGACAGCCAGACTGTGAGAAAAGCAATATGTTCTTCATCAGACACTTTATCATCTTCTTGTTTAAAGTGGTGTTTGATGAAGAGAGTGTATGTAAGTTTGGAGCCTGAAATATTGATGGTGTCTTCAGCATCAACATCAGGATTATAGGTAAGGCCATTTGGGCGAAGCCCTGTGATGGCAGCTACATCGAACAAGGTTGGAGTAACCATTCCACATGGCAGATGGAAGGTATAATGGGTGTTGTCCCAAAAGTATAAGGATGCTGCCAACATGTTCAGACAATATGGTATGCTGGTCTTCGACAGCATAAGAAGGTCATAAATCCCTATATCCTTCCAATGTTCAGCTTTGACCTTCTCCATCTTCGCCATCCATTGGTCAAATTCTTTCAAGGGATTGACAGCTCTCACCAGCCTGGTGCCATCAGTGAGATAGCCAACGTTGATTTTGGGTAGGGGGATTTCTTCAGGAGAAGTTCCAGCAGCAGCATTGATTTTGGGAAAACTCTTTTGCCCTAACGGTCTGGTTTTCCAGTAAGAGGGGAGAAACTCACTTAGTCTCTCATTAGAAACGTCCACATTAGCTAAAGGACCAGATAGCGCATAAGGTTTATCAGACACAACTATAGGAATCATTACCTGAGATTTGTATATGGCTCTTGTTTCTTCAGTGGTGGGTTCTGGCATGCAACGACGGTTATCTACTAGTTGGGGGCCTGGGATATTAGCGAATAGGGGAATGGTTTGTTTAAACGGAGTAGCTTTGACTCTCTGAGTTTTCTTTTGTTGAGGATTGATTTGGGAAGACGCCATTGTTGAAGAAGACGAAAAGATGGTGTTTTTTCTGGGTTTGCGTAAGAGAAACTGAAGAGGAAGAGGTTGCTTGAGAGTATGAAAAGTGTGGAAAGTTCACAAAGTGGCGAAAATGGGTATATATAGACATTTGAAAATCCCAAGAGCCTTGGATCTACCGTTGAAGTTGAGGAGTTAGTGGGACGCGTGTCCTTCTCTTGAAGACGTGATGAAAGGTAGCAGTTATGGTCAGACTGCAAACGTCTGTTTTCAAGAAAAGGGTCATGATGAATACGGCTGAAAAGACGTTTAAGGATTTGTCATGATGGTATGACATCATAAGCGTGGGTTAAAGGAACTGAACAATTCAGCCACTAAGTAATTAGTAGATTATTCAGTTAAGGCCATGCTAACAAGTGTCGAAATGGTTATTATATCAAGAAATGACCTTCCTACCAATTATGGCGAAAGGACATTCCTTGGGGGCAATTTGTTAACCCTCATTTTCGACACTAGAAAAGATCAAAGCTATTTTAAGTTAAAAAATTATTTTTAACATAAAGAAGGCTTCGACCCAGCTTTGGTGAAGCCTGAGTCGAATAGAGGTTTTGGAAACCTCAAAAATGGCTAAGTGTTGGGAAAGGTTTCGACCATGGGAATATGGAAAAGCGCGCTGCAGTTGTTATGCTAAGGCTGGAGGGAATTTCCAATGTTTGAAATTTAAATGGAAGCAGTTGTGAACGTGGGAACAGTTGAGACCAAGGAGAAGGCGCCAAAATCCACACGTTTGAAGCAATAACCACCACTTAGTAGTTATTTCCTAGCACTATAAATAGGAGTTAGTTCTATGTAATAAGGGTGTTCATATTTTTGTACTAGTTACTCAAAGAAACTCAAAGTATCCGCGTGTAGAGAAACGAGTTCGTGAGAATGTACGTAATGTAACACCACCTCTTTTTCAGCAATGCAATTTATCTTCATCATGTTTAAGATTCAGCCATTTACTTTCCATGCCTTTACAATTTCTTGAACTTTACCTTCCATGCCAAATTTACTTTCAAAGTCATTTAAACTTTCTGCATTTACCTTTGACTGCACTTTTACATTCAAGCATTTACTTTTCAAAGTCTTTTATTTTCAAGAACGTGGAGTTCACCTTTAATTCATTGCATTTATTTTCAAAGCCCTTTATTTTTCCTGCACTTTACCTTTGACAACCCTTTTATCATTCCAGCCTTTACTTTTCAAGAACATGGCGTTCGTCGCATTTTACTTTCAAAAGTCTTTACATTTCTGCATTTTATCTTTGAAGCCATTTATTTCCTTGCTATTTACATTCGACAGTCATTTATTTTCTTGCACTTTTTACATTCAAGAACGTGGAGTTCAGGCACTTTTACTTTGTTGCAATTTACCTTCATGCATTTTTTATCAATTCAAACCTTTACTTTACCTTATTGCAAGTAGTCGAACGTGGAGTTCAGTTAGATTTTTATTTCAGCATTGTCGAACGTGGAGTTCAATTTACATTCTCTGTATTTTTTCATTTGTCATTTACATTTTCCCTTAAATTTAGCACATGTCCTAGGATTTGTGTGGTCGATCCTGCAAGTTAGTCAGTTTTATTTAAGATTGATAGACCAGAAGTTGTTTACCAAAATTCACAGTAAACACTCAACAGATGCCATATTAGGTTCAAGGGTGGATTCATGAATATCAGTAAGAGTTATGACATTTTCACTGGGTTTAAGATTAGTGATAACAACTATGCCAAACAAGGTGATTATTAACATACCATAAGGGATATGAAAAGTGCAGGATCCCAAAAATAAATGACATTGTAGATTTGTGGAAGATAAAAAACTAAGTTAATTTTAATTAACCTAATGATATCATAAATACATTTTTGCTTCAAAAAAATATCTTTCTTCTCTTCCACTCGAACTAACCAAGTTTGATACAACTCAATAGATTTCTTAATATTTAGTGGTTTAAAATTGTCAAGCGTAAACCTAAAAGCATTAGTGGCAGTTTTAAAAAAAGAGGCATGCCAAGGGCTCTAAAGGTATGTTTGATTGTGAAGAGAAAATAAGAAGAGAGAAATATGTGAGAAATAGAGTATATTTGAGGTATTGTTTGATTTAGGAGAAAGAGAAGAGAAATAGAAGAGAGAGAAGTGTTGATATTTTTAAAAGTATAAAAATACCCTTACTTTTTAGATTAAATAAAATAATTTATTAAATCACTTCTTATTTTATTTAATTAATTAAATTAATCTCACTAATCCACCCAAAAAAAATCTCACTAATCCACCCAAAAAATCTCACTCATTACAAATTCAAATAATTTAAAATACTAATTTTAATTATTAATTAATTTAATACATTCACATTTTTGGTTTAATTTTAATTAACTATTCAATTTATATAACATTACTAAAAATTTGTCTTTTCTCATTAAAAAAATCTTGTATTTCTTCATTATTAAAAAAATACTATAAGTTTCACTAAAAAAGTGTATGATATCTCTAAATAAGTGTTCACTAAAAAATCTTGTAAATAATTGGGGTATAAATGGAAGCACACTTTTTCATCTCCTTTCTTATCAAATTAGAGAGAATAAAAAAAGGTGCGGATCACACCATTATTTAAAGACTATAATTTGAAGTAAGTAAAAAAATTTATTCTTACAGTAAATTGATTCACACACACACACAATATATATATATATATATATATATATATATATATATATATATATATATATATATATATATATATATATACACGTACTTTATACGTACTTTATTTATTATTAAAGTAAATAATTCTGCTATACTATTGTATGTAATAACTAATAGAGCCTCTAGTTAAAAATAAATAATATGATCTAGTAAAAAAAATTTTAAAAAAAGTTTGAAAAGAAAAAGAAGAAAAAAAAATTCAATAACTATATTGTGTATAAAAAGAACTATAATAGTACTTTATACCAATCAAATAAAGAAGGAATAAATAAAAAGAGTTTATTGTAGACAATAAGATTTGATATATTGTTTCTTGGCGATTTCTTTTCCCATCTTTGTAGTTAGAGTTGTCAAATAAGTTCAATATTTAAAGGTCCTTATTATTTGATTTCAGTAAAGTCCCAATATATCAAGTCCATACTAATAAGATTCTTTTAGATCCCATATTTTTAGGCCCCTCAATTCTTATGTTATTTTTGGGCCCTATTAAGGGAGCCTTATTTTATTCAAAATATTTCACGGTGCACTGTACCTTCGTATTGTCGTCGATTTTGTTGTGCTGCCGCCTTTTGTGTCGCCGTCCAGCTTGTTGCGCCACCGCCGTCATCTTCTTTTCATGTTGTTGTTCTATTTTTGAGGTACTTATCTCTCTCCATCTCTTTCTATGAATTTGATTTGTTTGTGAAAATTCCTCAATGAAATCGATAGATGTTATTTTATGTTTGATTAATGTCTCTCTTATGCTCTATCTTGTGAGGATGTATAAATTGAGATAATTTCTTTGGGTTATGTTGTCATGTTATTGTATTATCTGCTAGTTGTTTTAAGAGTGTCTACTCATGTCAATATGCGCTATCGAAGGGTTATTCGGAGTTTCTCAAGGTTGATTTTGTATGTTCGATGGTTTATCACAAGATTTGGTGGGTTTTCTTTTTGTTACGTCTCTCTATCTTTCTAGCTTTGATATGATACTTTTAGTGGCTATGGTGGAAGTTAGTTGTACAATCAAATTTGTTTCTCCTTTAAGTTTCCTAATTGTTTTTCTATCATGGTTTGTTGCTCTTATCTTGAAAGTTGGATTTCCCTATTATCTAGGATATTTTAAACTTATATTTCTACTAGTTGTTGATACAAGTTATGTGAGTTAGATAGTTATTACTGATCTGACAACACTTAGTTGTATTGTTAAATTGGTTCTATTTATGTTAGATACTTTGTTTACTAAGCTCTAGTATATAAACTAATATCTTGTACATTTTTAATCATTCAAAAGTAGTACTAAATCAAAACCTATTAGAACATATCAACTTCCTAAGTTTGTTTGACAATTTGAAAGCCTTATTTTGTTGTGAGGCTAAAAGATCAGGATTGAGTGCTCTTTGGAATGACCTATTAGAACATATCAACTTCCTAAGTTTGTTTGGAAGAGCTTTTTTAAAGTACTTATGACAGGTCTATAATGTGTTTCAAGCTTATTTCCATAAGCTTTTCATTATTTCTTATTAAAGCATATTATAGTTACATTACATGAACTGTTATACAACTAAATAAAATTATATAGAGATCAAAGAGAGGAATAGAAGAGAGAAAGTAATTTTATATTATCTTCTTCCAAAAGTACTTTTTACATTGCAATGTGGATCTAATTTATAAGACCTAAGAGAGATGAAAAATCATAGTTATTAATAGGGAATAGGAAGATGAAAAAAAGAATAAGAATGGACATCCACTTTTATCTTTATTCATAACACTCCTCCTTGAATGTCCATTGAGGACATGCCTCGTTAAAACCTTACTAGAAAAAACCCAGTGGGAAAAAATCTAGTAAAGGAAAAAGAGTACAATATCCTTTCATTTCTCCCCCTCAGTTGAACGATCATTTCTTTGATGAAGACCAATCGTTTGTACTAGTTGATTAAAAATTCTACTTGGGAATGACTTTTTGAAAAGGTCTACAAGATTATCACATGAACAGATTTGTTGGATGCATATATCACCACTCTTTTGAAGATCATGAGTAAAAAAGAACTTTGAAGAAACGTGTTTAGTCCGGTTTCCTTTAATGTAACTCTCTTTCAATTGAGTGATGCATGAAATATTATCTTCATATACCCGTTGCATTTAATGTCTCAGAAGATAAACCACAAGTATTTTGGATGTACTGAATTAAGGATCTCAACCAAACGCATTCTCGACTTGCCTCATGTAATGCTAAAAGTTCTGCATGATTAGATGATGTTGTTGCTATGAATTGTTTCACTGATCTCCGTGAAATAGTAGTACCCTCACATGTAAATAAATAACCTGTTTTTGATCTACCATTATGAGGATCTGACAAGTAACATGCATCTACATAACCTGTTAATTCGAATATGGATACTTTGGTATAAAACAAACCCATTTTTATTGTACCTCCAAGGTAACGAAGTATATGTTTGACTCCATTCCAATGTCTTCGTGTAGGTGAAGAAATGTATCTTTGTAATATATTAACAACAAATGACATATCAGGACGTGTATAATTAGCAAGGTACATTAATGCTCCAATTGCACTGAGATTTGGTACTTCAGGACCAAGTAATTCTTCATCCTTTTCTCGAGGTCTGAAAGGATCTTTCTCCACATCTAATGATCTAACAACCATTGAAGTAGGCAATGGGTGACATTTGTCCATATAGAATCATTTTAACACTTTTTCTATATAGCCTTCTTGATGTACAAAAATTCCTTTGTCCAAATGTTCAATTTGCAAACCTAGACATAATTTTGTCTTTCCTAGGTCCTTCATCTCAAACTCTTTCTTTAAACAATTCATAGCTTTTGGAAGCTCTTCAGGAGTTCCAATAATATTTATGTCTGTTAGACGATGGCTATGGATCTAGAAGGGGGGTTGAATAGATCCCTTGAGTTTTACACGCAAATGGACTACAAAATTCTGTTTTAAAAAATTTGTTTAACGGAAGCTACCACTGGATAGAACGTCTACAACGAACCTTCTACCGAAAGGATCGGATATGCGCGAATATATTATGGATGAGTATGAAAGAGAAAAATTCAGTTCTGAATATTACACTTATAAACACAGACAACAAATTATCACTTGCTTGATGTTTATACCGATCCAATGAGGTTAATTGATAAGTAATTTAAAGCAATGTGTTCGAATTTTGCTTGGAAACAAATTATCAAACACGTAGTGTGCGTAAACACACTATGTGCAGAATTTCTATGGAGAATAATGTGCAGCTGCTCCAAAACACAATTCAATGAATTGTATCGATTTAACAAAAACAGTTTGTCAGCGTACAATTATTCTACGACAGAAATTACGATAGTTTGCTACGTCACAAAATCGAACAATACTGAAATGTAAAAGAGTTAAGGGAAAGAGAGAGAACACCCGAGATTTGATTAGGCAGTTCCCCAATCGTCCTCGCTTTGGGTACGTTTTCCCCTAATTCCGCAAAAGGAATTGAGATATATATATATATATGTAGTTGTTGCAATGTTTATTACAAGAGAAAACTATGAACATTAAAACCCCGAACGTCTTCGATCTTTGATGCAGAATTTTCTCTTCCCTTGATTCAAGATGAATCAAGTGCTCCGAATATGGATAATTCAATTACCGTCCCACGCTACTAAATTGAAAGAAAACTCCGTTCTTCAGTTACCTTCACTCGGTCAATTGAAATCTTCCAAGAATTCAAACCTAAACCTTCTTCTACGATCCTCTGATTACAAGTACTAAACCGAAACAGTTGCGCCAATTTCCGGTTACCTTCGCCCAGCTGAATCCCTGTAGAAAGAACAGTTTTTACAAAAACCCCAAAATCTCCTAGATTCTTGGAGGACAAACCCAACTGGTTTGATTCAAGAAACACCTGCCAAACTCTCAACCCAGAAGATGAAGATCACACTTCCTAAATTCTAAACGTTATCACTTCGATCAATGGGCGACACAAACAAAAATGATTATGTGTGATTGTTTGTTTATACAATGAAGAAGATGAAGATGAAGAGAGAACTGGCATATATTTTTCACGTTTCTTGTTATATTGAAAAATGAGGACCCAAAACTATTTATATCAAAAAATATGACCAAAAGAAATAACAGGAAATAACAGAAACGAAGTTAAGTGAAAAAGTACAAAAAATAGAGTCATGCGTCGACCTCTGGAGTCTATGCGTCGACGCATAGAATGGCAATTTTGAGTTCTCAGGTTTATGTGTAACACCCCTAATCTATAACCCCAAAGCTATTACAGCAGTAAAAGAAAATTCAAAATTTCATCAGAGTATAATTAAAAACACATCATAGACAGGAAGCATCACATTACAATGAGACAAAACATAACATACAACACCTGCTCATTAAAGATATGCAACAGTGGGGTAGCAATTAACAGAGGAACTCAGTTCCATACACCCACATTTCAAGTTTTAGAATAAAGCGGAAAATCTAAAACTGAATCTCATATATATATACATATCACTTGAAAAGTTTGTCATACATCAAGTTATACATGCACAAGCCCAAAAGATATATATACATAATACACAAATAATCACAAACGACCTCCCTAACTACCCGGTGTCACATATCAGAGCCGACCGACAAAAGTATGAAGACGCAAAGCTTCACAAAAAGACTTCCAGCAACTCTAATCTGCAATGCCTCACAGAGCATTATAAAACAGCATAAAGGTGAGAAAAACAATCATTATACAGTTGCATAAAATTATATATAAACACAGAAATGCACAAGTACAATATTCTCACCACAAATGCACCACAATTAAATATAACACAACACAGTGTCAGTATCAGGCATTCGTCACCAATGCACATCAATCATACACAATGCCCTCATCATCAACACAATTATACATTTCCATCACATTGATCACAATCACAGTTAACATACACAATTAATCCATGATTTATGCAAATGCACAGAGACCGACACAACGACTCTATGCACATGCCATGCAGTACCGACTTCCAAGATTTCACATCACTAGTTCACTCAGGAACTCTGCTGGAATCATCGCTCGTTACTGAGGGTCGCTCAAGTAACACCCCGTCGGGCCTACGATGTTCACCCGTCGCTTTAGGTCCTCAGGCGATTCATACCTCATATTTTCGAGGCTCACGACGTTTATGGATTGCTTTAGGTCCCCACATGGGCACACAATCCGATCGCTTTAGGTCCCCACATGGGCACACGATCGTCTATAACCATCGCTTTAGGTCCTCAGGCGATTCATACCTCATATTTTCGAGGCTCACGATGTTATAGCAGATTCCCTCCGGAACCAGCCGTCACTCAGGACGCCACAACAATGCATATCATGATGCTTGGCATACAATGACTCATGACATTTAGTATGCACACATATATGTAACCATCACACTTAACATAATTCATGCTTGCAATTTAAGCCCAAAACAATGCATTTTATACCTTACAACAACACGCAATCATATCATATTCATATCAACAGCACATTGCATACGACACACCAATTACGCACAATCATAACCACAAAAGTCGACAAAACGACACTATTCCGATTTTCCGACAAAATAAAATCGGCTAACAAATCCCAATTCATCATAACAAGAAAGTACAGCTCAATAGGTTTCCAACAATACCAAGAATGTAAAAATCGGATAAACGGAACCAAAGTTACGATAGAAAACGAAAACGACATTTTGAAAAATCACATTTTTACAACTGGCCTGACCATACGTGTATCACCAATGCCATACGCGTATGGCCCCAATTCCTCGCCATACCCATACGCGTATCACCAATGCCCATACGCGTATGGACAGAATCATTTTCCTTCACAAATTTCACGTTTTAAAGCCCATACGCGTATCACCAAGACCATACGCGTATCACCAGATGGCCGGGAAAATGCACATTTCATACGCGTAATGGCCAAAACACAGGCCAATGTTACGCGTAACGCCTTGGCTCATACGCGTATGGACATGCCCCTTACGCGTACGGCTAGGGCAAACCCAGAAAAATTCTGCAGAACGAGTTTCTGCGTTTTCTCTCCCAAAATCAACCCAATCATCATCCAAACTCAGAAAAACACCAATTTGAGGTATAACAATTCATATTCAACATGTATAAACAACAAAGAACACAATAAAAATGAGTTTGAATCAATTTTTACCAATTTCTACACAATTAGGTTTTTACTATATTTATCATTTCAATCCCAAAAACAATCACAAACATACATAGATAATCATACACAATCATATAATAACTGAGTTTCACACCCTTACCCGATTAAATCGATCCTAGAAGTTGTTTTCTTTGATTTCCAAGATTTTCTCCCAATTCCTCTCTTTTTCTCTTCTCTTCTTTTTCCTTCTTCTTATTTCCTTCTCTCTATTTTCTCTCTTCCCCTTATATTTCTATTTTCTTTCTTTTCTATTTCTTTCTAACTTAGTAAATAATTAGGGAAAAGACTAAAATACCCTTACTCCCAATTATCCCGCAAACGCTCTCAAAACGCGATAAAATATAATAACAACGCAAAACAACATATTATCACACCAAAGTCATAAATAAAAATAATATAATACTCAAAATAATTAAATCGACTCGATTAAATAAAATGATCAAAACTGAGGCGTTACATTATGCGCTTACCCGTGACTTCTGGGGTCAACGCATGATTTCTAAGGTCGGCGCATAATTTCTGAGGTCAGCGCATGAAGGTAAATTTTTCAAGAAATTTCATTTTTTGAATTGTTTTCACCAGACCAAAGTCAAACATACATGCTAGACACTATTAAATCACTTGTGGACTTTTATTTTTGAGGAGAATAAGATCCTATGCATCTAGACACATGACCAACAACGATAATACGCTATATGCCCGACACGTGAAGTGATGCCGCTCAAATTACAATCTAATGCATTTGTTGACATCATTAAAACAAGATAGCTAGAAGGATATCCCTCACATACTCCCCCTTTTTGATGATGGCAACACTTCCTTGATTGTCACGAGAGATGTAATTTGAGATGATCAATGCTCCCCCTGTCTTTAACATCCGGTTAAACGTTTCTGTAGGTAGCTTGTATTCTTCTCCCCCTTTGACAACATCAAAAAGACAAGAAGACAGTGGTCAAAATAGCATATGAAAATATGTAGTGGATCATCAAATATTTGCAACAACAAAACAGTTACCAGCATCCACATATGATACCGCTAATGTAAAAAAGTAAAGATTAAATACGAAACAATGGCATTAAAACAAAACATTCACTTCATAAATGTTGAAACATAACAGAAAAGTTTAGCACATGTCAAAATAACAGAAAGCAAACAACAAAACACAAATTCATGCACAACTAAACATGATGCCCTAAGGTTTATGGTCTCCTCCCCCTAAACGAATAACCTCGTCCTCTATGGTATTGACTTGGTGGTGGAAATTCCTCGAGTTGAAGGTTGAGGTCAATCAAGGTGCTATTGAGGTTACCAAGGCTGTTGGCCAAGTTTTGATTTTGCTGAGTCAGATTGGCATCCATTTGATTGAACCTAGTCATAGCAGCATTTGCAAAATTGTTGAAGTTGGTGGCATGAGACGATATTTGGTTAGACAGGTTTGTGAGCTGTTCCTGCTGAGTCAGGTATCGAGTTTCCTGCTGCGCTTGAAATTCTTGATGTTGCAGAGACAACTCAGTCAGCCGTGCCAAAATTTCATCATTGGATTGTTGATCATGCTGAGACGGTGGAGTTGGAGGAGCAAAATTTTCTGGAAGCTGCCATTCAGAGTCAGCATCATAGGATGGAGGAACATACGCAGCACCAAGGTTGGTCCAACAGTTTTGTTGCCACTGACCCCAACCTTGATTGTCATAGGTTTCTTCCGGTTGATATCCCATCTATGTCTCATTGTCTTCTTGATTGTCTTCTTCTTCCGATTGATTGTCTTGCATGATAACATCTTCCTGCATTACCACATTATCATCATTACCAACTTGAGCTGCATTATCTTGACTGCCTTCATCCTCACTTGCTTCAAGATGAACAGGTTCAGGATGAGTAGCTCTTTGTCGATGAATGAACCTTCGCTCATGTGACTGCCAATGGTAACCCATCATGGACAAGGTTCTGGCCAGAAACTGTTGTTCAGCAGTAATGTGAATATGAAAAATCTGTGGAATAGGAATGTCAAAATGATTCAAAAAATCCGCCACAGCAGATGCATAGCCAAGTGCTAGAAACTTGTTGGAGCTGCGAGTTGTGAACATCCTAGAAGCAAAGTAGTAAGGCCAGTTAATTTTGATCTTTTCCCTCAGGATATAGATAAGATGCACCTCCACTTGTTCAACTCTTGAGTAGCCTCCTTTCTTAGGACTCAAGATACGAGAAACAATCCACTGAAGGATACGTTCTTTAAATTTCAAATGACCGGTGGTGTCACTCTTAGGAAATGCTTCACTTGCCACAAAATCAGCTGGATATGGTTCCCTCAACATAGAATTCAAAGCAGTTTTGAATGCATAGTCTTTAACAAAGGTTTTATCAGTAACCTTTGGGAGACTGTCATCAGTATTCAAAACAAACAATGTAGACCATACATCGTTTGTCACCTGATATTCTGCATTATTTATAGAGAACTTAAATTCAGCCCCACGAAATTTTCCCTTTATCCCACAGTAGAATAATCTAGTCAAGTCTTCACTGTACTTGTCATCACACTCAACAAATTCATTCAGATTTTGAAAGTTTATGAGTTCAGAAATTTCAGGAATGTGAAAATCTTGACCCATCAAAGGATAAAATCCATGTTGTCTTATAACAGCCCGGTTAGAGAATAATTCTACAAAAGGAGTGGCTAGCCTCTCAGAAATTAAAGATTCAAAAGTTACCCGGTTTGAGGATGATCCTCTTGTTTGTGCTTGTTGTGAAGTTGATCCCCTTCCTCCTCTTGTACCAGCATTTCTTCTGGAAGCCATTGTTGAAGAAGATGTTGAAGGAAGATTATCACACTTGATTGTTGCAGAGATAGTAGAGAAGATGTGTGAAATCCTTTGAATACCTTGCAGTAGATATATAGAGAATTTTCTCTTGGTGTTCCCTTCCCCTTTTTCTAATTTATTAGGGTTTTGATGAGGGTTTAGTGGGAATTAATTGAGATTGATGAGGTTTAAAGGAGTAGAATAGGGAGAGATTGACCACATAAACTAATTAGATGACATGCAATAATCATAGATTAATGTGCAATGAAAAAAATATAGGGAAAGTAAACATTGTAGGTCGGCGCATGCAACCCAGTGGAGAAAAAGTATCTGAACGATTCCTTCATGCGTCGACCTGTGAATCTGTGCGTCGACGCATGATTCCTGAAAATTTTAAAAATAACTTGAACATGTGGCTATGCGCTAACCCGAAAGTTTAATAGGTCAGCGCATGAATCTATGCGTCGACGCATAGACCTGTAAAAATGAAAATTTTTGCAAAATTCTTGTTCCAAGCAGATAAATACACATATACACACAGAACCAAACATTCACATGAATGATAAGTGCTCAAAATGAAATAAACATCAAGATTAGAGTAAGTAACAAGGCACAAAATGTTGATAAACCTCTATAAGTTGGAACGATATTACCTTGAACATCATGACGGTGAGATCCCTCACATATGGATGAATTTCTCTTTGCATTGTTAGTTAAAGATATGAACAAGCATATATATATATATATATATATATATATATATATATATATATATATATATATATATATATATATATATATGTGAAGATCATAATTCTAAAGGATGTTATGCACGATTCGAGATATCGAGAATGCCAAGTTCCCTACGGATGTGAAAGAAAGGCTCCGTAGCTAATGGTTTTGTGAAAATGTCAGCAAGTTGATTCTTAGTGTCAACATGCTCAAAAATAACATCACCTTTCTCTACATGATCCCTAAGAAAATGATGGCGTATTTCGATATGCTTGGTGTGTGAATGTAGTACAGGGTTCTTAGTTAGATTAATCGCACTAGTGTTATCGCACAAAATTAGAATACGTTCAAGTTTTAAGTTGAAATCCAGTAATTGTTGTTTAAGCCATAGGACTTGAGCACAACAACTACCGGCGGCAACGTATTCCGCCTCGGCTGTTGACAGAGCAACGGAAACCTGTTTCTTGCTGTGCCAACTCACCAAGGAATTTGCGAAAAAGTGACACGTGCCACTAGTACTTTTCCTATCCAACTTGCACCCGGCAAATTCGGAGTCAGAGTAACCAACTAAGGAACAAACACTTCCTTTGGAATACCACAACCCATACTTTGGAGTACCAGAGAGGTATCGAAGTATGCGCTTAACTGCCTTCAGGTGGGATTCCTTGGGATGTGCCTAATACCTCGCACACATGCATACACTAAACATTATATCAGGACGTGATGCGGTAAGATAAAGGAGAGACCCTATCATACCTCGGTACTTCTTTACCTCAACATCCTTACCCTTTTTGTCACGATCGAGATTAGCACTTGTAGGCATAGGAGTATCTATTGCTTTGCAGTTCAGCATATCAAAACGTTTTAGTAACTCAAGACAATATTTCGTTTGACTCACGAATGTGCCCTCTTCAAGTTGTTTGATTTTCAATCCGAGGAAATAGTTGAGCTCCCCCATCATGCTCATTTCAAACTCCCCCTGCATCAAATTAGAAAACTCCTTGACCAAGGTCATGTTAGTAGACCCAAATATAATATCGTCAACATAAATCTGTACCAAAATTAAGTGTTTTCCTTGACGTTTAATAAAGAGGGTTGTGTCAACCTTTCCTCTTGAATACCCTTGATCAAGTAGAAATTTGCTTAGACGTTCATACCAAGCCCTAGGGGCCTGTTTGAGTCCGTACAAAGCTCGCTTAAGTTTATAAACATGATCAGGATATTCGTGTGATTCAAAACCTGGAGGTTGGGCTACATAAACCTCTTCATTTATATATCCGTTAAGGAATGCACTTTTGACATCCATTTGGAATAACTTAAAGTTCTTTGTGCAAGCGTAGGCAAGTAGAAGGCGTATGGCCTCGAGTCGGGCAACCGGCGTATAAGTTTCCTCATAGTCGATTCCTTCCTCTTGGTTATAGCCTTACGCTACAAGCCTAGCTTTGTTACGCGTTATTACTCCATTTTCATCAAGTTTATTCCTAAACACCCATCTGGTGCCTATTACTCGATGATCTCGCGGAGGGGGGACAAGGTCCCAAACCTCATTTCTCCAGAATTGATTTAGTTCATCTTGCATTGATAGATACCAATGCTCATCGAGTAACGCTTCCTTAGAGTTTTTAGGTTCAACTTGGGAAACAAAAGCAGAGTAATAAAAAAAGTTACTAAGTTTAGAGCGAGTAGTTACTCCCTTAGAGATATCACCGAGAATGTTGTCAATTGGATGGTCTTTTGAAGACTTCCAAGCTGGAGGAAGTTCATCTTTCTTAGCATGATGATCATCCTCACTTTTCACTGGTTGGTGATCCTTTTCCTCCTCAATACGCACTGCTTCAGGCTGATCAATTCCCTTATCAGTGTCCTTGAGTATGTCTTCAGTAGGTACACCTGCACCATGAAAAGAACTACCTTCTCCGACATTTCTCGGATAAGACTCGTCAAAAGAAACATGAACTGACTCTTCAACTATACGTATCCTTTTATTATAGATTCTATAAGCTTTACTTGACTGAGAGTATCCAAGAAAAATACCCTCGTCAGCATTGGCATCAAATTTGCCGAGAGTCTCTTTTCCATTATTTAACACAAAGCATTTGCAACCAAATACATGAAGGTGAGAGATGTTTGGCTTACGCCCTTTTAAAAGCTCATACGGTGTCTTGTTTAGAATAGGTCGGATGAGCACCCTATTCAAAACGTAACAAGCCGTACTTATGGCGTCGGCCCAAAAGTATTTTGGTAATCCACTATCATTGATCATAGTCCTTCCAAGTTCTTCCAAAACTCTATTTTTACGTTCCACTACCCCATTTTGCTGAGGGGTACGTGGTGCAGAAAAATTATGATCAATTCCATTGGAATCACAAAATGCTTCAAATAAATGATTTTCAAACTCACCCCCATGGTCACTTCTGATTGACCCAATGTTTGTGTTTAACTTGTTTTGAGATAACTTAGCAAATCGTTCAAAGGCTGAAAAGGTATCACTCTTATTTGCTAAGAAAATTGTCCAGCAAAACCAAGAAAAATCATCGACTATAACAAATCCATAGTAGTTACCACCTAGGCTTTTAACCCTAGATGGTCCAAAGAGATCCATATGGAGGAGCTCAAGAGGTCTCATAGTTGAAACAATGTTTTTAGATTTAAAAGAGATCCTTGTTTGCTTCCCCATTTGGCACGCATCGCAAAGATGATCCTTCGTAAATTTAATTTTGGGCAAACCGATGACTAGGTCTTTAGAGACAATTTTGTTAAGCAAATCAAAGTTGATATGAGCCAAGCGTTTATGCCACAACCATGAATCTTCATTCATAGTGACTAAACATTTGTCTCCATCCAATGATACCTCGTTTAAGTCTAGCATATAGACGTTATTCACCCTCAAGCCCTTAAACACATTCTTTTTGTCGCTATCTTCAACTACGCAACAATCCTTTGAAAAAGAGACTTTATAATTTTTGTCACATAGTTGACTAATGCTTAAAAGGTTGTGTCTAAGGCCCTCCACAAGAAGTACATCAGAGATAGTAGTAGATGAGGGGTTACCTATACTACCTTTGCCGAGAATTTGTCCCTTGTTGTTATCTCCGTAGGTGACAAACCCCTTTTTCTTCGCCACAAAGTCGATGAAAAGAGATATGTCTCCGGTCATATGTCTTGAGCAGCCACTATCTAGAACCCATCTTCCTTCGGTGGTCTCAAGACTTTGTACCTACAAAAATAGTCAAGGGAGAGTAGGTACCCAATTCTCATTGGGTCCTTTATGGTGAGTGAAACCAAAATTGCCTTTGGGTAACCATTGATAAATGCCCTTTGGAACAAGCAATCTCCGAAAGCGGCACTTAGCAATAGTATGACCAGGCTTACAACAATATAAGCAATCACGATTAGTTTGGAGTTTACCTTTGCTATCACTATCTTGAATCACATACGTGTATTGTTGATAAGGATTATTCATTGTTTCATGATAATGTGATCGATCAATAGCAAACGTAATCTTAGGCTTGAGAGCCTTGTCTAAATTGGCTTTGAGGGTTCTCACCTCTCTTTGCCAAATGTGACAAGTACCACAGCCCCCAAGGTCAAACCATGTATATTTATTCTCATCGATCTTAGTTTTTGATGCATTCACCATGGAGTTTTTAAGATCTTCCAATTCCTTTTGGGAATCGGAAACCTTTTTCTCCAAATAGGAAAAAATCTTTTTATTCGAAGCTAAGCGTTGAAATGCTTCCTTAGCTTCGTGGTGTAATGTATCAAAAGCTCTTTTTAATTCAGCATGAGACATATTTTGACAGTTTTCATATTTAGAGTGTTTTACCTCTTTTCCTTTGTTGTGATGTGCCATGAGACAAAGGTTGACGGATTCACTTTCGTCACTTGAGGAGTCATCTTTCTCCGACTCGCTATCGCTTTCCCAAGCGATGTATGCTCGTCGAGACTTGTTGGACTTTTTGTTTGAGCGACTCTTGTCATTATCCTTATCTTTGTCTTTCTTTATGGATGGACAATCCGGCTTGTAGTGCCCGGATTTTCCACAGTTGTAGCACGTCCCTTTTACCTTGCCATTTTTATTTCCTTCACTTCTAGATTGCTTCCGAAACTTGACAAGATTTCTGTCCGAGTGCTGAATATCATTCTTACGGATATATCTATTGTATCTTTTCACAAATAAGCTCATATCATCATCGGATTCTTCATCTTTGTCATTTTTGGCTTCATCATCACTTAGCTCTTGATGTGTGGACTTTGAACAAGAAGCCTTAAGAGCTATCGACTTCTTCTCCGTATCTTTTTCCTTCTCTTTCTTTATACTCTTCTCATGTTTATCCAGGCTAATGAGCACTTGCTCATGCTCATCGAGTTTACCAAAGAGTGTTGTGAGGTCTAGAGTAGCAAGATCATTGGCCTCCTTGATAGCGGTAACCTTCGGTTGCCATTCCCTGCTAAGACACCTCAAAATTTTATTAGTAGAAACCTCATTTGGAATTGGTTTACCAAGAACATGCAATTTGTTGATAATGTGAGTGAATCGTCTTTGCATATCCGCAATGGTTTCCCCTAGCTTCATGTAAAACAAATCAAACTCTTGCGTTAGTGTATTAATACGAGCCAATTTAACATCATTAGTGCCTTCGAGGGCTACTTGTAAGGCATCCCACATAGCTTTGGCTGTTTCACAATGGGAGACTCGATAATACTCATCAACTCCCAAAGAGGAAATGATCATATTATGAGCCTTCTAATCATAAATGTACTTTTTCTCGTCCTCCTCAGTCCATTGGTCTTTGGGTTTAGGAATGTCAACGCCTTCCGCGTTAGTCATAGTGATTGCCATGGGACCGTTTAAAATAACGTTCCAAACCTTCTGATCTAAGGAGTTAATATAAATGCGCATACAATCCTTCCAGTAGCTGTAGTTTTCACCTATAAAAACTGGAGCTTTATTATAAGCCCCCTTAGGTTCGTTTGCCATGATCCAAGAAGTTTTACCGAAGCACCAGAATAAACCGGAGCTCGTGATACCACTTGTTAGACGATGGCTATGGATCTAGAAGGGGGGATTGAATAGATCCCTTGAGTTTTACACGCAAATGGACTACAAAATTCTGTTTTAAAAAATTTGTTTAACGGAAGCTACCACTGGATATAACATCTACAACGAACCTTCTACCGAAAGGATCGGATATGCGCGAATATATTATGGATGTGTACGAAAGAGAAAAATTCAGTTCTGAATATTACACTTATAAACGCAGACAATAAATTATCACTTGCTTGATGTTTATACCGATCCAATGAGGTTAATTGATAAGCAATTTAAAGCATTGTGTTCGAATTTTGCTTGGAAACAAATTATCAAACACGTAGTGTGCGTAAACACACTATGTGCAGAATTTCTATGGAGAATAATGTGCAGCTGCTCCAAAACACAATTCAATGAATTGTATCGATTTAACAAAAATAGTTTGTCAGCGTACAATTATTCTACGACAGAAATTACGATAGTTTGCTACGTCACAAAATCGAACAATACTGAAATGTAAAAGAGTTAAGGGAAAGAGAGAGAACACCCGAGATTTGATTAGGCAGTTCCCCAATCATCCTCGCTTTGGGTACGTCTGCCCCCAATTCCGAAAAAGGAATTGAGATATATATATATATATATGTAGTTGTTGCAATGTTTATTACAAGAGAAAACTATGAACATTCAAACCCCGAACGTCTTCGATCTTTGATGCAGAATTTTCTCTTCCCTTGATTCAAGATGAATCAAGTGCTCCGAATATGGATGATTCAATTACCGTCCCACGCTACTAAACCAAAAGAAAACTCCGTTCTTCAGTTACCTTCACTCGGTCAATTGAAATCTTCCAAGAATTCGAACCCAAACCTTCTTCTACGATCCTCTGATTACAGCTACTAAACCGAAACAGTTGCACAAATTTCCGGTTACCTTCGCCCAGCTGAATCCCTGTAGAAAGAACAGTTTGTACAAAAACCCCAAAATCTCCTCGATTCTTGGAGGACAAACCCAACTGGTTTGATTCAAGAAACACCTGCCAAACTCTCAACCCAGAAGATGAAGATCACACTTCCTAAATTCTGAACGTTATCACTTCGATCAATGGGCGACACAAACAAAAATGATTATGTGTGATTGTTTGTTTACACAATGAAGAAGATGAAGATGAAGAGAGAACTGACATATATTTTTCACGTTTCTTGTTATATTGAAAAATGAGGACCCAAAACTATTTATATCAAAAAATATGACCAAAAGAAATAACAGGAAATAACAGAAACGAAGTTAAGTGAAAAAGTGCAAAAAACAGAGTCATGCGTCGACCTCTGGAGTCTATGCGTCGACGCATAGAATGGCAATTTTGAGTTCTCAAGTTTATGCGCTTACCCGTGACTTCTGGGGGTCAGCGCATGATTTCTGAGGTCGGCGCATAATTTCCGAGGTCAGCGCATGAAGGTAAATTTTTCAAGAAATTTCATTTTTTGAATTGTTTTCACCAGACCAAAGTCAAACATACATGCTAGACACTATTAAATCACTTGTGGACTTTTATTTTTGAGGAGAATAAGATCCTATGCATCTAGACACATGACCAACAACGATAAGACGCTATATGCCCGACACGTGAAGTGATACCGCTCAAATTACAATCTAATGCATTTGTTGACATCATTAAAACAAGATAGCTAGAAGGATATCCCTCACAATGTCATCCACATAGACAATTATCATTGAAAATTCATTTCATGATCTTTTTATAAAAATACAAGGACAAATGGAGTTATTTGTATATCCCTCTCTAAGAAAATATTCACTGAGACGATTATACCACATTCATCCAGATTGTTTCAACCCATAGAGACACTCGTTCAATCTTATGGAGTAGCTTTCTCAAGATTCGGAGCTGTGTGCATCTGGTATATTGAACCCTTCAGGGAGTTTCATGTAAATTTTACTATCAAGTGAACCATACAGATAAGCTGTTACAACATCCATCATGTGCAAATTAAGCCTTTCATGTGCTACAAACCTAATTAAATATCCAAAATTGAATTGCATCCACTACAGGTGGATATGTTTCATCATAATAAATTTTAGGTCTTTGTGAAAATTCTTGAGCAACAAATCAAGCTTTATACCATTCTTATTTTACTTTTTCACAAAAACTCATTTATATTCAATTGGTTTCACATCTTGAGGTGTTCGAACTACAAGTCCAAAATCGAGTCACTTGTAAAGTGAGTTTAATTTTTCTTCAATTGAATATGTTCATATTGGCCAATTCTCACTTTGTCTACAATCTTTGATAGACTTTGACTCATGATCCTCGTTATCATTTATCATCTTTAGCGTTATATTATACACAAAGAGATTGTCAATATTGAATTTATTTTGCTTCCATCATATTCCATTCATGACATAAATTATTGAGATTTGTTAATTTTCATAAATTCAGGTACTTGGTTAGTTCTTCTGGAATTCAAAATTAAATTATGTCAAAGTGCTCTTAGAGTTTTCATATCCTCACTTGGGTCGTCTTTAACTTTAGTTTCTTTTCTTGGTAGAGAACTTTTAACATTAGAACCGACTTTCCTACCACACTTCAGGCATGATTATAACTCATTTGCAATATTAGATTGTCCAATAGGCGAATCCACTTTGAGTGGAGTATTAGCAGCTGATGATTTTTTTCATAAACTTTGCAAATCAATTGTGTTTTGAACTTCGAGGATCAAAATGATATTATAATATTTTATTTCAAATTGTTAATTTGAACTTCTGGTTCACATTTTCAGTTGCTTATTCTCTCCCCCTAATATTGAGAAAATTAATTTATCAATCGATAATCAGCCTACTAGGCTTCAAACTGTTAGTGCGTGAGGCACTTTTAGTGAGGAGAGAAAGAGAAAGAATAAGGAAATAAGGATTTGTATTATTGAATTGTGTAAATAATGATACAAGCTAGGTCTATTTATATACAACCCTAATTGGGCTTGGGCCAACACAACTTGGATTATATCTAAATATTAAATCTAATCAAATCTAATCATATTAAATCAAATCTAATCTAATATTTCAACACACCCCCATAATCCAAGTTGTCGAACCTACGCTAGTCGATCTGAACTATTCCTAATTTCTTTCTCAAATTCAAGAATCTGTTGATCTTCGACCCTTTGGTGAAAATATCAGCCAACTGTGCTTCACTTGAGCAGTGCCTAACTTCAAGTTCACCTCGATTTACCTTTTCCCTTAAGAAGTGAAATCTGGCTTCGATATGCTTACTCCTTCCATGTAGAACTGGATTCTTCGCAAGATTTATAGCTGACTTGTTGTCGATTTGCAACACAAGAGGTTTCTTCACTTCGACCTCCATTTCTTCAAGTACTCATCTGATCCAAATTGCTTGACATGAAGTATAAGATCCAGATATATATTCAGCTTCACACGATGACAATGCCACCACAGGTTGCTTCTTCAAACACCATGAGATTGGGGCACCAAATACTTGAAAGAAATAGCCAGTTGTACTTCTTTGATCTTCCTTATCTCCACACCAATCAGCATCTGAAAAATAATTAACTATTGCTCCTTTGCCTTCGGAATCTCGTCGAAATATAATTCCAAAATTTGTTGTTCCTTTTAAGTATCTTAGAATTCTTCTTGCAGCTTTCATGTATGACACTCTTGGTTCACTCATGAATCTGCTCACTAATCCGACTGCGAAACCTATATCAGGTCGACTATTGCACATATATCTCAGAGATCCAACTATTTGTTTGAACAAAGTTACATCAACTTTGTCTTCCTCTCCATGCTTCTCCAACTTCAAGTTTGGTTCGATAGGTGAGGATGCAAGATTCGAATCATCCATTCTGAATCTCTTGAGTATCTCTTTAACATACTTCCTTTGATGTAGCACCATACCTTGCTTCGACATATGAAATTCCATGCCTAGGAAATAAGACAATTTTCCCATATCTGACATTTCAAATTCCTTCTTCATCAGCTCTTTGAACTTCGACAAGTTCTTCAGGCTATTTTCAGTTACTAACAAGTCATCGACATATAAGCAGATGATAGTTATATCTTATGCTACAACCT
This sequence comes from Lathyrus tuberosus, assembly GCA_022829125.1. Classification (NCBI taxonomy): domain Eukaryota; kingdom Viridiplantae; phylum Streptophyta; class Magnoliopsida; order Fabales; family Fabaceae; genus Lathyrus; species Lathyrus tuberosus. The sequence goes on from JALAZF010000193.1 coordinate 4,356,840, forward strand.
GAACATAGACACCATACTCAGACTTGCATTTGACAAATCCCAATTCGACTAAGTATGAGTCGATCTTCTTGTTCCATGCCCTAGGTGCCTGATTGAGGCTATAGAGCGCTTTGTGCAACTTATATACTTTACTCTCTTCCTTCTGAATCACAAACCCATGTGGTTGTGTGACATATACCTCTTCGTCTAACGGACCATTCAGAAAAGATGACTTCACATCTAAGTGAAATGTCGACCAACCTTGGTTACATGCTAATGCTACCACTAGTCGAACAATTTCCAGTCTTGCTACTGGAGCAAATACTTCAGAGTAGTCAAGTCCTTCTCTTTGAAGAAATTCTCGAGCTACTAATCTTGCTTTATGTCTTACTATCGACCCATCAGCATTGTGTTTCAACTTGAACACCCACTTTATTTCGATAGCTTTTGTATGTGCTGGCAATTTGACTAACTCCCATGTGTTGTTTCTTTCGATTGCCTGTAACTCTTCGACCATAGCTAACTTCCACTATTGAATTTTTAAAGCTTCGTTATGGTTGATTGGTTCAGCACCTGCAAGTAAAGCAAAATGAACTAATTCTCCATCTGGTGTGACTTCATCATCACCAGTCACTTCATAATCATGAAGTCTTGTTGGAGTAACTCTATTTCGTCGAGGTTTTTGGCTTGTTTCAGCCACAGCCTCTGTATCGGGAATGTCAGCAACTGCTTCTACTTAGACTTCGACTTGATTCTCAGCAATTTCTTTAACTTCGACTTCATCAGTTTCATCGTCGAAATCAGAGCTCATCAATGGCTTTTTAATTGAATTACCAGAATTCCAATCCCAGGCAGAATTTTCATTAATCACAATATCTCGACTCAACACAATTTTCTCATTAATTGGATTGAATAGCCTGTATGCACCTGTCTTATGATATCCTACCAGAATCATAGGTCCACTCTTGTCATCAAGCTTCCTTCTTCTTGCATCAGGAACATGCTTGTAATACATAGAGCCAAACACCTTCAGATGACTCACTGATGGTCATTTGCCACTCCACACTTCTTCAGGAACCTTGTTCTTCAATTTCTTGGTAGGGCACCTGTTCAGGATATAAACTGCAGTCGAAACAACTTCACCCCATAAAAATTTTGGAAAATTCTTCTGCTTGAGCATACATCTCGCCATATCCAATATGGTTCTGTTTCTTCTTTCAGCAATTCCATTATGTTGAGGAGTATAAGGAGCAGTTACCTCATGATCAACACCATGTACTGCACATAATTTTTCAAACATCTTCGAAGTGTATTCGCCACCTCCATCTGTTCGCAGAATTTTGATCCTCTTCTCACTCTGGTTTTCGACAAGCATCTTGAATTTCTTAAAGATTTCAAATACTTCGTCCTTTCTCTTGATCACATAGATCCACAACTTTCGACTAAACTCATCGACAAATGAAACAAAATATCTATTTCCACCAACGGTATGTTCTTCGAACGGACCACATACATCTGAATGTACAACTTCGAGTATGCAGGATGATCTCATTGGCATAGTCGAAACGAAAGAATTTCTGGATTGCTTTCCGACTAAAAAACCTTCACAGAGTTTGTCAGGCATCTCAAGACTTGGAATACCAGATACCATATCTTGAGTAATCAGCTGGTTGAGTGACCGAAAGTTCAAATGTCCAAACCTCAAATGCCACAACCAACTATCCTTGTGGTCGACAACAGTTTTTAGACATTGTACTTCAGTCGAACTGATCATGGTCTTAAACGTCCTATTCTTCGACAACGGAAATTTCAAGACCAAATTGTTTTGGGTGTCGAACAATTTCAATAATCCATCTTTCATGACAACTGAGAAGCCTTTTTTGACCAGTTGTCCAACACTTAACAGGTTACACTTCATTCCAGGTACATAGAACACATAGCTTTCGCTCCATTACTCAGTTGAAAAACTATGTTTCCAGTACCTTCTGCTTACAACGAACTGTTATCAACAAGTTTTATCTTGCTCTTCTTCGACTCATCAAAATCTGCCAACCACTCCTTTCGACCAGTCATGTGATTTGAGCACCCTGAGTTGAGAAACCAGATCTTGGATTCGACATGGTTATCTGCTACTGCAGCCATAACCACCATACCACCTTCAGAATCATCTGAATCTTGGCGTGCAAGGTTCACTCCTTCGTCCTTGCCTTTTTCGATCCATTGTTTTCCTGTACCAACAATGTTTGGCCAAATGACCCCTCTTTTCACAGTTATAACACCGTATACCTTTCTTATCTTCTTTGTCTTTTCGATTGTTTCCTCCTCCTCTTTTCGAGGATTTAGAAGCTCTACCTTCGACCTGATTTTTGTGAGGGTTCGACCAAGACTTCTTTCCTTGAGTCTTGTCGACTTTGCCTTTGAATTTTTTGGAACCACCATTATTTTTCCATGACTGAGCATGCAGTGCTTGTATTGAATCCTAAACTCCCTTTCTTTCGACAATCCTCATCTCATGCGCCTCCAAAGACCCAACCAAATCTTCCACTTTTAGGGTTTCAAGATTGTTGGATTCTTGAATAGCTACGATAACGTGATCAAAGTGAGAGGTCAACATTCTCATTACCTTCTCAACTATCATCTTATCAGTTATGGTTTCTCCACAACCCTTCATGAGATGGACGAGTTTCTGAACCTTCGACACATATTCTGCAACTTTTTCATCTTCTCCCATCGACAACAACTCATATTGTCGACGCAAGGTTTGCAACTTGACAACCTTGACTTTCTCACCTCCTTCATAATACTTCACCAGAATATCCCATGCCTCCTTCACCGTTTCAGCAAGAGAGATTTTGTCGAAGTTAGCAGCATCGACCGCCGTCTGAATGCAATAAGCAGCCTTGCAATATTTCTTCTTGACTTCGTTGTGGGCTTTTTTCTGTTCTTCGGTTGCATTTTCAGCCAACACAGGAACACCTCCGGTAACCACTTCTAGGGTATCATGGAAGCCAAATAAGTTTTGCATATGTTTTTTCCAACGGATCTAATTCTTGCCGTCAAGCATTGGAAGGGAACTCGAAATGCTCTTATCACCAGTCATCTTCGCAGCGGTTGATTCACTTGCCCTAGAAACACGATCTCTTACGTGAAGTTCTTGAAAACTCGATCAAGAACAATAACCGGAAGCTTTGGATACCAATTTGTTAGTGCGTGAGGCACTTTTAGTGAGGAGAGAAAGAGAAAGAATAAGGAAATAAGGATTTGTATTATTGAATTGTGTAAATAATGATACAAGCTAGGTCTATTTATATACAACCCTAATTAGGCTTGGACCAACACAACTTGGATTATATCTAAATATTAAATCTAATCAAATCTAATCATATCAAATCAAATCAAATCTAATATTTCAACACAAACAAGTATTCACTTATTGGATCAAGATATATCCTCAATTACAGGATTCATATAAAATACATTTTCTCAAAATTCTTTCAAAACTCATATTAGCATACTATATTGGAGCAATTGAATAATTACAACACATCCAAAAGTTTACTTAGATGAGATATAATAGGTTATTAATCTAAAATAATTTGTAAGTTAAGGGGAGAATCATCTTATATTAACTTGTTGGCTTAATGCGAATAAATATCTTAATATCATACTTTGTCTGTTTCAAATATCTAATTTAGAATTGATGATCTCACAAGTATCAACTATATAACTACCTTTAGACGTCTAAAGAATGGATCTTCAAGTCCATTTTTGTATGAGCATGTCCTTCAAGATGTTCAATATTAATTTTAGTAATATATGTGATACTTATCAAGGAATTTCTGAAAAAATCCAGAAAACAAGATCTTAGTCTAATTAGTTGAGAAAATAATTTCACAAACTTCTGGCTGTGAATAGACATATGCACGATCTTTTAGTCGATGCAAGAATTAATGTCATAAATAATTAATTTCTCAATTTATCCTTTAAGAACACACAAATTTTATTGGATTGAAGAAACTTCTGGTTCTTTAAAACTAGTTCTCACATCATCATACATCTGAGATGACCAAACTGGTTTTGCCAATAACACACTTAAGTGTGATTTATAAACATCTGGTTTACCATAATACATATGATTCTATTATTCAAATTTGTTTCAATATCTAGTAAATATAAAATAATTTGTATACAATATATATTTTTCAATATTAATAAATTTACAATTATTAATATTATTCATGCAATCCTTCTGTGATTGTCTATTTTTCTAAGATCCATGAAAATCGTTATTGATACTTTTCTGATCAATGGAGACAGGATTATCATTTTCTTATTAATCATCAAGGGATAACCATTCTTTGATGAATGAATTAAAAGTAATTTATTATTTGAACAATCCTCTAGGGATCCTTTATAATATATATATATATATAATTTTTTTTCGAGAGGTAGATCATAGATCTTCAAACAATGATAAAGATAAACAATTTTTGTGCAATCCTCCGGGGATGCATTATAAGTTCTTCAAGAACTATATAAATTATTATTTTCCAATCATTCAGGGATCTTGATTAGTTTTTCAGGAACTATATAATAAATTATTATTTTGTTATCCTTCATTGATGCTTGATAAGTTCTTCAGGAACTATATAATAAATTATTATGTTGCTCTCCTTCAGGGATGCTTGATAAGTTCTTCAAGAATTATATAATACATTATTATTTTTCTATCCTTCAAGGATATTTGTTAAGTTCTTCGGAAACTATATAACAAACACATTATTTTATAGTCTTTCAGAGATATTTTAACATTACTCATCCAATCCTTCTGGGATTCATGAAAATCATTGTTGATTTTTTTTCTTCTAATCAATATATCAATACATAATAGGTAGAATTAGAAATATATATTACGAAACAAAAAATAATAATGTTACCTTCTAAATCTTGGAGCTTCATATAGTTAGACCTTCATTATCAAATTATTTGTATCACTTCTTAGACAATTAGTTAACATTCATATGGTAGAGTTTGGTGTTGATAACATGTTATAAAACTAAATAAAATTATATAGAGATCAATGAGAGGAAGAGAAGAGAGACATTAATATTATAATATCTTCTTCCAAAAGTACTTTTTACATTGCAATGTGGATCTAATTTATAGGACCTAAGGGAGAACAAAAGTCATAGTTATTAATAGGGAATAGGAAGATGAAAAGAAGAATAAGAATGGACATCCACTTTTATCTTTATTCATAACATGAACATATTTTTTAATTTTCTCTTTGTTATAGAAATAGCTTATACATAAGAATTTATATGATAAACACTTACATCGTTATGCGTTTATGTAAATCTTCATTCCTTGTGCATGTTTTGCTCATTTCTAATTGCATAATGCATGCATGTTTCATCTTGCAGTGTTTTGATTTAGTACTACATTGCCAGGTTCAGTTAATGATGTAAAGAGAAAAAATGGAAGTTGAGAGAATTTGAAACTCTGCTTTTGAGAAACATCTTGGAGGTACAGTAGGAAGAACCATGTTTTAAAGCCTGCGATGACTCTTTAAGTTTGTTGTTTTTGTTTTTATAAACCAGTTTGATTAAAATTTGATGCAGTAATGTGATGATAGCAGCAAATGAGGTTTGATAGTGAATTTCAGAACATAACCAACTAGTTTAACAACTAAATGAAGGTTTGAGAATCATGATAACAAAATGGATTTTTTTTTAAAAGTTGTTTTTTTTTTTTTAGAATTTTTTAATATATTTTATTTTTAAAATTGTTTTGTTGAAAAAACTTTTTTTTAATTTTTTTTAAAAGTTGTTGTTTTTTGAAATTTTTAGTATATTTTTTTACTTTGAAAAAAAATATTTAGAAGTTATTTTTTATTTTGATTTATTTTATTTTATTTTTTAAAATTAAGTTTTTATTTTATTTTATTTGAGGCCTTATGGCCTCTTATAAATTTTGGGCCCTTCTAACTTTGGGACCTATGTATTTGAGGGCTTACTATTCTTAAACTTTTTTAGACCCCCTTATTATGGGGGTTGGGGCCTAAATTAATTAGTCCCCTAAATTGACAACTCTACTTGTAGTGTGGCTCATATCTCTAAAAATTCAAAAGTGTCCTCATAAATTTTTGGAGATGCATCTCCGGACGCAATTTGAATCACCCCATTATTCGTAAATCAAGCAGCCATCCCATTTTTGCCAAAATTTAGTCTGGAGATGTATCTCCGAAAATTTCAGGGAAGAATTTGGAGATACGTCTCCGAAAACCCTAAACCTCATTTATTACATGCTTTTCATTGAAATTGGCACCATTGCTGGAGACTCTCTATTTATTTTAACAAATATTAGAGTTATAGAAATTTTATCCTAGCGTTTTGGCCCTTGCGTTTATGCCCTTTACGCGGCCTAGTGTAAAAAAACTCGATTTTTTGAAAAATCGACTTTGAATCGAAATTTTACCGTTCCATTTCATAAAAAAAAAAACAGGGATCAATGTCCTATATTTAGGGATTAAATATTTAAGGGCATCACCCTAAAAACCCTAATTTCCTTATTTTTCTATTTTATTTGATTTATTTTCTGTTTTCATATTTTTGAAAAAATCTGGAAAAAAAATTAAAGATTCTTAATTTGATTTTATTTGAATTTTAGTTGTATTTTCATATTTTTATAAATTTATTTGAATCGGTTTTCTTTTTTCCAATTATTTTTCTCAATAAGGACATTGCTTGTATTTACATATTTGTTACATTGCTGATGCATGACTACTAGGTCTGTTTATCCAGATACACCCCATATTAAATTTTAAAAAGCACAACGGGATACTTTACAAATATGTATATCCAAAATCACCCTTATTTGTAAAATAATATGATGTATCTGGAGATGCATCTCCAAAATTAAGTATAATAGAGGTGAATCACTCATTTACGTTTATTTTTTTTGGAAAATGAGTGCGTCCGGAGATACATCTCCGAATTTTAGGAACATTTTGAGTTTTCACCAAGAATTTGTAAGAAAGTATAAAGGCGGTGATCTTACCTAATCAGAAATGGATCAGCATCCAGCAACACGTCATGAGCTCTGTTATTCGCCGGTGGTGGTGAAGAGGTGGGGGGTGTACCTGCAAGGTACTCCGATGCCAAAGTCAGAGACACAGTAAATAGCGTAAGTACAGAGAAAGAGTGTAAAGAATGGAATACCTTACCCTCTAGTGAAAGAAAGTATTTATAGTGTGCCCCCAGCGCAGGGCCAACGATTACTTAGCATTGGATTAGATCGCAAGGCCCAACACGAGTAACTGCCAGGGCTTACGTGGCATAGGGAAGACCAGCACGTGGTCTTCGCCCTGGATCAACTGCCCCGTGATCTTCGGAAGGTGGACTGACCAGTTCTTCTGGAAGCGAGTAGTTGCCTGATGATGTGTCCCCCCGTGAGGGGCGCGTGGAGTCCGTGGGAGCTCCTTGGGCCCTCCTCGACGAAGACTTGGGTTGGGCCGTGCAGATGAGCTGGATATTGATTGGGCCCTCCTCGACGAAGACTTGGGATGTGCCGTGCGTGACGGTGGCCCAACCTTAGGCCCAGTCCAGAATAGGAGTCCCCCAAGTCGTTGCTCCGAAGTAGGAGTAATGACTCAAGAGTCAGCCCAGTCGTCGAGGACCCGTCCAGAGGGGCGTCAAGGTGTCCAAAACACCGAGCTTGGGGGGTATGTGCGGCCAGAAGTAAAAGGTGCTTGACGAGACAGGGGTTCACGGGGAGGCCTGTCCGTCAGGCACTCCACTGGCCCTTCCTCCTCTGGGTAGGTCTCCGTTTGGTGCCTTGGTCGACAATGCTGAGGAGGCTGAAAGGAACGAGTGTACCCGGTCCGCGGGCATGAGGGAAATTTGAGAGGACACGTATAGTGTCTTCCCGCGCCACGTGTCACACGTAATTAATGCCTGGGGAGGCTATGCGTATGGGCACTTGAGTGCCTAGTGCTGCCTCGCTTCCTATGCTAGGATTATAAATAGGGGGAAAGCTCGTTTCAATTTCACGTTTCCTCTTCATTCTTCTCAGAGCTCTCAAGTATTTCCAAGCCTTCAGATCATGTCCGCCGTCACCACCGCCGTAGCCACATTCGTCCATCACTCTCCGTCGTCCAACTCTTCTTTTCATCAAGTAAGTTCTCGTTTCCAATCTCTAGCATAATGAGTTTGTTATTAATTTGTCGGGGAGGACGTAGGATTTTAGGAGGGAAGTATAAATGTTCCGGTGACTTTCATGAAGTTTCCGGCGGAACTGAGTTTTCCGGCCATGCTTATAAAGTTTCCTGCCAAGTCGTCGGGAAGTTCATGAGGATTCCGGGAACTTTATGAGTTTCCTGATGAAGGCCCCAAGGACCTGTGATGAAGGTCACAGGGAGCTGAGATGAAGTTCTCGGGGAGTTGAGATGAAGGTCTCGGGGAGCCCTACTCCCCGCTAGGGTACGAGTATTGCGAGGGGGTCTCTGTCGAAGAGTCTTCCGTGCGAGGAGCCTCCCTGTTGAGGAGGTTTTCCACGTCATGTCGATGGGGGTTTCTCCGTGGACGAGTCTCTCCATCAGGGGAGCTCGCAATCCTGTGTCAAGAAGAATTTGTTTTGGTTCTTCGTCCCTCTCTTCGCCCTTTCACTTGATTTGCGGTGGAAGGGTGGATTTGATTTTGGAAGTTGAATTCACGATTTTCCTCTACTTTTCAGGTAAAATGGCCGTACGGCTCGAGGGGGTAATCCTTATAGATGACGAGCCCAAACTCGACGCACTCGTTCAGCAAGCCAGAGTCGAGCGAGTCCGGAAGCCCGAAGATTGGGTCAGGCACGAGCCTCTTAATGTCGGGTTGTGCTTTGTCGTCGATGACACTGATGCCTTCGTGACAGTCGAGGATATCGCCGTGGGCTCTTCTCCGAACTGGATGGTCTACAAACCCAAGGAACAACATCACATCTGCTCAAGATTTAGAGGGATGAGGTTCCCGATGTACGAATTTGCGTTCCAGGATGCGGGAATGTGTCTCCCCTTCATCAATTTTCAAAGGGGGGTGTTCCACTGGCTGCGTCTTGCGCCTTCCAAGCTTCTCCCCAATGCACTGGCATTTGTGCGGGCATTCGAGTTGGTGTGCGAACATCTCGACGTCGGGGCAACGCTTCCTCTGTTCTTCCGTACTTTCCATCTACAACGGTCACCCGTTAATGGTTGGCATAGCTGGGTATCCCTGAAGTAGCCGATGAAGTTGTTTAAGGCATACCAGGATTCTGTCCGCACCTTCAAGGACAGGTTTTACGTCGTCAAGCCCGTCTCGTACACGGCCGTCGACTCCTTATACAACCTTGAAGTCGAAGAGGCAAGCGAGGAGAAATTGGTGTCGAAGTGTCCCCTTGAGTGGGAGGAGGAGCACTTCAATAGGGGAACGAAAAGCTACATCGTGAAGCATGGCGACTTGGACAATGACGACCAGGAGTCATACAAAATGATAGTCGACTTTGTCACCGGCTTCTCCCCCGCCAAATGCGTTAACAAGGATGGGAGTTTCATCCTCGACGATCGCGGGGAAGTTTGTCGCGAGCCTCAGTTTATTAACATTAAGGCCCTCCTCGAATGCGAGTCCCACGAGGAAGCCTTGAGGTTCTTAGGTAATGATCTCTTGTTTTGTTTGGGCGTTTGCCCCTTTTCTCTTTTTCTTTGTACTGACTCTTTCTATTCACCGTCGTAAGCCAAATGTCGAACGTACACGAACGCATAATGAAGCTCGCGGCCACCAAGGGCACGAAGAAGACCAAAAGTAGATTCGCCCAAGTCCAAGAGATGGTGAAGCTCGACGACGGGGCAAGCGGCTCTACCTCCCCTCAATGCAGCCAATCTCCTCCCCTGCAGGGGACCCCTTCTAAGAGACTGCGAAGCGAGGAGCCCATTCTCGTGGACCTCGAGGAGAGTGTGCCCATAGAGAAGTACGTTCTGCCCCCTTGTCACCTCCATCGAGATTTCTTCTCCGGGAACCATTCCCCAACTGTGGGCGAGGCTGAAGCCAAGATGATCATGGGGATCGACAGGGCCGCCAAGAGGAAGGCATTAAATGAGGACATGGCCTCTATGATGAGGGTCTTTGAGACTTCCTTGGTCCTCAACGATGAAACAAGCCCGACTTTTGAGCTGAATAAACTGCGAGATAAGAACGCCGTCTTAAAGGCGGAGAAAAACAAGGCGGAGAGCAATCTACAAGAGGCTCAGACGAGGTACAAGGCCCAGGTGCGCCTCCTCCATGATATGAATGAGCTGCAAGACGAGCTGAAGAAGTCTAAGGAAGAGCGGGACCGCCTTTTGGCCAAGGTAGCCGAGCTCGAAGCTACCACCAAGCCTTCTGAGGATGAGGAGGAGGAGGAGAAAACTCTCGCGGCCCGTGGTGCTCTAGTCGCCCGGATCCGGGAGCTCAAGCAAGACTACTTGGAGGCTTTCGAGGTGGGCTTCAACAACGCTTTGGTGCAAGTCCAGATCAAGAACCCAAAGGCCCATCTTGTCCTTGAGAAGGTCAGTCCCTTCCACCAAGTGGCTGATGGCAGGGTAATCGTCCCCAGGGAAACTGACGAGGGAGTTGGTCGAGGTAATGGAGAATCCCGGTTTGAGGAGGAGGCAGCTGTTTGATTTTCTGTTTAGTTGTTTTGTTCGGCCTGCGTGCCATAATTTTGTAAATTGACTTTTCCCGGCTTGCGTGCCATGGGTTTGTAATGTTTTTTTGTAATGTTTGAACAATGGGTTTTGCCCGCTCTAATACATTGTTTCTTTGTCTTTCGTATTTCGTGTGTGCCGCTTGTATGTCGAATATGTATTTGATATTTGCATGTTTTTGTTAAGTATTTAGGGATTTTTCTCGATGGTTTTGGTCCTCGACAGTGTAGGGAACTGATCGAGTGGTCGGAGTTAGATTCTGACCTTCGACGAAGCTAAGAGCTCGATCGAGGTCTTTGCTCCGAGGCGTGAACTTCTCATCGCGAGCTGGGCATTCTGCCTAGTTGGTACGACAACGGTGGAGCTCGGTGGAGGTGTCCCTGTTGGATCAAGAGTTTGCTCACACACACAAGAGCGGGCCATTGTCTTTTTGTTTAGAGTTTTAGGAGTCGCGCTTGTACCTTAGTGTGCTCCTACGGTCACGATGCGAATGGTTCGTGGGCAGTGTTTAACTGTAGTACTATTTAAGCTTTTCAGCATTCCATGGTCGAGCAAGTTCCTCCCCATATAGGTTTTCGAGGTAGTAAGCTCTAATCCCCGTTTTCGCACGGACGCGATAAAGGCCCTCCCAATTAGCGGCGAGCTTGCCTTCGCGCGAATCTTTCTAGTTCCTTCGTAGGACTAGGGTGCCCACCAAAAATTCGCGTTTGATGACTTTGCTGTCTTGACGCAAAGTTATCTTCTATTTGAGTGAGGCTTCGCGGAGGGATTCCCCCGACCGAATCTTTTCGACTAGGTCGAGCTCCTCCCTTAGGGCCTCTTCGTTGGCTTCCTCGTCGAGGGGGAACTCAGTCCTCCTTGAGGATTCCCTTATTTCTACTGGAATCACTGCCTCGATCCCGTAGGTCAGTCGGAACGGGGTTTCCCCTGTAGTCGAGTGTGGGGTCGTTCTGTAGACCTAGAGCACGCTGTGCAACTCCTCGACCCACCTTTTCTTGGCGTCGCCCAGTCTTCGTTTCAAGCCTCACAGGATCACCCTGTTCGCGGCATTGGCCTGCCCATTCGTTTGCGGGTGCTCGACCGACGTGAAGTGTTGCTTCGTGCCCAGCTTGGTAACGAAGTCCTGGAAGTTCTTGTCGATGAACTGTGTCCCGTTGTCGGTGACGATTGCTTGGGGTACGCTGAACCGAGCAATAATAGTTCTCTTGTAGAAACAGAGTATGTTATGGGCCGTGATTTTGGCCAAGGCTCCGGCCTCTATCCACTTAGTGAAGTAGTCGATGTCGACTATCAAATACTTATTTTGGTATGACCCTATGGTGAAGGGCCCGAGGATGTCCATCCCCCACAAAGCAAATGGCCACGGGGATGAGAGCGATTTGAGCTCACTGGGCAGGGCCACATGCATTTCCCCGTGTCGCTGGCATTTGTCACACTTCTTGACGTGCTTCTTGGCGTCTTGCTGTATGGTGGGCCAGTAGTACCCCGCCTGCAAAGCTTTATGGGCTAGGGACCGTCCGCCGAGGTGTTGCGCATTGATCCCCTCGTGGATCTCCTAAAGTATGCTTGGGACCTTAGACTCCTCGACGAATCTGAGGAGGGGGATAGAGAAACCCCACCGGTATAACTTGTCCTCAACGATAGCATACGAGCAAACATGTCACCTGACTACTCCGACATCCTTGGGGTCGTAGGGTAGTTTCCCTGTGCAGAGGTATTCATATACCGGGATCATCCAGCAGTGAACGCTGCCGATGGCGTTCACGTCGGCGGTCGAGGTGGGTTTCTCGATACTTGGTCGTGGAAGCACTTCTTGGATGACGGATTTGTTCCTGCCTTTCTTTTTCGTGCTCGTCAGCTTAGACAGGATGTCTGCCCGGGTATTGTGTTCGCGCGGGACATGATTTACTTTCGTCGATACGAATTTTTTCATCCTCTCTTTTATCAGGGCCAGGTATTGGATGAGGCTGTCGTTATTGGCTTGGTACTTTCCCCGCACCTGGTAGGCCACGAGCTAGGAGTCGGTAAATATTTTCACCTCTTTTGCGCCGAGGTCCTCAGCCAGGCGTAGTCCGGCGAGGAAAGCCTCGTATTCGTCCTGATTGTTCAATGTCGGGAAGACAATGTGAGGGAGACCTCGATCAAGATGCCTTCCTCGTTTTCTAGGATGATGCCCGCTCCGCTTCCCGTCGAATTGGATGCCCCGTTGACGTAGATTGTCCACTTCTGGGATCCATCGGTCGAAGGTTCCAGGATGGTCATCTCCACGGTGAAGTCGGCTAGTACTTGAGCCTTCAGGGCCTTCCTACCCTCGTATTGGAAGTCAAATTTGGAGAGCTCGAGCGACCATTTGAGCATCCTGTCGGCCATGTCGGGTCAGCCAAGGGGCTGTCTCACGGGTTGGTTCGTCCTTACCACGATCACATGGGCCAAGAAGTAGTGCTGCGGTCTTTTGGCCGTAGTGACGAGGGCCAGAGCGACCTTTTCGATCTGCTGGTACCTAAGCTCGGGGCCTTGGAAGGCTTTACTAGTGAAGTATATCGGCTTCTGCTCTTCGGGGGTTTCCCTGATTAGAGCCGCGTTGACCGCCTCGGTCGTGACGGCGAGGTACAGGTACAAAGTCTCCCCGTCTTATGGTCGCGAGAGGACCGGGGGCTACGGGAGGACTTGTTTGAGGTGGAGGAGTGCCTGTTCGCATTCCTCGGTCCACTCGAAAGTGGCCTCTTTGCGTAGGAGTTTGAAAAATGAAAGTGTGTGTTGCGCCGATCTGGCCACGAAGCGGGACAATGAGGTGAACATCCTGTTTAGCGATTGTATCGATTTCTTCGAGTTTGGCGTTGGGAACTCGGAGAACGCCCTGCATTTGTCGGGGTTTGCTTCGATTCCTCGTTCAGTGAGGTAGAAACCGAGGAACTTGCCTGCTCGGACACCGAAGGTGCATTTTATAGTGTGCGATTTTTGTCGGCGACGCGACCACCTTACCGCAATGGTTGGAATTGGGTGCTACTTTTTGATTTCTTATTTATCCTATGAAGCTGGAAAGGAAAGGGAAGCTATCTAAAACTAACCTTGCACGCAAATTTTTTCTTTAACAAATGCTAAGAGATTGGGGGGTCCGGGGTCAGATTATATAATCGGGAGTTGTTAATTACCCAGCGTATATATGGTTATCCATAGATTGTTTGGCATGTTCTTATGTTATCTACTTACTGGTGTTTGTCTGTTATAAAATGGAAAAGTTTCTCCTTTGGGAATATTTGAGAGAGTATTTTTGTTGATTTTCGGGTTTTTCGCTGTTTTTAGTAAGGTACTGGACCTAAAGTTTTTTATATGCGTGCTCACTAAGATTTCGCAATCTTATGCCTACGTATTCCCGTAATGATAACAGGGAAATTAAAGCAATTGTAGTTCCTCCTATTCTTTGGGAGGAAAGATGTTTGGTGTCTTGTTTAAAGCCTAAAATTGAAGCTAGATGAGTATTTTGTGTCTTGTTCAAAGCCCATGATTGAAGCTAAAGGGGTATTTGAGAGAGAATTTGTCACCTCTAAAGGGAGATATCTCATCTATTTATCACAGTTGTTGGGTAACTGGTTATAAAGGAGAATTACTTTAACTGGAATGTATGGAATCCAGCAATGCCATAATTTCCTTTATAAGGGAGATGTCCTGAAGGAGGAAACTTTAACTCAGTGTTGAGCAATGCCATTTTTCCTTAGGAGTCTTCCATGCTAAGAGAGGGACATTGGCTCGGATGTAAATAATCCAGAGGCTTGCCACTTACAACAATTATATGAAAGAAAGGGGTTTACCAGGATAAGAGATGGACTACAACTTGGATTTTTGAATCAACAAGTGTGCCACTTACAGTAGTTATCTGGAATTTGGGTTTTTTTTATTGTCTGTTTTGATGTGTGATTGTACAGAGAAATGTCTTCCTACAGAGAAATCTTGATTTCCTCTGAGGGGATGTTAATTTTTGTGTGCCTTGATCAAAGCCCAAGGTTGAAGCTAAAAGGTTGACTCTGTTTAAGGAGTTTTATATCTGTCTTGTACAAAGCCCGAGATTGAGGCTAAAAAAGAATTAACTCTTCTGAGGATAGTGTTTTATCTGTCTTGTACAAAGCCCAAGATTGAGGCTAAAATAAGTGACTCCACTAGGGTGTTTTATATGTGTCTTGTACAAAGCCCAAGATTGAAGCTAAAAGATAATTTGACTGACTCAGCTGAAGAATATTTTGTCTGTCTTGTACAAAGCCCAAGATTGAGGCTAAAACTGCTGAGGGAAAATAATGATACAAAGCCTAAGAGGAGGTTGGTTGGGAAATTTCTTATATGAAGCCTAAGAGGAGGCTAGCTTCTGCTGAGGATTATTGAGATCAAGAGATAGGTCCAAATCGGGGAATCAACTCTTGCTGAGTGTAGAAAAGTTAGAATATCAGATACCTTGAGGTTCTGATTGAGGGTTTATTGATAGTAATTTGACCCTAGCTGGGGGATTTGGAATGGAAGGTTTAAACTCTGCTGGTAAATTGATGAAATGATCAGGGTTATTTCTGTGTTTTTAGAAAATTTAAGGGTTTCTTTGAGATCCAAGAGGAGATGAGACTTTCTGAGTCTACTGGTACGAAGAGGTTTTCTCTTAACTGGAGAAAGGTCTTTGTATGAAGCCTAAGAGGAGGCTGATGTTTTAAGGGGTTAGAATCAACCCTAAACTGGTTCGATGTTCTGACTCACTAGAGGATTGAACTAGTAAAAGATGACTAGGTTCTGTCTTATACCTGTAGAAGGTTTTTTGGGTCCTTGTACTAAGCCCAAGAGGATACTAAGAACTTATAAGAAGCCTGAGGGTCCTTGTACAAAGCCCAAGAGGAGGTTGGGGATGCTTTTAGGAAGCTTGTGGGTCCAAACTTGAGAAAAGTTCAAGAAAGGTTTCACCAGGAATAATCCTTTCTTTAGTGGACAGTTCCAGGGTTTGAAGAAATTTAGAAGAGGTTTCACCGGGAATTAATCCTCTTTGGGGAAATGAATTTCTTGTACAAATTTTTAAATAGTGACAGTCTTGAGAAAAGTTTCACCGGAAATAATGCCTTTCTCTGTTCCATGTTGTATAAGCCCAAGAGGAGGCAAGACTGTATCTGGAATTTCCTATGAGGCACTAGTTTTGACTGTGTTGAAAGAGTGACCACTGGTTTGATCTAATCCTAGACCTAATTGCCGGGGAAAACTCTAAGCAAGCAATATACATGCATATATATACAGATGAAATATATAAGCAAGTATGTATAAAAGCAAAAGTAGAACTTACAGGTGTGCAAGCTTCCAGCATTATAAACACAGTTGTATGGTTAGTTATTCAAGAAATTGAAGAAAGTTTTGATACAACTATAAATTTGAATCTAAATCAAAAGGAAAGTTGTTTTAAAAGGAAGTTTGGGGGTTATACTCAAGGAGAGGCCCAGATGAAAAACAGTGATCGTACCGTTATTCTGAAAATTGTACCGGGACTTATACAATGACTGAGGCCCAAATTATTTATGTATAAAGGGGGTTA
The DNA here is from genome assembly GCA_022829125.1 of Lathyrus tuberosus. Taxonomy (NCBI): domain Eukaryota; kingdom Viridiplantae; phylum Streptophyta; class Magnoliopsida; order Fabales; family Fabaceae; genus Lathyrus; species Lathyrus tuberosus. The sequence goes on from JALAZF010000193.1 coordinate 4,373,063, forward strand.
GGTCTTACACTCTATTAGAGGCCCAAAAATGTTTTAAAAAGAAGAAAAATGGGACTTACAACACAAGGGGAGGCCCAAGTTAAAATTGTTTGAAAACGGCGATCGCGCCGAGATTTTTTAAAATCGTATCAGGACTTATACAATAACTGAGGCCCAAATAGTTTGTGTGTGACAAGGGATGGGTCTTACACTCTATTATAGGCCCAAAGTGTCTTTGAAAAGAAGTTTGATCAAGGGGAAACCCTAATTTCTTTTACAAATATAATTTTCAAAGAAAAATAAGTAATAAATGATATAAAATACCAAATACATTGAAAAACAAGTTGTAAAATTTGAACAATGTTTTAAAAAAATCATGTTTAATCACATGAAGGTTTGAAATTCAATTGGTTTTGAAAAATCAAGGTGGAAATCTCATTTTAAAAATGTTTGAAAACAAATAAAATGAAATTCATTACAAAAATTCAAACTATATTAAATAAATAATATAAATTCAATTTTTTTTGTGGAATAAAATATTTCAACATTTTTGTGAATTTTCATAAAAAGAACCAATAAAAAATATTTAAAATTGAGAGAGAAATTAATTTTGGAATTAATTAATAAAAACAAAAAAAAATGAAAAATAGCAAAATATGAGAGAAATAGGAAAATGGTCTGGGTAGGTGTTGAACTCATGACCTCCAACCAAACACACATGTGCGCTACCACTGGGTGGTGATACATCTGTGTATTAAAACCACCCCATGAATACATAAGGGTGACTTGGTTTCTAGGCCTAACCAAGGCAAAAAACCAAGTTTTGGTGGATTTGCATGAAGGCCATAACTTCCTCAATTCTCCATGGAATTGGATGAAATTTAGATGGATCCTGCCTAGAATTTCATGAGGAATCCAATGATGCTTTTGGAATTTTCTAAATATGCTTATATTTTAAAACCCGATAGTGGTTTCAAAATAGGCCAAGATTTACAAGTTCTATGCTATCTTATCATATAGGCAACAATAGCATGGAAAATTCGCTCAAACACAACACATTTAATATATATGACATGTTTTTTATCAATGGACCTCAAAGCAATGCATATTTTAAGAGGTCAAGTTGTGATGCACTTACCTCTTGAAGCTCCTTGTGCTAATTGTCAAGATGCTTGTGCCAGAAGTAATTTAATGCTTTAGACACTCTTGATTGATCCCTTAGAAGCTTTTAGGATGATCAAAACCAGCTGGAAACCTCAGGAATAAGAGTTGGCTATTTCTTGCAAAAGTGGCAAAAGTGACCAAAATGGTAACTCACTCAAATGGTGTTACAGTTGAGGGAAACCAGTTGGGACAATTTGAGGATGGTATTTGGAGTGTATTTAAAGCTTTTTTTGGTTTTGGAAGTGACTGAATCAAGACATGGCTTGCAAAATGCAGAAAAGTCAAAATTTAAGGTTTTGGAGGTTGACTTTCTGATTTTGAGGTTGTGCAATGTGGATGAAGGTTTGAACACCACAACGGATGATTTATGATGTGTTAGGATGGTTATTTGAGTGGTTTTTACTCTGGTTTCAAGAATTCCCAAATTGCTGCAATGTGACTTGAAATTGAAGTACGAGAGGGAGAGTGAGAAAACAAGGCTTTGGTATTGTTTTGGTGTGGTTTGAAACATCAGAAATGACCTCTATTTATAGTAGAGGAGTTTCGTTTTTGAAGGAATAGTGAATGCCAAGTGGTTCACTCTATTATCCAATGGATATGCCCATATATCACTTCCTTAAATGCCAAGGTACCAAGTCTTCACTTGGCCATTGACTAGAGTTGGTCTTGGTAGCTCTAGGTCTTCTGATTTTTGCAACAAACTTGACTCAATTGGACTGATAAAGCTTGGTTCATGACAGCTCAATGCACCACATCAATTCCAAATGACAAATCTTGGTTTTGGATTTGCAATATTGATGATCACATGCCAAAGGGATTGGATTCTTGCCTTAGGGTCGAAGCTTGCAGGTTCTTCATGATTGACTGAGATTTTTGTTGAATTTGGATGAGGATCTGTCTTGCATAGTCACCAAAATTGGACTCAAGAATCGTGTGCCACAAGTAATGCACAATTCTGTCTTGGAAATCAGTTTGAGCAAGGCATGTTGTGAGATCCATAACTTCTTGATCAAGTTGAATTAATGGGAGTTCTTGTACTCTTTAGAAATATCTCATGATATACTTTAACTTTGATGTCTAAGATTGGTCTTGGTTTAGCTTAGATCAAGGTGGAAAATGGCCTCAAAGTTTGGAAAAAGTGAAACAGATTCTGACTTGAAAATTTCACTAAGTGTTGGAATGAAAATGTCCATTTTCATTTTTTGTGATTTTGATCAATCCATAACTCAAAATCCATGAGGATTTGGAATGAGATGTAGTTGACAATTTGAAGTATGTAAGATGAAATTTCAGTTGAGCTTTGGATGGGAGAAAAAGGCCTGGTGGTTTAGGAGTTATGACCTTGCAAAGTTGGTACCAAATCACTTTTGTCCCATAACTTAGAAAAAATTTAGTTTCTTATGGTTGCCCCTTTTGCAAGAAACCTCACTTTTCTTGATTTTTCTTGATGAATGATGATCAAAACCATACATTAATATTGTTTTTGACTTAGGGGAACCATATTTGTAAAAAATTCCAAAAAGTCAAACTTGATTTTGGGCACAGTTGACTTTTTGTCAGATGAATTCAAACTGTGTGATCCTCTGTGCAATCAAGTTCTTGACCTAATTCAAACCTAATGGATGGATTCCATAGGTGTTTTAGGGTGTCTTGAACCATGTCCCAAGGTTTGAGAACATGTTTTGGTCAAAAGTCAAAGATACAGATGACTTTTTCTTCAAAACCCTAATTGTGGTCCTGATGAAATTGAAACTTGTGAATCAAGCTTTTTGGGTCAATCCATTGTTGTACATGGATCAATATGGTGTATTTAAGGCCGTCAAATCATGTCTTGAGGTCTTGTCTCATGTCTTGCCTCAAAAGTCAACTTAGGGGTGAATTAGGTTAAGAAACCCTAATTCCTGATTTTTGATGAATGCCTCCCCTGATGCTAATTTGACTTGATGATTTGGGTCCATGAGATTCCTTGGAGTATTTTGGGTTATGCTTTGAAGCATTGGCTCATGCCCAGAGGAAAATTTTCATCTGGAGGCCTTGGTCGACCAAAACCCTAATTTGGTGACACTGGCGATCTTGAGGCTTGATCCACCTGGAAAGTTGTAATCTTGTTCTTGATTCTTGATGTGGGAGACCTCTTGATCCTTTATGGGTGTTTGAGAGGTTAGACAAGTTGAAGATCATGTCATTTCTTGATAGATCCTTTGTCTAAGTGCTCTGGGAGGGCTCAAAACCCTAATTATTGGTTGTAGTGAATGCTCAGTCATCGTTGAGGAGATTGATGAGGTATGATGGTACATCCATATTGTGGTAATGATTTTCACAATGATGGGAAATCTTGTGGTCAAAATTTGGGATATGACACATTTCTTCGGGTTGAACCTCATCTTGCACCTCCTCTCCGTGTCGAAGGCCCTTTTTAGATGGGCAGCGTGGTCGACTTTTTCTCGTGATTTTACGACCATGTCGTCCATGTAGACCTCGAGCATGTCTCCGATATCGTCGCGGAAGACCTTGTTTATTATCCGCTGGTAGGTCGCGATGACCTTCTTCAGAACGAAGGGCATTACGTTGTAGTAATAGTTTCCCGACTCGGTCATTAAGGTCGTGTACTGCTTGTCGGCCTTCACCATAGGGATTTGATTGTATCTCGAGTACACATCCATGAACGACAGCAATTTAAAACCTGCAGATTGTCGACCAGTTTGTCGATGTTAGGCAATAGGTATGCATCTTTCGGGCATGCCCGGTTAAGATCAGTGTAATCAACGCATATTCTCTACTTTCCATTATTCTTTTTAACAAGTATAACATTTGATAGCCAGGTTGTGTACTGGGCTTCCAAAATAAAGTTCGCCTCTAATAGGTCTTTTACAGCCTTTTCAGCAGCCTTCGCTTTCTCGGGAGACTGCCTATGCCTACGTTGTACTACAATCCTAGTGGCCGGATCTAATGTGAGTTGATGGCAGGCCATATCTGGGTCGAGGTCGGGCATCTCTGCAGCGCTCCACGCGAACAGGGCAACATTCCCCCAGAGGCAGGCCTTCAGTTGTTTCCTTGCCAAGTCGGGGAGGCCTGTGCCGATCTTCACGCTCCTATCCAGGTCGTCTCCGCGGGTGATGAGCCCGAAGTCTTCATCTGGATTAGGGCGCATGGGGTGGAGAGGTTGCCTGTTGCCTTCAGCTGGAGGAGTGTGATCCACCACCTCATCCTGCTTCTGCTTGCTGGGGAAGCGACTGTCGAGGTCGACCGCGTTGATGCGCTGGAGTGGCTTCTGCTCTTCATCTAGGGATGAATTCCCAACGGTCTTGGACTTGATGTTAATCGAGTTCAAACCCTTGGTTGCAGCCTCGAAGCATCTCCTGGTAGCCTCAATATCCCCGTGGAGGGTTACGACGCGGTCCCTGGTCGTGTATTACTTCATCTTCAGATGGACTGTAGATGGTACAACTGTGAGCTCGGCCTGAGTCGGCCTTCCCAGGATGCACTGGTACAGAGAGGGGTACTCCACTACCAGGAAGCAGACATTAACTTGTCGGGCAGTGTCATCGTTCCCGAACGTGACCATTAGCTCGACGTAGCCCCATGGTCTGGTGGTGGTCTCGTTGAAACCCTGCAGGTCTAAGCCCACGTAAGGGGTCAGATGTGTTTCGTCGAGCTGGAGGGTAGTGAATAAGTGGGCATACATTATGTCCACCGAGCTCCCTTGGTCGACCAAGATGCGGCGGACATCAAAGTTCTCCATTTGTGCCCTAATCAGGAGGGGGATGTTGGAGTTGGGGGCGCCGCCCGACAATTCTTCGAGGTTGAAGGTGATGGGGTTTGACCTTCCTTGGACCTTCTCGAAGGTGGTGTTCTGTGTCAAGCTAGCCTCTATCAACTCGTCGAACTTCTGCTTGATCGACCCCACCGAGACCTTGTTGAACTCTCCGTCGGATATGACCATGGAGGCGGGAAAGCTTTCCCATGGGGTGCGAGCGGTTACATGCGTGTCAGGCTCGTAGGGGAAATAAAAGTCCTCTGGTCGGGTGACACACAGAGCGACTTGTAGTCCGTTCTCGCCGGGGGATGGGGTCGCCTCCTTGACCCTTTTTATCTCTCGGGTCTCATGTAGGGAGGCCTCGTTCCTCTTCATGTACTGCTTGAGGGGCCCCTCTTAAATCAAGATTTTGATGGCATCCTTGAGGTGGATGCAATCCTCTGTGACATGCCCGTGGCTCCGGTGGAACCTGCAGTACTTGAACTTGTCAACATTTGGTTTAGGGGGTGTCGGCTTCGGGAAGCGGACACCTCCTCTCTGTAATTCCGAGTTGATGCACTCGGCCAGGATGCGCTTGCGGGAAGCTGTGAGTAGCGTGTCAGTGAAATGGCCTGCGGGTCCCCTTTGTTCTCGGGAGTCTCGAGACCGGTCTTCTCTTCTTCTCTCCCCGCCTCGTTGGGGAGCGATGGAATCCTCGTGTCTGAAGCTCTTTGCTCCCTCTTGATTCTACGAGTCGCGGCCAGAGTGTACGGCCTCTATCTCCTCATACTGGATGTATGCTTGGGCCTTGTGGAGGAGCGCGTCCAAGGTGTTGGGCCTTTCAATGCCAACTGCCTTGGCGAACTCGGTGCGAGGTCGTAGTCCTTGCTCGATCAAAAACCTCTTCATTTCGTCTGAGGTAGATACCTGGACAGCTTCTTGATTGAACCTCTCTATGTAATCTCAGAGAGATTCATCTTTTCCCTGGATGATGGCTTCCAGGGATGCTTCCGTCTTTGGGTTGCGATGGGAAGCAGTGAAGTGCCTGGAGAACTACCTCTTCAGTTCTTTCGAGGATGTGATGGACTCGGGCGCGAGGCTCTTGTACCATGCCATAGCACCCTTCCTCAGGGTAGTGGGAAAGAGCCCGCACTTGATGACTCCCCAGACGTTCCGATAGTCCAACATCGCATCGATGCTTTCAATATGGTCGTCCGGGTCTGTCGTACCATCATATGTCGCCAATGACGGGGGTTTTTCCATCCCGACGGGCAAGGGGGCCTCCATGATGTCCCTGAACAGTGGCGTGCGATGGCCATCCTCATCGCTTCTGACGAACGATCATGACAGGGATAGGTCATCCCGGTCGTTCCTGCTCCGTCGAGGAGGGCTCATTGGTCAGATCTTTGGCCTCTCTACGTATCCAATAGCTTTATTCTTCTTATGAGCGGGGGAACGTCGCTCCTTCCGGGGCAGGGACCGGTCGCGCTTCGGTGTAACCACAGGCTAAGGTCGTTCCAAGCGCGGTGACACCCAGGCTTTCGAGGGGAAGGGCTCCGAGAGTCATTGTGTCTTGTCCTCTGCGGAGGAGGAGAAAGACTGTGAGAAACGGGGCGACGATGTCTCCGCGGGGGAGAGCGTGATTGTCATTCTCTCTCGAGCACCCTTATCCGCTCGTTCTGTTGGAAGATCATCAGATTTGTCTGATTGATTGCCGTAAATAGAGCCACCGTGGTCGGATCAGCATTAGGTGGCACAGGGATTGGCTGGTAGACAGCCGGGCTATCAAAGCGTTGGGCGGCGTTGAAGGCCGCGTCATCAGAGGAGGAAGAGGCGGTGTGCCCATCCCTGGGGTCATTTTCTTCGACGTGAGCGGTCACGTTAGGGTCGTGACCGTCACCGTTGGTGAACGGAGTAAAGGCGGTGTCCGGTACGTTGACGTAAGTTCATGGCCTGACCATGATTGTCAGAGATTGAAAGTTGCTTTGGTTCTTGAGTTTCTACGGGAGGAAGAACGGGGAAGTAAGGGTTCCCACAGACGGCGCCAATGATCTTACATGATCAGAAATGGACCAGCAGCCAGCAACACGTCGTGAGCTCCGTTATTCGCCGGTGGTGGTGAAGAGGTGGGGGTGTACCTGCAAGGTACTCCGATGCCAAAGTCAGAGACGGAGTAAACAACGCAAGTACAGAGAAAGACTGTAAAGAATGGAATACCTGACCCTCTAGTGAAAGAGGGTATTTATAGTGTGCCCCCAATGTAGAGCCAACAGTTACTTAGCATTGGGTTGGATCGCAAGGCCCAACACGAGTAACTGTCAGGGCTTACGTGGCGTAGGGAAGACCAACACGTGGTCTCCGCCCTGGAACAACTGCCCCGTGATCTTCGGAAGGTGGGCTGACCAGTTCTTCCGGAAGCGGGTAGTTGCCTGATGATTTATCCCCGCGTTGGGGGGCACTTGGAGTCTGTGGGAGAGCTCCCCGGACGTGCAGATGAGCTGGCTATTAATTGGGCCCTCCTCGACGAAGACTTGGGTTGGGCTGTATTTATCAAATGTTTCAAAAAAATACGGTATATCAGATATATTCTCATCCTTTAAAAATTTGATAGTGTTATTTTTGTGTGATTATGATTGTGCCGACACTTTTTAAAGAATTGTGATTGTACTGAAAAAAATGACTTATTAAATTTTTTAAAATATCTGGCTACACCCCTACATATTTTAAAAATCCGATATATATATATATATATATATATATATATATATATATATATATATATGAATCACTCTCAATATATGAATCCCTATTTTCTACCCAAGTGTTTCTCAACCTCTTCAACTCTCAATATATGAATCACTCAAACCCAAGGTGTAACAGTGTTTCACAATCACAATAACTTTAAACAACTCCAAAGGTTTCCCTAAACCTTTGCTTTTCTAAGGTTTTCCTTGTGAATAGCTGAAACCCTATGTTATACCTTTAAACCCTTGCTCTCCCTTATTGGTGTAAACTCTAAGATTGTCACACACCAATCATATAAGAGATACATATTTATAATAGCAAATATCCAACAAATAAAGCCCAAAATCACATGGATCCATGAATTGAATCGAAAAAGCCCGAAAACTCGAAAACACAATTCATCGTACGGATGTCACTATTCATCCATGTGGATAACACTATTCACCGTACGATTTTTTTCCTCAATTTTTCGTCCGACTTTCTAAAACTTCCGATTTTTGCAGTAAATGCAATCTCCAAAATATGTTTTCTTTCTTTTCATCAACAATGATTTTAAGGCACATTTACAACACTCTCACTTTTGATTAGCGAATTCCAAATAAATTCTCATATAGACTGATTTTGGAACCTCTAATTTCATTATCTAAATCACGACGAACCATTTACCAACCATGCTCGCCATATCCATGCAATGATGCAATCACTCTAAACCCATATTTTTGAGAACTGTTGTGTGCTTGATCAACATACTCATGACATGAAAGATCACGATAAACATCATATCCCACATGTTTCTTCCCTTTTGTTTTCACTCCTCCTTTGGTTTTTATTTTTTCAGGCGGTGGTACCATCTTTGTTGTAGTGGGGTAAGCAATTTCACACACCCTAATTTTTAATGCTCTCTTTCCTGCAACGTCTAATGACCTGAACCTTTTCTACAGTGCATCAATTGCATTGGTTATGCCCACCTTTGCTCCATCCTCTGTATCTACCCCTGGTTTCACCTTTCATGATGAGCTTCCTCCATCCTCTGTATCTACCCCTGGTTTCACCTTTCATGCTGAGCTTCCTCCATCCTCTGTATCAAACACCGTACCTATTAGTCATGGTGTTGCCCAAATGCAACATTTTATTGATCCAAGCTTAAACAAATCTATGTCTGTGAGGCGTCAACCATGTGTCTGTCACATAATAAAAAAATGGTCTAAAATCCACACAGGCATGCTCAAGCTGTTACAATTGTTAATGGTACCTCAACTCATCATTAGCCCTTACAAGTGCATACCATAACTTTTCTATCGGCTCTCACATATCATTCTCAACATACTCCTTGCACTTTGTTTTCACATTTTTGTTGATGTGAAATTGACAAAGCAAATTAATTGTCCTTGGAGATACTGTTTCAATTGCTTTTATCAAAGCAAGATCTCTATCTATTAAAATCACTTGTGGCCATAACCCTTGCTTAGTGAACAACTGTTTCAACTTATCCAACACCCAACTAAAATTCTCTATTTGCTCATATTCTTTATAGGAAAATGCAACAGCAAATGTTAGCTCAGTTGATGTTATACCAACTACTTCAAACAAATGTTGCCTGCATTTATTTATTTTGTACGTAGTGTCCATAATCAACACGTTAGGAAACATATTCAAAAAATTCACTGATTCTGGATGGGCCCAGAAGATATCTCTAACAATTTCTGACTCATCTTTTTTCCTACTCCAATAAACATAATCAAAATCCTCTATCAGCTTAAACAAATGTTGCATTTTCGTTATAGGATCTCTGATGTTTTTCTGAATCTTACTCTTATGTTTATATATTTGGGTGATTCGAGTCACATTCTCTGGATCTCGTTTTTGCAATGACAACAATATGTGTCTTGGTGGAACTCGGCGTTTTGAGAAATCAACAATATGGTGTTGTTCACCAGCATTAAGTCGACCTACAAACAAATGACCTTCAAATCTATCTGGTAAACCATGGTTGTGAAGTCCACATTTTACGTCAATCTTCCAACCAAAATCATCTTTTGACGGCGTTGACCTGATTTTGAATGGACAACCACATTTCTTGGTAGCACTTTATGTTTCACTATCTCTTTCTTTGTATTTTCCACCTCTATCACAACCAAATATAACTTTGTCACTTCTTCCTCTCTTGCCAGTTTTGGTGTCTCAACGGGTTATTATAACAGTAACTCTATTCCTGATTCCAACCTCCCCAATCGACCTAGTCGCCTCTTCGCGTGTATCAAATTTTTCGGTAGTCGAGAATATCTCAGTCGTATCTACATATGTCTGGTTTTTATCGCATATCATCAAAGAAATATTCATCCCTGCTAAACATAAGTGTAACAAAAATTAATAAAACTAAAAAAAAAAATGCGTTCCGGATCTCTTATTAGAAATTCGATGACTATAAAAAAAATAAACCGGAACTCGCATATGCAAGTTATCCGGTGACTAAAAATAAATCGGAACTCTCATATGCAAGTTATTCGATGACTAAGAAAACACAAATCGAAAATCTCATGTTGAAGTTATCCGGTTAAATAATGTGAACCGAATAACTAATCAACAATCCGGAGTGAAAAATTGGACAACCGGATTTCATTCCTGTAAGTTTTCCAATTTGCTAAAAAAAAACCAACCAAATTTCTTTACCTTAAGTTATCCAATTTGTAGCGTATAATCCCCAACAATAAATTTGAACTTATTTGACTTTATAGTAAAAAGTAAAAAAAAAAAAAAAGAGTTAAAAAAAATAAATTGAAAATATTTATAAAATTGTTCGGGTACGGAGATAAATATGGACGTATGGAATAAATTTTTTAAGATTTGATCAATTGTTACTGCCTTAAACCTGCTGCACACGCGTATAACCAATGTGAATTCGAGGCCTTTATATTATCCTAAACCAGGAATCTTCTTAACACCGCTCATTTAGATTTTGACACTCCATATATTTTCGTAATACTAAAAATATTTTCATCATTTTTGTTTAAATAGTATTACAAAATACTCTTTCAGTCGAAAAAAAGTTGGCAATGCATACCTACAAAAAATTTGGTTATAAGTTTTTATTAAATTATTTAAAAAAATTGATGGGCTGCAAAAGATTTATCAAATATTTTAAAAAATACAGTATCAAATATATTTTCATAAATTAGATAGTGCTATTTTTATGTGATTGTGATTGTGCCGATATATTTTGAAGAATTGGGATTGTATCGAAAAAAATTGACCTATTGAATTTTTTAAAATATTCAACCACACTCCTACATATTTTAAAAATCTGATATATATATATATATATATATATATATATATATATATATTGCATTGTTTTCAGATATGTTTAAATTGTCGATATAAATAAATATAGTATTGACAATTTTAAAAATTCGATAAAAATAGATGTTTTTTTTCTAAATTTTTGATATTATAACTTAAAATTCAATATAATTACATAAATTTGAAAAACAACAATTACTTATAAATATTCGGTATAAACCGAAAAATCTTTAGTAGGATACTAAGTTTTTCAAAAAAATCTAAAAAATTATTTTGTGAATGTGAAAATTATATATTTTATTTACGAGAGTATTATGGTCAAATTAAGACTTATATGAGGGTGTGGAAGTCTAAATCAGGGGTGTCGTTAGATTCCTTATACTAAAACATTTTAAATTTGAAGGCTTTATGGGCTTTTAAAACTTTTGTTTTTTGAAGGCATAAAGCTATGGATTTGGCCGATTTTTTTTTTAAATGTTAATTTTGAAATTTAGAAACACTAAATAGTTTTATAAATATCTATTATATATAAAAAATTTATACTTGAATTTGAAGTATTGAAAATTATTCGAGTAAATTAAAATAGGCAAAATTATACTATAAGTCTTTTAAGTTATTTTTTTTAACATACTGATCATTTAATTTTTTTTAACAACTTGATCCAAAAGACTTCGGTAGCTGTCAAAGTCGAGAGCTTTAACAGGTTTGAAAGGAATGAGTTATATGGTTTTGACAAGAGCCCAACATTTTTATTCGAACCTTTTGTTTCTAGGATGCAGTTCGCTCCGGCTCAATTTTTTTCACCTTATTTGCACATCGAGCGGTGCTTGTAGGGATTGGAACGTCGGGTTCATGATCATCAGCGATAGGCATGGCAACGGGGCGGGTCGGGGACAGTTTTTACTCCCCCCAAACCCAAACCCGAATCCCCAAACAATCCCCGTTCCCCGCCCCAAATCCAAACGGGGATGAAAAATTAAAACCCAAACCCGTCCCAAACAGGTTCGGGTTGGGTTCGGGTATCCCCGCCTCGCCACCATCTATTTAGTAAAATCAATTTTTTTAATAGAAAATATTTATTTTTCCAAAATTAAATTACATTTCAAATAATAAAAAAAAATCTCAAAGAAAATTCTTACATACATTTTAAATATTTTAAATAATTAATACAAATCAAAATATTAAAACATTGGCCACATATTTAATATTCCAAATTAACAAAATTAAATAATAATGTACATAATAAAATAAACGGGGCGGGTTCGGGGACGGGTTCGGGGTGGGTACTAGTGTCCCCGTTACCCGACCCGTCCCCATATTTTTTAATCGGGGAAAACCCAAACCCGGACCCAAACTCAGTCAAAGCGGGTTTTCCCCGTCAACTTCGGGGCGGGTTCGGGTAGGTACCCTTGGGTATGGATTTTGTTGCCATGTCTAATCAGCGATTTGGAGATCCTCCATGAGTGTATCCTGATTTTGATTAGGGTTTGGATCGAGAATGCTTTCCATTTGGGGTGTTTTTAAGGGCTTGAGAGGATTGACGATCAGCGTGTGAGGTTGGTGGTACTTCTTTTCTTTGGGTTTTGGGTTTCCGTTTAGAGCATACGTGATTGGGTTAGTCATGGCGCTATTGTGAGAGAAGAATACAATTTTAAATTTTTCGCTGCAACATCACTTAAAAGGACTTCCATGTAATTTTTAAAATTGTTTTAATTTCAGGGTTTAGTTTTACTTTTAAATTGTTTTAATTTTTTTTACAATAATAATACATCATCAACGATAAAAAAATTCCATATTAGCACCGTTACTGACACTTCGCTTACGCTAATGCCACATATTTATTTTTAAAACATAATATTTAGAAAAGAATAACGATGCACACATTTGATAAAAAAAAAAGAGTAATTGTGCACACATTTGATAACTTAAAAAATTAAATTGTTTGAAAAAGACTTAAATGACTAACCTATTTAAAAATAATTTAAAGGAACTTCTGTATAATTTTGCCAATAAAATAACTTCTTTCTCAAAACATACAAAAAAAAAAAAAAAAAAAATATATATATATATATATATATATATATATATATATATATATATATATATATATATATATATATATATATATATATATATATATATATATATATATATATATATATATATATATATATATACTAGAACTCGAATACAATATGTAAATCTTGAAGCAATAATTTCAAATGAAAATTGTCAATTAGTGTGAAGAAGAGTATTATATAAGTGTATGCTTGATTTAGCTTTTGGAAAACCAAAAATAATTTTAGGGATTTAAAATTGATTTCGAAATGATTTTGAAATATTTAAATCTTTTAAAATAGAATTGATTTTATTTGAAGTTAAAATTATATTAATTTTAAATTTAAACAGAATTTTTACATTAAAATTTATTATTCAATTCAATTATATATAAAATTATTTAAATATAAATCATTTTACCTTCAACTTATTTTTAACCACAGTTAACTTTACAAAATTATTTCACTCAAAACTAATTTCTTTTACTGCAAAACCAACTTTACTAGAAATTTCTACAAAATAATTGAAAGTGATTACGAGTTACATGACGTTCATACAAAGACGAAGTAATATTTACTCATTTTTTTAATTTAATCTTCTTTATTAATGTGTACTTGAAATTTAACAATTACTTATAATTCACTCGAACAATTTAAAATTCAATAAGATTAAACTTGAGTAGTAAAATTTATTTTCAAATTTATTTTTTTGAGAGTGAATAATTTACCATAAAAAGTCTTTGAAATCTAGAATTAAAAAATATCTTTATCTTCATATGAAAAAAAAAAACACGAGAACAAGGCTTGGCAACTTTTTCAAAAGATGAGAAAACAACAATGTGTTGCACGCGGTATTATTAATACGATCAGACACAAAACAAAAGTTTCAAATAATTGACATGAAAAATATAGAGACCACACAATAAGAAATATCTCTGAGTATGCGCAGAAACGAACATGTTCTAGTTACTACACTCCAAAATAACGTTTGTTAAGAAACATTTTCAACCAAACGCTTTGTGAGTGATCCACAAATGTTTGGTACAAAGACAAGTTATAAAGATGGGTTGTTGTTATCTACTAAGTTGAGATATTGAGACATTATCTCATTCTTTTCAAGATGTGACATTATGTTTCAGTATTTTTACATAATGAAAGTTATCTCAAGAATTTCTTCATTTAACCAAACAAAAAGAATTGTAATGAGTTGAAGCATAATGAGCAAGTCACATATGAATAAATGTCATTCTCTTTTACGGTTTAAATGTACTTAGAATTCTAGTGATACAAAGTGGTTGCAATCATGCAATCTTAATTTAAATTATGAATATTATTCTGGTGTGGATTAGGAGATTAATCTAAATTAAGAATATTATTCTGGTGTGGAATAGGAGATTGATAATGTTAATGGAATTAGTTTTTTCGGTGTAGTGGTACGAACTTCGGATGTAGTGGAATAAACGTGTATTTGAAATATAATCACTACAATGCTCAAGTCAATAAAGTCTAAATGTAATTTTACAAGAGTGAATGAATGAATACATGTTACACCGCAAGACAAAGCTTACATATGATAGGTGGTTAAAACCATTCTCGCTTAGTGTTGTGAAAACTAATGATATGTGTAAGTATACAAAGTCAAATAGTAGGAAATGGTGTAAAAGTAAGAGTATCGATTTCATAAAGATTGTAATAACTTAAGTTGATTCTCAATTCCAAATCTTTTGAATATCCATGAGTGAAAGGTAACAATAATATTGAGTTGTCTCAAATTCAGGTTGAAATACAATAAGTGATAACTGATAATGAAGAAGTTAAATCAATAGTAAGAGACATGTTGGACAATGATTCATCTAATGAAGTTCATATTTTGTGTGTGCCTTATGAGATCTGTCATGACAGATGAGGCATAATGTGATCTAGTGGTGTATGTCTACAACATCAAAGCATATGCATCAAGGCAAGGGAACAACTCTTGAGATCTCACGATAACATTGAAGCATATCTATTTTTAACTCCTGATTTCTCCTATGGTTGTAGTCATTTATCTCTAAAGTGATTAGTTTAGTGAATATGTTTATCATACTATTTTCAACCACATTTACTTATGAAGTCTGTTAGTTAATAGATCTCTCAACCCTTAACCGACTTTTACATGTTTTTAAGGGGATCAAGCAAAGAAACAAATGTATAATATTATTTCACATAGTAAATGCATCACTTCAAATCGCACGATTTAACACAAAAGACTAATTTTCATTAAACATCACATTGCTCAACATAAAGAGGTTTAGCTCATGATGAGCATAATACATACAACAACATATGTTCTTATATTCAACATTTCTAAACACTAATGAAAAGAACTTTTCCAGTTTGAAAGAAATAATGTATGAGAGCTAGTTCCTAGACCTGAAGATGTGAACGTCATTGGTACTATGTGGATTTACAAGAACAATTATGATGAAAGTGTTAGAAAGAGATTTGTTCAGGCCTTAAAGGTTTTGATGATAACAAAGCATTGAAAGAACAATAGGGTTTACTAATGGTTATTCGATTGTGCAGGATCAAAAGATATTAACCTTGATTTGAATCAAGTTAATCACTCTGAAGAACTATTAAAGAGAACAAATTTTTTCTGAATCTGAAGGATCAGAACAAAGCTTTCAGACTCTAAGAGAGTCTGACTCAAGTCTTTCAGATGTTGAACCTAAGCTTAACTAGAAATACAAAGATCAACTCAACTCTGAAGACTGTAACCTTTTGAAGCAAGTAGACTCTGTTATAAGGAACGACTATGCATCTTCTAAACAAGCTGCATCAATAATTCTGAAGACTCTGTTTCAAAGGAATTTGTCTACATGAAGTCTACAACTCTGCAAGTGTTTATCCGACTAGTTTTGATTAAGACTCTGATGAAGGAAAGACTTAGAACTTGTGAACTCTAGAATCTATAGCCTCATTCCAACCAGGTTCTGAAGACATACTTTAGCTTCTGAACATGCTTTAACTAATTCTATAAAAAGCCTCTGATTCAAGAAAGCTAAGTATAAGAATAACAACGACTCTGAGAAAGCTTCAAAAAACTTCTACAAGAAGACTCTAGTCAAAGTTATCCAAGAAAGATCATGTGACAACAATACACTAATTTATGTCAAATATGGTGATAGTGACGTTGTCAGGATCTTCTCTATCCAACTGTTCAGAACCCTGCTCTGCTACTCTCAATGTCTTTATGCTACCTTAGTTTTTAGCTCGCTCTATTATCCATCAGCTAAAAACGTTCAATGGATCTATACCATGGTAGCTTTCAACGGCTATATGTAACACGATAGTTTCAATCTTCAACTGACCTATTCTTAGTATCTATTTAAAAAAGAAGATTGAAAGCATTCATAAGGTTCTCAACGAAAATGTTCTAAACTAAAAAGGTTCATAACCGTGAAGGTTCTAAGGAACAATCTCTCTGAGCTGAACCTCTACTTCTCAAGAGAATGAATTTGAGTTGAAGATTTCGTAACTGTGTTCACATGGATGTGATACATGTTCACTGAAATGAATTGAGAGAAACACATTTCAAAAGATTACATAACTATAAGGGTTAAGTGTGTGAGAGCAGAGTGAAACATGTTCACATACATTCTGAAGACAAAATATATGAATATGTTCATCAGAATAGGAAGGCACAATAGCATGAAAATCTGTGCAAGGAGAGAGGAAGAATGAAAACATCATTCTTCCAAACTCAGGAGAAATCAACTCAAATTTGCTCAAGAGTGTATACCTTTGTGTATCTGCTTATCCAAGAAGCACTTATATGAACACAAGTTTAACACCATATTTCTATGTTATGAGAATCTGAAAACTCTAGTCTTTGTGCTTAGAGTAAAGTCGCTTTCTGATGATTGAGCAAAAAGTCCTGAACAGGATGTTTTGGCATTGAAGTCTCATGCTTGCGGGCAGAGCATGGAAGTCTCGATCAGTATGATTGAGCAGGAAGTCTCATGCTTGAGGGCATGAGCAGGAAGTCCTGAATGGGTAGTTCAAACATGGAAGTCTCGATCTGGGTGATTGAGCAGGAAGTCTTGAGTGGGGAGTTTGGGCAAAGAAGTCTCATGCTTGCGGGCTTGAGCAGAAGTCTCTTTCCATGGGATTGAGCAGGAAGTCTTGAGCTGTTGGCTTAAGAAATTGTAATCAGTCTGATTATAGTTAAAAGCTCTTATGCTGCAAGGGAACTAGACTATTCTCAGTTGAGAGGAACCAAGATATATTTTATGTCTATTTATTTACTTCTACATTTATTTTTCGCTGTGCAAGCATACTCTAAAGTCATACTCTAATATGATTCAGTCTCTTACATGCATCAGAAGCTGAGCTTTACACCTCTTGTTCTGAAGAAGAGTTAAGAAAAGGAAGTAAACTTTTCACTATTGTTACTCACCCTGATATCAGACTCTAAACGTGGTTCAGAAACAGGAGTAGGAAAGAGTTTCAATATCTGGACATACACAATTCAACCCCCTTCTTTTGTATTTTTCTTATTTTCAGAAAGTGGTAACATGACAAGGAATAAGGCAATGCTAGTTGCTCAAGGGTATACTCAAATAGAAGGAGTGGACTTAATAAGACGTTTGACTTATTTCTCTCTCTCTCTCTCTCTCTCTCTCTCTCTCTCTCTCTCTCTCTCTCTCTCTCTCTTCTTTTTACTTTCATAGCAAATTGTTTAACCATTGATTGTGCAATCGATACATTGAGATAATTTCTTTGTCTAACACTTCAAATTGTTTTGTTGAGTTGATTGCAATCTATGTGATTGTAATTGGTTTTTCATATAAACAAAATCAAAGAAAAATTTGATTAGAGTTGATTGTAAACCAAGTGTTCGACAAATTGCTTAAGTCAAGTTTTGTTCAATATTTCATTGGAAATCGATTATCATTGTGTGGTTTTATTCAAACGTTATTTTTGAAAATATATTGATTAACTTTCTCATAAATCGAATATGGTCTATACGATTTAACACATATTCGATCTTTTTGGTAACGGTTCGCGATAGACAATTGTCGATCCGAGATTGTTTCGCTAGCCATAGAAAATAATTTTCAAACCAAAATTTTTAAAGAAGAAAATTTCATTTGCGATCTATTCACCCCTAGATCATTTCCTATCCTCTAACAGATACACTCTAAATAACTCTATCGCATGGTTCCCTCTGAGCATGGAAAATACAGATGCACCCGAAGTATCCTCTATAAAAGTCAGTACACACGACCATCTGCAGATGCACGAGAAGTGCTAGAGGATCCAAGTCTGAAAAGTGTTTGAACACACGAATCATCAGTATAGTCATTGTAAAAATGTAATGGAAATGACACACAAACATTAAAAGACCAATAAATATTATCGTCAGTAATGTGGTGCTGCCTTTGACCTGCTTCGTCTTCCACCTACAACCCTCTAATAACTTCAAGAACAAGTAGAGCAAACAAGTTCCCCCAGTTGTACTCATGAATCCGCTCGAACTCCTTGAATTACCGTAGCTAGACGACATCCACATAAGTGGCACTCTTGTCCACAAAAATTGCAGTGTCAACCAAATACAGCAGGTATGCTCTTATAACATACGCTTTATGGAGCCCCATTTGCTCGTCATCGCCTCTAGCTTGCTCTTCTCTAAGGAGCTCATATGTATTTACCTTTTTTTAGAAATTCAAGCCTAGCATGAGCCCCTATGGTTTTTTCAAACTCACTCATGACATCCTCTGGGTCAAATCCTAGATAGTCTACCATTAACTCGAGTGCATCATCTTTTCTAATTCTCCCGTGATCTAGAAGTTTCCCCCTAATTAAAAGATGTACCAAACACGACACATCGTCGAGTTTGATAGACATCTCACCAAGCAGTAGATACAATGATGTCGTCTCGGTGTTCCATCTCTCCATAAATGCATTAAGCATCTAGTGGTTGACCGTAACATAATCGGTCTTGCATAAGTCCTTCATCCCAGATAAAGACAAAGCAACTTAAAACCACTCGTCATTAGGCCGAGGCAAGCCAGTAATCTTTTGCCCTTGGTTAATAAACTTCAGCGGATCAAGGTCCTGCAAAAAAATAAATCTATATCAAAAACTTGTAATATAATAATAAACTTAATATAAAAATAATGAATCCAACTAATTTTACCTCTCCATCCCACATATGTCTGGCAGTATGGTTCGAGTACATAAGCAGCAATGACAACTCTACAAGACTTCCTCCAAATACTTGAGGTGACTCTGGCTTAGCAGCCTCATCAGCTGGAGGTAGCGTTGGCTCGTCAGCATGAGGTTCATCCGGTTCCTAGGGTGGCATTGGTGCCTCAGCTACCACCGGTGACTCAGGTACCTTTGGCGCTTAAAACCGGTCGCATGCGAGAGGATGAAGGCAATGATGCGTCAGTAGGCGACACCCGTCTCCTAAGGGAAGAAGAAGATGGAGAGGCATGAGCCCTTGAAGTCGATGCCTCCGCATGAACCAGCCTAGAGTGAACAGGAGCCTCTGAAACCCGACTCTTCAACCTACGGACTGATGCAGGTTATGCAATCCTTCTGTGCCTCATTTTGTCGTCTCTATCAACCCTAATGCCTGTAAGTAAACCAAACAAGTGTCAGACAATTACTACAAGCAGCCCTAAAAGCAAGAAAAGAAAAAAAAACATACAGATAAATTGCAGAGACGCGTCTCCGGTTACTGGAAAACCAAACATTGAAAAATTTAGGAGATGCATCTCCGATTACTGGCAATCCAAACGTTGAAAAATTTCGGAGATGCATCCCTGGAATTTCCTGCAACTTTCAGGTTTGTCAATGGCAGTAATGCAGACCACTAAACCCCAAAAAATAATGCTTTGATAGTTATTTTTAACCATCAAACACATTTTTCAGTATGTATAAACTGTCATTCATACAATTTATACTCATTTCTTACCTAAATCATCAATTTCTACTCATTTATACAAAAACTCAAAAACTTTCAAAAATAAAATACTTACAAATTGAGAGTTTACTTCAGTGTTGAATCATGTCTTTGATGTACTTGATGATGATTGATGAAACTTTGAACTTGGTTGATTAATTTTGAAAGAATGTGAGTTGAGAGAGTTTGAGAAAAAATTTAGTGTTCTTTTTTTAGAAACGAGGAAGGAGAAAGGTTCTAGCGCGTTTTAGAATCAATATCGTTCGAAGATGTATCTCCGAAATAATTACGAAGATGCATCTCCATAATTTTTTAGCGTTAAATCTAAATTTTATTTACTGCAGATGCATCCGAAAATGCATCTCAAGAATCTGAGAATATTTTAATATTTTTAATTGGTGCACTAATAATATATAGGGTGTATTAAAAAATCCCCTAAAACAAAAGAACATACTGCATTTATTTACGAAACCCAATAATTAGAACTGTCAAAATGGACTATCCGACCCTAAACGGGCCGACCCTGGTGGATTCGTGATTTTTAGGGTTGAGCCAAAAAAACTTATTTCTAATATAGATTTGAAAATTACTACCCAAATCTGGTCTTAGATGGATTTCGGACTACTCGGCCCTAGACGGACTTTTATACCTTAATTTCTAAAGTTAAATTGTACAAGTAACAACCATACATATAACCAAACATAAAAGACCAATATTTTTAACAATAAACTTATATGATCCATTACAAAATATATGTTAATTTAATTTCACATAACGAACTTAAAATTTGGCCATGAGATGCGCGTTAGATCTATCCTTAAATCCAAAAGAAAGAAAAAGTATAAATCAAACCCAATAAAAAAAAGTATGTTCCTAAGTATGTGTTTAATTCTAAAGCGGGAAAAAATTAATATCAATTTAATTTAATTAATTTTATAAAATTGATTGTATTAAAAGTAAATTAATTAATATAAAATAAATTAATTTTAAATTTGTTGATGTAAAAATTCAAATTTTAACTTCTAGTTAAAATCAATTTTGAAGTTGAAATCGATTCTCCCATAAAGTATCAAACATATAGGAAAACACTAATTTTAAAATGTCTGCTGCAAGTAAATTTCAATTAATATTTCATTTAAAAAAAAACTATGACATTTTGAAAAGTATAATTAAGAGCCAGAAGCCACCAATCAATTTTGTTTTGGTGAATTTTGACTTGAATGAGTGTGGAAAACTAGAGTACGGATATGTGAAAAAGACAGAACATGAATTATTTTTTTCCATGGAAAAACAAAAACATGTCCAATTGTCCATCTTCTAGATATTGAAAATTCTAAACAATTTTCTAATTTAGCTAAGAATTAATCATCAATTCAAGGACTACCCAACTTTTTTTAAACAGTTAATGTTAGAATTAATTTTTTTTTATAATTTATCATTCTTTCTTAAATTAAATAATTTAATCAAATAGATGAATTATTTTATTTAAATAATTGTATAAATTTTGCAACAGTTGTATAGAATTTATAATTATTATATTAAGATTATAAGTTATAATATTTAACTCATTTTTATATGAGAGAATTGTTTTTCTTATAAGTAAGAAACATGAATTAATAAGAGTATAAGGGGTATTTAAAGAAGGATTATTCTCCTCCCCTAAAAAAAATATATCCACTCCCAATAAGTATGTTTGATGTTGTATACAATTTCTAACAAGTTTGATATCTTCCCATTAAAAAGAATAAAGTTTCCCACTAGTCAAATGTTCCGCCAAGTAGAAAGCAAAAACACATGAGAAAATGTGTGCAATTTAGTTCCTATGAGAACTCGTTAAAAGCAGCAGCGTTACTCACGTCATCGTCTATCAAAGACTCTGAAAACCAATTCAATCAAGTGAAGAATATAGTCCAGGAAAATTTGACAAAACAACATGAGAAGAATAAGTGATTATGCATTTCGAAATGTTTGAAGCAAAACACACAACAAGTTTTATGATTGTTTTTAAGAATACCTCTATGCCAAAGATTCAACCGAGTCAGGAGTCTATCATGCAATAAGCGACATCCAAACACTTATACTTTACTTGGAGCAATAGATTGCCATAACCTGTTACACGCAGATGTGAAGTTGTTTCCTTACTCCGAAATCGGCTCGAAAGTACAAAGTTCAGTGTATTTGTTGTTCATATAATATGTCTGAGAATGATCTAGTAGCCAGCTTAGTCTATCACACATCTGCGTTTGCAAAAAAAAAAACTAAAATTTAAAATAAAAATTGAGATTCTGAACTTATGATAGTTCTTCCGTGTCGAGGTGCCTAAACCAACAAAAATTCCAAGCTCATGTATGTACCTTCAGTCCATAGTGATACATATATGAGTTAGAATATCATATTTCTAAAAACATTGGAGGTTGAACATTTAATAAGTAAGGGGATCTATGTATCTAATATTTAAGATTTTAAGCAAATATGTGATGTCACTCTTAGTTGTATGGTTACTCTTGATTAAATATGGATGCCCTCTCATTGATCCATTCAAGTGGTATTAGTATCAATTGTTCAACTAAGGTGATGGTCAAACGTGTGTCATGTTGAAGTGTCTGTGACATAGTAAAAGTGTCAATGATAATACAAGTGTATGTATATGAAAGAGTTTTCGCTTATTGGGAACATTCAAAGTCCTACATTGGTTAGAGATAGAACTTTGAAAGAGATTATATAGAGTGATATCCCTCACCTAACAAATCGGTTTTTGTAAGGATAATTTATTACAAACTCTAATATGATATTAGAGCCTATCGTTCGGACCATGAACCACCCACTAATTGTATCCACACACCAAGCCCAAAAAGAGTGTTAGGCTGACATGGTTTAGTGTATTAGAAAAATCTCAAATCTCATCTGGTTAAAAATAAAACATTGAAAGAATTTATATAAAGTAATACCTCTTACCTAATAAATCAGTTTTGTAATGATGAATTAAGTCATATTTTCATACCATTTTAGTGAAGATTGTTGCGATACAAATGTGAATTAAAAATATCACATTATTTAAAAAAAAAGTAGAAGTTAATCCCCTTATAAATAAAATCATTGTATGACTTTTTGTGGATACACTACAAGAAATGTTGGAGATAGCCACGTGATTTTGTGACGTGATTCTAACGTGGCAAATAAAAGTTTGTTGCGGCGTGGAAATCACGTCGCTAACTTATTTAATAATAAAATAAATAAAGTTAGATTAGCACATGGGTGGTCAGACGTGATCAGACTTTTAAATTTGAAAAAAATATTTGCGACGTGGAAAATACGCCGCAACCAATAAAATAATTATTTTATGTTTTAACCTTGTGCGTGCAGAAAGTGAATTTGTTTAAAATTTGAAAAAATTTATTTGCGACGTGGATTGTACAACGCAACAGTTTGAGTGGGAAACTTAAATTTTCATTCTGAAAAGGAACAGCCTTTTGCAGGGAGTGGGGCCTAAAATTATTACCGTTGGTGTTTTGCGGCGTGAATATCACGTGGCAAATTTGCGACGGGATATTCACGTCGCTAATAGGTCTATATATCGCATGCCTTTCACTCTTCTCCGTAACCCTTCTTCTTATCTTCATTTTCGTTTTTCCACCCTTCTTCTTATCTTCATTTTCGTTTTTCCAGTAAACCCATTCCTTCTTCCTCTCATCTTCTTCCTCTCTTCTTCTTCAAACATAAATCAAAAACTTTTCTGTTATCCATTCCAAAATTTAATAGGTATGTCTATCATTTAATTTTATGTTGCTAATTTCAAAATTATAATTCGTTTTGTTATATTTTTTTGGGGTATTATTAATATTATTTTGTGTGATGTTATAGAAGAAGATTGAAGATTGAAGATTGAAGATTAAGAGAGAAAAAAAGAGTGGATTGAAAGTTTCAAGAGGTATTTCTTAGCAATTTATTTTTTGGATTTGTTTTATAATTTTTGAATATGGTATGAAAATGGTTATGTATAATTTCTGATTGTGTTATTATTTATGAAAATGGTTATGAATAATTTCTGAAAATGGTTACGTATAATTTATGAAAATGATTATTATTTGTTTTATATATAAATGTTATTTAAATAAAAACAGAATTATATATATATATATATATATATATATATATATATATATATATATATATATATATATATATATATATATATATATAAACAGAATTATATATAAATGTGAATTTATAAAACAAAATTATTTTATATATTTATATATATAAAAAACGAAAATGTAAATATATTATATATATATATATATATATATATATATATATATATATATATATATATATATATATATATATATATATTTTGTGTTTTAATATTTTTAAATTCTGTTTTATAAATATTATTTTAAATAAGAATAATATATAATATATAAATGTTATTTTATATAAAAACAGAATTATATAATAAGAATAATATATAATATATAAATGTTATTTAAATAAGAATAATATATTTAAATTCTGTTTTATATATGTTATAAAATAAGAATAATATATAATATATAAATGTTATTTTAAATAAAAAATTATTTTATATATTTATTTATATAAAAAACAAAAATGTAAACATATTATATATATTTATTTTTTATATTTATATATAATTATATATATTTAAATTCTATTTTAACTATAAATTATATATAATAGATAAATGTTATAAAATAAGAATAATATATAATATATAAATGTTATTTTATATAAAAACACAATTATATATTTATATATATATATATATATGAAAAAAAAAAGGAATTATATATAAATGTTATTTTATAATACAAAATTATTTTATATATTTATATATATAAAAAACAAAAATGTAAACATATTATACATATTTATTTTTTATATTTATATCTATAAAAAACAAAAATGTAAACATATTATATATATTTAGTAGTAAGAATAAGAACAATATATACATTTATATATAATTATGTTTAGTTGATTAAATTAATATTTCTAATTAAAAAGGTATTGATTATATAAATTTGCAGTAAATGGAATATTATCGGTATTATCGTAGTTGGATGTACGATAGACTATATCCAGGGAGGCGCGCACTTAAACCCAATTTTATATAAGGAGTTAATGGTTTTATCACGTGGACGTTTGCTCAGGAATGTTGTCGAAGCGAAGGAGGAGTTAGGTGTCCTTGTCTTAAATGTGGATGTAGATATATAATTAGTGACCCAGAAGAAATAACACGTCATTTGCATAGAAGAGGCTTCATTGAAAATTATTGGGTTTGGACGTATAATGGTGAAACACTGCCGAGTAACGTACCAGAGACTAGCAACACGCATGCTTCAAGTAGTCGACCGCCTATGGAACCGCCTATGGAATTTGAGGAAAACTTTAATTTGATCGGTGACATGGTTGAGGATGCTTTTGGTGTTAACGTGACCTATGATCAACCAGAAGATTTTGACGGGGAAGAGTTGCCGAATGAGGAAGCGCAGAGATTTTATCAGTTGTTGAATGAGATGAATACTCTGTTGTTTGAGGGGTCGTCAGACTCAGAGCTATCAATGTGTGTGAGATTATTGGCCGCCAAGTCAAATTGGAATGTTCCTGATCAATGTTTGGAGCACTTTGCAAAAATGATGTTGGACTCAACTGCAATGAAAGACAACTTGCCTGCGAGTTTCTATGATGCAAAGAAGTTGGTGTCAAAGTTAGGTTTAAGAGTAAGAAAGATTGATTGTTGCATTAATGGTTGCATGTTG
Source organism: Lathyrus tuberosus (assembly GCA_022829125.1). Taxonomy (NCBI): domain Eukaryota; kingdom Viridiplantae; phylum Streptophyta; class Magnoliopsida; order Fabales; family Fabaceae; genus Lathyrus; species Lathyrus tuberosus. The sequence goes on from JALAZF010000193.1 coordinate 4,398,782, forward strand.
TTTTATGACAATGAGTTTGGTACTCAAGATGGATCGTTGGAGGAATGTAAGTTTTGTCAGAGTCCAAGATATAAAGTTCGCAGTAGAGCCATTAATAGTAAGCAAAAGCGTGTAGCAGTAAAGTCCATGTTTTATTTTCCGATAATACCAAGGTTAAAAAGAATGTTTTCTTCAATGCACAGTGCAAGTCAAATGACATGGCATCATACAAACAAAACAAGCCCATGCACTATGCGACACCCATCCGACGGCCATGCATGGAAGCACTTTGATGAGGTACATCCCGATTTTGCCGCGGAACCTAGGAATGTCAGGCTTGAATTATGCTCTGATGGTTTTGCTCCATATGTCCAAGCGTCTGGAAGTGCGTATTCTTGTTGGCCAGTCATTGTAACCCCTTACAATCTCCCTCCTGAGATGTGCATGACAAAACCATACATGTTTTTGACGTGTGTCATTCCAGGGCCGTCGAGTCCAAAAGCCGAAATTGATGTGTACTTACAACCTTTAATTGACAAAACCATAAATGTTATCGAAAGAAGTCAGTACACCTTATCAGTCTTTGGGCTTCCAGGTCGTTCCTCTGGAAAGAAGGGTGAGCATTGGTTGACCCAACAAGAAATGCAATCCGCACACGTTCATGTCTTGATCAATTGTGTTGAAGTTAAACCATATCTTGAGTAAGTCTAACCCAACTTTTTAATTTTCGTTACAGTGTGAATATAAAACTTATTACCTTGAAACTTATAGTGTGATTTTTTTAGGGAATCTAACAACGCCTATTTTCATAGTACTGGTGTACAATCAACATCTGGTGTCATTCATGCCCAATTTCCAACATGGTTCAAGGAGAAGTTGTATAGGGTTGTTGCACTGACTCCAGAAATACTCCATTTGAGAAACTTGTCTAACGGCCCTCGTCAAAGCGCAAATAAATGGCACACATATTTCGTGAACGGATATAAATTTCACACACAGGAATGGACTGAAGGGAAAAAGACCATAAACAGTGGCGTATTTGTGAAAGGAGTTACAGATGGTGGTGAAGATGACTTCTATGGTTTTGTTAAACATATCTACGAGTTAGTATACAACTACTTGGACTCGGAAAATAAAGTTGTCTTGTTTTATTGTGAATGGTATGATCCAACTAGAGGCACAAAAATAGATAAGACATATGGTACTGTTGAGATTCAAATGGACCGGAGGTACAAAGAGTATGACCCTTTCATAATGTCAAATATTGTTAGGCAAGTTTATTATGTTCCTTATCCTTCATTTGTGCCACGTAAACGAGGGTGTTGTGTTGTAATAAAAACAAAACCATTGGGTTATATTGAAACTGACGATCTAGTGGAAGATCTTGCTTACCAAGTTGATGATGTTGAAGTAATTAACGATGTGATTCCAGATGAACACACGACAAGTTTGTCTGATACAATGGTTGAGGGGCATCAAGTTGATGAGGATGAAGGTCATGATGATTCTGGATCCGAGGATAATATCACATCAGATGACGAGGATGATATGGATGACGAGCATGACGATTTAGATAGTGAATATGTATCAAATGAGAAATGTATTTTGTAATTTTACTTAATGAACCATCTATTGAAAGAGTTAATGAATATATGAGAAATGTTTCTTGTAATTTTACTTAATGAACCAACTATTGAGAAATGTTTCTTGTCATTTTACTTAATGAATATATGTGTATTCTCTATAAATAGGTAAAATGCCACCTAAGGATACTGGTAAGAAGTCCAAGCATACAAGGGTAGTAGTATGTCAGTCACCTCACTCTGCCATGTGTCCTCCCCCGCAGACTCAGGTTCATCCTATGTCCATGGATAGTACTCAGCCTTTTACGCCATTACTCTCCTCCCAGTATCCTCTTCAGTTCCCATCTGGGAGTCCGTCTTTTATTAGCCCATCTGGGGCCCCATCTTTTGTTAGGCCACCTGGTTTTCCATTCCAGCAGGGTCAGGTGCCCTCATCCTTCCAGCAGAGTGGAGGATACAGTTTTCCATTTCCCACGCAGATGCCTTCATTCGTCCAACAGACTGGAGGATCCAGCACCCCACTTCCTACACAGATGCCTTTATTCGTCCAGCAGACTGGAGGATCCAGCACCCCACTTCCTACACAGATGCCCCCATCCGTCCAGCAGACTGGAGGATCCACCTCTTCACGACCCACACAGACTGGTCGCACCCCACATCCCACACATGTACATGCGCCCGATGATCATGCAGAGGTGGGTGATGGTGATATTGGTGTGGACGATGATGAGATAGATGGGAGAGATCTTCGAGGGGATGATGATCCGAGTGAGATTACTACCATTGATGGGAGATTTTGGATTTGGCCTGAAGAAAACTCGTAAGTTTCTTATTTATTGATTTTTATTTATAAGTACACATTTCCATTTTAAATATAAATTTATAGAATTAATGCTAATTCAATTATTGTTGTTTAGTTTTGGACCGAGTCGGACTGCTGCCAATGTTATAAGTTATATAATTCAGCAGAATTATAAGAAATTGTATAAGACTTTTAGAGAAGTTAAGGATAAAGACGCATGGTTTACGCAATTTCAGGTATCATTAATTTATTTGTTAAGTTATTGTTATTTAAATGACTTTTTTTATTATTGTTATAATTTATCTAACTATTTATTTTAATGTCATACAACATTGCAGGCGAAATGTGTTTGGGATCCACTGGACCATGAAAAAGTAAAAAAAAAAATACTTTGGCAGGAGTTCAAGACGACTTTCTGACATGCTACGACGTGCTAGAGAGCGTTTTATACTGTTGGGCATCCGTTCCAAATGGATAGGCAAAGAAATTTTTGATGACCTTCTTAAGTATTGGGAAACGGATGAATTTAAGGCTAAATCTGAAAATGGAAAGAAGATGAGGGCATCAGAAAAAGGGGGTTGCCTTAATGCTGTTGGAAGTATTAGTACTGCTGAGCATTCTCGACGCTTGGTAATTATTACCACTTTTTAAAGTCATATTTTGATTTATAACATATATTATTAATTTAAGTTAAGTTTATTATTTAGGCTAAGCGTTTGGGGAGACAACCACTGATGACTGAGCTGGTTACCCAAACTCGGACAAAGAAATCGGGGGATTTTGTTGACGAGCGTACAAAAAATGCTTTGGTAAGTAAATTTATGTTGTTTATATTTTTTTTTTAATTTGTTAGCAACTTAGTGACAGGATTTTCATGTGGCAAGTGAGATGTTGTGGCGTTAGAATCACGTGGCAACTGATAAGTTGTGGCGTTAAAATCACGTGGCTATTTTTTTTATTCTTGATTTTTATTTAATTTAATTTAATTTAACTTATATTAACTTGATTTTTTTAATTGTATGTGTAGGACGATTATCAGGTTAGGATGACAGAATTTCTGACCCATAATCCTCAGTATACTCCTCCTCCAGGACAACCGGTTCATCCAGATGTGGATTTCTATATTTGGAGTCAAACTATTGGGGGAAAGGGGGATAACGGGTGCTTTTTTGGTGGTGGAAATTTGGCGGGCACCTTGAGGAGCGGGGATAGAACTCTGTATCAAAGAGCTATGGACGATGAAGGAGGGTCACGTCAAACAAATTTGACACCGCAGCAGGTAGAAACGATAAGACAATTGGCTAGACGCGAGTCAGAGGAACGTGAGGCGGCATTGAAGGCCCAAATGGAGGCGACATTAAAGGCCCAAACGGACGCAATAATGGAGACAATGGCGAAGAGGCAGGCTGATATGGAGGAGCAAATGCGGCAATTTATGCAAGCATTTGGTGGAAATCGGAACGATGGCGGTCAATCGAGAAATAATGACAACCAAGATGATGATGTCTACTATTCCGACCCGGATGAACCAAATATTTAGTCTTGTTTTTATTTTCTTTTTAGTTTTTAATTTGTGTACTAATGAATTTATAATTATATATTATATTTAGACATATTTAATTTAAATTTTAGTTTATTAATTTCATTATATTAAGTTTATTAATTTATATATTTAGTAATATTGAATTATCAATTTTATAAATTTGATTTATAATATTGAATTTAGTAAATTTTATTAATATTAAATTTAAATTTAATTTATATATTTATTAATATTGAATTATATATAATAATCAGAAATTTTAAAAAATTAAAACACCAACTTTAACGACGTGAAATTCCTGTCACAAATTAGTAACGTGAAAATCACGTCTCAACATACAACGTAAATATTAAAAATAAAACAAGTTAGCCACGTAAAATGTCTGTCACAATTTTAGTGACGTGAAAAGTATGTCACTAATTAGTGACGTAAATATCACGTCGCAACCAATTTCCTGTAATTTCTGCGCACTTTCTGCACACCTGCTCTGACGTTGTCTGCAATGTTTTCCATCAAACTATTTGCGACGTGAAAATCACGTGGCAAATTAGTGACATGAAAATCACGTCACAACAATTTGTCACGCGCTCTCCTGCGACGTAAATGGTCACGTCGCAAAAAAGTTGTAGTGACATGATTTTAGGTGTTGCGGCGTGGAAAACACGTCACTAATAACAACATATTTTGTAGTTATAATAGTGTCTCAGGAATTCAAATATAAATCAATTTATATTTAATTCACTTTTGTTCATAATTAATTTTACCAGATTAATTCATTCAAAATCGATTTTTTTTTTTAAATCAAAGAAACACTTAACTTTTTCTATATACAGTAAGTTTGTTTCCCATTAAAACAAGAATAGTGGAATTTCCAATTTTTAAGAGTTTATTCTTTGAACCACTAGTCATTGTTGGAAATTCAAAAAAGGTCAGAGCACAAGTTTTAGAATTGATGATTAATTAAATGATGTCATGGCAATTTCCTGGAAATTTTGCGTTATATATATACTTTATAATTTAATTTATCTTAGCTGAAATTGTGAAAAAATAATTGATATTCAAGAAGACTAGACCGAAGACAATGAAATAGTTAAAGTTGGAATTATAATTAAAAACGAAAACTTTGAAGTTTGAATTACGTGGAAATTCTTATATTATTCAGTGTTCTCTTTTTTTTATTTTTATAATCAGACAAACTTCAGTGTTCTCATTCTAACTATCAAGTATTTATAGTCATTTGTAAAATAAAAAAGAGAAAAGGGGTGATGCACTTACGGTGTAAAAAAAATTTACACTGTCAATCAATGACGATCATGCATCCCGCCAAATCAGATTAAAAATTTTAAATTATTTAAATGATATGGCAAAATATTATATTTCTATTGGATGACAGTGTAAAACTTTTTTACACCGTCAATACATCACCTTTACACCCTAAATAAACACATAATGTGTGAAAGAATATAAAATAGTTGACATTAGTAAGATACTTCTGCAATCCTACGGATAAATTTATTTGATAGAATATAATATATATATATATATATATATATATATATATATATATATATATATATATATATATTTGAAATTATCTACTAATTTTAAAATAAACAATAATTATATAAATTCAATATTTTATTAAAATATAAAGAGGAAAAAAAAAAGGATCCGTGTGAAAAAGTATAAAAGAATACTACATTTGTTCTTTTATATAATAGACAATTCAATTTTTAAGTTCATTAAATAACCAATGTATTTAGTCAATTTATAGACTAGATACATTGATTATTTAATAAATTTAAAAAGTGAGTTGTCTCTTATATAAAAGAATGAAAATAATATTTAATACTTGAAAATAAAGATTTTATCTTTCAAATTAAAATAACTATTAATAAAAATAAAATATATATTGTGCTGATAGTGATACTAGTGATATAGAAAATGTATTTGATACAATATAAAATATATTTATATACGTATGTAAATTTGTAATGAATTACTTTATTGTAAAATAAAAGTTAATTATATAAACTCAATTGTATTAAATAATCATGCAAAAAAAAGACTCATAAAATGAAAAAAAAAAAAAAGGAAATTTTGATATTTTGAAATAAGAATTTTGTCTTTTAAGTCACGATAAATTATTGATTAAAATAAAATAGATATTGACCTGATAATGACCCGTGAGATAAAAATATTATTTGATACGATATAAAATGTATTTAAATACACATGTAAAATTTGAAATGATTTACTAAATTGTAAAATTAACGATAATCATATGAATTTAAATGTATTAAATAAACATATAAAAAGAAGGAAAAAAAAAAGAACTATGAGATAGAGAAAGAAAATAAATTAATATTTGGATATAAGGATTTTCTCTTTCAAATTAAGATAATGATGAATTAAAATAAAATAAATATTGTGTTGATAATGATCCATGAGATAAAATAAATTATTTTTATTAAAATTAAAAAAATAAATTATTAGTATTTTTAATGATAATAAATAAATAGAAAAACAAATTAAAATGATAGTGAGAAATTGTAGAAAAAATATGTAAGAAAAAATTAAAATATTAATTAAGAGAGAGAATGAGTTTATAAATATCACATGTCAATCTACTAAAGAGTTAAATATATGATAGATTGTTGAAATTGAATGCTTGATAGTTGATATGTTGGAATAAGAGATGTGAATAGAAAATGTAAATATTATTTAATTATTTAAATGTTTTTTTAATATAAAAAATTTAAAATAAAAGAGAAATCTAGAATTCATGTAATTGATTTTTAATAGATTAATAATTGAATATAAAAATATTTTACACGGTTAATAAATATTCTATTTTTCTTATATCATAATGAAATAAATAAAATATATTTATGTTTCTAAAAATAATTAATATTTAACATATTGTCTAATGGGTACTGTAGGGTGTAGAAATTCATCTGCTTCAAATTTGGATCATTTAGATTATTATTTTTTTTCCAAAAGTTGGAGGTCAATTTAATGTAGTAGTAGTAAATTCATTTTAATAAATCTAATAAAAAACTTATTATTGAAAACTACTGATACTTAGATAACAATACAAATGAAACATGATGCAGCATGCGCCAGTCCATCAGGTGTACGGTCTATCATTAGATAAGGAACCATAGTAGTTTGGAGTGCTTTTTTTTTTTCTTCGACGGAGGATTCTTTAGACCATTTTTTTTTTTGAATTGTTGTGTTTTTTTGTTGGTTTAAAAGGAGATAGCCGATTGGATCGGTTTTGAGGTTTGGGGAGCAAATAATATTAAAGAAAGTTTTTTAAAGTGGTGTGTTTTTTCTAAATTTAGTAGGGTGAAGAAAGGGAAAGTTGGTTGTGTTTGGTTGACTACGACTTAATATTTGTGGAATTTGCGGAACGTAATCATTTTTAGGAACGATAATTGAAACGTGTTGGATATCGTTTGAAATATTAAGACGATAATTTGGAGATGATCTTTTATCGGGAAAATTACCCGCTCCAATTTTATCTTTTTTGAGTTTAGTAACTTTCTTTTATATTACTTAACTTAAAGTTTAATTGGGTTGTAATTTTCTTTTTGACTCGTGGTTAGCTTCGCTTTTTTGTAAATGGGTTCGAGAACTTATTGTTCTCGCTTTCAATGAATTCTTGTTTATAAAAAAAAAAAACAAATAAATGCTGCTTATCAAAAAAACAACAAATAAATGTTTATTTATTGGAAATTTAAACTCGTATCACAAAATAAAATAAATCAAAATAAAATAAATCAATCATCAATGGATAGCTTGGATTCATTTTTACAATTTTTTCCCTAGTGGTTTGACGGTATGCACCATGGTCTTATCAATTTTTTAATCATTGTTACATTTGTTTGTTTGAAAGGTTGGCATTATTCTATAGAAATGGTGGTTGTCAAAGTGAAATAAGATTTAGATGCGTGGAATGTGTTTTTGGTATTAGACGATTAATTTAAATAAAATAGAATGAGGTTAGAATTGTGAATGGTGTCATTTTTTTTTAATTATTAAATTATTTTAAATATATTTTTATAATCTTAAAGTTTAAACGCAAGAATATTTAAAGATAATTCAATCTTTTAATCAAATCTGCCTAAGATTGGTGAAAATTCGAATGCAATGAAGAGTGTCTGGAATTATATGAAGAGGATGTACGATTTTTTAATCTATTTTTTCTAAATCCGGAATGGTCAATTTATAGGTCAAACTAGTGTTGTTTCATAAGGTTAGGACCAATAATGAAACACACACTTTTAACAACACTTTTGCTAAATGTTGCAATGTTTCTCCTAGAGCATCACTTTTAAAACGTTGCACTATTTCGCATACAATGACACTTTTACCAAATGTTGCACTATTTTGCCTACAACAAAAGTTTTACCAAATGTTTCATTATTTCACATTCTACAACACTTCACGAAGTGTTGCCTATTTTCAAATTCAAACTTAATGCAACACTTCACAAGTGTTGCATATTTCTAAATTCAAAATTAATCTTCACTTGAATATTTTCTTTTCATATTGAAACACTCTCATGGGCATTGATTGTCAGTAATTTCCAACAATCTCTCACTTGTTCTAATAATGACAAGTCTAATTCCAGAAAAGGAAGTATAAAGAATGTTAATACAGTTAAGTATCTTTCGATTTAAAACCTAAACTTAGTGAGGACAACACAAAGTCTAATCGGAATGTTAGGTAGCAATGCTTTTAAACCATTAATCCATATGATTAGACCGACGTTACCTTACACACATTCTTTAAGGGTTCTTCCCCTACATATCCTGCTTAACACTTATTTATGGCCACATGTTTTCTTGTTTCATGAATTTTTCGTGAAAGAAACTCCAACTCTCACTTTGAGACGGTACCAACTCGAAATTCACATAGGTGAAGTTCATATTGTATCAGTTTTCATGAGATACTTATTCTCGGTATTAAACTTCATTAAGAGTTTGGAAAAACTCAACCCTCAATTTAAAATAGTCAACATTATTATCAAATGTCCGACAAACATCCAAATCAACGACTTGTTGTTACCCGTTGAATCTTGAGGTTAATGTTATGTTAACATAAGATTGGGTTGCCGCCGCTGTTGGAACTCTTATTCAAGAATTTTATACCCCATACCTCTCGAGGTTATCTTTACTAAGTTCCTGGCCAGTGGCTTAGTAAAAGTATTATCCAAATAATAGCTCGTTCAGATAGGTTAGTGAAATGATTTCATCCTTAATCGATTTTCTCATGAAAGAATGTCTAAGTCCTACTTGCCTAGACTTTGTGTTATACACTTTTTGCATGCTCTAGTTAAAGTAGTTTAACTACCGTAATATATCAACACCTTTGAAACATTGTCATTAGCTAATGGAACTTCCAACAGAAAGTCCCTCAACCATTCAGCTTCTTCACTAGCGAAAGTAAGAGCCTCGAACTCTGATTCTATGGTTGAGAGAGTGATCTATATTTATTTCTTTCTCTTCTAATAAATTGCACCTCCGACTAGTGTAAATATCCACCCAAATGCATATTTATGATATTCAACACTTAATATCTAACTCACATCGGTATATCCTTCTAATATGGAAGGAAGGAAATCTACCATTAAGGAGACCAAGATTTTTGGTTTTCATAAGATAGATGAAAACCCAATTTATGGCCTTCCAATTCCCACCATTTGGATTGCTAGTAAAATCTATTCATTTTACTAATTGCAAATGCTATGTCGGGTCTAGTACATTGCATGCACTTGGATATTCCAATTGAGCCACAACGTTTCCATCATTCTTTTGAAGTTTGACACTAGGATCAAATGAAGTACTCACTTTCTTGAAATGTTAGTATTTGAACTTGTCAAGTACTTTCTCAACTTATAATGTGTTTAACAAAGTTCATAACCCCCATTATTTCGCTTTACTTCAATCCCTTAAAAGTGTGTCAACTAGTCCAAGATCATTCATCTTGAATATGGAAGTTAGAAACCTCTTTGTTTCTAAAATTCCATTCATCTCATTGTTGATGATCAACATGTAATCAACATAGAGACAAAGGAATATCAAAATGTTCTCACACAACTTTATGTACAAACACTTGTAAAAAGAATTAGATGAAGGAGGTTTTTAGATAATCATGCATGATGATGCAAGAAAGTTTTTAGATGAAGTGAGAGATGAAATCATAAGCAATTTAAAGTAGTCTAGTATAAATTGCAATGAACACCTTATTTATGTTCACTTGTCTTAAATCTTTACTTGAATTTCTATGTTAAACCTTTTTTATCGACTTCATTATTGATGTGTATGACACTTTTGATCCTTTTCTTCTTTGATAATTCTTGTCTTCATTAAAATTGAATTAGATATAAAATGTATTCATCTCAATCTCTCCCTTTTGATGATGACAAACTCTTTGAAACCGTGTTTTGATAAGATTGAAAAGTCTTCCCCTTAGTTGTTTGTCTCCCCTTTAATTGGTTAATCTTTTGTTCATTGCCAGAAAACATATAACCTTATGGTTACTCCATGTAAATATCAACATCGAGATCTCCATTTTGAAATTTCGTTTTGTCATCCATTTGATGAACTATACAATCATGCAAAGAAACTAATATCAATATTTTAATTGTCATCGCCCTTGCTACCGGTACATATGTGTTGAAATAATAAATGCATTCTTTTTGTCTAAAACCGAAGGCTACTAATCTAGCCTTGTAGGTGTTTAGTGTATCTTCACTATGATACTTCCTTCTAAACACCCACTTGCATTCAACGGTTCTTGATCCTTTATGTATATCAACATATTTCTAAGTATGGTTTGACATTATTGAATCCATTTCATCTTGAATAACATCATTTAAAGAGAAGTCCCTTGAAGTTACTTCTTCCTTGTAAATCTTAGGATCATCTTCCACTTGAAGAATAATAGAAATCTTACGAACAAAATTCTCATTATTTCCTTCTACTAGATAAAAGAAATAGATTGATTATCGATTTTGTTCGGTCCTAGATCCTTAGCCTTTCAGACTTTCTTGCTTATTTTAAGTTTAGGTTGTTTTTCAACAATCCGTAAAGAACCTTCCTCACGAGGTTCTTTATTTGTGGGAATATCGAATTCTTTATACTTCGTGTATGGTTCTCAAAGATATTCACATATCGGAGTTCAATATAACAAAAGAACAATTAAAAGAGACATAAAGTAATCAGACCTGTTTAAGGGTTTGATTTGATTGACTTGTAATAATACAGTTTGCGATCAAATATATATATATATACAACTTATAACAAGTGAATAAATTTTCATTTATATAAATCGTAAATTGTTTACTATACATACACAATAATCATGTTCTTTTCTATATATCTATACAGAGTGCACTACACAATTATTATTTAATTATATATTATAATTGATTCTTTATTAATATATATATATATATATGTGTGTGTGTGTGTGTGTGTGTGTATGCACAAAACAACTAAATATAAATGCATTAACTTTTAAGAAAGTAAATCATGAATGCATTAATATATACATATGTGATACATATTACTATCATCATAAATAAATGTGTTGTTACAAAAATTATTGTATTATCACTGTACATTAAGGCAGCACAACAACTATTACAATATATATATAGGCCAAACTGATGAAGATTCAAATGCAGAGAAGAGTGTCTGGAATTATGTGAAGAAGATGCAAGATTTTTTAATCTGCATTTTCTGAATCCAGAATACTCAATTTATAGGCCAAACTGGTGTTATTTCATATGTTGCGACCCTTGATGAAACACACACTTTCAATAACACTTTTTCTAAATGCTACAATGTTTCGCCTACAACAACACTTTTTAAACGTTGCACTATTTTGCCTACAACAACATTTTTACCAAATGTTGCACTGTTTTGCCTATAGCAACAACTTTACAAATGTTACAGTGTTTCACATTCTGCAACACTTCACGAAGTGTTTCCTATTTTCGAATTCAAACCTGAATTCAAAATTAATCTTCACTTGAATATTTTCTTTTCATATTGAAACACTCTCATGGGCATTGAATGTCCATAATTTCCAACAATCTCTCACTTGGTCTAATTATGACAAGTTTAATTCCAAAAAAGGAGGTATAAATAATGTTAATACAGTTAGATATTTTTCAATTTAAAACTTAAACTTAGTGAGGACAACACAAAGTCCAATCGGAATGTTAGGTAGCAATGCTTTTAAACCATTAATCCATATGATTAGACCGCCGTTACCTTACACACATTTTTTTAAGGGTTCTTCCCTTACATATCTCGCCTTGCACTTATTTATGTTCATGTGTTTTCCCATTTCATGAATTATTCGTGAAAGAAACTCCAACTTTCACTTTAAGACGACACCGTCTAAAAATTCACATAGGTGAAGTTCATATTGTATCCTTTTCCATGAGATACTTATTCTATGTATTGAACTTCATTAAGAGTTTGGAAAAACTCAACCCTCAATTTAAAATAGTCAACATTATTATCAAATGTTCGACAAACATCCAAATCAACGACTTGTTGTTACCCATTGAATCTTGAGGTTAATGTTCTGTTAATGTAAGATTGGGTTGTCGCTGCTATTGGAACTCTTATTCAAAGAGTTTCAAACCCATATCTCTCGAGGTTGTCTTTACTAAGTCTCTGGCCAGTGGCTTAGTAAATGGATCAGCCAAATTATAGCTTGTTTATATAAGTGAGTGAAATGCTTCCATCATTAATCAATTTTCTCATGAAAGAATGTCTAAGTCCTATTTGCCTAGACTTTTTGTTTAGCACTTTTTGTATGCTCTAGTTAAAAATGTTTGATTACTGCAATGTATCAACACCTTTGAAACATTATCTTTAGCCAATGGAGCTTCCAACAGAAGGTCCCTCAACCATTCAACTTATTCACTAGCGGAAGCAAGAGCCTCGAACTCTGATTCTATGGGTGAAAGAGTGATCCACATTTATTTCTTGCTCTTCCAAGAAATTGCACCCCCCCCCCTCGTCTAGTGTAAATATTCACCCAAATGTATATTTATGATATTCAACACTTAATATCTAACTCGCATCGGTACATGCTTCTAATATGGCAGGAAGGAAGTCTACCATTATGGAGACCAAGATTTTTGGTTTTCATAAGATATCTAAAAATCCTAATGATGGCCTTCCAATGCCCACCATTTAGATTGCTAGTAAAATCTACTCATTGTACTAATTGCAAATGCTATGTCGCGTCTAGTACATTGCATGCACTTGCATATTCCAATTGAGCCACAACTTTTCCATCATTCTTTTGAGGTTTGACACTAGGATCAAATAGAGTACTCACTTTCTTGAAATGTAAGTATTTGAACTTGTCAAGTACTTTCTCAACTTATAATGTGTTTGACTAAGTTCATAATCCCCACTATTTTGCTTTACTTTGATCCCTTAGAAGTTTGTCAACTAGTCCAAGATCATTCATCTTGATTGTGGAAGTTAGAAACCTCTTTGTTTCTAAAATTTCATTCATTTAATTGCTGATGATCAACATGTAATCAACATAGAGACAAAGGAATATCAAAATATTCTCATACAACTTTATGTACAAACACTTGTAAAAATAATTAGATGAAAAAGGTTTTTATATAATCATGCATGATGATGCAAGAAAGTTTTTAGATGATATGAGAGATAAAATTATAAAAAATTTAAAGTAGTATAATATAAATTGCAATGATCATCTTATTTATGTTCACTTGTCTCAAGTCTTTACTTGAATTTCTATGCTAAACCTTCTTAATTGACTTCATCGTTGATGTGTATGACACTTTTGATCCTTTTGTTCTTTGATAATCTTTGTCTTCATCAAAATTGAAATAGATATAAGATGTATTCCTCACATTTGGTATGGCGGAGTATGGTTAGTCTGAGGGATTAAGATTCTAATACCTAGATCCGTGAATAAGAAAAAATAGTTTGAGTATGAGAATGAGTAGAATACTTGGATCTTAACAAGTGTAAAGTTTTATATAGAAAGGGCAGTCAATATTGCTTCTGTTTGAATTGGCATCTTAAACGAATCACCATTTGATTAGATTTGACAATGGGAAACTGACAGGAGGATGAAATTAGGTGCTCCGAGCTTGAGCAAGTTCATACCAGATCCTTGTGCTTTTCTTCGTAGTGCTTGCTATTTGACCATGAGGCATGAGTCATGTGAGCGACCCAGAACAATTGCCCCCTAAACTGCTTTCTTGCTTATTTGAACGAGAGTTTTTACCATGTGGTCTTCTAGCCTGGTACCTTTTGGAAGGGAGAAGGATACATGCAACACATGTATTATTGGGAACATGCGCATTGAATGTCATCCTTGTAACTCACAATGTTTCACTAGAGGATTGTGACACGTGCCTCTAAGACTAAAAGTATTTATGTCTTCTTATTTTAAATTACTCAAGTGTTTTGAAGAGTTTGATGCATGATCACGATCGTTGGTGGCATGACCATAGTTTCCAAAGTTTGTTGTGGTGTATTTAACGATTTCCTAAAGCATATATAAAGGGATTTTAGCCAATTATCTCTCTTTTCACTATTTGCAATTCATCAAGGATTCTTCCTCTATTTTTTGCATTTGCCCAATTACCTTCATCAATCAATTACATCAATTATCTTCTGATGCCTTTGCACCATTTGTTCCAATGAACTTAGCATGTGTGTAGACTTGTCAAAATGGGTTAGCCTATATGGGCTGGTCTGCCAGGTCCGAAAAAGCATAGGGCTTGGACCTTAAAATTAGAGCCCATATTTTCACGACCTTTTTAGCCCAGCCCTAAAAAGCTCACTACTCATTAGGGCTAGCCCGTATGGGCCGTGGGTAGCCCATTAGGCCCGCACAACTATAAATTTTAAAAAATTTATATTAATACTTATATTTTCTTACTATACAATAACACATTGATTTTTCTCACCTCACTAATTTTATCTCTATTATATTCAATATTTCTCTTTTAAATCTTATACATTAATATAATCAATATTCTTTCCTCATATTCCATTTGTTTTTCTTATACTACATATTTGAGTATTATTTTATACAGTTTAGACATGTGTTGTATTTAAAAACACATTATAGTATTTATGAAAGATAATATAGAACTTAAAAATGTATTATGTTTAAAATAATATAATTTTTAATTTCATTTATAATACATATTATGGATTTTTTATTTTAATTTTTTATTAAAAAAATCTCGTTTAGGGTCAGGTAGCCTGAAGCCCATCTAGGGCCGAGCTCGGGTAATAATTTTCAAGCCTATATTACAACAAGGCTTTTTTGGCCCAGCCCTAAAAATCCCGAGGCTCACTAGGGCCGACCCGTTTAGGTCCGGGTAGCCCATTTTGACAGCTCTACTTGTGTGACTCATCAAATTCATTTCTTTCAAGGTAACGACATGAAGTCCCTTTCTATTATGTACTTAATTTGCCTTTATTAGAGTTTCTTGAGAATATGGTGATGAAGAATTTGAAAGAAACAATTATGGTTTGTTTGATATGTGACTCCATACATAAGAGGGATGGAGTGAATTGTGTAGCTTTGAAAACTGATGGTTGAAAATGAAATCATTTGAAAAATCAAAGCTTGAAAACATTTTAAAAACAAATTATTAAATAAGCAGCGGAAAAACAAAGGAAAGAAAATAACAGACGCTAGGCTGAACACGAGTATTGTTAGGAAACACGACCTTCCCGTGTTGTCCTCTGATGAAATATATAAAGATGATTATCGGCAGAACACGACCCTTATCATGGGACATGGCCTGTTTGTGTTGTCCTCGACTTCTTTGTATGAGAGGGAGTGTTGGTGGCAACATGGCCTGTGTCAGCTAACACGGCCCAACCGTGTTGGCCACGAGTTTTGTGTATTAAGGGACTCCTCTTGTATTTTTCGGTCCTTTTTCGTTCAGCTTCGACTCTTAGCACTCCTTATTAGCTAAAAACATAAAATCATATTAGAAATCAGTAAAAGGGGAATAAAACAAGAAAATAAGCATACGAGATACTGGCAAAAATCATGCAATACGCAGTATAAATATCACTTATCAACTAAGAGTATGCCTTCGCCCCGTCCCCAAGGTCTCTTCTAATTATACAACTAAAAAATTCTTTTGGATTGGCCAAACACTTTTTCCTATAACTATACTTCTACATGAATGTCAAAGTGTTAGCTTAGAAAAATTTATATTCACAAAATTATATGAGTATTTGTATGATGTATATGAATATCTTTCAAAAATTCAAGATACCCTTTCGAACGTATGAGGTTTTATTTGCCTTTTACAGTTATGTCTTATTGCTAATTTCTTGCCAAAACTTAGATAACTTAACATAAAAATTCCTTATGATACATCTTATTGTGGGAGACATGATCATTTAACTAAAATTAATATTGCAGCCAAGCTTGATTCCTCTTGTTCTGGACCGATCAAAAAGACCCCAAACAAATTAAGTCGACCATATTGTCTCGACCTACACTCTAATAAAAGTCACATTCCATCAAAAATTTCCTAATCATCGAAGATAGTTTCTTTTAAGATATTAAGAGATCTCACCCTTTAAGCACATCTGGCGGTCATCCGCAAACAACGGAGATCAAATAGCTAGTTCTCTCTCTCTCTTCTCTCTCTCTCTCTCTCTCTCTCTCTCTCTCTCTCTATATATATATATATATATATATATATATATATATATATATATATATATATATATATATATATATATATATATAAGTCTACCACATCATTTTTTTAGGATTAAGTTTTTTATGGGACAAAACAGGGGAATTTTCATAAAAAAAATTTATAGGGAATTTTTCATAAACCACCCATTTAGTAGAGGGATAATAGGTATTAACGCTTGAAATTTTGGTGGAATGATGTTTTTCTCTTCTTCTGAATTTTGTTATCACTTGTAGTCTTCAAAAGTATAAACACTTTCGATCTTTTTTCGAATGAGAAGCCACTAATCAAAAACTCTTTCTTGTATTTTAAATTGAAAATATAAATTTTACATATAAGAACTATAAAAATATATTCAAACCTAAAATATAAATTTTTTAAATAAACTTAAATGATTCACTTAAAAACAAAGCCAAACTTAACTAATCACATAATCAACTTAAAACTTGATAAGTTATTAACTGGTCCCAATAAAAATGTTTCTGTTCCGGACTGGCCCAATGGCTAGCCATGACCAAATCCACTTCTGCTCCCAGAACGGCCCAATTGCCTAAGTCCTGCCAATTAAGGGTAAAGGGAAGCATTTTACCTTTCCGCCCCTCTGCTGGGGAGGGCTGACCAGTAGACCTCCAAGGTCAGCCGCCCCTCCTTAGCATTCCTACCCGTCACACATGGTTCCACCATCCATAAACAGTCACGACGCATGTGCCCGCGACCACGCCCTTGCTCACGGCAACAACTAGTTTCGAGCATCTCTGCCAGTCCCAACGGCTAGTTTCTGGCAGTTACCTATTCTTTGGGAGCGAATATCTCAACCCAAAAATAGGGACCAATGGTCAAGCGCTGAGGCAATTATAAAAACCCTCTCATTTGAGAGGGTCAGGTATTTTAAATCAACCTAAGACACACATACTTTTTATTTGCCTTCTTTTCTCCTGATCCTTACTTTAGCATCGGAGTGCCTTGCAGGTACACTCCCTTCTCATCTTTCAAACCCAGCATCATAGATGTAGTCTCTGCCCCACTTCAGGTTTTGATCAACCAGTAAGATCAGTGGCGTTGTATGTGGGAAGCTATGTTATCCCCATTTTTCTTTCCTCGTAAACTCAAGACCAAAACAGTTCTTCCAAAATTCTGATCATGGCCAGCCATGACAATGTCCATGATGCTCAGAACACTGCCTTCCTCCCTGTCAGGAAGACTGATTCTGATGGAGCAACCCCTTTCTTGGGAGCGACGTGCATCAATAGAGAGATGGAGCCACCGCGTCTCCTTCCCCCGTTCGTTCTGACCACGTTGAGTTCCAGCCCTCCCAGGACCATCAGTTTGTCCTAGTTCCGCCCAATGCCGACCCGACTATGGTGGCCCTACTCGAGGCCCTCAACAAGATAAACTTGCTGATCCTCTATGAGAACGCCACAATTAGAGCCTTAGAAGAGTCCAGCCGACCAAGATCCCCTCCACCGAGGAGAGAGTGCTGGAGATCTCGGAGTCCTCCTCCCATAAGAGAAAAAGACCGTTATGCACCACTAGAGTCAGAATCTCTGGCAGTCAGAAAGCGCGACCACATCTCTCCCCGGAGCCAGCACTCCCTGGGGTTTAAGAGGACCAAGAGGGATACACAGACAGAGCACTAGCGTTCGCCTCTGCCCAGATCCAAGGGACGAGCACGGGCCCCATCTCCCCGTTGAGATCGCTGTCCTCCCCTTGGACGAAGTACCCGCTCTCTGTCGCGGTCCAGCAGTAGCAGCGATGACGAGCCTCGCGGCCCATTGTCCCAAGAAATCATGGCCATGCGCCTACCAAAAGGGCTGGAGAAGCCCCCATCTCTGGGCACGTACGACGGCATTACAGATCCTGACGAGCACATCGAGAATATCGATGCATTGCTCGATTACCATGGTGTTAGGGGCTTCTGTCATACCCCAAGTTTTGACCACCAAGATTTCCCATCATTATGAAGATTATTACCACAATATGGATGTACCATCATGCCTCATCAATCTCCCAAAGATAGTTGAGCATCCACACAATCAAGAATTAGGGTTTGGGCCCTCTCAGAGTACTTAGATGAAAGATCAATCAAGAAATGACATGATCTTCAACTTGTTTAACCTATTAAACATCCAAAAAGGATCAAGAGGACCCTCACATCAAAAATCAAGCACATAGTTGTGGTATTCCAAGTGAAAGGAGCCTCGAAACACCCGATATAACCAAATTAGGGTTTTGGACAACTGGGACCTCCAGAGTGAGATTTTCACAAGGGCATAAGCCAAGAATTCAAAACATGACTCAATATGCTCAACCTAACCCTAGGAATCCATTTGCAAAGTTAAATTACCCTCAGAGGATGCATTCCTCAAAAGTCGGGAATTAGGGTTTTTACGCGCCGAACCGCTTCGGAGCCAAAAGTCAAAACATGACTTTTTTGGCAAAAATGATCCTCATGACTCATATTTTCATAAAATATGACTTATAGTGTCATTTGAACAAGAATTGATCAAGAAACCAAGATAACTTGTAAAAGGGGTAATTTTGAAAAAAATTGAAATTTTTTCTAAGTTACTAAATTTGAATGGTTTTGGTACCAACTTCCAAAGGCCATAACTTCTGATCTAGACAACCATTTTAAATGATCCAAAGCCTGATTTTTAGGTCTTCCTACATTCTACAAAAACTTCAACTACATGAAACTCTGATTCTTTATGGATTTTTAGTTATGGATGGATCAAAATGGTGAAAAATCAAGAACATAACACTTAGTGCAAAACTGTCTAAGTGTCAGCTTTGGGCATTAAAGTCCATGAGGTTTTTTCAATTGGATTCAGATAGTTTCAAGAACAACTATGATCACACATGAATTATACCATATGAGGGCTTTCTAAAAAAGCACAAGAGCTTTCCATAACTCCATTTAAGCAGGGAGATATGACCCCCTCAAAATCACCATTTCCAACTATCTTGTACAAGACAAAATTTTGCATTTTTGCTCGATTTGGAAAAATCAGACAAGTGCAAGCCTTGTCATCCATTTGGACACCTCAGGGGATAACATCAAAGAGAAATGATCTGATCCACAAGCCTCTCAAGTCCAAGGATCTACATGTAGCCATAAATGCCCTAAAAGGGCTAAAAAGCTCAAAGACTCCAATTTTGTTTCAATGCATTCAATGGATTCACAAGGTGGCAAGCATCAAGACATTGCTAACTGAATTGAGTCAAGCCTTATCTCTGAACCAAAGGACTCATAGCCTGTACCCTAACCTCAAGTCAATGGCTAGAGGAGACTTGAGATTCCTTTTGATCAACATTGGCCAAGGGACTGTTCAAGCCTCCATTCACTATTGATGCCAAAACAAACTTGTTGTACTATAAATAGACATCAATTGTGATCAGTTTGAGTACACCAAAGCATCCAAACTGATGCTTTACTCAAAATCTCTCTTTCACTCAAAAAATTCCTTCATTTGAAAGTCACTATCGAATTTTGCATTAGGAAGCCATTCCATCATAACCAATTGATCTAACACCTTCCATATATCATATATGAGCTGATCAAACACCTCTTACACCTCTGAAACATCAGGATCATCATCTTCATTTCTCACTTGGACCAGTTACAGTCAGAGTTGAGCCAGCCTATCCAGAGAGTTTCAAAACATCCTGAAGGTTGCAACACGATCCTTGAGACTCAAGGAAGCTAACCAGGCCATTATTTAACTTATGTTACACCTCTACCATTAAAATTGAATCCTTCTTGCAGAGGTAAGCCTTAAACTTTCAAACTCAATGAATCATGCATCATAAACATGTTTTCAAATTACCATTGTGTTTCTGAATGTTTATAGACCATTTTCCCTCAATCAATTGCTGTTTATCTTATGTGTATGTGATTTCATTGAGTTCTTGCACATTTTAGGGTTCATCTGGTTAGAGTGTAATATTTGTTACACTTAGTTAAAATGAAATTGAATAAAGCCATTGTATTCCTTGTTTAAAAATGCACGATTTTCATCTTTATATCATGTGAAATGGTTGAGAAATGAGAGAGATAGAATGCTTTACGTAGCTTGCCCAAGGAAGAAGATGGCCATGGCGCCATTCTTCAGAAATCCAACTAAATTTGGTATATATAATTCAGTTGCCACTATATACTTGAATTGGCATTGCGCCCTAGTGGAAACACTAGTATTTGTGTGTGTGTAGCGAGCGAAAGGTTTGGGGTTCGAATCCCCCTCGCCCCAGACCTTTTGGTATTTTTTAAAACTATTTTTCCAAATGAAGTTTCACATATTATTCACTCTTGCCATCTTTTATCAGCCAACACACTTGGCTTAGTGATAAGTGTCTGGCTGTAAATGAATTTTAGATCAATTTTCTGCAGTTTTAAGCTCTTTTCCAAATGCCAGAATGCGAAACAGCTTATTTTTAAGTGATTTTTGAATCAATGTCTATTTTTGGTCTCTTTGATGTTTTTGTTAGTTTTGCAGCATTTTTCGTAAAAGGGACACAGCAAAAATCAAAAGAAAACACGATGAAACGAGAAAAGTCACATGTCTGCAACAAACAGTACATTCGCCAGGCGAATGGGTGGCGAAAGGAGAGATTCGCCAGGCAAAAGCCTGGCGAGCCAAATGGCGAGTGAGACTTTCAATTCCAGTAGCTACTGGAAGTGCTTCGCTGGAAGATTCGCCAGGCGAAGATGTGGCGAAAGGGATTCGCCTGGCGAGGCTGGAATTCGCCTGGCAAATTCAAGATATTTTCCCAGATTTCTCTGCACTGTTCTGTCACGTGGCTGTTCTTAAAGGTTTCGCCAGGCGAATTTTGTAGCTCGCCTGGCAAATTTGTCTGGACAGAAAGTGGTATATAGGGTGTTTGTTAGATATTTTTGGAGATAACAACTTTTAGAAAGATCTTTGTAACCTAGAATCATCTTGAGAGCTCAAAATCTTCATATTTTATTATTTTTCTTAGAATCGAAAGCTTTTATGCTTCAATCTTTGAATCTTTGAAGATTGATGCAACAAAAGCTTTGTTCATTACTTGTTGATCAAGCTACCATGACAATGGGTAGCTAAGCATCCTTGTGTCAAGATTAGTGGTAGGTAATTCATCATTTTATATGTTTTGATCTTGGTTGTAAGTTTGTGAACTTTGTTGATGATAAATATAGAAGAAAAACTTTGTTTACATGGTTTATATTTTGTTTAATTCATGTTCGATAGAAATGTATTAAACTTGACCTAAGTTTCAATCCATCAATAATCATAAGGCTAGAGATAGTTTTGAAAGTTGATGTTCATAAATATTGAACTTGAATGTTATCATATTGGTATTTTGAGTGAGAGATCATCAAATGATCAATATGATAAATCTTACAACAAGTGTATGAGAGAAACTTGTTGAGAGGATATGTGGTTATATTTATTGTTAACGAGTTCACACGCTTTATCGAGTTGATACGTACGAAACGGATTATTGAACACTAGTCTTGGCATGTTTTTACCAAACCCTAAAACCAATCTTTTTACCGTTGAATTCTAAATTTTATGCAAATGTTACGAAACGAAAAACCAACCCTTTGTTACTATAAAGTTTGAAACGCTTTTGACTATCGAACGGCGGCAATATACACAATCTCTGTGGATACGATAAAACACCCCCGAATTACTTTTCAACAAAATGGCGCTGTTGTCGGGGATTATTGTTATATTGTGAGCATTGCAATAGTTATTGAGTTTTAAACTTGTTAACTTTTTCTTGTTCTTGTTGATTTGTTTGGTTTAGTGTGCAGACTCTGTTTTATATGAGGGAAGTTACCCATAGACCAACTTCTTTTTGATCCTGAAATCGAAAGAACTGCGCGTAAGTTAAATAGCAGAACAAGGCGAAGGAGGCAACTTGCCAAGGAAAGACGAGAGCGAGACGAAAGTTCAACTTCTACACTTTTACCACAGTTACTGCCAACTATGGCTGCACCACCACCACCACCACCTGCTTCAGTTCCTTGCGCTAATAGTCCGAGACATACTGCATAATTCTCACGCAATGCTCAGAATGGTCGGCATTCAGAAATGAAAACTGGTATCCTCTCACTTCTATATCAGAATCCTTTCACTGGTATGGATCACGAGGATCCTTTTACACGCCTGACTAAGTTCTTTGAGATTGCGGGCGCGACTGGTGCACCCGAAGCTGAAGAAGAGTCCTTGTTTAAGAGACTGTTCCCGCATTCCCTCATTGGGAAGGCTAAGGAATGATATCTTGACCAATCGACGGAAATCATGACGGATTGGAACATGCTTGAGGAAAAGTTTTTGGAACGATTTTTTCCACACAATCGTTTCATGGAGGCTAAAACAGCAATTGCAGTTTTCACTCAAGGTGGAAATGAATCTCTCAACGAAGCTTGGGAGAGATTCAAGTTCATGTTGAGAAAGTGTAAAGGGCACGATTTCGATGAGCTTACTCAAGTCCACATTTTTAGAAATGGTCTTCAATTGGTCCATAAAACATTGTTGGACGCCACCGCGGGTGGATCGTTAATGGCTAAAAGCGCTGAGGATGTTATTTCTATCATTGACCGGATGGCTCTAAATGACCATCAAGGGAACCATAACCGCGGCCCTTCGCAAAAGAAAGCGGGCGTACTTGAGTTGGGAATAAATGATGCAATTCTTGCTCAAAATAAATTGTTATCTCAACAGGTTGAGTTGTTAATGCAACAAATATCCAAGCTCCCTCAATAACTCAAAGAGATGCATGAACTTCCGAGCAAGAATGTACAGGTAGCTTGTTGTGAATTGTGTAGAGGAGATCATCATACCGGGTATTTTCCTCCGGTAGTGGAAGAAGTAAATTATGCTGGAAACCCTACTCAAGGTTATCAGGGAAGACCTCCTTATCAAAATGCTCAACAACTTTACCAAAATCAACAAGGCTACCAACCAAGGGGCAACTACCAAAATCAACAAGGATTTCGACAAAATCCTTACCGACCACCCCAAGATCAAAGTGGAAGTTCAAGGTTGGAGGAGACTTTCACACAATTTATGCAATTATCAATGGCAACTCAAAAGAGTACGGAAGCTTCGATTAAAAATCTTGAATCTCAAGTAGGCCAACTTGCAAAGCAATTAGCCGAAAAGCAACTGGGGCCATCCTTCTCCATTATCACTCAAACAAATCCCAAGGAGAATTGTAAGGCCATTTTCACACGAAGTGGAAGAACGATTGGATGAGATGTTGAACATGAGGTGGTAGTCGAAAAGGAAAATGATATTGTGTTGGAGAAAGTTGAAAAAAATGATGAAAATGGTGTAGTTAAAAAGAATGATGAAAAAGTAAGGAAGAAAAAAGAAAGAAAAAGAAAGGAGTATGAAAATGAAGTTTTACAAAGAAGATTACCATATCCCCCTGCTCCTAATAAAAAAGAGAACGATAGGCATTACGCAAGATTCTTAGAATTGTTTAGCCGGCTGCAAGTAATCGTTCCTTTCTCTAAAGCTCTTGAACAAATGCCTAAGTATGTCAAATTCCTGAAGGACATACTTACGAGAAAGAAGAGGTGAACGAAAAAAGATAACATTGATCTCAATGTTGAGTGTAGTGCCGTCATTCAAAGTGTGCTTCTGCGGAAAGAGCAAGATCCGGGAAGAGTAACTTTACCTATTACTATAGGCAATGATTTTAAATGCAAAGCTTTGGTTGACATGGGTGCTAGTATTAATCTCATTCCGTTGTCCGTGGTTAAAATACTTGATAATATGAATGTGAAGTCAACAACCATGACATTACAACATGCGGATAAGTCTAGGACTCGTCCTCATGGTGTTGTGGAGGATGTGCTTGTAAAAGTGGACAAATTCTTGTTTCTGGTTGATTTCGTGATCATTGACATGGATGAGGATGAAGATACGCCAATTATTTTGGGAAAACCATTCATGAAAACCGCCAAAATGTTGGTGGATGTTGATGAAAGCATAATGAAGGTACGGATCAAGGATAGTGGAAAAGAGGAAGAAGCTTATTTTACATTGTTCAAAGGAGTGTTGTATGTAAATTAAGTAGATAAAAGCGATCACAAAAAGAAATAATTGGAAATAGAGGCTTTGTGGAAGAAAAAAAATGAAGATGCAAAAGTGGCCATGTTGCGATCATGTTGGGATTTTTCCTTCTTGAAAAAAAAGGGATCAAAGAAAGGACATGATAACGGTTAAAGTTCTTGTTCGCAAAGTGTGTTTTCTCAAAAGCCAATTCTTTAGATTTTGGTGAGTCGTCAAGTCTGTGAACCGTCGAGCTTAGCCGACGTTAAACAAACGCTTGTTGGGAGGCACCCCAACATTGTAAGTATTTATGCTTTCATTTGCTGTTTTGATGATTTGATTTGTGTGATAATAGTAGTGAATTTGGAAAATTTGAAAAAATTTTGCATTGCATCATTGTCAGCAAAGAATTTTGCTTCTGGTGTAATTCGCCTGGCGAATCTAATTTTCGCCAGCCTCTCGCCACACATTCGCCAGGCGAATATGGCGTGGTACTGCTGGTGGACTTTTGCAGAGAGAAAAAGAAAAAAAATTTAAATAAAATATAATAATTTATTTAAGGTCCACTTGGGACCACTTATTTTATTTTTCCTTATCTTTCTTTTCATCTCACTTTCACTTTCCCTCCTTTCATATTTCACTCTCACTCTCTCTCACACACTTTTCACTCTAAACCCCACACTTTTTTCTCTCAATCTCACTCTTCCATCACTCTCAATCCCATATAAGGTATGTTTCCATTCTCATTATTGTTCTTAATTTTGTTTTTACTTAATTTGTTCAATTGTGTTAGATTAGGGTTTGAATTTCACAACTGTTAAGGGTTATTGTTGAAACCCTATAACTCTGACTAGATTAGAATTGTTGTTGGATTGCTGCTGTATTTATAGGGTCAAATTGTGAAGTGATTTCTGGAAGACGATCCCTGCATGTTGAATTTTTTTGGGTTCGTAAGAATTCGCCTAGCGAGCGTGAGGCGAGCTTTCGCTTCAGCTTCACCTGGCGAACGTGCAGCGAGATGTCGCCCCAGCTTCGCCTGGCGAGCATGGGGCGAATGGCCATTTCTAGTTTTTTTTTATTCTGTTCCAGTTTACTTCTTGTTTTATTTGTTTTAAATTCTGCTTTAAATTTGTTTTTTCTGTTTGGATTTTGCTAACAATTGAAAACAATTCTGTTGCTTTGTGTCTTGTCTAATTTTCCAGATGGCTCCTAAAACCAGAGTAACCGGTGGGTAAAAACAGAAGACTGTTGTTGGAAGCAGTTTCGGGCAACAAAGTGAGGTTGATCTCAATCAGTTCTTAAGTGCTGCTCATGCTGCCCGGTATACCATGCTTGAAGGCTGGCAATTTTTGTCTAAAAAAAGGTTTGATATTCATCCCGAGGGGCCGTTCCGGAAGTTGGCTAAAATTTTCAAGAATAAGAAGTGGGGCCATTTGATAAATCCTTTGGAAGAAATCAACTACGAGATGGTTCGTGAATTCTACGCAAATGCTCTCCAATTGCCTGAAGCTCAAGGGGAAATACAAGTGTTCCGGTACATTACGTTTGTCCGTGGCAAGGAAATCAGATTCGATCGTGAGGACATAAATGGCCTGTTTGAAAAACCAAGTTCTTTAGGGATGTTTGAGAAGGATGATTAAACTAAGGAACCTGGCACTCATCTAGATCACGATAAAATTTCCAGGACCATTTTGTTCAAAGGAAAAAGTGTGGAAAGGAACGCCCAAGGAGAAGCCATCTGGTATAGGAGGGAAGACATGCCTCCGGATGTGCAAGCCGCACTTCTTCTCGTCCTCCATAACATCAAACCCAAGATGCACCATTCCTCAATACCGGTTGATGTTGCCCTCATTTTATATTACATCATGGAAGACAAAGAGGTTAATGTAGCTCAAATTATTTCGACGAAAATGAAGAATTTAATAGAGAACACGCAAAGACCCGAGGTACATGCTGCTGCCCCTATCATTTTTCCTTGTTTTGTAACAGCTCTTTGTCTTAAAAAGTGGATCATGATGCCCGAAGTGATTAATGAGAAGAGGGGGGGGGGGGCATATCAATGATGATTATATTGAGCAGTGTTGTAAGAATAAGTTGATTGAGAAGAGGAAGGGTGCAAGTATTGGTGAATCATCCTGCTCGCAAACTAGTGAGCAAGCTAGTGAGCAAACCGAGTCTCTTGATTATTCAACATGGAATCCTAGAATGCGAGCGACATTCAATTACTCGTGGGATATGGATGAGGCATACCAACGATCATCGTAATTCAATTTCAATTGTATGCAATAGTTGTACCAGTTTCAAACCACACCGCAGAAAGTTGTTCCTTTTCCTACTCGGACAGATTTTGATAATTATGCAAACTGGCCTGTGGGCAGGCATCCATTCTTTTCAGGGGGAGGTGCAACTGGAGCTGTTGGTGGTGATGGTGAAGGTGGAGCTGATAATGATAATGATGATGATGATGATGAAGGTGACGAGATGCAGGATGATCTTAATGACTTGATTAATTAGAGGAGGCTACAAAGTGAAGGATTTCTATTTTGTTTTGGTATTTATTTCATGTATTTTATTTTCAGCTTTATAATATTAGTAAGTATTTATGGGTCGCTTCGGCGAAATTTCTGTTGTAGCATTTTGTCGCTTCGGCGAGTACAATTTCGGTGTGTTTACACCAGCACTTATAATATTTCAGTTTGGTGTTAAATTTTGTTTTAGTTTAAATTCTGTTTTTATTTTATGTGTGTTTACGCAAAGAAAGTGATGTTTGCCCTTAATTTTTGAAAATTTTGTGTTAGCACAAGAAGAGTGCTTTGTTAGCATTAAACATTGATGGTGATGATAGAATTCTTAATTTTGTGCACAATCAAAGTGTGAATGTGTTGTGTAGAATTTTAGCATGATTGTGAGTTAGTGCTTTATACAAAATTATGGTAATGCATTGTGTTGTAAATACTTGTTCATTTGTGAATCAATTAGGACAAAATCACAAAAGTGAGATGCTTTCCACTGTTCACCAAAAATAGAGTCAAGTAATCGTTGTTTTACTCGTTTTGTTCATGTTTAATCTTGTGAGTTGTTTTAAATGATTGGAAACTTAGAAATGATCAAGGCAAATTTTTGAGTACTATGAGGAAAACCACCATTCCAAAAACACTTCAAGTAACCTTGTGAGTGTGTGCGTATTTGAAACTCCTTTTGAGCCTAAAAAGAATTTTTTTTGTTGTGAATCATGAACCTGAATTTTAACCCGTTTTGAAGAGCATTTAAAATGAGCTTGTAGTATTGTTGAAGTTTGGGAGAATGGTTTACTTTGAAAGAAGAAAGGAATTGGTGATACAATGTATTCTAAGAAAAAGAAATCAAAAACATAAAGAAAGAAAAAGAACAAAAAGAACAAAAAGAAAAGAAAATCAAAAGAAGAGAATGCATTGTGAAAGGAAGGAATAAAGTGTGAAAAAGAATGAGAAAGTTGAAAAAGAAATGCTCTTCATTGTTATTACCTGTTTTTTGTTCAATGACCATTTAGATATGACCCTTGTTTTTAACCCAAGCCATATTACAACCATAAAAGTCCTTAGTGATCTTTGTTTCTACTTATTTTTGATAAATTTGTGAGATGAATGCATGAATGATTCTGGATGTGGCACGATTGCTTGTGAGAGTGTTTTGTCCCACGTGAAATTATGTACATAATGTGTTGATAATAAGTGAATTTAGGTGATTCAACTTGAACTTGTAGGTACTTGAATTTGCATTGTATGATGTTGTGTTTAGAACATAATTCATAATCATGTTTTGATTCTATGCAACTTTGTGAAAATACTTTGTGCGTATATGTGTCGAGTTTGAACCATTGATGTTTTCGGTTGATTTAGTACTTGGAAATCTTGTATGTGATTGTTGGAACTTACTTTTGTTTGAGGACAAACAACGAGGCAAGTTGGGGAGAGTTTGATAAGTGTCTGGTTGTAAATGAATTTTAGATCAATTTTCTGCAGTTTTAAGCTCTTTTCCAAATGCTTGAATGCGAAATAGCTTATTTTAAAGTGATTTTTGAATCAATGTCTATTTTTGGTCTCTTTGATGTTTTTGTTAGTTTTGCAGCATTTTTCGTAAAAGGGACGCAGCAAAAATCGGAAGAAAACACGATGAAACGAGCAAAGTTGTGTGTCTGCAACAAACAGTACATTCGCCATGCGAATGGGTGGTGAAAGGAGAGATTCGCGCCAACTGGCGAGTGAGACCTTCAATTCCAGTAGCTACTGGAAGTGCTTCGCTGGAAGATTCGTCAGGCCAAGATGTGGCGAAAGGGATTCGCCTGGCGAGGCTGGAATTCGCCTGGCGAATTCAAGATATTTTCCCAGATTTCTCTGCACTATTCTGTCACGTGGCTATTCTTAAAGGTTTCGCCAGGCGAATTTTGTAGCTCGCCTGGCGAATTTTTCTGGACAGAAAGTGGTATATAGGGTGTTTGTTAGATATTTTTGGAGATAAGAACTTTTAGAAAGATCTTTGTAACCTAGAATCATCTTGAGAGCTCAAAATCTTCATCTTTTATTATTTTTCTTAGAATCCAAAGCTTTTATGCTTCAATCCTTGAATCTTTGAAGATTGATGCAACAAAAGCTTTGTTCATTACTTGTTGATCAAGCTACCATGACAACGGGTAGCTAAGCATCCTTGTGTCAAGATTAGTGGTAGGTAATCCATCATTTTGTATGTATTGATCTTGGTTGTAAGTTTGTGAACTTTGTTGATAATAAATATAGAATAAAAACGTTGTTTACATGGTTTATATTTTGTTTAATTCATGTTCGAGAGAAATGTATTAAACTTGACCTAAGTTTCAATCCATCAATAATCATAAGGCTAGAGATAGTTTTGAAAGTTGATGTTCATAAATATTGAACTTGAATGTTATCATATTGGTATTTTGAGTGAGAGATCATCAAAGGATCAATATGATAAATCTCACAACAAGTGTTCGAGAGAAACTTGTTGAGAGGATATGTGGTTATATTTATAGTTAACGAGTTCACACGCTTTATTGAGTTGATACGTACGAAACGGATTATTGAGCACTAGTCTTGGCATGTTTTTACCAAACCCTAAAACCAATCTTTTTACCGTTGAATTCTAAATTTTATGCAAATGTTACGAAACGAAAAACCAACCCTTTGTTACTATAAAGTTTGAAACGCTTTTAACTATCGAACGACGACAATATACACAATCTCTGTGGATACGATAAAACACCTCCGAATTACTTTTCAACACTCAGTTGGTAGAGTTTTAACCTCACAACCCCAAGGGCATGAGTTCAAGCCTTGAGAGGGTCATTCCCTATTTTTTACCACTTTTTCTTTTCATTTTTTCTCACAATTTCTCAATAACTTCTAAAATTAATTTCTTTCTCAATTTTAAAATTTTTGATTTTTTTTTTTGAAAATTCACAAAAATGATAAAATATTTTATTTTATAAAAATCTCACAAAAAATATTATTTATTTTATATATTTAATATTTTGATAAAGAATTTATTTTTAATTTGTTTTTAAACATTTGAAAATAATTTCTTTCTCTTGATTTTAAATTCAAATGAGTTTTAAATCATTCTAGGGGTAAAACATGATTTTTAAAACTTTGATCCTAGATCATAATTTGTTTTTCACATATGTTTGGCAATTTTGATCATTTTAATTGAATTTTTTTTAATTAAAATGCCCTTTTTGAAAATCAAATTAGGGTTTTGATTATTTTCACCCTCAGAAACAATTTCAACACTATTGGGCCTCTAATAGAGTGTAAGACCCAACCCCCTTTGTGCATAAATAAATTTTGGGTCTCAGTCATTGTATAAGTCCCACTGTGTTTTCTAAAACTGCGACGCGATCGTCGCCTTTTAGACAAAAACCATATGGGTCTACCCTTGTATTGTAAGTCCCATCTTTATTTTAAACATACACTTTTGGGCCTCTAATAGAGTGTAAGACCCAACCTCTTTGTAAATACAATAATTTGGGCCTCAGTCATTGTATAAGTCCCGATACAATTTTCAGATTAACGGTACGATTACTGTTTTTCATCCGGGCCTCTCCTTGAGTATAAGCCCCAATCTTCTTTTCAAAATAACTTTCCCCTTTGATTTAGATTCAAATTCATAGTTGTTATCAAAACTTTCTTTAATTTCTTGAACAACTAACCATACAGCTGTTTGTAGCGAGCAATTTTGGACGCGGTTCTTAAGCGCTGGTCGCTCTCTGCGGTTAAGCTTAAACTACAGGTCGATTCATTTTTTATCCTATTGAAGCTGATGAAGGAAGGGAAATAGATGTCTCCAATTAACCCTGCTTTGCATACTGAGTTTAAACAGCGGTCTGTTAGGTTACGGATGCTATCAATGTAGGGGGCCTTTGTACTAGTTATTTGTATTTTCGCCAATACTGTTTTCTTTCTTTTTACCTTGACAGAAGGTTTCTGGCGGGGAACAAGGATTAGGATGTTAGGACTGATGTTTATGAGAGTATGGGATTTTGGGTTTTTGTTTAGTGTGCTCGCTAAGATTTTTCTTTGAATCTTATGCCTACGTATTCCCGTTTACCGAAACAGGGAAATCAGAGCGTTCGTAGTTCCTCCTATTCTATGGGAGGAAATGGGTGTTTTTGGTGTCTTGTTCAAAGCCCAAGACGTGAAGCGAAAGGTGGTTTGTATCTTGTTCAAAGCCCAAGATGTGAAGCTGAAAAGTCTCGACTTTAGAGAGAATTTGTCATCTCTAAAGAGGGGTTTGTATAAAGGAGGGTTACTTTAACCGGGATACGCGGATCCTAGCAATGCCATAATTTCCTTTATAGGGGGTTTTTAACCTGAAGGGGAAGACTTTAACTCAGTGTAGAGCAATGCTATCTTTCCTTAGGAATTTCTCATGCTAAAAGAGGGACAGTGGCATGGATGTAAATAATCCAGAGGCTTGCCGCTTACAGCAATTAGATGAAGAGGAAGGAGTTGTTGATGTTTGTGTACTGTGAACGAGGCACAACTTTGATGCTAAAAGGTTGATTGGATCAACCAGTGGTTTTCTTATATAAAGCCTAAGAGGAGGCTAATATGTGTCTCGTACAAAGCCCGAGAGAGAGGCGAAAAGGTTTTGACTCAACGAGGGAATCTTTTGGTATCTCGTATAAAGCCCGAGATGGATGCTATTGTTTGTTCGGCTCAATAAGAACCTTTTTGTATCTCGTATAAAGCCCGAGATGGAGGCGAAACGGGTGATTGACTCAACGAGGGAGTCTCTTATGTGTCTCGTACAAAGCCCGAGAGAGAGGCTAGGGTTAATGTTTCAGTCGAGTGACAGGTCCAATGTACTGATTGTAAAAGAGAAAATCAGTTCTTATATGAGCAACACTGTACTCATGGAATTGATTTGAGGATCCGGGTTATTCCTGTTCTTTAAGGAAGCGGGAAATACGAAGGGTATTGAGACTGTCCGAGTCTACGGGTTTTCTTCCTATTTAACGAAGGGTGCTTGAGAATGTCTTTGAGACTCAAGGAAATTAGACTGTCCAAGTCTAGAGTTTTGTTTTCTATACTATGTTTTGAGAAACAGTAGTAGACTCTATGAAAGGACTGTTCTATGGAGATGACTAGTTTCTGTTCCTATACCTCTAGGAGGTCGTCGGGACAATTTGTACGAAGCCCAAGAGGAGGCTGGAAACTTTTAAGAAGCCGAGAGGTCCTTGTACTAAGCCCAAGAGAAGGCTATCATTCCCGGAGGAAGAGATCATTATACGAAGCCTAAGAGGAGGCTGTGAATACTTCTAAGAAGCCGTAGGGTCCTTGTACTAAGCCCAAGAGGAGGCGGGGTTGCTTTTAGGAAGCTGATGGGTCCTTGTACGATGCCCAAGAGGAGGCCGATGCTTTTAAGAAGCCCGTGGGTCCCCAAACCCCGAGAAATTCAAGGCAAGCTATTCACAAGGAATAGATCAAGTCAGGAAAGTTCGAGAATTTGGAAGAAACTCAAAGATGCCATTTCACGGAGAATACATTCATCTTTGGGAGTAGAGTTTCTTGACAATTCCTAATGAGGACAGCCGAAGAGAAGACTGTATCTGGTGATCCTATTGGGGATCTAGTTGTCTATTTCTATGAATAAATGAAACGGCGTCACCTAGTTCTAGACGTAGTTGCCGGGGAAACTCGAAATATCTATACTATTATTACACAGTTGATATGAGTTTATGAAAGAAGACTTACAGTGAAACAGCCCCACAATACAGTTTATATGTACATGAAAGCGGTAAATGAAAGCGATAACCACTTACTCGGTTGTAGAGCTTCCATGTTGTTTGGTTAGTTGTTCAACAAAGAAAGATTGAAAACAACAGTATATATAAAATCAAAGGAGAAAGTGCTTTGAAAAAGAAAGATTTGGGGCTTACAGCTCAAGGAGAGGCCCAGGGTTTTATCAGTGAGCGCACTGTTGAATTCGTACAGATGGGACTTATACAAGTGACTAAGGCCAAAAAAGGTTTTCTGTACAAAGGGATGGGTCTTACACTCTCTCAAGAGGCCCAAAAAAGTTTTAAAGAAAAAGAGTGGGGCTTATAACACGAGGGTAAGCCCAGTTGATTTTTCCGTTTGAAATGGCGATCGCGCCGAGGTTTTCTTTTAACGCTGAGGGACTTATACAATAAGTGAGGCCCAAAGTGATTTTGGTTAAAAGGGGGTTGGGTCTTACACTCTAATAGAGGCCCAAAGGGTTTTGAATGGGTCTTATAGCTCGAGGAGAGGCCCAAAAAGTTATTTTTCAAAAGGCGGCGATCGCGCCGTTTGTTTTTTACGGTATCGGGACTTATACAATACACTGAGGCCCAAAATGTTTTGGTCAAGAAAGGATTGGGTCTTACACTCTATTAGAGGCCCAAGAGTTTTGAAAATGATTTATGAGGGCTGAATTAATCCAAAAACCCTAATTTGTTTTCAAAAATGTATTTAATTGAATAAAAATTCAATTAAAATGATCAAAATTGTTTAACATGTGAAAAACAAATTGTGATCTTGGATTAATGCTTCAAAAATTAAGTATTGACCTACAAAATAATTAGAAAGCATTAAAAGTTGCAAAATCAATGTGGAAAAAATATTTAAATGTCAAAAACAATTAAAATATTAATTCTTTGCAAAAATATCAATTATAAGAAATAAATAATTTTTTTTGAGATTTTTTGATAAAATAAAATATTTCAACATTTTTGTGAATTATCAAAAAAAGAATCAACTCAAAATCATTAAAACTCGGAGAGAAATTAATTTTTGAATTAATTAAACAAAATCACAAAATTCAAATATTTGAATTTGGAAAAAAGGCGCCAAGAACAAGCAAAAGAACACGCGCGTGTTCTGGGTTTGGCTGATTTGCGTTTTCCATCCAATCTCACTGAATACGTAATCATATCATGCAATCCACATATCATTATGCTCGTCTCAACCTCACGATCATGTTTATAACACTTAATTTCATTTAAATTAAACATAAAACATGAAATCACGAAGAAACCTCAAGAACCCTAATTTCTGCATGAAGGCTAGGATTTTTGATACACGATTCAAACAATGCAATTAATTGAGGGAAAACATTCCATGCATGATTATGAACATATGGCCAAATTATTGTGCGAGGAAATATGCATGGATTGAGAGATGACCAAGTATATGCTTACCTCCAAGCCGTGACAGCAAGTGCAATGTGATTTTTTATTTGGAGGTGTTATAGATGAGGGGTGATGATCTGAACAGCTTCCCTACACCCTATGGAGTGTGTTTGAATGGTTGGACTTGATTGAAATTGGCTGGATCAATTTGTGGTACCTCAGCTGCAACTTGATTGAAAATTTGAGCAACCAGCTGGTGATTTTGTGAAATTGGTGTTTCAGAAGTGATCTAAGTGTTTGATCAGCTCATATGTGATGTATATGAGGTGTGTGAGTGATTGGTTTGATTGGAATTGCTCTCAAACTCAAAACCCGATAGCTACCTTGCTAAGAAAGGCATTTTTGCCAAGAGAAAGAGATTTTGAGGAAAGCATCTGTTAGATGGCTTTGGTGTACTCAAACTGATCACAATTGAGCTCTATTTATAGTAGAGCAAGTTTGTTTTGCAAGGAATAGTGAATGGCAGCTGGTAAGTAGGTTTGGCCAATGTTGGCAAATGAAAATCCAAGTCTCTTCTAGCCATTGACTAGAGGTTAGGGCACAGAGCTTTGGTTCCCTTGGTCTTGGATAAGTCTTGACTGATTTCAGATGAGAATGGCTCAGTCCATGCCACCTTGATGCTTCCATTGAATGCTTCAATCCAAATTTGGAGTCTTGTCCATATTTTAGCCATTCTAGGTTCAACATGCTATTTCTTGTTCCATGGACTTTTGAGGCTTGGCTCAGTGATTGTCCCATTTAGATTCAATCCTCAGATGTGTCCAAGTGGATAGGAGTATTTGAATTTGGCTGATTTTGGCAAATCGAGCCAAAATGCAAAATCTGCCGTGCCTTTGACAAATTTCAGCAAGGCAACTTGACAATGTCATATCTCATGGGGTAAGTTGAATTTGGCAATGTTCTTGGCCACTTTGGAAAGCCCTTACATGATATAACAACTGTTTGAACAATTTTGGTTTTGATCTCTTTTGATTCCAAGTGAAAAATCCTTCTACATTTGGCAAAAAGTGAAGCAAAATCTGACTTAGTGAAATTTTCACTAAGTGTTGGAACAAAGTGTGATTTCTTGATTTTGATCACTCCATAACTCAAAATCCTTAATGAATTGGACTTAGGTCTAGTTGAAGTTTTTGTAGAGGGTAATGAGGGATACAAATCCATATTTGGATGAGAAAAAATGGCCATGTGGTTTAGGAGTTATGACCCTCCAAAGTTAGTGTATTAGTGGTACTTTTTCCATAACTTAGAAAATTTTCTAAGTTTTATGGTTACCCCTTTTACAAGTTATCCCACTTTCTTTGGTTTTTCTTGATGAATGATGATTCAAATCATACATTAACATCCTTTTAGGGTTAAAAATCCATTTTGGTGAAAAATCTCAAAAAGTCAAAGTTGACTTTTGTGCACAGTTGACTTTTTATCAGATGAATTCCAAACTGTGCAATTCTTCAGGAAATCATGTCCTTGTCCTAAATCAAACTTGATGAACATGTTCCATGGGTGTCATAGGGTATATTGAGGCATGTACTAGGGTTTGGGAGCATGTCCTGGTCAAAAGTCAAAGTTACAGTTGACTTTCCTCGCGAAACCCTAATTATGGTGCAGATGAAAATGAGACTTGTAGCTCAAGCTTCTTGGATTAATCCATTGTTCCAAATGGATCAATATAGTTCATTAGAGACCCTCAAATCATTTCTTGAGGTCTTGGCTCTTGATTTGTCCCAAAAGTCAACTTAGGGGTGAATTAGGTCAAGAAACCCTAATTTCTGATTTTTTATGTATGCATCCCCTGAGGTCAAATTGACTTGATGCTTGGGTCCATGAGGTTCCATGGAGTATATTAGGTTATGTTTTGGATAATTAGCTTGTTCCCAGTTGAAAAATTTCCATCTGGAGGCCCTGGTCGACCAAAACCCTAATTTGGTGACATTATCAATCTTGAGACTTAATCCACCTAGAAGGGAGCAACCTTGTGCTTAATCCTTGAAGTGGGAGTCCTTTTGATCCATTGTGGATGTTTGAGAGGTTAGACAAGTTGAAGATCATGTCATTTCTTGATTGATCCTTTGTCTAGGGCTCTGAGAGGGCTTGAAACCCTAATTCTGATTGCAGTGGATGCTCAACAATTCCTTGAGGAGATTGATGAGGCATAAAGGTACATCCATATTCTGATGATGATTTGCACAATGATGGGAATCTTGGTGGTCAAAATTTGGGGTATGACAGATGCCCCTATTTAATCTTCTTGGACACGAAGGTGTGAATGACGAAGGTATTCGGGCATTCGGGGTGCAAGAGGATTAAATATCGGAATACCCAAAATTTTGATGGTGGTTATGAATGGTAGCTTACGCATTCATCTTCTTTAGCTAAGCGATAATGCTTAGAAAAGGTAAACTTCCCCTCGATCCTGGTTGTCTACCAAGGAACTGGTCTAAGTTGCTGAAATGAACTTCCCCTCGATCCTGGTTTCCTACCAAGGAACTGGTCTTAGTTTCTGATTTAAACTCCCCCTCGATCCTGGTTTCCTACCAAGGAACTGGTCTTAGTTTCTGATTTAAACTCCCCCTCGATCCTGGTTTCCTACCAAGGAACTGGTCTTAGTTTCTTTTGTCAATAAATTTTACTGACAAGGGACGCTATTCGTAGCGACTTTCCTTCAAACTTCTCGCCGAATTTTCCTGGGGAGATGCCATTTGAATAGAAAAAGTTTTGATGTCAGACTTGCTGGGGAACCCAGTCGTCTGAGTTGTAGAGGTGCACAAACTTCTCTTTTGGAGACGCCATTTGTCGATTCTACTGGGGGAAAGCGAGTATCTTGAGAGACTGTTTCCACTTGGGGATATAATATCATACTTTTCTCGGGATCTTCCCGGAGAAATGCCATATGATGCGACCCAATTTTGAGGTGCCGATGACCTTTTCATCAGCGGTTTTTCGGAGAAACACTGCTGTACTGCCGAATCTTTGCTTAAGAGGCTTTCTCTAGGGATTTTCTTTAATCCGGGAAAGCAAGGATATCATCTTCAATGGCGAAGAGTGACATCTGTTGAAGGTTCTCTGGCCTTTCAGAGGTTCAAGTTATCAAAGTGGTCTAGTGCCGACTCTGATCTAGAGAGATTGCTTAGATGATTCTCTTCCCAATGAGGAAAGGTCTGACAACTCGATTGAGAGGACTTTTATCACTAGGGGATAAGACCGACTAGAGTGATAGCGATGCAATATGAAATGTAAATGCAAATCAATAATGCATGATGTATGTATGTATATGCTGACAAAACTGACGCGACACACAAACTAAAAGATGAACATGACTGGATACTCGGCCATCGCGGGGCGTATAGAGATATCGCTGGTTCAAGATAGCAATTCCACCTTGCTTAGGAGAGATAATCCCTGCGGGGAATACCGTTGATTGGGCTTAGGAGATGAGAACTCGGCCGAGGCGTGTCAGACGAAACAAGGTCTCTGACACAGTTGATCCCTTCATTCAGGCAAACTGGTTTAGAAGGAGCACTTTGATTCTGCACTTTGAAGTTCGCTTACTTCTGGAGAAGCGGTTGATGTTCTTTCGATGTTCAACAGTCAAAAGAAATTGCCATCTTTATTTTAAAGCAGAAAAAGTTTTAACAAGTAAATTCATTTTTGTTTTATTTCAAGAATCGTTAATCATGTTAACAACGTCATTCTGTAAAGCTAAAACAAATAAGAAATACAAACAAAAGCACAAGGGCTCAAATTTTATTGATAGGATGGAGATCAGCCAAACGCGTGATTCCACAGAGTATATACAAAGTTAGAAAATGGTAATTTACAGGGAAAAGGGCTACGTTGAAACATAACGACCACTATCCTTCCACCAACTTTGAATTCGGGGCATCCTGAGCTTCTGTCGAAGATGACCTTGACTGGAGTTTTCCTCCGATGATGTAACTGCTGCTGTTGAGGGACTTGCCTCTGTTGAACATAGTTACTTGCCATTATCCCTAATTTTTGCCTGGATTGTACTATGAAATTTCCAATCCACCAGGATGATTTTTTTTTCGTGTCTCTAACTTTTGCCTGGACCGGCCTTTTGGGTTTTCAATACACCGAGACATTTTTTTTTTTTTTTTTTTTTTTTTTTAGCTTAGGCGAAGTATTTCTTGACTACATTAACATTCGTGGGGTAGGCAAATTCCTCTCCGTCCATGGTTGCAAGTCTCAAGGCGCCGCCTGAGAAAGCTCTCGTGACCACATAGGGGCCATCATAATTTGGGGTCCACTTGCCCCGAGAGTCAGTGAGAAATGATTGTATCTTCTTGAGCACGAGGTCTCCTTTTCTGAAAACACGAGGTCGGACATTTTTGTCGAACGCCCTCTTCATTCTCTGTTGATACAGCTGACCGTGGTACAGTGCCGTGATTCGCTTCTCTTCTATCAGATTCAGCTCGTTGTGTTGACTTTGACACCATTCAGCTTCGGTAAGCTTAGCTTCCATCAATACTCGGATTGACGGGATCTCTACTTATATGGGGAGCACTGCTTCCATGCCATACACTAGAGAGAAAGGGGTTGCCCCTGTTGAAGTGCGGACAGATGTGCGATAACCGTGAAGAGCAAAGGGTAGCATTTCGTGCCAGTCTTTGTAAGTTACAACCATCTTTCGAACGATCTTCTTGATGTTCTTATTGGCCGCTTCTACCGCTCCGTTCATCTTGGGTCGGTAAGGAGATGAGTTATGGTGTTCAATCTTGAACTCTGCACACAACTCTTTCATCATCTTATTGTTCAAGTTAGATCCATTATCAGTAATGATTTTTCTTGGAACACCATAATGGCAGATGATATTGT
Source organism: Lathyrus tuberosus (assembly GCA_022829125.1). Taxonomy (NCBI): domain Eukaryota; kingdom Viridiplantae; phylum Streptophyta; class Magnoliopsida; order Fabales; family Fabaceae; genus Lathyrus; species Lathyrus tuberosus. Next base: position 4,438,042 of record JALAZF010000193.1, read on the forward strand.
TTTTGATAAATCGGACCACCACTTGTCGGGTTACATTAGCGAATGACGCTGCTTCGACCCACTTGGTGAAGTAGTCAATGGCTACTAGAATGAACCGATGTCCGTTTGTAGCCTTGGGCTCAATCATGCCAATCATGTCGATTCCCCATATCGAGAATGGCCATGGGGAAGAAAGAACTTTGAGATGTGATGGCGGTACATGAATTTTGTTGGAGTATACCTGACACTTGTGACACCTCCTCATGTACTTGTAGCAGTCGGATTCCATGGTCAACCAATAGTACCCTGCTCTTAGGATTTTTCTCGCCATTGTGTGTCTGTTGGCATGAGGGCTAAAGGATCCTTCATGAATTTCTTTTATCAGCATGTCTGCTTCTGGTCTGTCGACGCATCGGAGCAAAACCATGTCAAAATTTCTCTTATAGAGAGTGCCACCGCTCAGGAAGAAGTTTCCAGCCAATCTTCTGAGGGTTTTTCTGTCTTTTTCGAGTGCCCCAGATGGGTACTCTTGTTTCTGAAGGAAGCATTTGATATCGTGATACCAAGGTCTGTCATCTATGACTGCTTCAATCGTGAAGACGTAAGCGGGCCGTTCAAGGCGCATTATGTCGATCTTAGGTATGCCATTCCATTGACCTACACTAATCATGGAAGAGATAGTGGCTAAAGCATCAGCCATATGATTCTCATCACGAGGGATATGATGAAACTAAACTCTGTTGAAGAAAGGTAACAACCTTCTTGCATAGTCTTTGTAAGGAATCAATCCTGATTGGTATGTGTTCTAATCTCCTTTTATCTGATTGATAACCAAGGCTGAGTCGCCGTATACGTCCAAGTTTTTGATCCTTAAGTCAATTGCTTCCTCGAGACCCATAATACAAGCTTCGTATTCGGCCTCGTTGTTCGTACATTTGAACATAAGTCTGGCAGTGAAAGGAATGTGGGTACCCTGAGGGGTAACAATTATTGCCCCAATTCCGTTTCCATAATGATTAACTGCTCCGTCAAAGATAAGTCCCCATTGGGAACCTGGTTCTGGCCCTTCACTGGGTAGCGGTTCATCGCAATCTTTCATCTTTAGATACATGACATCTTCGTCTGGGAAGTCAAACCCGATTAATTCTTGATCGTCAATCGGTTGATGAGCCAAATGATCGGCTAAAATACTTCCCTTAACGACTTTCTGAGCGTGATACTCTATGTCATATTCTGATAACAACATCTGCCAACGGGCGATTTTTCCCGTGAGAGCAGGTTTTTCAAAGACGTACTTGATTGGATCCATTTCTGAGATTAACCAAATAGTATGACAAATCATGTACTGACGAAGACGTTTAGCTGCCCAAGCCAAAGCGCAACAAGTTTTCTCGAGCATCGTGTACCGAGTTTCGCAGTCGGTGAATTTCTTGCTCAGATAGTAAATGGCAGACTCTTTCCTTTTGGTTTCGTCTTGTTGGCCAAGTACACATCCCATTGAGTCCTCTAGGACTTTGAGGTAAATGATCAGTGGTTTCCCTTCCACTGGAGGTGATAGAATCGGAGGATTCAACAGGTATTCCTTAATACTGTCGAAAGCAGTTTGGCAATCTTCTGACTAAACGCAATCCTGGTTCTTTTTCAGTAATTTGAAAATCGGCGCACACGTGGCGGTCATAAGGAATATAAATCTGGAAATGTAGTTCAAACGTCCCAAGAATCCTCTGACTTGTTTTTCAGTTTTCGGAGAAGGCATTTCTTGAATGGCCTTGACCTTGTCAGGATCAACCTCAATCCTTCTCTGGCTGACGATGAACCCTAATAGTTTCCCTGAACGGACACCGAAGGTGCACTTGTTGGGATTCAAGCGGAGCTTGAATTTTCTTAGACGTTCGAACAATTTTGACAGATGTTCAACGTGTTCACTCTCTGTTTTTTATTTTGCAATCATATCATCGACATACACTTCGATTTCTTTGTGTATCATGTCATGAAACAGAGTAGTCATGGCCCTTTGATAGGTTGCCCCGGCGTTCTTCAAACCGAACGACATTACCTTGTAACAAAAAGTACCTCATGGGGTAATGAACGAAGTTTTCTCCATGTCTTTCGGCGCCATTTTGATTTGGTTATAGCCCGAGAATCCATCCATGAAGGAGAAAACTTTGAACTTTGCTGTGCTGTCAACCAGCATGTCAATGTGTGGTAAAGGAAAGTCGTCCTTTGGACTTGCCTTGTTTAGATCCCTGTAATCAACACACATTCTGACCTTTCCGTCCTTTTTGGGAACGGGTACAATGTTGGCTAACCATTGAGGATATTCTGATGTGGCGAGGAAACCCGCGTCAATCTGTTTCTGTACCTCCTCTTTGATTTTGATGGCCATGTCTGGATGAGTGCGTCTCAACCTTTATTTTACTGGCGGACATTCTGATCTCAATGGTAAGTGATGTTCCACGATGCTGGTATCTAACCCTGGCATATCCTGATAGGACCAAGCGAATACATCGGGAAATTCTTTGAGAAGCTATATCAAACCCTCTCTGGCAGTTGGACCGAGCAGTGCCCCAATCCTGATTTCTTTTCTCTCTTGCTCTGAACCCAAGTTTACCGTTTCCAACGGTTCTTTGTGAGGTTCAATGGACCTTTCCTCTTGTCTGAGTAGTTAGGAGATCTCTTCTGGAATTTCGTTGTCAACTTCTTCTTCAACCTCGAATATCGGGAACTCAAAGTTGGGAGAAGGCATCGGATCGTATGTTTCAACGGGGTTTAAAACAAGCAATTTGCATGACGTGATGATTCGTGTTTAGAAGAGATAGAGAAAATGCAAGTGTGTGCAGTGTATTTACTTTATTACTGCTTGTTTTTATTTGAATTTTTTTTTTTTAGGATTAGCATTTTCTGAAAAAGCAAAAAGAGAAAACAGCAATTAATGCGGAAATTACAGAACGACGTTATTTTATTAATGAACAAGTCGATCCTTGAAACTACAGCCCTATAAAACAAAACTCTGTTGCTTTGGGCGAAGCGAAGAGGGAAAAATTACAGAAAGCGAGCCCTATCAAAAAATCCGTTTCACCTGGGCAGGGTGAAAGGTTAAAGATGGCAATTACTTTGACTGATGAACGATATCCGGAACCTCGACGGCAACCCATTGGCGGCGAACTCCCCGGTGAATCGCAAAGTCTGGCACCTTCCTTGTTTTGTCTCCAGAAATAACGCTGATTTCTGGTGGAGCAGGATCATTGGAATATGTTTCCCAGGCAAAATTTCCGTAGGAGAATTCTTCAGTTGTATTTTGCGGAGCATTAGTGCTCTCAGCTGTATCTCCCCATCCAGTTGGCTGGATATCTTCGAGCCTGATACGAGAGCTTTCAGGAGCGGTGTACTTGACCATATAGTCGTATTTTCCACTTGGTTCTCCCAAGGTGTCCCACACTTCTCTGGAACTGGAGGAGTCATTTCTCTCGATGACGTTGACCTCGGGAAAAGCATAGTTGATGAATTCAAGTCCTGCAAACGTTGCGAATTCATCGTCATGTTGAGTAGTTTCTAAATGACCTGAATGTTGATCCCATGACATGGTGGGGACACAGGTATTCTGTTCAATGACGGTCAGCTGATTTTCATTGTTCGGCTGACTCTCTTGCCCCAAGTTTCCTGGATAAGGTTGCCACATTGGCAGACCATCCATTGGGCCATAGTAGTTGTAGTCAAAATTGTCTTGTATCGGAGTGTCTTCCTCTAATGAATTTGGCGGAGCACGACATCCTTCTGGATCACAATCCCCATATATCATTTCGACGTCTGACCTTGGTATAAATCTCGGACTTTCTGTAGGAAAGCAAAAAGGTATAGGCACCTCTTCTTGAGATATATAACCGTCCTCATTAAGAAGGGACTTCCATTCTTCATCCGTGTCAGAGGGATCTTCCTCGTTGATAGCATGTACCGCTTGAGACACTGGGTGAAGGAAACCTCCACTGTGGAAGAAGTTTTGAAGTGGATGAAGACTTTCGTCGTTGGCAGCTGTCTGGGTACAGGTTGCAGAAAAACCAAGACCCTTCTTTGCCTTATTCTCAGTGGGAATGACAAGCTGTCCCCATCCTGTCGTATCGGTACTCTCGACCGCTTTGATAGCATCTTTGTATGAGGGAATCGAGGTTCCTCCTTTGAAATAATTGTCCTTGTTCACCGACGGTGCTTGGAACTGCGTTCCAATAACCTCCTCGGGTTCTATACCAGTAGATGATGACAAGTTACTCACAAGCAAGGCCTGTTCTCCGCAGACTGTGACAAGTTGATCGTTCTTGACGAACTTTAACTTTTGGTGGAGGGTTAAAGTAACCGCTCCAGCTTGATGTATCCAAGGTCTTCCTAATAAACAACTGTATGTTGCCCGGATGTCCATGACCTGGAAAGTGACTTGGAAAGTGTGAGGACCAATAGTTATGGGAAGATCAACTTCGCCGATAACTGTTTTTCTGGATCCGTCGAATGCTTTGACGACGACCTCGTTGATTCTCATTGGAGAGCCTTTGAATGATAATTGCATCAAAGTAGACTTAGGCATAACATTCAGGGCCGACCCTGTGTCTACCAGTACGCTGGCTAAAGCATCGTCCTGGCAGTTAACTGTGATATTGAGCGCCATGTTATGACGGCGACCTTCTTCGGGTAATTCCTCATCACTAAATCCCAAATTATTGCAGGAAGTGATGTTAGAGACAATGTTATCGAACTGTCTGATTGTTACATCCTGTTCCACAAAGGCTTGCTCCAAGACTTTCTGTAGAGCCTCCCTGTAGGCTTCTGAACTGAGTAACAGTGATAATACCGAGATCTTTGAAGGAGTCTGTAATAGCTGATCAACAATGTTGTATTCACTCCTTTGGATGAGCTTCAGCATCTCATCGTTGTTTTTCGAAAGGTCGGGATTACTGGATTGACCGACTGGTGGATCGGGAGCTTCTGCCTAAAGTTCCTTTTCTTTGTTAACTTCCCCAACCCCTCGGTTGAAGATTCTACCACTCCGTGTTACACGACTGATGTCTGCAATATTCACGACGGAGGGTAATGGAATTTCTTTTCCATTCTCAATTGTTGTTGCACCGTATTTGTAAGGGATTGCCTTAGTTGATTCATACGGTAATGGTCCCGGTAGATAGATGACTACGGGAGGTTTCTGATTTTTCTGACCATCATAAGTAATCTCGATCCGTTCCCGGTTGGGAACTTTAGATTCGTCAAGTAGAGGAATGATGGCAAAAACATCCCTGGTCCTGTGATGACCAGAGATTGGGACAACATCCTCGACTTGATCGGCAAGGTAGTTCGGCGTCCAGTTGATGGGTCCGGAACCCAGATATGGGTGAATCTCTCCACGGTCCACCTGACCCTAAAGAGCTGTTCTCACAAGGTAACACCCTCGGTTATTTTCCGAACAGACGCTACAACGGTCGTAATTGTGCAGTGGCACCTGGCCACGCCCACTTTGAATGCAATTCAACCTCACTAGGTTACCTTCCACTGATCGGACATCCTGACTTTGACGTCGAGTAGGATTCCTGTTACTGATACTAATTTGCTGAGTATCTTCATCCATGTAAATTGGCATCCACCAGTGATTTAACAAGTGCTGAAGTGCCTCCTGGACAAGGGCACAACCTTGATCATTTTTGCAACCCGCTTTACAGCTTTGATAGTCATGTGATATTAAGAATCTGAGTCGAACCTGTTCAGCATGTAACTCTACCAAGTTGGTATTCATCACGCGAATATCAAAGATCTGAACCATGTTGATCTGATAGGGATTCCTATCATGGTAGTCCTGGATCCATCCAAGATCCATCTGACGCTGGAGGGCCTCTTGTATGAAAGAGCATCCTTGTTTGTTTATCGAGCAAGTCAGACAGGAATTGTAATCGTGCCGTGGCAGATTATGATACTGGCTTTGCCTTGAGTGCATTGCCACCAGGTTGACATTCATTGCATGGATATCGTGGTTTTGAATGACGTTGGAATCCGTGTAAACCATGTTAACTCCACGAACTCGGTGCTCTTGGATCCATCCGAGATCCATTTGTTCCTGCAGAGCTGCTTGCACTACAGAACATCCCTGGTTGTCTTTAGAGCAGATATCACACTGGTGATAGTTATGAGGTGGCACATGGCCATATCCACTCTGTCTACAATGCATCTTGACCAGATTGGTTTTCAACAAGAGTACATCGTGAATTTGATAGACGTCGTTAATCTCTTTCTCAATCAGATTGACTGCAGCTTTCTCATGTAGAGGCAGCGGGTTCGTGAGAACATTAGGATTCGTATCTTTGAAAGATAAGAGCCCGCTCCTAACAAGATTTTGCACGTCAGACTTGAAATTAAGACAAGTTTCTATGTTATGCCCTGGACCTCCTTGATGCTAAGGGCACGTCTGATCCACCTTAAACCAAAAAGGTGGATTTTTCGATACTGTAAGAGGGGACTTAGTCTGAATGTGCCCCTTGGCTAGCAGTAATGGAAACAGCTCTGTGTACGTTACGGGTATAGGATCGAACCCTGGTGGCCGTGTTGTACGGTTGTTGTTGTATTGGGGACAAGCCTGCTGAATAGGCGGTTGTGTCCTTTGCTGATCAGGTTGGCTCTGCGTAACCTGAGGTTGATACGTAGGAATAGACGCAGGGCTAATAGCAGGAGTCACAACTGCCACTGGTTGATAACGTCGCCTTTGCTTTCTGAGAGAGATATTCCCAATATCTTGCTCTTTTTTCTTAGGGAGAGCACTACCGTATTTTTTAGTACCGCTCGGTGATCCAGTGTTTTTTACCAAACGTCCTTCTCGGACGGCTTCCTCAAGACGTACACCCATGCCTACCATTTCGGTGAAATCACTGGGTGCACTGGCAACCATTCGGTCATAGTAAAATGAGCTTAAGGTCTTTAAGAAGATCTTTGTCATCTCCTTTTCCTCAAGAGGTGGACAAATTTGAGCGGCAATTTCACGCCACCTTTGAGCATACTCCTTAAAGGTTTCCTTGTCCTTTTGCGACATTGATCTGAGTTGATCTCTGTCGGGTGCCATGTCCAAATTGTATTTGTATTGTTGGACGAAGGCAGTACCAAGATCTCTGAATGTGCTGATCGTAGTACGGTTTAAACCCATGTACCATTTTAATGCGGCACCGGTTAAACTATCCTGAAAGTAGTGAATCAGTAGGTCCTGATTCTCCGTCTGGGCTGACATCCGCCGAGCGTACATCACCAGATGGCTTTGAGGGCAAGAGTTACCCTTGTACTTTTCAAAGTCGGGCACTTGAAATTTGTGCGGGACTTTCACATTGGGGACCAGACAAAGGTCTGCGGCGTCCTTTCCAAATAGATCCTGACCGCGAATGGCTTGCAGCTCCTTCTGCATTTCCAGGAACTGCTCCTGGAATTCATCCATTCTATCGAACATAGTTTCCTTCTTACCAGAAGGTGTTGGTGGAATCTGTCCTTCTAGGATAGTGTGCACCACAGGGGGTGGTACCGTGACTACGGCAGTAAATCTTGGCATTTCCCGAAGTTTGTAACCTTCAGGAGTCTTCAGTATGCCCCTGGCATCTTCGCTTTCTCGAAGTTTGTAACCTTCAGGCCCTGCGGCTTCTGTTGTGATTCCCTGATCTTCAATGATCGGCGGAACATATCCTTCCGGGATATAGTTAACAGACATGCCCCAAGGACGATCTTTCGGTATCTGATACCTAGGATCATACTTCTCCACGATGGGCGTTGAGGTGATCTCTGAGATCACAGTCCGTTGTAGCTGAGCTTCTGCCATGGCTTGCATGTCGTTACGAAGCTTTCTCATATCCTCTCTCAGAGCGTCGATCTCTTCCTTCAACTCTCTGTTCTCTTCCTCAAGATCATCCATCTTTTTCTGACGATTGGCCCGAGTATTGTACGAATGAGACAGTTTGACTCTAGAATCGAGACACAAACGTGAGATTCGTAGGTAAGAAGAATACGCGATGTGAGAATGATGAATGTAATGATTATATTAATTGTTTTTCTTGGTTTAATCAGAATAAACTTCAACAATTAGATTGCAAGTATCAAACAGTGGGGAAACCCCTTTTTATTGAAATTCAAAGGATTACATAAATGGAAATACAGTAGATTACAAGGTGCAGAAACAGAAACCTAAGCTAATGGGTCCCGAGTCCTCTTTGAAGAGAAATCGGGTGCTGACTCTGGTACTTTCCTTTTCTTTGACCGGGGCTCTGGGACCGTTGTCGGGTTGTCATTCCTTTGCCAGGTGAAAGGAGTGAGCAAATTCCTTTGGTCATCTTGATTCTCTACAGCATGTTGCTCCAAAATCTCAATCAGAGCATCTTTCTCTTTCAGTAATTGCTGTATTTTGATGCACTCTATGTCGAGGGTGCGGTACTTGTTCTTCCAGGACCTTCTCTCCTTCTGAACTTTATTGAGAGTAACCTGAAGCTTTTCAGCTTCCGTCATGAAGTACATGACAGATTCCTTTGGCGGAAGAATTTCGTAACGAGGATAAGGCATTTTTAGCTTGAGAGCTCTAGTTTGTACCCAGTGGAGATAAGGCTCCACCGAGACACAATCTGGTTTTCCTAGAGACTCTCGTCCTTTCTTATGAACCTGTTTCCAAGCATGCACTATTTCCATCTTTAGTGCTCTGTCGTTTTCTCCTTCTTTGAAGAAAAGACCTTCCAGATGAACACCCAGCGGGATGTGTCTCATCGGGTATCCAAATTGACGACGAACCAATACCGGATGGTAGTTGATTCCTCCCTTAGTTCCTATGAGGGGTACGTTGGGGAAGTTTCCACAACGATCAATGATCCTGATTCCCTCATAAATCCTATTACACCAATCTATATCAGAGTTGGTAAGAGACATGATCTTCTGCGACCAACGTAAGGCACTCTTGCAATCCCAAAAAGCAGCAGACTTGGGCAAGTGGGAGATAAACCATTTGTAAAGCAGAGGTACACAACATGTGATCTCCCCTCCGCTGTACAAATTTCCCAAGTGTACAGAATGATACGCATCTGCGAGCAAAGTCGGTACAGGGTTTCCAATGAGAAAAACCTTAATGGAGTTGATATCGACGAAGTTATTAATGTTGGGAAACAAAAATAATCTGTAGGTGAGTAAAACAAAGATGCTTTCAAAAGCAGTCCCGTTCCCTATACTGGCAAAGTACAGAGCTTTCTTTGTCAAGAACTGGGCTGGCAAACCTTGGATGCCACCCTTGGTAGTCATGTGAGTCCTGACCTCAGACTCGTCCAAATGAATTGCTCTTGCAATGGTCTGATTCTTTGGAATTTCTTCCAGTCCAGAAAATGGAGCTCGATCGGTGATATGTAGATCAGCTAAATGAGAATACTCCTCCAGCGTTGGTGCTAGCTGGTAATCCGGGAATGTGAAACAGTGATAAATCGGATCGTAAAACTGAATGAGCGCATCCATGATTCCCTCAATCACATGGACTCTTAACAGTGGTAGCAAACCTCCGTGCTTGGCTCTAAAAGCCTCAGGGTTAGTGATCATTCTTGTTAACCTTCTCAAATCCTCTAGTTTTGGAACCTTGAAGGTATACCTATGAGTTCTTCTTCTACCGAAATCCATCAGTGCAATCCTTTTCTCTGATATACGCAATCACAATCTTAGTTTAATTTGAAAAACAGAGAGACTGGAAGAGAAGTTTTTTTGAATGTTTTAATGTTTTTTAGATGAATGTATGAATGCAGCACACAAAAACATAGAAAAAACATGGGGTCAAAGGGTCGTTGTCATGAAGTCAAGGCTCTACCCATCCCCAAAGGTTTATACTAGGGTGATTTTTGTACCTGTACTCATTATCATCAGCTCCTCCCAGGAAAGCAAAACAACAAGCGGATCGCCAGCGAGTTGTAGTGCAATCTTAGAGTAAGTGCCATTCACCGAGAATAGATCACCAGCCTCAAATGAGGGTAGTATCGCGTAACAACTATTCCCGATAGTTTCCGCACTACGAAAGGGTTTAGTTCCTCAGCTTCTCAGACTTAACAACCGGCCCATTGTCTGGGTGAGAGAATGGGTTACGTTGGTCAGCCTCCACTGCGGTTAATGGTCGACCCCGTCGCCATCACTTATCATAAGTGTATACTCATTCTTTCCACATACGGCATCACCCGCATTCCCATTAGCAGAAAAATAAACATGTATAGCAATTAGGAAAAGCAATATATATATTTGTCCTAATCATCCTAGACCTATGAAGCTATGAATCCTAAGTTCCTGACAGAAAATAGGTTACCCGGCGGAAGCCCCAATCTGTGGTATTCACACAAGAGATGAAAAAGAAATCAGAATAAGGCCCCACGGTGGGCGCCATTTTTCTGTAGCGAGCAATTTTGGATGCGGTTCTTAAGCGTTGGTCGCTCTCTGCGGTTGAGCTTAAACTACAGGTCGATTCATTTTTTATCCTATTGAAGCTGATGAAGGAAGGGAAATAGATGTCTCCAATTAACCCTGCTTTGCATACTGAGTTTAAACAGCGGTCTGTTAGGTTACGGATGCTATCAATGTGGGGGGGCCTTTGTACTGGTTATTTGTATTTTCGCCAATACTGTTTTCTTTCTTTTTACCTTGACAGAAGGTTTCTGGCAGGGAACAAGGATTAAGATGTTAGGACTGATGTTTATGAGAGTATGGGATTTTGGGTTTTTGTTTAGTGTGCTCGCTAAGATTTTTCTTTGAATCTTATGTCTACGTATTCCCGTTTACCGAAACAGGGAAATCAGAGCGTTCGTAGTTCCTCCTATTCTATGGGAGGAAATGGGTGTTTTTGGTGTCTTGTTCAAAGCCCAAGACGTGAAGCGAAAGGTGGTTTGTATCTTGTTCAAAGCCCAAGATGTGAAGCTGAAAAGTCTCGACTTTAGAGAGAATTTGTCATCTCTAAAGAGGGGTTTATATAAAGGAGGGTTACTTTAACCGGGATACGCGGATCCTAGCAATGCCATAATTTCCTTTATAGGGGGTTTTTAACCTGAAGGGGAAGACTTTAACTCAGTGTAGAGCAATGCTATCTTTCCTTAGGAATTTCTCATGCTAAAAGAGGGACAGTGGTATGGATGTAAATAATCCAGAGGCTTGCCGCTTACAGCAATTAGATGAAGAGGAAGGAGTTGTTGATGTTTGTGTACTGTGAACGAGGCACAACTTTGATGCTAAAAGGTTGATTGGATCAACCAGTGGTTTTCTTATATAAAGCCTAAGAGGAGGCTAATATGTGTCTCGTACAAAGCCCGAGAGAGAGGCGAAAAGGTTTTGACTCAACGAGGGAATCTTTTGGTATCTCGTATAAAGCCCGAGATGGATGCTATTGTTTGTTTGGCTCAATAAGAACCTTTTTGTATCTCGTATAAAGCCCGAGATGGAGGCGAAACGGGTGATTGACTCAACGAGGGAGTCTCTTATGTGTCTCGTACAAAGCCCGAGAGAGAGGCTAGGGTTACTGTTTCAGTTGAGTGACAGGTCCAATGTACTGATTGTAAAAGAGAAAATCAGTTCTTATATGAGCAACACTGTACTCATGGATTTGATTTGAGGATTCGGGTTATTCCTGTTCTTTAAGGAAGCGGGAAATCCGAAGGGTATTGAGACTGTCCGAGTCTACGGGTTTTCTTCCTATTTAACTAAGGGTGCTTGAGAATGTCTTTGAGACTCAAGGAAATTAGACTGTCCAAGTCTAGAGTTTTATCTTCTATACTATGTTTTGAGAAACAGTAGTAGACTCTATGAAAGTACTGTTCTATGGAGATGACTAGTTTCTGTTCCTATACCTCTAGGAGGTCGTCAGGACAATTTGTACGAAGCCCAAGAGGAGGCTGGAAACTTTTAAGAAGCCGAGAGGTCCTTGTACTAAGCCCAAGAGAAGGCTATTATTCCCGGAGGAAGAGATCATTATACAAAGCCTAAGAGGAGGCTGTGAATACTTCTAAGAAGCCGTAGGGTCCTTGTACTAAGCCCAAGAGGAGGCGGGGTTGCTTTTAGGAAGCCGATGGGTCCTTGTACGATGCCCAAGAGGAGGCCGATGCTTTTAAGAAGCCTGTGGGTCCCCAAACCCCGAGAAATTCAAGGCAAGCTATTCACAAGGAATAGATCAAGTCAGGAAAGTTCGAGAATTTGGAAGAAACTCAAAGATGCCATTTAACGGAGAATACATTCATCTTTGGGAGTAGAGTTTCTTGACAATTCCTAATGAGGACAGCCGAAGAGAAGACTGTATCTGGTGATCCTATTGGGGATCTAGTTGTCTATTTCTATGAATAAATGAAACGGCGTCACCTAGTTCTAGACGTAGTTGCCGGGGAAACTCGAAATATCTATACTATTATTACACAGTTGATATGAGTTTATGAAAGAAGACTTACAGTGAAACAGCCCCACAATACAGTTTATATGTACATGAAAGCGGTAAATGAAAGCGATAACCACTTACTCGGTGTAGCGAGCGATTTTGGACGCGGTTCTTAAGCACTGGTCGCTCTCTGCGGTTTGAGCTTTGACTACAGGTCAATTCATTTTTTATCCTATTGTGAGCTGAATAAGGAAGGGAAATAGATGTCTCCAATTAACCCTGCTTTGCATACTGAGTTTAAACAGCGGTCTGTTAGGTTACGGATGCTATCAATGTGGGGGGCCTTTGTACTGGTTATTTGTATTTTCGCCAATACTATTTTCTTTCTTTTTTACCTGGGCAGAAGGTTTCTGGCGGGGAACAAGGATTAGGATGTTAGGACTGATGCTTTTGAAATACTGCTTTTGATTGATGGAGATATGGGATTTGGTTTTTTTGTTGATTGCGCTCGCTAAGATCTTTTCTTTCGATCTTATGCCTACGTATTCCCGTTTACCCAAATAGGGAAATCAGAGCATTCGTAGTTCCTCCTATTCTATGGGAGGAAATTGGTGTTTTTGGTGTCTTGTTCAAAGCCCAAGACGTGAAGCGAAAGGTAGTTTGTATCTTGTTCAAAGCCCAAGATGTGAAGCTGAAAGGTCTATTTGTGTCTTGTTCAAAGCCCAAGACGTGAAGCTGAAAGACCTCGACTTTAGAGAGAATTTGTCATCTCTAAAGAGGGGAGAATGAGAATTACTTTAACTGGGATACGCGGATCCGAGCAATGCCATAATTTCCGAAGAAAGGGTTTTAACCTGAAGGAGAAGACTTTAACTCAGTGTAGAGCAATGCCATCTTTCCTTAGGAATTTCTCATGCTAAAATAGGGACAGTGGCGTGGATATAGATAATCCAGAGGCTTTCCGCTTACAGCGATTAGATGAAGGGAAAGAAGTTGTTGATGTTTGCGTACTGTGAACGAGGCACAACTTTGATGCTAAAAAGTTAATTGGATCAACCAGTGGTTTTCTTATACAAAGCCTAAGAGGAGGCTAATTTCCGCTAGGAAAATCATTATACAAAGCCTAAGAGGAGGCTAATTTCCGCTAGGAAAATCATTATACAAAGCCTAAGAGGAGGCTATTTTGTGTCTCGTACAAAGCCCGAGAGAGAGGCTAAAAGTTTTTGACCCGATGATAGAGTCTTTGTGTCTCGTACGAAGCCCGAGATGGAGGCTATTGTTTGTTTGACTCAACAGGAGAATCTTTTATACTCAACAAGAGAGTGTTTTTGTATCTCGTACGAAGCCCGAGATAGGGGCTAAAAGTTTTGACTCAACAAGAGAGTCTCTGTATCTCGTACGAAGCCCGAGATGGAGGCTACAAGGTTTGACTCAACAAGAGAGTCTTTGTATCTCGCACAAAGCCCGAGATGGAGGCTAAAAGTTTTGACTCAACAAGAGAGTCTTTGTATCTCGTACAAAGCCCGAGATGGAGGCTACAGCGTTGTTTGACTCCGCTAGGGAGAGTCATTGTACAAAGCCCAAGAGGAGGCTATGTCAGTTAAGTGACAGGTCCAGTATACTGATTTTGAAAGAGAAAATCAGTTCTTATATGAGCATCACTGTACTCATGGGTTAGATCTGAGGATCGGGGTGGTCTCCTTTTCTTTGAGGAAACTGGAAATCCAAAGGGTGTTGAGACTGTCCGAGTCTGCGGGTTTCCTTCCTATTTAACGAAGGGGTCACTTGAGAATGTCTTTTGAGACTCAAGGAAGTTAGACTGTCCGTGTCTAGAGTTTTATCTTTTGTAATATGCTTTGAGAAACAGTAGTAGACTCTATGAAAGGACTGTTCTATGAAGATGACTAAGTTCTGTTCCTATACCTCTAGGAGGTCGTCGGGACAATTTATACGAAGCCCAAGAGGAGGCTGGAAACTTTTAAGAAGCCGACGGGTCCTTGTACGAAGCCCAAGAGGAGGCTATCATTCCTGGAGGAAGAGATCATTATACGAAGCCTAAGAGGAGGCTGTGAATACTTCTAAGAAGCCGTAGGGTCCTTGAATAATGCCCAAGAGGAGGCCGATGCTTTTAAGAAGCCCGTGGGTCTATCATCTCCTTTCCATTAGGAGAGATAACTCTTTTAAAGATAAAAACCACTGGTAAACGTGCGAGGTTTACTATCCAGTGACTTTTAGCTTTTGAAGAGGGTTCCTTAGTTAAGGTCCAAGATTATGACCGTAGTGGGTACCCAAACCCCGAGACATTCAAGGCAAGCTATCTACAAGGAATAGATCAAGTCAGGAAAGTTTGAGAATTTGGAAGAAACTCAAAGATGCCATTCACGGAGAATACATTCATCTTGGGGAGTAGAGCTTCTTGACGATTCCTAAGGAGGACAGCCGAAGAGAAGACTATATCTGGTGCTCCTATTGGGGATCTAGGCATCTATTTCTACGAATAAATGAAACGGCGTCACCTAGTTCTAGACGTAGTAGCCGGGGAAACTCGAAATATCTATACTATTATTACACAGTAGATATGAGTTTATGAAAGGAGACTTACAGTGAGCAGCCCCACAATACAGTTTATAATATGAAAGTAGTAAATAAAAGCGATAACCACTTACTCGGTTGTAGAGCTTCCATGCTGTTTGGTTAGTTGTTCAACAAAGAAAGATTGAAAACAACAGTATATTCAAAATCAAAGGAGAAAGTGCTTTGAAAAAGAAAGATTTGGGGCTTACAGCTCAAGGAGAGGCCCAGGGTTTTATCAGTGAGCGCACTGTTTGACTTTGTACAGCGGGACTTATACAAGTGACTGGGGCCCAAAAAGGTTTTCTGTACAAAAGGATGGGTCTTACACTCTCTCAAGAGGCCCAAAAAGGTTTAAAGAAAAAAGAGTGGGGCTTATAACACGAGGGTAGGCTCAAATGATTTTTAGTTTAAAAATGGCGATCGCGCCGAGGTTTTCTTTTAACGCAGAGGGACTTATACAATAAGTGAGGCCCAAAATGTTTTGGTTAAAAGGGGGATTGGGTCTTACACTCTAATAGAGGCCCAAAGTGTTTTGAATGAGTCTTATAGCTCAAGGAGAGGCCCAGATGATTTTTATTTTTAAACGGGCGACGATCGCGCCGTTTACTTGTACAGAGGGACTTATACAATGAGTGAGGCCCAAAAAGTTTTTGTACAAGGGGGGATGGGTCTTACACTCTCTCAAGAGGCCCAAAGTGTTTTGAAAATGATTTATGAGGGTTGAATTAATCCAAAACCCTAATTTGTTTTCAAAATGTATTTAATTGAATAAAAATTCAATTAAAATGATCAAAAATTGTTTAACACATGGAAAACAAATTGTGATCTTGGATTAATGCTTCAAAAATTAAGTATTGACCTACAAAATAATTAGAAAGCATTAAAAATTGCAAAATCAATGTAGAAAAAATATTTAAAATGCCAAAAACAATCAAAATATTAATTCTTTACAAAAATATCAATTATATGAAATAAATAATATTTTTGGGATTTTTTGTAAAAATAAAATATTTTTACATTTTTGTGAATTATTAAAAAAAGAATCGACTCAAAATCATTAAAACTCAGAGAGAAATTAATTTTTGAATCAATTAAACAAAATCACAAAATTCAAATATTTGAATTTATGAAAAATGGCGCCAAGAACAGCTGAAGAACACGCGCGTGTTCTTGGTTTCTCAGATTTGCATTTTCTATCCAATCTCCATGAATACGTAATCATATCATGCAATCCACATATCATTATGCTCGTCTCAACCTCACGATCATGTCTATGTACTTTAATTTCATTTAAATTAAACATACAACAAGAAATCACGAAGAGACCTCAAGAATCCTAATTTCTGCATGAAGGCTAGGATTTTTGATACACGATTCAAACAATGCAATTAATTGAGGGAAAACATTCCATGCATGATTATGAACATATGGCCAAATTATTGTGCGAGGAAATATGCATAGATTGAGAGATGACCAAGTATATGCTTACCTCTAGGCCGTGACAGCAAGTTCAAAGTGATTTTTGATTTGGAGGTGTTACAGATGAGTGGTGATGATCTGAACAGCTTCCCTACACCCTATGGATTGTGTTTGGATGGTTGGACTTGATTGAAATTGGCTGGATCATTTTGTGGTACCTCAGCTGCACTTTGGTTAAAACCTTGAGCAACCAGCTGGTGATTTTGTGAAATTGATGTTTCAGAAGTAATCTAAGTGTTTGATCAGCTCATATGTGATGTATGTGAGGTGTGTGAGTGATTGGTTTGATTGGAATTGCTCTCAAACTCAAAACCCGGTAGTGACTTGCCTTAGAAGGCAAAATTGGAGTGAAAGAAGAGATTTTGAGGAAAGCATCTGTTAGATGGCTTTGGTGTACTCAAACTGACCACAATTGAGCTCTATTTATAATAGAGCAAGTTTGTTTTGCAAGGAATAGTGCATGGCAGCTGGTAAGTAGGTTTGGCCAATGTTGGCAAATGAAAATCCAAGTCTCCTCTAGCCATTGACTAGAGGTTAGGGCACAGAGCTTTGGTCCCCTTGGTCTTGGATAAGTCTTGACTGATTTCAGATGAGAATGGCTCAGTCCATGCCACCTTGATGGTTCCATTGAATGCCTCATTCCAAATTTGAAGTGCCATTCTAGGTTCAACATGCTATTTCTTGTTCCATGGACTTTGGAGGCTTGGCTCAGTGATTGTCCCCTTTAGATTCAATCCTCTGAGGTGTCCAAGTGGATAGGAGCAATTGAATTTGGCTGATTTTGGCAAATCGACCAAAGTTGCAAATTCTGCCTTGCCTTGACAGATTTCAGCAAGGCAACTTGGCAATGTTGTATCTCATGGTGTAGGTTGAATTTGGCAATGTTCTTGGCCATTTTGGAAAGCTCTTACATGATACAACAACTGTTTGAACAAGTTTGGTTTTGATCTCTTTTGATTCCAAGTGAAAAATCCCCCTACATTTGGCAAAAAGTGAGGCAGAATCTGACTTAGTGAAAATTTCACTAAGTGTTGGAAAAAGTGACATTTTCACTTTTCAGCCACTTTGATCATTCCATAACTCAAAATCCTTAATGAATTGGAATGACTTGTAGTCGAAGTTTTTGTAGGTGATAATGAGGGCTACAAATCCATCTTTGGATGAGAAAAAATGACCTTGTGGTTTAGGAGTTATGGTCCTTCAAAGTTGGTACCTTTGCCACTTTATTTTTAACTTAGAAAAATTTCTAAGTTTTATGGTTACCCTTTTTACAAGTTATCTCACTTTTCTTGATGAATGATGATTCAAATCATACATTAACATCATTTTAGGGTTAAAAATCCATTTTGGTGAAAAATCTCAAAAAGTCAAAGTTGACTTTTGTGCACAGTTGACTTTTTATCAGATGAATTCCAAACTGTGCAATTCTTCAGGAAATCATGTCCTTGACCTAAATCAAACTTGATGGACATGTTCCATGGGTGTCATAGGGTATATTCAATCATGTATTAGGGTTTGGGAGCATGTCCTGGTCAAAAGTCAAAGTTACAGTTGACTTTTCCCTTAAAACCCTAATTGTGGTGCAGATGAAATTGAGACTTGTTGCTCAAACTTCTTGGATCAATCCATTGTTCCAAATGGATCAATATGGTATATTAGAGAACCTCAAATCATCTCTTGAGGTCTTGGCTCATGGTTTGTCCCAAAAGTCAACTTAGGGGTGAATTAGGTCAAGAAACCCTAATTCCTGATTTTTTATGAATGCATCCCCTGAGGCAAAATTGACTTGATGCATGGGTTCATGAGGTTCCATGAAGTATATTAGGTTATGTTTTGGATCATTGCCTTGTGCCCAGATGAAAATTTCCATCTGGAGGCCCTGGTCGACCAAAACCCTAATTTGGTGACACTGTCGATCTTGAGACTTGATCCACCTAGAAGGGAGCAGCCTTGTGCTTAATCCTTGAAGTGGGAGTCCTTTTTTATCCATTGTGAATGTCTAAGAGATTAGACAAGTTGAAGATCATGTCATTTCTTGATTGATCCTTTGTCTAAGCACTCAGAGAGGGCTTGAAACCCTAATTTTGATTGTAGTGGATGCTCACCCATCTTTGGGGAGACTAATGAAGCATAAAGGTACATCCATATTGTGATGATGATTTTCACAATGATGGAAATCTAAGTGGTCAAAATTTGGGGTATTACACTCGGTTGTAGAGCTTCCATGCTGTTTGGTTAGTTGTTCAACAAAGAAAGATTGAAAACAACAGTATATATAAAATCAAAGGAGAAAGTGCTTTGAAAAAGAAAGATTTGGGGCTTACAGCTCAACGAGAGGCCCAGGGTTTTATCAGTGAGCGCACTGTTGAATTTGTACAGATGGGACTTATACAAGTGACTAAGGCCAGAAAAGGTTTTCTGTACAAAGGGATGGGTCTTACACTCTCTCAAGAGGCCCAAAAAAGTTTTAAAGAAAAAGAGTGGGGCTTATAACACGAGGGTAGGCCCAGTTGATTTTTTCGTTTGAAATGGCGATTGCGCCGAGGTTTTCTTTTAACGCAGAGGGACTTATACAATAAGTGAGGCCCAAAGTGATTTTGGTTAAAAGGGGGTTGGGTCTTACACTCTAATAGAGGCCCAAAAGGTTTTGAATGGGTCTTATAGCTCGAGGAGAGGCCCAAAAAGTTATTTTTCAAAAGGCGGCGATCGCGCCGTTTGTTTTTGACGGTATCGGGACTTATACAATACACTGAGGCCCAAAATGTTTTGGTCAAGAAAGGATTGGGTCTTACACTCTATTAGAGGCCCAAGAGTTTTGAAAATGATTTATGAGGGTTGAATTAATCCAAAAACCCTAATTTGTTTTCAAAAATGTATTTAATTGCATAAAAATTCAATTAAAATGATCAAAATTGTTTAACATGTGAAAAACAAATTGTGATCTTGGATTAATGCTTCAAAAATTAAGTATTGACCTATAAAATAATTAGAAAGCATTAAAAGTTGCAAAATCAATTAAAATATTAATTCTTTGCAAAAATATGAATTATATGAAATAAATAATATTTTTTGGGATTTTTTGATAAAATAAAATATTTCAACATTTTTGTGAATTATCAAAAAAAGAGTCAACTCAAAATCATTAAAACTCGGAGAGAAATTAATTTTTGAATTAATTAAACAAAATCACAAAATTCAAATATTTGAATTTGGAAAAAAGGCGCCAAGAACAAGCTGAAGAACACGCGCGTGTTCTGGGTTTGGCTGATTTGCGTTTTCCATCCAATCTCACTGAATACCTAATCATATCATGCAATCCACATATCATTATGCTCGTCTCAACCTCACGATCATGTTTATAACACTTAATTTCATTTAAATTAAACATAAAACATGAAATCACGAAGAAACCTCAAGAACCCTAATTTCTGCATGAAGGCTAGGATTTTTTATACACGATTCAAACAATGCAATTAATTGAGGGAAAACATTCCATGCATGATTATGAACATATGGCCAAATTATTGTGCGAGGAAATATGCATGGATTGAGAGATGACCAAGTATATGCTTACCTCCAAGCCGTGACAGCAAGTGCAATGTGATTTTTGATTTGGAGGTGTTACAGATGAGTGGTGATGATCTGAACAGCTTCCCTACACCCTATGGAGTGTGTTTGAATGGTTGGACTTGATTGAAATTGGCTGGATTAATTTGTGGTACCTCAGCTGCAACTTGATTGAAAATTTGAGCAACCAGCTGGTGATTTTGTGAAATTGGTGTTTCAGAAGTGATCTAAGTGTTTGATCAGCTCATATGTGATGTATATGAGGTGTGTGAGTGATTGGTTTGATTGGAATTGCTCTCAAACTCAAAACCCGATAGCTACCTTGCTAAGAAAGGCATTTTTGCCAAGAGAAAGAGATTTTGAGGAAAGCATCTGTTAGATGGCTTTGGTGTACTCAAACTGATCACAATTGAGCTCTATTTATAGTAGAGCAAGTTTGTTTTGCAAGGAATAGTGAATGGCAGCTGGTAAGTAGGTTTGGCCAATGTTGGCAAATGAAAATCCAAGTCTCCTCTAGCCATTGACTAGAGGTTAGGGCACAGAGCTTTGGTTCCCTTGGTCTTGGATAAGTCTTGACTGATTTTAGATGAGAATGGCTCAGTCCATGCCACCTTGATGCTTCCATTGAATGCTTCAATCCAAATTTGGAGTCTTGTCCCTATTTTGGCCATTCTAGGTTCAACATGCTATTTCTTGTTCCATGGACTTTGGAGGCTTGGCTCAGTGATTGTCCCCTTTAGATTCAATCCTCATATGTGTCCAAGTGGATAGGAGTATTTGAATTTGGCTGATTTTGGCAAATCGAGCCAAAATGCAAAATCTGCCTTGCCTTTGACAGATTTCAGCAATGCAACTTGACAATGTCATATCTCATGGGGTAAGTTGAATTTGGCAATGTTCTTGGCCACTTTGGAAAGCCCTTACATGATATAACAACTGTTTGAACAAGTATGGTTTTGATCTCTTTTGATTCCAAGTGAAAAATCCTTCTACATTTGGCAAAAAGGGAAGCAAAATCTGACTTAGTGAAATTTTCACTAAGTGTTGGAACAAAGTGTGATTTCTTGATTTTGATCACTCCATAACTCAAAATCCTTAATGAATTGGACTTAGGTCCAGTTGAAGTTTTTGTAGAGGGTAATGAGGGCTACAAATCCATCTTTGGATGAGAAAAAATGGCCATGTGGTTTAGGAGTTATGACCCTCCAAAGTTAGTGTATTAGTGGTACTTTTTCCATAACTTAGAAAAATTTCTAAGTTTTATGGTTACCCCTTTTACAAGTTATCCCACTTTCTTTGGTTTTTCTTGATGAATGATGATTCAAATCATACATTAACATCATTTTAGGGTTAAAAATCCATTTTGGTGAAAAATCTCAAAAAGTCAAAGTTAACTTTTGTGCACAGTTGACTTTTTATCAGATGAATTCCAAACTGTGCAATTCTTCAGGAAATCATATCCTTGACCTAAATCAAACTTGATGAACATGTTCCATGGGTGTCATAGGGTATATTGATGCATGTCCTAGGGTTTGGGAGCATGTCCTGGTCAAAAGTCAAAGTTACAGTTGACTTCCCTCGCGAAACCCTAATTGTGGTGCAGATGAAAATGAGACTTGTTGCTCAAGCTTCTTGGATTAATCCATTGTTCCAAATGGATCAATATAGTTCATTAGAGACCCTCAAATCATGTCTTGAGGTCTTGGCTCTTGATTTGTCCCAAAAGTCAACTTAGGGGTGAATTAGGTCAAGAAACCCTAATTCCTGATTTTTGATGTATGCATCCCCTGAGGTCAAATTGACTTGATGCTTGGGTCCATGAGGTTCCATGGAGTATATTAGGTTATGTTTTGGATCATTGGCTTGTTCCCAGATGAAACATTTCCATCTGGAGGCCCTGGTCGACCAAAACCCTAATTTGGTGACACTGTCAATCTTGAGACTTAATCCACCTAGAAGGGAGCAACCTTGTGCTTAATCCTTGAAGTGGGAGTCCTTTTAATCCATTGTGGATGTTTGAGAGGTTAGACATGTTGAAGATCATGTTATTTCTTGATTGATCCTTTGTCTAGGGCTCTGAGAGGGCTTGAAACCCTAATTCTGATTGCAGTGGATGCTCAACAATTCCTTGAGGAGATTGATGAGGCATAAAGGTACATCCATATTGTGATGATGATTTGCACAATGATGGGAATCTTGTTGGTCAAAATTTGGGGTATGACACTGTTACAATAGAAGCTTGCTCACCTGTAAGTTTTAAAACAGCTTTATTTTACATACTTGTATATATATATATATATATATATATATATATATATATATATATATATATATATATATATATATATATATTTGTTTGTAATGCTGGAAGCTTGCTCACCTGTAAGTCCTTCTACCCTCTTTTACATACTTGTATATATATATATATATATATATATATATATATATATATATATATATATTTGTTTGTAATGCTGGAAGCTTGCTCACCTGTAAGTCCTTCTACCCTCTTTTACGTACTTGTATATATATATATATATATATATATATATATATATATATATATGCCTGTATATTATCTGCTTAGAGTTTTCCTCGGAAATTATGTCTAGGATTAGATCAAACCAGTGGTCACTCTTTCAACACAGTCAAAACTAGTTCCCCATAGGAATTTCCAGATACAGGCTTGCCTCCTCTTGGTCTTATACAATATGGAACAGAGAAAGGCATTATTCCCGGTAAAACTTTTCTCAAGACTGTCGCTACTAGAAATTTGTCTAAGAAATTCATTTCCCCCAGAGAGGATTAATTCCCGGTGAAACCTCTCTTGAATTTCTTCAAACCCTAGAACTGTTCGCTAAAGAAAAGATTATTCTCGGTGAAACGTTTCTTGAACTTTTCTTAAGTTTGGACCCACAGGCTTCCTAAAAGCATCCCCAGCCTCCTCTTGGGATTTGTACAAGGACCCTCAGGCTTCTTAGAAGTTCTCATACCTCCTCTTGGGCTTAGTACAAGGACCCAAATACCTCTTACAGGTATAAGACAGAACCTAGTCATCCTTCGTTAGAGCAGTCCTTTCAAGAGTCAAAACATCAAACCAGTTTAAGGTTGATTCTCATCCCTTAAAACACCAGCCTCCACTTGGGAATTATACAAAGATAAACCTTCCCATACCAGTAGACTTGGACAGTCTCATCTCCTATTGGATTTCAAAGAAACTCTCAAGTTTCCTAAAAGCACAGGAAAAAACCCTGATCATTTCATCAGTCTCCAGCAGAGTTAAAACCTCAAAAGGTAAAAACTCCACCTATTAAAACTTCCATCCTAGATTCCCCAGTTAGAGTTAATTTACCATTAACAAATCCCCAATAGAATAAGAACCTCAAGGCATCTGATATTTCAACTCTTCTGTAATTCCCAGCAAGAGTTGCTTCCCCAATTTGGACCTGCCTCTGGATCCCAATAATCCTCAGCAGAAGCTAGCCTCCTCTTAGGCTTTATATAAGAAATTCCCCCAACCAGCCTCCTCTTAGGCTTTGTATAATGATCATCCCTCAGCACCTTTTAGCCTCAATCTTGGCTTTGTACAAGACACCCATAAACATTCTCCAGCTGAGTCAGTTAACCCTTTTTAGCCTCAATCTCGGGCTTTGTACAAAACACCCATAAACATTCTCCAGCTGAGTCAGTTAATCCTTTTTAGCCTCAATCTTGGGTTTTGTACAAGACACATATGGAACCTCCCCAGTGGAGTCAATCCTCTTTTAGCCTCAATCTTGGGCTTTGTATAAGACAGATAAAACCTCTCACCAGTAGAGTCACTCTTTTTAGCCTCAATCTTGGGCTTTGTATAAGACAGACAAAATATTTCCCTGGAAGAGTCAATTCCTTATAGCCTCCTCTTAGGCTTTGTATAATGATCTCCCCGGAAGAGTCAATTCCTTCCAGCCTCCTCTTAGGCTTTGAATAATGATCTCCCCAAAAGAGTCAGTCTCTTTTCAGCCTCAATCTTGGGCTTTGTACAAGACAGATATAAAACTCCCTAAGCAGAGTTAACCCCTTTAGCCTCAATCTTGGGCTTTGTACAAGACACACAAATAAAAACTTCCCAGAAGAATCATTTCATCTCAGCCTCCTCTTAGGCTTTGTATAATAATCTCCCATGTGGAGTCAATCAACCTTTTAGCTTCAACTTTGGGCTTTGATCAAGGCACACAAAAAACAAAATTCCCTTCAGAGGAATCAAAATCTCTCTGTAGGAAGACATTTCTCTGTACAATCACACATCAAAACAGACATTCAAAACAAATATTAATCCCAGATAACTGATGTAAGTGGCACACTTGTTGATTCAAAAATCCAAGCTGTAATCCATCTCCTATCCTGGTAAACTTCCTCTATCATCTAATTACTGTAAGTGGCAAGCCTCTGGATTATTTACATCCAAGCCAATGTCCCTCTCTTAGCATGAAAAGGTCCTAAGGAAAAATGGCATTACTCTACGCTGAGTTAAAGTTTTCTCCTTCAGGACAACACCCCTATAAAGGAAATTATGGCATTGTTGGACTCCATGCATTCCAGTTAAAGTAATGTTCCTTTATAATCAGTTACCCAAACAACTGTGATAAACAGACAAGATGTCTCCCTTTAGAGATGACAAATTCTCTCTCAGTCAAACCTTTTAGCTTCAATATTGGGCTTTAAACAAGACACAAATACTCATCTAGCTTCAATCTCAGGCTTTGAACAAGACACCAAATATCTTTTTCCTCCCATAGAATAGGAGGAACTACGATTGCTCTGATTTCCCTGTTTTTCTTTAACAGGAATACGTAGGCATAAGATTGCGAAATCTTAGCGAGCACACTAATCAAAAACCTTAGGTCCAATACCTTACCAAAAACATCGAAAAAAACCCCAAAAAACATCAAAAAATACAAATTCTCTCAAACACTCCCAAAGGAGAAACTTTCCAAACCCTAAACAGATAAACACCAGTAAATAGAAAACAGTAGAAATTGCTAACGACCTATGGGTAACCATATATAGGATGGGTAATTGACAACTCTCAATTGTATAACCAGACCCCGGACCCTCAAATCTCTTAAGCATTTGTTAAAGAAGACATTTACATGCAAGGTTAATTTTAGATAGCTTCCCTTTCCTTTCCAGCTTCATAGGATAAATAAGAAATCAGAAAGTGTAGCGAGCGATTTTGGACGCGGTTCTTAAGCGCTAGTCGCTCTCTGCGGTTTGAACTTAAACTACAGGTCGATTCATTTTTTATCCTATTGTGAGCTGAATAAGGAAGGGAAATAGATGTCTCCAATTAACCCTGCTTTGCATATTGAGTTTAAACAGCGGTCTGTTAGGTTACGAATGCTATCAATGTGGGGGGGCCTTTGTACTGGTTATTTGTATTTTCGCCAATACTGTTTTCTTTCTTTTTTGACAGAAGGTTTCTGGCGGGGAACAAGGATTAGGATGTTAGGACTGATGTTTTTTGATAGGTATGTGAGAGTATGGGATTTGGGTTTTTTTGTTAATTGTGCTCGCTAAGATTTTTCTTTCAATCTTATGCCTATGTATTCCCGTTTACCGAAACAGGGAAATCAGAGCGTTCGTAGTTCCTCCTAGTCTATGGGAGGAAATTGGTTTTTGGTGTCTTGTTCAAAGCCTAAGACGTGAAGCGAAAGGGTAGTTTGTATCTTGTTCAAAGCCCAAGATATGAAGCTGAAAAGTCTATTTGTGTCTTGTTCAAAGCCCAAGACGTGAAGCTGGAGGACCTCGACTTTAGAGAGAATTTGTCATCTCTAAAGAAGGGTTTGTCTGTCACAACTGTTGGGTGACTGGTTATAAAGGAGAATTACTTTAACCGGGATATGCGAATCCGGCAATGCCATAATTTCCTTTATAGGGGATTTTAACCTGAAGGAGAAGACTTTAACTCAGTGTAGAGCAATGCTATCTTTCCTTAGGAATTTCTCATGCTAAAAGAGGGACAGTGGCATGGATGTAGATGATCCAGAGGCTTGCCGCTTATAACGATTAGATGAAGGGGAGGAGTTGTTGATGTTTGTGTACTGTGAACGAGGCACAGCTTTGACGCTAAAAGGTTAATTGGATCAACCAGTGGTTTTCTTATACAAAGCCTAAGAGGAGGCTAATATATGTCTCGTACAAAGCCCGAGAGAGAGGCTAAAAGGGGTTGATCCTACAAGAGGATCTTTTATACTCAACAAGAGAGTGTTTTTGTATCTCGTACAAAGCCCGAGATGGAGGCAAAAAGGTTTGACTCAACAAGGGAATCTTTTGGTATCTCGTATAAAGCCCGAGATGGAGGCTATTGTTTGTATGTTTGGCTCAATAAGAACCTTTTTGTATCTCATATAAAGCCCGAGATGGAGGCGAAAAGGTGATTGACTCAACGAGGGAGTCTCTTACGTGTCTCGTACAAAGCCCGAGAGAGAGGCTAAACGTTGTTTGACTCCGCTGGGGAGAATCATTGTACAAAGCCCAAGAGGAGGCTATGGTTACTGTTTCAGTTAAGTGACAGGTCCAGTATACTGATTTTGAAAGAAAAAATCAGTTCTTATATGAGCAACACTGTACTCAAGTATTTCATTCGAGGATCCAGGTTATTCCTGTTCTTTAAGGAAGCGGGAAATCCGAAGTGTATTGAGACTGTCCGAGTCTACGGGTTTCCTTCCTATTTAACGAAGGGGTCACTTAAGAATTTCTTTGAGACTCAAGGAAGTTAGACTGTCCGTGTCTAGAGTTTCATCTTTTGTACTATGCTTTGAGAAACAGTAGTAGACTCTATGAAAGGACTGTTCTATGAAGATGATTAAGTTCTGTTCCTATACCTTTAGGAGGTCGTCAGGACAATTTGTACGAAGCCCAAGAGGAGGCTGGAAACTTTTAAGAAGCCGACAGGTCCTTGTACTAAGCCCAAGAGGAGGCTATCATTCCCGGAGGAAGAGATCATTATACGAAACCTAAGAGGAGGCTGTGAATACTTCTAAGAAGCCGTAGGGTCCTTGTACTAAGCCCAAGAGGAGGCGGGGTTCCTTTTAGGAAGCCTGTGGGTCCTTGTACAATGTCCAAGAGGAGGCCGATGCTTTTAAGAAGCCCGTGGGTCCCCAAACCCCTAGAAATTCAAGGCAAGCTATTCACAAGGAATAGATCAAGTCAGGAAAGTTCGAGAATTTGGAAGAAACTCAAAGATACCATTCACGGAGAATACATTCATCTCTGGGAGTAGAGTTTCTTGACAATTCCTAATGAGGACAGCCGAAGAGAAGACTATATCTGGTGATCCTATTGGGGATCTAGTTGTCTATTTCTACGAATAAATGAAACGGCGTCACCTAGTTCTAGACGTAGTTGCCGGGGAAACTCTAAATATCTATACTATTATTACACAGTTGATATGAGTTTATGAAAGAAGACTTACAGCGAAACAACCCTACAATACAGTTATATATATATGAGTTTGTGAAAGGAGACTTACAGTGAAACAGCCCCACAATACAGTTATATACATATGAAAGCGGTAAATGAAAGTGGGTAAACACTTACTCGATTGTAGAGCTTCCATGTTGTTTGGTTAGTTGTTCAACAAAGAAAGATTGAAAACAACAGTATATTCAAAATCAAAGGAGAAAGTGCTTTGAAAAAGAAAGATTTGGGGCTTACAGCTCAAGGAGAGGCCCAGGGTTTTATCAGTGAGCGCACTATTTGAATTTATACAGAGGGACTTATACAAGTGACTGAGGCCCAAAAAGGTTTTCTGTACAAAGGGATGGGTCTTACACTCTCTCAAGAGGCCCAAAAAGTTTAAAGAAAAAGAGTGGGGCTTATAACACGAGGGTAGGCCCAGTTTGACTTTTCGTTTAAAATTGGCGATCGCGCCGAGGTTTTCTTTTAACGCAGAGGGACTTATACAATAAGTGAGGCCCAAAAATGGTTTTGGTTAAAAGGGGGTTGGGTCTTACACTCTATTAGAGGCCCAAAATTTTTGAATGGGTCTTATAGCTCGAGGAGAGGCCCAAGGGTTATTTTTCAAAAGGCGACGATCGCGCCGTTTATTTTTGACGGTATCGGGACTTATACAATACACTGAGGCCCAAAATGATTGGTCAAAAAAGGATTGGGTCTTACACTCTATTAGAGGCCCAAAAAAGTTTTGAATGGGTCTTATAGCTCGAAGAGAGGCCCAAAGTTTGTTTTTCAACGGATGATGATCGCGTCGAACTTTTTGAAATACAACGCGACTTATACCATAAGTGGGGCCCAAAATGGGTTGTATTTACAAAGGATTGGGTCTTACACTCTATTAGAGGCCCAAAAGTTTTGAATAAGTTTGATGAGGGTTGAATTAATCAAAAACCCTAATTTCATTTTTTAAAGAGCATTTTTCAAAGAAAAATCAAGTAAAAACTGATAAAAAAAACATCAAATAAAATCATTAATCATGTTATAAACAGTGATTAAGGTTTATGAGAAAGTATTTTATCCACATGAATATTTAAAATCATTTTGGTTTTAAAAATCAAGAAAAAGAAATCATTTTAAAAGCATTTAAAACAATTTAAAACAATATTTTTGAATATATTAAAAATATATCAAATAATAATATTTTTTGTGATTTTTTGGTGGATTAAAATATTATGGAGTATGATAAAAAGTGTGTAAAACAGATTTGGAAAATGATAATTTTTACTATGTGAAAGAATTGGTTGAGTTTTGAAGATAAACTAAGAAAAAAAGGAAAGATGTCACAACATCTCATTCGACATCTTTCATGAGTTTTCAACATCTTTTTTTATCAAACTTCCAACACCCATAACTTTCTCAAATCTCAATGGTTTGAGACAAAATTTATATGCATCTGGCCCAGAATTTCACAAGGAATCCAATGGTGGTGGTAGTTTTTTCAGAACACACTCCCTCCTCAAAACCCGATAGTGGTTTTGAAAAGGACCTATAATTGCATTTTCTGTGCTACACTTTGATACAGGCATGGATTACATGGTGAATTAGCCCAAACACAACATATACAACATGTATGAGATATGTATGATCAGTGGACTTCAAAGCAATGCATGATTTCAAGGATTCCAAGTTGTGATGCTTACCTCTTTTTGAGCTTTTTGGAGTTTTTGTGCAATCTGTCAGACCTCTTGTTCCAGAAATGATTTGATGCTTTAGACACACTCAAATGATCCCTTAGAAGCTTTTAGGATGATTGGAATCAACTGGTACCTGCAAAAACACAAACTGTCCCTTTCTTGCAAAAGGGGTTAAAAGTGACCAAAATAGCAACTCTCTCAAATGGTGTTCCAGATGTTGGGAACCATTTGAGACAGTTCAATGATGATATTTGGAGTGTGTTTGAGGTTTTATTTGGTTTGGAAAGTGACTGAATCAAGACATGGCTTGAAAAATGCAAAAAAGTGCCATTTTGAGGTTTTGAGAAGTGACTTTGTGATTTCGTGATTACAGGTCACTTGTGATAGTTTGCACAGCTTACATATGATATATATGAGGTGTGTGTGTGATTAGTTTGAGTGGAATTGCTCTCTAACTCAAAAACTCAGAATTACTTGCTTTGGAAGGCAAATTTGAGGTGAAAGAAGAGATTTTGAGGAAAGCATCTGTTTGATGGCTTTGGTGTACTCAAACTGAACATAAATGAGCTCTATTTATAGTAGAGCAAGTTTGTTTTTGCAGCAATAGTGAATGGTGGCTGCAGCAGAGGTTTGGCCAATGTTGTCCAATGAAAATCCAAGTCTCCTCTAGCCATTGACTAGAGGTTAGAGCACAGAGCTTTGGTTCCCTACTTGTTGGAGGAATGTTGACTGAATTCAGTTGCAAATGTGTCAGTCCATGCCACCTCTAAGCATCTATTAAATGCTCCAATCCAAAATTGGAGTCTTGTCCCTCTTTTAGGGATTTTTAGGAATATCATGCTACTTCTTGTTCCAAGGACTTTGAAGGCTTGGCTCAGTGATTGTCCCCTTTAGATTTGATCCTCAGAGGTGTCCAAAGTGATGACAAGGCTTGGAAATTCGTGTGGCACAAGAAGTGTGCAAATCTGTCCTGAAACATGTCTTAAAAATCAGTTGCAGCAAGCCCTGTTGTAAAATTCATAACTCCCTGCTCGAGTATGCTATGTGGACGTTCTAGGACTTTCTAGAAAGCTTAGATGACGTACTTCAACTTTGATGTTTGACTTTGGTCTTGGTTCAGCTTGCAAAGTCATCAAAAATGGTCTTGAACTTGTGTAGTCAAATCTGTCCTAAAAGCTGTCATGAAAATTCTGCTTTATCAATGCTTTTTGCGAAAATCATATCTCCCTGCTCGAGTATACTACAAGGACGTTCTATAACTTTCTGGAAAGCTGAGACAACATACTTCAACTTTGATGTTCAAGGTTTGGCTTGAATCAACTTGGATCATGGAGAAAAACATCCTTGAAGTTGGGACATTCTTGCTGGAAAAATATTAATGATGTCCTATGAAATGTTGAAACATTTGACAACTTTGATCATTAATAATTCCAAAATTTAATCACTTATATATTTTAATCCACTATGATATTTTGAATTGAAGTGAATTGCATCTTTGATGCTTGTCTTGCATGGTGACAAAGCTTGAAAATTGGGTGGCACAAGAAAACTGCACAAAATCTGTCCTAAAAAATCAGCTCGAGCAAGGCCTGTTGTGAGGTTCATAACTCCTTGCTCAAGTTGAATTAATGGGAGTTCTAATACATTTTGGAAAGCCCTAATGACATACTTTAACTTTGATGTTTGACCTTGGTCTTGGTTCAGCTTGCAAAGTCATCAAAAATGGTCTTGAACTTGTGTAGTCAAATCTGTCCTAAAAGTTGTCATGAAAATTCTGCTTTATCAATGCTTCTTGTGAAAATCATATCTCCCTGCTCGAGTATGCTACAAGGACGTTCTATAACTTTCTGGAAAGCTGAGACAATGTACTTCAACTTTGATGTTCAAGGTTTGGCTTGAATCAACTTGGATCATGGAGAAAAATATCCTTGAAGTTGGGACATTCTTGCTGGAAAAATATTAATGATGTCCCTATGCAATGTCAGAACATTGGACATTAAGAATTCCCAACTTTGATCACTTATATATTTCAATCCTTATGATATTTTGAGTTGATTCCTTCTACAATGTTGAAGTATCAAATACCCTATTTAAAAGTAGCTCTTACTCAAAATCAATGGATGTTTGGGTCAATAGTTACAACCTTGAAAAGTTGTGCACTTGAACATGATTTTAACTTAGAAAAAATTTCTAAGTTTCTTTCAATTTGATCAATTTTGCAATTTTGCATGATTTCTTGATTTAAATTTGATGAAATTAAATCATCCATCATATTTTCTTGAGTAACTGCTTGTGAAGGTCAAAGTTGACCAAAAGTCAAACTTTGACTTTCTGCGTCAGTTGACTTTGTATTAGATGAACTTGAGGCTTGATCCACCTGGAATTTTGCACTCTTGTGCCTAATTCTTGATGTGGGAGTCCTCTTGATCCTTTGTGGATGTTTAAGAGGTTAGACAAGTTGAAGATCATGTCATTCCTTGATTGATCCTTTGTCTAAAGGCTCTGAGAGGGCTTGAAACCCTAAGCTTGATTGTAGTGAATGCTCAACAATTCCTTGAGGAGATTGATGAGGCATAAAGGTACATCCGTATTGTGATGATGATTTGCACAATGATGGGAAATCTTA
The DNA here is from genome assembly GCA_022829125.1 of Lathyrus tuberosus. Classification (NCBI taxonomy): domain Eukaryota; kingdom Viridiplantae; phylum Streptophyta; class Magnoliopsida; order Fabales; family Fabaceae; genus Lathyrus; species Lathyrus tuberosus. The sequence goes on from JALAZF010000193.1 coordinate 4,469,762, forward strand.
GTGGTCAAAATTTGGGGTATGACAGATGCCCCTATTTAATCTTCTTGGACCCGAAGGTGTGAATGGCGAAGGTATTCGGGCATTCAGGGTGCAAGAGGATTAAATATCGGAATACCCGAAACTTTGATGGCTATGAATGGCAGCTTGCGCATTCATCTTCTTTTGCTAAGCAATGATGCTTAGAAAAGGTAAACTTCCCCTCGATCCTGGTTTCCTACCAAGGAACTGGTCTTAGTTTCTGATTTAAACTTCCCCTCAATCTTGGTTTCCTACCAAGGAACTGGTCTTAGTTTCTGATTTAAACTTCCCCTCGATCCTGGTTTCCTACCAAGGAACTGGTCTCAGTTTTCTTTCGTCAATAAACTTTATTGACAAGGGACGCTATTTGTAGCGGTTTTCCTCAAACTTCTTGCCGAATTTTCCTGGGGAGATGCCATTTGATGGGAAAAAGTTTCGATGTCAGACTTGTTGGGGAACCCAGTCGTCTGAGTTGTAGAGGTGCACAAACTTCTCTATTGGAGACGCCATTTGCTGACTCTATCTGGGGAAAGCGAGCCTCTTGAGAGGCTGCTTCTGCGTGGGATCTTAGTTCATACTTTTCTCTGGATCTTCCCGGAGAAATGCCATATGATGGGGTCCAATTTTGAGGTGCCGATGACCTTTTCATCAGTGGTTTTTTCGGAGAAAAACTGCCGTACCGCCGAATCTCTGATTAAGAGGCTTTCTCTGGGGATTTTCCTTAATCCGGGAAAGCAAGGATATCATCTTCAATGGCGAAGAGTGATATTTGTTGAAAGTTTTCTTGTTTCTCAGAGGTTTAAGTTATCAAAGTGGTCAAGGACCGACTTCATTCCAGAAATAAACTAGAGAGAGATTGCTTAGATGATTCACTTCCTAACGAGGAAAGGTCTGACAACTCGATTGAGAGGACTTTTATCACTAGGGGATAAGACAGACTAGAGTGATAGTGATGCAATATGAATATGAATGCAAATCAAATACATGATGTATGTATGTTTATGCTGACAAAACTGACGCAACATACAGACTAACGGATGAACACAACTGGATACTTGGCCCCAGTGGGGCGTGTAGAAATATCGTTGGTTCAAGATAGCAATTCTGCCTTGCTTAGGAGAAACGGTCCCTGTTGGGGGTTACCGTTGGTCGGGCTTAGCAGGTAAGAACTCGGCCGAGGATGTCAGACGAAACATGGTCTCTGACATTGTTGATCCTTCATTCAGGCGTACTGGTCTAGAAGGAGTACTTTGATTCTGCACTTTGAAGTTCAAACGCTTTTGGAGACGCAATCGATGCTCTTTCGATGTTCAATAGTCAAAAGAAATTGCCATCTTTATTTTTAAAAAAAAGCAGAAAAAGTTTTAACAAGTAAATTCATTTTTGTTTTATTTCAAGAATCGTTAATCATGTTAACAACGTCGTTCTGTAAAGGTAAAACAAATAAGAATTATAAACAAAAGCACAAGGGCTCAAATTTTATTGATAAGATGGAGATCAGCCAAACGTGTGATTCCAAAGAGTATATACAAAGTTTAAAAATGGTAATTTACAGGGAAAAAGGCTACGTTGAAACATAACGACCATTATCCTTCTACCAACTTTGAATTCAGGACATCCTGAGCTTCTGTCGAAGATGACCTTGACTGGAGTTTTCCTCTGATGGATGATGTAACTGCTGCTGCTGAGGGACTTACCTCTGTTGAACATAGTTACTTGCCATTATCCCTAATTTTTGCCTGGATGGTACTTTGATGTTTCCAATCCATCGGGATGATTTTTTCATGTCTCTAATTTTTTCCTGGACCGCCCTTTCGGGTTTTTAATCCACCGAGACGTTTTTTTTAGGCGAAGTATTTCTTGACTACATCAACATTTGTAGGGTAGGAAAATTTCTCTCCGTCCATGGTTGCAAGTCTCAAGGCGCCGCCTGAGAAAGCTTTCGTGACCACATAGGGGCCATCATAATTTGGAGTCCACTTGCCTCGCGAATCAGTGAGAAATGATTGTATCTTCTTGAGCAGTTTGAAGAGCGGTGCGCACGTGGCGGTCATAAGGAATATGAATCTGGAGATGTAGTTCAAACGTCCCAGGAATCCTCTTACTTGTTTTTCAGTTTTCGGAGAAGGCATTTCTTAAATGGCCTTGACCTTTTCAGGATCAACATCAATTCCTTTCTGGCTGACGATGAACCCTAATAGTTTCCCTGAACGGACACCGAAGGTGCACTTGTTGGGATTCAAGCGGAGCTTGAATTTTCTTAAATGTTCGAACAATTTTGACAGATGTTCAACGTGCTCACTCTCTATTTTTGATTTTGCAATCATATCATCGACATATACCTCGATTTCTTTGTGTATCATGTCATGAAACAGAGTAGTCATGGCCCTTTGATAGGTTGCCCCGGCGTTCTTCAAGTCGAACGGCATTACCTTGTAACAAAAGGTGCCCCATGGGGTGATGAACGAAGTTTTCTCCATGTCTTTCGGCGCCATTTTGATCTGGTTATAGCCCGAGAATCCATCCATGAAGGAGAAAATTTTGAACTTTGCTGTGCTGTCTACCAGCATGTCAATGTGTGGTAAAGGAAAGTCGTCCTTTGGACTTGCCTTGTTCAGATCCTTGTAATCAACACACATTCCGAACTTTCCGTCCTTTTTGGGAACAGGTACGATGTTGGCTAACCATTGAGGATATTCAGATGTAGCGAGGAAACCTGCGTCGATCTGTTTCTGTACCTCCTCTTTGATTTTGATGGCCATGTCCGGGTGAGTGCGTCTCAACCTTTGCTTTACGGGCGGACATTCCAATCTTAACGGTAAGTGATGTTCCACGATGCTGGTATCCAACCCTGGCATATCCTGATAGGACCAAGCGAACACATCGGGGAATTCTTTGAGAAGCTTTATCAAACCCTCTCTGGCAGTTGGACTGAGCAGTGCCCCAATCCTGATTTCTTTTCTTTCTTGCTCTGAACCCAAGTTTACCGTTTCCAACGGTTCTTTGTGAGGTTCAATGGATCTTTCCTCTTGTCTGAGTAGTCGGGAGATCTCTTCTGGAATTTTGTCGTCATTTTCTTCTTCAGCCTCGAATACTGGGAACTCAAAGTTGGGAGAAGGCATCAGATCGTATGTTTCAACGGGGTTTAAAACAAGCAATCTGCATGACGTGATGATTCGTGTTTAGAAGAGATAGAGAAAAATGCAAGTGTGTGCAGTGTTTTTATTTTACTGCTTGTTTTTTATTTGAATTGTTTTTTAGGATTACCATTTTCTGAAAAAGCACAAAGAGAAAACAGCAATTAATGCGGAAATTACAGAATGACATTATTTTATTAATGAACAAGTCGATCCTTGAAACTACAGCCCTATAAAACAAAACTCTGTCGCTTTGGGAAAAGTGAAGAGGGATATTTACAGAAAGCGAGCCCTATCAAAACATCCGTTTCACCTGGGCAGGGTGAAAGGTTAAAGATGGAAATTACTTTGACTGGTGAACGACCTTCGGAACCTCGACGGCAACCCATTGGCGGCGAACTCCTCGGTGAATCACAAAGTCTGGTACCTTCCTTGATTTGTCTTCAGAAATGACGCTGATTTCTGGTGGAGTAGGATCATTGGAATCTGTCTCCCAAGCAGAGTTGTCGTAGGAGGATTCCTCTGTTGTATTTTGCAGAGTAGTTATGCTCTCAGCTGTATCTCCCCATCCAGTTGGCTGGATATCTTCGAGCCTGATACGAGAGCTTTCGGGAGCGGTGTACTTGACCATAAAGTCATATTTCCCACTCGGTTGTCCCAGGGTGTCCCACACTTCTTTGGAATTGGAGGAGTCATCTTTCTTGATGACGTTGACCTCGGGAAAAGCATAGTTGATGAATTCAAGTCCTGCAAACGTTGCAAATTCATCGTCATGTTGAGTAGTTTCTGAATGACCTGAGTGTTGATCCCATAACATGGTGGGGACACAGGTATTCTGTTCAGTGATGCTCAGCTAAGTTTCATTACTCGGCTGACTTTCTTGCCCCAAGTTTCCTGGGTAAGGCTGCCACATTGGCAGGCCATCCATTGGGCCATAGTAGGTGTAGTCAAAATTGTCTTTCATCGGAGTGTCCTCCTCTAATGAATTTGGCGGAGCACGGCATCCTTCCGGATCACAATCTCCGTATATCATTTCGACGTCTGACCTGGGTATAAATCTCGGACTCTGTGCGGGAAAGCAAAATGGTGTAGGCACCTCTTCCTGAGACATATAACCGTCCTCATTAAGGTAGGACTTCCACTCTTCCTCTGTGTCAGAGGGATCTTCCTCATTGATAGCATGGACTGCTTGAGACATCGGGTGAAGAAAACCTCCACTGTGGAAGCGGTTTTGAAGGGGATGAAGACTTTCATCGTTGGCAGCTGTCTGGGTACAGGTTACAGAAAAACCAAGACCCTTCTTTGTTTTATTGTCAATGGGAATGACAAGCTGCCCCCATCCGGTTGTATCGGTACTCTCGACTGCTTTGATAGCATCTTTGTATGAGGAAATCGAGGTTCCTCCCTTGAACTGATTGTTCTTGCTCGCCGACAGTGCTTGGAACTGAGTTCCAATAACCTCCTCGGGTTCTACACAAGCAGATGATGATAAGTTACTCACGAGCAAGGCCTGTTCCCCATAAACTGTGACAAGTTGATCGTTCTTGACGAACTTTAGCTTTTGGTGGAGGGTTGAAGTGACCGCTCCAGCCTGATGTATCCAAGGTCTTCCTAATAAACAACTGTATGTTGCCCGGATGTCCATGACCTGGAAAGTGACTTGGAAAGTGTGAGGACCAATAGTTATGGGAAGATCAACTTCGCCAATAACTGTTTTTTTGGATCCGTCGAACGCTTTGACGACGACCTCGCTGACTCTCATCGGAGGGCCCTTGAATGATAATTGCATCAAAGTGGACTTCGGCATAACATTCAGGGCTGACCCTGTGTCTACCAGTACGCTGGCTAAAGCATCGTCCTGGCAGTTAACTGTGATATTGAGCGCCATGTTATGACGGCGACCTTCTTCAGGTAACTCCTCATCACTAAATCCCAAATTGTTGCAAGAAGTGATGCTAGAGACAATACTATCGAACTGTCTGATTGTTACATCATGTTCCACAAAGGCTTGCTCCAAGACTTTCTATAGAGCCTCCTTGTGGGCTTCTGAACTGAGTAACAGTGATAATACCGAGATCTTTGAAGGAGTCTGTAACAGTTGATCAACAATGTTGTATTCACTCCTTTGGATGAGCTTCAGCATCTCATCGTTGTTTTTTGAAAGGTCGGGATTACAGGATTGACCGACTGGTGGATCGGGAGCTTCTGTCTGAAGTTCCTTTTCTTTGTTAAGTTCCCTAACCCCTCGGTTGAAGATTCTACCACTTCATGTTACTCGACTGATGTCTGCAATATTCACGACGGAGGGTAATGGAATTTCCTTTCCATTTTCAATTGTTGTTGCACCGTATTTGTAAGGGATCGCCTTAGCCAATTCATACGGTAATGGTCCTGGTAGATAGATGACTATGGGAACTTTCTGATTTTTCTGACCATCATAAGTAATCTCGATCTGTTCCCGGTTGAGAACCTTAGATTCGTCAAGTAGAGGGATAATGGCAAAAACATCCCTGGTCCTGTGATGACCAGAGATCGTGACAACATCCTCGACTTGCTCGGCAAGGTAGTTCGGCGTCCAGTTGATGGGTCCAGAACCCGGATATGGATGAATTTCTCCACGATCCACCTGACCCTGAAGAGCTGCTCTCACAAGGTAACACCCTTGGTTACTTTCCGAACAGACGCTACAACGGTCGTAATTGTGTGGTGGCACCTGGCCACGCCCACTTTGAATACAATGTAACCTCACTAGGTTACCTTCCCCTGATCGGACATCCTGACTTTGATGCCGAGTAGGATTCCTGTGACTGATACTAATTTGCTGAGTATCTTCATCCATGTAGATTGGCATCCACCAATAATTTAACAAGTGCTGAAGTGCCTCCTGGACAAGAGTACAACCCTGATCGTTTTTGCAACCCGCTTTACAGCATTGATAGTCATGTGATATTAAGAATCCGAGTCGGACCTGCTCAGCATGTAACTCTACCAGGCTGGTATTCATCACGCGAATGTCAAAGATCTGAACCATGTTGATCTGATAGGAATTCCTATCATGGTAGTCTTAGATCCATCCAAGATCCATCTGACGCTGGAGGGCCTCTTGTATGAAAGAGCATCCCTGTTTGTTTACCGAGCAAGTCAGACAGGAACTGTAATCGTACCGCAGCAGATTATGATACTGGCTTTGCCTTAAGTGCATCGCCACCAAGTTGGCATTCATCGCACGAATGTCGTGGTTCTGAATGACGTTGGAATTCGTGTAAACCATGTAAAATCGACGAACTCGGTGCTCTTGGATCCATCCGAGATCCATTTGTTCCTGTAGAGCTGCTTGCACTACAGAACATCCTTGGTTGTCTTTAGAGCAGATATCACACTGGTGATAGTTATGAGGTGGCACATGGCCATATCCGCTCTGTCTACAATGCATCTTGACCAGATTGGTCTTTAACAAGAGTACATCATGAATTTGATAGACATCGTTAGATTCTCTCTCAATCAGATTGACTGCAGCTTTCTCATGTTGAGGCAGCGGGTTCGTGAGAACATTAGGATTCGTATCCTTGAAAGATAAGAGCCCGCTCCTAACAAGCTTTTGCACGTCAGACTTGAAATTGAGACAAGTCTCAATGTTATGCCCTGAACCTCCTTGATGATAAGGGCATGTCTGATCCACCTTAAACCAAAAAGGCGGATTTTCCAGTACTGTAAGAGGAGACTTAGTCTGAATGTGCCCCTTAGCCAGTAGTAACGGAAATAATTCTGCGTACAACATGGGTATAGGATCAAATCCTGGTGGCCGTGTTGTACGGTTGCTGTTATATGGAGGACGAGCCTGCTGAAGAGGCTGTTGTGTCCTTTGCTGATCAGGTTGGCTCTGCGCAACCTGAGGTTGATAAGTAGGAACAGGCGCAGGGCTGATAGCAGGAGTTACAGCTGCTACTGGTTGATACCGACGCCTTTGCTTTCCGAGAGAGATATTCCCAATATCTTGCTCTTTTTTCTTAGGGAAAGCACTACCGTATTTTTTAGTACCGCTCGTCGATCCAGTGTCTTTTACCAAACGTCCTTCTCGGACGGCTTCCTCAAGACGTACGCCCATGCCCACCATCTCGGTGAAATCACTGGGTGCACTGGCAACCATTCGGTCATAGTAAAATGAGCTTAAGGTTTTTAAGAAGATCTTTGTCATCTCTTTTTCCTCAAGAGGTGGACAAATTTGAGCGGAAATTTCACGCCAACTTTGAGCACACTCCTTAAAGGTTTCCTTGTCCTTTTATGACATTGATCTGAGTTGATCTCTGTCGGGTGCCATGTCCAAATTGTATTTGTATTGTTGCACGAAGGCAATACCAAGATTTCTGAATGTGCTGATCGTGGCACGGTTTAAACCCATGTACCATTTGAGTGCGGCACCGATTAAACTATCCTGGAAGTAGTGAATCAGTAGGTCCTGATTCTCAGTCTGAGCTGACATCCGCCGAGCGTACATCACCAGATGGCTCTGAGGGCAAGAGTTACCCTTTTATTTTTCAAAGTCGGGCACTTGGAACTTGTGCGGGACTTTCACATTGGGGACCAAGCAGAGATCTGCGGCGTCCTTTCCAAATAGATCATGACCGCGAATGGCTTGCAGCTCCTTCTGCATTTCCAAGAACTGTTCCTGGAATTCATCCATTCTATCGAACATAGTTTCCTTCTTACCAGAAGGTATTGGTGGAATCTGTCCTTCCAGGACAGTGTGCACCACAGGGGGTGGTACCGTGACTACGGCAGCGAATATTGGTGTTTCCAGAAGTTTGTAACCTTCAGGAGTCTTTAGTATGCCCCTGGCATCTTCGCTTTCCCGAAGTTTGTAACCTTCAGGCCCAGCGGCTTCTGTTGTGATTCCCTGATCTTCAGTGATCGGCGGAACATATCCTCCCGGGATATAGTTGACAGGCATGCCCCAGGGACGATCTTTCGGCATCTGATACCTATGATCATTCTTCTCCACTATGGGCATTGAGGTGATCTCTGAGATCACAGTTCTTTGTAGCTGAGCTTCTGCCATGGCTTGCATGTCGTTACGAAGCTTTCTCATATCTTCTCTCAGAGCGTCGATCTCTTCCTTCAACTTTCTGTTTTCTTCCTCAAGATCATCCATCCTTTTCTGACGATTGGCCCGAGTATTGTACGAATAAGACAGTTTGACTCTAGAACCGAGACACAAATGTGAGATTCGTAGGTAAGAAGAATACGCGATGTGAGAATGATGAATGCAATGATTATATTAATTGTTTTTCTGGTTTAATCAAAATAAACTTTGACAATTAGATTGCAAATATCAAACAGTGGGGAAACCCCGTTTTATTGAAATTCAAAGGATTACAGAAATGGAAATACAGTAGATTACAAGGTGCAGAAACAGAAACCTAAGCTAATGGGTCCCGAGAGAACTCGGGTGCTGATTCTGGTATCTTCCTTTTCTTTGACCGGGGCTCTTGGGCCGTTGTCGGGTTGTCATTCCTTTGTCAGGTGAAAGGAGTGAGCAAATTTCTTTGGTCATCTTGATTCTCTACAGCATGTTGCTCCAAAATTTCAATCAGAGCATCTTTCTCTTTCAGTAATTGCTGTATTTTGATGCACTCTACGTCGAGGGTGCGGTACTTGTTCCTCCAAGACCTCCTCTCCTTTTGAACTTTGTTGAGAGTAACCTGAAGCTTTTCAGTTTCCGTCATGAAGTACATGACAGGTTCCCTTGGCGGAAGAATTCCGTAACGAGGATAAGGCATCTTTAGCTTGAGAGCTCTAGTTTGTACCCAATGGAGATAAGGCTCCACCGAGACACAGTCCAGTTTTCCTAGAGACTCTCGTCCTTTCTTATGAACCTGTTTCCAAGCGTACACTATTTCCGTCTTTAGTGCTCTGTCACTTTCTCCTTCCTTGAAGAAAAGACCTTCCAGATGAACACCCAGTGGGATGTGTCTTATCGGGTATCCAAATTGACGAAGAACCAATATCGGATGATAGTTGATTCCTCCTTTAGTTCCTATGAGGGGTACGTTGGGGAAGTTTCCATAACGATCAATGATTCTGATCCCATCATAGATCCTATTTCACCAATCTATATCAGAGTTGGTAAGAGACATGATCTTCTGTGACCAACGTAAGGCACTCTTGCAATCCCAAAAAGCAGTAGACTTGGGCAAGTGAGAGATAAACCATTTATAAAGTAGAAGTACACAGCATGTGATCTCCCCTCCACTGTACAAATTTCCCAAGTGTACAGAATGATACGCATCTGCGAGCAAAGTCGGTACAGGATTTCCAATGAGAAAAACCATAATGGCGTTAATATCAACGAAATTATTAATGTTGGGAAACAAAAATAACCCGTAGGTTAGCAAGACAAAGATGCTTTCAAAAGCAGTTATGTTTCCTATACTGGCAAAATACAGGGCCTTCTTTGTCAGGAACTGGGCTGGAAAACCTTGGATGCCACCCTTAGCGGTCATGTGAGTCCTGACCTCAGACTCGTCCAAATGAATTGCTCTTGCAATGGTCTGATTCTTTGGAATTTCTTCCAGTCCAGAAAATGGAGCTCGATCGGTGATATGTAGATCAATCAGATGAGAATACTCCTCCAGCGTTGGTGATAGTTGGTAATCCGGGAATGTGAAACAGTGATAAACCGGATCGTAGAATTGAATGAGCGTATCCATGATTCCCTCAATCACATGGACTCTTAACAGTGGTAGCAAACCTCCGTATTTGGCTCTGAAAGCCTCTCGGTTAGTGATCATCCCTGCTAACCTTCTCAAATCCCCTAGTTTTGGAACCTTGAAGGTGTACGTATGAGTTCTCCTTCTACCGAAATCCATTAGCGTAATCCTCTTCTCTGATATTTGCAATCACAGTCTTAGTTTAATTTGAAAAACAGAGAGACTAGAAGAGAAGTTTTTTTGAATGTTTTAATGTTTTATTAAATGAATGCATGAATGCAGCACACAAAAACATAGAAAAAACATGGGGTCAAAGGGTCGTTGTCATGAAGTCAAGGCTCTACCCATCCCCAAAGGTTTATACTAAGGTGATTTTTGTACCTGTACTCATTATCATCAGCTCCTCCTAGGAAAGCAAAACAATAAGCGGATCACCAGCGAGTTGTAGAGCAATCTTAGAGTAAGTGCCATTCACCGATAATAGATCACCAGCCTCAAATGAGGGAGTATCGCGTAACAACTATTTCCGATAGTTTCCGCACTACGAAAGGGTTTGGCTCCTCAGCTTCTCAGGCATCACAACTGACCCATTGTCTAGGTGAGAGAATGGTTACATTAGTCAGCCTCCACTGAGGTTGATGGTCGACCTCGTCGCCATCACTTATCTTAAGTGTATACTCAATCTTTCCACATACGGCATCACCCGCATTCCCATTAGCAGAAAAATAAACATGTATAGCAATTAGGAAAAGCAGTATAAATATTTGTCCTAAACATCCTAAACCTTTAAAGCTATGAATCCTATGTTCCTGACAGAAAATGGGTTCCCCGGCGGAAGCCCCAATTTGTGGTATTCACACAAGTGAAGAGAAAAAAGGAAAAAGAAAGACGGGCCCCACGGTGGGCGCCATTTTTCTGTTGGCGGCCACTGCCATGAAAATGACTTACCCAAGGTTTAAATTGTAAGAAAGAAAGAACCGGCACCACGGTGGGCGCCATTTTTCTGTAGCGGGCGATTTTGGACGCGGTTCTTAAGCGCCAGTCGCTTTCTGCGGATTGAGCTTAAACTACAGGTCGATTCATTTTTTATCCTATTGTGAGCTGAATAAGGAAGGGAAATAGATGTCTCCAATTAACCCTGCTTTGTATACTGAGTTTAAACAGCGGTCTGTTAGGTTACGAATGCTATCAATGTGGGGGGGCCTTTGTACTGGTTATTTGTATTTTCTCCAATACTATTTTCTTTCTTTTTTGACAGAAGGTTTCTGGCGGGGAACAAGGATTAGGATGTTAGGACTGATGTTTTTTGATAGGTATGTGAGAGTATGGGATTTGGGTTTTTTTGTTGATTGTGCTCGCTAAGATTTTTCTTTCAATCTTATGCCTACGTATTCCCGTTTACCGAAACAGGGAAATCAGAGCGTTCGTAGTTCCTCCTAGTCTATGGGAGGAAATTGGTTTTTGGTGTCTTGTTTAAAGCCCAAGACGTGAAGCGAAAGGGTAGTTTGTATCTTGTTCAAAGCCCAAGATGTGAAGCTGAAAAGTCTATTTGTGTCTTGTTCAAAGTCCAAGGCGTAAAGCTGAAGGACCTCGACTTTAGAGAGAATTTGTCATCTCTAAAGAAGGGTTTGTCTGTCACAACTGTTGAGTGACTGGTTATAAAGAAGAATTACTTTAACTGGGATATGCGAATCCGGCAATGCCATAATTTCCTTTATAGGGGATTTTAACCTGAAGGAGAAGACTTTAACTCAGTGTAGAGCAATGCTATCTTTCCTTAGGAATTTCTCATGCTAAAAGAGGGACAGTGGCATGGATGTAGATGATCCAAAGGCTTGCCACTTACAGCGATTAGATGAAGGGGAGGAGTTGTTGATGTTTGTGTACTGTGAACGAGGCACAGCTTTGACGCTAAAAGGTTAATTGGATCAACCAGTGGTTTTCTTATACAAAGCCTAAAAGGAGGCTAATATGTGTCTCGTACAAAGCCCGAGAGAGAAGCTAAAATGGGTTGATCCTACAAGAGGATCTTTTATACTCAACAAGAGAGTGTTTTTGTATCTCGTACAAAGCCCGAGATGGAGGCGAAAAGGTTTGACTCAACAAGGGAATCTTTTGGTATCTCGTATAAAGCCCGAGATGGAGGCTATTGTTTGTTTGTTTGGCTCAATAAGAACCTTTTTGTATCTCGTATAAAGCCCGAGATGGAGGCGAAAAGGTGATTGACTCAACGAGGGAGTCTCTTACGTGTCTCGTACAAAGCCCGAGAGAGAGGCTAAACGTTGTTTGACTCCGCTGGGGAGAATCATTGTACAAAGCCCAAGAGGAGGCTATGGTTACTGTTTCAGTTAAGTGACAAGTCTAGTATACTGATTTTGAAAGAGAAAATCAGTTCTTATATGAGCAACACTGTACTCAAGGGTTTGATTCGAGGATCCTGGTTATTCCTGTTCTTTAAGGAAGCGGGAAATCCGAAGTGTGTTGAGATTGTCCGAGTCTACGGGTTTCCTTCCTATTTAACGAAGGGGTCACTTGAGAATGTTTTTGAGACTCAAGGAAGTTAGACTGTCTGTGTCTAGAGTTTCATCTTTTGTACTATGCTTTGAGAAACAGTAGTAGACTCTTTGAAAGGACTGTTCTATGAAGATGATTAAGTTCTGTTCCTATACCTTTAGGAGGTCATCGGGACAATTTGTACGAAGCCCAAGAGGAGGCTGAAAACTTAGTTGCCGGGGAAACTTTGTCACCTAGTTCTAGACGTAGTTGCCGGGGAAACTCTAAATATCTATACTATTATTACACAGTTGATATGAGTTTATGAAAGAAGACTTACAGCGAAATAGCCCCACAATACAGTTATATATATATGAGTTTGTGAAAGGAGACTTACAGTGAAACAACCCCACAATACAGTTATATACATATGAAAGCGGTAAATGAAAGCGGGTAAACACTTACTCGGTTGTAGAGCTTCCATGCTGTTTGGTTAGTTGTTCAACAAAGAAAGATTGAAAACAACAGTATATTCAAAATCAAAGGAGAAAGTGCTTTGAAAAAGAAAGATTTGGGGCTTACAGCTCAAGGAGAGGCCCAGGGTTTTATCAGTGAGCGCACTGTTTGAATTTATACAGAGGGACTTATACAAGTGACTGAGGCCCAAAAAGGTTTTCTGTACAAAGGGATGGGTCTTACACTCTCTCAAGAGGCCCAAAAAGTTTAAAGAAAAAAAGTGGGGCTTATAACACGAGGGTAGGCCCAGTTTGACTTTTCGTTTAAAAATGGCGATCGCGCCGAGGTTTTCTTTTAACGCAGAGGGACTTATACAATAAGTGAGGCCCAAAAATGGTTTTGGTTAAAAGGGGGTTGTGTCTTACACTCTATTAGAGGCCCAAAAGTTTTGAATGGGTCTTATAGCTCGAGGAGAGGCCCAAGGGTTATTTTTCAAAAGGCGACGATCGCGCCGTTTGTTTTTTACGGTATCGGGACTTATACAATACACTGAGGCCCAAAATGATTGGTCAAAAAAGGATTGGGTCTTACACTCTATTAGAGGCCCAAAAAAGTTTTGAATGGGTCTTATAGCTCGAAGAGAGGCCCAAAGTTTGTTTTTCAACGGATGATGATCGCGTCGAACTTTTTGAAATACAACGGGACTTATACCATAAGTGAGGCCCAAAATGGGTTGTATTTACAAAGGATTGGGTCTTACACTCTATTAGAGGCCCAAAAGTTTTGAATAAGTTTGATGAGGGTTGAATTAATCAAAAACCCTAATTTCATTTTTTAAAGAGCATTTTTCAAAGAAAAATCAAGTAAAAAATGATAAAAAAACATCAACTAAAATAATTAATCATGTTATAAACAGCGATTAAGGTTTATGAGAAAGTATTTTATCCACATGAATATTTAAAATCATTTTGGTTTTAAAAATCAAGAAAAAGAAATCATTTTAAAAGCATTTAAAACAATTTAAAACAATATTTTTGAATATATTAAAAATATATCAAATAATAATATTTTTTGTGATTTTTTGGTGGATTAAAATATTATGGAGTATGAATAAAAAGTGTGTAAAACAGATTTGGAAAATGATAATTTTTGCTATGTGAAAGAATTGGTTGAGTTTTGAAGATAAACTAAGAAAAAGAGGAAAGATGTCACAACATCTCATTCGACATCTTTCATGAGTTTTCAACATCTTTTTTTATCAAACTTCCAACACCCATAACTTTCTCAAATCTCAATGGTTTGAGACAAAATTTATATGCATCTGGCCCAGAATTTCACAAGGAATCCAATGGTGGTGGTAGTTTTTTTCAGAACACACTCCCTCCTCAAAACCCGATAGTGGTTTTGAAAAGGACCTATAATTGCATTTTCTGTGCTACACTTTGATACAGGCATGTATTACATGGTGAATTAGCCCAAACACAACATATACAACATGTATGAGATGTGTATGATCAGTGGACTTCAAAGCAATGCATGATTTCAAGGATTCCAAGTTGTGATGCTTACCTCTTTTTGAGCTTTTTGGAGTTTTTGTGCAATCTGTCAAGCCTCTTGTTCCAGAAATGATTTGATGCTTTAGACACACTCAAATGATCCCTTAGAAGCTTTTAGGATGATTGGAATCAACTGGTACCTGCAAAAACACAAATTGTCCCTTTCTTGCAAAAGGGGTTAAAAGTGACCAAAATAGCAACTCTCTCAAACGGTGTTCCAGATGTTGGGAACCATTTGGGACAGTTCAAGGATGATATTTGGAGTGTGTTTGAGGTTTTATCTGGTTTGGAAAGTGACTGAATCAAGACATGGCTTGAAAAATGCAAAAAAGTGTCATTTTGAGGTTTTGAGAAGTGACTTTGTGATTTTGTGATTACAGGTCACTTGTGATAGTTTGCACAGCTTACATATGATATATATGAGGTGTGTGTGTGTGATTAGTTTGAGTGGAATTGCTCTCTAACTCAAAAACTCAGAATTACTTGCTTTGGAAGGCAAATTTGAGGTGAAAGAAGAGATTTTGAGGAAAGCATCTGTTTGATGGCTTTGGTGTACTCAAACTGAACACAAATGAGCTCTATTTATAGTAGAGCAAGTTTGTTTTCGCAGCAATAGTGAATGGTGGCTGCAGCAGAGGTTTGGCCAATGTTGTCCAATGAAAATCCAAGTCTCCTCTAGCCATTGACTAGAGGTTAGAGCACAGAGCTTTGGTTCCCTACTTGTTGGAGGAATGTTGACTGAATTCAGTTGCAAATGTGTCAGTCCATGCCACCTCTAAGCATCTATTAAATGCTCCAATCCAAAATTGGAGTCTTGTCCCTCTTTTAGGGATTTTTAGGAATAGCATGCTACTTCTTGTTCCAAGGACTTTGGAGGCTTGGCTCAGTGATTGTCCCCTTTATATTTGATCCTCAGAGGTGTCCAAAGTGATGACAAGGCTTGGAAATTCGTGTGGCACAAGAAGTGTGCAAATCTGTCCTGAAACATGTCTTAAAAATTAGCTGCAGCAAGCCCTGTTGTAATATTCATAACTCCCTGATCGAGTATGACATATGGATGTTCTAGGACTTTCTGGAAAGCTTAGATGACGTACTTCAACTTTGATGTTTGACTTTGGTCTTGGTTCAACTTGCAAAGTCATCAAAAATGGTCTTGAACTTGTGTAGTCAAATCTGTCCTAAAAGCTGTCATGAAAATTCTGCTTTATCAATGCTTTTTGCGAAAATCATATCTCCCTGCTCGAGTATGCTACAAGGACGTTCTATAACTTTCTGGAAAGCTGAGACAACGTACTTCAACTTTGATGTTCAAGGTTTGGCTTGAATCAACTTGGATCATGGAGAAAAACATCCTTGAAGTTGGGACATTCTTGCTGGAAAAATATTAATGATGTCCTATGAAATGTTGAAACATTTGACAACTTTGATCATTAATAATTCCAAACTTTAATCACTTATATATTTTAATCCACTATGATATTTTGAATTGAAGTGAATTGCATCTTTGATGCTTGTCTTGCATGGTGACAAAGCTTGAAAATTGGGTGGCACAAGAAAAGTGCACAAAATCTGTCCTAAAAAATCAGCTCGAGCAAGGCCTGTTGTGAGGTTCATAACTCCTTGCTCAAGTTGAATTAATGGGAGTTCTAATACATTTTGGAAAGCCCTAATGACATACTTTAACTTTGATGTTTGACTTTGGTCTTGGTTCAGCTTGCAAAGTCATCAAAAATGGTCTTGAACTTGTGTAATCAAATCTGTCCTAAAAGCTGTCATGAAAATTCTGCTTTATCAATGCTTCTTGCGAAAATCATATCTCCCTGCTCGAGTATGCTACAAGGACGTTCTATAACTTTCTAGAAAGCTGAGACAACGTACTTCAACTTTGATGTTCAAGGTTTGGCTTGAATCAACTTGGATCATGGAGAAAAACATCCTTGAAGTTGGGACATTCTTGCTGGAAAAATATTAATGATGTCCCTATGCAATGTCAGAACATTGGACATTAAGAATTCCCAACTTTGATCACTTATATCTTTCAATCCTTATGATATTTTGAGTTGATTCCTTCTACAATGTTGAAGTATCAAATACCCTCTTTAAAAGTAGCTCTTACTCAAAATCAATGGATGTTTGGGTCAATGGTTACAACCTTGTAAAGTTGTGCACTTGAACATGATTTTAACTTAGAAAAAATTTCTAAGTTTCTTTCAATTTGATCAATTTTGCAATTTTGTATGATTTCTTGATTTAAATTTGATCAAATTAAATCATCCATCATATTTTCTTGAGTAATTGCTTGTGAAGGTCAAAGTTGACCAAAAGTCAAACTTTGACTTTCTGTGTCAGTTGACTTTGTATTAGATGAACTTGAGGCTTGATCCACCTGGAATTTTGCACTCTTGTGCCTAATTCTTGATGTGGGAGTCCTATTGATCCTTTGTGGATGTTTAAGAGGTTAGACAAGTTGAAGATCATGTCATTCCTTGATTGATCCTTTGTCTAAAGGCTCTGAGAGGGCTTGAAACCCTAAGCTTGATTATACTGAATGCTCAACAATTCCTTGAGGAGATTGATGAGGCATAAAGGTACATCCGTATTGTGCTGATGATTTGCACAATGATGAGAAATCTTAGTGGTCAAAATTTGGGGTATGACAGAAAGTAGTACCCAATTCCAACCATGGCGATAAGGTGGTCGCGTCACCGATAAAAATCGCACGCTACATCGCCATCAAATGCAGACTGTTCCCAACCACGCTGAGGAAGAGAGCAATGATTGGTACAAGAAGCTCCTCGACGAATCCATCACATCTTGGAGTCAGTTGGGGAGAATGTTCTCCAGGCATTTCACGGCCTCTCGTCGTCACCCAAAGACAGAAGCCTCCCTTGAGGCCATCATTCAAGGGAAATATGAACCCCTTCGAGCCTATATCGAAAGGTTCAACAAATAAGTCATCCAGGTCTCCACGACCGATGATATGAAGAAGTTCTTGCTCGAGTGAGGACTCTGTCCCCGTAACGAATTCGCCAAGGAAGTTAGCATTGAGATTCCAGCGACACTGGGCGCCTTCCTCCTCAAGGCGCAAGCGTACATCCAGTACGAGGAGAAAGAAGCTGCGAACTCCGCCCAGGGCTCGAGGCACCAAGAGAGTGTCAGGTCCTCCAAGCACGACGACCCCTCGACATCTCTCCAGGGAGAGATAAGACGCCAAGACCGCCCACGGGAGTCCCGGGACAACAAAAGGCCTTCTGACTTTTTTCAAGAATATTCTCCTCTGATCGTCTCTCGAGAGAAGATCCTCCCCGAGTGCACCAACTTGGAGTTTTGGCAAGCGGGGGGGGCCGATTCCCTAGACAGATACTGGCCAAGCCGAAGACAGACAAGTCGAAGTATTGCCGGTTCCACAAGAGCCACGACCATATGACCAACGACTGCATCCATCTGAAGGATGCAATTGAGATACTGATCAGGGACGGGCACCTGAAACAATTTGCCAAGAAGAATGACGCTCCTCGGCATGACACCTAGGAGTCAAAAAAGGTCGAGGAAGAGGTGCCTTCCTCGGAAAAGACCAGTCTTCAGGTCGCCATGAGCATCTCACGACCTGAAGATATCTACGTCCTCGAGGGGCTCAACATCCCTCCCTACTTCACCGCACACATCCCATGGGAAACCTTCCCCTCTGCCATGGTCATCTCCGGAGGGGGCTTCAACAAGGTTACCATGGGATCCGTCAAGAGGAAGTTCAAACATCTCCTCAACACAAGCTCGAACCGGAGTTCCACGCTTGATAAGTTCCAGGGAGAATCTGTTCCCATCTCCTTCTATCGCGAGGAACTCCTCAGCGGGGCTCCTAGATCCAACATTCCTCTGCTCGTGAGAGCTCAAATGGACAACTTTGACATTCGCCAAATCCTGGTCGATCAAGGCAGTTCAGTCGACATCATGTATTCCCAGCTATTCTCCACCTTCCAACTGGACGAGACACAGCTGACGCCTTACGTAGGTTATGACCTATAAGCCTTTAACAGGTCACTCACAAAGACGTGGGGGTATGTGGAACTGATCATGACTTTTGAGTTTGCAGAAACGGCCAGGTCCATCAAAGTCCAGTTCCTGGTCATTGACTGCCCATCCCTCTACTAATGCATCTTTGGACGGCCAACTCTGGGCGAATTGGTAGTCGTGCCCTCAACCGTGCACCTGAAGATGAAGTACTAAACTTCTAAGAGGCTCGTTGCCACTCTACACGGAGACATCAAAGTAACAAGGAGAAGCTTTGAGGCAGCCTCCAAAAGGCTGAACACGATCGTCGCCAAGCTGAAGACTCCCTGCAAGCCTACTGTGCCCTGCAGCTCCGAAGAGGCGAAGCCGCTGCCCCGCGTCGACTCCGTCGACCTTGACAGCTGTTTCTCTGAGGACGATCAGAGGGACCAAAAAAGGAAGGGAAAGGAGATCTAGTCATATTCGAGCAGCCCCTCCACATTGACTAGCAGTGGCGAGACCTCCCATCTGATGCGCCTAATTCTGGATGGGGAGTTTAAACTAGTCCTGTTCGGTGACGACCCCTAGCGAGGAGTGAAGATTAGGACCGGCCTCCCCGACCTAGCGAGGAAACAACTAAAAGTCTGTCTCCGGGAGAATGCAGATCTGTTCGCATGGAGCGCCGCGGAGATGCCCGGGTTAGATCCTGACGTGGCCTGCCACCAGCTCACCATCGACCCCGCCGCTAGGGCAATAGCTCAACGTAGGCGAAAGCAGTCTCCGGAGAAAACGGAGGCTGCCGAACAAGCTGTAAAAGACCTCCTAGAGGCAAATTTTATTTCGGAGGCCAAGTACACTACTCGGCTGTCCAATGTTGTACTTGTTAAAAAATCAAATGAAAAATGGCGCATGTGTGTTGACTATACCGATCTCAATAAGGTCTGCCCTAAAGACGCATATCCCCTCCCCAACATAGACAAATTAGTTGATAATTCTGCTAGTTTTAAATTGTTATCTTTCATGGACGCGTATTCGGACTATAACCAAATACCCATGGCCAAAAGCGACAAATGGTACACAGCTTTCATGACCAAATCGGCCAACTATTACTACAACGTAATGCCATTCGGCTTGAAAAACGCTGGCGCTACCTACCAAAGAATGATGAACAAAGTCTTCCGAGGAGAAATCGGGGATATTCTCGAAGTCTACATGGACGACATGATCGTGAAATCCGACGAGGAATCCGATCACACGCTCCATCTAAAGAAAGTCTTCGAGCAGGCCAGGAAGTACAAGATGCGCTTCAACCCGGAGAAGTGCACATTCGGGATGCGAGCACGCAAGTTCCTTGGCTTCTACCTAATAGAATGAGGAATCGAAGCTAACCCCGAAAAGTGCAAAGCCTTCTCCGAGTTCCCTACGCCGAACTAGAAGAAGTTCATCCAATCCCTAAACGGGATGCTCGCTTCACTGTCCTGTTTCGTGGCAAAACCTGCTTAGCACGCACTCCCTTTTTTCAAACTCCACCACAAGGAGGCAACTTTCGAGTGGACGGAGGAATGCGACAAATCCCTCCTCCACCTAAAACAGGCACTATCGGAACCACCCGTCCTCTCCCGTCCAGATAACGAGGAAACCATGTATCTCTATCTTGTCGTCGCAACCGAGGCCGTCAGCGTCGCCCTTATTCGCGAAACTCCTAATGGGTAGATGCCCATATACTTCACGAGCAAGGCACTGAAGGGACCAGAACTTAGATACCAGCAGATTGAAAAGGTGACCCTGGCCCTCATCAACGCTGCGAGGAGGCTGAGGCACTACTCTTAGCCCACACAATCATGGTGCGCATAGACCAACCCGTAAGGTAATTGTTGGGCCATCCAGACATGTCTGGAAGAATGCTCAAATGGTTGATGGAATTTTCTGAATACGACATCCAGGACGAGAGCAGGAAAGCCCTCAAAGTTCAGGCATTGGCCGACTTCGTGGTGGAAATGACCTTGCCCGACTCCCTAACTTGCGGAGCTCGGAACTGGATAATCTTCGTCTAAGAGGCATCTAGCTCAGCCGGGAGCTGAGCAGGAATCATCCTGGAAAATGAGGAGGGTATCCTTGTCGAAGTCTTGCTTACCCTATCCTACCCCACTTCCAACAATCAGGCAGAGTATGAGGCCTTCCTCGCAGGTTTGCGCCTCGCCGAAGACCTGGGAGCCGAGGAAGTTGTCATCTGCACGGACTCCCAACTCGTGGCCCTCAAAGTTTGGGGAGAATATCAAGCCAAGAACGACAACCTATATGAATACTTGACCTTGGTCAAGGAAAATATGACGAAGTTCACATTAGTGGAGGTAAAACATGTTCCCCGCAAACACAACGTCCGAGCAGAAGTCCTATCAAAGCTGGCGAGCACGAAAAAGAAGGGAGGAAACAAATCTGTCATCCAGGAAGTACTTTCTCGACCCAGCATCGAGAAAACTTCCACGACCCTCGGCGTGCACGTCATTGGTGACAGTAACTAGTGGATGACCCAGTCTACGACTACCTCGCCAAGAACGAACTACCGTCCGACCCAAAGGAAGCCAACATAGTCAGGCGGAGGGCCTGCTCCTACGTCCCGGTTGAAAATAAGCTCTACAGGCAAGGGTTCTCCATTCCTCTCCTCAAATGCATCGAGGAAAAGATGGTCGCCTACGTCCTACGTGAGATCCACGAGGGAATCAACGCCTAGCACCTCGGAGGAAGATCCCTCGCTAGGAAAGCCCTACGAGCAGGATACTACTGGCCGACCATGCAGTAAGACGCAAAAGAGCATGTGAAGAAATGCGACAAATGCCAACGGCACGGGGACATGCACTTGGCGCCGCCCAATGAGCTGAAAGCAATGTCCTCCCCGTGGCCCTTCGCATGGTGGGGCTAGACATCCTAGGACCATTCGTCGTAGGATTAAACCAGAACAAATATCTAATATTGGGCATGAACTACTTTACAAAGTGGATAGAAGCAGAGGCTCTGGCCAAAATAACGGCCCACAATATACTCCACTTCTACAAATGAAACATCCTTGCTTGCTTCGGCATTCCCCAAGAAATCGTCACCGATAACGGGACACAGTTCACGAACAAAATATTCCAAGAGTTTCTTTGCCCAACTAGGCACCTAACAATACTTTGCGCCCATCGAACACCCGCAAACGAACGGGCAAGCCGAAGCAGCCAACAGGGTAATCATATGAGGTCTCAAGCAGAGACTGGACGAAACCAAGAAACAATGGGTCGAGGAGCTGCATAGCGTACTTGGGTCCTACTGCACTACACCCCACTCTTTGACCGGGGAAGCCCCTTTCAGTTTAGCATACGGGACTGAGGCAGTAATCCCTATCGAGGTACATATGCCGTCCAGGCGGACTGAAGCTCCCCTGGACGAGGAGAACAACAGCGAGGCACTAAGGGAGGAGCTCGATCTCGTCGAAGAGGTCCGATCAGAAGCAGCTCTCAACAAGGCCTCGTTAAAGAAAAAACGCAATTAGGCATAATGCCAAAGTCATACGGTGAGACTTCCAAGTGGGCAGTCTCGTCCTAAGGAGGAATCACAAAGATTCCCGTGAAGGCAAACTATCCGCAAACTAGGAAGGACCTTATCGTGTTTGAGCAAAAACAGAAAATAAGGCCTACTACCTAGAACATCTCAACGGGGAAGAACTCGCTCGGCCATGGAACGCCAAAAAGCTAAAACAATATTATAGCTAAGGCCTTAACTGTCGGCATGCTCCGTCGACACGACGAGCATAACGTGCCGACCATAAGTGCGCGCCCAGGTACAAGCGCTACATGTCAAAATAAATAAAGGCAGACTTTTGATCAGGAACGAGCAAAACCCATGCCCGACAGCGCTCCCTCGACCGAGCCCGCCATCGCCAAAGTACCACGAAAGGCAGAACGCCCAACTCGCGATGGGAAGTTCACACCGCGAACTCAGGCCACAAACGCGACTTGAGCTCCGCTCTCACGCCCGGAAGCTACCCAGGCCTTTCGACCAGTTCCTCTCATTGTCGAACACAACTTGTCGAGAAAACCCCGAAACAATAAAAATCATTTACTAAAGTAGCCTATACAACGGGCACGAGTATCAAGCAACATTTTGACACTTAGCAAAAATAAAGCAAAGTAAAAACATGCACCAAAACTAATCATACACAACCGACCACCATGGCCGAAAATAAATAGTATCATAAAAACAGCCAAAAGGACCACGATTGTGTTTGTTACAATACAAAGAGGCCAAACCCCATACAAAAAGATAAATTACAAAAACACAGCGCGCAGGCCGGAAGTACAACAAAAAGGAAATCAATCAGTTGTCAACTGAGGCTCTTCACGGGTAGACTGCCCCTGCTCCTCGTTGAATTGGAGGAAGTCTGGGACGATGATCTGGCCATCCACCATATTATAGAGAAACCCGGTCCCCTCGGTGGACAGTTTGACCCCGAGGTTCAAGATCTTCAGCTGCTCTACAACATTGTTGAAAGCATCCTCGGCAATCCCCACGCAGTCCTCCTCATCCTGGCTAATACGGGAAAACAGCTCAGCTCGAGTCTTCAGACTCTTCACTTCATCGTTTTCGTCCTCGGCGAGAGCAACAATGACCCTCATTGATACGACCAAGTCCTCCACTGCCTTTATCTCCGCGAAAAGGGTGTCCTTCTCCACGTTGATCTTAGCTAGCTCACCCTTATACTTTTTCTCCGCCTCCTCGGTGGCCTTGCCCAGATCCTCCTTAGCCTTCTGCGCCGCTTCCTCCGCCGTCTTCAGCTTCTCCTCCAGGATCGCATTTGCGGCCTGGGCCTTCTTCAACTCTAATTCTTGGAGAGCACCCTCCTCGGTGTAGACCACCGCCATTTCCAGGACCCTTATTAGGGCACCAGTATCCTGAGCCAGCATCGTCTTCTTGCTCGGACGATCCATCTCCTCGAGCTTTAAAGACTCCGCCCGATGGAGTGCAAGAGAGGAGCCCTCAAAGAAATTCCTGTTGTGGAAGCAGGGAGGCAGCTCAAATCTAATATTCCCCCCTCGGGGGTAAGGTCGAGGATCTCACCCGTCCGAAGGCGCTTGGACCTTGAATTTACTGGCACTAGGGAGGTCTGGATAGCAGGTGGCGTAGACGAAGAGGTCCCCGATCCCATCTGAGGAGGAGCCACTCGCTCGCTGAGGCGGCTCTTCCTGATCTTTTGGCCCGCCTTGAGCCTTGCCTAGACACTCTTCACTATACACTCCTGGGAAGAAGACATGTTACCTGCAATACGACGGGCACACGTTAGTAAACAACAAAAATGACAACACAAGCAAGCTAAAAAACAAATGGCTACTAAGAAGCTCCAGAGCCTTATCACGAGTTCTACACTCGAGGAGCTCATTCGTGTTAATGTAGTGGGTCTCCACTTTGACCCCCCTGTCTGCTTCATAAATGAGCTCCCCGCTCCTGGTCACGTACTGGGCAGGGACAAAGCCGTTGACAAAGCCCACCAGTTTCTCGTAGTTGGCCTTATCATCCTCCCCTAGCAGAGTCAGATTAGCAAGATAGTCGTCAGTCCCACCGGTAAAATGGTCCCCGCTCCAGGAGAAGGGGAACTTCAACAACCTCCATCCTTGTACCTTACCCTGCTCGTCGACAAGGGCTTCTCTGTTCTCACCGGTCGTAACCTCCTAGATGAACGAGGAGTCTGTGGCCCTCTCTAACACGGGCTCAATGATGTAGAACCTCTCCTTGAATGTTTTGATGGGCTCCGAGAAGGGTTTGAATAACTTCCTCCCCTGCTTCAGGGAGACGCATCTGAACTGCATCCGCAAAACTTGGCGCTGAAGATGAAAGACGGTGAAGAGTAGCTCCAATCTTCAGATATTTGCATGTTAGCTCGAATGCCCGCATGAAGGCAATTGAGTTTGGGTGTAGTTGTGAGGGTGCCAGATCCAGATGCCCGAAGACTGCAACCTGAAAGTCCGTAAAGGACAACCTCAACCTTATCTGTTTGAATACATACTCATACATGGTGAACCTCTCCCCGTATGCTAAGCAAATCTGGTTGTTCTCCCCAGAGAAATGCACCTTCCATTCGCCCTCGGCTCCCACCGTCGTGAAGGAATCTCGGGTATAAGAGGCGAAGAGGGAAGCATGCCCCCGAGGCTCTGCAATGACCCAATCTTCCGAGGTACTATTTGGAGTAGGCATTTCGTCGGCATCCCGAAGAGTAGAAGTATCCTCAGTGCCGCTATCGCCCGAGGAGCTCTCCTCGGATAGGTATCTCACAACTTCATCCTCAGCTTCGCGAGACATCTCCTTTACCTGAAAAGCAGAGGACAAAAGTGAATTCGATGACAAAGTCAAATCCACCCTTCCACCGCTAGTCAAGTGAAAGGGCACACTAAGGCCTGAGGACAACGTCCCCGACCTAAGCCCTACTCAAATGGCGCAACAAAGGTGTGAGGAGATGCCCATGGAAATCCCTCTAACCCACACGGGGAGATCCTCCTCGGTGTGTTACCCAGAGCTTCCGTTGGAGATCCACCAGAAAACTCATGGGTTCCACCGGCGACAAACTCATCCGTTGTCGTAACAGGGTCAGAATCAACTAAAAAGCCTAAGTTCATAAGGCTCCGACGCCAGCGGCGACGGCAGAAGATGGCCTAACCACCGCCAGCCACCAACAATCGCCAGAAACCACCCCTACACTACACAGTTTCATCCTAACCGCGTGCAAACTAAGGAAGCAGAAATTGAAACACCTAAAACAAAGATCAGTTGAGATGACTTACGTGGTCGAGGAAGAGAGTTAGGTGGTCAGCGAGCTCTGGTCGGTGCGCGTACGACAGTTGAACGGCGGAGAACGACGGAAGACAAAAGAAGAGAGCAAGAGAAGAGAGAGAAGTGAAAAGTGTAAATGAGCGCGTTCTCCCTCTATTTATAGACGGGCCAAGGGCACGTGCACGAGCACGCGCGACATATGGGCATCATCATGACCCTAGCCTAGCCATTATTACGCGTTAAATGTGGCACGTGGCTCAAGGCATGCGTGACACTCCATCCCTTCAAATCCCATCAACCTTTGGGATTCCCACAAGTCGGGCGCGCCGGACAACGCAACAGGTTTCTCGGGCACAGACTCCCGCAAGCACCGCGAAACAACCTCATCTCAGCAATAGGCCCGATCCTCCCCGGGACTGCGAGCTGCCTTGAAGTCATCACTCCCATGCTCGGGAGCAACGACTTGGAGGGCTACTGTTCCGGACTAACCCAATGGCCAGGCATGGCCCAATCCACCTCTGCCCCCAGAACGACCCAATTGCCTAAGTCCTGCCAATTAAGGATAAAGGGAAGCATTTTACCTTTCCGCCCCTCTGTTGGGGAGGGCTGACCGGTAGACCTCCAAGGTCAGCCGCCCCTCCTCAGCATTCCTGCCCGTCACACACGGTTCTACCATCCATAAACAGTCATGACGGCTGTGCCCGCGACAACGGCTAGTTTAGAGCATCTCTGCTCGTCCCAACGACTAGTTTCTGACAGTTACCTATTCTTTGGGAGCGAATATCTCGCCCTGAACATAGGGACCAATGGCCAAGCGCTGAGGGCATTATAAAAACTCTCTCATTTGAGAGGGTCAGGTATTCTAAATCATCCAAAGACACACATACTTTGTACTTGCCTTCTTTTCTCCCGATCCTTACTTTAGTATCGGAGTGCCTTGCAGGTACACCCCTTCTCATCTTTCAAGCCCAACATCGCAGACGTAGTTTTTGACCCACTTTAAGTTCTAATCAGCCAGTAAGATCAGTTTCTAATTATGCACTTAATTGTAAAGTGATAAAAATTAATTTTAAATAAATTAATTATCTAAAATTGATTAAGTTAGAAGTGAATTACTTAATATAAAATAAATTTGAGGTTGAATTTATTGATGCAGAAATTTAAATTTTAACTTCTAGTTAAAATTGAGCAAAAAGAAAAACCTTCTAGTTAAAATCAATTTTCGGGTTTACATCAATTCTCCTTAAAATATCAAACATTATAAATATCAATTATATATTTTGAAATTAAATTTTATTTCCGAAAAATATAAACCTAACAAACACTAATTTTAAAACGGCTGCTACAAATAAATTTCAATTCGTATAAGTTATGACATTTTGAAAAACACATAATTAAGAGCCGAAAAGACACCAATCAAATTTTGGCAATTTCTTAATACACCACTCATATTTTATAGACATCATGCGAAATTTTTTTTTTGCCCCCTGATTCCGAATGTGCACATCCGGACGCACAATTTTTATTAAAAACGTTTATTTGTTCCGGATGTGCATATCAGGAAAAATCCCTGATCTGCAGATCCGGAACAATTTCTTATTAATTCGCACCAAACCTTCTCTCTCCCCTCATTCTTTACATTTTCATATTCCAAACAACCAAACTCTCTCAAACTCTCAAATTCTCAATCCCACAAATCCCGACTTTTTTCACTCGAGTTCGGCGCAGAGCAACTTCTACAACGATCAAGACACTCCAAATCCTCTGTATCTCAATTTAATCGGTAAGTTTTTGAATTTTAGAGTTTCGGAGTTATTTTCGAGTAATCGATTTAGAGTAGACATTTAGGTGTAGAAATTGTTAGGTAGTATGAATAACATAGGTTAGAGACAATGTAGGTATTGTTTGCTGCTTCAAACGGACGATCAGGGCATTAAAATGCCCTTTTCTATGGTACAGTAGCCATGGTTGCGTTTTTAGAACTTCAAATACGTACCGAATGTGCAGATCCAGAAACATTTTAACGTTAAATATTCTGAGTGCTTCCGGATGTGCAAATCCGAAAAAACCCAACGTTAAATATTCTGAGTACTTCCTGATGTGCAAATCCGGAAGAAACTTGGTCTCTATTTTTTTTTTGTTTTTTGTTTTTTTAATTATTTTTTAAAAATTCTAATTTATTAATTATGCTTTGCATATTACATGGCTGGCAGAGACGATCGTATCATACATGGACGGAAAGCTCAGCATGCATCTGTCCGACGTAAGCGGACGCACTCTACAACCGGGGGTTCCAGCGCTGAGGGAGTTGGGGGTAGCCCTACAGCTGAGGGACATCCTACACCTACACCATATCCTACACCACAACCTTCCACATCACAGGTTCAGGCCACTCCCCCGTCAGCCGCTGATTCTACATCTCGGAGGCGTCGGGCTCCTACTGCTGGTTCATCAGGTTCCCAGCCCCCACGCAGGCGTCGTCGGGAGACTCCAGTTCCATCAGGTGCTCCTATTTCATCCCCTGTTCCTGTTCCTGAGGGTGATCACCCTGCACATGAGGGTGGTGACGGCGATGACGATTTCGATGAGCTGGACGGTTACCCCAGATGACCATCTGATATGTCCCTACTCGTGGGATACTCTGAGCACACTGCCAGATATGTCTGGCTAGGACTGGTAACCTTTCTCGGTTTATTTATAGAATTGTTTTCGTTGAAAATATTTTCATTTGTAACAGTGTTTTATTTGGAAATTTTCAGGAGAAGGATTCCCAGAAGTTCTATAACCATGGGGGCAAGGTTATAGACATGATGGTGGAGCTGCCAGGGGATGAGTGGTTCCAGTCTGCACTTCCTACCTCTGGTCTCGGAGGCCTTTCTAGGATTGGGTATCCCCATATCCTGTACGGTATGCTGATGGCCTTTGTTGAGAGATGGCACCCTGAGACATCCTCATTCCATCTACCGTACGACGAGCTCACGATCACACTCGACGACATCTCGTGCCTTTTACATCTACCGATCACGGGTACCCTTCTCTGTCACGGTAAGATGTCGAAGGTGGAGGCGATGGAGATGCTGACTGAGGAGCTTGGGGCTACCCTAGATGAGGCACTCGCGGAGGTGACCCAGTTGAGAGGCGCACACGTCCGGTTCTCCTTTCTGACACGCAGATTTCGTGCGGAGCTTGCAGAGGTAGGACGGACAGCAGGTGATGCAGCTGAGGTGGCGTTTCACAGGCAGTGTGCCCTGAGATGCTACTATCTGTTTTTGCTCGGCATGCAGCTGTTTGTGGACACCAGCGCCACTTACGTTGATATTGTTTACCTCAGGTACCTTTTGGATCCCACAGAGATCCATGAGTACAACTGGGGGCGGCTACGCTGGCATTCACCTATTCTAGGCTCTCAGATGGTTGCCGCTGGGCAGCCAAGACTGTGGTAGGCAGCTGTACACTATACGTGGTAACAATCTTATATTCTAAGTCTTTTTTTTCATTTCATTTCTTTCTATATTCATTATAATGTTTGACACCGATGTTATGTTTTCCATTTCAGACGTGGATATTACAGCACTTTCCCAAGATTACTGGTTGGGGGAGTGTCGAGGGGTACACTGAGGATATGCCTTGTGCTGCTGCATTTCTCCTGCTCAGAGGGAACTAGGCGCCCGACCCTTACAGAGTTTATCTTGATCGGATGGCTGCTGAGGACATTTTTTATGACGCTTATGCCGATCACCGTGTGACGCGCCCGTTCGCCGAGGTTTTGCTGTTCTCAGGATGGTTGGCATGCAGTTCGACCATTACTGCTCGATACCTGCCGGAGTGCGTCTTGCGTCAGTTCGGTTACACGCAGACGATCCCCAGGATGCCTCATGAGTCTGCTCCTCTAGGCTTGACCCGCGTGTAGATAGATGAGATATATGCTGACTTCCAGTCCCACTTGGTACCGGAAGAGGCTCGGGTGACCAGAGCGCCGAGAGACTAGAGCGTTGTTGTCGGGTACATCATGTTGTTCTATACCATCTCACACTCATGCATGGTGCCCACTGCTGAGGGATCGCCACCCAGACCTGCTCATCAGGAGATATTAGAGGAGCGGCAGTCTCAGCTGGACCATACTCAGGATGTCCTACCTCGCTGTCGTGAGATAGAGGAGATAGCGCGGGTGGCCATTGCGGACGGTCACCTACCTGAGGGCTCTGGTGGCAGACTTGCCATGGATTGGATTATTGAGATTGCTCGGGGGGCACATCAGTACCGCAGACATCGAGCCAAGACGGCGGGTAGGGGAAGAGGAGCAGGGGAGCTAGGAGAGATCCTTTGCCATACATAGTAGTTTTTTGTTTGATGTATTCTATTTTTATTACATTTATGTACTGTATTTTGACAGGAGTATTATTATGTATATATATCATTTTATTTTATATATGGATGTTTTCGAATGTATATTAAGTTGCGACGATATATTAACATATGTGATCAACCAACAAAACTGATTTTAAAAAAAATTCTGCTATTTTTCCGGATCTGCAGATCAGGAATTTTTCCTGATATGCACATCCGGAACAAATCAACGTTTTTAAAAAAAATGGTGCGTCCGGATGTGCACATCAGAAATCAGGGGACAAAAAAGAAATTTCGCGTGGTGTCTAAGAAACATGAGTGGTGTATTAAGAAATTGCCTCAAATTTTTATGACTTATATATTTGGATTAGTGGGATGTGATGAAATTAGGGGTGTTCAAAAATATGCTTAACTGAATTGTATACTAGAATTGAACTGAATTGCACTATAAAAAAACTGAACCATTTAAATGGTTAATAAACTGAACTATTTAATTAAAACAATTCAAATTCAGTTTAAAACCGGTTCAGAACCAATTTTCTTTTATAAATTGGTTTAATTATATAAATTAATTAGTTTTTAATAAAATAAATAAAATATATATTGAAAGTTAAAAAAAAAAAAAAAATTTAAAAAAAAATTGAAAATAAAAAAAAAATCTAGAAAATATATTTTTTTATTTTCTAAAAAAAAACTAATATCGACTATGTCCGAAAAATCGATTTTTTTCGAAAATACAATAAATTGTTTTTTTTTTCAAAAATACGAAAAAAAATGTAGTTTTTTCAGAAATACAAAAAATCTAGTTTTTCATATTTTCGAAAAAACTCGAGTTTTTTATATTTTCGAAAAAACTCGAGTTTTTCATATTTTCGAAAAAACTCAATTTTTTCATATTTTCGAAAAAACTCGACTTTTTCATATATTCAAAAAAACTCGACTTTTTCATATTTTAAAAAAGTCGAGTTTTTTCAAAAATATGAAAAAATCGTATTTTTTCAAAAATATAAAAAAGTTAAGTTTTTTCGAAAAAATCTCTACTTTTTGCTAGCATTAACATCAGCATCATCGAATTCCATGTTGGAAGTACTGGGAGGACACCATTGAATGGGAACAACATACATTGTTATAAACTGAAACTCTAGCTGCGTTCAGTTCTGAGAAGCTGTGATGGTCAAAATGAATAGTTGTCTCTGTACATATAAAAGAAAATCTTTAAGAAAGGAAACCATTTTTAATGTTTTTACTTTTCAAATATAGTAATAATATATTAAAAATATTGAATTTATAATAAATAATAACAAATAAATAAGGTTAATGATTATTGTATTTATTGATTTCATTTTTCCGATACAGTGATAAATTTATAGAAAGATTATATATAGTACAAGTAAAATTTTCACTATGCATAATATTTTTTAAATTGAATCTTTGTCGTTATTAAAAAAATGCTATGTAAAGCTAAAATTAAAAGAAAAAAATTTATATAAAAATTAGAGTTTTTTCGAAAATATGAAAAAGTCGAGATTTTTCGGAAATACGAAAAAAGTCAAATTTTTTGAGAAATATAAAAAAGTCGAGTTTTTTCGAAAATATAAAAAACTCGTTTTTTCGGAAATATAAAAAACTCGAGTTTTTTCGAAAATATAAAAAATTCGTTATTAAATTTTATTGAAGTTAAAAAATTTGGTTTTAAAAGAGTTCAAAATTAATAATTTGTTTAAAATTGTAAATTGATTATAAACTAATTTATAAATATAAACTAGTTCTAAACTAGTTTTTAATTGAATTGGAACCATTTTTGCAGTTAATTGGATTTTTATTGAAATTGTTATTACAAATTGAACCAAACCATAAATATAATTCGGTTCAATGCAGTTCATGAACTATGAACACCCCTAGATAAAATAGAATTAAATAGTAAATAATATGATGTTATTGTTTAAATTTATAAATAATTAATGGAATATAATGTAACCTGACTTAATTCACTATATCACATTCTATTTAATGTTTATTTTTTATTTCATATGAGAGAGAACATGATTTTTTTTCCATGGAAAAATATGCCCAACTTTTTAGATATTAAAACTCGAAACATTTTTTTCATTATTTTCTCATTAGCCATGAGATAACCATCGATCCAAAGCCTATCCAATTTATATTGTTCCTCAAAGTGAGCATTAAAATTATCCAATTTATATTGTTCCTCAAAGTGAGCATTAAAATGAAAATTTTATATATTAAGGTAAATGGGGTAGTTTAAAGTAAACGAGTATATCAAACGTAAGCTCTTTTATTTACATATACTTGTACTGTAATTGATATTATTCAACAAAACACCTCCTACTCATCACTTACTCATCACTTGTGAGGAGTACTTTTGATACAAAGAAACTGGCCTCTCACTCGAATTAAGTTTTAATACCATTGCTAGGGTCAATTATGAGAGTCAACACGAGAGAACATTTAATTTTATGAATTTTCTTTATGAGCAACACATCATATATTCACAAAAAAATATTAACATGTTAAGTGCATGAGTTCTTTCACCTATAAATACTCAAGTCTCCACTTCTTTTATCAATGTGAGACTTCTTCACATTTTATTTCTCAACACTTCTTAGCTCACACTTGCTTTTTCTCAACACTCCCAACAATAATTTATTTATATATTAAAGAAATTGTTGATATTTATAAACTAATAAGATTAAAATAAAAAAATTAAATATTTTATAAAGTAATTTTTTAAAATTGTTTTTTTGGTGCTAATTAATTCATTTTTATATAAAATTAATCCATTTGAATCATTTTGTTTTCATATTGATGAGCATAAATTATTGATCTAGGGCTTAATCTCTATCCGTAACACTTATCTATATTTATATATTAATATGATTAAATTGTTAATATTTATAAATCAACAATATTTTAAAAAAAATTATATATTAAAATATAAAATATATATTTTAACTCACTTTTACATGATTATATCTTTACATAAATGATTTCATCTTTAATTATTATTAATAAAATTTAATTTATTTAAAATCAATTTTCAATGTTACATGTAAACATCCATACATTATTTTATCTTTAATTAACTATTAATTAAAATTAATTAATTTAAAATTAATTTTCTTCTCCATAAAACTAAAAACACACTTAACTTTTTCTACATGGTCCAAGTTGCTTTCCCATTAGAACAAGAATAGTGGAATTTCCAATTTTTAGGAGTTTATTCTTTGAATCGTGACTAGTCATTGTAGGAAATTCAACAAAGTTAAGAGCACAAGTTTTAGAATCTATGATTATTCAAATGTACACGCATTATTTAGCATTTGCAATAGCATGGCATGGCATGGCAATTTCCTGGAAAGTTATATACTTTAGAATTTAATTTATCTTAGATGAAATTGTGTAAAAGAATTGATATTCAACAAGACTAGACCAAAGACTCTGAAAGATTTGAAGTTGTTATGATAACTAAATACGAAAAGTGTGATGTTTGAATTACGTGGAAATTCTTATTTTATGCAGGGTTCTCATTCTAACATTAAGTTTTGTAAGATATGACGTGTAAAAAAATAAATTATTTTTGGTCTGCGCAGCTACACTTGTTGAAATCATGAATAAAAATGTTAAAATATAATGACCTCAAACTTTTTTTTTTTTTAGAAAGCAATGGAATTAGAGGAAAGCGAGTTTTAATTTTTTATTTTATTTATAAGCAATTGGATTTTAAATGGTACTAGACCTTTTCAACGAGTTGGACAAACAATGGGACTAGTCCTTTACGAAATAACTGTTACATGCTTAAAATATGGAAATTTTAATTAACTCTTTCTTTTTAATAAAAAAAATGTTATTGTTGAAAACTACTAATATCATGTATGTACTGAAACAAAAAAGATGGTAGGTTGAAGTCACCATCGTAGAAGAGTTGTACGGTGGTAGATATCTTCGATGATCAGAAGGGTATTTGTAAGGTTAATATTTCAACGATCAAGGTATTCTTTGAAAATGGATGACCTATGCACATGTGTAATGAGAATGATAATTGTGTGTGATTCTGAGTCACACTTATATAAGAAGATGGTTATAACATGTCTTTGGTTGGCCTATCGTGAATTGCAAATGACCGTTAAGTTCAGATAAACAGTGGAAGTGAAAGTAGTGGCATGCTTCAGTGTAGTGCGCTATAGTGAATGTTCACTTGTCCGTCGATCATTGAATGTTTTATCTAGATTAGATCGTGTAGTTGAGGTGGTCTTGTTGGCCCTTTGGCCAACCCATAACACTTGTCTCCTAAGTCCTTACCATCAGAAATATAATGAGGAATGTTGATGTTGAAGTTTATGAGACCAGTCCAAGCATGAGTTCCATTACGTAGATAGACCTGTGGAGAGGGTGACTTTGGGAAGAAGAGGAAACTTTGATGTGAAACTAAGTGGGAGCATGTGACATTGGGAACATGGATATTTAATGCTCATTATGCCATTGAAACATTTCTTTGGGTAAAGTCACCACGCGCCCAGGGTATGCACACGATGCGCTTGGTAAACTTGAGTGTCATTACTAGATCGAGACCTCATCCTGATCATTAGTTGTGGGTTTTGATTTTCCTTCGACTCTTTTTCATTGATCACAATGCTCTTGGTGCCTATATATACAGAAACTGATGTTGGTTTCTTCTTTTCGACTTCCTTTGCTTTTGAACGTTATTGACTTTTTTCCTCTCTTTACGATTCCAATGATTGTATAGTTGCAACTTTATGGACTTAACGTCTGTACTCTTTGTTGATTTGTTCTTCTCTGTCCGAGGTCTGCAAGATTATTGTTGCAACTTCTTGGGATTCAAGTTACGTGTCCTTATCGTTTTGTTCTTCGTTCTTACTAACCTACAAGAACGTTTGATGTACATGTTTCTTACCCTTTGCTTTCTCTGATTTGCATTACCTTTCAGAGTTATGACCAATATAGGAAACCCTCATATTCCCTTCATCGACTTAGGTAATGATGTCAAAATTAATGTTGATCGTCCTGAACCAAATAAAAGTAATTAACGTCCTAAATGTGATAAACCCAGACGTATCATCAATAGAAGTAAGAAACCCAAAAAGAATTCCAGAAGTGAACATTGTTGCATTTAAGGAGACTACTTCCACTAGATTGGACATTAGGGAGGTTATATAAGGGTTTGGTTTTCCTCAAATTCATATGTCAAACCTTAAGACTGTGAGAAATCCTCGAGATGAGCGGAAAGCCTAGACTTATGTTAAGTGTTATAGAAGTTCATTTGGCCGCAATCCCACTAATGAAGAAATTAGGTGTGGTACTAGAGGAATAATCAAGGTGTCGTACTCATGGTCTCCATTTTTTATCTGTTGATAGTGGCACAAGAACGGTACGACATGGACCACAAGACCTTGAGTTTCCTGTCAATAAAGCTAAATACTCTTGGGTTGACGAATAAATTTTGGGGATGACTTTTTTGTATACAACATAACACATAATGGAGAATGCCGTCGAGGATGTAGGTTCATCCTTAGACTAGCGAGTGCTTTATCTCAGAAGAAACAAAAGGTTATAAAGCCAATATGACGTGTGCATGTTGCCTTTACATGAATGTCATT
Organism: Lathyrus tuberosus; assembly: GCA_022829125.1. Classification (NCBI taxonomy): domain Eukaryota; kingdom Viridiplantae; phylum Streptophyta; class Magnoliopsida; order Fabales; family Fabaceae; genus Lathyrus; species Lathyrus tuberosus. Next base: position 4,504,897 of record JALAZF010000193.1, read on the forward strand.
TTTTAATAATGGGATTTACTCCCCCTTTCAAAAAATTCAAAGTTGGGGGTAATGAATCATCGGGGATTGCCTTATCATATTTACACCATGTGAGTTGGGCCGACATCAGCGTTTTTCAATATGGGTGTGAAAATAAGAATAGTGTTTCCACATTGACGCTTTTCTTCCATTTTATCCATGCTTAAAGGACTTTAGCTAAGTCTGTTAAGGCCCGTGGGTTGCTTTATTTTAGACATTGTCGAATGATGTTTGAAGTCTACATGGAAAATTATAGGGCTTTAAAGACAAGTACTTACTTATTTCTTCCATCAACCCCCCCCCCCCCCCCCCCCCACACACACACACACACACTTATAAAAGCCTTTGTGAAATTCTAGCAACTTTGTTGACCTCAGTGACTATTGACCAGGATACTTTCCTTCCCCACCCCATACTCCTACTCTCAAAATAAATTGTGTGGCTAAATTTCCAAAGTTTTAGTAACATAATCAATTTCATTTAGGTATGTGGAATTATATATATTAGCCCAATGACTTGTCTGAATAAGAGGATTATCATAAGAAGAGCCTCACAAAGTTCTAGTAAGATCTTTGTTTGGCAGAGAATGTGAAACCCTTAGGTATGAAGAGGGGAACAAGGGCTAAAGGTGTGTCTGTTGATATTTAAGAGGGGTTTTTCAAAAAAAAATTAACCTCTTAGCGGAACAATCCCGATGAACGGATCTTGATTAAACCATTAATCACAAATGAAACACAACATAAAGATTCTGAATTACCTCTTAAAAAGTGCTTTAGCTTTGATCACGAACGTGGAAAATACCATCGTCTCTACGAATTCCACGCGAGTACAAAATGGTTGCAGTGCTAGCCGTCTCTAGTTCTGAGAAAATTGATAATTGAGATTGGTAGGGGAAAAAGCTCCTCTATTTATAGAGAGCGTCTAAAACCCTAATGCTCTTATTTTGGGCTTTTCCAAAATAAGCCCATCATTATTTAATTAAAACTATTTTAATTAAATAGATATTATTTATATTTAATTAAACTCTTTTAATTAAATAAAATAAAATTCTTAATTAAATTAAATCATATTTAATTTAACAACTGTTAATTCTCATTTATTTAATTAAATCAAATTGAATCAAATAAATTGTATAAAAATTGAATCAAATAAATTGTATATGTTCTAATGTATTAAAGAATTTAAATACTATTAACACATAATTAAATTAAATCTTATTTAATTTAATCGTTAATTCCACTATCAATACTCTATGCGTGTGACCCTATAGGTTCTCGTAACGTTGGAAATAATATTAAATTATCTATTTAATATTATAAACAGTAAGTGATATCTAGCAACACATCACTGCTACCCAAGTCACGAGAATGTCGTGTGATCTAAAATAACCTTTATGTGATAATGATCATATGTATAATTACCTTTTTCCCCTTATATCTATATTGAACACAAGGCATAGAATGTGTCACCCTTGTATAGTCCAATATTTTATTCCTTGATCCCTGAGTATACTTGATAACAACAAATAAGCCCAATATCTCATATCAACTTATATGAGCACGACCATGCATTTTAGAGCTATACTCTATCAAGGACCCCACAGATATTACTCCCGTATATGTAGGAGAGACAAATCCCATCTAGGTCACTCCTGTCCCTCAGCATGATTTGTAAAGTATCCATAAACCATCTTTATGGTCATCATGTTACGGACAACGTTTGATTGGAAATAAAGTACTCGACTCCACATCTAAGGTCCATAGTGGTTTCAGGTTGAAGGGTGGTATACACCATTATTACTATGAGAATAACTTATGACACTTACATAACAAACTATGTAGTATTCTCATGGTGGGTCAATCCAGTATAAATATTACTCCTAATTTTTATATCTACGTGAAGACTTAATATCTCATATCCATGACTTGTGAGATACAATCGTCAGTCTACTAACATAATAGTCTCTATGCATTATTGTTGTCCTATTTGACAGTAAAGCTTGACTACAGATACTTTAAGAATAACGTTCTTATGTTTAATGAGGTCTCACGATTAAGTCACACTTAACAGGTCATTAATAGACTAATTATTCTAAGGACTTTATTATGTCATATACAAATAACACAATAAATACAATGCCTAATAAGTATATATATTAACAAACAATATATATCAAGGTCAGGATTCAAAAGCATATTAAGCCAATATTAATTGGCTATTAGGGCTTACTCTAACAATCTCCCACTAGCAGTAGATCCAATCAAATATTAATTTAACATTTATCTGGCCATTGTGTGCGTCAAGCATCATCTAAGCATGATATTTTATTAGGATATAAGGAACTCTTTCGTATGTTGGTAATATACACCCCTTCAAATTTCAACTTTCGATCTTCTATCGAAATAAATTGAAGTGTCAAAATATATACATGGATCGCTAGTGATATCTAGTTTTCTGAACTTGCAAGATTAACCCATTATCATCGTGAATGAGATCAATAGGATTTGCAAACACAACTTTCTTCTCAAGAATTAGAAAAGTGATCCAAATCATATATTTGACCTTTGTACTAGAAACGATAACTGTCTGAAGCTTTTTCAACTTATACATTTGTCATCCAAGCATAACATTTAATTTATACTATGATATGGATATATAGTTCATAAATTTTTGAATAACAACATTGTAACTCCTTTACAATGATTATTCTCATTTACTCTCAGGAAAAGGAACATCGGGTCCTTTTAAGATATCCACAGACCTTCTTGATAGTGATCTAGTGATGAATATTTCAATCATTTTGGTACTTATGGTTTATGCTCATAGCATACGGTGCATCTAGTGCAGTACATATCATGGTGTCATTTTTCTCATCCAATGAGGTAAGACATTATCTATTAGACAAAACATCATGTCATACATGCAATAATCTTAATGTGATATTATGCATATTAGGTGTCTTAAAACTTCATCAAAATATGTACTTGTTCTAAGATTGAGATTCATCCACAATCTATCTCTATAGATTATGATTCCTAACTTTTTAGGAAACCTCGCCCAAGCACTTCATCAAAACCATTTCCTTAACCATGTCCTACATTGGTGTTGTAGGGAATTTGTTTTGATGATTACTATGACACATACATACTATACTAGATTAATGCAAATACTCCCACTAACCTTTTGTGTGAACAAGATTTAAACATGACATTTATTAATCCAAATTTACATAAAACTTCATTAATAAAATGATTCAACTCCAAGAAGCTTGCTATAATCCATAATTGGATTTAAACAACTTATACTTCTTTTAGAATCAAGATAATTTAAGATTTTCTCTAGATCCCGTGCTACATGTACCAATGGTCCAACAACAACCCCTTTGTTGAATTGGTTCTTGTTCCATTCTCATAAAGATATGTACTTTATGGTGCTTATATTTCTTCAAGTTCTACATCATTCCCACTGGCTCCTTTAGATACATATTATCTCTAATGGAAGACTCCAGTTCTAGTGACAAAAAAATTTTGTTCTATAAAGTGTTATAGAATATGTGTCCCCAATTTTTATTAGGATACATCCATAAATACATCTTCATCTAGATTGTGATCAAGTTTACTTAATAAACTTTACAACCCAAATGATCATAAAGACAAACTAGATACTCTTACCTCCATATCAAATATGGTATCTCTACGACTACTTTAAATAGAATCTGTTATGGATAGGAATAATTGTATGAAAAACAATTTATAAAGAAGAGTCACAATATAATTGAACTATCTTAGATCGAACAATGTCAAACATAATACGATTTAAGTGGTCATTATATTCTTTACATATATATTTACCACAACGAACAATTCGTATGGTCTTAATACCTTTTCAAGTTGTTTCCTTCTACTTCATTCTTGAACTCTTCTCAAAAGAATTCCAACTCATGTCCCATACACAAATCCATAATTATCGAGTTTGTCAGTAATATAAATGAAGTAAGAGAAACAAAATTCATCTAACAAATATGTTTAGAGGTCCATATACATCACACATGTATATAATCAAGATATATCATATGTCATTTCACTTTAGTCGATGATTTGAGACATTAGATATATCTTCCAAAATTAAGACTTGCATCTATCAAATGATATAAAACCAAATGAATCCAACAATTTATTCTCATAGACTTTGAAAATACATCTCTCACTCATTTGGACTAAACATTAATGTCATTGATATTCACAAGGTTCAAATCTTATTTGATCCACACTATATTTGTTATAGATGAACTTATCAAGATCGTAGATCTCAAATCCACTACTTGATTTAGTATTGAAACCACTGTTTTGGATAATCATAACAACACTTGTCCATTATGAAAACATGCACTCCTCATCTTGTCAATACAAGACTTAGAATTAGTGTTTATTACTAAATGAAACTTAATAACAATTATTTGCTTTCATTCCAAGCTCTAATTTAAGTCTAATCATAAGCTCTCATAGTCAATGAAAAACATTGTTCCATTCTAGACGTAACCTGACTCAAATTATAATCAATGTCCTACTTCTTAAAAGACTCCTCACATTCTTATAAATGTGAGATCAACATCTAGTATCACATACCCAAGATTTAGAAGTAGACAATTTGATTTTCTATAACAAATCGCATGAAGAAAAAGTCTTACTTCTTTCTTCTACTTTGACTCTTTTGATAACCATTAACAATTTTCTTGTTTCAACACATGAAATCACTGTCTTCCTTTAGAACTGTGTTTTTCTGCTAAAATTCAAAGGAATATACAATGAATCTCATTTCTTTTATAATTCATCTATTTAGCATCACAAACTTCTTTCATTTCTTTTCAACAAGATATGGTAGATATATTTAAAATTCATTCATAATGAATCTAATCTACCTATTCAAGACAATCTCAAATAGAACTTGTGACAAACTATTTAGTCTACAAGAAATCCAAATTTTAAATCTCAAAACTATTTTAGATCCATTTGGATTCCTAACTTGTATAGAAAAGACCATTGAAAATTTTACATTTCTCATATCCTGTATTTCTTGTTTTAAAAGAAAATTCTCGAGGTCACTGATCATATAATTTTCCGTGAAGACTACAATTATGAGATATGATATATCTAGACATTCGACTTGAACCTTCTCATAAGTACCATTCTTCAAATCTAGTTATATTCAGTTGTTAAGAATTGGTTGCTTGAGAACATACAATTTTTCTATTGCTTGAGAACAATTCTCAATTTCTATACCAACTCAGAAACTCCTTTCTGATCCTTACATCCTTCGAAAGGACATTTCATAGTAAAATATAAAATAAAATGCAAAAGAAATTTTAACTACAAAACATGTAAAAAAGTTGTATCAAATTAAATCATTTTAATAAGGACTTTTATTAAAATGCTCCCACTATTTTACTGAAACCAAATGACCCTCAACATTTGATTCGGAAAACTCCGTCGAAAGATTTTCTAGCAGGCCGAGATCCATATTTTACTTTGTTTTAAGTCTGCGTAGGCGGATTACACAAAACTTTGTTATTTAGGTAGGAACTCTTTCCAATTGTATCTAATACAATTCTCGAATTTTATCAGTTGGGTGAATAACTCCTTATTCTAATCCATCATATGGATTATTCTCAACTCTTGCTTCTAAACATATATAATCATATTATAATTAGTTTAATTAAGTCAAACCCGAAAATTTAGTAGTTGGATATTACATTTATCCCATCGCATCTTACTAATATAAAACACGCACCTCGCGTTTGGCGAAACCTACATTATTCGATACTAGTCTTGATGAGTACTAAAATTTTTGAAAAGCGATTAACTTAATATTTAATTTAAGGATTTTTCTTAAATTTGAACTCACTTATTTGTGTATCTCATACACTTCCATATAGTCATACATTTCAAGCATCACATACATTAAACAAAATTTGGTAATACGATTATGACCACCTAAAACGCAAGAATTAAATAAACTAATTTATTACAATTCTTTGACCCACGAACAAGTTTCTTAAACTTCTCCACCAGTGTCATCCTTTGGTGTTGTCTTCTCTTCAACTCTTGAGTAGTTACAATATTTAAATGCATAAATAGAATAATTAAATGGCACGACACGTAGGTCGTATTTTGATAAAATAAATCACGACACGCAAGCCGTATTTAAATAAATAAACACCAAAATTCTAAGGTCATAATCTTATACCAAATTATTTAATAATTTAATAATAAATAATAATAGATTATCAATTTCAAAATATTGACGCATCAACACTTGACATCTTTTTCAAACCATAAAAGCACAACTCTTGCGTCGTTACGAACCCTAATGCAATACATTCATACCATAAAAAACATAATGATTGAATATTCAATATGACTGAGCGAATGTCATTGCTTCACCATACAAATGCCGGATTTCGAAGCAGAATAAACATTGATCATTCAAATGTATAACCAGGGACGGATCCAAAAATTTTAATAAGTGAGGTCAAAATTAATTGTTATAAATATTTATAAAAAAAATATATAAATAATAAGCGATAAAATGATGACGTTTTCATTAATATATATATATATATATATATATATATATATATATATATATATATATATATATATATATATATATATATATATATATATATTTATTTATTTATATATATATATTACAAAAATTAAATATATAATTTTTATATTAAAAATTATGAAGACATCTTCATATTTAAAAATTATAACTATTTTGAAGTGTTAATAAAAAAAATTAACACTATCAAATATATCACTCAAATAAATAAAAAAACTCAAATTAATAATTTTTTATTTAACATTTGTATTAATTTATTTGAACTTATCAAATAACATAATTAATTTTTTAAGACGATTTTATAAAAACAATTATTGAAAACAACTTTTAATATTTTTTATTAACTCTTTTTAAACTTATTTGCATAAGTTAAAATAACTTATATCATATATATAAATAATTTAAATTTATTTTATCTTTTAATTATTTATATAAGATTACATACATAAGTGCTTAACTTAATAAGTAATAACCACAAACTAAACCTCTTAGACTTAGATTTACCATATTAATTGACAAATCACCATTTTTTTACTTCACTATATTTTTTAAATACATTAATTTCTTATAAATAATATAGTTTTCACTTTATGCAAAATTAAAGTATTTAAAGACTTGTGTGTATCTTTAATGACACCATGTAATGGGGGGCATGGGTTCAAATATTGTAATACTTTGTTAATGGTCAGGGCCGGCCTAATGAGTTTGGAGGCCTAAAACAAAATATAAAATAAATTTTTTAAATATTAAAAATATATATTAATGAAAATTATGTTAATTTTTATTTTAAAATAAAAAACCTTAATTGTTTAATTTTTTTATTCTATTTTAGTCTCTAAATAATATAATATTAAATATATTAATTTTATTAATATAATTCTTAATCAATATTAAAAAAGTTCATGTTATTTTTTATCATCTTGAAAGTGTGAATTAAATTTACTAATTTTTATGTACTTTTTGAGTTACATTATAGAAATAATTACTTATTATATTTATATAATTTAAGAATGGGTTAATACCCCTTTTGGACCCTGCCATATAGGCCAAATCCCAAAAACAACCCTGTAAAAAAAAAAACACAGATTTCATCCCTGCCATTTGTAGATTCCCTCGTTTTGCCCCCTGAGTGGATTTGGTCAACCATATTGATGACATGGCGCTGCTTAGTTGGAATTTTATTTATTTTTTATTTATTTAATTACACACGTGGCATTTTTATTAATATTTTAATATTTAATATTTTTTTATTTTTATTTTTTATTTTTATTTTTATTTTTATTTTTTTTAATTTTTTTTTTAATTTTTTTTTTAATTTTTTTTTAATTTTTTTTTAATTTTTTTATTTTTTTTTTATTTTTTTTTTAATTTTTTTAATTTTATTTTATTTTATTTTTTATTTTGTTTTATTTTTTTAATTTGTTTTTATTATAATTTTTTTAATTTTATTCTTTTTTTTTATTTTTTTTCGTTTTTATTTATATATTATATATATATATATATATATATATATATATTTTTTTTTTTTTTTTTTTCGTTTTTGGACCTAATTTTTATTTTTAATTCTATTTTAAACAAATTGTTCTTTTAAAAATTAGTTTCATTATACTAATCCATTTATTTCAATTTATTACCATACTAATCCATTTATTCTCATACTAATTTCAATTCAACAATACTTATGAGTGATTTATTACCATTATAACTTCACTCATCAACCATCTTTATAACCTCTCTCCACTTCTTTTTTTTTTCGTTACAATATTGTTTCATTTCTTCTCCATTGTTTTCAATACTCATCAACCATCCAAAACTCAATACAAAGCATACTCACAACACAACAATACCACACACCCTAATAAACAAGAATCTCAAGCTCTCATCACTCTCCACATCCTCATGAAAATTGTAACTTGCTACTGCCATGTTCACACCATAAGTTGGTAACTTACTATATCATTATCCTTTGGTATGAACAATTTTTTGTACAAAGAACATATGAATGTGCATGTAAGGGGAGGATAAGGATGTTGTATCTCAAAACAGTTATATGATTGACAAGTAACATATATAAGTACATATGAATGTAATGTAAGGTAATAGCAGACTGTGTGTGTGTGCCCTATTATCTCGTCGGTAATAGCAGGTTGTGTGTGTGCCCTATTATCGCGTCGGTAATAGCAACCCTAATTGGGAAGTGACCTGGTGATGCGCGCGTTCGATGGTTCTAAGAGGTCCGTTTTTGGAGAAATTGTATTGCCGATCAAAGTTGGTCCTGAAATTTTTGAAGCCACTTTCTATATCATGGACATTCAACCTGCCTATAGTTGTTTATTGGATAGTCTGTGGATCCATGGTGCTGGGGCAGTGACGTCCACTCCAAGAGTGATCAGTCAGCCTGAGGTGGTTAATCAACCCGAGGTGGTAAATCAGCCAGAAGTTTCAATGTCTTCTTTCAAAGATGCACGCGCTGTAGTTGAAGTTGGTGATTCCCAGAAGTGGGGCCAAGTCATTAATGTTCAGGTGAAGCAGAATACTTATGGACTGGGATATAAGCCACCCCGACGAGCTCAAGAGCCTCTTAAGTTTTATGGTCCAGTCCAGTTCACAAGTGCTGGTGTCTTCTTTAATCGGGTTAATGCCATTGATGATGAGGGGGATAGTGATTGCGACATGGATGAGTGGATCCGCCCCTGCACTCCCGGTAAAAGTCTATGCAATTGGTCGTCTGAGAAAGTCATCCAAGTGACCCATCAAGAGTAATTGCCTTTGTTTTCTATTTGTGTAAAATCCTACGTTCTGCCCAAGACGTAGTGATGTTTGTCTGTAGGGCTTTGATGTTTTTGTTTGCTTACTTTATCATCAATAAATGACGTTTTCACATTCAAATGTTTGTCTGTAAGGATAATGATATAGTAAGTTACCAACTTATGGTGTGAACATGGCAGTAGCAAGTTACAATTTTCATGAGGATGTGGAGAGTGATGAGAGCTTGAGATTCTTGTTTATTAGGGTGTGTGGTATTGTTGTGTTGTGAGTATGCTTTGTATTGAGTTTTGGATGGTTGATGAGTATTGAAAACAATGGAGAAGAAATGAAACAATATTGTAACGAAAAAAAAAAGAAGTGGAGAGAGGTTATAAAGATGGTTGATGAGTGAAGTTATAATGGTAATAAATCACTCATAAGTATTGTTGAATTGAAATTAGTATGAGAATAAATGGATTAGTATGGTAATAAATTGAAATAAATGGATTAGTATAATGAAACTAATTTTTAAAAGAACAATTTGTTTAAAATAGAATTAAAAATAAAAATTAGGTCCAAAAACGAAAAAATATATATATATATATATATATATATATAATATATAAATAAAAACGAAAAAAAATAAAAAAAAAGAATAAAATTAAAAAAATTATAATAAAAACAAATTAAAAAAATAAAACAAAATAAAAAAAAAAATAAAATAAAATTAAAAAAATTAAAAAAAAAATTAAAAAAATTAAAAAAAATTAAAAAAAAATTAAAAAAAAAATTAAAAAAAAAATTAAAAAAAAAAAAATTAAAAAAAAAAAATAAAAATAAAAATAAAAAAATATTAAATATTAAAATTTTAATAAAAATGCCACGTGTGTAATTAAATAAATAAAAAATAAATAAAATTCCAACTAAGCAGCGCCATGTCATCAATATGGTTGACCAAATCCACTCAGGGGGCAAAACGAGGGAATCTACAAATGGCAGGGATGAAATCTGTTTTTTTTTTTTTTACAGGGTTGTTTTTGGGATTTGACCTATATGGCAGGGTCCAAAAGGGGTATTAACCCTTTAAGAATTATATCAAAAAGAGAGTATTATTTTAGAAATTTAATTAAAAGTTATTCATTAAAAATATTTATTTTATTTGTGTGAAAATAATAATAATATTCAATTTTTTATGAACAAATAAAAATAAATAAGATATTAAAATCCAAATTACACATTTTTTCAAATAAAAAATAAAATAAAATATATCTATTTAACATTAATTTTATTTATTAAAAAAGACAGTTATCAAATTTTAAAATAAATAATTAATTATAAATAATAATTGTATGGTTACATCAATGGCCTCTCGTTAAATGAATGTTAATCTTTACCATTAGACTGTTGTACATTTTTCATTAAAATTATGCTTTTGCAGGGATATGTTTGCAATTTAATTTATTTAGAGGCCTAATATTATAACAAAAAATTTGAGGCCCCTGTTAATGGTTAAAATGAATTTGAGTATGTGGGGTCAGCTGCCCCCATTTTAGTGTATGTGGATCTGTGCCTGTCAGGGCCTGCCCAATCAATCAATGCAGAGACTTCGTTCTAATTTTTAAAAATAGGTCTAATATTGACATTCGCGATGCAGTTTTGATTGATTTTGAAGGAAAACGCATTTAATTCAAATATAAAATTATTGGATTTGATTTAATTTTAGATAATTAATTAAAAAAATTCAATCCAATCTAAGTTTATGCAATATAATTTACTAGTTTGAAATACCTCTTACTCTCGATAATGCCATCTTGTTTAATAAATAAGCATCAATTAAAAAATAATTTTATAGCAAATAAATCATGGACAAATAAGGTTGTTGATTTACAATATACCATTCTTCCATTTCATGTTCATTTACTTTAGTAACATTTAACATTTTTCTTTTAAATAACATTTATAAGCATGTATATAATATTTATAAGCATGTATATGACGAAATAATTAATCTATTCTAACAGAAATATTTCTTTGCATGAAATATCCACTTAAATTAAGGATTTATTGCATCATTACAATTTTCATTCTCTGATTCTTAGGAGAAACAGGTTCTAGTATTTCAGAGTTCGGTCTGAGAGATTATAAATATTGAGAATTTTTTTTTACATTCCATAAGTTTCTTAGACACCACACGAATTTCCGTTTTTGTCCCCAGTTTTCGGATATGCACATCCAGACGTACTATTTTTTTTAAAAACGTTGATTTGTTCCGGATGTGTATATCAGAAATAATTCTTAATGTGTAAATCCGGAAAAATAGCATAACTACTATTTCTCTTTGAGCTTTCTAAGTTGATTTGTACTCATGAAAAATAAAGTTCTGCTATTTTTCCGGATTTTCACATTAGGAATTATTTCTGATATGTACATCCGGAACAAATCAACGTTTTTAAAAATAATAGTGCTTTCGGATGTACATATCCGAAAGTATGAAGTAAAAAAGGAATTTCGCGTGGTGCCTAAAAAATTTATGGAGTATAAAAAGAAATCCTCTAAATATTTAACAGGAATTCGTTTACCACTCGAATTCAAGTGCTTTTAGCTATTGATTTATACATACAATTCATGTCTTTTGTGTTCATGTGCATTGATAACATTTAAAATTGTTCTTTTCAATAAAATTTATACTTATGTCAAATAGAAACCCATAAATGACTCATATATTTATATTTAAGATGATTGACCAATGCTCTATATATTTATATTCAAGATTTATTGAGCCATGTCTTACCTAGTTACATTTAAAAATGTTTGAGCTATGACTCATATATTTATATTCATTTACTATTGAGATATTTCAACAAAAAATATAAATGATTAAAATAATATTTTTTAATAGAAAAGTTTTGATTTGCATGAAAACTGTAGCATAAAAATATCGATAGAACTAATTGTTGGCCATTGATTTACACGTACCATTATTTCCTTTTCTTTCGTGTCCATGATGTACTTTGGTAACATTTAGTATTGATCTTTTCAATAACATTTATATTTTTGTGTATCAGGAAATCATTGAATGACCCATATATTTATAGCTAGGAATGATTAAGCTATCGATCATATATTTATATTCCAAAATGATTGAGCTATGAAATTATTGAACTTTGGCCCATATATTTATATTAATAAATGATTATCTATGACCCATATATTTATATTATTAAATGAATGAGCTATGCCCCCATATATTTATCTCTACTAAAATATTTTGGATAATTCAAACATGTGTCTTAAGGGTATATGTTAAAAGTTAAATGAAGAAACTTTTTTTTAAAAATTGTATATTATTTTAATTAGGTGTTGATAATTAATTTTTTCATTGATTTCTCCAACACAATTTTTTTATTTTTAAGTTTGTTAACCTGGGCCCTTAGAGATATTTTACTTTGCACCTGCCACATTATCAATACATGGTGTTTCATATATGCACGTTACACATGTAACATGCTCAATACATAGTGTTTAATTTCAAACCTCGCTCGCACATGTGAGTTGCTCGCGTCATTGTGCGTTTCAACATAAAACTCTTATAATTATGCATTCACAAAAGAAAACTGACATTTTTACGGTAAATTCATACAATACACCGTAATTACTGTTCATAAGTACGGTGAACAATAATTTTATTAAATAGTAATAATATTTTTAAAAATTTTAATATAAAAAAATATAATATTTAAAAAAATCTAAATATAAAAAAATAAAACTTTTTTTGGATTAATGAGAATGAATTAAAAAGTAGTGTAATTAATCAATTTTATCATTTAATTAATCAATATTTTATATTTAATTAATCGATTTTGTTGTACTACTAAAAATTATTTTTAATATCTGACTATTTATTAACCAACTTTATCACTTCATTAATCAATTTTATTTTATTATATAAAATATTTTTAATATCTGCGCGTTTGTTAACCAATTGCATCACTTTATTAACCAACATTTTATAATCAATTAACCAATTTTATGTTACTATTGTTTATGCATTGTTCATAGTTACTATTCAAGGTTACTGTTCACTCTACTATTTACCCATTGTTTACTGTTTATGTTACTGTTCACTGGTACCGTGAACAGTGAATACGGTGGCGTAAGTGTAAGAAATAATGTAAGAATAGCTAAATAAAATCATATATCCACACAATTACACACCATAATATGGGTATTACATTTCCATTTAGAAGAAATGATATTAAATCATGATATTGAGTGTTAAATTAGATGCACAAAATATTATCATATGTAATGCTCTCATTTAGTTATGAATCCAACTTGTGTACATGTTTTCATGAAAAAAAATGGGATGAAATACTAATTTATGTGGGTTCATGTTCGCTATGATACAGAAATATATTTTATAATTATGGTATTTACAAAGATCGGTGATTTCAAAAATCGTTAACATATTTTAAGATCTTAAGTAGAAAAAGGTTGTATATCTGTTGTGATGCATGAAAGTAAATGATATAAAATAAATGACAAAAAGTAGAATGGAGATATCGCCTAAGTTCTTAAGTAGAAAAGAGTTTTAATTTGTTGTATATTTGTTGTTCCATGGGAAGTTGTTATTTTGATATTGCCTAACTTTTTGGTTGCCTGCGTAGTTTACTTCCTCATCAATAGGGTGGCAAAATATGGTTGGATGGTTCCCGTTGTTGAGTTTACAAAATGTAATCTTCCTTTGTTGAGGCACTTCATGCATTTCTTTCAGTTGTTGTGGTAGAGTTAATAATTTTTTTGTTAGTTCATCCACCGTCTAAGTTAATAACTTGTTTTGAGAAAGAATGACATCATTGGTGTTCAGTTTTATGATATTGTTTCCTTTGATAAGGGTTTCTGTTGTGTTATCCTTGATGATCACTGAGCGTCATTCACTCAATGATTGTTGTTGCATCTTGTAGTAGCACCTAGTAGAAGCTTTGGTTGTTTTTAATGTGCATCCCTGAAGATGCGTATCTATGCGAGTTCGTTAAAACCATGGTTTGACTTCGTCTTAGCATGGACTTGTAGCTTTCCCATGCTTCATAGAGAGTTTACATTGCGTCTTGGGAAAACGCCGTGATGGCTTTCCCATAAATTTGTTGTGTGGAAAGAATAAGTTTAAGAATGTTTGCTCCAACAAGTTCCAGTTTGTCATCATTGATATGGTTTGATATAGATACCACTCATTTTCTTTTCCAATAAGAGAGTGTGGAAAAATCATAGGAAAATCGCTTCTTCCTCATTTCATGGAGCTCCTAACGTACCAGCATTCCCGTAGAATTTTGTGAGGTGTGTATACGAATTTTTATGTTCTAAACCTACAAAAAGGGTTAATGTACAAGATTTGTAATAAGCCGATTTTTATTTCACTTAGTCGGACATTCCTTTGCATTTTGTCCAAATGAGCAAGACTTTTGGGACTATTGTGGCATGGCGTGCCACAATTGTTGTTTCCATTTTTTGTTATTGTTGTTGTTGTCTCCTTTAACCATGTTTCTTTTTTTTAGACAAAAGACTCTTCTAGATCTAGCATTTTTCTCTTTGTTTATTTTTCCTATTTTTACTGAGGTTTTTACGTCAAGTTCTTTCAATTTCGGAATCGAATAACAATTATTCTGCAGGAACCTTGTCTTGCATAAACTACAAAAAAATAGAGCTAATTCTAAATGTTTATAAACAAGATATACAACTATTAACATATATATATATATATATATATATATATATATATATATATATATATATATAATATTTAAAATAATAAACACTATGCTATATCTTTAAAACCAACATCAGTCCCTAACAACACTGCCATTTCGTTCGCTGTGAGACAAAAGTAATTTGTATAATTATCACATCCCTAGAGACTAGTGGTTTCAAAGACCGTTCAACAATTTCTAAGATCTTAAGTAGAGAATGGTTGTATATTTGTTGTATGGATCTGAAGTAAATGACATAAAATAAATGACAAAAAGTAAAATAGAGATTTCGATGTTGATAGTAAGAAAAATTGTTAGGGGTAGTTTTATCATTATGTACTTATCATGCACATTCATAGGTCAGAAATATGTTTCTCTATTCAGCTATTAAGATTACTATCTGTTGTTCTTATTTGTATCTCCTTTCGGTCTCAATTCCGTGAGATCAGTGTATTACTTGATAGCCGATATCTCAGACTATTAGCCATCACGGAACATTACATTTTAATAGTTATAAAGCAACAAGACTCCATACTGATCCATACTATAGTACACGTGGATATTGTTCCTAACCCTCTCTCTAGGCATTGATATCCAATAGATAAATATCTCGGATCTAGTAATGACAAACATCTTTTGATGTTAAGTCACACCATGAAAACAAGTTTTATGTAGCAAATCTAAAACAAACATTAAGCTTAAAGAGTCATAAGTATTAAAGCATGGGTAAAATTAGATAGAACAACGTGAGATACTTAGTACATGAATATAATGACTACATATAACCCCAACAAAGAGAGTTTAGCTACCCTTACACATCGTAATTGACAGTAATCCCACAAAGCTGATCTTGGAAGTATATATGCCCTCTCACTTGAGCAGCACTTCCGCCTTCAAACTCCCTATCCTTTTCCCCCATTGTAGACCAAATTGAACCTAATCCAATTACGTATTACCTCGTTCCACAAAAATTCCCTTTGTAATGAATTTAAACCTTCCTGAAGGTTCGAGAAACACAAGAAAGGGGAGTTTGAATTGGGTTTCACCAAATATAATCTTTTCGAACTTTTATACACCAAATTTAACAAGTGAATGAAAATAAAGAACACAAATATTTTTATCCTGGTTCACTGTTAACTAAGTTACTCCAGTCCACACGCCAAGGTGATTTTGCCTTCAAAAAGGACTTAATCCAATAATCTTGAAAGATTACAAACTGACCGTCTAAGTGTTTAGAAAAACATTTTAACCCTCTCAAGTATATAGACTAACACTTAGTCACTTGAGGAAACATAAACCTAAAGAGATTACAGATGTGTATACAAGAATGCTTCTACATAAGCAAATTTCACGATATTTAAGCTTAATGACACAACAGTGTTAATTTCAAGATTGAACAAAAGTTCCTTGCTAATTTACAAAACTATATTGAGTAGATCTCACACGAGATTTTGTGCAGCGTTTTAGTATGAATTTTGCAGAGCAGAATGCTGACTTTCCAAATCTTCTAAGTTCTCCTTTTATAGATGAAAAAATAGATCCGTTGAAGGGTAGATTAGGAAATAGAAATCCAGCTCTTATGTCTCTAACGATCAATGTGGAAGTGTCAGTCATCATCGTATCAAAAAGATTATATATCCTTTCATGCAAATCATTTATGATATTTAACTTCTAATCTTCAGAGGCTTCTGATATATGTTGATGAAACATGTTGCAGAAGGATAAAAAACTTAGTCCTCAGAATCTAAGTCACTAGAAGTGATGTTTTCAGAATCTTCAGAATTAGAACTTCAGAACTTAATTCTTCAGAGCCTTCAGAACTTGAGTCTTCACAATCTTCAGAACTTAAGTCTTTAGAGTCTTCAGAACTATCAAACCAAATCATGATCAGAAGCTCTAGTACTAACGTTCTTTAGAACCGATGTATCAGAAGCATTCCATAATCTTGACTTGAATTTGTAACCACCGTATGTTTTCTTCTAGAGTGTCGAGTTCAGAGCCTAATGATTTCACACGTCTTTCCTTCAGAGTCAGAACCTGTTTTAGCAGAAACTACACACTAGACAGAAACCATTAGAGTATGAAATTATTCTCTAAGATAACATGTGAAGTTATCATAAAAAATTAAGGCCAGATGCATAACCAGATCTTGTTCTTATAATCCCCCCCCCCCTTTTTGATGATGACAAACCCATGTATTTTGATAGAACAATTTATACGGGGTAATAACCAAAAATCACAAGTTCAATAGTTAAGCTAACCAGCTCCCCTTGAATCTGTTAAGGTCAAAAATTATTTATGCTTGCTCAGAGTCTTCCCCTGAGTTCAAGACTCACAAAATAAATTTTTGACGTATAGGAGATGAGGTAGAGATGAAATACTTCACTGTTTGACATCTCATTAGAGTTTGAATAACAACGCCCGATCTTCATCATAAAGTCTAGCTGACTATGAGAATTCTATGATATAACAGACTAAAATGCCTCGCATTATGTATCAAAACATGATTTTTCCATAGTCTTGATCATTGCCACCAGAAAATGCAAAGTATCATGTTATTAGAAGATTTAGAGCTTTATTCGTAGTCTGGATAACCATGTCTTGGCCAAATCTTCAGAGGGTTTACAACTTTTGAAGAATGTGTTGCATTCAAAGTTTGGTTTATCAGAACAGACGTCATGCATTTTGATCATATGTTCTAATCTTCAATTAACCTGTCTAAGAAAAATTAGTGAACTTTTACAAAGTTACTGAGTCAAACATCAACCAGGGTTAGAAGAAAAATTTTATAATTATTTGGGTTTAAGATTCTGAGAATAGATATAATCAAAATCATATAACTTCTCCCCCTTTGTCAGAAATCAAAAATAATTCTAGCACGCTTTTCTATGGGAACACAAATAATAAAGAACAGAGAAGATAAAGAATAAATGCAAGAAACAAAGAAAAACACTTTCATTCATAATGATTGAAGGAGTAAAAAATAAAGGAGTACATAAGCAAAACCAAAAGAGACGCAAAGGAATACATAATCAAAACCAAACACAAGGAAAAACAATAGCAAAAACCACACCCGCCCAACAGAACTAGCCACCAACAACACACAACTAAACTTTAAAACCTTGACACCTCTCTTCCAAAAGAGCATTATCTGGTCCAGTCCTGCGAACCAGCCCAACAATCTTATCCTTATAGAAAAGTTCAGACAGAATTCTTCCAAAAGGTATAAAGGTCTTGTGTTGACTTCTAGATAGGTCGTGCTAAAAGTTTATATTTTCAATAAACAATATCCAAAAAGACCATTAACTAACATATGTTATTCAATAACTAACAATAGTCAAATAAATGAATAAAGATATACTTGTAAACAAAAAAGAATTTTAAAAAGGGATGAAGTGAGAAGATTTCTTATCTAATCCCGGGAATCTCTCATCTATCCTAAGTGTCACAACAGATATTAGGCATAGCTCAAAACAGACAGCTGTCTTATTTTGAGTTACGCACTCTATGCTGCCATGAATACTCATAAAAGATAAACTTTACAGAGTCCATCATACATAAGCATTCATAAGAGAATACTCTGACCATGGATACTTCTGAGATATGAGAACTTCACCATTCAGAAGCCTCACAGTTCAAAATCCAACAAAACATGTAAAACTATAGAAAAGAATAGGAACGTTACTCTCAATAATTTGATAGTCCTTCAGATGATTCTTCATCCAAAGTGTCTTAAGCCATGGGACAAGGTTGTCACCCAGAAGCTTGGCAGTTTCCAGAAGCACTTTTACGTTCTAATTTGTCTCCAGCGTAATCTACATCACAGAAGCCTGATAGCTTGTATTCTTGTCGTTCTCCAAAATGCATGTAGGATGCATGAGAGTCTTTGCTGGTTTGCTATCTGACATGTCAAATTTCTTCAGGAGCTCTTTTGTGTACTTGCTTTGTTGAATGTGCGTGACTTCTGAAGTTTGGTTTATTTGTATCCCTGGAAAGTACTTTAACTCTTGCATCATACTCATTTCAAACTCTGCCTACATTAGCTTAGAAAACTCTTGACACACAGATGGATTAGCAGAACAAAAAATTATATCATCTACATAAATTTGGCATATCATTGTAGAAGCAAGCTTCACTCACATTGAGTTTGGATGAAGACAACACAACAAGCTCTCTACAAAGATAATATGCAAAAAGAAAGAGAATCAAGCTACATGAAGTACAAGAAGTTCAAGTTCAAGAAGATATCCTAAGTACTATCAAGTTGAATCAATTAGCTTCAAGTGTTCAAGTATCATGAAGATCAAAGGTTGAACAAAGGTATATCAATGTCATTTAAAATGCTTATACAAGTGTTCAAAAGTGTCTCAAGCATACAATATATATTGATAAAATAGTTCTCAAAATATTTCTTTAATTGGAAAAATTATTTTTCATTTTTGAACCATATTAAATCACTTTCAAATATAATCTATTGACTTGGGTAAATCAATAGATGTTGTATAAAATTGGTTCAAATACTTAGACAAATTTTTTAATTATTTAATTTATTTAAACATTCAGTTTTTGGTAAATTATGGCGTTTTTAACTGTCGTAACAGCACCAGAAACCGCCATAATTCACACGGTTCTGAACCAGTATTTTAAATTTTAAATTTCAAAATTATTTGGTAAATTGTGGCGTTTTGAAACGACGTAACAAACAACCGCCACAATTTACAACGTACTGAAACAGTGTTTTTTATTTAAAATTGAAAAATGTTTTGTTTGAATGCACCTTTTCATTATATCTTTTCAAGGCATCTCTTACATCATTTGTCTTATTAAATTCAAAATTTTTCTAACCATTGCCATGACTTTTGAATGATTACTTTCATCAATATAAATACATGTCATTTTCAGATTAAAACTGACCTCCAAGAAATTTCATAATAAAAAATTCACTCATTCTTTTCTTCTTTCAGTTATTCTTCAAGTGTTCATTCAAACATATTTTTGAGAGAAACCTTTGCATAAATTTCACATATTATCATTGTTTCATCTCATTTTATTCAAGAACACTTGTATATTTCATTTGAGTGATATTTATTTCAAGGAGAAGATCGATCGTGAAGATTGATAGCATCATATTCTCAAGACATCAAATTTATATCAAGATTATCTTTTGTATTACCTTGTTGTCCAGGATTGTTGGAAACAAGTGAGTGTTTTGAAGAGGATTGTTCTTCATACACTTAATTACCTATAGGTTAGATAGTAAGCATCACCATTGGTGTGATTAGGCTGTACAATAATTCTAAACTATAGTGAAATCTCTTTCGTGTTGAAGGAGGAGTGGAGTACTCTCGGGCTGTGAGGGGAACCACTATAATTCTCTTGTGTCATTTTTCCTTTCCGCACTTTACTTTCAAGCACTTATCATCTAACGGAAAAATAACCAAGACCGGTAAAAAGATCGAAGAAATTTTTAAGAACCTAATTCACCCCCCTCTTAGGCGCATTTACACTTACAATTGGCATCAGAGCAGGTGATAGGTAACCTGTTCCTATTCGATTCAGATGGCTTCCGCAAACAATGATCTTGTATTCAAAGACGGTGGTAGTAGCAACAAGCCTCCTTTGTTTTCTGGCCAATACTTTGACTTCTGGAAAATCTGTATGAAGGCACATTTAGAAGCACAAGGAAGTGATATATGGGAGGCTGTTCAAAATGGTCCTTTTATTCCTACAACGGTTTTCAACGGAGTTGGTACGCCAAAACCACAAGCATCATGGGATGAGGATGATAAGAAAAAGGTTCTCTATGATAAAAAGGCAATAAATATTTTACAAAGTGCACTCGGAATGGATGAATTCTTCCGCGTCTCAACATGTACAACGACCAAACAAATATGGGACACTCTTGTAGAAACTCACGAAGGAACCGCCGAAGTCAAAAGATCCAGATTGAATACTTTAAGTCAAGAGTACGAGTTATTCAGAATGCAACCAGGAGAATCAATCCTCGACTTGCAGAAAAGATTCGTGCATTTGACAAATCACTTGAATGCACTTGGTAAGACACTAATAAATGATGAACTTAATCTTAAAGTGCTTAGGTCTTTAACAAGAGAGTGGCAACCCAAAGTGACGGCGATTTCCGAGAAGGAAAGTTTATCAACGATGACATCCGCTACTCTATTCGGAAAGCTTCAAGAATATGAGACGAAACTTGGACTATTGGAGAAACGTGAGATCCAAGAAAAGAAATCTAAGAGCATTGCCTTAAAAGTTGAGTCCAAAGTTGTGAAGAAAGAAGACAATCCCGAAGAGGACGAACACTTTATGCTCCTTGTAAAAAGACTAGGAAAATACTTTGGTGCAAAAAATAATATTGGAAACTCTAGTTACACAAGAAGAAAGAAGTTCTCAAAGAACAAAGAAAAAGAAGCATCAACATCCAATGGAGACATTATATGCTATGAAAGTGGAAAGCAAGGCCACATCAAACCAGAATGTCCCAAACTCGCAAAGAATCGTGACAACAAAGGAAAGAAGGATTACAAAAAGAAGACCTACATTGCTTGGGATGACAACGAAATAAGTTTTTCATCGGACTCCGATAGTGATCAAAGCGCAAATCTAGCATTGATGGCATCACATCATTCCGACGATGAAGACGATGAGGTTAGTAGTAACTTTTCAATTTTTGATAATGATGCTCAAGGAGAAATTGATGAACTTTTAAGTGAATGCAAAATTCTATATAAAACCATCTCATCTCAAAAGAAACAAATATCAATCTTGGAAGAAAATATTGAGAAAATGGAAAATAAGTTCAAAGATGAAAAAGAAGAATTAATCAAGAATTTTGCATGCACTAAATGTGAGTCACTTGCTTTTCAAATAGTTCAAATGAAAAGAGTCCTAGAAAGATATGAGAAAGGACAAATTGGATTGGAACATGTTCTTAGTAGTCAAAGATACTCAAATGATAAAAGTGGTCTAGGTTACTCAAGATTTTCTAAACAAACTTCTAACAAGACCATTTTTGTAAAAGCTAAAGAACAAATTCCTTTAGAGAAAAGTGACAAGCCTAAAATGGTTCAACAATATAACAAAAGGAAAAGAAATAATAAGAAGAAGTCTTATAATAAGAATAAATCTTATCCCCCTAGATATAAAAGCAACTTTGAGCCTACTTGTTTCTATTGTGGTATTAAAGGTCATACTCCTAATGCATGTTATATTAGAAACTTTAGTGTCGCTCAAGGCCATTATGTATGGGTCAAGAAAGGAACTAACTTTGAAGGACCCAAGGCAATTTGGGTACCTAATAAAACGTAACTCTTTTTTGTAGGTATGCTTGAAGACCTCTTCAAATCAATGGTATCTTGACAGTGGATGTTCGAGGCACATGACGGGTGACCTAAACAAATTTTCACATCTAACGCTTAAGGCCAAAGGATATGTTACTTATGGTGACAACAACAAAGGAAGAATCCTTGGCGTCGGCATCATTGGTTCACCGCCTTCAACAACTATAGAAGATGTCCTATATGTGGAAGGTCTAAAGCATAGTCTCCTTAGCATTAGCCAATTGTGTGACCGAGGTTTCAAAATCAGCTTCACTAAAGATGAATGTTTGATTGAAAACAAAGTTACTCATGAAGTTATGCTAAAAGGTAAAAGAGTTAATAACATATTTTTAATTTCCTTAGATAACTTGTCTTTGAATGTTAGGTGTCTCTTGGCAAACAACAATGAATCATGGTTATGGCATAAGAGGTTTGCTCATATTCATATGGAGCACTTGAATAAGTTGATCAAGCATGACTTAGTCATTGGATTGCCGAAGATCAAATTCATCAAAGATGGGTTGTGTGGCGCTTGCCAAAAAGGAAAGCAAACCAAATCAACTTTCACCTCCAAGAATGTGTTGTCCACAACTAGGCCACTACAATTGTTGCACATGGATCTCTTTGGTCCATCGAGAACAAAAAGCTTCGGAGGTAATGTCTATGAATTAGTTATTGTTGATGATTTCTCTAGATATACTTGGACATTGTTTTTAGTGCAGAAAAGTGATGCTTTCAAAGCCTTCAAGAAGTATGCAAAACAAATACAAAATGAGAAGTCTCTTATAATTGCCTCCATTAGAAGCGACCATGGTGGAGAATTCCAAAATGCCTCATTTGAAGAATTTTGTGAAGAACATGGAATCTCACACAATTTCTCCGCACCAAGAACTCCACAACAAAATGGTGTCGTAGAAAGGAAGAATAGATCATTGGTGGAACTTGCAAGGACAATGCTAAGTGATTCAAATCTTCCTAAGTATTTTTGGGCCGATGCGGTGAGCACGGCATGCTTTGTAAGTAACCGTGTCAATATTAGGCCTATTCTCAAGAAAACCCCTTATGAACTTTTCAAAGGGAGAAAACCAAATATTTATTTCTTTCATGTTTTTGGGTGCAAGTGCTTTGTCCTAAACAACGACAAAGACAACCTTGGTAAGTTTGACGAGAAATCCGATGAAGGTATTTTTCTCGGCTACTCTCTCTCTAGTAAGGCATTTAGAATTTATAATAAAAGAACTTTAACTATAGAAGAATCTATGCATGTCAAATTTGATGAATCTAACCCCTCGAAAGAGGATATTATTATTTGTGATAATGATGATGATCTTGTAGAAATTCACAAAGAAGATACTTCTAAAGACTTCATTGAAAATCTAGAAGAAAAACAAGAAGAACATCATGATGAACCGATTCAACAAAAGTCGATCAACAATGATCTACCAAAAGAATGGAGAACACATAGGGATCACCCAATCGACAAAGTCATCGGAGACATAAGTCAAGGTGTAGCAACAAGACTAAATCTCAAAGATGCATGCTTGAATATGGCGTTCGTTTCTCAAATAGAACCCTCCAAAGTTAATGAAGCTCTTGAAGATGATCAATGGGTCATTGCCATGCAAGAAGAGTTAAACCAATTTGAAAGAAATCAAGTTTGGGAACTTGTCCCTAAACCAAGCCATAAAGATATCATCGGAACAAGATGGGTATTTAAGAATAAACTTGATGAAAATGGAATTATTGTTCGTAACAAAGCAAGATTGGTGGCTCAAGGGTACAATCAAGAAGAAGGAACTGACTTTGAAGAAACATTCGCTCCGGTTGCAAGGTTAAAATTAACACGTATATGCTTTTGTTTTATGTGTATGGTTATTATGTATGTATGTATGTTATAATTATGAACTGTTATTGTTTTGGAATCCTCTTCCTTTTTGCTAATGACAAAGGGGGAGAAGGATTGGTTTCTCTAACATTTTTGTGCAGAAAATTATTACCCTCATGAATTTAGGGGGAGCTCCACTTTAGGGGGAGAATCAAACTTAGAGAAACATCAAGTCTAAAGATTCAATCTTTCAATGGATTGGTTGTCATCATCAAAAAGGGGGAGATTGTAGAAGCAAGCTTCACTCACATTGAGTTTTGATGAAGACAACACAACAAGCTCTCTACAAAGATAATATGCAAAAAGAAAGAGAATCAAGCTACATGAAGTACAAGAAGTTCAAGTTCAAGAAGATATCCTAAGTACTATCAAGTTGAATCAATTAGCTTCAAGTGTTCAAGTATCATGAAGATCAAAGGTTGAACAAAGGTATATCAATGTTATTTAAAATGCTTATACAAGTGTTCAAAAGTGTCTCAAGCATACAATATATATTGATAAAATAGTTCTCAAAATATTTCTTTAATTGGAAAATTTTTTTTTCATTTTTGAACCATATTAAATCACTTTCAAATATAATCTATTGACTTGGGTAGATCAATAGATGTTGTATAAAATTGGTTCAAATACTTAGACAAATTTTTTAATTATTTAATTTATTTAAACATTCAGTTTTTGGTAAATTATGGCGTTTTTAACTGTCGTAACAGCACCAGAAACCGCCATAATTCACACCGTTCTGAACCAGTATTTTAAATTTTAAATTTCAAAATTATTTGGTAAATTGTGGCGTTTTGAAACGACGTAACAAACAACCGCCACAATTTACAACGTACTGAAACAATGTTTTTTATTTAAAATTGAAAAATGTTTTGTTTGAATGCACCTTTTCATTATATCTTTTCAAGGCATCTCTTACATCATTTGTCTTGTTAAATTCAGAATTTTTCTAACCATTGCCATGACTTTTGAATGGTTGCTTTCATCAATATAAATACATGTCATTTTCAGATTAAAACTCACCTCCAAGAAATTTCATAATAAAAAATCCACTCATTCTTTTCATCTTTCAGTTATTCTTCAAGTGTTCATTCAAACATATTTTTGAGAGAAACCTTTGCATAAATTTCACACATTATCATTGTTTCATCTCATTTTATTCAAGAACACTTGTATATTTCATTTGAGTGATATTTATTTCAAGGAGAAGATCGATCGTGAAGATTGATAGCATCATATTCTCAAGACATCAAATTTATATCAAGATTATCTTTTGTATTACCTTGTTGTCTAGGATTGTTGGAAACAAGTGAGTGTTTTGAAGAGGATTGTTCT
Organism: Lathyrus tuberosus; assembly: GCA_022829125.1. Classification (NCBI taxonomy): domain Eukaryota; kingdom Viridiplantae; phylum Streptophyta; class Magnoliopsida; order Fabales; family Fabaceae; genus Lathyrus; species Lathyrus tuberosus. The sequence goes on from JALAZF010000193.1 coordinate 4,530,588, forward strand.
TCATACACTTAATTACCTATAGGTTAGATAGTAAGCATCACCATTGGTGTGATTAGGCTGTACAATAATTCTAAACTATAGTGAAATCTCTTTCGTGTTGAAGGAGGAGTGGAGTACTCTCGGGCTATGAGGGGGACCACTATAATTCTCTTGTGTCATTTTTCCTTTCCGCACTTTACTTTCAAGCACTTATCATCTAACGGAAAAATAACCAAGACCGGTAAAAAGATCGAAGAAATTTTTAAGAACCTAATTCACCCCCCCCCCCTCTTAGGCGCATTTACACTTACAATCATCATATCGTTTCCAAAGTTCTTACGGAAAACAGTAGTGTCCACCTAACCTCTGGTAAAGTCATTTTCTAGAAGAAAAAAACTTAGTCTTTCATACCAAGCCCTGGGAGCTTGTTTCAAACCATACAATGACTTTTTAAGTTTAAAAACATGTTCTGGAAACTTGACGTTTTCAAAACCTGGAGGTTGGTGAACATATACTTCTTCAGAAATGTATTCGTTCAAAAACACACTTTTGACATCCATTTGATATAAAATAATACCATGATTAACAACAAAGGAGATTAAAAGACGAATAGATTCTAACCTGGCAACTGGAGCAAAGGTTTCATTATAGTCAATACCTTTTTGTTGACTGTAACCTTGTATAACCATTCGTGCTTTGTTTCTGACGACTTCTCCTTTCTCATTTAATTTGTTTCTAAATACCCATTTGGTTCCAATAACATGAGTTCCCTTTGATTTAGGTACCAGATCCCAGACATCATTGTCGCACCTCAAAAAACTATACGACCTTCACGATGGACGCGGAAAAACATAGTCGCCACCGAATTTTATTCACTCCAAGAAGGAGTAGAAAAATATCGAGAAAACCTTTAGGAAAAGAACATGGTCATCGCAACCACATTCTGGGTTCGGGAGTCGGTTACGTGAGGGGAAGGTATTATCACCCCTTCACGCCCATTGTACTCAACGGGAACCTCTTAATTCGATTTGTGATAAAGTTAGCTAAGGTTGTTTGTTTTCTTCTAAGGAAATAAAATGAAAAGGTATGAGGAAAGGGTTTTTGTTTTCTAAGGGAAAATGGGTGGTTTTTTATTCGGGTGCTCGCCAAGGATTAAGGCCCTTGTGCGTATGTATTTTCACTCGAACAGAATGAAGAATCAGAGCGTTCATAGTTTGTGGGACTACGATGAAAATGGGGAAGGTTGCTCGCTAGGATCTCATAATCCTATGCCTACGTATTCTCATCAGGTATGACAAATCAGAGCGTCCGTAATTCGGACTACGGTTGGTTGGTGTTTTTTATGGACGATGTTAACATTCGCGTTCTAGCAGTTAGGTGTTTAGCCGCTCGCTCGTAGAGTCTTATGTGTTATATGTATTGTGGTAGAATGGAAATAACATGCCCTTTCTGAAAATGGTTTTGATCGCACGGAGGCGAGAAGTTAAATTAATGCGTTGATATGTTATTTGGATGACGATTACTTGAATGTTTAAGAAAGGCTCCTCGGGCACAAATAATTGGGAGAGTGAATCAAAGACTTGACTCTTTCTCTATCTCTCTCTCTCTCTCTCTCTCTCCCTCTCTCTCTCTTTTTCAACCTTAATTGTGAAAGGGTTTTGCTATTATTAAAGTATTTTAAGTAGATGACGATTACTTGAATGCTTAAGAAAGGCTCCTCAGGCACAAATAATCAGGAGAGTGAATCGAAGACTCAACTCCCTCTCTTTTTCATCTAAGTAATTGAGAAAATATATTTGATTTCCTTTTTTATAAAAATAGTTTAATATGAAGCGTATTATGAATCTTTTAGACATGACGATTATTCAGGTGTGAAGAAGACTCCTCACACTTAAACAATCAAAGAGAGAACTCGAAGACTCCAGTCCAACTCTCTTTTCATTTTTTATTGAAAAGGTATATCATAGTTATTAAGTGTTTTAATGTGATTTAAAGAAAATACTCGATATGGATCGAGGTTCGAGTTTGCGTTTGCGGATGAGGAAAAGGAATTGAAGTGATTGGAAGGAAATCTATGGGAGACTGAATCCTAAATGTTATCGTGCGAAGATGGTCCTATGGTTGAGGTAAAAGGGGAAGTCTATCCTAATGTTGCCATGCTTGGATTGAGAACCTAATGTCTATCCTACTTCGAACTTAATCAAAAATTAAGTCGAACTGGGAGATCCTAAGGGACTAGTGAACACACAAACAAATAAATAATCGACGCACAACTCAAATATAAATATGAATTAACAAGAGAAGTTGAACCTAAGACGTAGAAGCAAACAATCGCAATCAAACGAAAGGAGAAATAATATGACATAACCAAAAGATGCATGAATGAGGAGCACAAGATATGAACAATGGCGTAGTCAAGGTAAGAATCGAAATCGTAAGAACTAGTTAGAGGAATCTCAGTTGCAAACTCACAAAGTTAGAAGTTAAAGAAATTAATAGAAATTAATTAACAAAAATCTAAGTAATCCTAAATAATTAAATTCTAAAAATAAATAATTAATTCACAAAAATAATTAAGAAAATATTTTTTGAGTTTTTTTAGTATTAAATTGAAAACAACTAGAATAATTAATCTAAAAAAATTCTAATAAAAATATCAAGACACAATTTGAAAAATAAATCAAGTATTAATACCAAAAACTTATTTTTTCCCTTTAATTAAAACCAATCGCAAGTGACCTATAGATAATAACACCCTTCCGCGTAAAGAACAATCAAAATGGTTCCTGTTGAGTACAACGGATGTGAGGGATGCTAATATCTTCCCCTTGCATAGCTGATTTCCTTACACATTTCTCTTCCCTTTGGGTTTTATTGATATTTTACCGTTCACTTAGAAAAAATAAAATTCAGAGGCGACACTATTTTATTTTTGATCGTGCGATGCAATTTAGTATTTTTCACGCCGCGACACGAAGCGTATTGTGGTTGTTGATATTTCTCCTAGGGCGACACCCATGGTTGCTATACTGGTGGCGCTGGGTACGACGGCTGTTGGTATTGATTGGGCGTGACGGCTACAACTTGACAGTATGGTAGTGGAATAGGGTGAAGAAGTTTTTTTTTCCTCTTGGCCAGTGTTATCGCATTTGTCTCCACTTTTTTATTTTTGTGGAAGTTATAAGAAGGCTTCTTTATCCCGCTTAGGGCGTCAATAGTACTTGGTAGTTTGTCTTTCTTCATATTACTTTCAATTCTCTCGCCAATGATGACGAGGTTGGAAAATACTGAAGAAATGCTTCTAATCATCTTCTCAAGGTATAGGGGCTATAGTGTTCCCATAAACATATCCACTAGATCCCTGTTAAGGAGAGGTGGTTGGACCGAGGTGGTAAGCTCTCTCCACTACTGTTCATATTCTTTAAATTATTCATTGCTTCTTTAGGATATATCCTCCAATAGGGTGCGATTTGAAGCCATGTACGTATTGTACTGGTAGTGATTGAGGAACGCCTCAGCAAGGTTCCTCTAGGACTGGACATGACTTGTCTATAGTAATATATACCATTATAAAGATGTCCCATCGAGGTAGTTTTAGAAGTAGTGGATCAGCAACTTATCATTGTCAGTGTATGCATCCATCTTTTGGCAATATGCTCTTAGATGGGTCTTGGGACAAATGACCCCTTTGTATTTTTAAAAATCTGGCACCTTTAATTTTTTGGGAATTACTAGGCTGGGCACCAGGCGCATATCAACAGCCTCCAGCCCAGGAGTTTCATGCAACTCCATGGCTTTGAATTTTTCTTCTAGGGTGTGGAGCCTCTCATCAGGAGGGTAAACCAAAGGTTCATCAATAAGCATCACTAGATACGCTGCCTGAGTTTACATGAAATAGGCATACTATAGGTCTTCTTCATCATATTGAGATCCCTGTCTTTCTAAATTATCATAAGGTTCTTGAGCAACCAAGTTTACCACCGGGATTTTGTTTGGTGGTGGAGCAATGACACCTTTAGGAGGGGTGTAACCTTGGGGACGACCAAATTCAGGGTCAGCCACTTCTGGAATCCGGAGAGAAGACGAGCAAAGCTAAGAAGCAATGTTCCTAGCATCCGCAACCACCTGGGGATTGTCCTTCTTCCTTGCAAGAGCCATAATGGCCTCCAAAGTTTATCCATCTTTCCCTTTCATAACATCCATCTCTTCTCTTATCACTGCTTGGTTGAATTCAACTTCCTAGGTTTGGTTCTAGAGAAGATAGAGAAAGGGTATGAGTTTTTGTTTTTCAAAAATGTAATGTAAATTCTGATTTATGGTGATGCATGCAAAAAATATTTTTATTTTTTGTGTTTTTACTTTAAGGGGAATCTTTGGATTCATTATTTTTTTAGACATTCAAAAGCATACGAGTGATGAAGAAGATAACAAGCACAATTACAACCTTTTCATTCATTGATCACAGCCAAGTATAATATTTGAGAATACAAGTATAGGCTTTGAGGTTCTTGAGTTCCTCTTGAGCTTTCCTTAAATTAGCAGGGAAGTTTCTAGGCATCCATTCGGCTTTTTCTAAAAGATGAGACTCGTGAGATACATGAGCTTGGGCTTTCATGAGTTGTTGGGTGAGCTCTTAGATTTGTGCCTCCAATCCTTCCCTCATTACCATCTGGCTTTACAATGTCTTCTCCCAAAGACTTATCCAGTCACCAACTCTCTTTCTTTTTCACTTTTCATCTTTAATCACGGTCTCTTTCTCCTTGAGTTGTTCTTCCTTCTACTTGAGGTTGAACTTTAGTTCATTCCTCTCGTGAAAAACCCGACTGAGACTAACTTGCAACTCTTCCTTCTCTTTTTCTAATCGGAGAATAGTTTCTTTGAGCTGGTTAACTACTTCAAGAGAAATAGGAACCAACTCAGGTGGTGCAGGCTGAGTGGGAGGGTCAAGGATGAATTGTTACTTGATACCTCGACTTCTTTATGTGAACTAACGATTGTAGGGCTCCTTAGTTACTTGATTGTCCTTTCCCAAATCTTTCTCCTTTATGTGAACATCATCACATGCTCAGATAATCCTCTTTAGCAAGGCGGGGTCCTCTTTGTCATGTAATACAAAACCTTCAAGCAGTTTGTAATCAGGCTTGTATAACATGGGGTAACCCAACTGTCTTAGTTTTAAGGCTAGGTTATAGTTGATGCAACCCTTTTAGCCTATGAGCGACACATTTAGGAAATCCCCACACTTGTAAGTCACACTGTCCATGTTGAGTCTATAAGGGTACAAAAGAATAGACTTCTATTTGAGTGACACTAAACTCTGGGACCAATCATATCCATTTATCTTCTTGATCATGAACATGTCCTTGAACACGTGGAAAGTAAGTCACTGAGACTATAATGGGGTACAACATAGCATCAACCCCCTTTCTTCTCATTACGCAAATGGAGGGCATGATACATATCTGTAAGGAGTATGGGTACCATGTCTTCATCCCTGACATTGACATCCCAAAATACACTTATGGCAGCCATATCAACAAGCTCTTCTACATTGGGAAAATGTACTAATTCAAAGATGAGTAAAGTCATGATGGTGTCATAGGCTTCCCACTTTTGGGTATCAACGAAACCTTGAGCCTTCTTTTCCAAATACTATCTAGGAATTCCTTGGACAACCCCCTAGGTTTTTATGTTATGAGCTAGGTTGGAAACCCGGGGGTTCAAAACTTTAGCAAGATCCTTGGGTTTTGGAAATTTCCCCATTCCCTTGTAAAGTCCCTTTTTCTCTTTAAGATAATCCAAAATCCTTCTAAATTCCTCTAAAGTTGGAGCTAACTGAAAGTCCAGGAAAATGAAACTTCTTAGCGGTGGATCATAGAATTAGGCTAGTGTTGTGATAGCCTCTTTATGCATGAGAATAGATAAAAGATCCATCATCTTTCCCTACTTGAAGGTGAAGGCATCTTGACGGATGTTAGTCAACCCATCCCTAAAAGCTATGAAGTTTTTCACATCTGGTACTTTTGCTTTTATTTTGAAGGTTTTCTTTTTTCCAGACTCCATCTTTCTCTAGAACACTTAGCAACAACCTTAAATATCTTGAGATTCCCTGAAAATTAAAAGAATATAAATGATTTTATATGCAAATGTGATATACAATATGATGACATGCAATGGTAGATGTTAAAGGTTTCACACGAGCAAAAGTGAGGTCTCTTATGTAGGTTTTAAGTTCTTTACACCTAATCACACAAAGAATAGCTCTAAGGTTGTGTTTTCAAGGAATGGACTTAGAGTCACATATCATATTCAAAATTTCACCGCGATAATGGGCTAGCCACACCATGATGAAAATTATGAATGGATCTACTCTAAGTGGATTCTTCTCATTACTTTAGTAAGGTGTATACCCCCATGTCAATACTACGCAATCTCCAATCTTGAAAACGGGGGTTTGGCTCTAGACAAGGTTCCTAGACTCATGGACCTCATTCGAAATTTCAATGCAATAATGGGCTGGCCATATCATGATGAAAATGCCGGATATATCTACTCTAGGTGGAGTCTTCGTATTGTCCCAGCGAGGTGTAGACCCATTGGTTCAATACTACATAATCTCTGACCCTAATAATGGGTTTTCGTTGAGGTTCCTAGAGTCATGGATCCTACTCAAAATTTCAAAATAATAATGGGCTAGCCACACCATGATGAAAATTACAAACAAATCTACTGTAGGTATAGTATTCGTATTGTTCTAGTGAGGTGTAGACCCCCCGGTCCAATACTACACAAACTTCAATTCTAAGGTTTTTCTCAAAGCTCGGGAATAGAGCCTATCTCACAAAGTGTATAAACAACTGGATTATCCATCACAATACCATGAGAACCAATAACAGATAAGTAATGGAAATAATAAGATAAAGAAAATAAGATAAAATAAATTAAATTAACAAAACTAACGCTCATCGCAAATTAAACAAAGTTAGGCTTAACTCTCTAGTTAAAGCGTGTCTCCAGCAGAGTCGCAAGTTATCGCAGCGCGAAAAATGACCACGAGCATTCGCACGCTCAATATAATAAAAGAGTCGCCATTGAAATTTATTTATTTCAAAATGAAAGGGAAAATATCGATGAAACTCTTAAAAGAAAAATAAAATGGTCTTCGCAACCAAATTCGGGTTTGGGAGTCGATTATGCAAGGGGACGGTATTAACACCCCTCACATCTTTTGTACTCAACGGGAACCATTTAGTTAGATTTTCGAATACAATATTAGCTTATGTTATTTGTTTCCTTCTGGTTATTGAAATGTTGAAGAGGAAAAAGAAAAGGGTCCAAATTGTTTTTTATTAGGGTGCTTGATAAGATTGCGAGTCTTGCTCCTACATATCCTCAGATGCGATAAGGATTTCAAAGCTACATAGTTCTTGGCAAGACAACTATATTTTTGGGTTTTTTTTTTGTTATAGTGCTTGAAGAGGCGATGAATCTTGCTCATACGTATCCCCGGGTGCGATGGGGAACTCAAAGCTACATAGTTCTTGGTAAAAAACCAAACATTTGTTGGTAGATTTTAGGGAACGGATGTGTAGGTCGCATTCTAGCGGTTAAACATTGCATGTATGTTTGCAATTGAAGTCTTAAGTATTTGTTTGTATCGCAGTAGAATGGTAAAATCATTGTTCGTTTATGAAAAGATATTCGATCGCGTGGGGGTGAGAAAAGATAGGTTTGATTGGTTGAGTTTGTTTTAAGGCAGACGGTGAGTATTCGAGTAGTGAAGCATACGTCATCCATTCGTTTATTTGAGGAGCATAAAAATGTGCATTTCTCATTCCTTTTTCGTCCATGTTTGAGATTTAAAAATTATTAGCGGAACACGAATATTAGCGGTAGCGAGGCATGTGCCTCCCACCTGCTTATTTGAGGATCAGAAGGATGTGCATCCCTCATTTCTTTTTCGTCCAAGTTTGACTAAGGTGTTTTATTTGGAAGGCCAATGTTCGAGAAATATGGCATGCATCAACCACTCACTTATTCGAGGAGTAGAAGGATATACATCCCCCATGTTGCACCCCAAAATTTTCCCTCTCGTTTCTAACCCTAACTTGCTTTTGCTTCGCTTTCGTCTGCATTTCTATTAGGTCATAACAATTAATCATGCATTTCATTGAGTGCTTGAGACATGGGATCACATTGTTTTTATGGCTCGTGACTTATTTTTATTTCAATTTTTCAAGCAGCAAAGATTAGAGGCTCCAACATTTATTTTGCTCGGTGATTTGGTATCAGACCATATCTTTTCCAGCAGGGTATCTTGAGTGCAAGAGGGAATTCACAGCTTATTTCCAGCATCATTCAGGTGCAATATCAAGTAACAAGCTTCAGAGGCAGAGCCATGCTCAGAACAAGTGGTAACGAGTGATTTTTCAAGTTTTCGCTCCAAAAGTCGCCAAAATTCAAATTTTGAATGTGTTAATCGATTAACCAATTTTTCCTATTAAATGGTTAATCGATTAACACCTGGGATTTTTGCCTAGAAATTTCAGTTTTCAGCATTGTAACAGTTGCAATTCCATTTTGATCACTTGGGTTCACATTTGCATTAGTAGAAGGATCTAGAATGCTTCCAAATTTTGGTTCATTTCCAAATTAATTTAATTTTCCCTCCAAAATTCAAATAATTCCACTCCTAATTCCACTCTTAATACTAACCCTCATTCAAACCCACACTCCAAGCCTCATTTACACTCTAAACCTAGAGCTTATTTAAGTGAATTTGCTCCAAACCTCACACAATTACACTCACAATTTCATTCTCATTCTCAATTCTCTACAATTCTCTCTCATTTTTCACTCTCCATTTCATCTTCAACCTTCACCAAAGCTCCACCATTAGAATTCTCAAATTCTTCATTGGAGTTTGTTAATTCTAGAGCTAAACCTTCACCATTTCCTCTCATCAACATAAATTCTGTAGTAAAATTTAGTTTGGATCTAAATCTGAAGTTTGGAAGCACTTTCTTGAAGCAACTTTGAAGCAAGTTCATCACGTTGCATTGTTCTTCAAGTTTCTTGCTAGGAATTAATTGGATATTTGATTTTCTGTGCTTGATCTGTCAAATTCAGTTTGCAACACATACCAAAGCAAATATCCGCTTTGTAGGTTAGTGATTCTTAGATCCATGCTTATTTTAGCTTATTTACAACTTTCACAATGTATATCCATTGGGTTTTGATGTGAATTGATCCATTGATTGATTTTAATTATTGATCTTGTTGTTTGATGGATTCAATTGGTGTGTGATTGTCGCTATTTAATGTAATTTTCGTGTACAATTGCATGCCTTAACATGTGGTTGATTGGAGAAGTGATTTGCTGCTGAAAGTGCTTTTGAAATGCTGATTTTCTGCTTCTGGTGCAATGTTAATCGATTAACCAGTTTGTAGGAAAAACTATTTAATCGATTAACCATGTTGTTTTAGGTGTTTTTTTTGTTGTTTTTGAAGGTGTTAATCGATTAACCAACTTAAAGGAAAAAGTGGTTAATCGATTAACACTGATGCTGAAGGTGTTTTTTTTGTGCTTTTTCAAGCTTGTTTTGATTCCTTTCCACTTCTAAACCTCATGGCATTGTATGATACATATCTGTGGAATTTTCTTGTGCTATTTCACTTCATTTTGCAGCATGTATGAGTTTCTTCGACACGCGACACGTTGATTTCATGACGCATATCCTTGATTTATTTGTTTTGCATTCTTAATGCATTGTTCATGTTGCATAATCACTTGCACATGGATTGTTCTTGATGGTTAATTGTTGATACATGTTCATCAATTGATCTCACTTGATACATGTTCATACTTGATCTTTACAATTCATGTGCATTTGTTTAAATGTGGAGGCATGCTTGTGTTTAATTATTTTGATGTATGTTGTGCTTGGTTGTTGGACATGTTCATTGTTAAGTGTTTAATCTTTGATGTTTGCTTAACTTGATGTTGTGATGTCACATATCCATCAGTACTTGATACTTGTTTGATGCATTGCATACTGCTGTAAACACTGCTGGTGTGTTGAGTATGTGCTGTAAAATGTATTCACTATGTTTAGCTGCATTTTACACCTGTTCTGTTCTGGAAATGCATGCCTTTAAATGTTGTGTTGTGTTGTTGCTGGAATTTATCATTGTTCTGAGCTGAAGCGCTGCTGTTTTTTATTTATTTTCTTTGTTTTGGTTTGTTATTGCATGTTCCCTTAGGGCTTCCTAGTCCAACTTAGTTTTTGATTAAGCTTGGAGTAGGATACACGTTAGGTGTTAATCTATGCATGATAACATTAAGTTAGCTCCCTTTCAACCTCGACCTTAGGTCCATGTCGTGCATGCTAACATTAGGATAGAGATTCCTTTCGCATCCCAACCTTAGACCTTCTGTGCGTCTCTCTCTTCTCTTTGTCAAAACAAAATCAAAACATGTAATAATTACGATGAATAGGGTACGCTATGAGCCTTAAGTACATGGGAAGTGATAAGCGGGAGTCTCTCCTTACCTTGTCTATAGTACTTTGTATACGTCTCGTTTTGGGTCGATCTTGTGAAGTATTCGATCCTATATCATAGATTTTAGTGCTATACGCATCTCAAACAAAGTCAATTCACTTCTTCTAAAACACTCAAACAAATCCAAACCATTTTGTCCTTCGGGATTTTTTGTCAAACCTCTTCAGAAAGGGCATGCTATTTCTATTCTACCGCAAACAGGCCTCGACTCTAACTGCTGGAACGCAAACCTAGCATCGCTCATAAAAACACTTAATCAACCATAGTTCCACGAACTATGAATGCTCTGATTTCCTCATTCTCGTCCGAATGAGGATACATAGGCATAAGACGGTGAATTCTTGGCGAGCAACCTTCCTCCATCCATCTGTAGTCCTCCGAACTACGTTGACTCTGACTTTCCCATTGCACGGGGGAATACGTATGCATAGGACGACGAGGTCCTATCGAGTCACCTTTTATTTTTTCCCTTTTCGTTTCCGTTAGCAAGTAGACTTTAGACAAACACACCCTTTGAATAGAACAACAAGAGTGGATCTCGTTGAGTACAACGGACGCGAGGGGTGCTAACACCTTCCTCTCGCGTAATTGACTTTCGAACCCAAAATTTGGTTGCGAGACCATGTTCTTTCCCTTTTTGTGGTTTCTTCATCATTTCCTTTCCCTTGTCGGGATAAATAACGTTCGGTGGCGACTCTGTTTTTCCGCCGGTTATTTTTCGTGTTGCGACAGCTGGCGACTCTGCTGGGGACACTGGTTCCCTATGTGAGTCAATCCTAGCACTTGTCTATTTCTTTTTCATTGGGTGTTTGTCTTTATGCTTTTATTTGCTTTATTTACTGCATTTATTGCATTTGATTATTGCTGTCATATTATTTTGGATTTGCTGATGTGCTGTTGGGTGGGATTGTTCCATGAGAGATAAGCCCATTACCTAAGCTTGAGTGTACACACAGGATTAGAGTGGACTTGTGTTGGCATGGGTAGCGCTTGATATGTTTCGTTGACATGAGATCCGCATTCAGACGAGGTTTTCTTGGAGGAGCTATGTCCTGCATGTTTATGCAGTAGCCAGAGTATTTCCTTGAGGGCTCATAACTCTGGAGACCGATCATGGGAAATCAGTGGAGGCCTCCTTGGGGGATAATAATACCAAACCAGAAATGGTAAACATATTATCATTTATCGACCTGAGAGCCCGTGAGACTGAGGACCTACTAGGAGCCTTGTCCAAGACTAGAACCCACATGTTAGAGGGGATGGGTTTTTGTAGGAAACCGTGACCATCATCCTACCCGACTTTCTGGTGTTCTTGTCAGTGTGAACTTTTGAGTCTGGTTTTTGGTATTCTTGTCAGAGCAGACCTTTGAACTTATGTCATCATCAGCACAACAGTTATTCAGAATTGGTGGAAGCCTTGATCCCATGTCTCTCCATCCATATCATCATAACATGTTTGAATTCTGGCATACATGCTCTTTTATTTCCAAGGATCTTATCTTTGAGACTCGTTGTTGAGCATTCCATCTACTTCTTGTGGTTCTTTTGTGTAAAACTTGAATAAAAAAAGAACGATCCCTTGGAAATAATTAAGCATGGCATTTGCATACCCTTATGCATACATGCATTCATAACAGGTATTCAAGGATGGGGATTCTTATTCTGACTTGTTCTTCTCTTCAGAACTGCAAAACTGACTTCTCACCACTACGCAACTCGCAGCAATCAGAGGCAAATCATGGATCAGGTACAATCAGAATTGTTGGAATTCTGAACTCGTATGCGACAGTTCATGGAAATGATGCAAGGTATGGCTCAGGGCCAAGAGGAATTAAGGGTGCTTATCGACAGGCATGCTGTCGTTAATCCAGAGGCCGGCAATGAGAATGTTGTTAGTGGTAATCCTCTGGGCGGAGATGTGAATCCTCCACGTACTGATCTTCCTCCACCCCCTCCTATAGATCAACCAAGGAGAAGGATTGCTGAGATTTCTGTTCCTCGCCTAGAGGTGGACAATCAGGATGAATAGTTTTACGATGCTAAGATGAGTTTTCCTATCGAGGCAGAAAAGAAGTCTCGTAAGCTCGAAGAGAGAATGAGGGTTGTAGAGAACCTAAATACTTTGGGTATGGACATGGCTGACTTAGGTTTGGTCCCAGGTGTGAGGATACCTCAAAAGTTCAGTGTGTCTGTTTTTGACAAGTACAAGGGAACCACCTGTCCTAAGACTCACATTAGGGCATATTTCAGAAAAATGTCTGCATACTCGGATGATGAGAAACTACTGATGCATTTCTTTCAGGACATCCTAGTTGGGGCATCCTTAGAGTGGTATATGCAACTAGAGAGGACTCATATCCGCAGTTGGAGAGAACTTGCTGAGGCATTTGTTAATCATCACCAGTACAACACAGACATGGCTCTTAACAGGACTCGGCTGCAGAGTCTTGCACAAGGACAAAATGAAAGCTTCAAAGAGTATGCCCAGAGATGGCGTGAATTGGCTGCCCGAGTTCAACCTCCTATGATGGGAAAAGAGCTTGTGGACATGTTCATGAGAACTTTTCAAGGTCCCCACTATGACATATTGGTTGGTAGTACTTCCGTCGGTTTCTCGGATCCGGTAAGGGCTGGAGAAAGAGTCGAAAGCGGTATCAAAATGGGAAAGATTCAAGTTGCTGCTGGTTCCTCTGAAGATGTAAAGAAACCTTATGCTGGGTTCCCCAAGAGGAAGGAAGGAGAAACAAATGTTGTATCTATTCCAACTGCTCAACAGTCTGTTCAGTACCAGCAACCCTATGCTCCTCAGCAACAGAACTATCAACAGAGACAGCAAAGATCAAGAAGGCTTGAGAGAAGGTTCGATCCAATTCATATTCCTCACAGTCAATTGCTTGCTCGTCTTCTCCAAGGTTCTCTGGTTCAACTAAGAGAGGCCAAGCTTGTTCCAGACCCTTTTCCTCCTGGTTATGACATGAATGCTAGATGTGAGTACCACTCGGAAACACCGGGTCATTCAATTGAAAATTGCAACGTGTTCAAGCACAAGGTGCAAGATCTGGTCGACTCAAAGGTCAATACATTCATTGCGGACAATTTACACATAAATTGAAGCCTCCTTTCTCAAGTGAGCACTCAGACTGCAAAGACATTGTCAGAAGCAATAAGTCTAGACGGGGTCAGACCTCCTCAACAATGGCAATCTTCAGTTTCTTTACTGCATTTTCGTTTATATTTTTCATTGTTTTTTAATGCTTTGTTTGCATGTAAAAACTTGTATATTTTTAAATGATAATCTTAATGCAATGAATACATTTTTCTTGAAGTAATTCATTTGTGTTCACTCATATAAATATTTATGTGCATTGCAATACCAACTTCTTGCTCAAACTCTTTGAGGGAGGATGATGAAGTGAAAACGCAAACTTTTTGGTCGTATGTTTTTGTAATAGAATCTTGCTAATAATGTACAGGCATTGTTTCAAATCTCCTAAACACCGGAGACATAAGGAAGATAATCCCTTGTCAACCCTGTTGAGCCTAGAAGTAGGGGTTTCTTTCTAAAAACGAAAAACCCTCAATCTTAACCTGGGGCAGGGTAGTTGTCAGTTAATTTGACCGTATGTTCAAATTTCAAAAAGGGAAAAGGAGGAGTGTTCCATTCGAGGATCGGTCACATCTTTTCCTTCCCAAGAGGTCATACCTCACAAACCCACAATGGTTATCCCTCACCGACCAAGAAATGAGGCAGTCACAACCCTTTCATAGAAATCAAGACAGCCAGTGTCACACGATTTGTTCAAAAGAAAACGAATCAAAAGAAAAGAAAAAAGAGAAAGAAAGCCCGCTAAGTCGAAATCTTGAAAACAAATGACTTAGGCAAAAGTTAGGGCATCCCGCTGGACTTCAAAATCAATAAAAATTAGTCCAGGCAAAAATTAGGGAACAGGAAGTAAAAGAATGAAAACACAAAAATCGAAAAGGATTACAAAAGAAAAATCCTCGATAAAGAACAAGTCATGTACTACAGACACAAAGACAAAAGGGGTGACTGCCACTCCAAAAACCTCGTGGGTCCCTTAACTATCACTCATCACAAAATCCTTTTGAGGTATGAGCGCTTATGCCAAATTAACTGTATGTAAGACTAGATAACATCAAGGAGAATGGTTGGGTACAAACAAACTTTGAGCCTTAAATCCTTTTTTCTGAAATCGTGAACCAGACCACATTACAACCCTCAAAAGTCCTAATTGAAGCAAGGTTTATTCTGAATGCGTACTTTAACGATATAGCGTTCCTGACTCCCACGAGTTGTGCTAAAAGATTTTTGTTGGTATTGCGTGTGCATAATGTCTTCCATTAAAAAATCAATGTCGCATCCTAGCTAGTGATTCGTTCACAGGGCTTTGCGACATCTTTTCAGTAAAAGCTTCAAGATTAACATGTGTGTTGTATTAGAATTATCGTTCTTAGAACAAACACTTTCTGCTTACATACATGTGCTTAAGCATCAAGGAGGCTTACATAATGAACATCAGTCGAGAAGCTTGATCCTGCCAAATTGAAATGCCTAAAAATTCTGAAGGACAGTCATGTCAAGGGGCATGTTGCCAAGAGACTCTATTGAGCATGGGATTTTTCGGTAAGTCGTGTTAAGAAGTAGCCAATCTAGGGCAGTCGCGTCGAGAAATCACTTCAAAAGGTTAGCCAATTTGGGGTAATCATATCGAGATTTGAAAAATATCTCCAAGAGCAGTTGGTCTGGGACAAACCTCTTAAAGATCAGTCCGTCAGAGGCAAAGTCACTTCAAAACTCATATTGAGGCAGGCCATCTCAAGAGCACGAGAAGGTATCCTCTCCAGAAGACGGTTAATCAAAAACACCTCCCCAAGGTTCAGAATACTGGGGCAGATATCTCAAGTCATTGTGGTACAAGGTTCTTTATGAATTTTCTCGAGGAAAATTCCTTCATAGACCATGCAGTCTGGGGCGTAAGTTGAGAATTATAGAAGCCTTTGTTCTCTCATAATTAGCATGCAGTTGATTAGCATAAGCTTGAAACGCCAAAGTGGTTCCCAGTACGGGGTTTCTCTTCCTCAGCAAGGTGCCAGAAGGTATCTTTTCCCAGCAAGGTATTGGAAGTTCTATTCTTCCCCAAGCAGAGAATCATCCTCAAGTAGAGAATGGTTCTTTATGAGGATTTTATTATCCTCAGTAGTGTAGGAGGATTCCTTATTCCCAGCAGCTTGAGATGATGGAATATTCCCAATCAGTTTGAAGACGGTGAGAAGTCAGAATGTTCTCTTCCTCAAAGGTCAGATCTAATAATTCCCCGCAAGTCAAAGTCCAATGGTTATTGGCATTCTGAGCAGTTCAAACTCCAATCTTCATTGGCATCTCCCCAACAGAGTTTTGCAATTTAAAGTGCGATTCCCCGGCAGAATTTGCAGCGCCAGTGGTTTTTGGCAATACAGTTTGTTATCTCCCCACAGGAGATCAGATATTGGTGATTCCTTCCTTAGTGAAGTTGCTTACTTCATTCAGCGCATTCCCTGGAGGGGAGTTCTCTTTGCATCTTGCATATATAATCATCATTACATTGCATCTTTAAAATGCATAGCATTTCCATTTGTATGGAGCATTACGCCATAAAAAATTCAAACATGCCTTTGAAGCATAAGCTAAGTTTGGTACCTTGCACGAAAGCCCAGATCAACCCTCAATCAAGACAATGATTCCATTCCTCTGAAGAGAACATTAATTGCGAAAATTTCCAGCTAACCCAACGGATTCCACAAACTCCAACTCCAGAGTTGATGTATTTCATTTCAAACGCCAACCTCAGAGTTGTTGTCTGTCTTGTTTATCTCCAACCTCAGAGTTGATGTCAAGTTTTTTCCCAACCTCAGAGTTGATGTATGTCTTTTCCCAACCTCAGAGTTGATGCCTGTCTCTTCCCAACCTCATAGTTGACGCCTTTCATCTCCAACCCCAGAGTTGACGCTTATCTTTTTCCCAACCTTATAGTTGATGCCTTTCTTCCCCAACCTCAAAGTTTACGGCTTTCTTCCCCAACCTCAGAGTTGACGCCTTTCTTCCCCAACCTTAGAGTTGACGCCTTTCTTCCCCAACCTCAGAGTTGACGCCTCTCTTTTCCCAACCTCAGAGTTGACGTATATCAGATTCCCAACCTCAGACTTGATTTCCATCTTTTGTCTCCAACCTCAGAGTTGACGACCCAATTCCGTTTTCCCAACCTCAGAGTTGATGCCTTTCTTCCCCAACCTCAGAGTTGACGCCTCTCTTTTCCCAACCTCAGAGTTGACGTATATCCTATTCCCAACCTCAGAGTTGATGTCCATATTTTGTCTCCAACCTCAAAGTTGATGACCAAATTCCGTTTTCCCGACTTCAGAGTCAATAACCAATCCTGTTAACCCCTAACCTCAGAGTTGATGTTTACCTTTTTTACAACTTCAAAGTCGGTGTTTATCCAAGTTTTCCTCAACCCATGGGTTGATGTTAACCAATATCTAGCTCTAACCTCAGAGTTGAAATCTATATTCTATCTCCCGTCTCAGAATTGATGTTAATACTATCGTCTCCAACCCCAGAGTTGATGCCTGTCTTTTTCCCAACCTCATAGTTGATGCCTATCTTGTCCCAACCTTAGAGTTGACGCATCTCTTTTCCCAACCTCAGAGTTGATGTATATCCTTTATCTTCAACCTCAGAGTTGATGTTTGTTTTCTTGTATCCAGTCTTAGTGTTGATGTAGGTCCATTTCCCAACCCCAGAGTTGACGCATGTCTTTTTCTCAACCTCAGAGTTGACGTCTCTCTTTTTTTTCTCGACCTTAGAGTAGATGTTACCCTTTTTCCTCAACCTCCAAGTTGATGTTTACCCAAATTTTTTCTCAACCTCAGAGTTGATGTTTACTCATTTTCTTTCTCAATCTCGAAATTGATGTCTAGTTTTTCTTCAATCTCAGAATGGATGTCTAGTTTTTTCCCTTAACCTCAGAGTTGGTGTCGTACTGTTGTTTTCCAAACTCCTAGTTAACGAAACAGACGTTCCACTCACTGTCCTGATATCATACAATATACTTTCCCAGCCACAGTGCTGATGATTATCCTTTTAATTATCACAAGTGTTCTTTGCGCAAGAGGTTTCATTCCCCAACAGATCTTTCAATCAATTCCCAGGGTCACAGATCTGTTGACTATATCCATGGTTTACTGTTCTTTCCCCAACGGAGTCACCTCTTTCAGTTTGTAGATCCTCAGATCCTACTTCTTGGCTGTAGATCCATTGGGAAAATGTCTTTCTTTACCGTTACCGACTGGTATCCAATTTCCTTTTTTCATTCCCCACAGAGTGCAAATTTTACGGTTCTTTTGGTATTCAAACACCTTATACCTAGATTGTCTGAAAGTCGCTGCTATCACCCCTTCAGGTTTAAGTTGATTGAATAGGGGCAGCTGTTGCACCCCAAAATTTGCCCTCTCGTTTCTAACCCTAACTGACTATTGCTTCGCTTTCGTATGCATTTCCATTAGGTCATAACAATCAATCATGCATTGCATTGAGTTCTTGGGACATGGAATCACATTGTTTTTATGGCTCAAGACTTCTTTTTATTTCAAGTTTTCAAGCAACAAACATCAGAGGCTCCAACATTTATTTTGCTCGGTGATTTGGAACCCGACCATATCTTTTCCAGCAGGGTATCTTGAGTGTAAGAGGGAATTCACTGCTTATTTCAGGCATCATTCAGGTGCAATATCAAGTAACAAGCTTCAGAGGCAGATCCATGCTCAGAACAAGTGGCAACAGGTGATTTTTCAATTTTCCCCCCAAAAGGCGCCAAAATTAAAATTTTGAATGTGTTAATCGATTAACCAATTTTGTCTATAAAATGGTTAATCGGTTGACACGTGGGATTTTTGCCTAGAAATTTCAGTTTTCAGCATTGTAGCAGTTGCAATTCCATTTTGATCACTTGGGTTCACATTTGCATCAGTAGAAGGATCTAGAATGCATCCAGATTTTAGTTCATTTCCAAATTAATTTCATTTTCCCTCCAAAATTCAAATAATTCCACTCCTAATTCCACTCCTAATACTAACACTCATTCAAACCCACAGTCCAAACCTCATTTACACTCCAAACCTAGTGCTTATTTAAGTGAATTTGCTTCAAACCTCACACAATTACACTCACAATTTCATTCTCATTCTCAATTCTCTACAATTCTCTCTCATTTTTCACTCTCCATTTTCATCTTCAACCTTCACCAAAGCTCTTCCATTATAATTCTCAAATTCTTCATTGGAGTTTGTTAATTCTAGAGCTAAACCTTCACCATTTCCTCTCATAAACAACAATTTTGCTGTAGAATTTAGTTTGGATCTAGATCTGATGTTTGGAAGCACTTTCTTGAAGCAACTTTGAAGCAAGTTCATCACATTGCCTTGTTCTTCAAGTTTCTTTCTAGGAATTCATTGGATCTTTGATTTTCTGTGCTTGATCTGGCAAATTCAGTTTGCAACACGTACCAAAGCAAATCTCCACTTTGTAGGTTGGTGATTCTTAGATCCAAGCTTATCTTAGCTTATTTACAACTTTCACAATGTAGATCCATTGGCTTTTGATGTGAATTGATCCATTGATTGATTTTACTTGTTGATCTTGTTGTTTGATGGATTCAATTGGTGTTTGATTATCGCTATTTGATGTAATTTTCGTATACAATTGCATGCCTTTACATGTGGATGATTGGATAAATGATTTTCTGCTGAAAGTGCTTTTGAAATGCTGATTTTCTGCTTATGGTGCAGTGTCAATCGGTTAACCAGTTTGTAGGAAAAACTGGTTAATCGATTAACTATGTTGTTTTAGGTGTTTTTTTTGTTGTTTTTAAAGGTGTTAATCGATTAACACTGATGCTGAAGGTGTTTTTTGTGCTTTTTCAAGCTTGTTTTGATTCCTTTTCACTTCTAAATCTCACGGCTTTGTATGATACATATTTGTGGAATTTTCTTGTGCTATTTCACTTTATTTTGCAGCATGTATAAGTTTCTTCGGCACGCGACGCGTTGATTTCATGATGCATATCCATGATTTATTTGTTTTACATTCTTAATGCATTGTTCATGTTGCGTAATCACTTTCACATTGATTGTTCTTGATGCTTAATTGTTGATACATATTCATCAATTGATCTCACTTGATACATGTTCATAACTGATCTTTGCAATTCATGTGCATTTGTTTAAATGTGGAGGCATGCTTGTGTTCAGTTCTTTTGATGTATATTGTGCTTGGTTGTTGGACATGTTCATTGTTGAGTGTTTAATCTTTGATGTATGCATAACTTGATGTTGTGATGTCACATATCCATCTATGCTTGATGCTTATTTGATGCATTGCATGCTGCTGCATACACTACTGGTGTGTTGGGTATGTACTGTAAAATGTATTCACTTTGTTTTGCTGCATTTTACACCTGTTCTCTTTTGGAAATGCATGCTGTTAAATGTTGTGTTGTGCTGTTGCTGGATTTTATCGTTGTTCTGAGCTGAAGTGCTGCTGTTTTTGATTTATTTTATTGGTCTTGCTTATATTTGTGTTACTGCTGTTTTACTTGCTGTGTAATGGGAAGTTGTTGATTGGTTTTGAGTGAGTGAATGGGAGATGTTTTTGGTGTTTCTTTGTAAGTTGAAAAGGTATAGGAACCTAAGGTTTTTATTTATTACTATGCTCGCTAATATCTCGCAATCTTATGCCTACGTATTCTCAAAAGGAATATGAGAAATTTGAGCGTTCGTAGTTCTACCTACTAATGGGTGGAAATGGGTTTGTTGGTTTTTTGAGAAGTGACAAGTTGCCATCTTAAGGGAGATATCTCACTTATTCACCCCAAACATTTTTGAGAAATAAGAGAATATGGAAAGAAACTTTAAACTTGGATGTAAAAAATCGAGAGTAGTGCCACATCTTCCTTTAACCGAGTCTTTGCATTTTAAGATAAGGGCTTTGACTTGGATATAGAATCAACAAGTATGCCACTTACATCACTTAAATGAAAGGAATGTTTTGTACACCATAATAAGAGAAGGACTCCAGCTTAGATTTTGAATCAACAAGTGTGGCACTTACATGACTTAAATGGAAAAGAGTTTGAAATGTTTGATTTATATTGTGGGAAATAGAAGAGACATCTCTTCCATAGAGATGGCTCATGTCTCATCTCTAGGGAAGTGTTTTGAGTTTGAAGCAAAGGTTGGCTAAGGTTTGACTTGAAGTTTTAAGGTTTGAAGCCATAAGAGGCATTTTTGACTTTAGGACTCCAAAAGGGAATTCTCATCTCTTCAAAGAGTTTTGAGTTTGAAGTCTAACTTCCTTGTACAAAGCCCAAGAGGAGGCTAATGTTCTAGTTGAAAATTCAACAACGGAAACCTAATGTTTGAACTAAGTTATAGCTGAAGGGTATCCTAATGTTTTTTTTTGTATAAACAAAAAGGAAAAAGCTAAAAAGGGTTTGCTCGCTAGGATCTCGCAATCCTATGCCTACATATCCTTAAGAAGGAAATCAGAACAATTGTAGTTCGGACATAAGCCCGAAGTGTAAAAAATGTCAAGAGAAACTTAACAAGGTAAGTTTATTTGAGCTTTTAAACAAGTGTGGTCATCGAGGATGATATGAATGGTGTATGTCTAAGCACATGTAACTGATCGTGTAGGATGGATCAGATCCTGTAGAATCAGGCCGCCAAGTGCGTTAGGGATGCTGGTCGTATGGAGAGGATGGGGTGTACCTGCAAGGTACTCCGACACTCAAGTAAGAAAGGGTCAGAGAAAAGGAGCAAGTACAAAGTATGAATTCTTAGGGTGAATATTAGATACCTGACCCTCTCAAGCGAGAGGGTTTATCTAGAGCCCCCAGCGTGTGGCCAACGGTCCTATTTTCGGGGCGAAATAACCGTTTTCCCGAAAGAATAGGTAACTACCCAAACAAGCCGTTATGTCAGGCAGGGTGTCCAAAACTAGTCGTTACGTCAGGCATAAGCGTGGTTTCGGGCACCTGCTCGTAGCTGTTCGGGGAGCGATGAGGCCATGCGTAACGGGCAGTAATTCCGGGGAGGAACGTTGAATTCCTTGCCCGGTTGGAGGGGCAGAAAGGTAACTTTTGCCCCTCTGTGGACTGGACTTAGGCAATTTGGGCCGCTCTGGAGTAGAAGCGGATTGGGCCAATTCTAGCCATTGGCCCAGTCCAGAACAGGAGCCCCCAAGTCGTTGCTCCCGAGCATGGGAGTGATGACTTAAGGACTGCTCGTTGATCAGGAGATCTAGTATGGAGTCGTCGTTTGAAGACGAGGAGGATTATCTCAAAGTGCACGTGACCCCAGATGTTCGTGAGATTCGTGGTCGTGACATCGTTGCCCGGAGTTCGGGGAGACTGATGGTCAGACAGAATTGGAAACGTTGGGACGCCACGTGTGCCTAGAGCTCCGTGTAGCAGTTAATAGGCAATGATGGATAGTGGATAGTCATAATGGCCTACGGGCGCGTGTTTGTACGTGCTACTTTGTATAAAAGGGGGAAAATCATTCCATTTGGAACTTTTCAGTCTGATTTCTCTTCGCTTCCTTCAAGCTTTTGCCCGACACCGTTTTCTGCTTCTTCGACCTCCATTACAAGCTTCCGAGCAGTGCTTTCTTCTACTCAAAACAAGTAAGTGTTCCGATCCTTTGCTTGTTCTTCCTCTGTTAGTTGTCAATGGTAGATTGCATGCGCTTAAGGTTAGCTTTAGAGGACAAAATGAGTGAGTCTCCGGTGATTGTTGGTGGTGGACGGTGGCTGTGCCATTTTTCTACTTCTAACATGTCACCGGAGTTGGTAGTATGCTTTGGTTAGGAGGGCGGTTGACGGCGTCGTCGCGATGGCGACGCTTGTGTAACCGTCGTGACTTTTTGTCTTCTGGGTGGATGATAAATTTTTCGGTAGAACGCTCCCAGATTCCGGTGAAGATTTGCGATTTCCGGCGAAGCTTCAAACGGAAACTGGGTATAAGTGCGGGGAAGCTCCTCGCTAGGGGATGATTTGTTCCGAGCGTCTCTTCGCGGGGAGATTTCAACTCCATATTTGATGTTAGGGCTTAGGTCGGGGACTTTGTCCTCAGCCCTTTGCGCGCCCTTTCACTTAACTTAGTGGTGGAAGGGTGGATTTAATTTGTTGTCGAATTCACTTTCTTCTCTGCTTTTCAGGTGATCGACATGGCGACGGGGCCAGATAGAGAAGTTATTTTAGACACCTCCGAGGAAGAAACAGGATCCTCGGACAACACTAGCTTGACGGCTTCGAGCTCGGCGTCTTCGAGCTCCCCAAGTGATGTCGGGGAAGAAGAAGAGGCTTTGGACGATATGAACGAGGATGTTGCTGATGATCCCACGGAGGAATGGGAGGTGGCCGAGACTGCTGAACACGTGTCCAAGCTTGTGGGGGACATTTTTACTAAAGTCTGGCCGGAGGGAGAGTGGAAGGTGCATTTCCCTTCCGAGGATGAGCGAGTCTGCATAAACTTTGGGGACCGCTTTACGATGTACGAATATGCCTTCAAGGAGCTGGGCTTGAGGCTGCCGTTCACCGATTTCCAGCTGTCAGTGTTTGAGCATTTGAGGTTGGCCCCCACGCAGCTGCATCCGAACTCTCTGGCCTTTATATGGGCGTTTGAGTTAGTGTGCAAGCATCTTGCTATAAGGACTACTCTCCCTCTGTTCTTCACTATCTTCCATCTTCAGCGGCAACTGTCGGGGAGGAAGTACGGCTGGGTTTCGTTGAAGCAGCCCCATAAGCTGTTCAAGCCTTTTTCGGAGTCAATAAGGACGTTCAAGGAATGTTATTATGTCGTTGAACCCTTGTCCGAAGCTGCCCAGGACATCACATACGTCTGGGAGGTAGAGGTTGACGAGGACGGGAACGAGCTGCACGACGAGGAGGGGAGGTATATTAGGCGGAGACTTTACAAGTTCCCCATCCACTGGTCACCTGACCACTTCACCAAGAAGCCCAGTGATTATGTCTTCCAACCGAGTGAGCTGCTCGGGCAGGACGCCGTGGCGTATGAGGCGCTGGTGAACTGGGTCAACTCCTTCCGGCTCGCTGAGTGGTGGACGAGCAAGGGCAGTCCGATCTTCGAGGAGGACGGGAGCCAGAGAGTTGAGCGTAGATTCATCAATATTAAGGCATTGGACGCAGAGAAGCTGCTCGGTAGTCTTAGTTGTTTGGATTTTATTTGTGTATTTTCTTCTCCTCGTATCTAACATGCTCGTATTTTGTCTGTGCAGGTGAGATGCCTCAGGCCCACGACAGAGTTGTGAGGAATGCTTTTGCAAGGAACAAGACTGGGGCGGCTCCTCTGAAATCCCAATTTGCTGGTGCTTGTGCTCCTCCTCCTGTTCAAACTGCTGCGGGGACCTCTTCTTCTCCTACTTCTGCTCCCCGGGGGTCTCCCCTTCCTTTGGCTGGTCGACCCAAGCGGCAAAGGTTAAATGATGCTTTGGACCTTACCCGGGCGTCGGAGAAGGGGAAGTTGGAGCTTCCTCCTTGCATTCATGACCGGAAGTTCTTCGAGGGGAACTCTCTGATTGTGCCTCGGGCGGAGTCTCTTCTCTTGGAAAGCATAGATTGCCAGAGCAAGAGGGCGTTGGTGGCCCAAGACGCTTCTGCCTTGGTCAGGATGTTGGAGATGGCAGCTGAGTACGCCGAAGGGGATTCGGCGACTGAGGTCGAACTTACTGCTGCCCGTGCTACCATGGTGTCCCTCAAGGAAGAAGCTAAGGGTGTCGATGATGCTCGGAAGAAAGCTGAGGAGGAGGTAGCTCGTTTGAAGGAGGAGAACTCGACGCTGGCGGCGGAGAAGAAGTCTACCGAGGAGTTGATCCAGCGGCTGAAGGCGGCCAATGCCCCGGGTGACGATGAGCCGGAGGATGTGAAGGCCTTGAAGACGAGATCCGAGTTGGTTGCCCGTTTGCTAACGGCCGAGGATGATGGCATTATTGTTGCGGAGGATTCTTTTGGGAATGTCGTGGCTCAACTGCGGGTGGTGAACCCTGGGCTCGAGTTTTCTGTCGAGGGTACCCACTACCTGGCGCATGTTGAGGACGGTCGTATTGTCATGCCCGACGGTCTCCTTGAAGGTATCCCCGAGGATCAGCCCGCCGAGGAGCAGGTATCTCAGCCAGAGCCAGCCGAGCACGCGGACGAGTGAGGAGCTTGGATTTTTTTTATGTTGTTGTAATCTGTCCGGCTTGTGTGCCGTGGAATTATTATAATTTATTTTCTTTTCGGGGGGACATGGCCCCTGTTTGATGTAACTAAGTACAATTGTGGCCCTTGTGGTCACCCATTATGTTAACTTATTATATTTCTGGCTTCGTCGTCTGCATGATTTTACTTGCGTTTATTTTTGCTAAGTGTTGTATGCATGCTCGTTGTGAATGTATGTTCGCCCGTGATAGGGGGTATTTGGCTTGTGCGAATATTTTGGGGGAATTGATCATTGCAGATGTGTTCGATAGTGGGGGGAACTGGTCGAACTGTCGGGGAATGACCTGGCGGGGTGCGGAGCTCAGGTCGCGTTTGAGGCCTGAGTTCACGGCGTGAACGTCCCATCGCGAGCTGAGGTTCTGCCAATCATGGTACTTTGACGATGGTGATGCTCGATCGAGGACCGTTGTCGAGCAGTTGCCCGGCTCGTTACTGAGCGGGGTTATGCTTTAATCGTATGCGACGCTTGTACCTAGACGCGCATAGTGGTCGGTAGCTGACGTTCGTCGTTGCGACGGGTCAAACTGAGAATTTAGCTGTAATATTGTTTTAGCTTTTCAGTGTTCCATGGTCGAGCAAGTTCTTCCCCAGGGAGATGTTCAAGGTAGTAGGCCCCATTTTCCGTTTTTGCTCGGACACGATAAGGTCCTTCCCAGTTGGCTGCTAGCTTGCCTTCGCGAGATTCTTTGTGGTTTCTTCTTAGAACAAGGCTTCCCACGTCGAATTCTCGCCGTATCACCTTGGAGTTGTGCCTGATGGTAATTTTTTGTTTTAGTGAGGCTTCGAGAAGGGCTGCCCCGGTTCGGATTTCCTCGACGAGGTCTAGCTCTTCTCTCAACGATTCGTCGTTCATTTCCTCGTCTAGGGGCGACTCTGTCCACCTAGAGGGCACGTGAACTTCGACGGGAATTACAGCCTCGGTCCCGTATGCTAAACGGAAAGGTGTTTCCCCGGTCGTTAAGTGCGGAGTTGTGCGGTATGCCCACAGTACGCTGTGTAGTCCCTCGACCCATGCCTTCTTCATTTCGTCCAGCCTTCGCTTGAGGCCTCGAAGGATGACTCGGTTGGCTGTTTCATCCTGCCCGTTCGTTTGAGGGTACTCCACAGGTGCGAAGTGCTGCTTCGTGCCCAGTTGGGCGACGAAGTCCTGGAACTTCCTGTCCGTGAATTGCGTCCCGTTGTCTGTTACTATTGCTTGGGGAATACTGAAACGTGCGAGGATGTTTCGTTTGTAAAAACGCAGGATGTTGAGGGCAGTTATTTTGGCTAGAGCTTCTGCCTCTATCCATTTTGTGAAATAGTCCACGCCCACTATGAGATATTTGTTCTGACTTGATACTACCACGAAGGGTCCTAGGATGTCTAGGCCCCACCAGGCGAATGGCCACGGGGAGGACATAGCCTTGAGCTCGTTAGGCGGAGCCAGGTGCATGTCCCCTTGCCGTTGGCATTTGTCACATTTCTTCATGTGTTCTTTCGCATCTTTTTGCATGGTCGGCCAGTAGTATCCTGCACGGAGTACCTTTCGAGCGAGGGACCTTCTGCCGAGATGTTGGGCGTTGATTCCTTTGTGGATTTCGCGCAGGATGTGTGCGACCATTTCCTCCTCGACACATTTGAGCAGCGGAATGGAGAATCCCCGTCTGTAGAGTTTATCTTCGACCAGGACATAAGAGCAGGCTCTTCGCCTGACTATGCTGGCCTCCTTTGGGTCGGACGGGAGTTCGTCTTTGGCGAGATAGTTGTAGACTGGGGTCATCCAACAGTTGTTGTCGCCGATCACCTGCACGTCGAGTGTCGCAGAGGCCTTCTCGATGCTAGGTCGAGGAAGTACTTCCTGTACGAAGGATTTGTTTCCGCCTTTCTTCTTCGTGCTGGCTAATTTGGATAGCACGTCTGCTCGTATGTTATGTTCGCGGGGAACGTGTTTCACTTCCACTGTTGTGAACTTCGCCATTTCCTTCTTTACCAGGGCCGGGTATTCGGTCAGGTTGTCGTTTTTGGCTTGGTATTCTCCCCGGACCTGGAGGGCCACGAGTTGTGAATCTGTGCAAATGACGACTTCCTCTGCGCCCAGGTCCTCGGCGAGGCGTAGCCCAGCGAGGAAGGCTTCGTATTCAGCCTGGTTATTGGAGGTTGGGAAAGACAGTGTGAGTGATACCTTGATGATAATTCCTTCGTCGCTCTCCAGTATGATGCCCGCGCCACTTCCTGCAGAGCTTGAGGCGCCGTCGACGAAGATGGTCCATCTACGTGCTCCGCTCGCGGGGGAGTCTGCGAACATCATCTCCGCGACGAAGTCGGCTAGAGCTTGGGCCTTGAGGGCTTTTCTGCCTTCGTATTGGATGTCGAATTTGGACAGTTCCAGCGACCATTTGAGCATACGGCCGGCCATATCTGGTCGTCCGAGCAGCTACTTTATGGGTTGGTCTGTTCGAACCACGATCGTGTGAGCCAGGAAGTAGTGTCTTAACCTCCTGGTTGCGTTAATGAGGGCCAGCGCCACCTTCTCTATCTGTTGGTATCTTAACTCTGGTCCTTGCAGTGCTTTGCTCGTGAAATAGATGGGCTTCTGCCCATCAGGCGTCTCGTGGATGAGAGCGGCACTCACTATTTCGGTCGCTACGGCCAGGTATAGGTACAATGTTTCGCTGTTGTCCAGTCGAGAGAGGACCGGTGGCTCTGAGAGTGCCCGTTTCAGATGGAGAAGGGCCTTGCCGCACTCCTCGGTCCATTCGAATGCTGCCTCTTTGCGAAGGAGTTTGAAGAATGGCAGGGCGTACTGGGCGGACTTGGCCACGAAACGAGATAGTGACGCGAGCATCCCGTTGAGGGACTGGATGAATTTTTTGGACTTGGGCGTAGGAAACTCGGAGAACGCCCGACATTTGTCAGGATTGGCCTCGATTCCTTGTTCCGTTAAGTAGAAGCCGAGGAATTTTCCTGCCCGGACACCGAACGTGCATTTCTCCGGATTAAAACGCATTTTGTATTTCCTGGCCTGTTCGAAGACCTTTCTCAAGTGGGCGGTATGACCAGTTTCCTCGTGGGATTTTACGATCATGTCGTCCATGTAGACTTCGAGCATGTCGCCTATTTCTCCCCGAAACACTTTGTTCATCATTCGTTGGTACGTTGCTCCGGCGTTCTTCAGGCCGAAGGGCATTATGTTGTAGTAATAGTTGCCCGATTCGGTCATGAAGGCCGTATATTTTTTGTCGGACATTGCCATTGGGATTTGATTCTAGCCCGAGTAGGCGTCCATGAACGATAAAAGTTTAAAACCAGCAGAATTATCAACAAGTTTATCAATATTGGGGAGGGGGCAGGCATCCTTCGGGCATGCCTTATTGAGATCGGTATAATCAATGCACATACGCCATTTTCCATTAGATTTTTTAACTAATACAACGTTGGACAGCCAAGTTGTGTACTTGGCTTCCGAAATAAATTTGGCCTCGAGGAGGTCCTTTACAGCTTTTTCAGCAGCCTCCGTTTTCTCCGGAGACTGCTTCCTCATACGTTGTGCTACGGCCTTGACGGCCGGGTCGATGGTCAGCTGGTGACAAGCGATGGATGGATCCAAGCCGGGCATTTCCGCGGCGCTCCATGCGAAGAGGTCGGCATTCTCTCGGAGGCATGCTTTGAGCTGCTTCCTCGCGATGTCAGGCAGGTCTGCTCTGATCTTCACTCCTTGTTGGGGGTCTTCTCCGAACAGAACTTTCTCGAAGTTTCCATCTGGGATTGGGCGCATCGGATGGGAGCTGCTGCTGGACGACGTGGACGGGCTTGCTGAAGCTGCTCGTTCCTCCTGTTGGTCCTCGGGGAAGCGACTGTCGAGGTCGATAGAGTTGACCTGGGGCAGGGGCTTGGCCTCCTCGGAGCTGCTTGGCAGTGCTGGCTTGCTCGACGCTTTTGGCTTGGGCACAATGGTGTTGAGCCCCTTTGTAGCTGCTTCGAAACACCGTCGGGCAGCTTCTATATCTCCGTGGAGGGTGGCGACCATCCCTTTCAAAGTTTAATACTTCATCTTCAGGTGGACGGTTGAGGGCACTGCTACCAACTCAGCTAGAGTCGGCCTTCCGAAAATGCATTGGTAGAGCGACGGGCAGTCGATTACCAGAAATTACACCTTGATGGATCTGGCTGTTTCAGCTGAACCGAAGGTCACGATCAGCTCGACGTATCCCCACGGCTTGGTTACAGATCCGTTGAATCCCTATAAATCGGACCCTACGTATGGGGTAAGGTGCGATTCGTCCAGCTAAAGTGTTGAAAACAGTTGGGAGTACATGATGTCGACCGAGCTGCCCTGGTCGACGAGTATCCTACGAACGTCGAAGTTCACCATCTGGGCTCTGACGACCAATGGTATACTTGAGTTCGGGGAGCCGCCGAGGAGTTCCTCCCGGTAGAAGGAGATGGGGACGGAGCCCTTCTGTGCCCGATCAAGCATGGTCACTTTGTTGGAGCTTGTGTTGATCAGGTGTTCGAACTTCCATTGCACGGAGCCCACGGTGACTTTGTTGAAACCCCTGCCAGAGATGACCATGGCGGAGGGAAATGTCTCCCACGGGCTGTGGTCCGCAAAATATCCAGGGGCGCTGAGCCCGTCAGGGACGTTGAAGTCCTCGGGTCGCGATATGGACATAACGACCTGTATGTTGGCGTCTTCCGAGGAGGGTACCTCCTCCTCGACCTTCTTGGACTCCTGGGCGTCATGCCGAGGAGTGTCCTTCTTCTTCGCGAACTGCTTCAGGTGGCCGTCCCTGATCAGTATTTCAATGGCATCCTTCAGATGGATGCAGTCCTCCGTAGTATGGCCGTGACTTTTGTGGAAACGACAGTATTTTGATTTTTCCACGTTTGGTCTGTTCGGAAGCTGTTTGGGGAAGCGGACCCCAGCCTGTTTGAACTCCGAATTGGCACATTCAGACAAGATCTTTCCCCTAGAAACAGTCAGGGGAGTGTAGTCATGGAACCGCCCGGAGGGGCCCTTGTTGTCACGGGAATCACTAGGACGGTCCTCGCGCCTCCGGTCACCTCGACGAGATGTCGAAGCTTCTTCTCCTTTGGATGCCCGAGCGTTCTCTTGATGGCGCGATGCTTGGACGTTGTTGGCCGCAACCTTCTCTTCATACTGAATGTGTGATTGGGCTTTGAGGAGGAGGGCGTCTAATTTCCTCGATGGCGCGAGGCCAATGACTTTAGAAAACTCGGAGCCTGGGCGGAGCCCCTGCTCGAGAAAAAACTTCTTTATTTCGTCCGTCGTCGGGACCTGCACTGCTTCTTTGTTGAACCTCTCGATATATGCGCGGAGAGGTTCATCTTTACCCTGGATTATGGCTCCCAGAGAGGCCTCAATTTTGGGGGTGGCGACGAGATGCTGTAAAGTGCCGCGAGAACATCCTGCCCAGCTGTCTCCACGAGGTAATGGACTCCTCGGGCAGTTGTTTATACCATGTCATTGCTCCCTTCTGAAGGGTGTCGGGAACAGTCTGTATTTGATGGTGCCCCGTACACCGCGGTAGTCTAGCAGCGCATCGATGTTCTCGATGTGCTCGTCGGGGTCGGTGGTTCCGTCGTACGTGCCAAGTGACAGGGGTTTCTCCAAGCCTTTCGGGAGACGGGTAGCCAAGATCTCCTGGGACAACGGGCCACGAGGCTCGTTGTCGTCACTAGAACTGGTGTATGATGGGGACCGAACGGGATGCTTGCGACGTCGGTTCCTTCGCGGAGAAGGTGAGCGGTTCCTTCGAGGAGAATGTGAGCGGTTCCTTTGGGGGGAAGGTGAGCGGTTCCTTCGAGGAGAATGTGAGCGGTTCCTTTGAGGGGAAGGTGAGTGGTTCCTTTGTGGGGAAGGTGAGCGGTCCCGTCCTTTAGACTTGATCGGGGGAGATTGCTCGTTCCTCCGATTCCTCTTGTGGTCATGGGCGTGCTGGTCACGCGGGGAGATCTGGTCGCGCTTTTGGGCTACGCAAGGATGAGGTTCTTGGCGCAGCCTCCGGTCGATTTCTCTCCGGGGCTGCGGGCTTCTTGGTCGTCAATGGTTCCTCCGTGTAGGAGGGGATCTCGGACGGTGAGACTCTTCTAGCGTCCCGATCCTCTCATTCTGCTGTAGGATCAGGGTGTTAGTTTTGTTGATCGCCTCCAGGAGGGCTGCTACGGCCGGGTCGACATTGGGAGGAACAGGAACGGGCTGGACATCAAGTGATGGTTGATCGTTGTTGCGATCAGCAAGGGTAGGGGAAGGAGAAGCACTGGCTCCATCCCTGAGGAAACGGGCATCTCAGAGGAGAGATGACTGGCCGTCAACGTCAGATTTGTTGATGGGGAGGATGGTGGTTTGGAGAGCATCCTTGGAGCAATCTTGGGAGGCCATGATCGTGATGATGTTTGAGAATTGCTTTGATCTTTGATTACTGAGGAAAGAAAGATGGGGAGAATAAAGTTTCCCACAGACGGCGCCACTGATCGTGTAGGCTGGATTAGATCCTGTAGAATCAGGCCGCCAAGTGCGTCAGGGATGCTGGTAGTATGGAGATGAAGGGGTGTACCTGCAAGGTACTCCGACGCTCAAGTAAGAAAGGGTCAGAGAAAAGGAGCAAGTACAAAGTATGAATTATTAGGGTGAATATTGGATACCTGACCCTCTCAAGCGAGAGGGTTTATCTAGAGCCCCCAGCGCGTGGCCAACGGTCCTATTTTTGGGGCGAAATAATTGTTTTCCCGAAAGAATATGTAACTACCCAAACTAGCCGTTACGTCGGGAAGAGTGTCCAAAACTAGCCGTTACGTCGGGCATAAGCGTGGTTTCGGGCACCTGCTCGTAGCTGTCCGGGGAGTGATGAGGTCGTGCGTAACGGGCAGTAATTTCGGGGAGGAACGTTGCATTCCTTGCCCGGTTGGAGGGGCGGAAAGGTAACTTTTGCCCCTCTGTGGATTGGACTTAGGCAATTTGGGCCACTCTGGAGTAGAAGCGGATTGGGCCAATTCTAGCCATTGGTCCAGTCCAGAATAGTAACAATATGTGAATATGCCTTAATTAGAGAGATATATTCATCATGGTAAGAGTTTACGAAGGAAATACTTGAACATGTGAGCAAAGGTTTAATCACAGGAGAATTCAAGCAAGCATATATTCAAGATGAATCAAAGATTAGATGAATATGAAAAAGGGTAAACAAAACCCTAATGGAAGTTTATGAGGAAAAGTACAGGAGCCAAACATTCAAACATGGTTGAATCAAGGGCTTTGGGGACTCCAAACTTAAGTGAAAGCCCTTAATATGTACAAAAGATGTTTTGAAAGTTTTATTAAAGTGAAAACCCTAATTAAACATTTAATCAAAAGTATTTTCAAAAAGGAAAATCAATTAAACATGGTATGAATGGTGTTTAAGTCAAGATAAACATGTTATGTACATTGAACAAATTTAGACAAAGCATATCGTTCACATGAACAATCATGATCAATTAGGTTAAGGAAAGAATAAAAAGAAAGTAATTTTTTTTAGGTATGAAACACTTAAAATGTACCACTTTTCAACCAAATAAAAAGTGATTAAATAAATGTTATTTTTAATATTTTTTCATGGATTCCCAAAATAGGGAAGATAAATGAAGTGTGTGCAAAAAATTGGCTCAAAAAGATAAAATTTACTATGTGAAATAATTGTGTGAAGTTGTGAAAAAAATTGAAAGAAAAAGTGATAAAAAATAAGGAAATGCTCCAACCAAGGCTTGAACCAGCGCCCTTGGGGTGGTGAGGTTAAAAATATACCAACTGAGCCATGTGCCATGGCTGTTAGTATAGCGTGTGATGAAAATAATAAAGAGAGTTTTCAAATGAAAATGTTTTAAAAAATAAAAGCCAAAAGGTCTGGGCGAGGGGGATTCGAACCCCATACCTCACACTCACAAGCCTCCCAAACACACCCCTTAATCACTGGGGTGGTGATACATCCGTATATCAAACCACACCCAAATAAATATATTTTAGAACAACAAAAATTTCAGAAATGGCGCCACCACCACCATTGTCGTCTTCATCATCTTCATCAGATTTTTCAAATTCCTATCTCCCTCAATATGCAACCAAATTGAATGAAATAAAAATGAAAGTTGTGGGATTTTTCAAGAGGAATTGAATGGTTCTTTTCAATTTCATTTGAATTCAGTGTATTTAAAGATATTGATTTGAAAACCGTATGAACCCTAACTGAACTTTTCAATATGAAATCTTATACAATCATGATACATGACAATTAATTGAGGGAAAATGATCACAACATCATGATAAAATATCTGTAACTTGAATGATCAAAATTGATGAATGAATCATAGAGTTCACGTCTTTTAGGAAACTTACTTTGCAAGTGAGAATCAAATTCTCTGTTAGAGGAGTTACATAAGTGATTTGATGATCCAGACAACTTCCTTGACCTCCAAGGAGTGTGTTCCAATGTTTAGAATGGATGGAAACCTTTTAAAGCTTCCAACTCGAATCAATCTGTAGCTTGTGATGTGTATGAAGAAAATGACATGCGACTTTGTGATTTTGATGTTATAATTGAGGTTTGAGTGTTTGGATCACTTACACATGATGTATGTGAAGTGTTTGAATGCTTGGTTTGATTGAAAATGGTCTTGAACTGAGAATTGAAGTTTTCACTCCTTTGAGACTTGAAAATTTTGGAAAAAGGATGAATGAGATAAAACAAGCTCTTGGAATGTTTTGGTGTCATTATTGTGAAGGAATTAACCTCTATTTTTAGGAGAAGTGAGTTTGATATTTTTAATTTGAAAGGATCATGATGCATGCTATTATCCAATAGGTGATGTCATGAACCTATTACTTGAAAGCCATGTTACACATGGGCTATTCTTCACATGGCTTGAATTCTGATCTCTTGAGCTTGGTTCCTCATGGTTTCATCCCATCCCTTGATGCTTTGATCATCCTTGGGAATATTGGAGGGGTTTTGCAAAAAATCACTATAGCATTTTAATGCAAGAGGACAAAACCTCACTTCTCACTTTTGAAATGATCATTTTCACATGCCAAGTGGTGAATCTTTGAAAATTCATGTATGCTTTGCAGAGCACAAACTTGTATGATCATTTGGGAGTTGATCTTGTGAAGATTGGAGGTTTGCAAAGCTTATGCAAGTCGTGTGGATTTTGAGGTTTAGCAATTCTGTCTTGAAAACCAGTTGTGGCAAGGTTTGTTGCAACATCCATAACTTCTTGCTCAAGTAAGGGATTTTGATGTTCTTGATTATTTGGGAAAGCTGGTATATCATACTTCAACTTTGATAATTAAAGTTGGTCTTGAATCATTGTGGATCATAGTGAAAATAGCCCTAAAGTAGGCTTAAACACAAGACAGATTCTGTCCAAAATTTCACTAAGTGTTTAGGTTCAAAAGTATGGAACCTCCAACTTCATGACCTTATATCTTAAAATCTATGCACCTCTGTGGAATCCACCCTTATTGACAAAGTTGAAGTCTGTAACAAGCTCTTCAATTTGATCTTTGGATCAAAGAAAATGGTTACTTGGTTTGGAAGTTATGCCTTTGCAAAGTAGGGTAAAAATCATTGAGTTTTATAACTTAGAAAAAATTCAACTTTCTCAATGTTTCCCTTTTCACAAGTAACCTCACATTTCTTAATTTTTTTTCTTGATCATACATGATCTAAATCAGATATTAACACTGTTCTTGACTTGAAGAGACCATGTTTGACCAAAAACTCCAAAAGTCAAACTTGGTTTTGACCACAGTTGACATTTGTATCAGATGAACTTTGAACTTTGTGACCCTTTATGAAATCAAAACCCTTGGGTTAATTGAACACTATGGATGGACTCCAAAGGTGTTTTTGAGTGTCTTGAATTATGTCCCAAGGTTTGAGATCATGGACTAGTCAAAAGTCAAAGGTACAGTTGACTTTTCATCAAAAACACTAGTTTGTGGACTATATGAATTTGAACTTCTTGCATTGCCTATGAATCAAGTCCTTTGGGTTAATCCAATCATATGAAGGGATTAATATGAGTTATTTGAGGTCTTTAAAATATATTTTGAGGTTTGGTATCATGCCTTGCTTCAAAAGTCAACTCAGGGACTGAATTAGGTAAAAAAAAACCTAATTTGGATGTACTGAGGGTCTTGAGGCTTGATGAGCTTGTCATGATGCAATTTTGCACTTGATTATTGATGGATGAAAACTCTTGATCTTCATGGATGACAAAGGGACTTGATATGTTTTAGCAAGATGACTATCCCTTTGATAATTCAGCAGCTTGAGCTTTAGGGGGATCACCTAACCTGTGAAGCAAGTAAGCATACACTTCTTGTACTTGTAATGGGTTAGTGATGCATAAATACACACACATATATATATATATATATATATATATATATATATATATATATATATATATATATATGTTATGATGAATGTCATGCAAGATTATGTAAATGAGGTGGCATCTTGGGGGTAAAAAATTAGGGTATGACAGATGCCCCTATTTATGTTTCTCCGATCCAGAGAGATGAAGATTGACATCTTAGTCTCGACCAGATAGGGGAGGTTTAAATACCTCAATACACAATTTTGGCCCCTAAGAAGCCACAAAAGGTAATATGATATGAATGCGCTTATGAATGCAAGATATGAGACCTGTGGGAAATGATGCCACAGAAGATTGAGAATAGTCTAAACCACAGGGGTATAACAACAGGATTATCCACTGGGGAAAGAAAAATTGGGGAAAATGTTGTAACTCTTATTTGGAGAGAGACATCAACTTCAATGGGGATAGAGGAACATAACTCCATAGAGGATGGTGTTATAACTCTGACAAATTTGAATTTCCATCTTTCGAAAGATGGTTTAGCGTCTTCTTTAACTAAGTAGTATTACTTAGCAAGGGTAAAATAAACTTCCCCATGTTTTGGGTCGTACGCCACAAAACTGGTCTTGGTTTTCTAGAATAAACTTCCCCTCGTTTCTGGACATAAGCCATGAAACTAGTCTCGGTTTCTTCTTTATCAAGTCTTTCTGTTGAATAGGGGTAAACAAACAAGCTCCTGAAAAGGTAATCACTTGCTGAAATAATAACTTCACCGGGGATCTTCAATGATATGCAGGTCAGTTAACTTATTGAAATAAATTTCTCAAATAAAGAGAAACTTTTCGTAAGGGTATTCATCAAACTTCTCACAGGGATTCACTATGGAGATTCCATTTGATGGAAAATAAACTTTATTACACTTCTCTTAGATACTTCTTCGGAGAGATGCCGTGTGATGTAAAAAATAAAGATTCAACTATCAAACTTCTCTGTGATACTTTGTCCGGAGAGATGCCACTTGATAGAGAATAAGGATTTAAAACAAACTTCTCTAGAGTGATGCCATTTGCTGAAAAAATATCTTCATCATACTTCTCTTCGAGACTTCTTCAGAGAGATGCCATAAGATGAAAGAAAATTTGATATCCTGATAGCTTTAACGGGGATAGACAAACTGCTCGGAAAGAGACTGCCATTTGTTGATTTACTGGGAAATTCAGGGATAAAAACAAGCTTCTCAAATAAAGAGATTGCCACTTGCTGTCATGTGTACATTCCAAAGTGGAATAAATTCATCTTGCTGGGGAACCCTCAACATATTCTCTCTGGCCAAAATAAATGCCTTTTTAATTCAGAGGTTCAAGTTATCAAAATGGCCAAAAGACCAACTCAAACCAGGAACAAGCTGGAGAGATACCGTCAAACAAGACGCTAACCAGTGAGGAATGAACTCAAACTGGGATTTATCCTATCCAAGTGTGGAAAGGAGAACTAAATCAAAACTTCCATGAGGATTAACTCAGTAAGGAGTTTAGAAAGGATATATATTTCCTGCCTATGGCTGACCAATCTATTAGAGAGATGAAACATATCACTCGGGGATGAATATAACCAAGGTGAATGAAATAAATATTATCAACAAATGTAACATGAATATGAATTCAACTATGTATGATATGAATGCGTGTTATGTCTTTATGCTGACAAAACAGATGCAAGGGACATATTGGTGATGAACTAAACATCACAATATGACCGGGTACTTAGCCAGTTGGTGGCGAGTATTACAGCTAGCATTGGGTCCTCTTTTACCAGAGATATGGTTTGTACGTCCGACACATCACGGTCATTTGGAGTAAAAACCCATCATTTGGAGATACCTTTCAAGGTAAATCACAAGAACCTTTGATCCTGTATTTCGAGGTCTTAACCGTTCTTGGTACAACTGCTGATATTCTTTCCTATGTTTATAGATCAAAATAAACACAAGCATTTTTAAAAGAAAATTTTAACCTTTTTTTTGTTTCAAGAATTTTTATCAAAGTAAAATGTCATTTTACAAGATATAAATAAAACAAAGTTGCAAACAAGATGTGCAAAAGCTCTAATTTTTACTGATAAAATGGTAATCCGTAAATAGCGTGATTCCATAGATTATTACAAAAGTTTAAAAAAACGGTAATTTAAAGGGAAAAGGGCTACATTAAAATATAATAACCGAATTCTTCCTAACAACTTTGAATTTCCAATGTTCCTTAGCTCTGGCGAAGGTGTTTTGATTAGAGAGCTCTTTGATAGATGTGGCTACTTCAGATAATCCACTCTGGTTTGATGCAGTTACTTGCCATATATCCCTAACTTTTGCCTAGATTGCCCTTTCAGGTTTCCAATCTACTGGGATGATTTATCTCTTTTTATGTCTCTGATTTTTGCCTGGACCGCCCTTTCGGATTTTTAGTCCATCGAGATGCTCTTTTTGCTTTTTGTTAGGCGAAGTATTTCTTGACTACATCAACATTTGTAGGACGGGCGAATTCCTCACCATCCATAGTCGTAAGCAATAAAGCACCGCCTAAGAAGGCTTTCTTGACAATATATGGACCGTCATAATTAGGAGTCCACTTGCCCCTAGAATCAGTAAGAAATGATTGAATTTTCTTAAGCACAAGGTCGCCTTCTTTGAATACACGAGGTCGAACCTTCTTGTCAAAAGCCTTCTTCATTCTTCGTTGATATAGATGACCATGACATAAAGCCGTCATTCTCTTTTCTTCAATTAAATTCAGTTCATCGTATCTGCTTTGACACCATTTAGCCTCTGTCAACTTAGCTTCCATCAAGACTCTTATTGATGGGATTTCCACCTCTATAGGGAGCACAACTTTCATGCCATATACCAAATAAAAATGGGTTGCCCCTGTCGAAGTACAAACAGATGTACGATTTCTATGAAGGGGAAATGGTAGCATTTCATGCCAATCCTTGTAAGTCACTACCATTTTATGGATGATCTTTTTGATGTTTTTGTTAGCTGCTTCAACAGCTCCATTCATTTTAGGCCGATAAGGAGAAGAGTTATGGTGTTCGATTTTGAATTCGGCACATAATTCCTTCATCATTTTGTTGTTCAAGTTCGATCCATTATCAATAATGATCTTACTTGGAACACCATAATGGCATATTAGATTGTTTTTGATAAAATGGACCACCACTTGCCTGGTTACATTGGCATAGGATGTTGCTTCAACCCATTTGGTGAAGTAATCAATGGCCACCAGGATAAAACAATGTCCGTTGGAAGCTTTAGGTTCAATCATGCCAATTGTGCCAATTCCCTACACAGAGAAAGGCAATGGAGAGGAGAGAATATTGAGAAGAGTCGGCGGTACATGAATTTTGTCGGTATAAATCTAACATTTGTGACACTTCTTCACGTACTTGCAACAATCAGATTCCATTGATAGCCAATAGTATACTGCTCTTAGCATTCTCTTTGCCATTGCTTGTCCATTGGCATGAGTACCAAAAGAGCCTTCATGAATTTCTTCCATTAACATGTTTGCTTCGTGTCAATCCACGCATCTGAGCAAGACCATGTTGAAGTTTCTTTTGTACAACACATCATCATTCAGGAAGAAGTTGCCACCCAATCTCCTAAGAGTCTTCCTATCTTTCTTTGATGCCCCAAGCGTGTATTTTTGGTTTTGAAGGAAGCATTTGATATCATGATACCATGGTTTATCATCAACAATCTCTTCCACGGTAAAAACATGAGCGGGCCTGTCAAGGCGCATAACATCAATTCTAGGTACATTATTCCATCGATTTACAACAATCATGGAGGATAATGTAGCTAGTGCATCAACCATGTTATTTTCTTCACGAGGAATGTGATGAAAGTTAACTTTGTTGAAGAAAGGTATCAGCCTTCTTGCATATTCTTTGTAAGGAATTAATCCGGGTTGACGAGTTTCCAATTCACCTTTGATTCTGATTTATGACCAAAGCCGAGTCTCCGTATACATCCAGAATTTTGATCCTTAAATCAATGGCTTCGTCAAGTCCCATGATACATGCTTCATATTCAGCTTCATTATTGGTGCATTTGAATGTCAATCTTGCGGTGAAAGGAATATAGGTACCTTGAGGTGTAACAATAATTTCCCCAATTCCGTTTCCATAAGCATTGACAGCTCCGTCGAATATTAATCCCCATTGGGATCCTGGTTCCGACCCTTTGTCTGGAAAAAGTTCATCACAGTCTTTCATCTTCAGGTACATAACATCCTCATCAGGGAAGTTAAATTTAATAGATTCATAATCATCAATTGGTTGGTGAGCCAAATGATCAGCTAGAATTCTTCCCTTGACAACTTTTTGAGCATGGTATTCAATATCATACCCTGACAACAACATTTTCCAGCTAGCAATCCTTTCGGTTAAGGCGGTCTTTTCAAAGATATACTTAATTGGGTCCATTTTGGAGATAAACCAAGTAGTATGACAAATCATGTATTGTCGGAGACGTTTAGTAGCCCAAGCCAAGTCACATCAGGATTTTTCAAGCACAGTGTAATGAAATTCACAGTCTATGAATTTCTTACTCAAGTAATAAATGGCGTGCTCCTTTTTCTTAGTTTCATCTTGCTGTCTAAGCATACA
Source organism: Lathyrus tuberosus (assembly GCA_022829125.1). Lineage (NCBI taxonomy): Eukaryota > Viridiplantae > Streptophyta > Magnoliopsida > Fabales > Fabaceae > Lathyrus > Lathyrus tuberosus. The sequence continues at coordinate 4,570,489 of JALAZF010000193.1, forward strand.
ACCCATGGAATCTTCCAATACTGTTAAGTATATGATCAAAGGTCTTCCTTCTACCGGAGGCATCATGATAGGAGGCTCAAGTAGATATTCTTTGATGCTGTTTTTGATTCTGAGAATTTTGGGGATGGTGGGCCGGAGCTGGCGCCGAATTGATAACAGGAGATACATTCGTTATTTGTTGCGGTTGATATCTTCATCTTGACTGGCTTTGCAACACAGTGTTGACATCCTGTTCCTTTTTCTTTGGGAACCCACTTTCGTGTCTTTTAGATGATTTCGCCTCTTTGGTTAATTGCCTTTCTCGGACTTATTCTTCCAGACGTACTCCCATGTTCACCATTTCAGTAAAGTTATTAGGCGCACTGGTGATCATGTGGTTGTAGTAGAAAGGATTCAGGGTTTTCAAATATATCATCGTCATTTCTTTTTCTTCAATATGAGGACAGATCTAGGCGGCAACTTTTCGCCATCTCTGAGCGTATCCCTTGAAAGTTTCTTTTTCTTTTTGAGACATAGCCCTGAGCTGATCCCGGTCAAGAGCCATATCTAGGTTGTACTTGTATTGTTTTACAAAGGCTTCGCCGAGATTGCCAAAATTTTGGATCTTAGCACTGTCTAATCCCATGTACCATTTGAGTGCTGCACCGGTTAGACTATCCTGTAAGTAGTGGATTAGTAGCTGTTGATTGTCTGTCTGCGTGGACATTTTCCGCGCATACATAACCAAATTTCTTTTTGGGCAAGAATTCCCCTTGTATTTTTCAAAGTCAGGTACTTTGAATTTAAGTGGTATCTTGAGATTTGGAACCAGGAAAAGGTCAGCGGCATTTTCCCCAAATAGGTATTGTCCTTTGAGAGCCTTAATCTCTTTCTACAGATTTGAGAACTTATCTTGGAATTCATCCCATCGGCCATCTATTCCCATAGTTTCACTTGGAGGAGCATGAAAGATTTTGTTAGTTCTTGGATTGGCTGAAATTTTGGTAAAACAAAGTTGTTCAATGTTGATGTCACATGGGTGATAATGTCTTAACATTGAGTCTTAACATTGGATAATAATAAGTGTTTAAGTTGGATGTCTGATGTCACATGCGATGTTGTGACATCAGGCCTGCAGAAGATTAATAACATCAGGTTTAGTGATGTTGTTAGGGTTTGCTTTTTAGCTGGATATTGGGAGAGTTGTTAGTCTCATTGGATGCAGATATCTTGGGATAGATATTCTCTGTTGCATAGAGATTTGATGCAGATTTGTAGGAAGGTTTAAAGACTGAGATTTAAAAAGATTTTGGGGATAAAATATATTTTGAAGATTTAGTTTTAAATAACAAATCAGGTCAGATATTGCAAAGGATTCAAGCCCAATTCAGATGGCTATATAAAGCGCATCAACCAAAGGAAGAAAGTAGACAGAAGAGAGAGAGCATAGACTGAGGGTCATTCATTGTCTTTGTACAAGCTTTTGTAAGCCATTCTAGGTTGAATTGGTGAGTTGTAAAGTGTACTCTCTTAGAGCTGTGAAGCAAGAGAGTGTTGTTACTTGATCAAAGCTTGTAAGCATAATCAAGGTGTTTCTCAAAGTGTGATCTTTGAGGTGTTTTAGGAAGTGAGTAGTGGTCTCATACCTAAGTGGTCTCTTAGGTAGAAAGTTCATTAGGTAGAGATTAAGTTTAGGATATGTCAACTGGGTTGTTGAGTCTGTAAATTAATTCTACTGATAATGAAATTCCTTCCTGGCTTGGTAGCCCCTAGAGTAAGTTGTTTAACTGGACTGGGTGAACAATTCTTTGTGTACTCTTCTGTTGTTTTACTTTGTCCATTGCAGAGTCTGTTATTGTGACATCACACGTAACATCACATATCTGGTACCAGAATTTCAATTGGTATCAGAGCAGGCATCCTGCTCTGCATCTGGGTGAGATCTAGGGCTGATACTTTCTGGTAAGATGGACAAGGAAGTTGGTGGATTTGTGAATAGACCCCCTATTTTGGATGGCTCTAATTATGATTATTGGAAACCAAGGATGATCACCTTTTTGAAATCCTTGGACAGCAGGGCTTGGAAGGCTATCATAAAAGAATGGAAAGCACCTGTTGTGTTTGAGAAAGATGATGCTGGGAAAGATAAAGAGGGCACCTCAAAGCTGAAGCCTGAAGAAGAATGGACCAAGGAAGAAGATGAGCTTGCCCTTGGTAACTCTAAAGCCCTAAATGCTATCTTCAATGGAGTTGATAAGAACATCTTCAGGTTAATAAACTCATGTGAAGTTGCTAAGGAAGCATGGGATATTTTGAAGGCTACACATAAAGGATCATCTAGAGTTAAGATGTCAAGACTTCAGCTTCTAACATCAAAGTTTGAAAGTCTAAAGATGAAGGAAGATGAGACTATCCATGACTTCCACATGAGTATTCTTGAGCTGTCCAATGCATCCAGTGCTCTTGGAGAAAAGATGTCAGAAGAAAAGCTTGTAAGGAAAATCCTTAGGTCCCTTCCTAAGAGGTACAAGATGAAGGTGACTGCCATTGAAGAAGCACAAGACATCAGCCAGATGAGGGTTGATGAGCTCATTGGATCTCTTCAAACTTTTGAGCTTGGGTTGAATGAGGAAGAACCTGAAAAGAAGCCAAAGAGTATAGCCTTGGTTTCAAATGCTAAAGAAGAGAAAGGGAATAGTGCTGAATCCCAGGAGGATCTATCTCAGGCCATTGCTATATTGGAAAGGCAGTTCAACAAGGTGTTCAAAAGAATGAACAAGAACTTCAAGCCTAATGTCAAGAACATCGCTTCTGACATCAGCAAGTCTAAGGAGAAGGATGAAGAGAAGACTGCTCAAGACAAGGGTGTTCAATGCTCTGAGTGTGAAGGTTATGGACATGTTAAGAAAGAATGTCTCACATTCCTGAAGAAGCAGAAGAAAGGCATGACAGTTTCTTGGTCAGACTCTGATAGTGAAAGTGAAGGAGAGTCAGCCAAACATGTCAAGGCTTTAACTGGAACAGTTGTTTCTGATGGTGATTCAAGTGATGAGGAACTGACTTTTGAGAATTAGCATCCACTTATCAAGAGCTTTGTCTGAAGAGTGCAGAAATCTGTCAAGAAAGTGAAAAACAGAAGAAACAAATTATTCAGCTTGAGACTGCTAAAGCTGATTTGGAAAATGAAGTCTTATTGGTCAAAGCTCATCTTGATCATATGACCAAATCTATTAGGATGCTGAACAGTGGTACAGACACACTTGACAAGATCCTTCAGACAGAAAAGGTTGCTGGAGATAAGTCAGGCGTAGGATTTGTGGTTGAGGAAAAGGTATCTGCTGAAGCAAGCACTTCAGGAACCAAGAAGGAGATGTCTCAACCAATGTCTCAACATCACACAAAGAGACAGGATCCTAAACCTAAGCAGGTAGCTCATCCACAACCTCAAAATGTTGGGAAGAGGCATGCTCATGGTCCTCATCAAAGGAAGGCACAAGTTTCTGGAGCTAGGCAGTATATGCCTCCATAATATCATAAGAGCATGCAGGCTTCTAGGTTCAAACAGAACATGTTCCATCAGATGTCTCAACATCAGGGAAACATGTATGGCTATGGATATAATAATGCTATGCCTTATTATTATGGAAGAAGGAAGCCTCATCACCATAGAAGACAGCCAAAAGGACATCATCCTTACCATAGAAGACAGTCAAACTATGGGAGAAGAAGACAACATTATGGGTGTCAGCCACAACAGTATCATCATCAAGGTGGCAGAAGGTTTAACCACTTCAGAGAAGACAGAGTTAGGTGCTTTTACTGTGGCAGATTTGGACACATGCAGTTTTCTTGTTTCAAGCTACATGGTTATCCCACGTCTAACCCTCAACCCAGACAGAAGGATAACAGGCCCAAGGTTGTTAAGCAGTGGGTTCCTAAAGAAGAGGTTAAGTGTCTATTGGCTCACTTTTCAGATAGACACTCTGCTAAGGATGGTTGGTACTTTGACAGTGGCTATTTAAAGCACATGACTGGTTTCAAAAACCAATTGGTAGATGTCAATTCTTGCTCCTCAATTGATGTTACTTTTGGAAATGGAGAGAAAGGGGTGGTGAAAGGTGTTGGAAAAGTGAAGTGTCATGATGGACCTGATCTTGACAATGTGCTTCTTGTCAAAGGATTGAGTGCTAATTTAATTAGCACAAGTCAGCTGTGTGATGAAAGGTGTAAGGTCAGCTACACCAAAGATGAGTGTGTGGTGACAAATGAGCAGAATAAGGTAGTGATGAAGGGAATAAGATCCAGAGATAATTGCTATCAATGGGTACCTCAATTGGACAGCTTATCTGGTGATGTTAAGGTTGATGTTGTAACATCAGATTGTGACAACAAGTGTGAAAGTCTGCTGAAAGGTCAATTAGGGTTAATTACTCTTAATGTGAATCCTTTTAAAAATTTAAAAGGAAAGTTAATTTGGAGGGAGAAACTAATTAATTGGTCTTTAAGGGATACACAAAATCAGGCCCCATACCTTAGACCGTCATTCCCTATTGTAGCAATATCACGTTTCATCAAAGCTCATATCTCCCGACTGTTCATCTCCTTCAACAAGAAGAATCATCTGTCTCTGAACCTATACTGCCTCAAGGGAACCATGTCAAAACAGATGTCTTCTCCATCAAAGAAATCTGTTTCTCAAAGCTCTTCGCGAGATAAAGCTACGGTTTCTACAGAAGAGGGGTCTACAGGAGAAGCTTTGAATGTAGAACCCATCTCCATGATGGTTCCTGAATCTGGTATGTCAAGACCTTCCAAACTTCAACCCAAAAGGGCTGGAACTAAATTTAATGATAATGAGACTAAGAGGCTAGTCACTAGTGTACTTTTTAGCGATAAAACAACACCTAGGTCATCCACTTCTCAAACTGTTGAAGAAAAGTTTGATGTTGACAAGAGAATGGGTAATCTAGCTACCAAAATCCTGGACAAAGGTATACCTGTGAAAGGAATTTATGTACCTTTTAATTAGATGCCTGCAGAAAAGGTAGACATGCAAGGAGTTGATTCAGATCTTCATAGACTTGCTATGTCTGTTATTGAAGATTCTGAAGTGGGAGTGGAAGAAGATGATGTGCATGAGGAAACTAATGTTAAGGCAGATGTTAGAACATCACCTGTTGAAACTACTCCCGGTGAAGAAAAGAATGAGGATGTGATCAATGTGGTTGATTTATCTGATGATGAAGTCATTGGAAATGCTGTTCCAAGTATTGCTAAGAGACTGAAGACAAGGAAAGGAAAGACTGTTGAATCCTCTCCAAAGAAGTCTTCTGAAGGCAAGAGGAAAACTGCTGTTGTTGGTCCTATAAAACCTTGGAGCAAGGTTGCTACATCCTCCAAAAAGAGGAAGATCAGGGAAGATTTTGATTCTGACTTTGATGTTGAGGATGATGTTCAAGACATCACTCCTGTGAGAAAGTCAATCTTGAAGAGAATCTCTGACAAAGTCCCTGAAGTGCCAGTTCACAACATTTCCTTTCATTATGCCAGCAGTGCATCAATGTGGAAATTTGTATGTCAAAGAAGACTAGCCCTAGAGAGGGAGCTTGGGAAAGAAGCTTTAGAGATGAAGGATATTATGGAGCTGATTAAGGCTGCTGGATTGGTGAAGACTGTTTGTAGGTTCTCCAAATGTTATGCCAGTCTGGTTAAGGAATTCATGGTCAACATTCCTATAAATATCTCTGACAAAAGGAGTGGAGATTTCATGAAGGTATTTGTGAGAGGAAAATGTATTGGATTTTCTCCTGAGGTTATCAATAATTACCTAGGAAGAAAAGAAGAAGAGTTTACAGAGCTTGAAGTCACTGATAATGAAGTCTGCAAGGAGATTACAGCTGGTAAGGTAAAGGTTTGGCCATTGAAAGGGAAGTTGAAGCCTAGTAAACTTAGCATCAAGTATGCCATTCTTCACAGAATTGGAGCAGCCAACTGGGTGCCAACAAACCATAAGACAACAATAGTTGTTAGATTGGGTAGGTTTATCTATGCTGTTGGGAAGAAGATCAAGTTTGACTTTGGAAGCTACTTCTTTGAGCAAGTGGTGGAACATGCTGAAACAAATGCTATCAAGTTACCTATAGCATTCGCATCCCTTGTTTGTGGAATCATCTTGGAGCAACATCCTGAAACTTTAACAAGTTTAGATATAGCTTGCAAGAGGGAGTCAGCCTTGTCCTTGCATCCTAAGTTGTTTGCTGGATATCATGTTCCAGACATTGTTGTAACATCAGATGCTGGTGGCAAAAAGAGTACCAAGGCTAAATTACTTGAAGAACTAAAGGCCACTTGCAAAGATCTTGATGAGGTCATTAGTACCAGCACAACAAGAAAGATGAAGATCGAACTGCTGATAAAATCCTTGGAACAAGGTGATGGTGATAAAGGTGCTAATGTCAATACTGAAAATTCAGAAATTGAAGATGGTGGAGATGGTGCCAGCTCTGATGAAGACTAGTTTCCTTGCTGCTTTTTTCTAGATATTAGTTTAGTTTTATTTTCTTTGATGTGCCTAATATGTAATTTGAATATTGTGCCTGTTTATGCACTATTTATGTTCTATGATTTGTCTTGTCACTTAATGCTGACTTTTGACTGACAATGAGAGCTAGCTTAGGACTAACTGGTAGTTAGTAGGTGGTTGTCCAATTATGGCTAAAAAGGGGGAGAGTTAGCCAAGCCCATATGTGCTGCAGAAGTTGAGGGAGAGTTTGTGCAGTTGTGTGCAGCTGGAAGATGATTCTGATTTTGAGGGGGAACTTGACCCTTTGCTGAGCTGATGAAGTATGTGCAGCATTTTGAACTATCCGCTGCTGAAGTCTCTGATGCAGAGATTGAGACTCAAAGCATGAAGAGCTGGAGCAATGCAGAGAATGTTTTAGCCAAAATTAGCCAAAGGGGGAGATTGTTAGTTCTTGGATTGGTTGAAATTTTGGTAAAACAAAGTTGTTCAATGTTGATGTCACATGGGTGATGTCTTAACATTGAGTCTTAACATTGGATAATAATAAGTGTTTAAGTTGGATGTCTGATGTCACATGCGATGTTGTGACATAAGGCCTGCAGAAGATTAATAACATCAGGTTTAGTGATGTTGTTAGGGTTTGCGTTTTAGCTAGATATTGAGAGAGCTGTTAGTCTCATTGGATGCGAATATCTTGGGATAGATATTCTCTGTTGCATAGAGATTTGATGCAGATTTGTAGGAAGGTTTAAAGACTGATATTTAAAAAGATTTTGGGGATAAAATCTGTTTTGAAGATTCAGTTTTAAATAACAAATCAGGTCAGATATTGCAAAGGATCCAAGCCCAATTCAGATGGCTATATAAAGCGCATCAACCAAAGGAAGAAAGTAGATAGAAGAGAGAGAGCATAGACTGAGGGTCATTCATTGTCTTTGTACGAGTTTTTGTAAGCCATTCTAGGTTGAATTGGTGAGTTGTAAAGTGTACTCTCTTAGAGCTGTGAAGTAAGAGAGTGTTGTTACTTGATCAAAGCTTGTAAGCAGGATCAAGGTGTTTCTCAAAGTGTGATCTTTGAGGTGTTTTAGGAAGTGAGTAGTGGTCTCATACCTAAGTGGTCTCTTAGGTAGAAAGTTCATTAGGTAGAGATTAAGTTTAGGAGATGTCAACTGGGTTGTTGAGTCTGTAAATTAATTCTACTGATAGTGAAATTCCTTCCTGGCTTGGTAGCCCCCAGAGTAAGTTGTTTAACTGAACTGGGTGAACAATTCTTTGTGTACTCTTCTGTTGTTTTACTTTGTCCATTGCAGAGTGTGTTGTTGTGACATCACACGTAACATCACATATCTGGTACCAGAATTTCAGATTTGTTCTTCAATGTATGGAGTAGTGTGTATCATAGGAGATGGGGTTGTCATGATTGCTGAGATCTTTGAAGCTTCAGGGACGGAGGTTTGTAACCCTCCGGTACAAAGTTGAAAGACATGCCCCAAGGAAAGCCGGAAGGCATGGAATAGTGTGGCATGGCAACAGATTGTACGGGTGCAGAGACGATTTCTGAGATGATAGTCCTTTGCATTGGAGTTGACGGTTGTTTTTGAGCGATTGTCAATGAATCTACCATGTTACTAAGCCTCTCTATATTGTCTTTTAAAGTAGTAACTTCATTTCCAAGTTCTTTGTTTTTCTACTCAAGTTCGTCCATCTTTTTCTGAAGATTGGCCCGAGTATTGTATAAATGAGACAGTTTGGCTTCAAAGTGAGAACACGTGTAAGTTTATGGTAAATGCAAAATGCTTAAATGATGTATGATGTGCAAAATGCAAATGACTTTGTTTTACACAGAACTTTAACAATTATGTCGTAAATATTATAAGAAAAGATAACACTTTAGATAACTGAAAAAAGGATCTTATTTTATTTAATGTATTCAAAAGATTGCATTAATGGAAGTACAACTTCAAAAAGATCTATTACAATGATGACAAAGGTTAAGCATGAGGTCCTAGGGAAATCTTGTTGATGAAGATCCAGCCCCATGTTGTTGCTTTTTCTTCTGCCTCTTTAGTTGTGTGTTTTCCATTGTAAGTTGATCGACGATCTTTTTCCAAGCATCTGAGGTAGGAGGAATATGACCAGAGAAAAATAAATTCTCTTATTCTTCTTGTCTCTCCACAACATGTTGCTCCAACATTTCTATCAAGTCATCCTTTTCTTTTAGTTGTCTCTTCAATTCTCTTCTCTCAGTCCTTGCAGTATAGAATTTGTCTTCCCAAGTGTCTCTTTCCAGCTTCATCCGGGTTAAGAGCTCTTGATATTCTTCCTTTTCTCAATAGGGATGGTAGAAGATAAATCAATGAAAGGCTATGAAGGCTTCTCAAGAGGATAAGGCATCTTGAGCTCACAAGCTCTTATGTTGGCCCACTTAGTGTAGCGTTTAAAAGCAACACAATCTTTATTTTCTACCTGATCCTTGCCTTTTTTATGAATAGTGTGCCAAGCCTTTATAACTGCTTTTCTCAAATCTGGATTTCCACCCTCATTGAGATAGAAGAATACTGACACCAAAAGACTGCTAGGTCTGTCTTTCATGGGGTACCCAAACCGACGTCTTGCAAGAGCGGGGTTGTAGTTAATCCCTCCATGTATACCAAGAATGGGTACATTGGGAAATTCTCCACAACTGTCGATGATAACTCCTTTTTCATAAGCTGGGTCATACCAATTCATATTAGTATGAGTGAGAGACATAAGTCTTTGAGACCATCTGAGTTTGTCAGGATTTTCAACAAAGAGTCTGGTCCTTGGCAAGTGTGACTTGAACCATCTATACAACAAAGGTGCACAACACATGATTGTTCCACTATCCTTCTTAGTCTTGTGATGAGTTGAATGTTAAGTGTCCCCAAGTAAAGTAGGTACTGGGTTACCACTCAAAAATATCTGGATGGCATTGGGGTCAACATAGTGGTTGATATTTGGAAATAGTATAAGACCATAGATGAGTAGTGTGAAGATAGCTTCAAAGGCACTCATACTATTGGCTCTAGCCAGCTTTGTTGCTTTCTCTATTAGGAATTTGGAAGTTAAACCTTTGATTCCTCCTTTGGAAGTGAAGTTGTCTTTTACATATAAAGTTTCCAAATGAAGGGCCTTTGCAAAAACCGAGCACTTAGGAATTTCCTCCAAGCCATTGAAAGGAATCCTGTTTAGTACTGACAAACCAATCCAATATGAATACTCCTCCAAAGTGGGTGTAAGTTGATAATCCAGAAAGGTGAAACAATGGTAGAGAGGATCATAGAATTGTACAAGGGAGTCAAGAATTCCTTCTTCAACATTAGTCTTTAGGATACCTAAGAGTCCTCCATAACTTCTTCTTAAATTATCTGGACAAGAGATCATATGACCTAACTTCCTCAATTCTGTTGTATCAGGATCCTTGAAGTTGTACTTCTTGGTATTTCTTTTTCCAAAATCCATGTTTAAAACCTATGATATTTGTCATAAAGGTTTTAAGTTCCTTGCAAAATTTTGTTTAGAAAATGATGTTTGAATGAATGTATGAATGTATGGATGCACACATATACAAAATTAACAAACATGGGTTCAAGGGTTCGACGTCACGAGCATGAAGTCATGGGTCTAACCAAACCAAAAGAATATGTATTAGGGGTTTTATTGTACCTGTAGAACATGTTCTAATATGGTTCCCAGAGTCATAGGTCCATCTTTCGGATATTATCGACACATCGACTACTCGGGAATCAATAATATTCTCAAGAGAAACTCGTCTGAGTCTAGTATTGTGTATCAACTATCTCAGGTATACACCCGGATAATCACCGCACTACATCCTAAAAAGCCAAGTAGGGTAAAGGGATACTAAGGTCCCCAGCTTCGCAGGCTCCCAGGTCAGAAAAAGTCATGACATTACGACTACTCGCATGACATCAGTAATTACAAAGGGGCCTCCACTGAGTGTGATTATATCATATGTCACTCATGCGTAGGATTACTCCAAACATGTAACTTTTGATTATATCAATGTCCTATCTTATTTATGTACACTCAAATCCGGGTTAGGATTTGTCTCACTCATAGAGAAAACCAGAGAGCCCAAACAAGTAGGATAAATAAAATAGCAAGTAAGTGATATCAACCGCAAAAATCAAAAATATATATGCAAGACATGCTTAATCATTTTAGGGGGGATGAAATCCCTACTTTCCCAGTGAAGTCGCCATTTTTTGTAGCCGCGCAAAAAAGACTCGCCCTTTTACATGTGAACTTTTAATTTACCCCAAAGGCAGGGAAGAGGAAAAAATCTGAATAAACCCGTGAGTGTGTGCAATGCAAAAACAATTCACTTGAGAGATACAAAGGGAAGGTATTAGCACCCTAAGTATCTATACTATCATATAGGAACCTCTTGCTTATATTTGTGTTACTGTTATTTTACTTGCTATGTAATGGGAATTTGTTGATTGATTTTGAGTGAGTGAATAGGAGATGTTTTTTATGTTTCTTTGTAAGTTGAAAAGGTATAGGAACCTAAGGGTTTTATTTATTACTATGCTCGCTAAGATCTCACAAGCTTATGCCTACGTATTCTCAAAAGAAAGTTGAGAAATCAGAGCGTTCGTAGTTCCACCTACTAATGGGTGGAAATGGGTTTGTTGGGTTTTTGAGAAGTGTCATCTTAAGGGAGATATCTCACCTATTCACCACAAACATTTTTGAGAAATAAGAGAATAAGGGAAGAAGCTTTAAACTTGGATGTAAAATATCTAAAGTAATGCCACATCTTCCTTTAACTGAGTCTTTTCATTTTAAGAGAAAGGCTTTGACTTGGATACAGAATCAATAAGTATGCCACTTACATCACTTTAATGAAAGGAATATTTTGTACACCATAATAAGAGAAGGACTCCAGCTTGGATTTTGAATCAACAAGTGTGCCACTTACATCACTTAAATGGAAAAGAGTTTGAAATGTTTGATTTATATTGTGGGAAATAGAAGAGACATTTCTTCCATAGGGATGACTCATGTCTCATCTCTAGGGAAGTGTTTTGAGTTTGAAGCCAAAGGTTGGCTAGGGTTTAACTTGAAGTTTGAAGGTTTGAAGCCATAAGAGGAAATGTTGACTTTAGGACTCCAAAAGGGAATTCTCATCTCTTTGAAGAGTTTTGAGTTTGAAGTCTAACTTCCTTGTACAAAGCCCAAGAGGAGGCTAATGTTCTAGTTGAAAATTCAACAAGGGAAACCTAATGTTTAAACTAAGTTATAGCTGAAGGGTATCCTAATGTTTTTGTGTATAAACATAAAGTAAAAAGCTAAAAAGGGTTTGCTCGCTAGGATCTCGCAATCCTATGCCTATATATTCTTAAGAAGGAAATCAGAGCAATTGTAGTTTGGACATAAGCCAGAAGTGTAAAAAATGTCAAGATAAACTTAACAAGGTAAGTTTATTTGAGCTTTTAAGCAAATGTGGTCATCAAGGATGATATGAATGGAGTATGTCTAAGCATGTGTAACAATATGTGAATATGCCTTAATTAGAGAGATATATTCATCATGGTAAGAGTTTATGAAGGAAATACTTGAACATGTGAGCAAAGGTTTAATCACAGGAGAATTCAAGCAAGCATATATTCAAGATGAATCAAAGATTAGATGAATATGAAAAAGGGTAAACAAAACCCTAATGGAAGTTTACGAGGAAAAGCACATGAGCAAAACATTCAAACATGGTTGAATCAAGGGCTTTGGGAATCCAAACTTAAGTGGAAGCCCTTACTATGTACAAAAGATGTTTTGAAAGTTTAATCAAAGTGAAAACCCTAATTAAACATTTAATCAAAAGTATTTTCAAAAAGGAAAATCAATTAAACATGGTATGAATGGTGTTTAAGTCAAGATAAACATGTTATGTACATTGAACAAGATTTAGACAAAGCATATCATTCACATGAACAATCATGATCAATTAGGTTAAGGAAAGAATAAAAAGAAAGTCATTTTTTTAGGTATGAAACACTTAAAATGTACCGCTTTTCAACCTAATAAAAAATGATTAAATAAATGTTATTTTCAATATTTTTTCATGGATTCTAAAAAGAGGGAAGATAAATGAAGAGTGTGCAAAAAATTGGCTCAAAAAGATCAATTTTGCTGTATGAAATAATTGTGTGAAGTTGTGAAAAAAATTGAAAGAAAAAGTGATAAAAAAATAGGAAATGCTCCCACCAAGGCTTGAACCAGGGCCCTTGGGGTGGTGAGGTTAAAAGTTTACCAACTGAGCCACGTGCCATGACTGTTAGTATAGCGCGTGATGAAAATAATAAAGAGAGTTTTCAAATGAAAAACTTTTAAAAAATAAAAGCAAAAAGGTCTGGGACGAGGGGGATTTGAACCCCAGACCTCACACTCACAAGCCTCCCAAAAACACGCCTTAACCACTGGGGTGGGGATACATCCGTGTATCAAACCACATCCAAATTAATATATGTTAAAACAACAAAAAATTCAGAAATGGCGCCACCACCACCATTGTCGTCTTCATCATCTTCATCAGATTTTTCAAATTCCTATCTCCCTCAATATAAAACCAAATTGAATGAAATAAAAATGAAAGTTGTTGGATTTTTCAAGTGGAATTGAATTGCCTTTTTCAATTTCATTTAAATTCAGTGTATATAAAGATATTGATTTGAAAACCGTATGAACCCTAACTGAACTTTTCAATATGAAATCTCATACAATCATGATACATGACAATTAATTGAGGGAAAATTATCCCAACATCATGATAAACATGTCTGTAACTTGAATGATCAAAATTGATACATGAATCATAGAGTCCAGGTTTTGAGGAAACTTACCTTGCAAGTGAGAACCAAATTCTCTGTTGGAGGAGTTACAGAAGTGATTTGATGATCTAGACAACTTCGTTGACCTCCAAGGAGTGTGAAAAAGTCAACTGTACAAAAATCCAAATTTGACTTTTTGGATTTTTGGTCAACCAAGGTTCCTTAACCCTAAAATAATGTTAATATGTGATTTGAATCATCATTCATCAAGAAAAATCAAAGAAAGTGAGTTAACTTGTAAAAGGGGCAACCATAAAAAACTTAGAATTTTTCTAAGTTATGTTTCGCTAGGGTACCAACTTCCAAGGACCATAACTTGAGATCCAAGCAACCATTTTGGATGGTCCAAAGCTGGATTTGTAGCTCTCATTACATACTTCAAAAGTGTTAACTACATCTCATTCCAATTCCTCATGGATTTTTAGTTATGGAGTGATAAAAATGGCTAAACACATGAAAATGACATTTTTCCAACACTTAGTGAAATTTTCACTAAGTCATAATCTGCCTTACTTTTTCCAAAATGTAGGGATATTTTTCACCTTGATTCAAGTCAAACCAGGTCTAGGGGTAAACATCAAAGTTAAAGTATGCCATAAGGGATTTCCAACAAGTACCAGATCATCTCCAAATTCAATTTGAGCAGGGAGATACAGCCCTTGAAACATGGCATCATGAACTGGTTTTACAAGGTAGAATTGTGCACATTTGCTCGATTTGTCCAAATCTGATAACTCCAAGCCTTGTCATCAATTTGGACACTTCAGAGGATCAAACCCAAGGGGGATGATCTAATCTCCAAGCCTCAAAAGTCCAAGAATCTACAAGTAGCCCTAACAAACCTAAAAAGGCTAAAAAGTGCCAAGAATCCAATTTTGTTTCTAAGCCTTTAATGGATGCACCAAGGTGGCATGAACTGAGCATATTCCAACTGAATTCAGCCAAGGCTTATCTCTGAACTAAAGCTACAAAGCCTGTGCTCTAATCTCAAGTCAATGGCTAGAGGAGACTTGAGATTCCATTTGATCACAATTGCCCACAGACCTGCTGCAGTTGCCACACACTATTGCTTGCAAAACAAACTTGCTCCACTATAAATAGGCCGCATTTGTGATCAGTTTGAGTACACCAAAGCACCCAAACTGATGCTTTCCTCAAAATCACCACTTTCACTCCAATTTTTCCTGTCATCAGATTTTGAGTTTGAGAGCAATTCCAACCAAACCAATGGTTCACACACCTCACATATAACATATAGAAGTGATCCATAACACAAAATCACATCTGGAACATCAGATTCTCAAAATCACCAGCCACTTGCACAAGCCTTTAGCAGATTTGCAGTTGAGGTGCCATATCAAGTTCTAGATCATTTCCATTCATTCCAAGCATTCAAACACACTCCTTGGCACCTAAGGAAGCTGTCCAGATCATTGGAACCAACTTACAACACCTCCATCACCAAACTCGATCACCGGCTGCAAGAGGTAAGCATGAGCTCTTCAAACTCCATGATGCATGCATATTTTACTGCACAATAATTTTGCCATATGTTACTAATCATGTATGGAGTGATAACCCTTAATCAATTGCCATGAATCAATTGTGTATGGAATTTCATTTTGTTCATGCTGAAATTAGGGTTCTTGAGGTTTTCTTCTGATTTCTCACTCAATACTTAATATAAATGCAATTAATCTATATGGTTGTGATCCTTGTTCAAAAACGAACAAGATTGGTGTTTGAATCGTGCAAAACCATTGAGAAATCATGGAGAAAAGTGAGAAAATGCAAATCTGCAGAAACAGGGCACGCGGGCAAGAACTTGGTGTTCTTGGCGCCCTTTTTCAAAATTTCAAATATTTGAATATTTTGTTATTTTTGTTAATTGATTCAAAAATTAATTTCTCTCAGAATATTTATGTTTTTGAATTTATTCTTTTTCTCAAAATTCAGAAAAATGTTAAATTATTTTATTTTACAAAAAAATCCCATTTATATTATTTATTTAATATAGTTAGAATTTTTGTAATTAATTTCATTTTAGTTGTTTTTAAACATTTTTAAATGGAATTCCCACTTTGATATTTCAAAACCAATTGAATTTCAAACTCTCATGTAATTAAACATGACTTTTCAAAATATTTTTCAAGATGTACAACTTATTTTTTGAATATATTTTGTATTTTATATCATTTTTTCATTTAATTTCCTTTGAAAAATAACATTTTATTTAAAATTAGGGTTTCCTCTTGATTTTAAATTTTAAAACATCTTTGGGACTCTAATAGAGTGTAAGACCCAATCCTTGTTGTAAATAAATAATTTGGGCCTCAGTCATTGTATAAGTCCCGATCCGATTTCAAAAATCTCGCCGCGGTCGTCGCCTTTTAAAACAATCATCTGGGCCTCCCCTCGTGTTGTAAGTCCCGTATTTCTTTTTTAAACACTTTTGGACCTCTAATAGAGTGTAAGACCCAATCCCTTTTTTAACCAAAACCATTTTTGGGCCTCAGACATTGTATAAGTCCCACTGTGTTTTCAAAAAATCTCGGCGCGATCGCCAGTTCAAAATCAAATCACCTGGGCCTCTCCCTGAGTTGTAAGCCCCATCACATGTACAAAAACATCTTTGGGCCTCTTGAAAGAGTGTAAGACCCAAATCTTTTGTAAATGAACCTTTTTGGGCCTCAGTCGTTGTATAAGTCCCGGTACGATCTTTAAAACAACGGTGCGATCACTGTTAAACCTTGGGCCTCTCTTTGAGTATAAGTTCCAACAATCTTTTAAAAAAACTTATCTTTTGATTTAGATTCAAGTATACAGTTATTATCAAAACTTTCTTTAATTTCTCTGAACAACTAACAATACATCATGGAAGCTTGCTCGCCAGTAAGTTTTATCAGCTTTCATTTACATGCTTTAATATATATAACTGTATTGTGGGAAGCTGCTCCTCTGTAAGTCCTTCTTTCATGTCCTTATAAATACTTGTCATATATCAACTGTATATATACTAGTATATCTATTTAGAGTTTTCCCCGACAACTAGGTCTAGAACTAGGTAAAGCCAGTTGGTCACTCTTTAAATACAGTCAAAACTAGATCCCCATAGGACTTCCAGATACAGTCTTTCCCTCTCTTGGGCTTAAACAATATGGAACAAAGAGAAAGGCAGTATTCTCGGTGAACATTTTCTCAGACTGTCACTATTAGAACTTGTCAAAGAAATTCAGTTTTCTAGAGAGGATTAATTCCCCGTGAAACCTCTCTTGAATTTCTTCAAACCCTAGAACTGTTCACTAAAGAAAATATTATTCTCGGTGAAACTTTTCTTGAACTCTTCTTAAGTTTGGACCCACAGGCTTCCTAAAAGCATCCCCGCCTCCTCTTGGGCTTTGTATAAGGACCCTCCAGCTTCTTTGAAGTTTTCATGCCTTCTCTTGGGCTTAAATCAAGGACCCTGAAGACCTCCTAAAGGTATAGGACATAACTTAGTCATCCTTTACTAGAGCAGTCTTTCTTGAGTCAAAACCTCAGACCAATTTAGGGTTAATACTCATCCCTTAAAACACTTGCCTCCTCTTGGGCATCATACAAAGATAAACTATTCCACACCAATAGACTTGGACAGTCTAAATCTCCACTTGAATCTCCAAGAAATTCTCAAGTTCCATACAAACATAGGAGAAACCCCGGTCATTCTACATCAATCTCCAAAGGAGTTAAAACCCAGTCTCTCTCCTAAAAATCCCCCAGCCAGGGTCAGTTTATCATCAGTATAACAATATCCCAAATCAGAACCTCAAGGAATTTAATACCTCAACTCTTCTGTAACCCTCAGCAAAAGTTGATTCCCCATTTGGACCTACCTCGGGATCTCAATAATCCCGGGCAGAAGATAGCCTTCTCTTAGGCTTTGTATAATGATCCTTCCTCAGCATAGCTAGCCTCCTCTTGGGCTTTGCACAATGATTCTCCCCAGCGGAGTTAAACTTTTCAGACTATCTTGTTGAGTCAATCACCTTTTTCAGACTCTCTTGTTGAGTCAATCACTCTCTTGTTGAGCCGACCCTTTCGCCTCAATCCTGGGATTTGTATAGGACAGATAAAAACACTCTCTTGTTGAGTCAATCTTTTCCAGCCTCCTTTTAGGCTCGGTATAAGGATTTCCCCTAGCAGAAGTCAGCCTCCTCTTAGGTTTGGTATAATAATTTCTCCAGCTTGTTCAGCCACAATCCTGGGCTTTGTACAAGACAGATAAAAGCACTCTCTTGTTGAGTCAAACCCTTTTAGCCTCAATCTTGGGCTTTGTATAAGACATAAATCTTCATAACCTTCTCTTAAGCTTGGGACAAGTATATTCCCCAACGGAGTCAATTCCTCTCGGCCTACTTTTAGGCTTTGAGAAATAATATCCTAAGCAGAGTCAATTCCCTTTTTAGCCTCAATCTTGGGCTTTGTACAAGACACTTAAAATATCCTCAGTCGAGTCAGTCTCATTTTAGCCTCAATCTTGGGCTTTGTACAAGACAGATAAAGATTTCTTTCCCATAGAGTCAGTTCCTTTTAGCCTCAATCTTGGGCTTTGTACAAGACAGATAGAACATTTTCCCCAAAAAAGTCAAACTTTTATCCTCCTCTTAGGCTTTGTAATGATATCCCCAAAAGAGTCAGTCTCTTTTAGCCTCAATCTTGGGCGTTGTACAAGACAGATAAACACTCTCTTGTTGAGTCAGTCCTTTTCCAGCCTCCTCTTAGGCTTTGTATAAGGACTTCCCTAGTGGAGTCAATCAACCTCTTAGCTTCAACCTTGGGCTTTGATCAAGGCACTCAAAAATCAACATCCCCTCAGAGGAAATCAAAATATCTTCGTAGAAAGTCATTTCTCTGTTTATCACTCATTAAAATAGACATTAAAAACAAATCCTAATCCCAGATAACTGCTGTAAGTGGCACACTTGTTGATTAAAATATCCAAGCTGTCGTCCATCTTTTATCCTGGTAAACCCTTTCTTCCATCTAATTGCTGTAAGCGGCAAGCCTCTGGATTATTTACATCCACGCCACTGTCCCTCTCTTAGTATGAGAAATTCCTAAGGAAAAATGGCATTGCTCAACACTGAGTTAAAGTTTTCTCCTTCAGGACAAATCCCTCATAAAGGAAATTATGGCATTGCTGGATTCATATATCCCAGTTAAAGTAATTCTCCTTTATAAATAGTCACCCAATAATTGTGATAAATAGATGAGATGTCTCCCTTTAGAGATGACAAATTTTCTCTTAGTCAAACCTTTTAGCTTCAATCTTGGGCTTTGAACAAGACACAAATACTCAACCTTTTAGCTTCAATCTTGGGCTTTGAACAAGACACCAAATATCTTTTTCCTCCCTTAGAATAGGAGGAACTACGATTGCTCTGATTTCCCTGTTTCGTTTAAACGGGAATACGTAGGCATAAGATTGCGAAATCTTAGCGAGCATACCAAACAAACACTCTAGGTCCAGTACCTTCATACATCAATCAAACATTAAGTCCAGTACCTTACCAAAAACATCGGGAAAACCCGAACATCAACAAAAACCCACTCACTCTCTCATACTTTCCCAAGAAACTTTCCCAACCCATTAACGGATAAACACCATCAAGTACAAAGCGAAACCTAAAGCTAACATCCTGTGGATAACCACATATAGGATGGGTAACTAACAACTCCCCATTGTATAGCCTGGCCTCGACTCCCCGAATCTCTTTAAGCGTTTGTTCAGTTAAACATTCGCGTGCAAGATTAGTTTTAGATAGCTTCCCTTTCCCTTCCAGCTTCATGGGATAAATAAGAAATTAGAAAGTAGCACCCCCTCCTCTTCATTGAGGAGAAAACCCAAATTCCGCGATAAGGTGGTCGCGTCACCGACAAAAATCGTGCGCTACAGTAAAAATGGCGACTCTGCTGGGGAGCTCATTTTATTTGATTAAGGCTAGGATTATAGCTCTTAAGAGGTCTAGGATGTTAGTTTTAGGAATAAATATATATATCGCTTTTCCTAATTGATATCCGTGTTTATTTTTCTGCTAATGGGATTGCGGGTGATGCCGCATCTGGAAAGTTTGAGTGATACCTAAGATAAGTGATGGCATAGACGGGTGGTCTTATAGGGAGTGATTCCCGAATAAGCGATCATGGTAGACAATTGAATCAGTGGAGATACCCTTTGCGGATTCAATGTCTAAACGACTTCGGTTGTTGAAAGCAGATTGTTCGATTGTGGTATCCATGAAATTGAGGATTTAGTATACTGAAACCATGTGACTATTTTGTAGTGCGGAAGCTATTGGAAATAGTTGTCACGCGATACTACCCTCATTTGAGATTACCCTAAGATACTACAGCTCGCTCGGGTGAACCAGCCTGCTGTTGTTATCCCAATGGGGGTCAATGATTTTGAGGACAAGTACAAAAATTCACCAGTACAACCTTTGGGGATAGGTAGATCCATGACTTCATGACACTGAACCTTTCAAATGTGTGTTGCATTCATGCATTCATTTCATTAAAAAACTTTAAACAAAGAAAAAATCTTCTTTTCTAGTCTCTCTTTTTCAAATTAAACTAAGACAATGATTGCAAATATCAGAGAGAAAGATTACGTTATGGATTTCGGTAGAAGGAAGACTCACAAGTACACCTTCAAGGTTCCAAAACTAGAGGATTTAAGAGGGTTGGCAAGGGTCCATGTAATTGAAGGAATACTGTCTACACTGGTTCAGTTTTACGATCCGGTTTATCACTGTTTCACATTCTCGGATTATCAACTTGTACCAACGCTAGTGGAGTACTCTCACCTGACTGATTTACCCATCACTAACCAAGCTCCCTATTCTGGACTAGAAGAAATTCCAAAGGATCAAACCATTGCAAGAGAAATCTATTTGGACGAGTCAGAAGTCAGCACTCACATGACCATTAAGGGGGGAATCCAAAGGTTTACCAGCCAAGTTTTTGATAAAGAAAGCCCTGTACTTTGCTAGTATAGGGAACGCAACTGCTTTCGAGAGCATCTTTGTCTTACTCACCTACAGGTTATTTCTGTTTCCCAACATTGATAACTTCACTGATACCAATGCCATTAAGATTTTTTTGATTGGAAACCCTGTACCAACCTTGCTCGCAGATGCTTATCATTATGTACATTTAAGGAATTTGTACAGCGGAGGAATGATCACATGCTATGTACCCTTGCTATACAAATGGTTCACTTCCCATCTACCAAAGTCTGCTGCTTTTTGGGATTATAAGAGTGCTCTGCGCCGGTCACAGAGAATCATGTATGTTACCAACTCTGACATAGATTGGTACAATCGGATCTATGACGGGATAAGAATCATTGACCGTTGTGGAAATTTCCCTAATGTACCCCTCATAGGAACTAAAAGAGGAGTTAACTATCATCCATTTTTAGTTCGTTGTCAATTCGGATACCCGATGAGACATGTCTCGCGTAATGTTCATCTGGAAGGTATTTTCTTCAAGGAAGGAGAAAATGACAGGGCACTAAAGACAGAAATAGTGCATGCCTGGAAACATGTTCACAGGAAAGGAAAAGAGTCTCTAGGAAAACCAGACTGTTTCTTTGTGGAACCTTATCTCCACTGGGTACAAACTAGAGCTCTTAAGCTAAGGATGTCTTACCCTCGTCAAGAATTTCTTCCGTTAAAGGAATCTATCCTTTATTTTATGTCTGATACGGAAAAACTCCAGATCACTCTCAACAAAGTTCAACGGGAAAAGAAATCTTGGAAGAACAAGTACCTCATTCTCAATGTGGAGTGTACCAAAATACAACAACTGTTAAAAGAAAAGGATGCTCTAATCGAGATTTTAGAGCAACATGCTGTAGAAAATCAAGACGACCGAAGGAATTTGCTCGCTCCTTTCACTTGGCAAAAGGATGACACCCCGACAATGGCTCAAGAGCCCCGGTCAAAGAAAAGGAAAATACCAGAACCAGAACCTGAGCTCTCCTCAGAGAGGACTCAAGATCCATAAGCTTAGACATTTCCTTTTATAGCACTTTGTAAATTACTGTACTTCCATTTCCGCAATCTTTGAATTCAATAAAACGGGGTCTCCCCACTGTATGATATTTGCAATCCAATTGTTGAAGATTCTTTTGATTAAATTTTTTTTTAATATAATCATTGCATATCATTCATTTTTCTCACGTAACACATTCTTCTTCCCTACGAATCTCACGTTTGTGTCTCGATTCTAGCGTTAAACTGTCTCATTCGTACAATACTCAGGCCAATCGACAAAAGAAAATGGATGATCTCGAGGAAGAAAACAGAGAGTTGAGAGAAGAAATCGACACTCTGAAAGAAGATTTGAGAAAACTTCACAATAACATGCAGTCTCTGGCAGCAACTTAGATACAACAACAAAGGACTGTGATCTCAGAGATCACATCTACGCCCATAGTGGAAAAGTATGATCCTTGGTACAACATGCCTAAAGATCGTCCCTGGGGCATGCCACTCAACTATATCCCGGAAGGATATATTCCACCGATCATGGAAAGATCCGGAAACTACAGCAGGAACCGCTGGGCCTGAAGGTTACAAACTTCGAGAAAGCGAAGATGCCAGGGGCATGTCAGCAACTCCTAAAGGTTACAAACTTCGGGATAGGGAAGCACCAAGAGTCACTGTCGTAATGACTATACCACCACCCGTGGTACACACTGTCCCGGAAGGACAGATTCCACAGATACCTTCTGGTGGAAACGAAAGTATGTACGACAGAATGCATGAGTTCCAAGAACAATTCCTGGAGATACTGAAGGAACTGCATGCCATTCGCGGTCAGGATCTATTTGGAAAGGACGTCGTAGACCTTTGTTTGCTCCCCAATGTGAAAATTCCGCACAAATTCAAGGTGCCCGAATTTGAAAAATACAAGGGAAACTCCTACCCTCAAAGTCATTTGGTGATGCACGCTCGGAAGATGTCAACTCAGACAGAAAACCTATAGCTACTGATCCACTACTTCCAAGATAGTCTAATCGGTGCCGCACTCAAATGGTACATGGGTTTAAACCGCACTAAGATCGTCACTTTCAGAGATCTTGGTGCCGCCTTCGTTCAGCAGTATAAGTATAACCTGGACATGGCACCGGACAGAGATCAACTTAGAACAATGTCGCAAAAGGACAAGGAAACCTTTAAGGAATATGCTCAGAGATGGCGTGAAATTGCCGCCCAGATTTGTCCACCTCTTGAGGAAAAAGAGATGACAAAGATCTTTTTGAAAACTTTAAACTCGTTTTACTACGACCGAATGGTCGCCAGTGCACCCAGCGACTTCACCGAGATGGTGAGCATGGGAGTTCGTCTTGAAGAAGTAGTCCGAGAAGGACGTTTGGTCAAAGATGTCGGACCATCAAGCAGTACCAAAAGATACAGTAGTGCTTTCCTTAAGACAAAAGAGCAAGATATTGGTAATATCTCTCTCCACTACGCCAAAAATGATTTTTGGCAGCACTACAAAACATCGCTTTTTGGCAGAAGCGCTGCTATACATTTCGCTAAAAACAAAAATAAAAAACGAAGGAAAAAAGCGCTGCTATATGGGGGTCCTACGAAAACGCTTTTAAAAAGCCCTGCTAAAGGGTTAAGGCAGGTGAACTTTAGAAAGCACTTTATGAAAAGCGCTGCTAAAAGGATACCATAAGCCAGCGCTTTTGAAAAGCGCTGCTAAAGGCCCAAGGTATACCATACTTTAGGCAGCGCTTTCAAAAAGCGCTGCTAAAGGCCCAATTCACTACACACCTTAAAAAACGCTTTTCTCTGAAAGTGCTGCTAAAGCTCAGCCTACAAAAGCGCTTTCTAAAAGCGCTGCTAAAGGTGCTTTAGTAAAAATTAAAACCCAGAAATTAAACCAGTAACAAATCATTTCTAATTTTTAACCCTATCATTGTTTTCACTCTCGCTCTCACTCTCACTCTCGCTCTCACTGTTCACTCATCTTCCTACGTCGTTGTTCCGGCCGTCACTGTTCCGACTCGCCGTCGCTGCTCCTCTGACCGTCACTGTACGTCACTGTGTGCAAGGTATGTTTTTTATTCCATTTCATTTCCATTTTCATTTCCATTTC
Source organism: Lathyrus tuberosus (assembly GCA_022829125.1). Classification (NCBI taxonomy): domain Eukaryota; kingdom Viridiplantae; phylum Streptophyta; class Magnoliopsida; order Fabales; family Fabaceae; genus Lathyrus; species Lathyrus tuberosus. The sequence goes on from JALAZF010000193.1 coordinate 4,594,021, forward strand.
CATTTCATTTTTCGTTTCCATTTCCATTTCATTTTTTATTTCATTTTTCGTTTAGCATTAGTTCTATGTTGATGTTGAAACAAATCAAATAGAAACTTGTTGAGTTGTTGTATGTTGCTGTTAATATAATCTTGTTTTGTTTTATAGAAAAATGAGTGTTGTTAGTTAGAATGTGTTTTATGTTTTGTTCGTATATAGAAAAATGAGTGTTGCTCTGATTGTTGTTTTTTGTTTTGTTTTTAGTTTGAATGTGTTAGTTTGAATGTAGTTTGAATGAGTGTTGTTATAGTATAGGAAATTATATCCATTAGAAAAATGAGTGTTGTTAGAAAAATGAGTGTTGTTAGAAATGTGATTAATTTGTAGAAGTTAGTTTAATGATTAATTAGTAGAAGTTAGTATAGTGATTATTGTGTAAAATGTGATTAATTTGTAGAAGTTAGTTTAATGATTAATTAGTAGAAGTTAGTATAGTGATTATTGTGTAAAATGTGATTAATTTGAAGAAGTTAGTTTAATGATTAATTTGTAGAATAATAGAAGTTAGTTTAATGTGTAAAATTTGTAGAATAGTGATTAATTAGAAAAGTCAAGGTAGTTAAGAGTGTTGTAGAAGTTAGATTGTTGAGGTTGTTATAGGGTGATTTGTAAAGTTAAAGTGAATATTTATCGGAAAATTTTAGTGATGTAAGAATTCGGTTGTTATTGAAAATGATAATGAAATTAGTGGTTAAGTGAACTAGGGTTTGAATTTATTTTGAGAGATGATTGAAATTAATTATAAAATTAATTGTTATTTTGAGAGTTGATTGAAAATGATAAATAGTGATTGAATTCTTAAATAAATTTGAATTGATGATAGAACTTTGAAGTTACTTGAACTTAAGCGTTGAAGTTGTTTTTTTTAACAATGTTGAGTTGAAACATCAAGTGTTTGCCATTTCATATTTGATTATGGATTATATTATGTTCAACTGATTATGGATTATGGATTATATTACGTACTTGTCATTTCATATTTGAGACTGGATTATGGAATACGAATTATGGATTTATATGTGTTTTTCTTTATTATAGGTAAAATGGCTACTAATGAGGAGAACTCGCACGATACTTCCAAGAATGATCCAAAAGAATCAGTTCAAGATGCGGAAGGAGATATTTCAAGAGGAATAAAAATCATGAAAGGAGTTATTTGTGCTAGAGACAAGGGAATAAAATACGACGTTCATTCGAATGAAATAGGTCAACTAATTGAGCCTAATGGCACAATGTTGACTAGTTACATTGGTGCACTTGTCCGTTCATTAGTTCCTATTACTTGTGACAATTGGCGAAAGCCACAGTTGAAACCCGCCAAAGATAAAATATGGAGTGAGATACAGGTACTATATGTGATGTTATTTGTTATTTTTGACAATTATAATTTTTAAATTAATTATACTAACACACTTTATTTGTTATTGTAGAGATCTTTTAACATTGGTGACGAGAAGCAAAAATATTGTCTTCAATTAGCCGGAAGAAGAGTTAGAGGGTTCCGAGCATTTTTATCCAACAAGTTTCTGAAGGATGCCCAAGGAAAGTTTGTTGAAGCGGAATGCCCGAAGAAGTATGCGGACTTGATTGCACCCGAAGAATGTGACACTTTTGTCGCCAAACGAAGAACTGAAGAATTTCATGTAATCTTAATTTAATTTATCATGAACATTGTATTATATTCATGTAGTTATTACATGTGTTCTGATATGACTTATAATTGTTTATGCAGGTTGTGAGTGATGTAAATCGACAAAGAGCCTCGAAACCCGCGTATCCATACAAGAAAGGACGTTTGGGATATGCACGCTTGGAACAAAAAATCGTAAGTATATATAATTGCTATGGTCTTTTTGTATTATTATTCATCCTAATTCTTAACTTAATGTGTAGCTTGCAGAGGAGAAAAGTGAATAAACATCTCTTCTGGAGCATGTTTTGTGGAAGGCTGCCCGTGTGGGAAAGGATGGAGTTGTTACTGAAGGTGTTCAACAAGTTTTTGAACAATGTGTAAGTATAACGTTATTTGTTTAATTAGATAGAAAGTTCTTGTTTATCTAATATAGTTATGTGTTGCTCTAATATTGAATTTCAGGAGACTCTATCTCAGTCCTTAACTCTCACGGAAGACCGGGATTGCAAGAGCATACTGAGTCGAGTATTAAATGTTCCTGAGTATTCTGGTCGCGCGAGGGGTAAGGGATTTGGAGTCACTCCATCTGCCTTGTATAAACGTTCAAAGAGAAAAAATCCTAGCAATAGAGAGGTGATGGAAACGTTGGAAGAATTGAGAGCTCAAGTTCGTGAACTGCAACAAGATAAAGAAAGATATATGTCAGAAAGGCGCGGTTCAGAATTTAAAGATATTAGTGACAAGGCCAGTATCAATTGTCAACAAAAAATTCTGGAGGTAATTATATTTATTAAATTAGTACAGTTTTTTATATTGACATCATTGAACAATAACAATTTCGTATTATTTTTGTTTTGTTTAGGGCATTTCACCTTGTCAGCTATATTTATCGGCACCGACATATCGCATGGTTGGCAAGGGAAAAGTGCATAACACTCCGGGAGACGTCCTTCACACTAGACCGCTCCCTGCTGGATTTTTGAAGGTTTCGATTGATATTGCTTTAGAGCGGGATGCGTTACTACCTATACCTGACGACGTTTCAAATGCAACATTGGTGGGGGATGTAATAGGGTTGTATGTTGCATGGCCGTCAAACCTCATCGTCATAAATGACTCGGTATGTTGAAAACCATTATTAACCTTTTAGTTTTCAAATGTTTTACTTGCATATAAGTTATGTTATGCTTACTTTTACCTACATTTTATTTACATGACATTGTTAGACTCCTACAAAATCCAAATCAAAAGATAAAGGGATTGTGCAGCAAACCGAGTCAGTTGCATCATAAAAAGAGGTACATTGATATATATATATATGCATCGAAAATGTTAATTCTATGATCCGAATTCAAAAGCTTCATGATTACTAAGTTTATTCCTTATATGATTTTCAGATTCCTACACAAGAGGTGCAACAAGGGAGCAAGAACAAGAAGCCAGTCGTAGCCAAGGCAAAAAAAAGCATCTATTTCTCGATTTCGGTTGTGCCTTGAAACAATTGTAGGCACAACGGATTTGATGGAAGGTGGTATTCGTGAAATACCTATGGAAGCAGGTATTTTTGAGTTTGCCTATTCAGAAACAATTGCTAAAGAAGACTTTGATTAGATTTTTACGCATTCTGAATTAGGCGTCGATGTTATGAATTCATACATAAGGTAATCCATTGATTTTATTTATTTAATTGATCAATTTATTTACTCATTTCAATGAATATTAGAATGTTAACTATAATAACATATTTATTATAATCCGTTTTTATTTCAGGTTCTTGTATGAAAAATTGATGCTCCCGCGTCAATTGACTGAAAGATACTCCTTCTTGGCTCCCAACTGTGTCAATGCAAATTTACTCAATCGAACTACAGATGCGGTCAAAAATCACTTAGTAGGTGCATTTATGACCAACATTGATACAGAGAAGTTATATCTTTTACCATATAATACTGGCCATGGGTAAGATTTTCATCCTAACTTTCTTTATTATAATCTTTTGCTTTTTTACGTTGTGTATAACATTTCCATCTATACTTTTGTTTTATTTTACAGTGAACACTGGTTGTTGCTTGTAATTAATACGATCAAAGAAATAGTCTATTATCTGGATTCTCTAGAGCGTGATCAAACAAAATACCCGGAGATGAAGAAGATGATTGATACGTAAGTGATGCGATTGTTCTAAATATTCACGTGTGTATTTCTTTATTTATGTGAGATTGTTCTAAATATTCGTTTATAATATGATAGATCCATAAAAATATTCCGATCACTACGACAAGCTCGGGTACCAAAGAGCAAAGCAAACAACATTACATGGATAAGAGTGGAGGTATGATTTGTTATTATAATAGTAATGCTACTTGATAACACAAGTCATTTATGATACTTATTAATACTTTTTTTCTATGTGTAGTATCCTCGGCAGCGTAATGGTATCGATTGTGGTTATTTTGTCTTGAGATTCATGAAAGAAATTATTCATTTGGAACAAATAGAGATTCCAAACATGATATGGATTTATATATAAGTTGTGATTTATTTTAAGATTTATTATCGGATATTTCATCTAATTAATTACTTTTAACTAAATCATGCATATTATGTTAAACGTAGTATTTTGATGAATTCAAGTGTGCCACCTACACGAAAGACAAATTGGAAGAAATAAAGGAGGATTGATGTCAATACATGATTGAAACGAGAATTTGTTAGTTTTAGAAATTGTGTTAGGTTTATGGAAGGTGTTGTATATATAGGTGATGGATATGGTGTATAAGGTTTCGAATTGGTGTATGGAATTGGTGTTGTATAGTTTGTATTGAGTTATATATATGTAATGGTTATTTTGGTGTTGTATATATAATGGTTTTTACGGTTTATGTGTTGAATTTTAATCGTATAAAGGCCTATTGTTGAATTATAATGCTATAAGGTCTATGTGTTGAAATATAATGGTATCAAAGGCCATGTGTTGAATGATTATGAATTCTGTTCAATTATACAGGTTGAAATATAATGGTATCAAAGGCCATGTGTTAAAAAGCTTTTAAAAAACACTTTTATAAAAGACAACGCTTTCTAAAAAAAGCACTGCCTAAAGGGGGGTCATGCCGTATACATAAGACAACGCTTTTAAAAGCACTGCTAAAGGAGGCATACGAAAGCGCTTTTCTTTGAAAAAGCGTTGCCTAAAGGGGGACCTTTAGCAGCGCTTTTAAAAGTGCTGCTAAAGGGGGTCCTACGAAGCGCTTTTCTTTGGAAAAGCGCTGCTATATGGGGGTCATACGAAAGCGCTTTTAAAAGCGCTGCTAAAGGAGGTCCTAAGGGGGACCTAAGACAACGCTTTTCAAAGGGAAAAAAAGCGATGTCTTTACCTTTAGCAGCGCCACCTTTGGCAGCATTTTTAAGCGTTGCTAAAGGAAAAAAAAAGCGCTGCTAAAGGTCTTCTTGGCGTAGTGCTCGGAAAGCAAAGGTGACGGTACCAACCAGTAGCAGCTGTAACTCCTACTATCAACACTACGCCTGTTCCAACGTATCAACCTCAGGTTGCTCAGAGCCAACCCAATAAACAACAATATCAGCAAAGGACACAACAGCCTCTTCAGCAGGCTCGTCCTCAGTACAACAATAAACCGTACAACACGACCACCAGGGCTCGACCCTATACCGATGTTGTACGCAGAACTTTTTCCACTACTACTGGTCAAGGGGAACGTCCAAACTAGGTCTCCTCTTACAGTACCGGAAAATCTGTCTTTTTGGTTCAAAGCGGATCAGACTTGTCCTTACCACCAAGGAGGACCAGGGCATAACATAGAAAACTATCTCAGCTTCAAATCTGATGTGCAAAAGCTTGTCAGGAACGGGGTTTTATCCTTTAAGGATACAAATCCAAATGTTCAGACGAACCCGTTGCCTCAACACGAGAAAGCTGTGGTAAATTTGACAGAGGAAGAGTCTAAACATAGCTATCAAATTCATGATGTACTCCTGTTGAAAACCAATCTGGTCAAGATGCATTGTAGACAGAGCGGATATGGTCATGTGCCGTCTCATAATTATCACCAGTGTGATATCTACTCTAGAGACAATCAAGGATGTTCTGTGATGCAATCAGCTCTACAGGAACAGATGAATCTCAGATAGATCCAAGATCACCGAATTCGTGAGGTCAACATGACTTATACAAATTCCAACATCATTCAAAACCACGACATCCGTGCGATGAATGTCAACTTGGTGGCAATGCACTCAAGGAAAAGCTAACATCATAATCTACCACGACACGATTATGATTCCTGTATGATTTGCTCGGTAAACAATCAGGGATGCTCTTTTGTACAAGAGGCCCTCTAGCGTCAGATGGATCTCGGATGGATTCAGGACTACTGTGATAGAAGTCATTATCAAGTTAATATGATTCAAATCTTTGATATTTGTTTGATGAATACCAGCTTGGTGGAATTACACGCTAAGCAAGTCCAGCTCAGTTTTCTGACTTCGCATGATTATCAGAACTGTAAACTATGTTGTGAGAGTGACCAAGGATGTGCACTCGTTCAAAGAACACTGCAACACTTGTTGAACCACTGGTGGCTTCCGATCTATCTAGATGAAGACACACAATAAGCCAGTATGACTGACGGGAACCCTACTAGGCATCAAAGTCGGGATGTTCAATCAATGGAAACAGATTTAGTAAGGTTGCACTGCATCAAAGCAGGCGTGGTCGGGTGCCACCACACAACTATGAGCGTTGTAGATTTTGCTCAGAGAATAACCAAGGATGCTACCTCGTGCGAGCAGCACTTCAAAGTCAGTTAGACCACAAAAAGGTTCAACCATGCTCAAGCTCTGGTTCGATTAACATAATGTCAGACTATCTTCCCAATCGAGGCAAAGAAGTTGTCTTGATCCCTAAATGGGAAGTGGCCAAAGATGTGTGCGCCATAATCCCTTTATTCCATGAATCAAGAGTTCCTCTTGATAGTGGAAAGATTCTCAACCTCGAACCAATTGAGGTCGGCTACGATGGTCAGAAAAATCAAAATGCTCCTGTAGTTATCTATCTACCAGGACCAGTACTGTACAAATCCGATAAGGCTATCCCTTACAAATACGGTGCAACAACAATTGAGAATGGAAAGGAAACTTCATTACCCTCCGTCGTGAATATTACAGACATCAGTCGAGTAACACGGAGTGGTCGAATCTTCAACCGAGGAGTTGGAGAACCTACCAGAGAAAAGGAACCTCAGACAGAAGTTCCCAATCAACCAGTCGGTCAATCCAGTGATCCTGACCTTTCAAAGAACAACGATGAGATGCTCAAGCTTATCCAGAAGCGTGAGTACAACATTGTTAATCAACTGTTGCAAACTCCTTCAAAAATCTCTGTACTATCTCTTTTACTCAGTTTCGAAGCCCACAGAGAGGCTCTACAGAAAGTCTTAGAGCAAGCCTTTGAGGAACAAGATGTGACAATAAGACAATTTGACAGCATCATCTCCAACATCACTTCCTGCATCAACTTAGGGTTCAGTGATGAAGAACTGCTAGAAGAGGGCCAAAATCATAATAGGGCACTCAACATTACAGTCAACTGCCAGGATAATGCTTTAGCCAACGTACTGGTAGACACCGGATCAGCTCTAAATGTTATGCCGAAATCCACTTTAATGTGACTATCCTTTAAAGGATCTCCGATGAGAGGTAGTGAGGTCATCGTTAAAGCATTTGACGGATCCCAAAAGATGGTTATTGGTGAAGTCGACCTTCCCATAACTATCGGTCCTCACACTTTCCTAGTCACTTTCCAGGTCATGGACATCCGGGCATCATACAGTTGTTTATTAGGAAGACCTTGGATACACGAGGCTGGGGCAGTCACCTCGACACTTCACCAGAAGCTGAAGTTCGTCAAGAACGACCAACTAGTCACAGTCTGAGGAGAGCAAACCTTGATTGTGAGCAACTTATCATCATCATCCTGTTTAGAACCCGAGGAGGTTGTTGGAACTCAGTTCCAAGCACTTTCGGTGAGCAATAACAATCAATCAGAAAAGGGAACGTCGATATCCTCGTACAAAGATGCTCTCGAAGTGATCAAAAGTAACAATGCTAAAGGATGGGGACAGCTTGTCATTCCTACTGACAATAAGAAAAACAAAGGTCTTGGTTTTTCTTCAACCTGTACCCAGACTACTACTAACAATGAAATTCTTCATCCCATTCAGGACTTCTTCCACAATGGAGGTTTCCTCCACCCAGTATCTCAAGAAGTACATACCATCAACGAGGGTGATTCCTCCGATACAGATGAAGAGTGGAAGTCCTATCTTAACGAGGACGGTTATATGTCTCAAGGAGATGTGCCTACGCCATTTTGCTATCCCGCACAGAGTCCGAGATATATACCGAGGTCAAATGTCAAAATGATATACGGAGATTGTGATCCGGAAGGATGTCGTGCTCCACCAAACTCATTAGAGGAGGACACTCTGATGAAAGACAACTTTGACCATGACTATTATGGCCCCATGGATGGCCTGCTGTTGAAGCTAGAGTAGCAGCAAGCAAAAATATATAAGTAACCCAGTTTTATCGTTCTCCACAGGGATCAGTACGAGGGAAAGAATGCCATTCGACGATATCTATATTTCTAAACTTATGGTTCAAAAGTTTTGGTTTAAAGCGGAACCAAAAGCAAATGCGGAAAATGTAAATATGGAAAATATAAAATAAAGACTAAATTATAAACAGAGCCTTGTTAGAATTGGATCTCATCAATTGATAACACATGCATTCTTCTAATCATATTATACATAAATTAATCATTCGCCTAATATCCTCACGTATCACCCACGACAGAGGTTATGTCTAACGCAACGTCGAAAGATCGACCGTATTGCCTCATTGGTGATGTCTCACGCAACAAAAACCAACACAGAGCATTAAGAGTTGATACTCACGCAAGTGTTAAGCCTAAATCTATTTCTAGAGTTCAGAACAAAACAGATAATCATCTTAGATCTAGATCTGAAGAGTATAAGTCTATAGTGGTTCAAATCAAAGATAAACAGGTACACAAAGATGACACCAAAATCAGATAAATGACTGCTTCGTATACAATGCCAACGACCATAATACGTACATACGTTTAACCCTTTTTACACGTCTTCAACTAATTTTCCAAATGAATGTGAATACCATTCTTCATCACTATTATCACGCATCCTCGCAATACCGTATCAATCCTACTCATGCTAGCTATGCTACTTAATCAACACAATACGTACAACAAAAGATACAATGAATATCAATTCACAAAACCATGTCAAAAGTTTGGTTCATTGATAGATGAAAATCTAAGATCAAGGATGTGTAAAGGTTTTGTCAAGACAATAAATAATCAATCAAAGACAACAACAATATAGAATCAAAACATAGTCACAAACATACATTAGATGAAATACAATAGGTATCAAAAGATTACATCCTCATCCAACAAGAGATCAAAGATCCTACCTTTTCTCCCTTGGAATGAAGAAATATCAAGTTCTGATCTTTAATTACAAGTTGTATCAACTATCTAAAAGCTTAATCTAAAAAGTGTGAAAGTTCTATTTATAATGCAATCAGAAATTTCACAGTTCGCAAAGCGAACCCTTTATTCGCACAGCGAATGTCAAATTTAGGCACCTCAGGTACCTCTGAATAGTTAAACCACCCCAGAAATTCTCGTGAGTTCGCAATGCAAAGGATCACTCGCAAATCGAACACTCGCTTTCCCGTTCGCAAAGCGAACTTTAGTGCCTTTTGCCGCTGCCAAAATCTTGGACCATTCGCTGGAGACCTCGCCAGAGTTCGCAAAGCAAACCTTCGCTGGTACTCGCTGGCACTCGCTTTCAAGTTCGCAAAGTGAACTTACTGATGTATTCCTCATTTCTTTGGCAGCTTGCACCATTTCTTGTGTCTTACAACTTTGATCAATTATTGTCTTTTCCTGCACAATAACACACACATTACAAGCACCAAAGGTATATTCTCATTGTTAGAAGAACAACAACAATCATTAGTAAAACTAATGAAAACATGAGAAAAGAGAAGAAAAAGTGCAAAGAAAGATATGTCATTTTTAGGTAAAATCTGCACCTAACACATGCCTATCTGGCAGCCGTACCCGGGAGACTTGGGGTAAAAGAGTCAGCCCAACGATACATTACTCAGGTTATTCAGAAAATATCCAGCACGACGATGAATTTGCAAAGATTGCAAGACAGCAGTTCATCAACTATGCTTTTCCCGAGGTCAACGTCATTGAAAGGGATGACTCCTCCAGTTCCAAAGAAGTGTGGGACACCTTAGGACAACTGAGTGGCAAATAAGACTTCATAGTTAAGTACACCGCTCCTGAAAGCTCTCGTATCAGGCTCGAAGACATCCAACCCACTGAATGGGGAGATTTACCTGAGAGTGCAAACACTGTGCGAGATATAACAAAAGAATCCTCCTACGAAAACTCTGCCTGGGAGACATATTCCAACGATCTGCTCCACCAGAAATCAGTGTTATTTCTGAAGACAAGCCAAGAAGGAAAGTACCAGACTTTGTGATTCACCGAGGAGTTCGCCGCCAATGGGTCGCTGTCAATATTCCGAAAGTTGTTCATAAGTCAAAGTAATTGTCGTCTTTGTCTTAACCTTTCACCCTACCCAGGTGAAACAGATGTTTTGATAGAGCTCACTTTCTGTAAATGTCTCTCTTCGCTTCGCCCAAAGCGACTGAGTTTTGTTTTATAGGGCTGTAGTTTCAAGAATCGACAAGATCATAAATAAAATACCGTCGTTCTGTAATTTCCGCATTTATTGCTATTTTCTCTTTTCACTTTTTCAGAAAATGGTAATCCTAAAAACAACTCAAATAATAAAAACAAGCAGTTTTCAGAAAATACACTGCACACACTCTTGCATTCTCTCTATCTCTTCTAAAAATAATCATCACGTCATGCAGATTGCTTGTTTTAAACCCCATTGAAACATACTATCCAATGCTTTCTCCTAACTTTGAATTCCCGGTATTTGAGGCTGAAGAAGAAAATGATGAAGAAATTCCAAAAGAGATCTCTCAATTACTCAGACAAGAGGAAAGGTCCATTGAACCTCACAAATAGCTGTTGGAAATGGTCAACTTGGGTTCAGAAGAAGGGAGAAAAGAAGTCAAGATTGGGGCACTGCTCAGTCCAACTGTCAAAGAAAGTTTGATAAAGCTTCTCAAAGATATTCCCGATGTATTCGCTTGGTCTTATCAGGATATGCCAGGGTTGGATACCAGCATCGTGGAACATCATCTACCTTTAAGATCAGAATGTCCCCCAGTAAAACAAAGGCTGAGACGGACTCACTCAGATATGTCCATTAAAATCAAAGAGGAAGTACAAAAACAGATTGACGCAGACTTCCTCGCCACATCGAAATATCCTCAATAGCTAGCCAACATAGTACCAGTGCCAAAAAAGGACGGAAAGGTCAGAATGTGTGTAGACTACAGGGATCTGAACAAAGCCAGTCCAAAGGATGACTTTCCCTTACTGCACATTGACATGCTGGTAGACAGTACAACAAAGTTTAAAGTCTTCTCCTTCATGGATGGATTCTCAGGCTATAATCAAATCAAAATGGCGCCGAAAGATATGGAGAAAACTTCATTCATCACCCCATGGGGCACTTTTTGTTACAAGGTAATGTCGTTCGGTTTGAAGAATGCCGGGGCAACCTATCAAAGGTCCATGACTACTCTGTTTCATGACATGATACACAAAGAAATAAAAGTGTATGTCGATGATATGATTGCCAAATCTAAGACAGAAGAGGAGCATGTGACCCACCTGTCAAAACTATTCTAGCGTCTGAGAAAGTACAAACTCCGCTTGAATCCCAATAAGTGCACATTCGGTGTCCGCTCAGGAAAACTTTTAGGGTTCATCGTCAGCCAGAAAAGAATTGAGGTTGATCCTGACAAAGTCAAGGCTATTCAAGAAATACCTTCTCCAAAGATTGAAAAACAAGTCAGGGGATTCCTGGGACGTCTGAATTACATCTCCCGATTCATATTCCTCATGACCACGACATGCGCACCAATCTTCAAATTACTAAAAAAGAATCAGGTCTGCGTATGGACAGAAGACTGGCAAACTGCCTTCGACAGTATCAAAGAATACCTGTTGAATCCACCTATCCTATCACCTCCAGTGGAGGGAAGACCACTTATCATCTACCTAACAGTCTTGGAAGACTCAATGGGTTGTGTACTTGGCCAACAAGACTAAACCAAAAGGAAAGAGTCTGCCATTTATTATTTGAGCAAGAAATTTACCGACTGCGAGACTCGGTACATTATGCTTGAGAAAACTTGTTGCGCTCTGGCTTGGGTAGCCAAACGTCTTCGCCAGTATATGATTCGTCACACTACTTGGTTAATCTCTGAAATGGATCCGATCAAGCACGTCTTTGAAAAGCCTGCTCTCAAGGGAAGGATCGCCTGTTGGCAGATGTTGTTATCAGAATACGACATCGAGTACCATGCTCAGAAAGCCGTCAAAGGAAGTATTTTAGCCGATCATTTGGCTCATCAACCGATTGAAGATCAAGAATCAGTCGGATTTGACTTCCCAGACGAAGATGTCATGTACTTGAAAATGAAAGACTACGATGAACCGCTACCTAGTGAAGGGCCAGAACCAGGTTCCCGATGGGGACTAATCTTTAACGGAGCTGTCAATCATTATGGAAACAGAATTGGGGCAATCATCATAACACCTCAGGGTACCCATATTTCTTTCACTGCCAGATTAACGTTTAAATGTACAAACAATGAGGCCGAATACGAAGCTTGTATCATGGGTCTCGAAGAAGCGATTGACTTGAGAATTAAAAACTTGGATGTGTATGGAGACTCAACCCTAGTTATCAATCAGATCAAAGGAGATTGGAACACATACCAATCAGGACTAATTCCTTACAAAGATTACGCGAGAAGGTTATTACCATTCTTCAACAGAATCAGGTTTCATCATATCCCTCGTGAAGAGAATCACATGGCTGATGCATTAGCCACTCTCTCTTCCATGATTAGTGTAGGTCAATGGAATGACATACCTAAGATTGACATAATGCGCACAGAAAGGCCCGCTTACATCTTCGCGATTGAAGCAGCCATAGACGACAAACCTTGGTATCACGATATTAAATGCTTCCTTCAGAAACAAGAATACCCACCAGGGGCATCCAGAAAGGACAGAAAGACCCTTAGAAGGCTATCAGACAGCTTCTTCCTGAGCGGTGATACACTCTATAAGAGAAACTTTGACATGGTCTTGCTCTGATGAGTAGACAGACCAGAAGCAAACATGCTGATAAAAGAAATTCACGAAGGATCCTTTGGCACTTATCCCAATGGACATATAATGGCAAGAAAAATTCTGAGAGCAGGGTACTATTGGTTGACACTGGAATCCGATTGCTACAAGTACATGAGGAGGTGTCACAAGTGTCAGATATACTCATACAAAATCCATGTACCACCAACACATCTCAAAGTTCTTTCTTCCCCATGGCCCTTTTCCATATGGGGAATTGACATGATTGGGATGATCGAACCCAAGGCTTCAAAGGGACATCGGTTCATTCTAGTAGCCAATGACTACTTCACCAAGTGGGTCGAAGCATCATCGTACACCAATGTAACCAGACAAGTTGTGGTCTGTTTTATCAAAAACAATCTCATATGCCGTTATGGTGTTCCAAGCCAGATCATTACTGATAATGGATCTAACTTGAACAATAAGATGATGAAAAAGTTGTGCATTGAGTTCAAGATCGAACACCATAACTCATCTCTCCACCGACCTAAGATAAATGGAGCAGTAGAAGAAGCTAATAAGAATATCAAAAAGATCGTTCAAAAGATGGTTGTAACCTACAAAGACTGGCACGATATGCTACCCTTTACTCTTCACAGTTATCGCACATTTGTCCGCACTTCAACAGGGGTAACCCCTTTCTCTCTAGTATATGGCATGGAAGCAGTTCTCCCCATAGAAGTAGAGATCCCATCGATCAAGGTATTGATGGAAGCTAAGCTAACAGAGGCTGAATGGTGTCAAAGTCAACACGATGAACTAAACCTAATAGAAGAAAAGCGAATAACGGCTCTATACCACGGGCAGTTGTATCAACAGAGAATGAAGAAAGCATTTGACAAAAAGGTTCGACCCTGAGTCTTTAGAAAAGGGGACCTCGTGCTCAAGAAGATACAATCATTCCTCACTGATTCCCGGGGCAAATGGACTCCGAATTATGACGGCCCCTATGTGGTCAAGAAGGCTTTCTCAGGCGGCGCCTTGAGACTCGCAACCATGGATGGTGAGGAATTTGCCTACCCCACGAATGTTGACGTAGTCAAGAAACACTTCACCTAAAAAAAATGTCTCGGTGGATTGAAAATCTGAAAGGGCGGTCCAGGCAAAAATTAGAGACATAAGCAAAAAAAAAATCATCCCGATGGATTGGAAATCTCAAAGTACAATCCAGGCAAAAATTAGGGATTCATGGCAAGTAACTATGTCCAACAAAGGGGCAAATCCCCCAGCAGCAGTCATGCCATCCATCAGGAAAACTCCAGTCAAGGTCATCTTCGACAGAAGCTCAGGATGTCCAGAATTCAAAATTGGTAGAAGGATAACGGTCGTTATGTTTCAATGTAGCCTTTTTCCCTTAAATTACCATTTTCTAAACTTTGTAAATACTCTATGGAATCACGCGCTTGGCTAATTTCCATCCTATCAATAAAATTTGAGCCTTAGTGCTTTTGTTGGCAATCCTTATTTGTTTTAGCTTTACAGAACAACATTTTAACATGATTAACAATTCTTGAAATAAAGCAAAAATTAATTTACTTGTCAAATTTTTTTGCTTTTAAAATAAAGATGGCAATTCTTTTAACTGTTGAACATCGATCGCTACTCCAAAGGCGATTAAGCTTCAAAGTGCAGAATCAAAGTACTCCTTCTAAACCAGTACGCCTGAATGAAGGATCAACTGTATCTGATGTGATTCTCCCATCTGATATCCCCGGCAGAGTTCTTGTCTCCTAAGCCCGACCAACGTTTTTCCCTGCGGGAACTACTTTTTCCTAAGCAAACCAGAATTGCTATCTTGAACCAGTGATACTTCTCATTCCCTGCAGTGGCCGAGTATCCAGTTATGTTCATCCACTAGTCTGTATGTTGTGTCAGTTTTATCAGCATAAACATACATACATCATGCATTATTGATTCATATACATATTCATATTGCATCACTATCACTCTAGTCGGTCTTATCCCCTAGGGATAAAAGTCCTTTCAATCGAGTTGTCAGTTCTTTCCTTGTCAGGAAATGATTTGTCTAAACCATCTCTCTTCCTCGCTTTATTTCTGGATTGGAGACGATCCTCGACCACTTTGATAACTTGAACCTCTAAAAGACAAAAAGACCTTCGACGAACGTCACTCTTCACCATTGAGGATGATATCTACGCTTTCCCGGATTAAGGAAAATCCCCAGAGAAAGCCTCGCAACTAAAAACTCTCGGCAACGCATTGGTTTTTCTCTCTAAAGAGTCAATGTTAATGAAGTCATCAGCACCTCAAAATTGGAACACATCACATGGCATTTCTCCAAGAAGATCTCGAGGAAAAGTCTGATGTAATATCCCCAAGTAGGAAACAACCTCTCAAGAGACTCGTTTTCCCCACTAAAGTCAACAAATGGTGTCTCCAACAGAGAAGTTTGTACAACTCTACAACTCAGACGAATGGGTTCCCCAGCAAGTCTGACATCAAAACTTTTTTCCATCAAATAGCATCTCCCCAGGAAAATTCGGCGAGAAGTTTGAGGAAAACCGCTACAAATAGCATCCCTTGTCAAGAAATTTTATTGACAAAAGAAACTGAGACCAGTTCCTTGGCTGAAGACCAGGATCGAGGGGTAGTTTATTTCAGAAATTGAGACCAGTTCCTTGGCTGAAAACCAAGATCAAGAGGAAGTTCACATCAAAAACTGAGACCAGTTCCTTAGCAGAAGACCAGGATCGAGGGGAAGTTTATTGACAAAAGAAACTAAGACTAGTTCCTTGGCTGAAGACCAGGATCGAGGGGAAGTTTATGGACAAAAGAAACTTAGACCAGTTCCTTGGCTGAAGACCGGGATCAAGGGGAAGTTTCACCCTATTCTAAGTATCATTGCTTAGCAAAAGAAGATGGATGAGCAAGCAGCCATTCATAACCACCATCAAAATTTTGGGTATTCCGATATTTAATCCTCTTGCACCCCGAATGCCCGAATAATTTTGCCATTCACACCTTCGGGTCCAAGAAGATTAAATAAGGGCATTTGTCATACCCCAAATTTTGACCACCAGGATTTCCCATCATTGTGCAAATCATCATCACAATATGGATGAGCCATCATGCCTCATCAATCTCCTCAAAGATGGTCGAGCACTCACTACAATCAAAGATTAGGGTTTTGAGCCCTCTCAGAGCATTTAGACAAGGATCAATCAAGAAATGACATGATCTTCAACTTGTCTAGTTTCTCAAACACCCACAAAGGATCAAGAGGACTCCCACATCACGAATCAAGCACAAGTTTGCAACATTCCAAGTGGATCAAGCCTCAAGATCGCCTGTGTCACCAAATTAGGGTTTTCGTCGCCTGAGACCTCCAAATGAAAATTTCCATCAAGGCTTGAGCCAATGCCTCAATGTATGGTCCTATAAGCTCAAAAGGATCTCAAGAGCCCATCCACAATGGTAAAATCACCTTGAAGGTCCATCTATCAAAAAATCAGGAATTAGGGGTTTGACCTAATTCAACCCTTGAGTTAACTTGTGAAGTGAGGCATGGCTTGAAGCTTCAAAATGAACTTCAAAGACCTCAAATACATCATATTGACATGTTTACAAGATTTGATTGACTCAAAGAGCTCAAATCATAAGCCACAAGAACTCAAAACCATTTGATCACAAATTAGGGTTTCTGATGGAAAAAGTCAACCCTAACCTTGACTGTTGACCTACCCTTGATCTCAAACCTTGGGGAGGGGTCCAAAACATTCCTAAATAACCTTGGAGGCCATCCATGCAGTTTAATTGAGCCCAAGGATTGATTTCACAAAGGGATCACAAAGTCAAAATTTTATCTGCTAAAAAAGTCAACTGTACAAAAATCCAAGTTTGACTTTTTGGATTTTTGGTCAACCAAGGTTCCTTTACCCTAAAATAATGTTAATATGTGATTTGAATCATCATTCACAAAGAAAAATCAAAGAAAGTGAGTTAACTTGTAAAAGGGGTAACCATAAAAAACTTAGAATTTTTCTAAGTTATGGAACAAAGTGGCTAGGGTACCAACTTCCAAGGACCATAACTTGAGATCCAAGCAACCATTTTGGATGGTCCAAAGCTGGATTTGTAGCTCCCATTACATACTTCAAAAGTGTTAACTACATCTCATTCCAATTCCTCATGGATTTTTAGTTATGGAGTGATCAAAATGGCTAAAAACATGAAAATGACATTTTCCCAACACTTAGTGAAATTTTCACTAAGTCAGAATCTGCCTTACTTTTTCCAAAATGTAGGGACATTTTTCACCTTGATTCAAGTCAAACCAGGTCTAGGGGTAAACATCAAAGTTAAAGTATGCCATAAGGGCTTTCCAACAAGTACCAGATCATCTCCAAATTCAATTTGAGCAGGGAGATACATCCCTTGAAACATGACATCATGAACTGGTTTTACAAGGCAGAATTGTGCACATTTTCTCGATTTGTCCAAATCTGATAACTTCAAGCCTTGTCATCAATTTGGACACTTCAGAGGATCAAATCCAAGGGGGATGATTTGATCTCCAAGCTTTTTAAAGTCCAAGAATCTACAAGTAGCCCTAACAAACCTAAAAAGGCTAAAAAGTGCCAAGACCCCAATTTTGTTTCCAAGCCTTTAATGGATGCACCAAGGTGGCATGAACTGAGCCTATTCCAACTGAATTCAGTCAAGGCTTATCTCTGAACCAAAGCTACAAAGCCTGTGCTCTAATCTCAAGTCAATGGCTAGAGGAGACTTGAGATTCCATTTGATCACAATTGGCCACAGGCCTGCTGCAGTTGCCACACACTATTGCTTGCAAAACAAACTTGCTCCATTATAAATAGGCCTCATTTGTGATCAGTTTCAGTACACCAAAGCACCCAAACTGATGCTTTCCTCAAAATCACCACTTTCACTCCAATTTTGCCTTCTAACTCTAGTCACCATCGGATTTTGAGTTTGAGAGCAATTCCAACCAAACCAATGGTTCACACACCTCACATATAATATATAGAAGTGATCCATAACACAAAATCACATCTGGAACATCAGATTCTCAAAATCACCAGCCACTTGCACAAGCCTTTAGCAGATTTGCAGTTGAGGTGTCATATTAAGTTCCAGATCTTTTCCATCCATTCCAAGCATTCAAACACACTCCTTGGCACCTAAGGAAGTTGTCCAGATCATTGGAACTAACTTACAACACCTCCATAACCAAACTCGATCACCAGCTGCAAGAGGTAAGCATGAGCTCTTCAAACTCCATGATGCATGCATATTTTACTGCACAATAATTTTGCCATATGTTCCTAATCATGTATGGAGTGATAACCCTCAATCAATTGCCATGAATCAATCGTGTATGGAATTTCATTGTGTTCATGCTGAAATTAGGGTTCTTGCGGTTTTCTTCTGATTTCTCACTCAATACTTAATATAAATGTAATTAATCTATATGGTTGTGATCCTTGTTCAAAAACGAACAAGATTGGTGTTTGAATCGTGCAAAACCATTGAGAAATCACGGAGAAAAGTGAGAAAATGCAAATCTGCAGAAACAGGGCACGCGGGCAAGAACTTGGTGTTCTTGGCGCCCTTTTTCAAATTTTCAAATACTTGAATATTTTGTTATTTTTGTTAATTGATTCAAAAATTAATTTCTCTCTGAATATTTATGTTTTTTAATTGATTCTTTTTCTCAAAATTCAGAAAAATGTTAAATTATTTTATTTTACAAAAAAAATCCAATTTATATGATTTATTTAATATAGTTAGAATTTTTTTAATTAATTTCATTTTAGTTGTTTTTAAAAATTTTTAAATGGAATTCCCACTTTGATCTTGTTAGGTGCGGATTTGACCTAAAAATGACATATCTTTCTTTGCACTTTTTTTACTCTTTTCTCATGTTTTCATGGTTTTTATCCATGATTGTTGTTGTTCTTCTAACATTGAGAATATACCTTTGGTACTTGTAATGTGTGTGTTATTGTGCAGGAAAAGGCACTAAATTGATCAAAGTTGTAAGACACAAGAAATGGTGCAAGCTTCCAAAGAAAAGAGGAAAACAACAGCAGGTTCGCTTTGCGAACTCTGGCGAATTGCTAGCGAAGCTTCGCTTTGAGAAGGCTAGCGAGGTCTCCAGTGAATGGACCCAGATTTTGGTAGAGGAGAAAGGAACTAAAGTTCGCTTTGCGAGCTGGAAAGCGAGTGTTCGCTTTGCGAACAAATCCTTTGCAATGCGAAGTCACGAGAAAAGTCTATGGCGGTTTAACTGTTCAGAGGCACCTGAAGTGCCATTTTTCACCATTCGCTGTGCGAATAAATCGTTCGCTTAGCGAACATGTAAATTCCTGAATTGTATAAATAGATTTTCACACTTTTTAGGTTATGATGTTTTGGATTTTGAAGATAGAAACTTGTAAATAAAAAGATCAGAGCTTATATCTTCTCATTTCCAAGGGAGAAAAGGTAGGATATTTGATTTCTTGTTGGAGAGGGATGTAATCTTTTGATACCTATTGTATTTCATCTAATGTATGTTTGTGAATATGTTTTGATTCTCTATTGTTGTTGTCTTTGATTGGTTATTTGTTGGTCTTGATAAAACCTTTTGCAAATCCTTGATCTTAGATTTTCATCTATCCATGAGTAAAACTTTTGACATGGTTTTGTGAGTTGATATTCATTTTATCTTTTGTTGTATTATGTTGATTAAGTAGCATGGCTAGCATGAGTAGGATCGATACGGTATTGCGAGGTTGCGTGATAATAGTGATGAAGAAGGATATTCAAATTGATTGGGAAAATTAGTTGAATACATGTAAAAAAGGGTTAAGCGTGTGTACTTATTCTGATATTGGTTTAATACGAAGCTGTAGTACCCTAAATTTTGACCATTGGTTTTGGATTTTTTAGGGAGTGCCATTTTGGGCATTGGGGGTTTGATTAGTAATTTTTGGGCTCATTTTGGGATATCGTTCTATTTGAGGTTTTTAGTGAATTTTTTTTAGATCATAATGTTTTAGTGGTTAGTACTAATTTATTTTCGAATTTTTGTTTTGAAATTAATGTCATTTTATTAGATTTTTACTTTTAAATTAATTAGGAATTGTGGTTTTATTAATAATTAAGGTTATTAGAGTTTTTTTGAAATTAGATTTTCTAGGATAATTAGGTTGTTATTTTTGGAATTTTAGATTAATTAGAGATAATTAGGTGTATTTAGATTAATAGTCTTAGTTTTTAGAATTTTGGTTTAATTATAATAAAAAGGATGTTTCGGGTTTCTTTTTCATTTTTATTATCTCAGACTTTTAATAGTTGGCAAATTAATTAGAAAAGGATTATTTTTTTAATTTATTTTAAGTTTTATTAATATCCTTTTATTAATTAATTTTATTAATTATTAAAATTTAGATTTTTTTAATTAGGGGATTAGCCCTGATAATTAGGGTTCTATGTTAATTAATTCTTATTTATTATTGTTTTAATTTATTATGGTACGATTTTTTTTATTTACTCGTTATTAATGTTGTGGAAGATTTTTAGTCACGATATGTCATTTTTTAAATTATTTTATTTGTTTATTTATTTATTTATTAATTATTGGGTCAAATTGTTGACCATGTACAGTGTCACCTCCTTCCTCTGAAACCCTAGATTGCGCAGAAATTAGGGAAAACGGATCAAAATCGAATCAAACAAAAAAATCAAATCTTTTCAAAATCAAACCCAAATCAGATACAAAATCAATTACAGATCAAATCTCAGACCAAATTACATGAATCAATCAAATTACATCAAAGATTTCCTAAAATTGAACCTAATCTAATTTAATTCTCTAACCCTAATTCTAACCTAAATCTAACTATAAAAGAAAAAGAGAAATCAGAAATTGGGGGGGGGGGGGGTTTGGAGGGATTTTCTTTGGACGGATTTTCTTTGGATGAACCCTAAGCACGAACTTGCGAACCTTGGATTGACCTACGAAAAAACAACAAAGAGGAGATTAGAACGAAATCGGAAAAGGATAAAGTTTTGCGAAAAGATTCACGGCAGGGGAGGTAACCCAAAAAAATCCACTTAGCTTTTTTTCTGGAGATTTGAATCTGAATCGTTATTTGTTTGTGTTTGGATGTTTTAAATTTGGTTCTTTTTTGTGTTTCTGGTTTTTCTGGGTTAGTTTAGGGTTAGGCTTCGTGCAGTTTGGGGTTAGGGTTCATGGGAACCCTAGGGTTCATGGGGTAGAGGGTTAGGGTTCACGGGGTTAAAGGGAAATCTGGGTTTCTGGTTGAATGTAGGGTTAGGATTCATGTAATTTTGGGGTTAGGGTTCTTGGTGTATGAATGTTCCGGTTGAATCCTCAACCAGATTCTGGGATTCACAGTGGTTGGGTTTTTTTGGGCGGTGGCCGGAGGCCATGGTGGTGGCCGGAACGAGAGAGAAAAAGGAGAGAGGGGAGAGCGAAGGGTTTAGAGAGAAGGACGAAAGGATAGAGAGAGAAAGAAATGAGAAAAATGAATTTTTCTGAAGGGGTTAACTTTAAATACCCCCTCGCGTGCGGTTTAGATCTCCCACACGTGGCTCTATACGGGCCATGGGATTGGGTGACCTTTGTGATTCTGTAGAGGTAAGAGCACCGTGCTCCCTCGTTGACTGAAGCCTTGGAACCGTTGGATTAAGGTGCCTGAACAGATATTCAAAATCAACGGTCTATGAATACGAAACTCTGGAACCGTCTGATCTCCATCAGACGTCTCAGGCGAGTCAACCGATTGACTCAACGTTAGGATTTTTTTTGTTCTTTTGGACTCAGAGCAACTGGGCCTAGCGCCCAGTTCACTATTTACACCCCCTCTCACGGCCTTTTACTAGTCTTTAAAAGAGGAATGCACCCCCCTAATTAATTCTTTTTTTTTTATTAATTGTAATAATTTCTTTTTTTAATTAATTGATATAATTATCTTATTGATTATTTTGTCAAAATTGGAATTTTTGTATGAAATTGAGAATTAGGGATTTTATTTTTGGATTTTTGTTTTTTTGTGAATTTTATATTGTTAAACTTATTTTATTAAAAATTTACAATTTGAATCAATTCCTCGATTCAAATTGTGTAAAAAAAATGTTTCTTATTTAATTTGCCAATTTAGGTCTAAACTTGGTTGTAATTAAATTATTTTTATAATTCATGTAAATAAATTTTATTTTAGGTTTTTATATATATATAAAGGTTTGCTTTTTTTTTTTTGAAGGAAATTTATTTTTAAAAAGAAGGATAAATAGGGGTGGGGATTAAAAAGATAATTTTAACATTATTTGTGGGATACAAATATTCTTTTAAGAATGACTTGGAATTTGAACTTTATCTTGGATTAATTCTGGTTTTTGCTATATTAAGTTATTGGATTTTTGTTGTTTAAATTATTCTTTGTAAAAATTAGAATTTGGTTTTAAAAGTATAATGGTTTTAAGGGATTTACAAAAGGGATAAAGCTCTTGGTCCGAGAGCCTAAATAAAGGATGGGTTAAGGGATTTGGATTTTGGGACAAAACTCTTCCTCCAAGAATATAAATAATGGATAAGGGTTTAAGGGATTTAAGGGATAGAACTCCTCATCTAGGAGTATAAACACTAGATTTAAGGGATAGAACTCTTTATCCAAGAGTATAAATAGTGGATTGGGATTTAGGGCTAGGTTAGGGGATTTAGGAATAGGATTAGGGGGTAGGAATAGGGGAGGTGAACTACGGTTACTCTGATCCTTCATTTTGAGGGTACGTAGGCATAGGGTTGAGAACCAACCCTAGCGAGTATAATTAAAAAAAAACTTAGGTTTTCTGTTCATTTAGACAAACAAACATACCCTAAACTCAAAGGTGGATCCCATTGAGTACAATGGAAGTGAAGGGTGCTTAACACCTTCCATTCACTTAAATGACTCCCGAACCGTAGGAATCTCCACCTTAGGATAGGATATTTAGGTTTATCATTATTTTCCTTTAAAAAAATATGGTGGCGACTCGAATAATTTTTGCCGGCCGCGACAGCTGGCGACTCTGCTGGGGATTCCTTCCTAGAGAGAGTCCTTCCTAGCCTTAGGATTTAGGGATTTGTTTGTCTTGGATGTTATTTTGGTTTTTTTTTTATTTTTTTATTGTTATTTATTTATTTTTATTTCATATATTTATTTATTTAACATTTTGTTTTTTGTATTATCATGCAAGGGATTGGGACATAAAAAAAAGGAGTGAAGCTAAAACCCAAAGCTTGGAGGATAACCCTATAACCTAAAGTGGAACGAAAATGTTTTTGCGGGGGACGCAACGTCCCCTAAAATGCATTAATGCCACACTCAGAGTAGATCCTTCCAAAGTCGTCCTCACGAAAGGGCTAGCCCCTCTCGTAGTGGAATGATTTGGATGTGGTCCGTGACTCTGAGAACCTTAACCTACCCCACACCAATCATGGACCTTATGTATTCAACCCTCAAGGGTTATTACTAGGGTCCTATCCCAAATGAGACTTGTCCCGAAGGATTACCGTAGGAAGGCTTGCTCATTCTCATGATAAAACAAGGGTATAGTCTAAACATTTTGGGGTCGTTATGCTGGCCAAATTTAGGTAACCTACCTGTGAGGGGATTGGGTACTCTTAACTTAGACCCAGCCTGTTCTAGGGAAGCCCACCTTACTAGGGGCATGCTTACACTTTACCTTTACCCTAATCAAGACATCATGTGCATTCATCATCCTCATAAATTTTTCTTTTTTGCATTCACAGGAATCTTAAAATTTTACAAAAAAAAAAGGGATTAAATCAAAGGACAATGGAAGTTGGAAAAAGGAGAACTCTCCCCATTAGAGTAAGGATATCAGATATAAAAAGCCTAAAGACTTATGCTGCTGAATTACCGAAGGAAAGAAGGAAGTCTATATTTCGTAGGTATGGAGATATATTGGACTTGGTTCTATTCCCTATGCAAGAGGAGGATCTAACAGCCTTGGCCCAATTTTATGATCCCGAGTTAAGGTGCTTCCAATTCAAGGACTTCCAAATGGCACCTACTTTAGAAGAGGTTCGAAGGATACTTGATTTCCCCAAAAATAATAAAGGTCCATTCAAAACATTGGGGTATAGACCTTCATTGAAAGAGATGGCAAGCTGTTTGTATATTCGTGAAGAGGATCTACAAGCTCATTGGAAAACTAAAGATGGCTTCGAAGGGTTTCCTAAATGGTTCTTAGAGAGTAAAGCCCGCCACTTCGCGGCTTGCAAAAATTGGGTAGCCCTAGAAACCATCATGATATTACTTATCTTTGTGTTGGTCCTATTCCCAAGTATTCCGAACTTCATAGATATCACTGCTGTCAATCTATTTCTGGTTGTCAGCCTTTGAGAGGAGGACCCTTCAACAGCTCTCTTGGCAGATATATACTTCACTCTCCATTATAAATTTGAGAAGAAAGGAGGGATTGTGTTGTGTTGTCCTCAATTATTGTACAAGTGGTTGTGTTCCCATCTAGTGAAGGACATAAGGGACATGAGACAAATGAAGGCCTATGAGTGGTCCCAATATCTGGTATCCCGTGTTGGTAAGGACATCCTATGGTTTCCTCAAATAATCCAAAGGGATGACGTGATCTTGAGTTATGGGAACTTTCCTAATGTACCTTTGATTGGCTCAAGAGGGTGCATAAGTTATAATCCTATTTTGGCGATGAGGCAGCTAGGACACCCTTTGTCCTACAAGCCAGAAGACAAGTTGCTAAAAGGCTTCGTCCTACAAGGTGTGAAAGGAGATCATCCTGATGTCCTAAGGATTTCTGAAGCATGGAAGCAAAGTATAAAAGGGAAGAGCGGTCTGAAAAGGCCAAGAGAGGAATCAAGGGTCCCATATTCACAATAGATGGAGGAAAGGATAAGGAAGATGAAGCTTCCCTTTACTTTAGATCGTCCCGTTGATCCCATGGTTCTTCCACCTACCGCAATCTCAATGGAAGAAAGTGAAAAGCTTAAGGAGACCATTGCCAGATTGACAAAAGAGAAAGGTGAATGGGAGGCTAAATTCTACCAAGCTACTGGAGAAAGTAGCCAGCTGAGGTTGAGCCTTAAGGAAGCCATGGAAAAATTGAAGGTCAATGAAGGATTAGCTCGAATGGAGGAGGAAAAGAAGGAGCATGCCCATGCTGATCTTCAAGCTTTGAGCTCACGCCTTCAAACTCAACAAGCGGACCTAGATAGGGCTTGGAGGCAAAGGGACGAATGGAGAAACTTATGGATGTCCTCAACACAAAGGGAGGCCAGAGAAGGGTATGATAGGCGAATCTTTGACTTAGAATCTGAGGTTCAAAGTTTGGCAGATGCTCTCCTCAAGAGTAAAAGGCAAGTGTTGGATGCAATCGTGTGGTTGAGAACGGCTGAAGAACTTCTTGCCCAACGACCTGAAGGGTGGTTACAAGCTCAAGAGGAAAACCGTGCACTTAGGAGGTCCTATGAGGAATTGGAATCATCCTATGAAGAGCTTAGAGAGTGGGGCCACTGTGCTGAAGTCCACAATAGCCAATTGGAGCACACCGTTGTAGAAGACTTTGCGATCATGGATAATCTACAAAGGGAAAAGGCATACTTTTAAGACATATATGATAAGTTGGTCTTTCTGACCAATGACCTTATACATGAGATCCCTCAGAAATTAAGGGAAGCTGAGGAAATTGCCATTATTTTCAAGCCAGCGAAGGAGATTTCCGATTTCCTTACACTTTGTCGTGAGATGGTGGAAGACTTCAGAGCCAGAATTAGGAGAAGGATTTAGGCTTTTTATGTTTGGTTTCTTACTTTTGGGATTTTGTTATGAATATTTTAAGGGTTATCCCCAATTTGGTTTTGCTTATGTAATAAATAGGGCTTCGACCCTAAGTACTCTCTTTCATTAATAAAGATGTTTGAATTTCCATTATCTTTGGTTTAACTCTTAATTGGTTGAAAATTTAAGATTCCTGAAAAAAAAAACATTTTGCATACTCATACATTTATTCATGCATAACATATAAAAGAAAGGGCATTAAACGGAAATCATTTTTTTTCTTAGAATCTTCGCAACAATCTGACTTCTCGACCCAACACCCGTGCTTACCAGAAGAAATCTATGGAATAAATGGAGCTGAACCACGCTGCTCTGAAAGGAGATGTGGATGTTGTTAAGGGAAACGTGGAGGAAATGAAGGACAAGATCGATCAGCTGACTCGAGCAATTCAGAATATGATAGCAAGAGACACCGAGGCTAGTAACCGTAGGAATGCTCCTACCCCTCCTCCCCAATATGAAGATAGCAATCCTCTTTTGGGATTTATGGTTGACTTGGAGCGTGAGGCTTTAGAGGCTAGTAAAGGGAAGGCTAACACTCAACCTCCTGTAGGGTCTGTTCCTCCACCCGAGCACAATGGAGAATCACGACCCATACAGATACCTGTCACTCGTGAGGTCGCTAATGACTGGCACCTCCAATATTGAGAAGAAGAATCAAGGCAAGTAGTTCGTGAAACCAAACCAGCTACCGTGGAAGGAAGAAAGGAGGATGAAAAGTATAAGATAATTGAGGAACGGTTAAGGGCTGTGGAAGGATCCAAGATCTTTGGGATTGATGCCTTGGAAATGTGCTTGGTACCCGACGTAGTCGTGCCTCCTAAGTTTAAGGCGCCTACCTTCGAGATGTACAAAGGGGTTAGTTGTCCCAAAAGCCACATTCGGATGTTTTCCCGAAAGATGGGGGCACACGCTAAGAACGAAAAGCTGATGATGCATGTTTTCCAAGAAAGCCTTAGTGGGGCATCCTTGGACTGGTACATGCAGCTGGAAAGGACCTACATCAAGAACTGGGATGATTTGGCAAGTGCCTTCATAAGGTAATACCAATATAATGTAGACATGGCCCCTAATCGCATGCAATTGCAAAACATGTCTCAGAAAGGGGATGAATCTTTTAAGGAGTATGCCCAAAGATGGAGGGAGCTAGCATCTCGTGTGCAACCTCCATTGCGGGAAAACGAACTAGTAGATACATTCATGGGAACTCTGCAAGGATTGTACTATGAAAAGATGATTGGATCGGTCTCAACAGGATTTGCGGATTTGGTTATCATTGGGGAAAGGATCGAGAATGGATTAAAAAGTGGAAAGATTGGAACACCGTCTTCCAATCAACATAACGACAAACGGTACTCCGGAAACCGTTCGAAGAAGGAGGCCAATGCCATTTCTGCTGATAGGTATACTCAAGTGCCTTATAACCCTTACGTGGCAGCCACGGTCTCTGGCCAAGCGTCTCCTACGCTCCAGATCCAACAGCCAAGGGCCCCACCCCCTCAAAATCAGTAACAACAGAAGCATCCCCGAAGGGAACAAAGGAGGCCATGGAAGGACTTTGACCCTATACCCACTACATATACTCAAATCCTGCCAATTTTAATCCAAAAGGGATTGGTAGAAATCAAGCCGTTAGGGCCCCCTCCTACGCCTACTCCTCGAGGGTATGACGCTAATGCTAGATGTGATTACCATGCTGGATCGCCAGGGCACACGACTGAAAAATGTTTGGCTCTCAAATTTAAGTTGCAAGATTTGCTGGATCAAAAGGTTATTAACTTCAGTTATGACACTCCAAATGTAGGAGATAACCCGTTCCCAGGGCACACTGGACCAACTATTAACTCCGTTGAGGGACTAGGAGAGGACGTCATAATTAGAGGGGTGGAGCAAGTAAAGACCCCTATGACGAAAGTGAGGGAAACATTAATTTGGTACGAGGAGTTTGAAAGGATGCACGGTGACTGTGAGAATTGCGCGATTGATCCCAATAGTTGTAAGAAGATGAAGGAGGTTCTCCAACAACTAATGGACCAAGGGATAATACAGATTGGGTACTTAAGGAATATGAATGAGGTAGCTGCCTTAGACTCCCAGGGGTAGGCACCTTCTGAGGTTCCATACCAGAAAAGAGGAGTCACGACTCCCATTCAAATACCAGTTCCAAGGCCTACATAAGTGCCTATTCAAATACAAGTTCCCAGGCAGGCACAGGCACCCATCCAAATACCAGTTGCAAGGCCTACATAGGTTCCTATTCAGATAACAATTCCGGTGCCTGCACGAACACTAATTCAGATACCTGTTCCTACGCCAGTCAAAGCCCCGGTGCCTACAGTGTCAGAAGGTCCTATCACGTCCCATGTACCAACGCCATTTCCCTATGAAAGCTCCAAGACTGTATCTTGGAAATATGACGTCACGACGTCAGTGGGAGGAAAGACTATAGTGCCGTCACCAGCAGTTACTAACATAGCTGGTATTGGAGGGATGACCCGTAGTGGAAGAGTATACTCATCTGAACTACCTAAGAAGGATACTCCTGAAAGCTCAAAAGGGAAAGAGACCACCAACACAGGAGAAGGATCTTCCAAAAAGAACATATCTCTAGAAGACGCCGAGGAGTTTTTAAGGATTATAAAGAGGAGCGATTATAGGGTGGTGGACCAACTAAATCAAACACCGTCCAAGATCTCTATTCTGTCCTTGTTATTAAGCTCAGAAACACACAGGGAATCCTTGCTGAGGGTCTTAAATGAGGCCCATGTGACTAAAGATATCTCAGTGATACAGTTTGACGAAGTGGTCTCCAATATCTCCGCCAGTACTTGTCTGGATTTCAGTAGCGAGGAATTACCTCCTAAGGGGCAAAAGCATAATAAAGCCTTGCACATATCAGTTAAATGTCAAGACACTGTCCTTTCAAGAGTGTTAGTGGATACAGGGTTAGCTTTAAATTTCATGCCTAAGGATACCCTCATGAAGTTAACATCTGTGAGAACCTTCATGAAAACCAGTTCTTTGGTTGTTAGGGCATTCGATGGTTCAAAGAGAATGGTAATTGGAGAGGTGGATATACCTACAGTAATAGGATCACATACCTTCATGATCACTTTCCAAGTCATGGACATCAATCCCTCCTATACTTGTCTTTTAGGACGACCTTGGATTCATGCTGCGGGCGCAGTTACTTCAACACTTCATCAAAAGTTGAAGTTCATATAAGGAAATAGCTTAATAATTCTTGATGGAGAGGAGGACATGTTCGTCAGTCATCTCGCATCTTTCAGATATATAGAGGTAGATGGGGAGACACTTGAAGTACCTTTTCAAGCTTTGGAGGTTGCAACGGTCAGTCGTAAACAGGTCGTTCGACAGGAAAGAAAGCCAAGAGGAATCACGGACTTAATCCAGAATGGGGACACTAGGGGCTGGGGCAAGGTGATAGAGGTACCTGAGAAGAGGGACTGGTTCGGGCTGGGTTACAAACCGGCTATAAATGAAGAGCGCAAGACTGGTCCAATGATATTTCCTCCACTTGATGAAACTTTCCATAGTGTTGGGTTCAAAGACGAAGACCAAGTGACCGCAATTGAAGAGGAAGACAAGGGGATACCAGATTGGATATGCCAGTGCTCTCCAGATACAGTTCTCAACAACTGGAGAGCCATCGAGATTCCCGAGATGATTTCTGTTTCAAAGTAATTTACTTTTTCTTAAAAAAATAATAATAAGTCCTTTGCTATGCCCAAGGCAAATGGACAAGCTTTGTAGGGCCACCTTTTGTTTCTTTGAATTATTTAATAATAAAGTTGCATTTTGTTTTCAATTAAGATCCTTTTTGTTTCTTTCTTAATTATTTTTTTTTTTCAAATGGCAATACACCTTTTTTTTCTTTCCAAGTACTTTCATTTTTCTCAAATTCAAAAAATAATAAGCATAAAAATATTCCTCATGCAGATTTAAAAATGAACCTATTGAAAATGACACTGCTATAATCCCTTACAACTTCGAGTTCCCGATTTACCAAGCGGAAGAGTGTGATGAGAATGATTGTGAACTTCCTGAAGAGCTAGCCAGAATGTTAAAGCAAGAGGATAAAGTGATACAACCTCATCAGGAACCAGTGGATGTGATCAATCTGGGGACTGACGAGGATAAAAAGGAAGTCAAAGTGGGAGCTTCTTTGGACGAGGATGTAAAGGAGAGGTTGATCAAGTTGCTACGTGAATATGTGGATGTGTTAAGCTACCGCTTAAACCCGAATGTCCTCCGGTAAAACAAAAATTAAGGCGCACTAGACCAGATATGACTCTCAAGATCAAGGAAGAGGTTAAAAAGCAGTTCGACGCAGGGTTCTTAGCCGCAGTAAAGTATCCAGAGTGGGTAGCCAATATAGTGCCTGTACCAAAGAAGGATGGGAAAGTCAGAATGTGCGTAGATTACCGAGATCTCAATAGAGCAAGTCCTAAAGACGATTTCCCATTACCTCACATTGATGTATTGGTGGATAACACGACTCAATTTTCAGTATTCTCATTTATGGATGGGTTTTCCGGATATAACCAGATCAAGATGGCTTCCTCCGACATGGAAAAGACTACCTTTATTACCCCTTGGGGCACCTTCTGTTACAAGGTGATGCCCTTCGGACTGAAAAACGCATGGGCAACTTATCAAAGGGCAATGGTTACTCTCTTTCATGACATGATGCACAAGGAAATTGAGGTTTATGTGGATGATATGATCGCTAAGTCAGAAACTGAGGAAGTGCACATAGTCAATCTGCAAAAGTTGTTTGAACGGTTGAGAAAGTTTAAGCTACGGTTAAATACTGCGAAGTGTACCCTCGGAGTCAGATCTGGAAAATTGTTGGGGTTCATCGTCAGTCAAAGAGGTATAGAGGTTGATCCTGATAAAGTAAAAGCCATTCAAGAAATGCCAGCTCCGAGGACTGAAAAGGAAGTACGAGGGTTCTTAGGGAGGCTGAATTACATTGCTAGGTTCATCTCACATCTTACTGCTACTTGTGGGCCGATCTTCAAGTTATTGAGGAAAGGTCAAAGCCTTGAATGGGATGAACATTGTCAAAAGGCCTTCGATCGGATCAAAGGGTATTTACAAGAGCCACCCATATTGGTACCACCTGTACCCTGAAGGCCACTCATAATGTATCTGACGGTGCTTAATAATTCGATGGGTTGTGTACTCGGACAACAAGACGAAACAGGGAGAAAGGAGCATGCAGTTTATTAATTAAGTAAGAAATTCACGGATTGCGAATCCAGATACTCGCTCTTGGAGAAGACCTGTTGTGCTCTTGTATGGGCTGCCCGACGATTAAGACAATATATGGTGTGCCATACTACTTTGCTAATATCAAGGATGGACCCTATCAAGTATATATTTGAGAAGCCTGGAGTAACTGGGAGAGTGGCTCAGTGGCAGATGTTACTTACTGAATATGATATCCAGTATGTCACCCAGAAGGCCATAAAAGGAAGTGTGTTAGCTGATCACCTTGCTCATCAACCGTTGGACGATTATCAGCCTATGCAATTTGATTTTCCAGATGAGGACGTAATGGCTGTAAGAGATGATGATAACCCAAGTTCTTACGAAGGACCTGAACCTGGATCTCGGTGGAAGCTTATATTTGATGGAACCTAAAACGCAGAAGGACATGGGTGGGGGCTGTCATAACCTCTCCCATTGGATTTCATATACTTTTTACCGCCAGAATATGCTTCTCATGTACTAACAATGTGGCGGAATATGAGGCATGTATCTTGGGAATTAATGAGGCCATCAACCTTGGAATCAAGATCTTAGAGGTATATGGGGATTCAGCTCTTGTCATCAATCATGTCAAAGGGGAATGTAGGACACTTAATGCCAAATTAACTCGATATCGAGACTGTGTCTGGAGAAGGATAGTGTACTTTGATGAGATCACTTTCCATCATGTTCCTAGAGATCAGAATCAACTGGCAGACGCTTTGGCAACTTTGGCGTCCATGTTCAAAGTCAAATGGTATAATGAAGCGCATGCCATCAGAATTAATCGCCTTGATGAACCATCTTATTGTGGAGCAGTAGAGGCAGAAGAAGATGATAAACCATGGTTTTATGATATCAAACAGTTCCTCCAGAAATAAGAATATCCTGCAAATGCTTCCAGTGTGGATAAGAAAACACTCAGAAGACTGGCTGCTCAGTTTTTCCTAGATGGAGAGGTACTTTACAAAAGAAATCATGACATGGTGTTGCTCCGGTGTTTGGATGGGCATGAACAGGACATGCTTATCAAGGAAATACATGAAGGATCCTTTGGGACCCATGCAAATGGGCATGCAATGGCTAAAAAGATTCTCTGAGCAGGGTATTACTGGTTGACTATGGAATCGGACTGTTTCAAATATGTCAAGAAGTGCCATAAATGTCAGATTTATGCGGATAAAATCCATGTGCCACCAACCCCTTTGAATGTCTTACCTGCTCCTTGGCCTTTCTCTATGTGGTAAATAGACATAATCGGGATGATCGAGCCTAAGGCATCAAATAGACACCGGTTCATTCTAGTTGCTATTGACTACTTCACCAAATGGGTCGAAGCTGCTTCCTACACCAATGTGACAAGGCAAGTGATTGCGCGGTTGATCAAGAAAGAGATAATATGTCGCTATGGGGTTCCTAACAAAATCATCACAGACAACGGGCTCAACCTGAATAATAAAGTGATGGATGAGTTATGTGAAAGTTTCAAAATCGATCACCATAACTCATCACCTTATCGCCCTAAGATGAATGGCGCAGTTGAAGCGGCTAATAAGAACATAAAGAAGATCATCCAGAAAATGGTGAAGACTTACAAAGATTGGCATTAAATGCTCCCTTTCGCACTACATGGCTACAAAATCTCAGTTCAAACTTCGATAGGAGCTACTCCTTTTTCCTTGGTATATGGCACAGAAGCAGTCCTCCCGGTTGAAGTAGAAATTCCTTCACTAAGGGTCATAATGGAGGCTAAGCTGGATGAAGTAAAGTGGGTACAGAATAGACTTGATCAACTGAATCTCATAGAGGAAAAGCGCATGGCTGTTGTATGTCATGGCCAACTGTATCAGCGGAGACTCAAGAAAGCATTCGATAAGAAAGTTCGTCCTCGCCTATTCAAAGAAGGAGACCTGGTGTTAAGGAAAGTTCTACCCATCCATAAAGATCCTCGCGGCAAATGGACTCCGAATTATGAAGGACCATATGTCGTAAAAAACGCATTTTCAGGAGGAGCTTTAATATTGATTACTATGGATGGAGTGGATTTACCCCGACCGGTAAATTCCGATTCAGTCAAAAAATACTATGCCTAGAAAAAGAGGATAAAAGCCCGCTAAGTCGAAAACCTTAAAAGGCGACTTAGGCAAAAGTTAGGGCGTCCCGGTGAATTGAAAA
Organism: Lathyrus tuberosus; assembly: GCA_022829125.1. Lineage (NCBI taxonomy): Eukaryota > Viridiplantae > Streptophyta > Magnoliopsida > Fabales > Fabaceae > Lathyrus > Lathyrus tuberosus. Next base: position 4,627,433 of record JALAZF010000193.1, read on the forward strand.
CTCAAAAGAGCAATTCAGGCAAAAATTAGGGACTTAGAAAAAATGATACCCAACAAGTCGAAAACCCTAAAGGGCGGTTTAGTTGAAAAAAAAAATGGTATAGCATCCTGGTGGACTAAGATTCTAAAAGAACGTTCCAAGAAAAATTAAGGATATCCAAAAGGCATAGGACTGATAGCACTAATGGAATTCAGAAAGGAATGATCAATCCAGTCATCATCTTCAGAAGCGAAGTGTTAAGACCTCGGAAGTTTAGGGATATCAACCAGTGTTAAATTTAATAGGGACATAGATAAATTTGTTTTCGTATTGCCATTTTTTTCTGTCTTTGTAGTACTTCCTCCTTATGAGGATTTGCTTTCCTTATGTACTTTTGCCTGTTTATAGGCCCACTTTTCAATAAATAAAATTCTCTTTGCTTTTCAATTTTTCTGCTTGAGTGCAAAATGTCGATTCTATTTATAATAATGCATTGAAACATTGGGTATAATCAAAAGCTAAAAAAAAGAAAAGGTATTTTACTGCGATTCGGGAACAGCAAAAGGATCATGGTTTCCCTCAAAGATAAAAGTAAAAGATCCATAAATTGACGGTCGGAATTCAACCACTATGGGAGTTTCTCTACGCATCTCCATATGTCAAGAGCTTACAACTTGTCACATTCATCAAAAGGAACTAAGGGTTCAAGGGTTGAGACGTTGGAATATCATATAAAGATATGATTTCCGTAAAAACATGCACTGCATATCATAAAAGAGGCGTTAGCCCAAACAGATGCATCATACATAAAAGCATACATGCCCTCACACATGCATACATGGCATAGGATCGTTTTCTTCCAGGGTAAAGGGTTTTAATCGGTTATCTCACCACGGGTTTGTTATCAGGGATCTCAAGGATAGTCGGCGTGTTGCCTGCCGGGCTTGGCGGTCAAAATTAGGGTCCTTCTTATATTTAATCGTCTCTTCCTCAAAAGAGAAAGACACATCGTCTTCATCTTTCTGATCCGGAGACAATTAAATAGGGGCAGCTGTAGTACCCTAAATTTTGACCATTGCTTTTGGATTTTTTTGGGAGTGCCATTTTGGGCATTGGGGTTTGATTAGTAATTTTTGGGCTCATTTTGGGATATGGTTCTATTTGAGGTTTTTAGTGAATTTTTTTTAGATCATAATGTTTTAGTGGTTAGTACTAATTTATTTTCGAATTTTTGTTTTGAAATTAATGTCATTTTATTAGATTTTTATTTTTAAATTAATTAGGAATTGTGGTTTTATTAATAATTAAGGTTATTAGAGTTTTTTTGAAATTAGATTTTCTAGGATAATTAGGTTGTTATTTTTTGGAATTTTAGATTAATTAGAGATAATTAGGTGTATTAAGATTAATAGTCTTAGTTTTTAGAATTTTGGTTTAATTATAATAAAAAGGATGTTTTGGGGTTTTTTTTCATTTTTATTATCTCAGATTTTTATTAGTTGGCAAATTAATTAGAAAAGGATTATTTTTTTAATTTAGTTTAGGTTTTATTAATATCCTTTTATTAATTAGTTTTATTAATTATTAAAATTTAGATTTTTTTAATTAGGGGATTAGCCTTGATAATTAGGGTTCTATGTTAATTAATTATTATTTATTATTGTTTTAATTTATTATGGTACGGTTTTTTTATTTACTCGTTATTAATGTTGTGGAAGATTTTTAGTCACGATATGTCATTTTTTTAATTATTTTATTTGTTATTTATTTATTTATTAATTATTGGGTCAAATTGTTGACCATGTACAGTGTCACCTCCTTCCTCTGAAACCCTAGATTGCGCAGAAATTAGGGAAAACAGATCAAAATCGAATCAAACAAAAAAATGAAATCTTTTCAAAATCAAATCCAAATCAGATACAAAATCAATTACAGATAAAATCTCAGACCAAATTACATGAATCAATCAAATTACATCAAAGATTTCCTAAAATTGAACCTAATCTAATTTAATTCTCTAACCCTAATTCTAACCTAAATCTAACTATAAAAGAAAAAGAGAAATCAGAAATTGGGGGGGCATTTTTTTTGGACGGATTTTCTTTGGACGGATTTTCTTTGGACGAACCCTAAGCACGAACTTGCGAACCTTGTATTGACCTGCGAAAAAACAACAAAGAGAAGATTAGAACGAAATCGGAAAAGGATAAAGTTTTACGAAAAGATTCACGGCAGGGGAGGTAACCCTAAAAAATCCACTTAGCTTTTTTTCTGGAGATTTGAATCTGAATCGTTATTTGTTTGTGTTTGGATGTTTTAAATTTGGTTCTTTTTTGTGTTTCTGGTTTTTCTGGGTTAGTTTAGGGTTAGGCTTCGTGCAGTTTGGGGTTAGGGTTCATGTGAACCCTAGGGTTCATAGGGTAGAGGGTTAGGGTTCACGAGGTTAAAGGGAAATCTGGGTTTCTGGTTGAATGTAGGGTTAAGATTCATGTAATTTTGGGGTTAGGGTTCTTGGTGTATGAATGTTCCGGTTGAATCCTCAACCGGATTCTGGGATTCACGGTGGTTGGGTTTTTTTGGGTGGTGGCCGGAGGCCATGGGTGGTGGCCGGTACGAGAGAGAAAAAGGAGAGAGGGGAGACCGAAGGGTTTAGAGAGAAGGACAAAAGGATAGAGAGAGAAAGAAATGAGAAAAATGAATTTTTCTGTAGGATTTGACTTTAAATACCCCCTCGCGTGCGGTTTAGATCTCCCACAAGTGGCTCTATACGGGCCATGGGATTGGGTGACCTTTGTGATTTTGTAGAGGTAAGAGCACCGTGCTCCCTCGTTGACTGAAGCCTTAGAACCGTTGGATTAAGGTGCCTGAACAGGTATTCAAAATCAACGGTCTATGAATACGAAACTCTGGAACCGTCTGATCTCCATCAGACGTCTCAGGCGAGTCAACCGATTGACTCAACGTTAGGATTTTTTTTGGTTCTTTTGGACTCAGAGCAACTGGGCCTAGCGCCCAGTTCACTATTTACACCCCCTCTCACAGCCTTTTACTAGTCTTTAAAAGAGGAATGCACCCCCTATTTAATTCTTTTTTTATTAATTGTAATAATTTCTTTTTTTAATTAATTGATATAATTATCTTATTGATTATTTTTTGTCAAAATTGGAATTTTTGGATGAAATTGAGAATTAGGGATTTTATTTTTGAATTTTTGTTTATTTGTGAATTTTATATTGTTAAACTTATTTTATTAAAAATTTACAATTTGAATCAATTCCTCGATTCAAATTGTGTAAAAAAAAATGTTTCTTATTTAATTTACCAATTTAGGTCTAAACTTGGTTGTAATTAAATTATTTTTATAATTCATGTAAATAAATTTTATTTTAGGTTTTTATATATATATAAAGGTTTGCTTTTTTTTTGAAGGAAATTTATTTTAAAAAAGAAGGATAAATAGGGGTGGGGATTAAAAAGATAATTTTAACATTATTTGTGGGATTAAAATATTCTCTTAAGAATTACTTGGAATTTGAACTTTATCTTGGATTAATTCTGGTTTTTACTATATTAAGTTATTGGATTTTTGTTGTTTAAATTCCTCTTTGTAAAAATTAGAATTTGGTTTTAAAAGTATAATGGTTTTAAGGGATTTACAAAAGGGATAAAGCTCTTGGTCCGAGAGCCGAAATAAAGGATGGGTTAAGGGATTTGGATTTTGGGATAAAACTCTTCCTCTGAGAGTATAAATAATGCATAAGGGTTTAAGGGATTTAAGGGATAGAACTCCTCATCTAGGAGTATAAACACAAGACTTAAGGGATAGAACTCTTTATCCAAGAGTATAAATAGTGGATTGGGATTTAGGGCTAGGTTAGGGGATTTAGGAATAGGATTAGGGGGTAGGAATAGGGGAGGTGAACTACGGTTACTCTGATCCTTCATTTTGAGGGTACGTAGGCATAGGGTTGCAAACCAACCCTAGCGAGTATAATTAAAAAAAAACTTAGGTTTTCTGTTCATTTAGACAAACAAACATACCCTAAACTCAAAGGTGGATCCCATTGAGTACAATGGAAGTGAAGGGTGCTTAACACCTTCCCTTCACTTAAATGACTCCCGAACCGTAGGAATCTCCACCTTAGGATAGGATATTTAGGTTTATCATTATTTTCCTTTAAAAAAATATGGTGGCGACTCGAATAATTTTTGCCGGCCACGACAGAAGCAATCATTTATTTGATATGGATGTTATAGTAATATCTGTTTTGTCCTGAACTCTAGACATAGATTTAGGCTTAACACTTGTGTGAGTATCAGCTCCTAATGCTCTGTGTTGGTTTTGTTGCGTGAGACATCACTGATGAGACAATACAGTTGGCATCTCGACTTTGCGTTAGATATAACCTCTGTTGTGAGTGATACGTGAGGATATTAGGTGAATGATTGATTTGTGTTTACTTGATTAGAAGAATGCATGTGTTATCAATTGATGAGATCCATTTCCAACATGGCTCCGTTTATAATTCAGTCTTTATTTTATATTTTCCGCATTTACATTTCCTGCATTTTATCTTGGTTCTTTCTTAAAACCAAAACTTTTGAGCTTAGAATTATAGATACCGTCTAATGACATTCTTTCCCTCGCACTGATCCCTGAGGAGATGATAAAACTTGGTCCTTACTTACTATAAATTTTTGTTGCTTGCTGCTATATTACAGTTCAACAAATTGGCGCCGTTGCCGGGGATCGGTGTTTAGATATTGAATCACATCGCGATAGTTTCTATATTTTTTAACTTTGTACATTTGTTTATATTATATTTATTTGTTTTCTTTTATGTGTTCTCTAGTGTGATCAGGAATGATGAGAACTCTTTCTAGATTGGTTTCTATTTGTATAAAAGTATTCAATGAAGCTTCGACCGAGTCTGGATGGTGAGATTTGAAAGTATGCGAGGTAAATTGTACTACTTTATAGAATGTTAGAATGATTTAAGAATTTTGTGCTTTGTGCAAATGTGTATCTTTGTTTCTTTTTTCAACTTTATGGAATGCTTGTTTCACTTAGGTCCAAAAGCCACAAATTGTGAGAAACCTCCATTGTTTACTATATGCTAGGATGACTGATAACTTTGTTTAATTCGTTTGATTCATGCTTTATCTTTTGATTATTGTGATTTTGTGGAAGCATTAGAAATGATCAAGGCATTTGTTTATATTGAGCACAACCATATCCAAAAGTATCTTACCCGTGAGTAGTGTGAATTCGTTAGCCCCTTTGAGCCTAAACAGTTTAGATCTCATTTTAGTGATGAACTTTGTGTTGTACATAATTTGAAAGTGTAGTTCATCATTGAATTTTGTGAGGTTCTAAAAATTTCTTCTTGAACCTTTGAACTTTGTTTTACTTTGATTTCCAAGCAAGGAGCATTCACTTGAGGTTTGGTTGAATTCAAGTTGGGGAGAATGAAAAAGAAGATTGGTAGGATGCTGAAACTTTTGAAAAATTTCAAACAAGTATGAAAAGAAAAAGTGTGAATATGAATGTGAAAAACAAAAGAAAAATAATGCTTGTTTGATTGAGAAAAATAGAGAATGAAATAATTGTGCATAAGGAAGTTTGAGAAGGTTTGTAGTAGAGGAATGAAATTGGTGAATTAAGTTGTAATGTGTAAATACCATTTATCGGCAATTTCGATTCAATGGCCTTTAGAAATGTACCTTTGTTGTAAACCTGACCAAGCTACAACCTTTGAAGCCCTTAGTGATCTTTTTGCTTCCATATTTTCATTTTTGATGGATAGATGTTGTATGAATTGAATTGCTATTAGCATTGTTTGTTGGGTGAGTGAAATTTCCCCGCGGTTGCAAACGCGTCAATTTCTTCATTCTTATTTTGAAGAGGAGTGTTAGAGTGATTCAAGTATGAAAATTTAGTTGTTCTTTGAACCATGATGATATTTGTTTAAGAACTTAATTCTTTGTCGTTGTTCGATTCTATTGAGTGGTGAACGTTGCTTGTGCGTATTTTCAAGCTTGACTTTGGTTGAATCTTATGCTTGAGCAAATCCTCTTGTTTTCATGAGGGGCATACTTTGCTTGAGGACAAGCAAAAATCTAGTTGGGGAGAGTTGTTAGGAGCGGATTTGACCTAAAAATGACATATCTTTCTTTGCATTTTTTCTACTTTTTTCTCATGTTTTCATGGTTTTTATCCATGATTGTTGTTGTTCTTCTAACATTGAGAATATACCTTTGGTGCTTGTAATGTGTGTGTTATTGTGCAGGAAAAGGCACTAAATTGATCAAAGTTGTAAGACACAAGAAATGGTGCAAGATGCCAAAGAATAGAGGAAAACAACGGCAGGTTCGCTTTGCGAACTCTGGCGAATTGCTAGCGAAGCTTCGCTTTGAGAAGGCTAGCCAGGTCTCCAGCGAATGGACCCAGATTTTGGAAGAGGAGAAAGGAACTAAAGTTCGCTTTGCGAGCTGGAAAGCGAGTGTTCGCTTTGCGAACAAATCCTTCGCAGTGCGAAGTCACGAGAAAAGTCTGTGGCGGTTTAAGTGTTCAGAGGCACCTGAAGTGCCATTTTTCACCATTCGCTGTGCGAATAAATCGTTCTCTTAGTGAACATGTAAATTCCTAAATTGTATAAATAGATTTTCACACTTTTTAGGTTATGATGTTTTGGATTTTGAAGATAGAAACTTGTAAATAAAAAGATCAGAGCTTATATCTTCTTATTTCCAAGGGAGAAAAGGTAGGATCTTTGATTTCTTGTTGGAGAGGGATGTAATCTTTTGATACCTATTGTATTTCATCTAATGTATGTTTGTGAATATGTTTTGATTCTCTATTGTTGTTGTCTTTGATTGGTTATTTGTTGGTCTTGACAAAACCTTTTGCAAATCCTTGATCTTAGATTTTCATCTATCAATGAGTAAAACTTTTGACATGGTTTTGTGAGTTGATATTCATTTTATCTTTTGTTGTATTGTGTTGATTAAGTAGCATGGCTAGCATGAGTAGGATCGATACGGTATTGCGAGGATGTGTGATAATAGTGATGAAGAAGGATATTCACATTGATTGAGAAAATTAGTTGAATACATGTAAAAAAGGGTTAAGCGTGTGTACTTATTCTGATATTGGTTTAATACGAAGCTGTAGTACCATAAATTTTGACCATTGGTTTCGGATTTTTTAGGGAGTGCCATTTTGGGCATTGGGGGTTTGATTAGTAATTTTTGGGCTCATTTTGGGATATGGTTCTATTTGAGATTTTTAGTCAATTTTTTTAGATCATAATGTTTTAGTGGTTAGTACTAATTTATTTTCGAATTTTTGTTTTGAAATTAATGTCATTTTATTAGATTTTTATTTTTAAATTAATTAGGAATTGTGGTTTTATTAATAATTAAGGTTATTAGAGTTTTTTTGAAATTAGATTTTCTAGGAAAATTAGGTTGTTATTTTTGGAATTTTAGATTAATTAGAGATAATTATGTGTATTTAGATTAATAGTCTTAGTTTTTAGAATTTTGGTTTAATTATAATAAAAAAGGATGTTTTGGGTTTTTTTTTTCATTTTTATTATCTCAGATTTTTATTAGTTGGCAAATTAATTAGAAAAGGATTATTTTTTTAATTTAGTTTAAGTTTTATTAATATCCTTTTATTAATTAGTTTTATCAATTATTAAAATTTAGATTTTTTTAATTAGGGGATTAGCCCTGATAATTAGGGTTCTATGTTAATTAATTATTATTTATTATTGTTTTAATTTATTATGGTACGGTTTTTTTATTTACTCGTTATTAATGTTGTGGAAGATTTTTAGTCACGATATGTCATTTTTTTAAATTATTTTATTTGTTTTTTTATTTATTTATTAATTATTGTGTCAAATTGTTGACCATGTACAGTGTCACCTCCTTCCTCTGAAACCCTAGATTGCGCAGAAATTAGGGAAAACGGATCAAAATCGAATCAAAGAAAAAAATCAAATCTTTTCAAAATCAAATCCAAATCAGATACAAAATCAATTACAGATCAAATCTCAGACCAAATTACATGAATCAATCAAATTACATCAAAGATTTCCTAAAATTGAACCTAATCTAATTTAATTCTCTAACCCTAATTCTAACCTAAATCTAACTATAAAAGAAAAAGAGAAATCACAAATTGGGGGGGGGGGGGGGGGGATTTTTTTTGGACGGATTTTCTTTGGAGGGATTTTCTTTTGACAGATTTTCTTTGGAAGAACCCTAAGCACGAACTTGCGAACCTTGGATTGACCTGCGAAAAAACAACAACGAGGAGATTAGAACGAAATCGGAAAAGGATAAAGTTTTACGAAAAGATTCACGGCAGGGGAGGTAACCCAAAAAAATCCACTTAGCTTTTTTTCTGGAGATTTGAATTTGAATCGTTATTTGTTTGTGTTTGGATGTTTTAAATTTGGTTCTTTTTTGTGTTTCTGGTTTTTCTGGGTTAGTTTAGGGTTAGGCTTCGTGCAGTTTGGGGTTAGGGTTCATGTGAACCCTAGGGTTCATGGGGTAGAGGGTTAGGGTTCACGGGGTTAAAGGGAAATCTGGGTTTCTGGTTGAATGTAGGGTTAGGGTTCATGTAATTTTGGGGTTAGGGTTCTTGGTGTATGAATGTCCCGGTTGAATCCTCAACCGGATTCTGGGATTCACGGTGGTTGGGTTTTTTTGGGCGGTGGCCGGAGGCCATGGGTGGTGGCCGGAACGAGAGAGAAAAAGGAGAGAGGGGAGAGCGAAGGGTTTAGAGAGAAGGACGAAAGGATAGAGAGAGAAAGAAATGAGAAAAATGAATTTTTCTGAAGGGTTTAACTTTAAATACCCCCTCGCGTGCGGTTTAGATCTCCCACACGTGGCTCTATACGGGCCATGGGATTGGGTGACCTTTGTGATTTTGTAGAGGTAAGAGCACCGTGCTCCTTCGTTGACTGAAGCCTTGGAACCGTTGGATTAAGGTGCCTGAACAGGTATTCAAAATCAACGGTCTATGAATACAAAACTCTGGAACCGTCTGATCTCCATCAGACGTCTCAGGCGAGTCAACCGATTGACTCAACGTTAGGATTTTTTTTGGTTCTTTTGGACTCAGAGCAATTGGGCCTAGCGCCCAATTCACTATTTACACCCCCTCTCACGGCCTTTTACTAGTCTTTAAAAGAGGAATGCACCCCCCTAATTAATTCTTTTTTTTATTAATTGTAATAATTTCTTTTTTTAATTAATTGATATAATTATCTTATTGATTATTTTTGGTCAAAATTGGAATTTTTGGATGAAATTGAGAATTAGGGATTTTATTTTTGGATTTTTGTTTCTTTGTGAATTTTATATTGTTAAACTTATTTTTTTAAAAATTTACAATTTGAATCAATTCCTCGATTCAAATTGTGTAAAAAATATGTTTCTTATTTAATTTGCCAATTTAGGTCTAAACTTGGTTGTAATTAAATTATTTTTATAATTCATGTAAATAAATTTTATTTTAGGTTTTTATATATATATAACGGTTTGCTTTTTTTTTTTTTTGAAGGAAATTTATTTTAAAAAAGAAGGATAAATAGGGGTGGGGATTAAAAAGATAATTTTAACATTATTTGTGGGATAAAAATATTCTCTTAAGAATGACTTGGAATTTGAACTTTATCTTGGATTAATTCTGGTTTTTGCTATATTAAGTTATTGGATTTTTGTTGTTTAAATTCTTCTTTGTAAAAATTAGAATTTGGTTTTAAAAGTATAATGGTTTTAAGGGATTTACAAAAGGGATAAAGCTCTTGGTCCGAGAGCCTAAATAAAGGATGGTTTAAGGGATTTGGATTTTGGGATAAAATTCTTCCTCTGAGAGTATAAATAAAGCTTAAGGGTTTAAGGGATTTAAGGGATAGAACTCCTCATCTAGGAGTATAAACACTAGATTTAAGGGATAGAACTCTTTATCCAAGAGTATAAATAGTGGATTGAGATTTAGGGCTAGGTTAGGGGATTTAGGAATAGGATTAGGGGGTAGGAATAGGGGAGGTGAACTACGGTTACTCTGATCCTTCATTTTGAGGGTACGTAGGCATAGGGTTGCAAACCAACCCTAGCGAGTATAATTAAAAAAAAAAACTTAGGTTTTCTGTTCATTTAGACAAACAAACATACCCTAAACTCAAAGGTGGATCCCATTGAGTACAATGGAAGTGAAGGGTGCTTAACACCTTCCCTTCACTTAAATGACTCCTGAACCGTAGGAATCTCCACCTTAGGATAAGATATTTAGGTTTATCATTATTTTCCTTTAAAAAAATATGGTGGCGACTCGAATAATTTTTGCCGGCCGCGACAGCTGGCGACTCTGCTGGGGATTCCTTCCTAGAGAGAGTCCTTCCTAGCCTTAGGATTTAGGGATTTGTTTGTCTTGGATGTTATTTTGGTTATTTTTTATTTTTTTATTGTTATTTATTTATTTTTATTTCATATATTTATTTATTTAACATTTTGTTTTTTGTATTATCATGCAAGGGATTGGGACATAAAAAAAAGGAGGGAAGCTAAAACCCAAAGCTTGGAGGATAACCCTAGAACCTAAAGTGGAACGAAAATGTTTTTGCGGGGGACGCAACGTCCCCTAAAATGCATTAATGCCACACTCAGAGTAGATCCTTCCAAAGTCGTCCTCACGAAAGGGCTAACCCCTCTCGTAGTGGAATGATTTGGATGTGGTCCGTGACTCTGAGAACCTTAACCTACCCCACACCAATCATGGACCTTATGTATTCAACCCTCAAGGGTTATTACTAGGGTCCTATCCCAAATGAAACTTATCCCGAAGGATTACCGTAGGAAGGCTTGCTCATTCTCATGGTAAAATAAGGGTATAGTCTAAACATTTTGGGGTCGTTATGCTGGCCAAATTTAGGTAACCTACCTGTGAGGGGATTGGGTAGTCTTAACTTAGACCCAGCCTGTTCTAGGGAAGCCCACCTTACTAGGGGCATGCTTACACTTTACCTTTACCCTAATCAAGACATCATGTGCATTCATCATCCTCATAAATTTTTCTTTTTTGCATTCACAGGAATCTTAAAATTTTACAAAAAAAAATTGATTAAATCAAAGGACAATGGAAGTTGGAAAAAGGAGAACTCTCATGTAATTAAACATGATTTTTCAAAATATTTTTCAAGATGTACAACTTATTTTTTAAATATATTTGGTATTTTATATCATTTTTTCATTTAATTTCCTTTGAAAAATAACATTTTATTTAAAATTAGGGTTTCCTCTTGATTTTAAATTTTAAAACATCTTTGGGCCTCTAATAGAGTGTAAGACCTAATCCTTGTTGTAAATAAATAATTTGGGCCTCAGTCATTGCATAAGTCCCGATCCGATTTCAAAAATCTCGACTCGGTCGTCGCCTTTTAAAACAAAATCATCTGGGCCTCCCCTCGTGTTGTAAGTCCCATCTTTCTTTTTTAAACACTTTTGGGCCTCTAATAGAGTGTAAGACCCAATCCCTTTTTTAACCAAAACCATTTTTGGGCCTCAAACATTGTATAAGTCCCACTGTGTTTTCAAAAAATCTCGGTGCGATCGCCAGTTCAAAATCAAATCACCTGGGCCTCTCCCTGAGTTGTAAGCCCCATCACTTTTACAAAAACATCTTTGGGCCTCTTGAAAGAGTGTAAGACCCAACTCTTTTGTAAATGAACCTTTTTGGGCCTCAGTCGTTGTATAAGTCCCGATACGATCTTCAAAACAACGGTGCGATCACTGTTAAACCTTGGGCCTCTCTTTGAGTATAAGCCCCAACAATCTTTTCAAAAAACTTCTCTTTTGATTTAGATTCAAGTATACAGTTTTTATCAAAACTTTCTTTAATTTCTCTAAACAACTAACAATACAGCATGGAAGCTTGCTCGCCTGTAAGTTTTATCAGCTTTCATTTACATGCTTTAATATATATAACTGTTTTGTGGGAAGCTGCTCCTCTGTTAGTCCTTCTTTCATATCCTTTTAAATACTTGTCATATATCAACGGTATATATACTAGTATATCTATTAAGAGTTTTCCCCGACAACTAGGTCTAGAACTAGGTAAAGCCAGTTGGTCACTCTTTAAATACAGTCAAAACTAGATCTCCATAGGACTTCCAAATATAGTCTTGCCTTTTCTTGGGCTTAAACAATATGGAACAAAGAGAAAGGCAGTATTCTCGGTGAACATTTTCTCAGACTGTCACTATTAGAACTTGTCAAAGAAATTCAGTTTCCCAGAGAGGATTAATTCCCGGTGAAACCTCTCTTGAATTTCCTCAAACCCTAGAACTGTTCACTAAAGAAAAGATTATTCTCGGTGAAACTTTTCTTGAACTCTTCTTAAGTTTGGACCCACAGGCTTCCTAAAAGCATCCCTGCCTCCTCTTGGGCTTTGTACAAGGACCCTCTGGCTTCTTAGAAGTTCTCATCCCTTCTCTTGGGCCTAATTCAAGGACCCTGAAGACCTCCTAAAGGTATAGGACAGAACTTAGTCATCCTTTGCTAGAGCAGTCTTTCTTGAGTCAAAACCTCAGACCAATTTAGGGTTGATACTCATCCCTTAAAAAACTTGCCTCCTATTGGGAATCATACAAAGATAAACTCTTCCACACCAATAGACTTGGACAGTCTAAATCTCCTCTTGAGTCTCCAAGACATTCTCAAGTTCCCTACAAACATAGGCGAAACCCCGGTCATTCTAGACCAATCTCCAAAGGAGTTAAAACCCAGTCTCTCTCCTAAAAATCCCCCAGCCAGGGTCATTTTATCATCAGTATAACATTATCCCAAATCAGAACCTCAAGTAATTTGATACCTCAACTCTTCTGTAACCCTCAGCAAGAGTTGATTCCCCATTTGGACCTACCTTGGGATCTCAATAATCCCCGACAGAAGATAGCCTCCTCTTAGGCTTTGTATAATGATCCTTCCTCAGCATAGCTAGCCTCCTTTTGGGCTTTGTAAAATGATTCTCCCCAGTGGAGTTAACCTTTTCAGACTCTCTTGTTGAGTCAATCACCTTTTTCAGACTCCCTTGTTGAGTCAATCACTCTCTTGTTGAGTCGACCCTTTTGCCTCAATCCTGTGCTTTGTACAGGTCAAATAAAAACACTCTCTTGTTGAGTCAATCTTTGCCAGCCTCCTTTTAGGCTCGGTATAAGGATTTCCCCTAGCAGAAGTTAGCCTCCTCTTAGGATTGGTATAATGATTTCTCCAGCTTGTTCAGCCACAATCCTGGGCTTTGTATATGACAGATAAAAGAACTCTCTTGTTGAGTCAAACCCTTTTGGCCTCAATTTTGGGCTTTGTATAAGACATAAATCTTCATAACCTTCTCTTAAGCTTGGGACAAGTATCTTCCCCAACGGAGTCAATTCCTCTCAGCCTACTTTTAGGCTTTGAGAAATAATACCCTAAGCAGAGTCAATCCCCTTTTCAGCCTCAATATTGGGCTTTGTACAAGACACTTAAAATATCCTCAGTCGAGTCAGTCTCATTTTAGCCTCAATCTTGGTCTTTGTACAAGACAGATAAAGATTTCTTTCCCACAGAGTCAGTTCCTTTTAGCCTTAATCTTGGGATTTGTACAAGACAGATAGAACATTTTCCCCAAAAAAGTCAAACTTTTAGCCTCCTCTTAGGCTTTGTATAATGATATCCCCAAAAGAGTCAGTCTTTTTTAGCCTCAATCTTGGGCATTGTACAAGACAGATAAACACTCTCTTGTTGAGTCAGTCATTTTCCAGCCTCCTCTTAGGCTTTGTATAAGGACTTCCCTAGTGGAGTCAATCAACCTCTTAGCTTCAACCTTGGGCTTTGATCAAGGCACTCAAAAATCAACATCCCCTCAGAGGAAATCAAAATATCTCTGTAGAAAGTCATTTCTCTGTTTATCACTCATCAAAACAGACATTAAAAACAAACCCTAATCCCAGATAACTGCTGTAAGTGGAACACTTGTTGATTAAAATATCCAAGCTGTCGTCCATCTTTTATCCTGGTAAACCCTTTCTTCCATCTAATTGCTGTAAGCGGCAAGCCTCTGGATTATTTACATCCACACCACTGTCCCTCTCTTAGTATGAGAAATTCCTAAGGAAAAATGGCATTGCTCAACACTGAGTTAAAGTTTTCTCCTTCATGACAAATCCCTCACAAAGGAAATTATGGCATTGCTGGATTCATATATCCCAGTTAAAGTAATCCTCCTTTATAAACAGTCACCCAACAATTGTGATAAACAGACGAGATGTCTCCCTTTAGAGATGACAAATTCTCTCCCATTCAAACCTTTTAGCTTCAATCTTGGGCTTTGAACAAGACACAAATACTCAACCTTTTAGCTTCAATCTTGGGCTTTGAACAAGAAACCAAATATCTTTTTCCTCCCTTAGAATAGGAGGAACTACAATTTCTCTGATTTCCCTGTTTCATTTAAACGGGAATACATAGGCATAAGATTGCGAAATCTTAGCGAGCATACCAAACAAACACTCTAGGTCCAGTACCTTCATACATCAATCAAACCTTAGGTCCAGTACCTTACCAAAAACATCGGGAAAACCCGAACATCAACAAAGACTCACTCACACTCTCATACTTTCCTAAGAAACTTTCCCAACCCATTAACGGATAAACACCATCAAGTACAAAGCCAAAACCTAAAGCTAACATCATGTGGATAACCACATATAGGATGGGTAACTGACAACTCCCCATTGTATAACCTAACCCCGACTCCCCGAATCTCTTTAAGCGTTTGTTCAATTAAACATTCATGTGCAAGGTTAGTTTTAGATAACTTCCCTTTCCCTTCCAGCTTCATGGGATAAATAAGAAATCAGAAAGTAGCACCCCCTCCTCTTCATTGAGGAGAAAACCCAAATTCCGCGATAAGGTGGTCGCGTCACCGACATAAATTGTGCGCTACATAATGATGAAGGACCAATCTAAATACCTTTCCAAAATGGTGTGAAAGTACCATTTCCAACTCTGAATTCTACCAAGTGTTTCATGCCATATGTCTCCTCCATACTGCCCTTCATATTTTTACAAATACTCATGAGATCCCTCCACCATAAGGATTGGAGAGATGGTGGATGTTTGTCAATGTCTAGCCACAAATTATGTATGATTCCTCCATATCCATGTGACACAATTCCACTTCATATGGCATCAGTTTCATTGAAAAACCTCCATATCCATTTGCACAACAAAACTTGGTTGAATGTTCCTATTTCCTTGACACCAATATCTCCTTCTGACATGCTTTTGCACACCATTTCCCAACTGATCCAGTTAACACCCTTGCCATCTTTTAATCTTTTCCATAGGAAGTGTCTTTGAATGCTAATGATCTCCTTCTTGACAGATACTGGGATCTTGTAGAAAGAAATATGGTGAATTGGAAGATTGTTAAGTACAAAATTCAAGAGTGTAATTCTACCACCTAATGACAAAAATTTGCCCTTCCACCTAGATAGCTTGCTCTTGAAGACAGAGACGATGTGTTTCCAAGCTTCAGTTCTCATTGGATTGACTCAACCCTTGATCCCCAAAAATTTGAAAGGGATTTTGTCTATGCTGCAAAAGAGGAAATTGGAAGCTGCCAACAAAAATTCAGGTGACAAACCTATGTCATACACTTTGCTTTTGCTCATATTAATTCTTAAACTAGAAACCATCTCAAATGCTCTTAAGATGGATTTTATGGCCCACAGATTGCTCCAAGATCCATCACCAATTATGATGGTGTCATCAGTAAACTGTAGGAGGTTGAAAGAAGGTCCACCACATCCATCATCCAACTCGAATTCTCTGAATAAATTGGTATCCATAATATTCTTCATAATTCCAGCCAAGCCCTCAGCAACAATGGAAAACAGAAATGGTGATAGTGGATCGCCCTACCTCAATCCCCTGGTTACCTCAAAATCTTCTGTTGGACTTCCATTGATTAGAATGGACATACTAGTTTTGAAGATACTACCCTCTATCCAACTTAACCATTTCATTCCAAAACCCATCATGACTAGCATGTTTCTAAAAAATTCCCAACTAACATTATCATATGCTTGTGAAAAATTTACCTTGAATAGAAAAAATTCTTTTTTCCTCCTCTTAGCATAGTCAATGATCTCATTAGTGACCAAGACAACATCAAGAATCTGCCTACCTGATATGAAACCAATTTGGGATTTAGAGACTAATCTACCAATGACTTTCTTGACTCTATTGGCCAGAAGTTTTGTCACCACTTTGTACATGCTACCAATTAGGTAGATAGGTCTAAACTTCTCCATCTTTTATGGATTGTGTATCTTTGGGATGAGGGTCAAGAAAAAGGCAGTAATGACTTTATGAAGGATGGCAGTCTGATGAAATTCTAGGATGACACCAATGATGTCTTCTCCCAAGAAATTCCAGCAATTCTTTAAGAATGTGATGTTATATCCATCTGGACTAGGGATTTTATCCCCATCACATTCCCAAATAATTCCCCTGATCTCATCCCTAGAGAAATCCTCTTCAATATATAATCTATCAACCTCTGTCAAAGTATTAAAATTCACCCCATCCAAGTATGGTCTTTATCCACCATAGTCGGTGAATCTGTGTTGGAAATGTGCTTCGGAAACCGTTTTTATTAAAGGCACATCCTTCACTCTTTCCTCCTCAGTAACTAGAGCCACAATACAGTTCTTCCTCTTCTAGAAGTCATCATGTTGTGGAAAAATCTAGAATTAAGATCACCCTCCTTGATCCATTTTTGTCTATATTTTTGCTTTAGGAAAATTTCCTTTAGGTGAAGTTTGCTCCAAATGTTGTGTTGAGCTTCTTTCCTTGCTTCAATCAAATCAATGGATGACTGAGAACTAATGATGTTGTCAAGGTTTTTTAGTTCCTCAACTCAATCTTGAGATCTAACATGCCAAAACCTCCTTGTTCCATTTCTTCAAACTTACCTTGAGTAATTTAAATTTTTCTTTCAAAGTGTAGGCCCTCATACCTGTGACATGGAAAGAAGGCCACTGCTTTTCCATAAAAGTCAAGAATTGTTTGTTATCAAACTAAAAATTGATCGACCTAAATGGGATGGGACCCCAATTCACATGACTTCCTTTGATCCATATGGGGCAGTGGTCAGAAACATCCCAACACCCAATTTATTTGGCCACAAGTTTCCAAGAATCTATGATGCCTTCATACACAAGGAAGTGATCAATCTTGCTCTTAGACTTCCCATCAGAACTCAACCAGGTAAATTAATTCCCAATAGTTGGGAGATCAACCACTTCCATTAAGTCAATGAAGGAAACAAGGTCTTCCATTTTAGGGATGTAACTTCTAAGACTACTGCCTATCCTCTCACTCCTATGTTTGATTGAGTTAAAATCTCCCCCAATAATCCACTCCCCATACCCTAGCTCATTCTTCCATTCAACAATTTCAGTCCACATTCTTCTTTTTTCTCTTAGCTAGCAAGAAGAGTACATGTTCAGAAAGAAGATGATGTTACCTTTGTGGAGAGTTTGTATTCCTATGAAGCCATTCCATTTGAAACTTAATATTGGATATATGATTCCATATTTCCATATAGTGATTATCCCCCCTGAATGTCCACAAACATCTAAAGCAGACCAAGATACCTCAACAGGTCCCCACATGTCTCTAACAATTGCTTCAGTCATTTTTTGAGTTTTTGTCTCTTGAATAAATATTATATCAACCTTCCCTTTCTCCACCAGATATCTTACTCTTTTCCTTATAATGGTCATGCCACACCCTCTGATATTGATGGATGTAATATTCATGGAGGAGTATTTGCATTCTCATTCCTTACATTGACATCCTTGAGGTCCCTAGCCTCCATGTTCCCGATGATGTCCTCAAATATTTCATCGTATCCATCTCCAACGATCCCAAGAAATTTGATGGCCAACCACACCTTAGTAGCAACATCATGGTCCAAGGTTTTGAGTGCTCTAATGTTGCCTTGTTTGATGCCTCCAATAGAGATAGAATCACAACATACAACTGATCCCCCCGAAAAATTTGTAAAATCATTCAAAGAAGTAACAAGCTGATAGGAAAAAATGGTAGTTGGTGGGATGAAGTAATTCAAAGGCTCAAAGGTGTTAGAAACCGGGCCTTCGGCCTTGCTTAACACATCAACCATAATTTTCTTCTTCTTGACTTTCATGGGCTTTACAACTGCTGGTTCTTTTGGCAAAGGCCCATTCATGCTTGTTGAGATAGGTGTTAGGTGCGAATTTGACCTAAAAATGACATATCTTTCTTTGCACTTTTTCTTCTCTTTTCTAATGTTTTCATTGGTTTTGCTAATGATTGTTGTTGTTCTTCTAACAATGAGAATATACCTTTGGTGCTTATAATGTGTGTGTTATTGTGCAGGAAAAGGCACTAAATGATCAAAGTGTAAGACACAAGAAAATGATACAAGCTGCCAAAAAGCAGAGGAAGACATCAGTAAGTTCGCTTTGTGAACTTGAAAGCGAGTGCCAGTGAATGTTCGCTTTGCGAACTCTGGCGAGGTCTCTAGCGAATGGTCCCAGAATTTGGCAGGGGCAAAAGGCACTAAAGTTCATTTTGCGAACGGGAAAGTGAGTGTTCGCTTTGCGAGTGATCCTTCGCATTGCGAACTCACGAGAATTTCTGGGGCAGTTTAACTATTCAGAGGCATCTGAAGTGCCATTTTTCTTCATTCGTTGTACGAATAAATGGTTCGCTTTGCGAACATGAAAATTCCTGAATGTGTATAAATAGAATTTTCACACTTTTTGAGTTTACGTTTTAATTTTGGAGATAGAGAAACTTATAACTTAAAGATCAGAGCTTTATATCTCTTCATTTCAAGGGAGAAAAGGTAGGATCTTTGATTTCTTGTTGGGAAAGGATGTAATCTTTTGATACCTTAAGTATTTCATCTAATGTATGTTTGTGAATATGTTTTGATTCTCTATTTTTATTGTCTTTGATTGATTATTTGTGGTCTTAACAAAACCTTTACAAATCCTTGATCTTAGATTTTCATCTATCAATGAGTAAAACTTCTGACATGGTTTTGTGAGTTGATATTCATTGTATCTTTTGTTGTATTGTGTTGATTAAGTAGCATGGCTAGCATGAGTAGGATCAATACGGTATTGCGAGGATGCGTGATAATAGTGATGAAGAACGGTATTCACATTCATTTGGAAAATTAGTTGAATACATGTAAAAAGGGTTAAATGTATGTACGTATTCTGATCGTTGGCATTTTATATGAAGCAGTCATTTATCATATGTGGGTGTCATCTTTGTTTACCTGTTTATCTTTGATTTGAACCGCTATAGACATATACCCTTGAGATCTGGATCTAAGATGATTATCTGTTTTGTTCTAAACTCAAGATATAGATTTAGGCTTAACACTTGCGTGAGTATCAGCTCTTAGTGCTCTGTGTTGGTTTTTGTTGCGTGAGACATCACCAATGAGGCAATATGGTCGATCTCTCGATGTTGCATTAAACATAACCTCTGTCGTGGGTGATACGTGAGGATGTTAGGCGAATGATTGATTTATGTATAATATGATTAGAAGAATGCATGTGTTATCAATTGATGAGATCCAATTCCAACAAGGCTCCTTTTATAATTCAGTCTTTATTTTATATTTTTCATCTTTGCTTTTGGTTCCCTTTTAAACCAAAACTTTTGAACTATGAGCTTAGAGATGTAGATACCATCGAACGACATCCTTTCCCTCGCACTGATCCCCGTGGAGATGAAAAAACTGGGTTACTTATATATTTTTACTTGCTGCTATTCTAGCTTCAACAATAGGATCCGATGATTCTACCACATCATGAACAACTTTTATTGAATTTTCCTTTTTCTTATTCTTTCCACGAGGCCAGGGTATCTGACAAGATTTATTGGTTAAAAGGCATTGTTTGGCCATTTTCCCATAGGCCACAATTAACTTTTGCCTACCCTTCCTTTTCCTCATATTTCTAGCTTCTATGGACCCAATCTCCGCAACCCTTTTCCTGCTCTCCGCGACGCTGCAAATATCTGGGGCATCATTAGAAGAAGTTGTTACATCAATAGTGTTCTCAGTGTTGAGTTGTTGGATATTCTGTTATGTATCCACCTCAGCCGTCTTGTCCACCACCAACTTTGTCTTGGAAGGAGAAACGTTCATGACAGGGACATCTTCCTCTTTCTCATATCTATCTTTCTCCCACACACTGTTTCCTTCATCAGATGTAGAATATTCAATCTCCTTTGAAGGTTCATGATGTTTAGGTATAACTATTCTCTTTGGCTTATGTAAACCTTCTACCATTTTTACCCAATACACGTGATCATCAATCTCCACATTAATTGCTTGATTGAGGACCATGGAATACTTGGTTCTGACCAAGATTCTCGCCACATCAAATTTTTGTGCAACCTTGTTTCATCATCTGAACAGATATATTTTCCCACAGAGCACGTGAGGAATTCAAAAAATTCAGGACACCATGCATGACATGGAATGCCAAAGCTTGATATCCATGTTAATCTTTCATTGTCAATGTCTCTTGGTGACCATGGTCTTACTTCAGTGACCCATTAAGTTAACCATTCACTAGCGTCCTCCGCTAAGGCTTTTAGTTCCCCTTCCTCCATTTCTTCCATTAAGCATAGTTTTGCACCCATGAGGGTGATCTTGATCGAGAAATATAAATGGAAGGAATCTTGAATTTTGTATGTCATTCCCGAATTTGTCACAATCCCAACATAAGCTTTGTGAAATCTAGTGTTGTTCTCATCCTTAGTATTGAATTTTAGGTGAGCAAACACTTATTTCTTCTCATAAGTGTGTTGCCTATGTTTCCAATGGTTTGACTTCCCTTTATCCATATTTCCATTGTTCACCACCTCAGCATATGTTTTGTGATTTCCTTCAAAGTTCTTTGCATGAGTATTATGATTAACAGTGTTTCTATGATTGTTTCTCCTACCTGAGTTTACATCTTGTTTGATGACATGGTTGCTCCTTTGAAATCTTGGGATATTAACAAACAGCTTCAGATTGTTGACAAAGATGTTGTCCAACTTTATAGCCATGGATCTTTCATCAGAAACATTGAAAAACCTAACAAAACCATATCTTCCACCACTCTTGTCTCGTCTTGAAGATATCACCACTTCATCTATGTCACCATACCTCTTGAAGATTTCATACATCTCCTTAGCACCATGAGAATCTGGAAATTTTGTAAAGAAATTGGTACGTGAATCATGGACAACATCGTTCCTCCTCTTGTTGAAGCTTACATCTGGCTTTTTCTTATGAAAACCTGTCGTTTTCCATCTCCTCCTACTTACATGTTGCCATTCATCAGAATAATCACCCATTGAACTTGTTAAATTGTTCAACCAAAACTACCACCTGCCAGCTAAATCTATGCGTATTTATCAGCTGAGTCTATGAATCGTTAGAACAATGGGAATCAAGAAGAAAACAAAAAGAAGCAGAACCGGTTAAAAGAGTCCATAATCCAAAGACTAGAAGTTTAAACCTCAATTAATGGTTCAGTTCATGCTTGAGTTCATTTTTGTCATAATCCTATACATTTATTGTTGATAACATGTATATGACAATATGACATCCTTCAAAACATTTGTCTTTTACCGCATAATAACTAAACACATTATTGTTAATGTAACATTAAAAGAAACATTTGTTCAGCGAGTATGTTTTGTGAGTATTGTTTATACTTTTTATATAGAGAGTTTTTATGAGATTATAACTATTGAAATTGTTTATTGTTAAGATTGGAATTTGTTGTGGTTAGAGACTAATTATCTAATGATTACTTTTGTTTTTTTTTTAATTATGAATATGTGGAACTTAGAATTTGATGATAAATTATATTGAAGACGATTTTTATTATTTCTCATATTTATTGTGAAGTGAATAAATGTACTTATGGAATGTGAATACGATATTTTCAAAGATTTTTTATTTTAATTTTGAAGATAAGGATTTGATAAAAAAATGGATTTTTAAGATCCAAATTATTTAATTTGATTCAATCATAGTTTTCTTAATTTGATTTAACTTAATATATTTGTTTAAACTTAAAAAATATATATTAATTTTAAATTTTTGAGTTTTTTACTCTAAAGATGATGAAGATGTAGAAAGGATGAAAAAAGAAGAAATAAAAAATTGGATGTTTTTTTTATAATCAAAATAATATATTCCAACTAGATCAAGAAGATCCAAGATTCAATACAGAGAGGCTACCTATACAAATTACCAAGGCAGGCTAGCCACACAATTACAATACCAACAATGAACAAAAAGAACTCCTATAAAAATCACCAGGATTTTTATACCAATCATAGTAATTACAGTGACTAATGTTTCTATAACCTATTCTCCTCCACCACCAAGACATGTAGATGATTCTATAAAATATCTCTTTAGGAACCGCAAAACCGTCATTGAATATGGTTTGGTTCCTATACCACCATAAATTCCAGCACGTAGACATCCAAATGAGCAGAGCAGCCTCATAGGAAAGTCCATCGACAAAGGATTCCAATAAATGGTCGACACAGTTTAAAACCTCAGCAGCCTCGCATCCTATCCAGTTTTCTACCTCTTGCCAAACCAATTTTGATTTTGGACATGACAGTAGCAAATGATCCAATGTTTCAATAGTATTAAAATAAAAGACGCGGACCTTATCATGCTCATTGGATAATATATGTCTAGCCTCCAAATTTACCCTCGTCGGTAATCTGTTAAGGATGAGTCTCCAGCCAAAAATCTTGATCTTTAATGGTATCTTAGCTTTCCACAGCCTATGAAGGGCCTTTTCTTCATTTTAGTTCAACTGTAATTGTAAAGAACCCTCCAACCCTGCTAAGGAAACATAACACTCTTTCACTGAGAACTTGTGAAAGGTACCCAAATACCAACCTATAGAGTCCATGATATCCCGTTTTGGTTGCAAGTTGTTGAAATCCTGCAAATATAAAATAGCCAGATCCAAGAATAAATCCTGCAAGCACCAATTTCAAACATTATTGACCCAATACCGACATTCACTCATAAGAGCTCCTTTATTTACAGATGCTGTGTAAAGATTGGGAAAGGTAACATTCAGGGGGATTCCAAGTCATTTCGCATGCCAGAATGGGGAACTGCATCCGTCACCCATTTCCCAAGCAAGATGATTCACAAAAGCTGCTGCAGAGTCTGAGCTGCATAATGACATTAAGTCCTTCCACCAGTTCGATTCTAATTTCGCATAAGCTCCTGTATTATTCGTTAAGATTCGACGTCTGATATTGTCGTATTTAACTTCAAGAATGTCATACCATAATGCTTCTGGTTCCTTCATCATTCTCCATAACCATTTCATGATCAACGTTATATTAAAAATTGCCACATCTTTAATTCCTAACCCACAAAGTTTCTTGCTTTTACATACTGTCGACCACTTTACCCATGAAACTGATTCTTTCTCCGCAGTCCCATTCCACAAGAATTTATGTTGAATTGCTCGAATCTCTTTTAGTACTTTTACTGGTGCCTTGAAAAAAGATAGATGGTGTTTCACCATATTCGACAACACGGACTTAATAAGAGTTAACCTTCCCCCTATTAATAAAAGCCTTCCTTTCCAAGACGAAAGATGCGTCTTAATACAATCTATAATAGTTGTGCAAAATCTAATAATACTTTTGGTTTAGTTTTAAAAATATGTTAAATGTTCAAAATATGTTGGATATGGGAATAGAACCCATGAACTCTCAACACAAAGCACCACTCACTACCACTAGGCTATGTTGTCTTTTATGATATCATTTGCAACTATAATATACATAATACATAATTAACTAGTTAATAATATTTACTAAACTAAAATCTATTAAATCATTTTAGTAATTATAGTGTAGCAATTTTTAATTATTTTTTATTTATACTGTAGAAATTTTATATTATTAAAATGCCACAATTATTATTAAAACGTTTTATTTTTTATTTTAGATTTATTTTTTATTTTTGATTTATATACTGTAATTTTAAATTACTATTAAATAGTTTATTAGTTTGATAATAAAACGTAAATAATTCAAAAATAATTTTAAATTACTATTAAATAGTTAAATTACAATTTATATTAAAATGCTACAATTATTAGTTTGATTTATTTTTGATTTATTTTTAATTATACTGTAGCAATTTTAGTTTATTAAAATGCTACAATTATTATTAAAACGTTATATTTTTTATTTATTTTTTATTTTTGATTTATATAGTGTAATTTTAAATTACTATTAAACAGTTTATTAGTTTGATAATAAAACGTAAATAATTCAAAAATAATTTTAAATTACTATTAGAGAAAAGGGAGGGTGCACTGACAGTGTAAATTATTTTTACACTGTCAATCAATGACAACCATGTATCCCGCCAAGTCATCCTGTAAATCTTAAATTACTTATATGATTTGGCACTTTAAAATATTTTGATTGGATGTATCTGTAATACTTTTTTACACTGACAACGCACTACCATTAAACTCCTTTTATGTTAGATTTAAATGCATTTTTTATCTTCAATTAAAAAAATTGATTTATATATTTAAAAAACAATTTTTTTTGTTTTCTAATTTCAATTTTTTATCTCACTATTAATTTACGTGACAATGACTAAATTAAAATAATAATAATAATATGATATAATTTAATAGAATTGTCTCTAAAATATAACATGAATTTTAACTTTGTCCGCATACGGACCTGAAAATAGAGCGAAGGATTAAAACTAAAAAAAAAATTGAAATTAGTGGCTAAAAACATGTTTTTAAAAAGGTTTTTTTTTTTAGTAAGCGAGAATTGTATTAAAAGAGTACTAGGGATACTCTAACTCGATTACAAAAAAAGGCCGATACAACAAAAATTACAAACCAAATGGAACTTAAGCAAGAGAGTGTAAAGGATTTTTACAAAAATCATAGAAGTTGCATTTGGAGTTAGTAATTTTTCCAATAAAGGACCATCTCCAACTAAGAAGTTTAATGTTCCAAACCAGATCGAGAGCACATATTTTTTCGCCTTTAAATTGGACTCCATTCCGTAAGATCCATAAATTCCAACAAGTTGCGATCCAAATTATACCTTCCCTCCCAGCAGCAACTTTCTTCTTTTTGAAGAAATTCATCCATTCATTAAAATCATTGTGAACATCAATAACATTTCTCCTATTCTCAAGACCAATCCATCTAGCCACATTAGTCCAAACATGACTAGAAAAATCGCAATTGAAGAACAGGTGCAGTAAATTTTCTGGGTTTCCTTCACAAAAATAACAATAAGATTGATTGAAAGTGATAATACCTCTCTGCACAAGAAGATTCTTCATCGGTAATCTGTTCAAGAGCAACCTCCAACCGAAAGCCTTAAACCGAAACGGGGTCTTACTATGCCACATCTTCACAAAAGCATTCTTTTCTTCAACAATATGCTGCTGAAAAAAACCACCGCACAGTAGTTTATAACCTGTTTTAACCGTGTATAAAGTGCTAGTGTTGGATTTCCAAATGACTGTGCGTTCCTGTCCCGAACTGGAATATAATGCTGCAGTATTTGAGTCAAATCCTCCAATCTGCCCCGCACAGCAGAAACGGAAGCAGGCAGGATTCCGAGATCCCCCACTGCCATCCTTCCTCTTTCCAAGCTCCCATTGCGCTAACCTTTGATAGCTTTGCGTTGCTGATTCGGTATAAGTCGAGAAAAGCCTCACGCAGCCTTACACCATCTGCCCAGTATCCGTCCCAAAATGAAAAGAAGTCATCGTTTCCCAAACTGAAAAAACAATTATCCTTAAAAAACTGCAGGATAGTCTTAAAAATCATACAACTCTTCTTCTCCTTAACAGCACTATCCATAGTTTCATTGGCGACTAAAACACCTTCTAATAAACTCCTGCCAGGAACAAACGAGATTGGCAACTAGAAATGATAGAACCAAGTACATTTTTAAGCCTAGAAGCAAGAAGTTTAGAGAGTGCTTTATAAATGCTCCCGACGAGGCAAATAGGTCGGTAATCGTTTAAACTCAAAGGACAATCTTTCTTAGGAATCAAGGTAAGAAAGGCAGAGTTGAAGGCTTTTGAAAGAACAACCTTCCCGTGAAAATCCTTAAAGCAATTGATAATGTCCGGTTTCATAAAATACCAACATTTTCTAAGAAAAAGAAAGTTGTAACCATCGGGCCCTGAGCTCTTCGAACCTCCGCAACTCCAGAAAGCATCCTTAATTTCCTGCTCCGTGAATTCCGCTTCGAGCAAGGCATTCTCATCCACAGATAATCTATTGAAAGAAATACCGTCAGGATAAGGGCGGCTAGAATCAGGTTCTGAGAAGATCTCAGAAAAATAACTGAAGACTTCGTTCCTAACATCCGTCACTTCTTCCGCAACACCACTAGCTGTTTGCAGATTACCAATGAAGTTACGACGCCTTCTATCTTTCAAAGAGGCATGGAAAAAACTGCTGTTAGAATCCCCCTCACTATCCCACCTCAATCTAGATTTTTGAACGAGTAAATTCTCTTTACGTTTCAACTTCTGCCAAAAGTTGACAGTCGCTTCACTACGAATTCTAACAACATCCTCCACCATATTTTCAACACGATCACTTAAAATCAAGTCAGCTTCATTAATCGATCTAGATGACTCTTCAATATCCATATCGATCCTACCAAAGACCTCAATGTTCCATTTGCGAAGATCATGTTTAAGCAGCCTGAGTTTCTCTTTTAAAATGTAATCACTTCTACCTTCCACCTTAATTTTGCTCCAAGAATTCTCGACAAACGGAAGGAAATTGTTATCCTCAAACCAACTGTTATTGACACGGAAAGATTTGGGCCCCAATCTACTTTGTTCACCACCAACCAGATTGGGCAATGGTCCGAAATATCCCTATCTCCGATGAATTGTCCAACAATGCCCCATAAATTGATTAATGGCTCCGAAATAAGGAAGCGGACGATTCTACTCATCTCTCTCCCGTCTCCACCAATCCAACTGTATTTTTTACCACTGATAGGAGCATCTATAAGGTCCAAATCAGCAATGAATTCTGAAAATTCAGTCGCCTCCGAACATCTGCAACCTGCTGTACCACTTTTCCTCTCAGCGCAATTGAAAATGGAATTGAAATCACCACCAACGCACCACTCTCCGTCATCGTACTTTTCTCTAAGAACCAATATCTCTTTCCATAATTCCCTTCTCAAGGACAACGGACAAGGCGAATAAATGTTCAACATGTAGATGAAAATACCTCTCCAGGCCAGCTTAATACCAATATACCCTTCTCCCTTGAAACTGAAAACTACTTCAAACAAGCCTTCCTTTCAAAGGGTAATGATACCACCCGACTGGCCTTTGGATTTAGAGAAAGACCATCCTACCTGATCAAAGTTCCAAAGACTCCTCGCAACTTTTTCATCAACTGCGTTCATTTTAGATTCTTGGATGAGGAATATGTCTGCCTTGCTTTTGGAAATAATCTTGCCAATTCTCTTCCGTTTCAGAATGTTACAGCACCCTCTGACATTTAACGATCCAATAATCATTTCAACTTAGAGTGATTCGCCTTCTTAGATTGATTCTTCGCTAAATCTCTTCTCTCCATTTCCTCAATCTTACTTCTATAGTCTCTATCTGACCCTTTCGAAACAATGCCCAAGTTGACGACATCGTTCCATACCCTGTTACCAATGTTGGAGTCCAAGTTCTCCCAGAAACGGAAATTACAACGCAGCAAATCAGACTCAGAAATGGACTCGCAGCATAAAACACCCCCTCCAGAAAAACTATTCTCTATCTGAAACTCCTTAGAATTCTCAGCAGACGACATACGCAAAGGAGGAATATCACTTGCCTTTTGGGTCTGAGGAGGTCTGATATAAATAGGCCCAGAGTTTAATGAGCCCGTTTCGGGCTGAACCACTTCCCTCAAGAGTTTCTTCTTGGGCCTTTTCCTTCTGGTGGAAATCGGCTTACTTAACTCGTAAATGCACCTAGCTTTTTTTTAAACATTTCTAATTTTTTGCTTCTGTTTCCTTTACTTTTGTCCACCTTGGAATTGACAAAAGAACACTTTACAAAAGTACCTGAGGAATGGGATGAAACGTCAGCTTCCTTGTGGCACACATCTTCCAAAGACCTAGTAATGATAGCTTCCTTTGCTGCACAACAACTTTATCGAAGCTTGTACTGTCAAGATCGTGATCAGTCATAGACTTAGGATTCAAATCACTATTCCTACCTGTCCCTTCACTCCTTCCATTGACCTTAGGGTTATCAACAGATACATTGGGCAAGCTATTCTCCCATCTCTTACCAGAAAAAGAATCGATGGAAGAAAGTTCAACAATCTCGTCTTCTAAAATGTCAACATCAGAATCTCTCCAAATTTTCTCAGAATCAGTTGAAGAAGACCTAGAAGACTGTTGAGTAACTTTATGATTTAGCGTCAAACGCAAAGGGCCATAGGAGTCTTCAGAAAGCTTAATGGTAAAGCTAGCTTCATCAATAACCGCCTAAAAGACCTTGTCAATCACACCCTTACAAGAAGTACGAATCATGACCCTAGCGATATCCATGTTAGTGCCTTTCAAGGTGTTTTCATCAGTGCAAACGTAACATCCTACCAAGTTTGCAATCTTCTCGAAGAATTCCAAATTCCAGGCGTGACATGGAATGCCATGAATCCTAATCCATGTCACCCTTTCATTATCCACATCAGTTTCCTTCCATCTCCTGATTTCAGAAAACCAATGAGACCACCTAGATTTACCTTCCTCGATTAAGTCGTTGATGGCTCCATCTTCTAATTCCTCCAATAAGCAGAGGTTAGCACTAAGCGGAGTAACCTTAACTGAGAAATATCCTTCAGTTTCGAAACAAGTTTGTATATTATACGACATACCCGAATTAATCACCATACCAACATAGGACTGTTTAAATCTTGACAAATCTTCCTCCTTAGAATCGTATTTCAGAATAACTTCAGCATTAAGTGATTCGTCTATGGAGTCAGCCTTATCTCCCTTCACCGCCTGGGCAAAAGTTCTGTTGTTGACGATGCCAAAGTGACCCTGCTTAAGCTCGTGCTCAATGTTAGGTTGAACTTTCTGATAGTGCCTGACACCAACCTTTCCCCTTCCGTTCATGGCTCCCCCCTTTCCATTCATAGTGCTGACAACCTTTCTCTCAAAGCGAAGGAGATTGGCATGAATCTTTCTACCATCAATAATCACATTGTCTAATTTAACCGCGAGCAGCCTAAGATCTTCGAACTCATTGAATCTTGCAAAACCAAATCTCTTACCCAACTTATTTCTCTTGGGAGGGATGACGACCTCGACAACATCCCTGATTCATCCGAACAACTCAAAAACGTTAGACGCTTTGATCCTGTCTGGAATTTCAGAAAAATAGATGGAAGCAAAGCTTGAGTTCCCTTCTTGTTGTATTCTAGAACCCACCGAAAAGATATCCCACCTAGCTTTGATAATGCCGGAAACCCTTGTTGTAGGCCTTTTGTCACTCCATGGACAAATGAATAAGGAAATAAGATGACCTCACAAAGTTAGAGAGAAGGCAGAGCCTCTCTCTCTATTCTTATCTACCCAACTCAAAAAGTTGGGTAAGGTTACCTTCAATGTAAAATGTTTTTAAAACAACAAATAATTGTACTATTTAATAAATAATTAAATATGTTAAACTTAGATGGTATCATGTGATTGGTTGAATGTACATTACCCACCTTTTGGTGATGGGTAGAGAAGTTGTCCCCTTTTAAAAATAAAAAGATCAAAATTTTATTTAAAAAAAATAAGAAAATCAAAAGTATATTTAAAATTTTATGTTATTGTTGGTAAATTTGATAACTAATTTTATCAAACATTTCTAATAAATCAACTAGTCTATCCATAGATATAAAATCCTTATTTAGATTCCCTACTTTTAATCAATTTATTCAATTCTAGGTTTGTCAAAAGTTTTCCAATAAAACACAAAAGGGAATAATAAGAATTTGAACAAGCTAATAATTGGGTGCATTTGTCCACTACGAACATAGGTGTTTGTTAGAAAAACTTCCCCTACACTTGCATCTAGATTTGCTTCTTAGTGCTCAATCGTTTCAACCTTATTATCGTCGTAGCTCAAACTAACTGCTCTTTTTCGTCATTATTATAACTGTAGTGGAAAGTTTGTGGTTTGTACCCTTTAAAAAAGATCATCAATGGATTATCATGTCCCATAAGAGGGTACATTTTAAAGAGTAAAATAAAATGAATCATTGAATGTGGAAATTCCAATTTAAACATCTTAATGATGCATTGCTCTATATTGCGGTTTGGAACCCAAAAGAGTATTTCTAATGGTGCTATTTATTTTTTTTTTGTAGGATTCATTAAGTCACGTCAGTTTTAGGCAATTTTTTTTATTTTTATTTCAATGGTGCAATTTTAAAGAATTTATACTGGGTCTCACAATTTTATCTTATATTAATATATTATTTGTATTAAATTTTATTTTAATTTAAAATATTAATTTAAGTAATATGAACTAAAATTAATATAAATTAAAATTAATAAATAAATAAAATTAAACTTAAGTTTTTATAATAATTATAATAATTAAAATTAACATTAAAATATTAAAATTGAAATAATAAAGAAGAAGAAAGAAATAGATTAATTTATTTGACAATGAATTGTTAAAAGGAGAAGAAAAAGTACAACAAACCATTATATTTATTATTTAGCAAGTGAATACTACGTTGCTTCACCATGCAACGGATTTCCATGCTGACAAACTTTAATAATGTTACTTTTAAAATTTTTCTCATCAGCCTGGCAAACTAATAAAAAAACTTTCATTGGAGTTATATTGAAATTAATTTAATAATAATTATACAAACATGCTTAATAACAAAGATTAAAATTATAATCTTATTTTAGTTCGGAAATTATATGAGCATATATATAAACTAAGATCTACAACATGTTAATTTATCAAGGATTGAGATTAGGAATACCTAGATAATCGAATCATTGGCATGACAACTTTATACTTTACTGAAACACAAAGTAAAGAGAGACGAATGACGAGCACCCGTTGGCTTGTGGTTCTTCCTCAACCGGTACTCCTAATGCCTTGAATTTTCTTCAGATGGAGAGAAAAGATAAATTGCTTATGTACAGTATATTGGGGATCATAGCCTATATATAGTGTGATGGGCAATTAGGGTTCCCATTATTCCCAAATGGGGCATCCTGACATCCACTCATATTTGAGCTCATATCTAATTAATTAATTAATTAATTAATTAATTAATAGAAATCTAATTAGCATTTTAAATTTATTTGACCACTTAATCAATTAAGACTCTTAATTTTGATAAATAACTAATATAATTAAAATATATATGCTCACATAACAATTATTGGAATATAATAATTAAATAACATTAATATTATAAAATATTCCAACAATCTCTCACTTGGGCAATATACTTTTAATGATTATATCACAATTCTTTAGGCGCGCATCCGAATAGATTTCAACTTTACAATCTGATCCACCTCATACATCAATAATGGGACCACCGCGGCTATTGTCACTGACGTATAACATGACAGAACCTCGACGACCACCACATCAATGTACTTGATGACATAGATCGATATGGATGAGTGGCATGGAAATTTCATGTAATGTGATATCTGAATCATGCCTATTTCCAACTGGTCCATCTGATTCTTTATTGAGATCAAATTGAAGTTTTCAAATTCAATATTTGCACAAAAGATACAGAAATGGTTATAACAATAATAACCTCATAAGCTTTGTTTATACAGATAATCTTAACATAAAGTCTATATCGATATTAAAACAATATTATAAAACATAAAGAATGAGTGACTCCCACTAATCTTGGGCATCCTTAGTGACAACAATCATATGAAATACCTTATATGTCAAGTCTTTGATTAGTAAGTCAACTAGCATAAAATTTTTATTTATATGTTCAATCATTCAACAACAACAACTTATAAGTTAATGAATTTTATAAAACAGTTGTTGAAACATTATCTGACTGACTTATGTCACAATATAGCTCGAGTTATCTTTTAAAACCTTTTACTATATGCAACAGTTTACCTTGGAAATTGGTAAACAACCGCTGATCTTCTAAAACAATAAAGTTCTAGTAACTTACAGGATTAATCAGATTGATCCTAGGACATGTGCTATGAGTGTATTTTGCGCAAGTGGTGAGTAATGCTGAAGAGGTAGAGGGTTTAACCTCTCAGGATTTATTCTACTCTTCAAAAGAGGAGGATATTATCAGATTGAAGAAGGTGTTTGTTGTATCGTTGTTGATTCCGGTATGCCTTATAATATTCAGACGTGCTTTGAAACTGAAGGTTTTTTGCCATCAAAGTTACCCCTTTAGGGGCTAACCTGTACTTGTTTGAGGAACACGAGGAAGGAGCCATTTCAGACTTGATCAAGGATGGTAAAAGCTGGGGGAGTCAATGGTTTTCAGAAATCAGAGAATGGAGGGATACTGATGTAGATTTTGAAAGGATGGCTTGGATCAGGATTCATGGTATGCCTTGTCAAGCTTGGAATATTGATTTTTTTCGTCTTGGTTTCCAATCAAGTGGGTAGTTATGTTTGCTGTGACGAATCTACTTTGAAAGTTGTTAACATGGATATAGCCAGGATCTTGATTCGTACAAAATTCAATGTTGGTATTGAAAAATGCCTTCAGGTCAAGATTGATGGGGTGGTATTCAAACTCAAAATTGTGGAAGACTCTTATGGTCCTCTTCGTTTAGGTTTGAACCGTTCTTCTAATATTCAAACTGAATGCGTCTCTTCAACTTCGGATTCGGACTTTGAGTGGAACAAAGAGGAACGAATTTACTCCGGAGATGAAGTTCATAATTTTTCCTCCGATGGATCTTTTGTTAGGGACGCTGAGGTTGGTTTTCAGCCACCTGCTGTTTCTGGTACGATGTGCTTAGCAGGTCTAGGGGAGGCTGCAGGGTCTAGGTCTACGGATAGGAAATGACCTGTGGAGGATGGAACTTTTGATGCAACTATTGATTTGGCTAAGGTAACGTGTGCTCAGAAAAGTACTAATGGTGGGACCTTGTTGTAGCGAGCGATTTTTGTCTGTGACGCGACCACCTTATCGCTGGGGTTTCCTCACCGCAATGAGGAGGAGGGGGTGCTACCTTCTGATTTCTTATTTATCCCATGAAGCTGGAAAGGAAAGGGAATCTATCTAAAATTAACCTTGCACGCGGATGTTTAACTGAACAAACGCTTAAAAGAGATTCGGGGAGTCGGGGTCAGGTTATACAATGGGGGGTTGTCAATTACCCATCCTATATGTGGTTATCCACAGGATATTAGCTTTAGGTTTCGCTTTATTCTTGATAGTGTTTATTCGTTAATGGGTTGGGAAAGTTTCTTGGGAAGTATGAGTGAGTGAGTGAGTTTTTGTTTTTTGTGGAAAATGGGGATGAATGATGACTAAGGTATGAAACCTAAAGTTTTTGTATGAAGGTACTGGACCTAAAGTTTTTGTTTAGTATGCTCGCTAAGATTTCGGAATCTTATGCCTACGTATTCCTGTTTAAATGAAACAGGGAAATCAGAGCAATCGTAGTTCCTCCTATTCTAAGGGAGGAAAAAGATGTTTTGGTGTCTTATTCAAAGCCCAAGATTGAAGCTAAAAGGTTTGACTGAGAGAGAACTTGTCATATCTAAAGAGGGATTGTTGATTTTTGTGTGCCTTGATCAAAGCCCAAGGTTGAAGCTAAGAGGTTGATTGACCCCACTGGGGAAATCCTTACCCACAACCTAAGAGGAGGCTGGATAAGACTAACTCAACAAGAGAGGGTATATATTGGTGTCTTGTACAAAGCCCAAGATTGAGGCAAAAAGAGACTGACTCTGAGGATATCATTATACAAAGCCTAAGAGGAGACTGGAAAAAGTTTTGACTCCGTCGGGGAGGTTTATATGTGTTTTGTACAAAGCCCAAGATTGAGGCTACCATGAGTTTGACTCTTCTTGGGAAATCATTCCTCAAAGCCTGAACGAAGGCTGGGAGGAAATGACTCGGCTGAGGAAGATATATGTCCCCAGTTTAAAAGATGTAGATTTGTGTCTTGTATAAAGCCCAAGATTGAGGCTAAAAGGATTTGACTCAACAAAAGAGTGTTTTTATCTGTCTTGTACCAAGCCCAGGATTGTGGATGAACAAGCTGGAGAAATTATTCTACACAACTTAAGAGGAGGTTATCTCCTGCTAGGGGAAATCATTATACAAAGCCTAAGAGGAGGCAAGAAAAAGGATTGACTCAACAAGAGAGTATTTTTATCTGTCTTGTACAAAGCCCAAGATTGAGGCTAAAAAGGTTGACTCCACGAGAGAGTGCTGAAATGTGATTGACTCAACAAGAGAGTCTGAGAAAGTGATTGACTCAACAAGAGAGTCTGAAAGGGTGATTGACTCAACAAGAGAGTCTGAACAGTGATTGACTCAACAAGAGAGTCTGAACAGTTTGATTGACTCAACAAGAGAGTCTGAAAAGGTTAGCTCCGCTGGGGAGAATCATTATACAATGTCTAAGAGGAGCCTGGCTTTCTGCTGAGGAAAAGTCCTTATACAAAGCCTAAGAGGAGGCTATCTTCTGCAGGGGATTTATTGAGATCCCGAGGCAGGTACAAGTGGGGAATCAACTCTTGCCGAGGGTTCTAGAAGAGTTAAGATATCAGATGCCTCGAGGTTCTGATTTGGGATAGTGTTATACTGATGATAAACTGACCCTGGCTAGGGGATTTTAGGAGAGAGACTGGATTTTAGCTCTACTAGAGATTGATCCAGAGTGACCGGGGTTTTTATAGGGAACTTGAGAATGTCTTTGAGACTCAAGGGGATTAGACTGTCCAAGTCTACTGGTGTGGAAGAGTTTTATCTTTTGTATGATGCCCAAGAGAATGCGAGTGTTTTAAGGGATGAGAATCAACCCTAAATTGGTCTGTGATTTGACACTGGAAAGACTGCTCTAGCAAAGGATGACTAAGTTATATCTTATACCTTTAAGAGGTCGTCAGGGTCCTTGTATTAAGCCCAAGAGAAGGCATGAGAACTTCTAAGAAGCCGAAGGGTCCTTGTACAAAGCCCAAGAGAAGGCGGGGATACTTTTAGGAAGCCTGTGGGTCCCAAACCAAGAAAAGTTCAAGAAATGCTATTCACCGATAATAGATCATTTAGTGAAAGTTCTAAGGTTTGAAGAAACTCAAGAGATGTTATTCACCGAGAATAGATCAACTCTGGGGAGTAGAATTTCTTTGACAACTTCTAGGGGTGACAGTCTGAGAAAAGGTTCACGAGGAATACTGCCTTTCTCTTTGTTCCATATTATTTAAGCCCAAGAGAAGGCAGGACTGTATCTGGAAATCCTATGGGGATCTAGTTTTTGCTGTATTCAAGAGTGACCAACATGGCTTTACCTAGTTCTAGACCTAGTTGCCGAAGAAAACTCTAAATAACTATACTAGCATATATACAGTTGATATATGACAAGTATTTAAAATGATATGAAAGAAGACTAACCGTGCGCAACTTCCCACAATACAGTTATATTTATATTAAAGCGAGTAAATGAATAAAAAAAAGACGTTCTTTCAAAAATCATGTTTTTATCCATAAAATGATTGAAAACCATTTAAGTTTGAAAAATCAAGGGAAAGAAAACTTTTAAAATGTTAAAAAACAAATAAAAATTAATTCTTTGCAAAAATATCAAATATATGAAATAAATAATATTTTTGGGAAATTTTTGTAAAATAAAATATTTTAACATTTTTGGGAATTTTGAAAAAAAAAATCAACTCAAAATCATTAAAATTCAGAGAGAAATTAATGTTTGAATCAATTAAATAAAATAGTAAAAATTCAAAAATTCAAATGTTTGAAAAAGGGCGCCAAGAACACCTTGTTCTTGCCCGCGTGCCCTGTTTTTGGCTGATTTGCATTTTCTCATCAATCTCACTGAATACTTGATGAAATTACACAATCCACATATCACTCTGCTCGTTTTCAACTCACGATCATGTCTATGGTCTTTAATTTCATTTATTTTAAGTATGGAATGAGAAATCAAAGAGAAACCTCAAGAACCCTAATTTCTGCATGAAGGCTAAGAAATTCCATACACGATTCATACAAAGCAATCAATTGAGGGGAAACACTCCATACATGATTATGAACATATGGCAAAATTATTGTGCGAGGAAATATGCATGAATCATGAGATGACCAAGTTTAGGCTTACCTCTTTCAGCTGGTGATCGAGTTCTAGGTTGGAGGTGTTACAACTTGGTTCCAATGATGTGAACAGCTTCCTTAGGTGCTATGGAGTGTGTCTGGATGCTTGGAG
This sequence comes from Lathyrus tuberosus, assembly GCA_022829125.1. Classification (NCBI taxonomy): domain Eukaryota; kingdom Viridiplantae; phylum Streptophyta; class Magnoliopsida; order Fabales; family Fabaceae; genus Lathyrus; species Lathyrus tuberosus. The sequence goes on from JALAZF010000193.1 coordinate 4,664,051, forward strand.
TGGATTGAATTGAGCTGGAACTGGATTTGGCACCTCAATTGCAAATCTGTCAAAGGCTTGTGCAGATGGCTGGTGATTTTGTGAAATTGATGTTCCAGATGTGATTTTGTGTTATGGATCACTTCTATATGTTATATGTGAGGTGTGTGTGTGTGATTGGTTTGGTTGGAATTGCTCTCAAACTCAAAACCCGATAGTGGCTTGCTTTAGAAAGCAAAATTTAGAGTAAAGAGGTGAATTTGAGGAAAGCATCAGTTTGGGTGCTTTGGTGTACTTAAAGTGATCACAAATGAGCTCTATTTATAGTAGAGCAAGTTTGTTTTGGAAGCAATAATGAATGGCAACTGGTACAGGTCTGTGGCCAATTGTGATCAAATGGAATCTCAAGTCTCCTCTAGCCATTGACTTGAGGTTCGGGCACAGGCCTAAGGTTCTTTGGTTCAAGGATAAGTCTTGACTGAACTTGGATAACATTGTCTTGATGAATGCCACCTCTATGCATCAGTTAAATGCTTTGAAACAAAATTGAATATTTGAAGCATCTTTGAATTTAGGAGTGTCATGCCTAAACATAGATCCATGGACTTGGGAGGTTGATAGATCAGTGTTTGTCCATTGGTTGTTCCCCCTTGAGGTGTGCAGATGGATAACCATGCTTGTTGTTGCACAAATTGATCAAATCAAGCACTTATGCACAAATATGCCTTGCCAAAACAGTTTGCAGCAAGGCATGTTGCAGCTATCATAACTCCTAGCCCAGGTGGAGTTTTCTCATGTTTTTAGGCTCATTGGAAAGCCCTCATATAATAAAACACATGTGTGATCATAGTTTATCTTGAAACTATTTGGATCCAATTTAAAAATCATCATGAACATTGATGTTCAAGACTGCCAACTTAGGCAGATTTTCACTAAGTGTTGGAAAGGTGTCATTTTCATGTTTTTTTGCCATTTTGATCACTCCATAACTTAAAATACATGAGGAATTGGAATGAGTTGTGGTTGAAGCTTTTGTAGAGTGTAATGAGAGCTACAAATCCAGCTTTGGACCAGCCAAAATGGTTGCTTGGATCTCAAGTTATGGTCCTTGGAAGTTGGCACCCTAGCCACTTTATTTCATAACTTAGAAAAATTCTAAGTTTTTTATGGTTACCCCTTTTACAAGTTAACTTACTTTCTTTGATTTTTCTTGATGAATGATGATTCAAATCCCATATTAACATTGTTTTAGGGTCAAGGAACCATAATTGTGAAAATTTTCAAAAAGTCAAACTTGATTTTGTGCACAGTTGACATTTTATCGGATGAAATCCAAACTATGCGATCCTTTGTGAAATCAAGTCCTTGACCTAAATCAAACCTAATGGACATATTCCATAGGTGTTATAGGGTGTATTGAATCATGTCCCAAGGTTTCGGAGCATGTTCAGGTCAAAAGTCAAAGGTACATTTGACTTTTTCCTCGAAACCCTAACTGCGGTCCTGATGAAATTGAAACTTGTGAATCAAGCTTCTTGGATCAATCCATTGTTGTAAATGGATCAATGTAGTGTATTGGAGACCCTCAAATCATGTCTTGAGGTCTTGGCTCATGTTTTGTCCCAAAAGTCAACTTAGGGGTGAATTAGGTCAAGAAACCCTAATTCCTGATTTTTTATGAATGCATCCCCTGGGGCTAAATTGACTTGATGATTGGTTCCATGAGGTCCCTTGGAGTATCTTGGGTTGTTGTGTGAAGCATTGGCTCATGCCCAGATGAAAACTTTCATCTGGAGGCCTCTGTCGACCAAAACCCTAATTTGGTGACACTGGCGATCTTGAGGCTTAATCCACTTGGAATGTTGCAACCTTGTGCTTGATTCTTGATGTGGGAGTCCTCTTGATCCTTTATGGGTGTTTGAGAGTTTATACAAATTGAAGATCATGTCATTCCTTGATTGATCTTTTGTCTAAGGCTCTGAGAGGGCCTGAAACCCTAATTCTTCTATTGTAGTGAGTGCTCGACCATCTTTGAGGAGATAGATGAGGCCTGAAGGTACATCCATATTGTGGTAATGATTTGCATAAATGGGAAATCTTAGTGGTCAAAATTTAGGGTATGACACTTATCTCATCCCAATACCTCCTATACTTCTTCAGAAATGAGGGTTGCGTGCACGATTGTTCCTATTATCGAGGTTGTTAACAAAAGGTTTAAACATCACAAACCAAGGCCTGTCAAAAAGAAATTTAAAAACTTATATGATATTAGTGGGCCTCTTTTGGGCAAGAAAGTTAGGCCCAAAAAATGTGTTGTTAAGGAAGTGGTCCCTTGTGTTTCTTTTCTTTCCAGTCCAGACCCTATTTATTCATCCTTTTCTCTTTCTAGTCCTCTACAATCTGTGCCTATTATTGCTCAACCAGTTTCTCTTGGTTCTACGGATAGGGAAAGTTTCTCAGCAGGTGCAATTATTTGTTGTAATTCAACAACTAATTATGATGTCGTTGTTGGCAATCAACGTTTCTGGGATAATCTCGACTCTAATGTGGGAAGTAAGGTTTGGAAGGCAATAGAGAAGCTGGGTATCATCCACAAGGGGCAAGATAGAGACATTATCAAGAAAATTGATGGGCTGGAAAATTTTGATTTGGAGAATAAACAAGTGCAGAAGGAGAATTTAAATCCGTGTCAATGATCATTGGGTCTATGAATATCAGGGGGAGGTAGTGTTTTGAAACGCAAGTATATTAACAAAATTATTGTTAAAGGTAACGCTGATTTATTCCTTATTCAAGAATCAAAATTATCTACTGTTGATGAGAGAATTATTAAGAACTTCTGGTGCAAAGATAAGATAGGTTGGTCCTTTTCCAATTTTATGGGGCAATCTGGAGGAGTGATTATTATGTGGAAGGAAGGGAAGTTTGAGGTGCTTCACAACTTCAAAGGCTTTGGTTTCATTGGTATTAAGATGCAATGGAAAGACTTGTTGATGTATGTAGTTAATGTCTATGCTCCTTGTCAGTTGGCTCTCAGAAGAAGGATGTGGAAGGAATTATTATACGTTCAGTAGAAGAATTTAGAAGGTGAATGGTACATTTGCGGCGACTTCAATTTGACGGTGAGTTCGAACGAAAGAAAGGGATCTATTATGGGTAGCAGAACTAAGGAGATGAAGGAGTTTTCTAGTTTTATTGCTGAATCGAATTTGGTTGACCCTCATTGTAAAGGGAAACGTTTCAGTTGGTTCAGCGGTGATGGAAAGCATATGAGCAGGTTAGACCGTTTTCTATTGACTGACGTCTTGATTAATAGATGAGGGGTGGTGGGTCAGCTTATAGGAGATAGGGATGTTTCTGATCACTGCCCTATCTGGTTAGTTTCTAATAAAGAGGATTGGGGCCCGAAGCCGTTCAAGGTGAACAATAGTTGGTTTGACGACAAAAACTTTCTTCCTTTCATTGAGGAAGAATGGAGGAAGCTTAGAATTGAGGGTAGGAGTGATTTTGTTTTGAAGGAGAAATTAAGATTATTGAAAGTTGCTTTACGTAAATGGAATGTCGAGATCTTTGGGAAGTTTGATTTGAACATAACAGAGAGTTGTAGACGAATTAACGAAGCTGATAATCTTCTAGCGAGCTGTCAAGATAATTTGGTTGATGAAATTACTTTATGTAGAAGTGAGATAATTAGCAAGTTGCAGAGAGATTTAAGAATTAAGGAGAATCTGCTCTTGCAAAAGGCCAGGACTAAATGGGACCTTGAAGGTGATGTTAACAGTAAATTCTTCCACTGTGCCATGAGAGAAAGACGATTGGGGAACGCTATTGGTATTCTTAACACTGAAGAAGGGCAGATTGAGGATGTTGCTGCTGTTAAAGAGGAAGTAGCCAGGTTCTTTGCCGAAGTTTACAGGGAAACTGATGTTAACAGACCTCTGCCTGAAGGTATTCCATTTAGTAGGCTGTCTGAGAGTGATAGGGATATGCTGGAGGTCGAGTTTTCGGAGGAAGACATAAAAGACGTATTCTGGTCGTGCGGGGGATCTAAAAGTCTGGGTACCGACGGTTATAATTTTCTTTTTCTAAGGAATTGTTGGTCTTTTATTAGAGAGGATGTATTACGATTCTTTAAGGATTTTCACGATAACGCGAGACTGTCTAAGGCAATTACTTCTTCCTTTATCACTTTGATTCCTAAGAAGGTTAATCCTTTGCGTCTTGAAGAGTACCGGCCTATATGCTTAGTTGGTTGTTTGTATAAAGCTATTGCTAAACTCTTATCAGGCAGGTTAAAAAGAGTTCTTGGTCATTTAGTTTCACCTTGCCAAACCGCTTTCGTACCCGGGAGAAATCTTTTGGACGGTGTTCTAGTGGCCAACGAAACGGTTGATTTTGCGGTTAAGGAAAATAAAAATTACTTGCTTTTCAAAGTCGATTTTGAAAAGGCGTACGATAGGGTGAGTTAGAATTTTCTCAGATACGTATTATGTAGAATGGGTTTTGGTAACAAGTGGCTTTCATGGATGGAGGCGACTATCTTCTCTAGCTCTTTATCTGTCTTAGTGAACGGTAGCCCGACTAAGGAATTCAAGGTGGAAAGGGGATTGAGCCAAGGTGATCCGTTATCCTCATTTTTGTTCGTTTTAGTGGCGGAAGGTTTAACTAGTTTGGTTAGGAAATCTCAGTCGAATGGTGATTTTTCTAGTTTTCGTATTAAAGAGTGTGTGGTTGACATCTTACAATTTGCCAACGACACTCTTTTGGTTGGTGACGGAAGTTGGAAGCATCTGTGGGCTATGAAGTCAATTCATCGAGGATTTGAGATTATATCTGGGCTGCGTGTTAATTTCTTCAAGAGTAACCTGATTGGTATTAACATCAACACAAATTTCTTTGTAGCGGCGGAGAATTTCTTGTCCTGCAAGGTTGAAAACAAAGAATTTAGGTACTTGGGAATTCCGATTGGCTTTAATCCTAGACGCATAGCCTCGTGGAGATTTCTCATTCGGAAAATAGAAGCTAGAATGTTCAATTGGAAGTCAAGATTTTTGAGTTTTGGGGGTCGTATTACGCTGCTGAAATCTATATGGAGCAGTTTGCCAATGTTCCTATTCTCATTCTATCGAGCTCCTATTAGGGTTTGCAATGAGATCACTAAGTTGCAGAACAAGTTCTTGTGGGGTGGTATGTCTGACAGTAAAAAAAACGCATTGGGTTGGAAGTGAACAACTTTGTTTACGACTGGTCACAACGGTTTTGGATTCAAAAGAGTGCAGGAATTCAACATTAGCTTATTGTTAAAATGGCGCTGGAGGCTTCTCATTCATAACAGAGCCTTTTGGCTTCATGTGTTGCAAGCAAGGTATGGTCATATTTCTGATTTGGATTTAGTTTCAAAACGTTTTCCTCGTTGTTCTACTTGGTGGAAAGATATTATATCATTGGAGAGAAGACACAATGGAGATCCTTTCATTGGCAATGTGAACTTTCGGCTAGGTGAAGGTAGTAAATTTTTATTCTGGCATGATTGTTGGCTCGGAGGGGAAGCTTTCAAACTTTGTTTTCTTGATTTATTCTCCTCACGTTCCAGATCACGGACAAACCCTAGTAAGGGGTTATTGTCTTCAACATGGGAGGTAGGAGTAGGAACCTTCCTTTGATGGCTTGAATTGGTTCTTCTGGCTATCAAATTCTGGACGGCAAGTGTCAGTTGATCAATCTGGATTTTCATTTCTTCCACGTTCTCCTTGACAGTATCCATTTCTCCTCTTAGAGTAACCATATCCTTCTCCATCTGATCCATAGCCTTCCTTTGGTACGCTCGAGTGCGAGGTCGGGAAGTCAGATTGTTATGCCTGAGACGAAGTTTTAAAAAAAATGAATTTTTTTTATATTTTTCCTTACATTGAATGCATGTTGGTGATGAATGTATGAATATGCATGATGTATGCTAAATAATTTTAAAATTTTTATTTGAGGGGAAACTCCAAAATCCATTGTAGTTATGGATGAATATACCCAAAGGATGAAAACCATACACGTAGAATATCAAATCCAAATCCGTTAGCCAATCCCAAATCCAAAATGACTTCCAAACTTATAACGGTAATTCCTCGGGAATAGCCCATAACAATCCCAAAAAATGGAAAATCTTGAACCTAAGAAGGCGTAAACTACATAGATGACTCTAATGCCTTTTCAAATGGGCTTTAAGCTCCTCCAAGTATCCTTGCTTGAGCCCTTGCACTCCCCTATCCTCCTTGTAGTGAGGTGATGGATCTTCAAGGGGTACAGCTGAGTTTTTTTGCTTGACCATTTTTCTTTTTCTTTTGATTATTATTTTTTGCTGCTTTTTCTTTCCCTTTTTTTTCATGCCCCTTGTAAGTCTTTTTCCTTTGTAAATCCAAGTATAGCGTAAGAGCTAGTTGAAAATCCTTGAAGAGGAATTCACATAGAGAAGGATCATAAAGTTGTGCAAAATCAATAATGGCCTCTACCTTCATGGGGATCCCTACGAGATCGAGGATCCTTCCATACTTGGGTGTAAACATCCTTTGAGCAGATTTGGCATTAAGTCTTAAAGGCCTTTGAGACTTTGTAAATCAGCACTTAGCATTCTGATGCGTAGGGTAGCCCTTTTATTTGAATCAATCTTTCCCTATTCCTACAACACATCTTGAAATTCCCCACAAAAATGCATATATGCAAAAAAGTTTTTAAATGGATAATGACATGGACACCTTGTTCTTTGGTTAAATGTTCTTTGGGTTAGGGTAAGGTGAAAATGCAAGCATGACCCTAACTAGGTAGGCTCCCTATAATAGGTTTAGATCTAAAGCTTGTCTACCCAATCCCCTCACATGTAGGTTATAAAAATTTGGACAGCATAACGACCCCAACATGTTCAGACTATACCCTTGTTTTACCATGAGAAGGAGCAAGCCTTCCTACGGTAATCCTTCGGGATAAGTCTCATTTGGGGTAGGAGCCTAGTAACAGCCCTTGAGGGTTGAATACATAGGGTCTCCATAGATTGGTGTGGGGTAGGTTAAAGGTTCTCAGAGTCACGAACCACATCCAAATCATTCCACTACGAGAGGGGCTAGCCCTTTCGTGAGGACGACTTTGGAAGGATCTACTCTGAGTGTGGCATCAATGCATTTTAGGGGACATTGCGTCCCCCGCAAAAACATTTCCGTTCCACTTTAGGTTCTAGGGTTATCCTCCAAGCTTTGGGTTTTAGCTTCACTCCCTTTTTTATGTCTCAATCCCTTGCATGATAATACAAAAAATAAAATGTTAAATAAATAAATATATGAAATAAAAATAAATAAATAACAATAAAAAAATAAAAAACCAAAATAACATCCAAGACAAACAAATCCCTAAATCCTAAGGCTAGGATTAACTCTCGCTAGGAAGGAGTCCCCAGCAGAGTCGCCAGCTGTCCGGCCGACAAAAATATTCGAGTCGCCACCATATTTTTTAAAGGAAAATAATGATAAACCTAAATATCCTATCCTAAGGTAGAGATTCCTACGGTTCGGGAGTCGGTTAAGTAAAGGGAAGGTGTTAGGCACCCCTTACTTCCATTGTACGCAATGGGATCCACCTTTGAGTTTAGGGCATGTTTGTTTGTCTAAATGAAAAGAAAACCTAAGTTTTTTCCTAATTATACTCGCTAGGGTTGGTTTGCAACCCTATGCCTACGTACCCTCAAAATGAAGGATCAGAGTAACCGTAGTTCACCTCCCCTATTCCTACCCCCTAATCCTATTCCTAAATCCCAAATCCTATCCCTAAATCCCATCCACTATTTATACTCTTGGATAAAGAGTTCGATCCCTTAAATCTAGTGTTTATACTGCTAGATGAGGAGTTCTATACCTTTTATCCCAAAATACAAACCTCACCCCTTATTTAGGCTCTCGGACCAAGAGCTTTATCCCTTAATCCTTTTATTTATACTCTCGGATATCAAGAGTTATATCCCTTATCATATCCTTTATTTAGGCTCTCGGACCAAGAGCTTTATCCCAAATTAAAATCCCTTAAAGCTTTAAAAAACCCTTTTTAAAAAAAACCAAACCCAAAAATGAAGTCCATACTTCCATAATTCTTCAAAGAATATATATTTTTTATCCCAAAATAATGTTAAAATTATTATTTTTTAATCCCCACCCCATATTTATCCCCTTTTTCCCTAAAAAATGATTTTCTTACAAAAAAACCTTCATATATATATATATATATATATATATATATATGCTTAAAAACCTAAAATAAAATTTATTTACATATATATAACAAAATTAATTACATGAGAATTAAAAAAAGAGTTAAATAATAATAAAAACTAATTAAGCAACATAATAAAAATATTTTTATTTTTTATTTCACAACTTGAATCAAGGAATTGATTCAATTGCGATTTTTCGAATAATAATAAAAAATAAGACCCAGAAAAAAATCCAAAATAATAATAAGTAAAAAATCCAAATAAATCCTAAAACCTTTAATTTTCCCTAAAGAACCCTAAATCTCCTAATTGGCCCTTAAATACAATTAATAATTAAATTAAATCATGTTGAATGATCCAATTAATTAAATTAATCAAATTAAAACCGGGGGGGGGGGGGTGCAATTTCCAGTAAAACCTTTGTGCTAAAAATGGGGGTGCGAATATCATTTTGGGCGCAAGGCCCATTTGCCAAAAGCCCATCTGAGGGAAAAGGGTCCACGGTGGAGAGAGTCTGACTTTGACTCTCTCCTGGGCGCCTGATGAAGATCTAACGGATTTCTCAGCAGTTAACCTCATCCATTGATCCCTAAGTATGACGATCGTGTGATCTAGATCGTGAGTCAATCCAGACTCACGGTATGCGTATACGCACTGAATTCCCTGGTTGACTGGAAAGTCAACCTATCCCAAGGGCCCGGGGACGCCACCTGGCGTGAATCAGGAGCGTCCAAAAAGGGGATACAAAAGGTGGAGCCCCTTCAGACTCCCTCATTTCACAATTTCTTTCTCTCTCTAATCCTCTCCGTCTCTCTCTAACTCTCTCAGTCATCTCCCTTCTCTCTAGAATTCCGTCGTCGGTGGGCCGTCCGGCCACCGTGCGACGCCTCCCTCAACCACCGTTAACCACCCCAAAACCCAGATCTCCGGTTGAAGCTCAACCGGGATCTTCAAACATGTTCATCTGGGTGATGAACATCCACCCCCAAACCCAGAACCCTTACCTAAACCTATAAACCCTAACCTAAACCAAACCCAGAAACCCCATGTTCTTCAGGGTTCGTAAGAACCCTAAGAACCCTATGAATATAAACCCTAACCCCCCATGAACCCTAACCTAAACCTTCATCAAACCCCAGAATCCAAACAAAACCCCAAAAACCTTAAAGAACCCTACCCTACCCAGACGAACCCTAACCCTAACCCTAAGAGCCCTAAACCCAAAATTTCCAGAAAACCCTGGAAACCCCAAATCGCGACATTCAGCAATCGATCATCCCAAAAGCTAAGTCATTTACCTTTTTGTCTGTTCTTACTTTATTCCTTGATCTCCCTTCCATCCCTCCTCATTTGACTTTTTGCAGGTTATCTAAACAACTTGGGAGATTCGCCGCCGCTGGGTTAATTCCTCCCCACCCCCTCGTCCAACCCTTTCCTCTATTTCATTTTTTTCTTTTATAGACTTACGATTTAGGGTTAGGATTTATTAGCTTGATCTCGTTTTAGGAAGTTTAGATGTAACTTTTGATTTTGTGTTGTAAATAGCATTAGGGTTTTGAATTGTACGAGTTATAATTTAATTGTATTTTTTATTATAAGATTTAATGAACATTAGCTCTTTGTGTTAAGAATCAAATCTGTTTTGATTTGATTTTCAATCACTGCGCGCATTGTTAGGGTTTGAGTATGGGGAAGAAGAAGGCCCATTCGGGTCAACACGTTTGACCGACCAAACATAAAAAATAAAGTAAATAATAAAAGGGTAATGTAATAACCACAATAAAATACAACCAGTCCCTCTCCCTAATAATAATCTTAATAATCCTATTAACCTATACTTAAACCTATCTAAAATACTAAAAACTGCCAATACTAATATTAGTAATAATACCAGACCTTAACGTAATAAAAATATAATTAAGACTTAACATTTAAAATAAAGACCCTGAATAATAAGTAATCCCAAACCTATAATTTAACCCTAATGACCCTTAACTTGAAATAAAGCAAACAATTATTTTGACTAAAACCTAATAATAATATTCAAAACATTTTTCTTTTTATATATAATTAACTCTAAAATAGAACCTAACAGATCATTAAAAAAACAAGCTTTAACCAAATAAAACAACTAATAATAAAAAGAAAACCCTTAATACCAAACCAGATCTAAAATGGGCCTGAAAGTGCTGACAACCTCAGAAACCCACTGCCCTCTAACTGACCCTCTTATAGCCCAAAAATCCAAATATAGTAACAAAGTACAGGTCAAAATTTAGGGTACTACAGCTGCCCCTATTTAATCGTCTTCGAATCAGAAGGATGATGTCGATGAGCCTTCCTCTTTCTGGAGAGGAGACGATTAAATACAAGAGGGACCCAAATTTTGACCACATCGTCTAATAGGTGCTTCATTGACTATCCCAAAATCCTTGATGATAACCCTTAATGAAGTGTCCGATTGAACCCCTTGAAAAACCTTCTTAGTGGAACCCCCTGATAACTCCTTTTGATGAACCCGTTAAAACTTAAATCAAAACCCTTACCAGACTCCCCTGATAAAATCGCTAGGTAAGATCCCTTTGGTGAAACCCCTTGAGTAACAATCCACATGAAATCCCTAATGGTGGTTATGAACCCTATGCATGTATGCATGTTTGCGTTTATGAGTGCATGTTAGATGCTGGAGCGTAGCGACATGATTGACGCATGACTTGGACTAACGCCTCTTTTATGATATGCAATGCATGTGTTTGTGTAGCGAGCGATTTTGGACGCGGTTCTTAAGCGCTGGTCGCTCTCTGCGGTTGAGCTTAAACTACAGGTCAATTCATTTTTTATCCTATTGTGAGCTGAATAAGGAAGGGAAATAGATGTCTCCAATTAACCCTGCTTGCATACTGAGTTTAAACAGCGGTATGTTAGGTTACGAATGCTATCAATGTGGGGGGGCCTTTGTACTGGTTATTTGTATTTTCGCCAGTACGGTTTTCTTTCTTTCTAGGACTTTCTAGCGGGGAACAAGGGTTAGGATGTTAGGACTGATGCTTTTTAATAGGTATGTGAGAGTATGGGATTTTGGTTTTTTGTTGATTGCGCTCGCTAAGATTTTTCTTTCAATCTTATGCCTACGTATTCCAGTTTACCGAAACAGGGAAATCAGAGCGTTCGTAGTTCCTCCTAGTCTATGGGAGGAAATGGGTGTTTTGGTGTCTTGTTCAAAGCCCAAGACGTGAAGCGAAAGGTGATTTATATCTTGTTCAAAGCCCAAGATGTGAAGCTGAAGGTGATTTGTATCTTGTTCAAAGCCCAAGATATGAAGCTGAAGGGCCTATTTGTGTCTTGTTCAAAGCCCAAGATGTGAAGCTGAAGGACCTCGGCTTTAGAGAGAATTTGTCATCTCTAAAGAAGGGTTTGTCTGTCCCAACTGTTAGGTGACTGGTTATAAAGGAGAATTACTTTAACCGGGATGCGCGGATCCTAGCAATGCCATAATTTCCTTTAAATGGGATTTTAACCTGAAGGAGAAGACTTTAACTCAGTGTAGAGCAATGCTATCTTTCCTTAGGAATTTCTCATGCTAAAAGAGGGACAGTGGCATGGATGTAGATAATCCAGAGGCTTGCCGCTTACAGCGATTAGATGAAGGGGAAGGAGTTGTTGATGTTTGTGTACTGTGAACGAGGCACAACTTTGATGCTAAAAGGTTGATTGGATCAACCAGTGGTTTTCTTATACAAAGCCTAAGAGGAGGCTATTGGCCCAACAAGAGGGAGTTTTTATGTGTCTCGTACGAAGCCCGAGAGAGAGGCTAAAAGGGTTGACTCGACAGGAGAATCTTTTATACTCAACAAGAGAGTGTTTTTGTATCTCGTACGAAGCCCGAGATGGAGGCTAAAAGTTTGACTCAACAAGAGAGTCTTTGTATCTCATACGAAGCCCGAGATGGAGGCTAAAGGTTTGACTCAACAAGAGAGTCTTTGTATCTCGTATGAAGCCCGAGATGGAGGCGAAAGGGGTGATTGACTCAACGAGGGAGTCTCTTATGTGTCTCGTACAAAGCCCGAGAGAGAGGCTAAATGTTGTTTGACTCCGCTGGGGAGAATTTTGGTATCTCGTACGAAGCCCGAGATGGAGGCTAAACGTTTGCTTCGCTGGGAAGAATCATTGAACAAAGCCCAAGAGGAGGTTATTGTAACTGTTTTAGTTGAGTGACAGATCCAATATACTGATCAGTTCTTATATGAGCAACACTGTACTTAGGGATTTGATTTGAGGGTCAGGGATATTTCCTTCTCTTTGAGGAAACGGGAAATCCAAGGGTATTGAGACTGTCCGAGTCTGCGAGTTTCCTTCCTATTTAACGGAGGGGTCACTTGAGAATGTCTTTGAGACTCAAGGAAGTTAGACTGTCCGTGTCTAGAGTTTTATCTTTTGTACTATGCTTTGAGAAACAGTAGTAGACTCTTTGAAAGGACTTTTCTATGAAGATGACTAGGTTCTGTTCCTATACCTCTAGGAGGTCTTCGGGACAATTTGTACGAAGCCCAAGAGGAGGCTGGAAACTTTTAAGAAGCCGACGGGTCATTGTACTAAGCCCAAGAGGAGGCTATCATTCCCGGAGGAAGAGATCATTATACGAAGCCTAAGAGGAGGCTGTGAATACTTCTAAGAAGCCGTAGGGTCCTTGTACGAAGCCCAAGAGGAGGCGGGGTTGCTTTTAGGAAGCTTGTGGGTCCTTGTACGATGCCCAAGAGGAGGCCGATGCTTTTAAGAAGCCCGTGGGTCCCCAAACCCCGAGAAATTCAAGGCAAGCTATTCACAAGGAATAGGTCAAGTCAGGAAAGTTCGAGAATTTGGAAGAAACTCAAAGATGCCATTCACGGAGAAGACATTCATCTTTGGGAGTAGAGTTTCTTAACAATTCCTAATGAGGACAGCCGAAGGGAAGACTGTATCTGGTGATCCTATTGGGGATCTAGTTGTCTATTTCTACGAATAAACGAAACGGCGTCACTTAGTTCTAGACGTAGTTGCCGGGGAAACTCTAAATATCTATACTATTATTACACAGTTAATATGAGTTTATGAAAGAAGACTTACAGCGAAACAGCCCCACAATACAGTTATATATATATGAGTTTGTGAAAGGAGACTTACAGTGAAACAGCCCCACAATACAGTTATATACATATGAAAGCGGTAAATGAAAGCGGGTAAACACTTACTCGGTTGTAGAGCTTCCATGCTGTTTGGTTAGTTGTTCAACAAAGAAAGATTGAAAACAACAGTATATTCAAAATCAAAGGAGAAAGTGCTTTAAAAAAGAAAGATTTGGGGCTTACAGCTCAAGGAGAGGCCCAGGGTTTTATCAGTGAGCGCACTATTAAATTTGTACAGAGAGACTTATACAAGTGACTGAGGCCCAAGAAAGGTTTTCTGTACAAAGGGATGGGTCTTACACTCTATTAGAGGCCCAAGTGAGTTTTAAGAAAAGAAATGGGTCTTACTACTCGAGGGTAGGCCCAATGGTTAATTTTGAAAAGGGTGACGGTCGCGCCGAGGTTTTGTAAACACCGTGGGACTCATACAAGTGACTGAGGCCCAAAATTTTGGTATTTACAAAGGGATTGGGTCTTACACTCTATTAGAGGCCCAAAGAGTTTAAAGAAAAGAAATGGGGCTTACAACACGAGGGGAGGCCCATAGTCTTTATTTTCAAGATGAATATTCACTTTTAAAATGCTTAAAAAACAATTAAAAATGAATTTATTCACAAAAATACCAACTATATTAAATAAATAATATAAATTTGATTTTTTTGTAGAATAAAATATTTTACTATTTTTGTGATTTTTCAGAAAAAGAACCAATAAAAAATAATCAAAATTGAGGGAGTTATTAATTTTCCAAATTATTAAAAAATAATAAGAAAATATAAAAAAAGAGGGGTTGGGTCTTACACTCTATAGAGGCCCAAAGTGTATTTTTGTACAAAAGATGAGGCTTACAACTCAGGGAGAGGCCCAAAATATTTTCAGTTATAAAATGGCGATCGCGCCGAGATTTTTAACGTATCGGGACTTATACAATAACTGAGGCCCAAAATGGTTTCGTTAAAAAAAGGTTGGGTCTTACACTCTAATAGAGGCCCAAGTGTTTAAAAATGAAAAGAAATGGGACTTACAGCTCAAAGAAAAGCCCAGTTGATTTTCGTTTGAAAATGGCGATCGCGCCGAATTTTTCTTTTAACGCAGAGGGACTTATACAATAAGTGAGACCCAAAATTGTTTTGGTTAAAAGGGGATTGAGTCTTACACTCTAATAGAGGCCCAAAAGTTTTGAATGTGTCTTATAGCTCGAGGAGAGGCCCAAGGTTATTTCTTAAAAAGGCGACAATCGCGCCGTTTGTTTTTGACGGTATCGGGGCTTAGACAATACACTGAGACCCAAAAATGATTTGGTCAAAAAAGGATTGGGTCTTACACTCTATTAGAGGCCCAAGTGTTTTAAAAAAGATTTGTTAGGGTGAAAATCAAAGAAAACCCCAATTTCATTTTTTAGGCATTTTTCAATAAAAATTAAGTAAAAAATGATAAAAATATCAAATAAAATCATTAAATAATGATTAAAGTTTATGAAAAAAAATATTTTATCAACATAAATATTTAAAATCATTTTGGTTTTAAAAATCAAGAAAAAAAAAATCATTTTAAAAGCATTTAAAACAATTTAAAACACTGTTTTTAAATATATTAAAAATGATACTTTTTTTGTGATTTTTTTGGATTAAAATATTATGGGGTACGAATTGGAAAATGATGATTTTTTGCTATGTGAAAAAAATTGGTTGAGTTTTGAAAATAAAAAATAAGAAAAAGAGAAAAGATATCAAAATATCATTTTCGACATTTTTTGGGGTAAAAACGAGTACCGAAATTTTAATTTTCAACACGTTTTTATCAAATTTCAAACACTCATAACTCTCTCAGTTTTTATCGGAATCAAAATCCGGAAATACCTGCCTGACTGATTTTTCGCAAGGAATCCGATGATATTACTCACGGGCACGGAAAATCGACGCACAAAATGCAGAAAAAACTGCTATCGTTTTGAAAATACCGTTCCGCGCCGAATTTCCAACACGCGTAACTCTCTCGATTTTTATCGGAATCAAAATCCGGAAGTACCTACCTGACCGATTTTTCGCAAGGAATCCGATGGTATTACTCACGCGTGCTGAAAATCGACGTATAAAACGCAGAAATTAAAAAACAAAAACTGCTATCGATTAAAAACATCGTTCCGCGTTGAATTTCAAACACGCGTAACTCTCTCGATTTTTAACCGAATCAAGATCCGCGAAAGCCTATCCTGACCGATTTTTCGCAAGGAATCCAATGGTATTGCTCACGCACGCCGAAACTCAACGTACAAAACGCAGCGATAAAAAAACCAGAGCTGCTGCGTGTAAAAACATCGTTTCGCGTAAAATTTCCAACTCGCGTAACTCTCTCGATTTTTAACTGAATCAAGATCCTCAAGAGCCTATCTTGACCGATTTTTCGCAAGGAATCCAATGGTATCACTCACGCACACGGAAAATCGACACACAAAACGCAGAAATTTAAAAACAAAAACTGCTATCGTTGTTTTCGACGCCGTTTCGCGTAAAATTTCCAACGCGCGTAACTCTCTCAATTTTCATCGGAATTGAAATCCGTAAAAACCTATCTTGACCGATTTTTTGCAAGGAATCCAATGGTATTATTCACGCACTCGGAAACTCACTGTACAAAGCGAAAAAAACAGAACTGCTATCGTTAATTCGACGCCGTTTCGTGTAAAATTTCCAACGCGCGTAACTCTCTCAATTTTCATCCGAATTGAAATCTGTAAAAACCTATCTTGACCGATTTTTCGCAAGGAATCCAATGGTGTTACTCATGCAAACTAAAACTTAATGTATAGAACACACCAATCACAAAAAATCAGAACTGTACATATTTTAAAATAACCAAAATTCCACAAAACAAACATGTCAAAATGCAAATAGTGGGAGGATCACAACATACACATTAAGGACTACATTTTTACCACAAGAATTGTTCAATATGATGCATGTATGTGGACAACAAAGGAAAGCATGATTCAAAGAATTCAAGTTGTGAATTTTACCTTTTTTTTGGAGATTTTGGGCAACCTTCCAAGTGCTTTGTTCCAGAAATGATTTGTGCTTTGAACAACCTCAAATGACCTCTTAGAAGCTTTTAGGATGGTTGGAATTGGCTGGAAACCTCTGGAGCAAGTTTGTGCACTTTCTCCCGAAATGGTCAAAAACGGCCAAAATGCCAACTCTCTCAAATGGTGTTCCAGATGTGTGGCACCATTTGTGACAGTTCAAGGATGATATTTAGAGTGTGTTTGAGGTTTTATCTGGTTTGGAAAGTGGCTGAATCAAGACATGGCTTGAAAAATGCAAAAAAGTGCCATTTTGAGGTTTTGAGAGGTGACTTTGTGATGTTGTGATTACAGGTCACTTTTGATGGTTTGCACAGCTTACATATGATATATATGAGGTGTGTGTATGATTAGTTTGAGTGGAATTGCTCTCTAGCTCAAAAACTCATAATTTCCTTACTAATGAAGGCATTTTGGAGTGAAAGAGAGAATTTGAGGAAAGCATCTGTTTGATGGCTTTGGTGTACTCAAACTGAGCACAAATGAGCTCTATTTATAGTAGAGCAAGTTTGTTTTGGGATCCACAGTGAATGGCAACTGCAGCAGGTGTTTGTTCCATGTTGGCCAATGGAAATGCAAGTCTCCTCTAGCCATTGACTAGAGGTTAGGGCACAGGCTGCTGGTTCCCTTGGTATTGGATAAGTCTTGACTAATTTCAGATGAGAATGGCTCAGTACATGCCACCTCTAAGCATCCATTAAATGCTCCAAACCAAAATTGGAGTTTTGTCCCTCTTTTAGGGATTTCTAGGCTTTGGCATGCTTTTCTTTGTTCCTTGGACTTGGGAGGTTCATGGATCAGATCATCCCACTTGGATTTGATCCTTAAATGTGTCCAAACTGATGACAAGGCTTGAAAATTCGTGTGGCACAAAAAATGTGCAAATCTGCCTTGTAAAATTCAGCTTCAGCAAGGCCTTTTGTAAGATCCATAACTCCCTGCTCGAGTATGCTATATGGACGTTCTAGGACTTTTCGGAAAGCTTAGATGACGTACTTCAACTTTGATGTTTGACATTAGACCTGGTTCAACTTGGATCATGGAGAAAAACAGCCTTGAAGTTGGGACATTATGCTGAAATTACAAGGCAGATTTTGGCTAAGTGCTGAAAAATGTCAATTTTAACTTTTTAGCCATTTTGATCCAAGCATAACTCAAAATCCTTAATGAATTGGACTTAGGTCTAGTTGAAGTTTTTGTAGAGGGTAATGAGGGCTACAAATCAAGCTTTGGATGGGGGAAAATGGCTTTGTGGTTTAGGAGTTATGATCCTCCAAAGTTGGTATCCTTGCCACTTTTTTTCATAACTTAGAAAAATTTCTAAGTTTTTATGGTTACCCCCTTTTACAAGTTATCCCACTTTCTTTGATTTTTCTTGATGAATGATGATTCCAATCACACATTAACATCATTTTAGGGTTAAAAAACCATTTTTATGAAAAATCTCAAAAAGTCAAAGTTTGACTTTTGTGCACAGTTGACTTTTTATCAGATGAATTCCAAACTGTGCGATTCTTTAGGAAATCATGTCCTTGACCTAAATCAAAATTGATGGACATGTTCCATGGGCGTTATAGGGTGTATTTAATCGTGTCCCACGGCTTGGGAGCATGTCATGGTCAAAAGTCAAAGCTACAGTTGACTTTTCTCGCGAAACCCTAACTGTGGTTCAGATGAAATTGAAACTTGTTGCTCAAGCTTCTTGGGTCAATCCATTGTTGCAAATGGATCAACGTGGTATGTTGGAGACCCTCAAATCATGTCTTGAAGTCTTGGCTCATGATTTATCCCAAAAGTCAACTTAGGGGTGAATTAGGTCAAGAAACCCTAATTCCTGATTTTTGATGTATGCATCCCCTGAGGCTAAATTGACTTGATGATGGGGTTTATGATGTTCCATGGAGCATTTTAGGTTATGCTTTGAAGCATTGGCTCATGCACAGAGGAAAATTTCCATCTGGAGGCCCTAGTCGACCAAACCCTAATTTGGTGACACTGGCGATCCTAAGGCTTGATCCACCTAGAAGGGAGCAAACTTGTGCTTAATCCTTGAAGTGGGAGTCCTCTTGATCCATTGTGGATATTTGAGAGGCTAGGCAAGTTGAAGATCATGTCATTCCTTGATTGATCCTTTGTCTAAGAGCTCTGCGAGGGCTTGAAACCCTAAATCTTGTTTGTAGTGAATGCTCACCCACCTTTGGGGAGACTAATGAGGTATGATGGTCCATCCATATTGTGCTGATGATTTGCACAATGATGGGAAATCTTAGTGGTCAAAATTTGGGGTATGACAGATGCCCCTATTTAATCTTCTTGGACCCGAAGGTGTGAATGGCGAAGGTATTCGGGCATTCGGGGTGTAAGAGGATTAAATATCGGAATACCTGAAATTTTGATGGTGGTTATGAATGGTAGCTTACGCATTCATCTTCTTTAGCTAAGCGATGATGCTTAGAAAAGGTAAACTTCCCCTCGATCCTGGTCTTCAGCCAAGGAGCTGGTCTCAGTTTTTTTTTTGAAATAAACTTCCCCTCGATCCTGGTTTCCTACCAAGGAACTGGTCTTAGTTTCTTTTGTAAACTTCCCCTCGATCCTGGTTTCCTACAAAGGATCTGGTCTCGGTTTCTGATATAAACTTCCCCTCGATCCTTGTTTCCTACCAAGGACCTGGTCTTAGTTGCTGAAATAAACTTCCCCTCGATCCTGGTTTCCTACCAAGGAACTGGTCTCAGTTTCTTTTGTCAATAAACTTTCTTGACAAGGAACGCTATTAGTAGTGGTTTTCCTCAAACTTCTCGCCGAATTTTCCTGGGGAGATGCCATTTGAGTGGGAAAAGATTTGATGTCAGACTTGTTGGGGAACCCATTCGTCTGAATTGTAGAGGTACACAAACTTCTCTATTTTGGAGACGCCATTTGTCGATTCTACTGGGGAAAGCGAGTCTCTTGAGAGACTATTTTTGTTTGGGGGCTTACATCATACTTTTCTCGGGATCTTTCCGGAGAAACGCCATATGATGGGATCCAATTTTGAGGTGCCGATGACCTTTTCATCAGTGGTTTTTTTCGGAGAAAAACTGCCGTACCGCCGAATCTCTGATTAAGAGGCTTTCTCTGGGGATTTTCCTTAATCCGGGAAAGCAAGGATATCGTCTTCGATGGCGAAGAGCGACATTTGTTGAAAGTTTTCTTGTTTCTCAGAGGTTCAAGTTATCAAAGTGGTCAAGGACCATCTCTAATCCAGAGATAAACGGGAGAGAGATTGCTTAGATGATTCACTTCCTAACGAGGAAAGGTCTGACAACTCGATTGAGAGGACTTATCACTAGGGGATAAGAACGACTAGAGTGATAGTGATTCAATATGAATGTGAATGCAAATCAATAATGCATGATGTATGTATGTATATGCGGACAAAACTGACGTAACATATAGACTAAAGGATGAACACGATTGGATACTCGGCCACCGCGGGGCGTGTAGAAATATCGCTGGTTCAAGATAGCAATTCTGCCTTGCTTAGGAGAAACGGTCCCTGTTGGGGGTGACGCTGGTCGGGCTTATGAGATGAGAACTCGGCCGAGGATGTCAGACGAAACATGGTCTCTGACATTGCTGATCCTTCATTCACGCGTACTGGTCTAGAAGGAGTACTTTGATTCTGCACTTTGAGGTTCGAACACCTTTGGAGACGCGATTGATGTTCTTTCGATGTTTAACAGTCAAAAGAAATTGCCATCTTTATTAAAAAGCAGAAAAAGTTTTAACAAGTAAATTCATTTTTGTTTTATTTCAAGAATCGTTAATCATGTTAACAACGTCGTTCTGTAAAGCTAAAACAAATAAGAATTACAAACAAAAGCACAAGGGCCCAAATTTTATTGATAAGATGGAGATCAGCCAAACGCGTGATTCCAAAGAGAATTTACAAAGTTTGAAAATGGTAATTTACAGGGAAAAGGGCTACGTTGAAACATAATGACCACTATCCTTCTACCAACTTTGAATTCGGGACATCCTGAGCTTCTATCGAAGATGACCTTGACTGGAGTTTTCCTCCGATGGATGTTGTAACTGCTGCTGAGGGACTTGCCTCTGTTGAACATAGTTACTTGCCATTATCCCTAATTTTTGTCTGGATTGTACTATGATGTTTCCAATCCATCGGGATGATTTTTTTTCATGTCTCTAACTTTTGCCTGGACCGCCCTTTTGGGTTTTCAATCCACCGAGATTTTTTTTTTTTTTTAGTTTAGGCGAAGTATTTCTTGACTACATCAACATTCGTGGGGTAGGCAAATTTCTCTCCGTCCATGGTTGCAAGTCTCAAGGCGCCGTCTGAGAAAGCTTTCGTGACCACATAGGGGCCATCATAATTTGGGGTCCATTTTCCCCGAGAGTCAGTGAGAAATGATTGTATCTTCTTGAGCACGAGGTCTCCTTTTCTGAAGATACGAGGTCGGACCTTTTTGTCGAACGCCCTATTCATTCTCTGTTGATATAATTGACCGTGGCATAGTGCCGTGATTCGCTTCTCTTCGATGAGGTTCAGTTCGTCGTGTCGACTTTGACACCATTCAGCTTCGGTGAGCTTCGCTTCCATCAATACCCGGATTGATGGGATCTCTACTTCTATGGGAAGCACTGCTTCCATGCCATACACTAGAGAGAAAGGGGTAGCCCCAATTCCGTTTCCGTAATGATTGACAGTTCCGTCAAAGATAAGTCCCCACTGGGAACCTGGTTCTGGCCCTTCACTGGGTAGCGGTTCATCGCAATCTTTCATTTTTAGATACATGACATCTTCGTCTGGGAAGTCAAACCCGATTGATTCTTTATTGTCAATCGGTTGATGAGCCAAATGATCGACTAAAATACTTCCTTTAACGGCTTTCTGAGCGTGGTACTCTATGTCATATTCTGATAACAGCATCTGCCAACGGGCAATTCTTCCCGTGAGAGCAGGTTTTTCGAAAACGTACTTGATTGGATCCATTTCGGAGACCAACCAAGTAGTATGACGAATCATGTATTGGCGAAGACGTTTGGTGGCCCAAGCCAAAGCACAGCAAGTTTTCTCGAGCATCGTGTACCGAGTCTCGCAGTCGGTGAATTTCTTGCTTAGATAGTAAATGGCAGACTTTTTCCTTTTAGTTTCGTCCTGTTGGCCAAGTACACATCCCATTGAGTCCTCTAGGACTGTGAGGTAAATGATCAGTGGTCTTCCTTCCACTGGAGGTGATAGAATCGGAGGATTCAACAGATATTCCTTGATACCGTCGAAGGCGGTTTGGCAATCTTCTGACCAAATGCAATCCTGGTTCTTTTTGAGTAATTTGAAGATCGGCGCGCATGTCGCGGTCATGAGGAATATGAATCTGGAGATGTAGTTCAAACGTCCCAAGAATCCTCTGACTTGTTTTTCAGTTTTCGGAGAAGGCATTTCTTGAATGGCCTTGACCTTGTCAGGACCAACCTCAATTCCTTTCTGGCTGACGATGAACCCTAGTAGTTTCCCTGAACGGACACCGAATGTGCACTTGTTGGGATTCAAGCGGAGCTTGAATTTTCTTAGACGTTCGAACAATTTTGACAGATGTTCAACGTGCTCACTCTCTGTTTTTGATTTTGCAATCATATCATCGACATACACTTCGATTTCCTTGTGTATCATGTCATGAAACAGAGTAGTCATGGCCCTTTGATAGGTTGCCTCGACATTCTTCAAACCGAACGGCATTACCTTGTAATAAAAGGTACCCCATGGGGTAATGAACGAAGTTTTCTCCATGTCTTTCGGCACCATTTTGATTTGATTATAGCCCGAGAATCCATCCATGAAGGAGAAGACTTTGAACTTTGTTGTACTGTCTACCAGCATGTCAATGTGTGGTAAAGGAAAGTCGTCCTTTGGACTTGCCTTGTTTAGATCTCTGTAATCAACACACATTCTGACCTTTCCATCCTTTTTGGGAACGGGTACGATGTTGGCTAACCATTGAGGATATTCAGATGTGGCGAGGAAACCCGCGTCAATCTGTTTTTGTACCTCCTCTTTGATTTTGATAGCCATGTCCGGGTGAGTCCGTCTCAACCTTTGCTTTAATGGCGGACATTCTGATCTCAACGGTAAGTGATGTTCCACGATGCTGGTATCCAACCCTGGCATATCCTGATAAGACCAAGCGAATACATCAGGGAATTCTTTGAGAAGCTTTATCAAACTTTCTTTGACAGTTGGATTGAGCAGTGCCCCAATCCTGATTTCTTTTCTCTCTTGCTCTGAACCCAAGTTTACCGTTTCCAACGGTTCTTTGTGAGGTTCAATGGACCTTTCCTCTTGTCTGAGTAGTCGGGAGATCTCTTCAGGAATTTCGTTGTCATTTTCTTCTTCAGCCTCAAATACCGGGAACTCAAAGTTGGGAGAAGGCATCGGATCGTATGTTTCAACGGGGTTTAAAACAAGCAATCTGCATGATGTGATGATTCGTGTTTAGAAGAGATAGAGAAAATGCAAGTGTGTGCAGTGTATTTATTTTACTGCTTGTTTTTATTTTTGAATTGTTTTTTAGGATTACCATTTTCTGAAAAAGCAAAAAGAGAAAACAGCAATAAATGCGGAAATTACAGAACGACGTTATTTTATTTATGATCAGGTCGATCCTTGAAACTACAGCCCTATAAAACAAAACTCTGTCGCTTCGGGCAAAGCGAAGAGGGAAATTTACAGAAAGCGAGCCCTATCAAAACATCTGTTTCACCTGGGCAGGGTGAAAGGTTAAAGATGGCAATTACTTTGACTGGTGAACGGCCTTTGGGACATCGACAGCAACCCATTGGCGGCGAACTCCTCGGTGAATCACAAAGTCTGGCACCTTCCTTGATTTGTCTTCAGAAATGACGCTAATTTCTGGTGGAGCAGGATCATTGGAATCTGTCTCCCAAGCAGAGTTGTCGTAGGAGGATTCCTCTGTTGTATTTTGCATAGCATTTGTGCTCTCAGCTGTATCTCCCCATCCAGTTGGCTGGATATCTTCGAGCCTGATACGAGAGCTTTCGGGAGCGGTGTACTTGACCATATAGTCGTATTTTCCACTCGGTTGTCCCAAGGTGTCCCACACTTTTTTGGAACTGGAGGAGTCATCCCTCTCGATGACGTTGACCTCAGGAAAAGCATAGTTGATGAATTCTAGTCCTGCAAACGTTGCGAATTCATCTTCATGTTGAGTAGTTTCTGAATGACCTGAGTGTTGATCCCATGACATGGTGGGGATACGGGTATTCTGTTCAATGACGCTCAGCTGAGTTTCATTGTTCGGCTGACTTTCTTGCCCCAAGTCTCCTGGGTAAGGCTGCCACATTGGCAGGCCATCCATTGGGCCATAGTAGGTGTAGTCAAAGTTGTCTTTCATCAGAGTGTCCTCCTCTAATGAATTTGGCGGAGCGCGACATCCTTCCGGATCACAATCTCCGTATGTCATTTCGACGTCTGACCTTGGTATAAATCTCGGACTTTCTGTAGGAAAGAAAAAAGGCGTAGGCACCTCTTCCTGAGACATATAACCGTCCTTGTTAAGGTAGGACTTCCACTCTTCATCCGTGTCAGAGGGATCTTCCTCATTGATAGCATGAACTGTCTGAGACACTGGGTGAAGGAAACCTCCACTGTGGAAGAAGTTTTGAAGGGGATGAAGACTTTCAACGTTGGCAGCTATCTGGGTACAGGTCGCAGAAAAACCAAGACCCTTCTTTGTTTTATTGTCAATAGGAATGACAAGCTGTCCCCATCCGGTTGTATCGGTACTCTCGACCGCTTTGATAGCATCTTTATATGAGGAAATCGAGGTTCCTCCTTTGAAATGATTGTCCTTGCTCACCGACAGTGCTTGGAACTGAGTTCCAATAACCTCCTCGGGTTCTACACAAGCAGATGATGATAAGTTACTCACGAGCAAGGCCTGTTCTCCACAGACTGTGACAAGTTGGCCGTTCTTGACGAACTTTAGCTTTTGGTGGAGGGTTGAAGTAACCGCTCCAGCCTGATGTATCCAAGGTCTTCCTAATAAACAACTGTATGTTGCCCGGATGTCCATGACCTGGAAAGTGTAAGGACCAATAGTTATGGGAAGATCAACTTCGCCGATAACCGCTTTTCTGGATCTGTCGAATGCTTTGACGACGACCTCGCTGACTCTCATCGGAGGGCCCTTGAATGATAATTGCATCAAGGTGGACTTCAGCATAACATTCAGGGCTGACCCTGTGTCTACCAGTACGCTGGCTAAAGCATCGTCCTGGCAGTTAACTGTAATATTGAGCGCCATGTTATGACGGGGACCTTCTTCAGGTAATTCCTCATCACTAAATCCCAAATTGTTGCAAGAAGTGATGTTAGAGACAATGCTATCGAACTGTCTGATTGTTACATCCTGTTCCACAAAGGCTTGTTCCAAGACTTTCTGTAGAGCCTCCCTGTGGGCTTCTGAACTGAGTAACAGTGATAATACCGAGATCTTTGAAGGAGTCTGTAACAGTTGATCGACAATGTTGTATTCACTCCTTTGGATGAGCTTCAGCATCTCATCGTTTTTCGAAATGTCGGGATTACTAGATTGACCGACTGGTGGATCGGGAGCTTCTGTCTGAAGTTCCTTCTCCTTGTTAACTTCCCCAACCCCTTGGTTGAAGATTCTACCACTCCGTGTTACTCGACTGATGTCTGCAATGTTTACAACGGAGGGTAATGGAATTTCCTTTCCATTCTCAATTGTCGTTGCACTGTATTTGTAAGGGATAACCTTAGTTGATTCATACGGTAGTGGTCCCGGTAGATAGATGACTATGGGAACTTTCTGATTTTTCTGACCATCGTAAGTAATCTCGATCCGTTCCTGGTTGGGAACTTTAGATTCATCAAATAGAGGGATGATGGCAAAAACATCCCTGGTATGGTGATGACCAGAGATTGTGACAACATCCTCGACTTGATCAGCAAGGTAGTTCGGCGTCCAGTTGATGGGTCCAGAACCCGAATATGGGAGAATCTCTCCACGGTCCACCTGACCCTGAAGAGCTGCTCTCACCAGGTAACAACACCCTTGGTTACTTTCCGAACAGACGCTACAACGGTCATAATTGTGTGGTGGCACCTGGCCACGCCCACTTTGAATACAATATAACCTCACTAGGTTAGCTTCCACTGATCGGACATCCTGACTTTGACGACGAGTAGGATTCCTGTTATTGATACTAATTTGCTGAGTATCTTCATCCATGTAGATTGGCATCCACCAGTGATTTAACAAGTGCTGAAGTGCCTCCTGGACAAGGGTACAACCTCGATCGTTTTCGCAACCTGCTTTACAGTTTTGATAGTCATGTGATATTAAGAATCTGAGTCGGACCTGCTCAGCATGTAACTCTACCAGGTTGGTATTCATCACGCGAATATCGAAGATCTAAACCATATTGATCTGATAAGGGTTCTTATCATGGTAGTCTTGGATCCATCCAAGATCCATCTGACGCTGGAGGGCCTCTTGTATGAAAGAGCATCCCTGTTTGTTTACCGAGCAAATCAGACAGGAACTGTAATCGTGCCGTGGCAGATTATGATACTGGCTTTGCCTTGAGTGCATCGCCACCAAGTTGACATTCATTGCACGGATGCCGTGGTTCTGAATGACGTTAGAATTCGTGTAAACCATGTTAACTCCACGAACTCGGTGCTCTTGGATCCATCTGAGATCCATTTGTTCCTGTAGAGCTGATTACACTACCGAACATCCTTGGTTGTCTTTAGAGCAAATATCACACTGGTGATAATTATGAGGTGGCACATGGCCATATTCACTCTGTCTACAATGTATCTTAACCAGATTGGTCTTTAACAAGAGTACATCGTGAATTTGATAGACATTGTTAGTCTCTCCTTCTATCAAATTGACTGCAGCCTTCTCATGTTGAGGCAGCGGGTTCGTAAGAACATTGGGATTTGTATCCTTGAAGGATAAGACCCCGCTCCTAACAAGTTTTTGCACGTCGGACTTGAAATTGAGACAGTTCTCAATGTTATGCCCTGATCCTCCTTGATGATAAGGGCATGTCTGATCCACCTTAAACCAAAAAGGCAGATTTTCCGGTACGGTAAGAGGAGACTTAGTCTGGATGTGCCCCTTAGCCAGTAGTAACGGAAATAATTCTGCATACAACATGGGTATAGGATTAAACCCTGATGGTCGTGTTGTACGGTTGTTATTGTATGGAGGACGAGCCTGCTGAAGAGGCTGTTGTGTCCTTTGCTGATCAGGTTGGCTCTGCGCAACCTGAGGTTGATACGTAGGAACAGGCGTAGGGCTGATAGCAGGAGTCACAGCTGCTACCGGCTGATAACGTCGCCTTTGCTTTCCGAGAGAGATATTTCCAATATCTCGCTCTTTTTTCTTAGGGAGAGCACTACCATATTTTTTAGTACCGCTCGTCGATCCAGTGTCTTTTACCAAACGTCCTTCTCGGACGGCTTCCTCAAGACGTACGCCCATGCCGACCATTTCGGTGAAATCACTGGGCGCACTGGCAACCATTCGGTCATAGTAAAATGAGCTTAAGGTCTTTAAGAAGATCTTTGTCATCTCTTTTTCCTTAAGAGGTGGACAAATTTGAGCGGCAATTTCACGCCACCTTTGAGCATACTCCTTAAAGGTTTGCTTGTCCTTTTGCGACATCGATCTGAGTTGATCTCTGTCGGGTGCCATGTCCAAATTGTATTTGTATTGTTGGACGAAGGCAGTACCAAGATCTCTGAAAGTGCTGATTGTAGCACGGTTTAAACCCATGTACCATTTGAGTGCGGCACCGGTTAAACTATCCTGAAAGTAGTGAATCAGTAGGTCCTGATTCTCCGTCTGAGCTGACATCCGCCGAGCGTACATCACCAGATGGCTTTGAGGGCAAGAGTTACCCTTGTATTTTTCAAAGTCGGGCACTTGGAATTTGTGCGGGACTTTCACATTGGGGACCAAGCAGAGGTCTGCGGCGTCCTTTCCGAATAAATCCTGACCGTGAATGGCTTGCAGCTCCTTTTGCATTTCCAAGAACTGTTCCTGGAATTCCTCCATTCTGTCAAACATAGTTTCCTTCTTACCAGAAGGTGTTTGTGGAATCTGTCCTTCCGGGACAGTGTGCACCACAGGGAGTGGTACCGTGACTACGGCAGTAAGTCTTGGCGCCTCCCGAAGTTTGTAACCTTCAGGAGTTGTTGGTATGCCCCTGGCATCTTCACTTTCCCGAAGTTTGTAACCTTCAGGCCCAGCGGCTTCTGTTGCGATTCCTTGATCTTCAGTGATCGGCAGAACATATCCTCCCAGGATATAGTTGACAGGCATGCCCCAGGGACGATCTTTCGGCATCTGATACCTAGGATCATTCTTCTCTACTATGGGCATTGAGGTGATCTCTGAGATCACAATTCTTTGTAGCTGAGCTTCTGCCATGGCTTGCATGTCGTTACGAAGCTTTCTCATATCCTCTCTTAGAGCGTCGATTTCTTCTTTCAACTCTCTATTTTCTTCCTCAAGATCATCCATCTTTTTCTGACGATTGGCTCGAGTATTATACGAATGAGACAGTTTGACTCTAGAATCGAGACACAAACGTGAGATTCGTAGGGAAGAAGAATACGCGATGTGAGAATGATGAATGCAATGATTATATTAATTGTTTTTTTTTTGTTTAATCAAAATAAACTTCGACAATTAGATTGCAAATATCAAACGGTGGGGAAACCCCTTTTTATTGAATTCCAAAGGATTACAGAAATGGAAATACAGTAGATTACAAAGTGTAGAAACAGAAACCTAAGCTAATGGGTCCCGAGTCCTCTCTGAGGAGAAACCGGGTGCTGATTCTGGTATCTTCCTTTTCTTTGACCGGGGCTCTTGGGTCGTTGTCGAGTTGTCATTCCTTTGCCAAGTGAAAGGAGTGAGCAAATTCCTTTGGTCCTCTTGATTCTCTACAGCATGCTGCTCCAAAATTTCAATCAGAGCGTCCTTCTCTTTCAGTAGTTGCTGTATTTTGATGCACTCTACGTCGAGGGTGCGGTACTTGTTCTTCCAAGACCTTCTCTCCCGTTGAACTTTGTTGAGAGTAACCTGAAGCTTTTCAGTTTCCGTCATGAAGTACATGACAGATTCCCTCGGCGGAAGAATTCCGTAACGAGGATAAGGCATCTTTAGCTTGAGAGCTCTAGTTTGTACCCAGTGGAGATAAGGCTCCACCGAGACACAGTTTGGTTTTCCCAGAGACTCTCGTCCTTTCTTATGAACATGTTTCCAAGCGTGCACTATTTCCGTCTTTAGTGCTATGTCGTTTTCTCCTTCCTTGAAGAAAAGACCTTCCAAATGAGCGTTGCACGGAACAAGCCTCATCGGGTATCCAAATTGACGACGAACCAATACCGGGTGATAGTTGATTCCTCCTTTAGTTCCTATGAGGGGTACGTTGGGGAAGTTTCCACAACGGTCAATGATCCTGATTCCCTCATAAATCCTATCACACCAATCTATATCAGAGTTGGTAAGAGACATGATCTTCTGCAACCAACGTAAGACACTCTTGCAATCCCAAAAAGCAGCAGACTTGGGCAAGTGGGAGATAAACCATTTATAAAGCAGAGGTACACAGCATGTGATCTCCCCTCCGCTGTACAAATTTCCTAAGTGTACAGAATGATACGCATCTGCGAGCAAAGTCGGCACAGGGTTTCCAATGAGAAAAACCTTAATGGCGTTGATATCGACGAAGTTATTGATGTTAGGAAACAAAAATAACCCGTATGTGAGCAAGACAAAGACGCTTTCAAAAGCAGTCTTGTTCCCTATACTGGCAAAATACAGAGCCTTCTTTGTTAAGAACTGGGCTGGCAAACCTTGGATGCCACCTTTAGTAGTCATGTGAGTCCTGACCTCAGACTCGTCCAAATGAATTGCTCTTGCAATGGTCTGATTCTTTGGAATTTCTTCCAGTCCAAAAAATGGAGCTCGATCTGTAATGTGTAGATCAATCAGATGAGAATACTCCTCCAGCGTTGGTGCGAGCTGGTAATCTGGAATGTGAAACAGTGATAAACCGGATCATAGAATTGAATGAGCGCATCCATGATTCCCTCAATCACATGGACTCTTAACAGTGGTAGCAAACCTCCGTTCCTGGCTCTGAAAGCCTCAGGGTTAGTGATCATCCTTGCTAACCTTCTCAAATCCTCTAGCTTTGGAACCTTGAAGGTGTACGTATGAGTTCTCCTTCTACCGAAATCCATAAGTGCAATCCTTTTCTCTGATATTTGCAATCACAGTCTTAGTTTAATTTGAAAAACAGAGAGACTAGAAGAGAAGTTTTTTGAATGTTTTAATGTTTTATTAAATGAATGCATGAATGCAGCACACAAAAACATAGAAAAAACATAGGGTCAAAGGGTCGTTGTCATGAAGTCAAGGCTCTACCCATCCCCAAAGGTTTATACTAGGGTGATTTTTGTACCTGTACTCATTATCATCAGCTCCTCCCAGGAAAGCAAAACAACAAGCGGATCGCCAGCGAGTTATAGAGCAATCTTAGAGTAAGTGCCATTCACCGAGAATAGATCACCAGCCTCAAATGAGGGTAGTATCGCGTAACAACTATTTCCGATAGTTTCCGCACTACGAAAGGGTTTGGCTCCTCAGCTTCTCAGACTTAACAACCAGCCCATTGGCTAAAAGAGTGAATGGGTTGCGTTGGTCAGCCTCCACTGAGGTTGATGGTCGACCCCGTCGCCATCACTTATCTTAAGTGTATACTCATTCTTTCCACATACGGCATCACCCGCATTCCCATTAGCAGAAAAATAAACACGTATAGCAATTAGGAAAAGCAGTATATATATTTGTCCTAAACATCATAGACCTTTAAAGCTAAGAATCCTAAGTTCCTGACAGAAAATGGGTTCCCCGGCGGAAGCCCCAATCTGTGGTATCAACCAAAGAGGTGAAAAGGAGGAAAAAGGAAAGAAGCTGAAGAGATATGCCCCACGGTGGGCGCCATTTTTCTGTTGGCGGCCACCGCCATGAAAATGACTTACCCAAGGTTTAAATTGTAAGAAGGAAAGAACCGGCCCCACGGTGGGCGCCATTTTTCTGTAGCGAGCGATTTTGGACACGGTTCTTAAGCGCTGGTCGCTCTCTGCGGTTGAGCTTAAACTACAGGTCGATTCATTTTTATCCTATTGTGAGCTGAATAAGGAAGGGAAATAGATGTCTCCAATTAACCCTGCTTGCATACTGAGTTTAAACAGCGGTCTGTTAGGTTACGAATGCTATCAATGTGGGGGGGCCTTTGTACTGGTTATTTGTATTTTCGCCAGTACGGTTTTCTTTCTTTCTAGGACTTTCTAGCGGGGAACAAGGGTTAGGATGTTAGGACTGATTCTTTTTAATAGGTATGTAAGAGTATAGGATTTTGGTTTTTTGTTGATTGCGCTCGCTAAGATTTTTCTTTCAATCTTATGCCTACGTATTCCCGTTTACCGAAACAGGGAAATCAGAGCGTTCGTAGTTCCTCCTAGTCTATGGGAGGAAATGGGTGTTTTGGTGTCTTGTTCAAAGCCCAAGACGTGAAGCGAAAGGTGATTTATATCTTGTTCAAAGCCCAAGATGTGAAGCTGAAGGTGATTTGTATCTTGTTCAAAGCCCAAGATATGAAGCTGAAGGGCCTATTTGTGTCTTGTTCAAAGCCCAAGACGTGAAGAAGGACCTCGGCTTTAGAGAGAATTTGTCATCTCTAAAGAAGGGTTTGTCTGTCCCAACTGTTAGGTGACTGGTTATAAAGGAGAATTACTTTAATCGGGATGCGCGGATCCTAGCAATGCCATAATTTCCTTTAAAGGGGATTTTAACCTGAAGGAGAAGACTTTAACTCAGTGTAGAGCAATGCTATCTTTCCTTAGGAATTTCTCATGCTAAAAGAGGGACAGTGGCATGGATGTAGATAATCCAGAGGCTTGCCGCTTACAGCGATTAGATGAAGGGGAAGGAGTTGTTGATGTTTGTGTACTGTGAACGAGGCACAACTTTGATGCTAAAAGGTTGATTGGATCAACCAGTGGTTTTCTTATACAAAGCCTAAGAGGAGGCTATTGGCCCAACAAGAGGGAGTTTTTATGTGTCTCGTACGAAGCCCGAGAGAGAGGCTAAAAGGGTTGACTCGACAGGAGAATCTTTTATACTCAACAAGAGAGTGTTTTTGTATCTCGTACGAAGCCCGAGATGGTGGCTAAAAGTTTGACTCAACAAGAGAGTCTTTGTATCTCGTACGAAGCCCGAGATGGAGGCTAAAGGTTTGACTCAACAAGAGAGTCTTTGTATCTCGTACGAAGCCCGAGATGGAGGCGAAAGGGGTGATTGACTCAACGAGGGAGTCTCTTATGTGTCTCGTACAAAGCCCGAGAGAGAGGCTAAATGTTGTTTGACTCCGCTGGGGTCACTTGAGAATGTCTTTGAGACTCGAGGAAGTTAGACTGTCCGTGTCTAGAGTTTTATCTTTTGTACTATGCTTTGAGAAATAGTAGTAGACTCTTTGAAAGGACTGTTCTATGAAGATGACTAGGTTCTATTCCTATACCTCTTGGAGGTCTTCGGGATAATTTGTACGAAGCCCAAGAGAAGGCTGGAAACTTTTAAGAAGCCGACGGGTCCTTGTACTAAGCCCAAGAGGAGGCTATCATTCCCGGAGGAAGAGATCATTATACGAAGCCTAAGAGGAGGCTGTGAATACTTCTAAGAAGCCGTAGGGTCCTTGTACGAAGCCCAAGAGGAGGCGGGGTTACTTTTAGGAAGCCTGTGGGTCCTTGTACGATGCCCAAGAGGAGGCCGATGCTTTTAAGAAGCCCGTGGGTCCCCAAACCCCGAGAAATTCAAGGCAAGCTATTCACAAGGAATAGGTCAAGTCAGGAAAGTTCGAGAATTTGGAAGAAACTCAAAGATGCCATTCACGGAGAAGACATTCATCTTTGGGAGTAGAGTTTCTTAACAATTCCTAATGAGGACAGCCGAAGAGAAGACTGTATCTGGTGATCCTATTAGGGGTCTAGTTGTCTATTTCTACGAATAAACGAAACGGCGTCACCTTGTTCTAGACGTAGTTGCCGGGGAAACTCTAAATATCTATACTATTATTACACAGTTGATATGAGTTTATGAAAGAAGACTTACAGCGAAACAGCCCCACAATACAGTTATATATATATGAGTTTGTGAAAGGAGACTTACAGTGAAACAGCCCCACAATACAGTTATATACATATGAAAGCGGTAAATGAAAGCGGGTAAACACTTACTCGGTTGTAGAGCTTCCATGCTGTTTGGTTAGTTGTTCAACAAAGAAAGATTGAAAACAACAGTATATTCAAAATCAAAGGAGAAAGTGCTTTGAAAAAGAAAGATTTGGGGCTTACAGCTCAAGGAGAGGCCCAGGGTTTTATCAGTGAGCGCACTATTGAATTTGTACAGAGAGACTTATACAAGTGACTGAAGCCCAAGAAAGGTTTTCTGTACAAAGGGATGGGTCTTACACTCTATTAGAGGCCCAAGTGAGTTTTAAGAAAAGAAATGGATCTTACTACTCGAGGGTAGGCCCAATGGTTAATTCTGAAAAGGGCGACGGTCGCGCCGAGGTTTTGTAAACACCGTGGGACTCATACAAGTGACTGAGGCCCAAAATTTTGGTATTTACAAAGGGATTGGGTCTTACACTCTATTAGAGGCCCAAAGAGTTTAAAGAAAAGAAATGGGGCTTACAACACGAGGGGAGGCCCATAGTCTTTATTTTCAAGATGAATATTCACTTTTAAAATGCTTAAAAAACAATTAAAAATGAATTTATTCACAAAAATACTAACTATATTAAATAAATAATATAAATTTTATTTTTTTGTAGAATAAAATATTTTACTATTTTTGTGATTTTTCAGAAAAAGAACCAATCAAAAATAATCAAAATTGAGGGAGTTATTAATTTTCCAAATTATTAAAAAATAATAAGAAAACATAAAAAAAGAGGGGTTGGGTCTTACACTCTATTAGAGGCCCAAAGTGTATTTTTGTACAAAAGATGGGGCTTACAACTCAGGGAGAGGCCCAAAATATTTTCAGTTTGAAAATGGCGATCGCACCGAGATTTTTAACGTATCGGGACTTATACAATAACTGAGGCCTAAAATGGTTTCGTTAAAAAAAGGTTGGGTCTTACACTCTAATAGAGGCCCAAGTGTTTAAAAATGAAAAGAAATAGGACTTACAGCTCAAAGAGAAGCCCAGTTGATTTTCGTTTGAAAATGGCGATCGCGCCGAATTTTTCTTTTAACGCAGAGGGACTTATACAATAAGTGAGACCCAAAATTGTTTTGGTTAAAAGGGGATTGGGTCTTACACTCTAATAGAGGCCTAAAAGTTTTGAATGGGTCTTATAGCTCGAGGAGAGGCCCAAGGTTATTTCTTAAAAAGGCGACGATCGCGCCGTTTGTTTTTGACGGTATCGGGGCTTATACAATACACTGAGGCCCAAAAATGATTTGGTCAAAAAAGGATTGGGTCTTACACTCTATTAGAGGCCCAAGTGTTTTAAAAAAGATTTGTTAGGGTGAAAATAAAAGAAAACCCCAATTTCATTTTTTAGGCATTTTTTCAAGAAAAATTAAGTAAAAAATGATAAAAATATCAAATAAAATCATTAAATAATGATTAAAGTTTATGAAAAAAAATATTTTATCAACATAAATATTTAAAATCATTTTGGTTTTAAAAATCAAGAAAAAAAAAGAAATCATTTTAAAAGCATTTAAAATAATTTAAAACACTGTTTTTAAATATATTAAAAATGATACTTTTTTTGTGATTTTTTTGGATTAAAATATTATGGGGTACGAATTGGAAAATGATGATTTTTTGCTATGTGAAAAAAATTGGTTGAGTTTTGAAAATAAAAAGTAAGAAAAAGATAAAAGATATCAAAATATCATTTTCGACATTTTTTGGGGTAAAAACGAGTATCGAAACTTTAATTTTCAACACGTTTTTATCAAATTTCAAACACTCATAACTCTCTCAATTTTTATCGGAATCAAAATCCGGAAATACCTGCCTGACCAATTTTTTGCAAGGAATCCGATGATATTACTCACGCGCACGGAAAATTGACGCACAAAACGCAGAAAAAACTGCTATCGTTTTGAAAATACCGTTCCGCGCCGAATTTCCAACACGCGTAACTCTCTCGATTTTTATCGGAATCAAAATCCGGAAGTACCTACCTGGCCGATTTTTTGCAAGAAATCCGATGGTATTACTCACGCGCGCGGAAAATTGACGTATAAAACGCAGAAATTAAAAAACAAAAACTGCTATCGATTAAAAACATCGTTCCGCGTTGAATTTCAAACACGCGTAACTCTCTCGATTTTTAACCAAATCAAGATCCGCGAAAGCCTATCCTGACCGATTTTTCGCAAGGAATCCAATGGTATCGCTCACGCACGCCAAAACTCAACGTACAAAATGCAGCAATAAAAAAACCAGAGCTGCTGCGTGTAAAAACATCGTTTCGCGTAAAATTTCCAACTCGCGTAACTCTCTCGATTTTTAACCGAATCAAGATCCGCAAGAGCCTATCTTGACCGATTTTTCGCAAGGAATCCAATGGTATCACTCACGCACACGGAAAATCGACACACAAAACGTAGAAATTAAAAAACAAAAACTGCTATCGTTGTTTTCGACGCCGTTTCGCGTAAAATTTCCAACGCGCGTAACTCTCTCAATTTTCATCGGAATTGAAATCCGTAAAAACCTATCTTGACCGATTTTTCGCAAGGAATCCAATGGTATTATTCACACACTCGGAAACTCACTGTACAAAGCGAAAAAAAAGAACCGCTATCGTTAATACGACGCCGTTTCGCGTAAAATTTCCAACGCGCGTAACTCTCTCAATTTTCATCGGAATTGAAATCCGTAAAAACCTATCTTGACTGATTTTTCGCAAGGAATCCAATGGTGTTACTCATGCAAACTAAAACTTAATGTATAGAACACACCAATCACAAAAAATCAGAACTGTACATGTTTTAAAATAACCAAAATTCCACAAAACAAACATGTCAAAATGCAAATAGTGGGAGGATCACAACATACACATTAAGGACTACATTTTTACCTCAAGAATTGTTCAATATGATGCATGTATGTGGACAACAAAGGAAAGCATGATTCAAAGAATTCAAGTTGTGGATTTTACCTCTTTTTTGGAGATTTTGGGCAACCTTCCAAGTGCTTTGTTCCAAAAATGATTTGATGTTTTGGACAATCTCAAATGACCTCTTAGAAGCTTTTAGGATGGTTGGAATTGGCTGGAAACCTCTGGAGCAAGTTTGTGCACTTTCTCGCGAAATGGTCAAAAACGGCCAAAATGCCAACTCTCTCAAATGGTGTTCCAGATGTGTGGCACCATTTGGGACAGTTCAAGGATGATATTTAGAGTGTGTTTGAGATTTTATCTGGTTTGGAAAGTGGCTGAATCAAGATATGGCTTGAAAAATGCAAAAAAATGTCATTTTGAGGTTTTGAGAGGTGACTTTGTGATGTTGTGATTACAGGTCACTTTTGATGGTTTGCACAGCTTACATATGATATATATGAGGTGTGTGTGTGATTAGTTTGGGTGGAATTGCTCTCTAGCTCAAAAACTCATAATTTCCTTACTAATGAAGGCATTTTGGAGTGAAAGAGAGAATTTGAGGAAAGCATCTGTTTGATGGCTTTGGTGTACTCAAACTGAGCACAAATGAGCTCTATTTATAGTAGAGCAAGTTTGTTTTGGGATCCACAGTGAATGGTAACTGCAGCAGGTGTTTGTTCCATGTTGGCCAATGGAAATGCAAGTCTCCTCTAGCCATTGACTAGAGGTTAGGGCACAGGCTGCTGGTTCCCTTGGTCTTGGATAAGTCTTGACTAATTTCAGATGAGAATGGCTCAGTACATGCCACCTCTAAGCATCCATTAAATGCTCCAAACCAAAATTGGAGTTTTGTCCCTCTTTTAGGGATTTCTAGGCTTTGGCATGCTTTTCTTTGTTCCTTGGACTTGGGAGGTTCATGGATTAGATCATCCCACTTGAATTTGATCCTTAGATGTGTCCAAACTGATGACAAGGCTTGAAAATTCGTGTGGCACAAAAAATGTGCAAATTTGCCTTGTAAAATTCAGCTTCAGCAAGGCCTTTTGTAAGATCCATAACTCCCTGCTCGAGTATGTTATATGGACGTTCTAGGACTTTTCGGAAAGCTTAGATGACGTACTTCAACTTTGATGTTTGACATTAGACCTGGTTCAACTTGGATCATGGAGAAAAACAGCCTTGAAGTTGGGACATTGTGCTGAAATTACAAGGCAGATTTTGGCTAAGTGCTGAAAAATGTCAATTTTAACTTTTTAGCCATTTTGATCCAAGCATAACTCAACATCCTTAATGAATTGGACTTAGGTCTAGTTGAAGTTTTTGTAGAGGGTAATGAGGGCTACAAATTAAGCTTTGGATGAGGGAAAATGGCTTTGTGGTTTAGGAGTTATGATCCTCCAAAGTTGGTACCCTTGCCACTTTTTTTCATAACTTAGAAAAATTTCTAAGTTTTTATGGTTACCCCTTTTACAAGTTATCCCACTTTCTTTGATTTTTCTTGATGAATGATGATTCCAATCACACATTAACATCATTTTAGGGTTAAAAAACCATTTTTATGAAAAATCTCAAAAAGTCAAAGTTTGACTTTGTGCACATTTGACTTTTTATCAGATGAATTCCAAACTGTGCGATTCTTCAGGAAATCATGTCCTTGACCTAAATCAAAATTGATGGACATGTTCCATGGGTGTTATAGGGTGTATTTAATCGTGTCCCACGGCTTGGGAGCATGTCCTAGTCAAAAGTCAAAGCTACAGTTGACTTTTCTCGCGAAACCCTAACTGTGGTTCAGATGAAATTGAAACTTGTTGCTCAAGCTTCTTGGGTCAATCCATTGTTGCAAATGGATCAACGTGGTATGTTGGAGACCCTCAAATCATGTCTTGAGGTCTTGGCTCATGATTTGTCCCAAAAGTCAACTTAGGGGTGAATTAGGTCAAGAAACCCTAATTCCTGATTTTTGATGTATGCATCCCCTGAGGCTAAATTGACTTGATGATGGGGTTTATGATGTTCCATGGAGCATTTTAGGTTATGCTTTGAAGCATTGGCTCATGCCTAGAGGAAAATTTCCATCTGGAGGCCCTAGTCGACCAAACCCTAATTTGGTGACACTGGCGATCCTGAGGCTTGATCCACCTAGAAGGGAGCAAACTTGTGCTTAATCCTTGAAGTGGGAGTCCTCTTGATCCATTGTGGATATTTGAGAGGCTAGGCAAGTTGAAGATCATGTCATTCCTTGATTGATCCTTTGTCTAAGAGCTCTGCGAGGGCTTGAAACCCTAAATCTTGTTTGTAGTGAATGCTCACCCACCTTTGGGGAGACTAATGAGGTATGATGGTCCATCCATATTGTGCTGATGATTTGCACAATGATGGGAAATCTTAGTGGTCAAAATTTGGGGTATGACAGTTTGTATGTGAAAAAAACTTTTCATAACTTCCTGACTCCCTGACCCTTGAAACTTTGATAATTATAGTAAACCATGATACCCTTGATTCCTGTGACGTGCCATTAAAGAACCTCCCATGTTGGTTAGATTATAACGTATATTCCTGTCAGTGTATAGACCCTATATCCCGCTTTGGAAGAGTCTGATCCCTTTGATGATTCCAAAAACCGAAGTAAAATCCATTTTCCCTTTTGAAAGCTTTTATTTATACCTGATATTTCAATGCATTATCTCACAATTAATCGACATCTTGTAATCAAGCGGAATAATTTAGGAGGCAAAGAAATGTATATTAAAAAAAAAACAAATTTATTGAGAATTGGCCCGAAAATGGGCACTGATAGGTAAGAAGGGTAATTCTCATAAGGAGATATTACTGAAAATCCAGAAAAATGTAAAATGGCAATAAGAAAACAAATTTATTCATGGTCCTATTAAATTTAACACCAGCTAATATCCCTAAGACTCCAAGATCACGACACTTTGCTTCTGAAGATGACGGCTGGAATGATCGCTCCCTTCTGAATTCCTGTTACGGGGTGACTTGAGTGTTTTCAGTCATATGCCTTTTGGATATCCCTAAATTTTGCCTGAACCGCTCTTTTTAGAGTCTTAGTCCACCCGGATGATATACCATTTTTTCGACTAAGCCGCCCTTAAGGGTTTTCGACTCGTCGGGTATCATTTTTATCCAAGTCCCTAATTTTTGCCTGGATTGCCCTTTTGAGTTTTCAATCCACCGGGACGCCCTAATTTTTTGCCTAAGTCGCCCTTTAGGGTTTTCGACTTACCGGGCTTTTATCCTCTTTTTCTAGGCATATCATTTTTGACCGAATCGGAGTTCACCGGTCGTGGTAAATCCGCTCCCTCCACGGTTGTTAATATTAGTGCTCCGCCAGAGGAGGCACTCCTCACGACATATGGTCCTTCATAGGGTGGGGTCCATTTGACGTGGTGGTCTTTATGGATGGGTAATATTTTCCTTAACCCCAAGTCTCCCTCTTCGCATAGGCGAGGACGAATTTCTTTGTCAAACGCTCTCTTAATTCCCTGTGGATATAACTACCCACAACCACACGTTTCCCTTAGACGAGGTTAGCTGATCGAGCCTAGTTTGCACCCATTCTGCCTTATCCAGACTAGCTTCCTTTATGATCCTAAATTCCAATTGATAGCCCATGTGCTTATGCAAACATAAGTTTCCCTCGAGATCCAGGTCTAGGTCCTTCATAGGAGTCCGAAGTTTCACAATCCATTGGATTCTCAAATATTGTTAAGCACATTATGAGTGGTCTCCTTGGGACTGGTGGCACCAATATAGGTGGCTTTTGCAAATATTCCTTGATCCAATCGAAATCCTTTTGACAATCTTCATTCCATTCAATGATTTGGTCCTTTTCTGAGTAATTTGAAGATTGGCTCACAAGTAGCTGTAAGGTGGGAGATATCTCCCCAAAAATCCATGAAATTCCTTTTTTATCCTTGGAGCTGGCATCCCTTGAACGACTTTCATTTTTTCCTTTATTCCCCTTTGACTGACCATGGACCCTAGTATTTTTCCAGATTTGATTCCATGAGTACACCTTGTGGGCTTCAGTCGTAACTTGAATTTCCTTAACTGATCCAACAACTTTGCAAGTTAGTTATGTGATCTTCTTCCTTTTGTGACTTGGTAATCGTATCACCCATATGAACCTCTATCTCCTTATGCCCCATATTACCATAGTCCTTTGGTAAGTTACTCCTACGTTCTTTAACCCAACAGGCGTTACCTTGTGACAAAAATTCGAATTACTTCTTGCCTTCTTCCCTGATCTGGAGGATCATATCTGATCTAGTCCTCCTCAGCTTTTGCTTGATTGGCGTGCGTTCTAGTTTGAGTAGTGGTTAGTGCTCGACGATGCTCGTATCACGTCCTGGTGTATCTTGGTATGACCATGCAAACACGTCAGAGTATCCTTGCAATAGCTCAATCAGTCTTTCCTTTATATCCTTATCCAGAGAAGCATGACTTTGACCTTTTTCCTATCTTCCTCAGTTCCCAGATTAGTCATATCCACTGGTTCCTAGTGAGGTTGTATTTCCTTGTCCTCTTGCCACAACAGTCTGGCTAACTCTTCGGGAAGCTCACACTCGTCCTCATCACCCTCTTCCGCTTGGTTAATCGGTAATTCGAAGTCATTCGAGATTATAGCGGTGTCAATTTTAATAGGTTCATTTTTAAATTTGCATGGGGAGGGGATTTTTTTTATTATTATTATTATTTTTGTATATATCCCCTTTGGAACGAAGTGCTAGAAATGAAAATATTGAAAGAAGGTGTATTGCCATTTTGAATAAACAGAAAATGAAAGAAAAAGATCTTGATTGAAAACAAAATGCAAATTGATTGATAGAAATAATCCAATGGAATAAAAGGTGGCCCTACAAAGCTTTGTCCACTTGCCTTGGGCATAGCAAGGGGCTTATTATTATTTTAAGAAAAAGTAAATTACTTTGAAACAAAAATCATCTCAGAGATCCCGATAGTTCTCCAATTGTCAGAATTAGGCATTCCTTTCTTCCTCTTCCCTTAAGGCCATATGATCCTAAATTCCAAATCCCGCACCATGGAAATCGTCTTCTAATCCTTCATTAGCCGGTTTGTAACCCAGCCCAAACAAATCCTTCTCCTCAGGTACCTCCCACTGTTTGCCCCAGTATGCTGTGTCTTCCTTATTAATAAGGAATTCATCTTCCATCCCTTCCATGGCGCTGACTGTTGCCCCAACGTGCCCCAGTAATGCATTATCTCCCAGATTTGGATCTTCGGGGTCTATAACACTGACATCATTGTCCTTTGAGTTGTTTTCGGGGTACCCCTTATTGTTATGTTGGTCGGAGGATGACTGCCCAATCTTTCCTGTCTTTAAACCGTTCTCAATCCTCTCTCCAATGATAACCAAGTCAGCGAATCCCGTTGAGACTGCCCCAATAATCCTTTCATAGTATAGTCCTTGTAGAGTTCCCATGAATGTATCCACTAGCTCGCTTTCCCGCAATGGAGGTTGAACACAAGAGGCTAGCTCCCTCCAT
Organism: Lathyrus tuberosus; assembly: GCA_022829125.1. Taxonomy (NCBI): domain Eukaryota; kingdom Viridiplantae; phylum Streptophyta; class Magnoliopsida; order Fabales; family Fabaceae; genus Lathyrus; species Lathyrus tuberosus. Next base: position 4,705,307 of record JALAZF010000193.1, read on the forward strand.
CTTTGGGCATACTCCTTAAAAGATTCATTCCCTTTTTGAGACATGTTTTGTAATTGTATGCGATTAGGGGCCATGTCTACATTATATTGGTATTGCCTTATAAAGGCACTTGCCAGATCCTCCCAGTTCTTGATGTGAGTCCTTTCCAGTTGCATGTACCAATCCAAGGACGCCCCACTAAGGCTGTCTTGGAAAACATGCATCATCAGCTTTTCATTTTTAGCATGAGCCCCCATCTTACTGGAAAACATCCGGATGTGATTTTTGGGACAACTAACTCCTTTATACATCTCGAAGTTAGGTGCCTTAAACTTAGGAGGTATGACCACATCGGGCACCAGACACATTTCCAGGGCATCCACTCCAAAAATATTGAGTCCCTCTACGACCCTTAACCTTTCCTCAAGTGCTTTGTACTTATCATCAGTCCCTCTCCTTTCCCAAACAGTGGTTCCTTTATTTTTGAGGGCCACTTGTCTCGGATTTTCACCCTCGTATGCGTGGTTCTCGCGTGGAGTAGGTGTGCAAGTGGTACGAGGTGCCCCATTGGAAATAGGTGGAGAGACGGTTCCCTCGAGAAGTTAGTCAACAGTTTTATGCTTAGCAGTTTTAGTCTCCTCACGTTCCAGATCACGGACAAACCCTAGTAGGGGGTTATTCTGGCTATCAAATTCTGGACGGCAAGTGCCAGTTGATCAATCTGGCTTTTCATTTCTTCCACGTTCTCCTTGACAGTATCCATTTCTCCTCTTAGAGTAACCATATCCTCCTCCATCTGATCCATAGCCTTCCTTTGGTACGCTCGAGTGCGAGGTCGGGAAGTCAGATTGTTATGCCTGAGACGAAGTTTTAAAAAAAATGATTTTTTTTTTATTTTTCCTTACATTGAATGCATGTTGGTGATGAATGTATGAATATGCATGATGTATGCTAAATAATTTTAAAATTTTTATTTGGGGGGAAACTCCAAAATCCATTGTAGTTATAGATGAATATACCCAAAGGATGAAAACCATACACGTAGAATATCAAATCCAAATCCGTTAGCCAATCCCAAATCCAAAATGACTTCCAAACTTATAACGGTAATTCCTCGGGAATAGCCCATAACAATCCCAAAAAATGGAAAATCTTGAACCTAAGAAGGCGTAAACTACATAGATGCCTCTAATGCCTTTTCAAATGGGCTTTAAGCTCCTCCAAGTATCCTTGCTTGAGCCCTTGCACTCCCCTATCCTCCTTGTAGTGAGGTGATGGATCTTCAAGGGGTACAGCTGAGTTTTTTTGCTTGACCATTTTTCTTTTTCTTTTGATTATTATTTTTTGCTGCTTTTTCTTTCCCTTTTTTTTTCATGCCCCTTGTTAGTCTTTTTCCTTTGTAAATCCAAGTATAGCGTAAGAGTTAGTTGAAAATCCTTGAAGAGGAAGTCACATAGAGAAGGATCATAAAGTTGTGCAAAATCAATTAAGGCCTCTACCTTCATGGGGATCCCTAAGAGATCGAGGATCCTTCCATACTTGGGTGTAAACATCCTTTGAGCAGATTTGGCATTAAGTCTTAAAGGCCTTTGAGACTTTGTAAATCAGCACTTAGCATTCTGATGCGTAGGGTAGCCCTTTTATTTGAATCAATCTTTCCCATATTCCTATAACACATCTTGAAATTCCCCACAAAAATGCATATATGCAAAAAAGTTTTTAAATGCATGATGACATGGACACCTTGTTCTTTGGTTAAATGTTCTTTGGGTTAGGGTAAGGTGAAAATGCAAGCATGACCCTAACTAGGTAGGTTCCCTATAATAGGTTTAGATCTAAAGCTTGTCTACCCAATCCCCTCACATGTAGGTTATAAAAATTTGGACAGCATAACGGCCCCAACATGTTCAGACTATACCCTTGTTTTACCATGAGAAGGAGCAAGCCTTCCTACGGTAATCCTTCGGGATAAGTCTCATTTGGGGTAGGAGCCTAGTAACAGCCCTTGAGGGTTGAATACATAGGGTCTCCATAGATTGGTGTGGGGTAGGTTAAAGGTTCTCAGAGTCACGGACCACATCCAAATCATTCCACTACGAGAGGGGCTAGCCCTTTCGTGAGGACGACTTTGGAAGGATCTACTCTGAGTGTGGCATCAATGCATTTTAGGGGACGTTGCGTCCCCCACAAAAACATTTATGTTCCACTTTAGGTTCTAGGGTTATCCTCCAAGCTTTGGGTTTTAGCTTCACTCCCTTTTTTATGTCTCAATCCCTTGCATGATAATACAAAAAACAAAATGTTAAATAAATAAATATATGAAATAAAAATAAATAAATAACAATAAAAAAATAAAAAACCAAAATAACATCCAAGACAAACAAATCCCTAAATCCTAAGGCTAGGATTGACTCTCGCTAGGAAGGAGTCCCCAGCAGAGTCGCCAGCTGTCGCGGCCGGCAAAAATATTCAAGTCACCACCATATTTTTTAAAGGAAAATAATGATAAACCTAAATATCCTATCCTAAGGTAGAGATTCCTACGGTTCGGGAGTCGGTTAAGTAAAGGGAAGGTGTTAGGCACCCCTTACTTCCATTGTACCCAATGGGATCCACCTTTGAGTTTAGGGCATGTTTGTTTGTCTAAATGAAAAGAAAACCTAAGTTTTTTCCAAATTATACTCGCTAGGGTTGGTTTGCAACCATATGCCTACGTACCCTTAAAATGAAGGATCAGAGTAACCGTGGTTCACCTCCCCTATTCCTACCCCCTAATCCTATTCCTAAATCCCAAATCCTATCCCTAAATCCCATCCACTATTTATACTCTTGGATAAAGAGTTTTATCCCTTAAATCTAGTGTTTATACTCCTAGATGAGGAGTTCTATCCCTTTTATCCCAAAATCCAAACCTCATCCCTTATTTAGGCTCTCGGACCAAGAGCTTTATCCCTTAATCCTTTTATTTATACTCTCGGATATCAATAGTTCTATCCCTTATCCCATCCTTTATTTAGGCTCTCGGACTAAGAGCTTTATCCCAAATTAAAATTCCTTAAAGCTTTAAAAAACCCTTTTTAAAAAAAAAAACCAAACCCAAAAATGAAGTCCATACTTCCATAATTCTTCAAAGAATATATTTTTTTTTATCCCAAAATAATGTTAAAATTATTATTTTTTAATCCCCACCCCATATTTATCCCCTTTTTCCCTAAAAAATGATTTTCTTACAAAAAAACCTTCATATATATATATATATGCATAAAACCCTAAAATAAAATTTATTTACATATATATAACAAAATTAATTACATGAGAATTAAAAAAAGAGTTAAATAATAATAAAAATTAATTAAGCAACATAATAAAAATATTTTTATTTTTTATTTCACGACTTGAATCAAGGAATTGATTCAATTACGATTTTTCGAATAATAAAAAAAAATAAGACCCAGAACAAAATCCAAAATAATAATAAGTAAAAAATCCAAATAAATCCTAAACCCTTTAATTTTCCCTAAAGAACCCTAAATCTCCTAATTGGCCCTTAAATATAATTAATAATTAAATTAAATCATGTTGAATGATCCAATTAATTAAATTAATCAAATTAAAACCGGGGGGTGCAATTTCCAGTAAAACCTTTGTGCTGAAAATGGGGGTGCGAATATCATTCTAGGCGCAATGCCCATTTGCCAAAAGCCCATCTGAGGGAAGAGGGTCCACGGTGGAGAGAGTCTGACTTTGACCCTCTCCTGGGTGCCTGATGAAGATCGAACGGATTTCTCAGCAGTTAACCTCATCCATTGATCCCTAAGTATGACGATCGTGTGATCCAGATCGTGAGTCAATCCAGACTCATGGTATGCGTATACGCACTGGACTCCCTGGTTGACTGGAAAGTCAACCCGTCCCAAGGGCCCGGGGACGCCACCTGGCGTGAATCAGGAGCGTCCAAAAAGGGGATACAAAAGGTGGAGCCCCTTCAGACTCCCTCATTTCACACTTTCTTTCTCTCTCTAATCCTCTCCGTCTCTCTCTAACTCTCTCAGTCCTCTCCCTTCTCTCTAGAATTCTGTCGTCGGTGGGCCGTCTGGCCACCGTGCGACGCCCCCCTCAACCACCGTTAACCACCCCAAAACCTAGATCTCCGGTTGAAGCTCAACCGGGATCTTCAAACATGTTCATTTGGGTGATGAACATCCACCCCCAAACCCAGAACCCTAACCTAAACCTATAAACCCTAACCTTAACCAAACCCAGAAACCCCATGTTCTTCAGGGTTCGTAAGAACCCTAAGAACCCTATGAATATAAACCCTAACCCCCCATGAACCCTAACCTAAACCTTCATCAAAACCCAGAATACAAACAAAACCCCAAGAACCTTAAAGAACCCTACCCTACCCAGACGAACCCTAACCCTAACCCTAAGAGCCCTAAACCCAAAATTTCCAGAAAACCCTGGAAACCCCAAATCGCGACTTTCAGCAATCGATCATCCCAAAAGCTAAGTCGTTTACCTTTTTGTCTGTTCTTACTTTATTCCTTGATCTCCCTCTCATCCCTCCTCATTTGACTTTTTGTAGGTTATCAAAACAACTTGGGAGATTCGCCGCCGCTGGGTTAATTCCTCCCCACCCCCTCGTCCAACCCTTTCCTCTATTTCTTTTTTTTTTTTCTTTTATAGACTTACGATTTAGGGTTAGGATTTATTAGCTTGATCTCGTTTTAGGAAGTTTAGATGTAACTTTTGATTTTGTGTTGTAAATAGCATTAGGGTTTTGAATTGTACGAGTTATAATTTGATTGTATTTTTTATTATAAGATTTAATGAACATTGGCTCTTTGTGTTAAGAATCAAATCTGTTTTGATTTGATTTTCAATCACTGCGCGCATTGTTAGGGTTTGAGTATGGGGAAGAAGAAGGCCCATTCGGGTCAACACGTTTGACCGACCAAAAATAAAAAATAAAGTAAATAATAAAAGGGTAATGTAATAACCACAATAAAATACAACCAGTCCCTCTCCCTAATAATAATCTTAATAATCCTATTAACCTATACTTAAACCTATCTAAAATACTAAAAACTGCCAATACTAATATTAGTAATAATACCAGACCTTAACGTAATAAAAATATAATTAAGACTTAACATTTAAAATAAAGACCCTGAATAATAAGTAATCCCAAACCTATAATTTAACCCTAATGGCCCTTAACTTAAAATAAAGCAAACAATTATTTTGACTAAAACCTAATAATAATATTCAAAACATTTTTCTTTTTATATATAATTAACTCTAAAATAGAACCTAACAGATCATTAAAAAAACAAGCTTTAACCAAATAAAATAACTAATAATAAAAAGAAAACCCTTAATACCAAACCAGATCTAAAATGGACCTGAAAGTGCTGACAACCTCAGAAACCCACTGCCCTCTAACTGACCCTCTGATAGCCCAAAAATCCAAATATAGTAACAAAGTACAGGTCAAAATTTAGGGTACTACAGTTGCCCCTATTTAATCGTCTTCGAATCAGAAGGATGATGTCGATGAGCCTTCCTCTTTCTGGAGAGGAGACGATTAAATACAAGAAGGACCCAAATTTTGACCACATCGTCTAATAGGTGCTTCGCTGACTATCCCAAAATCCTTGATGATAACCCTTAATGAAGTGTCCGATTGAACCCCTTGAAAAACCTTCTTTAGTGGAACCCCCTGATAACTCCTTTTGATGAACCCCTTAAAACTTAAATCAAAACCCTTACCAGACTCCCCTGATAAAATCGCTAGGTAAGATCCCTTTGGTGAAACCCCTTGAGTAACAATCCACATGAAATCCCTAATGGTGGTTATGAACCCTATGCATGTATGCATGTTTGCGTTTATGAGTGCATGTTAGATGCTGGAGCGTGGCGACATGATTGACGCATGACTTGGGCTAACGCCTCTTTTATGATATGCAATGCATGTGTTTCTATGTGAAAAAAACTTTTCATAACTTCCTGACTCCCTGACCCTTGAAACTTTGATAATTATAGTAAGTCATGATACCCTTGATTCCTGTGACGTGCCATTAAAGAACCTCCCATGTTGGTTAGATTATAACGTATATTCCTGAGTTTGTGTTCACACGACTTTAGTAGCCACATCAATAAATTATTATAGAGACATGCAAATATTTAATTGTAAATTATAAGACAAGAACAAGATACCAAACGCATCATTAATCCACAATCTTTGATTGCCAAGAATTAACTGCAAGCCGTACTCTCAACGTAATGATCAAATATTGGTAATAAGTCCCGTCAAATAATGTGCGTCTTTGACACCAACCATTACCCACATGGAAAAAAAAACTTAATAATTACCACATATTCACCATCACAGGTATGTAATTATCCAGTCAAACTGTGTCTTCCTTTTGGCCGACTATATCAGCTTGCATGAATAATTCCATACTAGATCTTTTATAATTTCAACTGAATCAAATTTCAACCAACTCAATCAAAAAATTACTAGACAATTTAATAAATTAAATGGGAAAAAAGTCTTAAATTTACAAGACACTACCCATAAAATGTAGGTCAAATCCGTAAGCTTTGTCGTATTTCTCATAATCATAAGATTACTTAGCAACCCTTAATGTGAGAACAAACTCACAAGAAAACGAGAAATAACATGAAATAAATATTTTTTTTTGTAGAAACTTAATAACGATAAAATTCAAACATCATAATCATGATATAAACCAAATATTCAATTTCAATTCAAATAAAAATTGAATCTTTATATATAGCAAAAAATTATTTCATGCTAAAATTGATTCACAAACATACTTAATGACTCATTAAATAAATGAACAATTATTCTAGAAGCAAATTTTCTAATAAAAAATAAAAAATAAAAAATGAAACAAATCTTCAAATGCTTATAAATAAACTACAAATCTAGAATTCAAAATTTCTAAAATCTAGAATTCAAAATTTCTAAAATTTAAAGAGTCAAAACCTTAATTTATTACTTACCAAAATCGGATCACAATATTTTGAGATTCACTATTAAGTATTATATAAAGGTAATTGATCTTCCAATAAATTATATATAATAATCAAATTAAATATATATATAACAAATTCACATATGCACCAAATAATTTTTTAAATAAATTATTTTAGAATCAATACAATCAATTCTAAAATCCAAAGTATCTAGAATTTAAAGAATCAAATATTTAGATTTACCTTATAATTTTGAGAGACATTTAAAATATTCAAAAAATTTCCACAAATAATATATAATAACTATATATATATTAAACAAATTAATATTTGTCTTATCTCTCAAAATTTTAAATTCATGTGCAGAATTTTGTGAATCAAATTGAAAGATAAAACAATAATTAAAAAATGAAATAAAAAGATTTAATAATAAGATCTTTTTCTAATTCAAAACCAAGATTCAAATTATCAAAATAAGATTTAAATTCAATATTTATCTTTCCCAAATAATTGACCTGAATATATGTTTCTAAATATATTATCTATAGCCATAAATAAACGGTTGAGAATCAAAATTCTTTAAAAGAAAATAGATTTTAGGATTCTCAATATATTTAGCATAATATATATTAAATAACATATCTCCAAAAAAAACCTAAATTTTCACAAATATTTTTCTTTAAAAAAAATATTCAAATTTTAATTTTCAAACAAATCTTTACCATATAGTTTCTATGTCAAATTCAAAAATTTCCATTATCACAAATATAATTCAAGAAATTATAACTTAAAATAGATCCTTAGCATGATATTACAATTTTCAAATCACGAGTATAATTTCAAATGTGATAACTAAAACAAATATCATTTAAATATATACTATAACCAAAATTATTTTCAAGGATTCACACAAAATATGAAAGATCCTAAATCCATATAAATCTTTTGAAAATAAATATAAGACACAAACCATAATCCTCATAGTACGTGTAACAAAAAAATACAAAAATATTATCATTAAAACTTCATGTCTCTTAAAACACACACACACACACACACACACACACACACACACACACACATATATATATATATATATATATATATATATATATATATATATATATTGAAAGAAGAAAACCATAAATTTCAAATATATGTTCCATGATACAAAATAAATAAATAAAAAACATTGATGTTTAGAGGACAAATCTCAATAAATTAAACATGAAGACATGCTCTGATACCACTTGTTGGAATTAATTTAATACTACTAATAATTATACAAGCATGCTTAATAACAAAGATTAAAACTATAATCTTACTTTAGTGTGAAAATTATATGAGCATATATATAAACTAGGATCTACAACATGTTAATTTATCAATGATTGAGATTAGGAATACCTGAATAATCGAATCGTTGACATGACAACTTTATACTTTCCTGAAATACAAAGTAATTAAAGAGAGATGAATGACGAGCACCCGTTGGTCTGTGGTTCTTCCACAACCAGTACTCCTAATGCCTTGAATTCTCTTTAGATGAGGAGAAAAGATAAATTGCTTATGTACGATATATTGGGGACCATAGCCTATATATAGTGTGATGGTCAATTATGGTTCCCATTAGTCCTAAATGGATGATCCTGACATCCACTTATATTTGAGCTCATATTTAATTAATTAATTAATTACTAAATAAAAATATAATTAGCCTTTTAAATTTATTTGACTACTTAATCAATTAAGGTTCTTAATTTTGATAAATTACTAATATAATTAAAATATATATGCCCACATAATAATTATTAAAATATAATAATTAAATAATATTAATATTATAAAATATTCTAACAAATTAGTCTTACGGATAGCTCTGTGAGTTGTTAAAGAAATTAATGATGCATTAGTCTTTATTGAGGCTTGGAAGTCTTAGGGATAGCTCTGTTAGTTGTTAAAGAAATTAGATCCTTAGATCCATTTCGGTAACAATTTGCCGCATTCATGCATTTGATATTTTTTTATCATTAAATCAAAATCAAACGGTTTTAATTTAAATATAATTTTTAATTTATATTAAATAAAAAATATTTGATTAAAAATTGTAACTGTTTGATCTTGATATGATAATCGAAAAAAATATCAAATGTGTAAATGCAACAAATTTGTAACTGTAAGAAATAATGGTCTGTTGTTGAAGTTGTTTGCTGATAATTGTTGGATTGCTATTCTTATATTTGATATTTGAGTTATCTTGTGCGCTAGTTTAATATCTAATATTGGCTGATCGATGGATGAGTTCACTTTTTTTTTTTGCGCTTTGTTGGTTGTGGTTATTGTTGTTAATTTTTTGAAGGGGATTGATATGAAAAATAGAAACGTTATCCCGGGGAGAGGTCATGTCTCTCCCCCCACGTACTCCACGTGCTCCCCCCGCGGGGATATGTCATCAAGTAACTACCCATCTCCGAAAGAGTCGGTCTGTCCACTTTTCAGAGATCTCGGGACAGTTACTCTAAGGCGAAGACCACGTGCTGGTCTTCCCTACGCCACGTAAGCCCTAACAGTTATCTGCATTGGGCCTAACAGTCCAGCCCAGTGCAGACAACCGTTGGCCCAGCGCTGGGGCACAATATAAATACCCTCTCTCATGAGAGAGTCAGATTACATTCTATTATAACTCTTACTTTCACTTTCTGTACTTGCTTGCTCCAGTCCTGACATTGGCATCGAAGTACCTTGCAGGTACACCCCTCACGGTCTCATCACCACCGGAGTAGCGGAGCTCACGACGTTTGCTGGCCACTAGTCTACTTTCTGATCAAGTACGATCAGAACTCTTACAACATCTCCAATGGTATAACCAATTTTTGAATTTTTTTGAAGGATACATTAAGTCATGTCATATTAAAGCAACTTATTTAATATTTACTCCAATGATATAATTCTAAAGAACTTATATTGAGTCTCATCACTTTACTTTATATATTAATATTCTATTCATATGAAATTTTATTTAATATTTAAATTATTTAAATCAAAATTAATATAAAATAAATAAAATTCAAATTAAACTTAAAATTTAAAATAATCTCAAATACATGACCTATATTTAAATTATTGAGAGAAAATGTAAGTGTATAAAATTATAACTAGTCTCATTTATAAGTAAATAAATTTTTTAAAAAACAAGATACAAAAGCAGTGTGCAACAGTTACAAATTTTAGTATTATTTTATTTATTTGCACCGTTGCTTCACAATGCAGCGGCTTATTATGTGGCAGACACATGGTAAATAATTTGAATTTTTAATTAATAAAATTTGAATCCAGTTGGCGAAACAGGCGTATAAACTTGCTGCTGGAGATGGTCTTAGGAATAGCTTTGTGAGTTGTTAAAGATATTAGATCCTTAGACTACCTCTAGTGGTGGGTTTGTCAAAGGGTTCGCCACGCTGGCAACCGACTTTTTCTCTTTTTTATTTTTCAGCCTGGCCAACGGATGAATGCTAAGCAACGGATAAATGGCATTGGAGTGGAACCCAATATGAATAAAATAGGTCTTAATATAAGTAAAATATTAATATATAAAGTAAAGTTGTGGGACCCAATATGAGTTCTTCAGAGTTGCACCATTGGAATGAAAAACTAGTTGAGTTGCTTCAAGCTGACGTGGCTTAATAGATCCTACAAAAAACCCAAAAATGAGTTCACGGTTGGAGATGCTCTTAGATTCATTTCAGTAACAATTTGCTGCATTCATGCATTTTATATTTTTTTTATCATTAGATCAAAATCAAACGGTTTTAATTTAAATATAATTTTTAATTTATATTAAATAAAAAATATTTGATTTAAAATTTTTGTTTAATTTTGATATGATAATCGAAAAAAATGTCAAATGTGTAAATGCAACAAATTTGTAACGGTAAGAAATAATGGTCTTTTGTTGAAGTTATTTGCTGATAGTTGTTGGATTACTATTCTTATATTTGATATTTGAGTTATCTTGTGCGCTAGTTGAATATTTAATATTGGCTAATCGATAGATGAGTTCACTTTTTTTTGTGTTTTGTTGGTTGTTGTTATTGTTGTTTATTTTTTTTTGAAGGGGATTGATATGAAAAATAGTAATGATGTGAAAGAAACGTGATCACATGCATTATTGTATTAGTAAGTTATAATGTAATGACGTGAAAGTTATAATGATACTATAATATGAAAAACTCAAATAATTGATATGAAAAATAGAAAGGCAACTGAACACTCATTATCCGGTAGTAAGAGGAAGAACTGTAGTAGTACGTCGCTGTATTTATTTCAAAAGGGTCATTATCAAACCATGACATATTGACCACATTATTAATGTTCCCCTCTAGAGACCACACAATAAGAAATATCTGAGCTTACAGAGAAACGAACATGTTTGTCTTGATAGATATCACTGGTTCTAGTTACTACACTCCAAAATAAAGTTTGTTATAACCAAACATGTGAGAATGAGGCAAACAAACATGCCACAATGATCCATGGATGTTCATACAAAGACACGTGATGAACATGATTTATTCTCCAATAAGTTGAGATATTGAAACAAAGCATTAGGTATGAGTGATTTACAAAACATGATTTATAAACATGGTTTCTTGTCAAATAACTGGAGACAAAGCATCAGGTATAAGTGAATGGATGCGTGATATACACAAATTGTCATGGTTAAGTGTAGAATTGATGTTTTTTTATAAGCAAGTTATATTAATGAGAGAACTAAGGGTTCTTTAAATCTGATACAAAAGGGAAACGAGATACAAGACCAGAGATAATTCGACCCTAAAAAAACGAAAATTGAGAACCAATTGAGTTACGATAAAAAATACAACGGATTTTTGCAAAACTCGTAAAAATTACAATTGAAATTCCCAATTTTCCCGATTATGGACCATTTCCAAACCGAATTTTTAATGTTCCAAACAACTTCAAGGACATTCCACCCTTGATTCTCAAAAATAATCCTATTTCTATGATCAAATCTAACTAAAAGTTAGGATGTGTAGGTTTCTTAATATTTTATGCATATCTATTCAAACACAAATGATTTTATATTTAATTCTCTTAAAAATAAAATTAAAATTATAAAACTAATTTATTCAAAATCAATGCAAAACAAAACATGTGCTAAGCCTGTGTTTGGTTTACCGTTTGAAACACTCAAAATTGATTATAAATAAGTAAAACTGATTTGAAAATATTTAATAGTATATTTAATTGTTTTAAAGATGAATTGATTTTAACTTAAAGATAAGATTTTTAGATTTTGAGTCCAACTCCAAACATGTATCTTATATTGAAATTAATTATTCAATTTACTTTATGTAAACTGGTTCAAACATAAATCTATTTAACTTACTATTCATTTATCATTGAATATTATTTACATAGTACTAGAAATGAAGAAGATGAACATGGTGGTTCATCTTGTGAAACGGAATGTAACATAATTCTGTTACACTTACAGAAGAAAAGAGAGAGAAGGATTTTGGATAAGCTGTTAACATTCACTAATCAATTAAGCTATTACACTTGGCAGATAGTTATACATACATTATCTACTAATAACAAGAGTATTGGGCTTAATATAACTATACACTCGAAGGCCCAGTAAGAAGTAAAGAGGGTTGCTTGAATTTGGTAGGAAATAGGCCCAAGCTGAAGCGAATTAAGAAGCAGTTAGGAATAACTAGAAAGAAAGCGGATTTTAAACCTTCGTATTTTGCATGTCTTTTATCCAGAAATATTATAAGTTTAGATCCTATTTCTTCCTCGCCATATGATAAGAGTCCAGTGGAGATCACAAAATCAGGAAGTAACTCTAATCGAGCTTTGTCTGTGTCTGTTACTTTGGTCAATCGCTGCAACAATCGTATCTTGAGAAGGGAAGAATCGATCAACAAAGTCATTTGGGAAGATGTAACAAGACTTGGGGTTATCAGCAATAGAACTCTAGAAGCGAACATAAAGGAGGTGGGAGACATGGAAACAAGAGACAAAGAAGGAATGGCAAACCAGAAGGCGGACAAAAAGGTGTCAAGATGAATCTGTTATCCTATAATATTAGAGGAGGAGGCTTTGGAGCTAAAAGAAAGAGGGTTAGTTTCACAGTTCAATCAGGTAAAGCTAACCTTTGTTTTATTCAGGAAACTAAGTGTTCAAATTTCAACGATTTGTGGGCGAGGGAGTTGTGGGGTAACAATAATGTAGAGTGGACTGCTAGTAACTCTAGAGGAGCATCAGGAGGTATGGCAATTATGTGGAGGAAGGATATGTTCATTCTGAATTTTAGTTTTAGAGGTACGGGTTTTGTCGGTATTAACGTTGTTTGGAAGGACGACGTGTATAACTTTGTGAACGTTTATGCACCTTGTAATCAATCTCTGAAGAGGACTATGTGGGGCAATTTGTTGAGATGGAAAAAGTCGAGAAATACGGAACACTGGTGCTTAGGAGGGGACTTTAATTCCGTTTCAAGTAGAGAGGAAAGATTAGGTGTAGGGGTGAGTAATACAAACAGAGATATGGAGGATTTTGGTAGTTTCATTGCAGATATGGAGATGGTAGATGTGTCGTGCACAGGTGGGCGATTCACGTGGTATAACGGTAGTGGGACATCTATGAGCAGAATTGATAGATTCTTGTTGACTAATGAAATTATTTCGAAATGGAAGATTTCTAACCAACAGATAGAAAACCGCGATGTTTCGGACCACTGCCCTATATGGATGAAGCCTAAGTTGATTGATTGAGGCCCTAAGCCTTTCCGTTTCCTAAACTGTTGGTTCAAACATGACAAGTTCCAGCCTTTTGTTAAAGAGGAATGACAGAGGTTGAAGGTGAAGGGGCGGGGAGACTATGTCTTATCCGAAAAACTGAAGGCCTTGAAAATAAAGATTAAAAAGTGGAACACTGAGGTTTTTGGCTGGTTGGACTTGCAGGTGGAAAACCAGGTCAATACGTTGAATGATTTAGATAAATTACTGACAGAAAACCATAACGGTAATATTGAGAATTTGGTGGAAGATATGAGGAAGATTAATGATGAATTATGGAAGAATATCAACATGAAAGAAGGCTTGCTTAGACTAAAATCTAGACAAACCTGGCTGCAGGAGGGAGACCTCAACTCCAAATTCTTTCATCAATCGATAAAGGTCAGACAGTATCGCAATGGTATATCAGTGCTGGAGGGACCAGAAGGCTATATGGAAGAAGTAGCTGACATTAAGGAGGTTGTTAGCAATTACTATGCAAACTTTTTCAAGGAGAAAACAACTTCCAATCCTGTTCCGAAGGGTATCAGATTTTGAAAGCTCAGCTCGGTGGATTGCGCCTGGTTGGAAAAACCTTTTACTCTTGAAGAAATAAAGGATGTTGTGTGGTCGTGTGACGGCAACAAAGCTGCGGGTCCTGATGAGTATTCTATGGAATTTTTCAAAAAGGGTTGGGAATTCCTTAAGACTGATGTGTACCGATTTGTACAAGATTTCCATAGGAATGCTAAATTGTCCAAAGTATGCACGGTGTCTTTCTTAACCTTGATTCCGAAGATTACGAATCCACAAAAAACGGAGGACTATAGGCCAATCTGTCTTGTAAGCAGTATGTACAAGATTTTGGCTAAAATCCTGGCTCTAAGGATCAAGGTTGTTATTGGTCAGCTTATATCTAGTAAACAGTCTTCTTTCATAGAGGGGCGTAACATAACAGACGGGATACTGATTGCAAACGAGGCTATAGATCTTGCTAGAAAGGAAAACAAGAGTTGCTTGATGCTGAAAGTGGATTATGAAAAAGCATACGACAGCGTAAATTGGAATTTTTTAAGATATATGTTGGCCAAGATGAGTTTCGGAGAGCGTTGGATGAGTTGGATGGAAAGCTGCATATTCACGAGTTCTATGTCTGTTTTAATTAATGGGAGTATGACAAAGGACTTCATTATGGAGAAAGGTTTACGCCAAGGCAATCCTTTGTCACCATTCTTGTTTGTCATGGTCATGGAGGGATTAACGGGGCTGGTTGACAAAGCTGTTGAAATTAATCAATTCAAAGGTTTTTGTTACAACGGAGCTGAGTCAATCGATATCCTACAGTTCATGGACGACACAATCATTGTGGGGGTGGAAGTTTTGACAATATGTGGAGTATCAAAGCAATCCTAAGAGGGTTCAAGATGATGTCGGGTTTAAAGGTCAAATTTTTCAAAAGCAAACTATTTGGGATCAACATTCCAAATTGGATGCTTAATGCAGCGTCGGTATTCTTGTCATGTCGCATAGATCGAACTCCGTTCAGATTTTTAGGTGTTATGATAGGTGACAGCCCTAGGAAACTGTCAATGTGGACACTGTTGCTGGATACTTTGAGGAACAAGCTGGTGTGTTGGAAAGGTAAGAATTTGTCCATGGCAGGTAGAATTGTCCTCATAAATTCGGTGTTGAACGCTTTACCGGTGTATACGTTAGCCTTCTATAAAGCTCCAGCAGCAGTATTACGGGATATTCGCCGAATTCAGAGTAATTTCTTATGGCAAGGGAATATTGACAAGAGGCGTATGCATTGGGTTAGTTGGCACGAAGTTTGCAAACTGAAGCATTTAGGAGGGCTAGGAATTAAGGATGTGGAGGTGATTAACAAAGGACTTTTACTTAAGTGGAAGTGGAGAGTCATGAAGGAAAAAGAAGCCAATTGGCAGAATTTGCTTCGATATAGATACGGAAACATCGTCTTGAAGATACAAATAGGAGATAAATCTGTTTTATCAAAGCATGATTCTTACTGGTGGAAAGATATGGTTGTGAACGACCTATCTTTACCTCCAAAAACGGTTTTCACTAACAATTTTCGTTGCAGGATTGGAGACGGGCATACCACGTCATTTTGGCACTCAAATTGGCTGGCGGACCAAGCTCTAAAACAAGCATACCCGACTGTTTATGAGGCTGCAGAAAGGAAGAATTTGTCTGTGGCAGAAGCTGGATATTGGACAGGGGAGGAATGGAGCTGGCATAACCATATGTTTGTTGCAAATCTGGAAGGTACTGACAAAGAAATGGGGGAAGAATTATTGGAGTGGATAGAAGGAAGTAAACCGCAGCAGGAGAAGGCGGATGAAGTAGAATGGATAAAGGTGGATGAAGAAACGTTTTCGGTTAGAGTTTGCATCGAAAATCATATTCGAGAAGAGTTTGTATCTAGGTATGACGAAAGCACCCTGCTGGCATTAAAATGTTTGTGGAATTTTTTGGTTCCGTCGAAAGTGTTAGTCTTTGGGTGGAGATACGTTATTAAGAGACTCCCGACTAAAGATAGTTTAGCTAGTAAAGGCATTCTAACGAATCCAAGAGACCTCGTTTGCGTCTTTTGCTTTATGAGTGAAGAAACACTGTTACATTTGTTCAAGGACCGTGACATTATTAAAAGAGTATGGGAGAAGGTGTGGAATTGGATAGGAGAAGATTTCGTAGGAACCACTAATGAGCTTATAGACTTCCCATGGAATATTGACACCGCGAAGAACGATGAGGATAGAAATACTTTAGGGGTGATTTGGTTGGCTACGTTATGGACCATTTGGACTTTGCGTAACGACATTCAATTCAATGGTGCAATCTTTAGTTTTAACGAATGTATATCATGGATAATTCATAGATCGTGGGTGTGGGCGGGCTTATCCCGTAACTCATATAATTACATTGCTTTTCATGAATGGCACACCTCTCCTATATGTTGTTGTAGGAGGTAAGGTGTTTGCTTCCTTTGTATTACTGGAGCATATCTTTTGCTCACATTAATATAATTTCGCTTATTAAAAAAAAATATGACTATACACTAGATGTATCTTTAATACCCCCCCCCCCCCCCCCCCCCCCTCAAACTCATGGTAAACTTATCAGAGGAGATGACCTTGAGTTTGTCCCTCATTTCTTGAAAAGCCGTTGTGCCAAGAGGCTTTGTTAGTGTGTCAGCTAGTTGAACTGCAGCAGGGACATGACGAATACACAATTGTTTTGCCACCACCCTTTCACGAACAAAATGGATGTCAAGTTCAATATGCTTGGTGCCGGCGTGAAGAACCGGATTGTGGGATAGCAGCACTGCACTTAGATTATCACATAGTAGAACAGGTGTATGATACCTGATTTGAAGTTCAGATAACAATAACTCAAGCCATAATAGTTCAGAGGTGGTATGGGCCAGCGCACGATATTCTGCTTCTGTGCTGGACCGAGCAACTAAGGCTTGCTTTTTAGAACTCAAGGCTCTGATACCATACTAGAAATGAAGAAGATGAACATGGTGGTTCATCTTGTGAAACGGAATGTAACAAAATTCTGTTACACTTACAGAAGAAAAGAGAGAGAAGGATTCTGGATAAGCTGTTAACATTCACTAATCAATTAAGCTATTACACTTGGCAGATATTTATACATACATTATCTACTAATAACAAGAGTATTGGGCTTAATATGACTATACACTAGATGTATCTTTAATACATAGGAATAGATGGTAAGCAGACAACAAGTTGTGTTGTAATTACATTTAGTTGATAAAATCAATTTTCTTAAAAACAACATTCATATTATTAATAAGACAAAACATTGTTATGCATGAAATTTAGAACTCTTTCTAAAAAATTATGTGATTCTGGTGTTAGAATATTAAAAGTGTAAAACACAAATGATATAAAAGATTGTTAATTATCTATACACACTTTCTGGTGTTTTACCTCTTTGCTTAAAGCAGATTTGAGGGACACATGTTACATTGTAAAACCTTCATTCCTCAATCCCACAAGTGGGAAAGCTACTTAAGTCCATACATGCATGTTTTCCTCCAACCCACTTATACATCGCATTATTTATTGGCCTAAGTGTCAATTTTTCTCTTGTGGGTAGGTCAAGAAGTTTTCTCTCTCTCTCTCTCTCTCTCTCTCTCTCTCTCTCTCTCTCTCTCTCTCTCTCTCTCTCTCTCTCTCTATCCACTTATACGTTTGCTAACCTAAACATATAAAAAATAACATCTCTAACAAATTCATAGTGATATTTGAAGCATGGGAGCTCCTTGCAATGAACTGTCTCCCAAAAGGTATCCATGCATGCCTGATGGAAAAGAGAAAAAATCTCATCACTAGGAAATAATGGAATCATGAGGCAATAGCTAAAGATAATGTGGTATTCTACTGGTGGCAAATGTTGGTCTAGACCATTAATATCCCGAAAATGTGTTCCTTGAAACACCCACAAAAATTATTTTTTATCTTGTGGTAATGTCAAACTTAACTTCCATGTCCTTAATATTCTTACTAAAAGCACACTCATCAAAATATGTTGGACTTTGTCGCATCTCGGAAAATGTGATCCTTTACGAATCGTGTCGTACGTTCGCAGAAAAATGATTTGAACATAGTCGCAACCGAACTTTATTTATTCCAAAGAAGGAAAGGGAAGTCGATTACGCAAGGGTAATGTATTAGCACCTTTCACGTCCGTTGTACCCAACGGAAACCTTTTAGTTAGATTTGCGATTGAATGTTAGCGTGATGTTAGTTCGCGATCTTCTATTTATCGAGAGAGATAAAGAAAATATTTTTAGGGATTTTTTATTAA
Organism: Lathyrus tuberosus; assembly: GCA_022829125.1. Taxonomy (NCBI): domain Eukaryota; kingdom Viridiplantae; phylum Streptophyta; class Magnoliopsida; order Fabales; family Fabaceae; genus Lathyrus; species Lathyrus tuberosus. The sequence goes on from JALAZF010000193.1 coordinate 4,723,963, forward strand.
TGTGTCTGACAATATTTCAAAATTCTGCTCCTACGTATCTCCAAGTGCGATGGAGAACTTAAGGCTAAGTAGTTCTTTGTAGAAAATAACTATTTATTGGTTGCTTTTAAGGAGTGATCCTTGGACATATCGAGTGGTTAAACCTTTGCTTGTTGCTCGCTTTTGGAGGCAAAAGCTTTTATTTGTTTCACGTCGATATGGATAAAGCATACACGTTTTTGAAAACGATTTTCAAAGTCATGTAAGGAGATTACCACTTGGACCTCTTGAGGGCTTTGATTGGTCCTTTCGCCCAGGTAGTATTTTCTTTCCAATTTGTTGCAAAAAAGGAGACACGTTTAAAATTTTGGGGAAAGACAAAGTATTTATGACTTACAAGTGATTACCGCTTGGGCCTAATACTCTGGGCTATGACTGAACCTTTCACCCCAAGTAGCATTTTTCTTTCGTTATTGTTTTGAAATAGTCAAAATATGAATTAGTCATTTTGAGTTTGATTATGAAAAAATCTCGATGTTGGGTCAAGCGTTTATTTGCATTGCAACATGAATTAGGTTATCAAAATGGTTGAGAAATGGTTTGAAGTCGATAGTGAACGTGATTTTATTTGAATAGATATTTGACGTTGGATCAAGCACTCACGTTATATTCTATTGAACTAGATTTGGGAAAAGACTTGACGTTGGATCAAGTATATTTTTATTTTTCATTTGAAGTTATTTTTTATTAACTCTAAGATAAGAGACAAGTAAAAGAAAACGGTGAAATTATACACACTAAAGGAGAGGGATACATTTTTATCAAATGGGAATATTATGGTAGAATAGAAAGAAAACATATAAAGCTAAAAGAAATGCTAAGACATGGCAATTAACAACTAATTAAATTAATTAAACTAATTAAATCAGTCAATCAAATTAATGAAAATTAATTAATAAATAATTAATTAAAACTTTTTATCAATCAACAAAATTAATTAAACATTTATTAATAGAATTAATTAATTAAAAGGTTAATTAATTTAACAAAATAAAGTAAAAATAAAATAAAAGAAAAATAGAAGAAACATACAAAGAAAAAAAAGACATGGGCCAGCAGGATGCCCCAAGCCCAACTTGGGGCGCTATAGCCAACTAAGGATAGGGGTGCGAATAGTAAAACGGGCGTTGGCCCAATGTGAGAAACAAAAACCACAAGAAAGAGTCAAAGATTGACTCAAATCTAGCCACAAGATCAACATACTAGAGTGGTCAAACAGAAACCAAAGGCTGGGAGCGAGGGAGCATGGGAAGGTCCATGGGAACGCACGCGCTAGAATTTAGGGACAAGTGTGTTATTGCATGCAAGACAAGTTTAAGTTGAAAGGCCACTTGTCACAGCTCATGGAACGGTAACAAAAAAAAATAAAAGAGGCCAACACTCCTCATTGTTTCTCTTCCATTCTCTCTCTTCAGTTTCTCTAACTGAAAATCCTCCCTATTCTCTTTGCAACCTTCCACTGAAGAAGACGGTGGTTGGGAGGCCTAAGGCAGCGGTTCCACCGTCTTCTTCGGTGAGCCCCTATGCCAAAACCTAAAACACCTAACATGAATCCCAGATGAAATTTCCTCATCTCCTCGAATTCACCCCCGATTTTCTCTAATTCCTTACTATTTGGCCAAATCGAAATAATCAAAACCGGACCCTAACTCGGTTCTAAACACCAAAAATCCAAACCTCACACACGAAAGCTCTTAGAAATTTCATCCTCGTTCCACATCTAAACCTCAAGGAAAACCACTAACCCTAACACAAAAGTAGAACAACAAGCAACAAAATCACCCAAAAATAAGTTACACAACAATACAAAACAAACTCTGAGTCACGCATCAAGCTCAGTCCAGTTTAGCAAAAAACATCATCATGAAGGCTACGCTATGGATGGAGAGGGAGAAAGTGAAACTACCTTCTCAGATGTTACCGAGGTGAAGATCCCGAAGGTTAGATTCATTAACTTTTTCCCTTCGAACTTGTTATCTCTTCTTCTTCTCCTTTTATCTCGATGCTTCTATTGTTGTTATGTATGTTATTGAATGGTTATAGATTAAGGGTAGGTTGTGTATGGTGAGGCTGAGATGGAGGTATAGCTCCACTTGCTCATAGCTTTAATGTGAGGCTCTGAGAAGCGTGTGTCTGAGCTCTAAGTGAGGGTATGAGGGTGATTGTGAGAATGAAATTAGGTCAAGCACTCTGACACAAAAAGTGTAGCTCTAAGCAAGCATGGAGATCATAGGTAGAATTGCTCTATAAGCAAACCGAGCAAGTTGGAATTTTCTACATAATAGCTTTAGGGTCATTCCTCCTCCAAATGCAATGAAATTGTGGTATGCTTTTGTAGGGAGTTGTGTACGCGAAATTCGTAAGTGTGGACAATTTACCCAATGTGAGTTTGTTATCATTTGGATCTAAAAGATGAGAGTGAATTAGGGTGTAAGATAGTGTGACTTTTTGGTGAAATTTGTGTGACTTGTGGTCTCCAAAATGTTTGTGTATTACTTGTAGTATGATATGGTACTAAGTTATTTTCTTTGTTTTTTTTTGTCTTGATTGATATATTTGAATGAATGGTGTGGGATGTATGGTATGAACTGATGACAAGCGTAGTCGACCTCGAAGCTTGGAAAGAAGAGCATCCACTAAACGATAAATTAGATCTAATGACCGGAGTCAAAGATAAGAACCTAAGACCAGTCCCGAACAAAAATTTTGAGATCGTCCAGTTGGACAAGAACCTTTTGATGACTCTAAATATAGGAGAGCCAGAAAACCTACCCTAATCAAGGAATGGTTGGTGAACTATTTGATATGTCAGGAATAGATCCTAGTGTGACATGCTACCAGTTGAAGGTACCTCGAGAAGGCGGAACCAACTTCAAAAACTGACCAAGGGTTACTAGACAATGATTTCATCTCTGAACTAATGTGTACCAAGTGGATATATAATGTTGTGTTAGCAAATAAGGCATTTGGGGAGTGGAGAATGTGTGTCGACTACAGTAACTTGAATAAGTCATGTCCTAAATATTCCTATTTGATCCCCAACATAGACAAAGTAGCTGACAGTTCTTTCGGATAAAGACCCTTGTCTTTCATGGACGCGTACTATGGCTACAACCAAATACCGATGTATGAGAGATATAAGGATAAAATGCTTTCATGACCAAGCAACAAAACTACCAATATAATTTGATGCCCTTCGGCATGAAGAATGTCAGGGCCATGTACAAAAGAATGATGAACAACATCTTTAAAGATGAGATAAGTAGGACATTGGAAGTGTACATGGAAGACGTGATCCTCAAGTCAAGAGAAGAAGAAGTACATGACCAAAATCTTTCCCAAGTCTTTCAAAGAGTGTGAGAATACAATATAAGGCTAAATTTAGATAAGCTCACTTTCAAGGTGAGAGCCAGAAAGTTGTTGTGCTTTTATCTCACAGAGAGAAGAATATAAGCGAACCTGGATAAGTGTGAAGAAACTATGAAGATGAATGCACCTACGTCAAAGAAAGAAGTGATCAAATAATACGAGATTCTAATAGCTCTGAAAAGATTCATCTCGAAGTCGACACAACACGCCTTTCCCTTTTACAAGCTCTTGAAGAAGGTAACCCAGTTCGAGCGGAACCTTGAGTGTCAACAAACGTTCACCTCATAGAAGTTATCCCTATCCATTCCACTTGTCTTAAATGGACCATTTCTAGGAGAAATCTTGTTCCTCTATTTAGCTATATCTGAAGAGGCGGTCAGTGACTGATAAGTGTGTTTTGTATCGCTTTTGTTAGCATTTTTCCGCATCATTTCATTATGTTTCGCATATTTTTCCTTGTTTTTTCTGCATTTTATGCCTTGGTGTTATGTTTCTATCATTTTCAGGTCCATATAATCATACCAGAAGAAAAGGCGATCAAATAAGGTGAAAATCGATGAAAAGCGTGAAATCAGGAAGTCTCCAGTACAAAGACCAGAGGTTTGTTACGGGCGCCCGTAACGCGTGTTACAGCCCGTAACAACTTGCCTGAAGACCCCCCCCCCTTTTTCTGCACTCGGGCATATTTCCTGAAGCCTGTTACGGCTTCCTGTAATGCACGTTACAGTCCGTAACATGAGTGCGAAAAAACACAACTTTTTGTTTCCTTTCTCAGCGATTTGTGACAGTTTTGAAGTTTCCAACACTTAGCTGATATGGGGGATTTGACATTATGAGGGCATTGAGTGAAATTTATTGTTTTGTTTTATTTTGAATGCCATAAAACTCATAGGTCGTAGGAGTTTTTGGACAAGAATTTTTTATCGAGTTTTTATCGTACTTTTCAGCATTCTTCTGCAACTTGATTGTAAAAGTCTCTTTGAGAGCACTTGGATCTTATTTTCTATTACAAGCAATTTTTATTCAGGTTATTTAATTCTTCTCTATTCCTTTTACTTATATGCATTCTCTTTTTATGTCTTTTCTCACCATGAGTGAGTAGTCCTTTAAGGATTAAGGGTCATGAGACCTAACTCATGACTATTTGTATGATAATTTGTACACGATACAAGGATTAAAGCATTTTTATTTTGAAAGTCTGAGTTTTTATTTAACTTTGTTACGAAAGTAAAAGGTTCTTAGGTATTGATAGTGTTCCGAAATGACTCGTGTCAATACCCGAAAACAGATTTTTAAACAACCAATTCCGATGTTACGAAAGTACTCGGAAGAGGTTGAGAAACGTTCCATTATAATAGACTGTGCGATAACAATGAGGTTTCGATAAACAATTTCGAACAAGCGAAAGCTGATAGATTATTTATCAAAGCCAAGATAACACGCTGGCGAAAGCAGGTGTTATCTACAAAATCTATTTTTCTATAATTCATGTGAAAATCCTTGTAGCGGACTAATTTTATCATATAGAGATGTTAGAGTAACGGATTGTGACCCTAAATCCTGTTTGTTTTGAATATTTTTCCAAGTGTTACTCATTTAAGCTGTTTTCTAAAAGTGCTTTTTAAATAAGCTATTTTTGACTTGAGCACTCTTTCACTTAAGTTTGTCTGCTTTCAACCTTTCGATTGCCCTAGATTTACACAAATAAAATAGAAACAGGTAGTTAATCATTGGTCCTTGTGGTTCAACATTCTTTTTACTACTCTGACAGTAGTCGTGCACTTGCGGCGTGTCAAGTTTTTGGCGCCGTTGTCGGGGATGATTTACTGGGATGGTGGTAGCACCTAACCATTGATGATAGGCACCACAGCTATCCTGGACCTTCCAAACCCGAGGAAATCGCGGGTTGATGTGAACAGGAATTGGTTATATACTACGGTCTCCTACTCTCCGGATAATTCCAAGGAGGATGAAGACCTTGATTTTGCTAACGTTGATGCAGGTACCTCAGTGCCAGATGACTCCGTCGCGTCTCCCCGTCCTACCTACACTGAAACAGGTACTTCAACACAAAGTCAAGATAGGTGGTACTAGGTGCAGAATGATATCTGAGGCATGCGAGGAGAGAAAACCCGTCATGACACAATCTTGGATGGCATGAGAGGAGAGCAAAACCGATAGGGCACACTTCTGGATAGTGTACAAAAGATGATGCAACGCATAATGTTGCAGTTTCCTCCACCTCCTCAGTGAGGTTCTTTGTGAGTTCCCCCTCCCTTTATTTTTCTAAAACATTGAGGATAATGTTTGGCGTAAGTTTAAGGGGGGGGGGGGGGGATCTTTACCTACTTTTTAGTTTTTAATTCTTATTGTTATTTGCTTCTATTTTCTTTAAAACCTTTTTTAAATTGCACCCTAAATTAGGACCGAAATTTTTTTATTTCATTTGAATACTTGTGATTATAGAGAGTGTTGAGAAAGTATATTGAGTTTGAGGGAAGAGAGGATAGAAATTGGGACTTCGAGAAAGTTCGAAAACTTAAGTATGACTCGAACACCCTAGGTCTCTCGGAGTAAGGACACGAGTCCAACACGTAGATTTGTTCCATAGTACTCAGATTTGAAAAGTACCCCTCGAGTAGTTTATCTTGACAGTTCGACATGATTTTTAAATTCGCATAAATAAGGTTGGTCGAGAAATAAATATCAAGGCACCGAAAAAAAAAGTGAATAAAAGCGATAAAGACTAATGTCCTTCTAAGTTGGGTAACCCTCACCCAGTTACTTAGCCCAACAACAGTTGAATCTCAATTTTCGTCCCAAAGTGGACAAATAAAATGCCAATGTGCGTAAAAAGAAAGAAAATGGTGCCTAGAAAAAAAATGCTCTTGATCAACCTTATGCGTGTGAAGAAAAATAATTCTGAAATGCCTTAAACTGATTGTCTAAACAAAAGGGGGAGAAAATTGAAAGTGAGACTTAAGCCCAAAGCGTAGTTGGAGAGGTGGCCGAAAGGGGTATCTAGGTCGGTAGTTTCACCGCAGTTTGTGTTCTTGAAATACTTTCGTCAACGGGCAATTACCGAAAGAACTAAGACTAGCCGATCTAAACAAGAACTCTCGTATGAGTATCGACACGATCTAACCTCACGAGTCTCTCATTTGAAATGCATTGCTTGGTTTAAAAATGTGTTATGTAAGCTTTGTTGCTTGAGGACAAGCAACGGTTTAAGTTTGGGGGAATTTGATAAGTGTGTTTTGTATCGCTTTTGTTAGCATTTTTCCGTATCATTTCATTACGTTTCGCATACTTTTCCTTATTTTTTCTGTATTTTATGACTTGGTGTTATTTTCTGTCATTTTCAGGTCCATATGATCGTACCAGAAGAAAAGGAGATCAAATAAGGTGAAAATCGATGAAAAGCGCGAAATCAGGAAGTCTCAAGTACAAAGATCAGAGGTCTGTTACTGGCGCCCATAACGCATGTTACAGCCCGTAATAGCTTGCCTGATGACCCCCCCTTTTTCTGCGCTTGGGCATATTTCCTGAAGCCTGTTACGGCGGTCCGTAACGTGCGTTACGGCCTGTAACAGGAGTGTGAAAAAACACAACTTTTTGTTTCCTTTCTCGGCGATTTGTGACAGTTTTGAAGTTTCCAACACTTAGCTGATATGAGGGATTTGACATTATGAGGGCATTGAGTGAACTTTATTGTTTTGTTTTATTTTGAATGCCATAAAACTTATAGGTTGTAGGAGTTTTTGGGCAAGCAGTTTTTATCATACTTTTCAGCATTCTTCTGCAACTTGATTGTAAAAGTCTCTTTGAGAGCACTTGGATCTTATTTTCTATTACAAGCAATTTTTATTCAGGTTATTTAATTCTTCTCTATTCCTTTTACTTTTTGTTATGAATTATATGCATTCTCTTTTTATGTCTTTTCTCACCATGAGTGAGTAGTTCTTTATGGATTAAGGGTAATGAAACCTAACTCATGACTCTCTGTATGATAATCTATACACGATACAAGGATTAAAGCATTTTTATTTTGAAAGTCTGAGTTTTTATTTAACTTTGTTACGAAAGTAAAAGGTTTTTAGGTATTAACAGTGTTCCGAAATGACTCGTGTCAATACCCTAAAACAGATTTTAAACAACCAATTCCGATGTTATGAAAGTACTCGGGAGAGGTTGAGAAACGTTCCATTATAATAGACTGTGCGATAAAATGAGGTTTCGATAAACAATTCTGAACAAGCGAAAACGGACAGATTATTTATCGAAACCAAGATAACACGCTGGCGAAAGCAGGTGTTATCTACAAAATCTATTTTTCTATAATTCATGTGAAAATCCTTGTAGCAGACTAATTTTATTATATAGAGATGTTAGAGTAAGGGATTGTGACCCTAAATCCTGTTTGTTTTTAATATTTTTCCAAGTTTTACTCATTTAAGCTATTTTTTAAAAGTGCTTTTTAAATAAGTTGTTTTTTACTTAAGTGTTTTTTCACTTAAGTTTGTTTGTTTTCAACCTTTCGATTGCCCTAGATTTACACAGATAAAATAGAAACCAGTAGTTAACCATTGGTCCATGTGGTTCGACATTCTTTTTACTACTTTGACAGTAGTCGTGCACTTGCGGCGTGTCAGTGACGTCATCATCGTCAGGGAACTAAACGGTCAACAAAACCTAGTGTATTTCATCTCAAAGGCATTGTCTATGCCAGAAACATGATACCAAAATATTAAGAAGGCGACTCTGGACTTAGAAATATCATAAAGGAACCTACGAAGTTACTTTCTAACCTACACCATAATAGTAAGTCCTCCACCAACCAGATTTATCTAGAAGATTGAAGAAGTGGTTCGTCGAGATGTTCGAGTTTGATGTTTCATATGAATCCATGAAGGCCTTGAAGGCTTAACAATGTTTTGACTTTATAGCTGAGATGACTCCTGGCAAGTCGGAACCGATCCACACCTAGACGGTATTGACATATAGGTCGTCCAACAGTTGAGGAAAAGGAGCCAGAGACATTCTAGAAAACAAAGTTTGACTAACTATTCAGGTATCCCCATGGTTTGAATTCCCATCATACCAATAATTAAGATAAATACAAATAAGTGATATCATGACTTACCTTGGCTTCCGAAATGGGAGCAAAAAAATATCACATTAAAAATAAGTTCACATCTGGTAGTATCACAGATTAAGGGAAAAGCCCAGATGAAGGATCCAATATTATACTGCTATGTCTAATTGGCCAAAGAAAATTAACCAAGTTCAAATTGTCTTAAATAGAACACATTCCAAGAGAATATAGCACTAAGGCAGATGTCTTATCTAAACTAGCCATCACTAGATCATATGGCATAAAACAATTGTTTATCTAAGAGACCTTGAAAAATCCCAACATAGAAGGCCCAAAGGCCATGGCAATGACGATAAACAACCATGAATAAGCATCCTAGTTAGTACCTATTAAGTGATACATAGAACAAGTAAGTATCCCCTCTAATTCATCTAAGACCACCCTTGTAAGGATAAGAGCCAACTCTTACTCGTTAATCAAGGAAGTGTTGTACCGAAGAGGATTATCAACCCCTACTGAAGTGTTTAGAGATATAAGAAGTCTTCCACACCTTAGTCGAGGTGCATGAAGGAATAATGGTGCAACACTTAGGTATTTGAGCATTGGAAAAAGGGTCCTTAGTTCTGAGTACTATTGATTGACTGTGTTCTAGGATATGAAGGAATATGTTAGAAGTTATGATCTATGACAACAACATGATGACATATACAAAGCACCTCCATCCAAACTACACTCGTTAACCTCACCATGTCCTTTATCACAATGGGGAATGGACATCCTTGGGCCATTTCCCCAATCCCCAGGGAATCTTAAGTTCCTGATTATAGCAATAGCTTATTTCACCAAGTGGACAGAAGCAACGACATTATCAAATATTACAAAGGAAAATATTTTAAAGTTTTTCAAAAGAAAATCCTGGAGCATTATAGGACTCCATAGGTTGCCATAACTGACAATGACACCTAGTTCATAGACAAAAGACTCAGAGACCTTTTAGAGGAATTGGATGTTAAACAACCTTTTATGTTAGTAAAACACCTTCTGGAAAATGGGCAAGTCAAAGCTAAAAATTGGGTGATCTTTAGAGGACTGAAGTAAAGCCTGACAGCGGCTAAAGGAAATTAAGCAAACAAACTTCCAAACGTCCTTTGGGCCTACAATACCCCACCTCACTCAACCATCGATGAAACTTCCTTCCAATTGATCAATGGGACATAAGTTTTCATCCCTATTGAAATAGAAGAAATAAGCTAGAGGACAACACACTCATAATGGAAGAAGACAATTCAAAAGCAATCGGGAAGAGACTAATCTTTTAGAATAAAAAGGAGTGCCACGACATTTATAAGCATGGTATTAAAATAAGGAACAACAACCAAGAATAACAAAAAGATTAACTAGAATATCTTGTGTTAAGGCGTGTCGACATTTGGGGAAAGAACGCCAAGGATGACAAACTAGCGGCTAATTGGGATGGATCGTACAGGGTTAAAGCCAGCACAATAAAGGGAGCATACACTCTAGATATGATGACTAGAGATCTGATACCTTAAACATGGAATGCGACAAAGATCAAGAAATATTACAACTAAGTGTTTAAGTGTTTTACTTTTGCACCTAAAGTGTAATCTCTTACATCTATGTAATGTTTTGAAAAATAATAATATGACGTTCTTTGCAAGAAACATTGTCAATTCTATTAAAAAATAGGGAACATAGATAAACATGATTCCTTACACCATAACTGGTACACCCCCACCTTGGTAGGTAGCTACTCGAAGGGCGTAGTCGATAATGCCTTGTATACGTTAAATTCGAACCAGGCCTAGACCTAGGGTTAGAGAAGAGGACTCGGCCCTTGGGAGGACATTGTCCTCACCGACGTCAAAGAATATTTTATCCCATGAAATGAAATAAAATTGCAAATGGATAAGATGATGAAGCAAAACAGTGGCAAAGAATGCATTAAAATAAGAGAAAGTAAAGTAGTGTTAAATAAGCAGAAAGCCAGACAACTAAAAACATTGTTAAAAAATATTAGAAAGGCCCAAAAGCTTAAAACATTACTCAAAGAAAAGTGACGCCTTCAAGAAATTTAAAAAGTATGAGAAGCAAGTACAAAATGAAAAATCACTAAAGATTACATCAATTAGAAGTGACCATGGTGGATAGTTCAAAAATGCATCTTTTGAAGATTTTTGTAAAGAATATGGCATCTTTCATAATTTTTCAGCATCAAGGACTCCTCAACAAAATGGTGTAGTGGAAAGAAATAATTGATCTTTAGTTGAAATTACAAGAACCATGCTAAGTGACTTAAATCTACCAAAGTATTTTTGGACGGATGTGGTAAGCATGACATGTTATGTAAGAAATCGGGTTATCATTAGGCCAATCTTGAAAAAGACTCCATATGAACTCTTTAAGCGAAGAAAACCAAACATTGCTCACTTTCACATTTTTGGATGTAAGTGTTTTGTCCTCAATAATGACAAAGACAATCTCAACAAGTTTGACGAGAAATCCGATAGAGGTATTTTTCTTGGTTACTATCTCTCTCTCTCTCTCTAGTAAGGCTTATAGAATTTATAATAAACTAAATTTAATTATTGAAGAATAAATGCATGTATCTTTTGATGAATCTAACCCTTCTAAGGAGGATATAGTTGTTTGTGATGATGATGATGATGGTGGTGGTGGTATTTTAGAAGTACCTATGGAAGACATTGCTAAAAATAACAAGGTTGATCAATCGCAATACAAAGAGGAAAATACACAACAAGTGCAAAATCAAAGTGATACCTCAAGAATGGAGAACTCACAGTGATCATCCAATAGAAAACATTATTGCTGACATAATTAAAGGAGTTTCAACAAGGATAAATCTCAAGGATGCTTGCTTGAATATGGAATTTTTTTCTCAAATAGAACCGTCAAAGATTGAAGAAGCCTTAGAAGACGACTAATTGATATTTTCCATGCAAGAGGAATTAAATCAATTTGAAAGAAATCAAGTTTGGGAACTTGTTCCTAGGCCAAGTGGTAAACACATCATAGGTACCAAATGAGTGTTTAAAAACAAAATTGATGAGAATGGTATAATTGTTCAAAACAAAGCAAGATTGGTGGCTCAAGGATATAATAAGAAGAAAGAAACAATTTTGAAGAAACTTTTGATCTGGTTGCAAGGTTAGAAGTTATTCATTTATTAATTGCTTATGCTTGTTCATTAAATATTCAGTTATTCTAAATCGATTTCAAGAGTGCCTTCTTGAATGGATACTTCAATGAGAAATTCTGTATCAAAACCTCCCGGTTTTGAAGACTTCAAGAATCCTTCACCTGTTTATAAGTTGAGAAATGCTTTTTATAGCTTAAAGTAAGCACTAAGGGCTTGGTATGATCGGTATAGAAACTTTCATTGTGAAAGAGGAATTGAAAAAGGTAAAGTTTATAATACTTTGTTTATTAAGAAAATAAAAAAATTCATACTTTATTGGTTAGTCTACGTTGATAACATCATATTCGGATCAACAAGCAAAGACCTGTGTGAAGAATTTTCATTGATGATGAAAGGAGAATTTGAGATGTCCATGATGGGTAAGATGAACTATTTTCTTGGACTACAAGTTAAGAAATTAATGAATGACATCTTCATCAACCAATCCAAGTATTGCAAGGAATTGTTAAAAAGGTTCGACATGGACAATTACAAAGAAATAGCTACTCCAATGGGTTCCGAAACATATGTAGATCAAGATAAATCTAGTATTCCAATTAATATCACAAAGTATTGAGGTATGATTGGTTTCTTATTTTATTTGATGGAAAGTCGTCATGACATTAAGTTTAGTGTTTGTCTTTATGCTCATTTTCAAGAAAGTTCGAAGGAATATCATCTTGCCTCTATGAAGCGAATCATGAAGTATCTCAAAGGAACAAAAAATTTCGGCTTATGGTATCCTAAAGGTAGTATTTGTGACTTAATTGGTTATTCCGACCCAAAGTATGTAGGTTGCAAAACTGATCGTAAAAGCACAAGCAGGACATGTCACATCCTAGGCAGCGTTCTAGTTTCATGGTCCTTTAAAAAGCAAGTGTGAGTTGCTCTTAGTACATCTGAAGCAGAATATATTGCACCAGGAAGTTGTTGTGCACAAATTCTATGGTTAAAGCAAAAACTTAGTGAATATGGTGTAAACCTTGGATGCATTCCGTTAAAGTGTGACAACACAAGTGCTATAAATATAACCAAAAATCCAGTCATGCACTCTAGAACCAAACATATAGATATTAGACATCACTTTCTACGAGATCATGTGCTTAAAGGAGATTTCAAAGTCACTTTCATAGATACGCATAACCAATTGTCATATATTTTCACTAAATCGTTACCCAAAGAATCCTTCTATAATATTCAAAGAGATCTTGGAATATTAGATGAGAATGATGTCTAAACTTAACACAAAAATAGCTCTGCATCATGATTCAATAATCATCAAGGTACACGTTTACGATTTTTCTTTATAAATTAATTCACAACTTCATATGTGAATTTATAAAACCTTGTTTATATGTCATGTTTTTACCTTACTATATGTTTCTCATATGTGTTTATTTGTTTTAAAATAATTTAGTATGTGGTAAAAAAAATTCATGCCTTCCAGACACTTTTTTTTCTTCAAAAATTTTTCTTAGTGCATCTGATTACACTCTGATTGTAACTGGATACCAGTGCGAAAATTTCATTTTGATTTTAAAATTTTCCAAAAACGCGTTGTTGTATCCGATTACACATTTTTGTTTACCGGTTACACCTGTTAAAATCATTTTTTTCAACAGCTTTTATTATTCAACCAAGTTTTTCCTCCCTCATCTCCTTGGAAATCCCTATCCATTAAAGCTCCACTCATGTCCAACCATTTCCCCCACAAAATCTCTTTAATACACACTCATATTTCCATCATAAAATTCAAACCCTATCCATTGAATACTTCACCAAACACTCTTTCACCCCTCCAAACATTTACCAAAAATCCAAAAAGCATTTCTCAACTTAGAATCACCATAGGTCATTCAAGAAGAGACAAAGGAAAAAACAAAGTCATTGATGACTCCACGGGTCCTGAACCCAACAGGCCTGACAACTTGAACCTTGAAAAATTGGTTCCCACACCAAAGGTGAAGATTGACTTCATCTTTTCTTTCAAAAATTGTGCTCTATCTACTCCAAAGTATGGTAACCTTCAATCTTTTCATGCCTCTAGCTTTAACTTTCCTGAGTTGGTGGATCATCAAGGGTTAGGTATATTGATTTCATATTTTGATCCTTACTTTCTTGATTTAGTTCGAACTTTTTACTGTAATTTGTCTGGATCCACTAGTTGCATTGTTAAGTCTTATGTGAAAGGATTAGATATTGTGATGTCCATGGAAGATTTTAGGAAATGTTGTAATGTGCCTTATGAAAGGTAAATGATTTTTCAAGGGTTCACTTGTGATTGGGATGATTATGAGAAGAATAAATACTATTACAGCATTAGTAAATTAACTGGGTAGAAAATTTACGCCAAAAAAGCTCGCAACGTTGGATCGGCTTCAAACTGTCAAATCTTGTATTCTACAAATTTGTAGGTAAGTGGTTGTGTGTTTCATTACATCATTGCCTACATTCTTATGCCTAAACACTCAAACCATTCTCGAATAAATGATACAAATATGCAAGTTATCTATGACGTGAACAAGAAGTTACAAGTGAATTGGACTTATGTCATATTGGACCACATGTTCCACCAAAAGAAACTCCCTGGTGGCCTTCCTTATGCAAGGTTGGTTAATAAGATTCCTCAAATTTTCCAAATTAATTTGCGTGGAGAGTCAAGATTTCAAATTAATACTAAGAATCATGAGATAATCATAGGGGCAGCAAACAAGAAAATGGGAATCTTTAAAGACAAGGATGGTATTTTCAAGCATAAAGAGGTTGCTTCTTTTGCATAAACTCTGTTAATCAAAGGAAGTGTTTCTAATGAGATGCTATATGAGAAGATGTACTCCATTGAAAACCTAGTCACAATCGGCTTCCGTGACCTTCGCCTCGAAATAGCCGACATCAAGCAAAACCAAAACCTTGAGGATAGTGAGGAGGATAATGACTAGATGTCTTATGTGTTTTTGTATTATGTCTTTTTATGTCTTTATGCTTATGTCTTGTTTTTTAAGTATAAATTCTCTTGTTTTTATGAGGTTTATGCTATGTAACCTTAAGACAAGTTTTATTATGTTTAAGTTATGATATGAATTTTTATGTTTCTTATATAACTCCTTATGGATCAATGTGCATATTTCTCTCTTTCATCTTTTCCCTTCTTTTTGATAATGACAAAGGGGGATAATGTATGTTGGTTGTATATTGTTATGTACTCTAACCTTTAGTAGAAAAAGTTAAATCTCCTAAAATCAACCAAAGAATCAATCAAGGAGGAGATCTTTAAGATAAGGGGGAGAAATTGATCAAGAATCAAAGAACTTTCTACATTTCAAGTAGCATTGACTATCATCATAAAAAATGAAGAGATTTTGAAGACAAGCTTCTCCAACATTGTTTTGTGTGTTGATGAAGACAATGTCTAAAGATCAATTGCATTATCAAGATGGAAAAAGATCATATAGCTTCCACATATGTCTTGCTACAAGTTTTGGAATTCAAGTAATCAACAAGAGACAAATGGACTTATGAGGAATTATCAAGCACATAAGGTATATGTTACAGCTATGCATCAATTAATACATTACTTGCTCAAAAAATCTGCATATTTCATCTCCAAACATTTTAAAGTGTTTTTAAAATGGAGTCCCGACAACATGTTTCTTCTCTTTTCCAATGAATTAAAAATTCTCCTTTATTAAATGCTAAGAGTTTAAAAATAGAGCACTGTCAGTGTAAAAAAAATATTATACAAACACCTGATCAAATTATTTTAAAGTGTTAAATCATAATAGTATTTTTAAAATAAAAATGTGATGTGGCGGGATAACCCATCACAAGACACATTTTTAATTTATGAAAATCATTTCTTAAACTTTTTAAGGAGTAATTCGAGTATAATAGTTTTTATTTTTATTTTTTTTTAGAATTTAGCATTGTTAGAGGGTTTTATCCCTAACATCACTTTTTGATGCGAGGGCTTTTATCCATGACATAAATCCCTAGCAACGGAGAATTTTTCTTGCAATGTATATTTTTAATACGTGTAAAATGATTAGATGCGTCATATATATATATATATATATATATATTAACAATAGTTATTTTTTAGAGAAAAAGAAAAGAAAAGGAAAGAGCAACTAAAAGAAAGTGAGTCGAAAAAAACGAAGACTAGCGCCTCTCAATTAGCACCCTATATACATCTGTCTATAAAATAGAAAATAATTCATCAGATGGAATAGAAAATTTCAATCAAGAAACATATTCAATAGCCTCAATCTTGGCCAAACAATCAGCTGCAACATTAATTTCTCCCTAAGAATGCATAAGAAGGATTCATTAGTCTCTCCCCAACAATTCTTTAATGTTTGAAATATTATATACAAAATGGTGTTAAAGATTAACTTTTACCTTTACTAAATGGATAGCAAGAGTAAATCAGAATAACAAACTAAATCTTGCATTCCTTTATCCTATACTATTGTGAATCTATGGTATAAAACAAGGAGTTCTAACTGAAGGATTGTAGAAACATCAACACTTACTAGCAAAATCAAATTAACTACTCCCTCTGTTCTACAATGAGTGACCCAGTTGATTTTTCACACAAATTAAGAAAAAGAGAATAAATAAAGGAGAGAGAATGATATTTTTACTAAAGTGCCCTTGTAATATATTGGGAATGATGTAAGTATTATTAATTAGAGGGTAAAATAGAAAAAATTGCATTGGAAAGTGAAATGGATCATATGTTTTGGGATACCATTTTATTCCAAATGAGTCACTCATTGCAGGACGGATGGAGTAATAATTATTTGGGTGTCTAATCACACCCTTGAACTCAGATGACCTGATATCTCTGACTTCTTCCATCTACATTGAAAACTATAGTTGTCTCTTAACAATAGATTGAGTGAGCATTTACCATTTTTATTATAATTTAATTTTATATTAATAAAAAATAGTAAATAAATATAATATTTTATTAAAAATAGTAAGATTTATTATTAGACTGGGTTTATATTAGGTCTTATTGAATTGATAAATATCTAGTAAGTTTTTCTAGTTTCATTTTTTTTTTTTAAATCAAATACTACATTTGAATGATTAAGTATAAAGAAATCATGCATAAAGAAAATCTTGAAAGAAATGTTAGAGAAAGACAACACTCATTAATATAGAAAATTGATATATGAAATCCAACCACACACACCTTAACAAAGAGGGACCCACGCCCTGCATGATTGAGTCGTGGTCATCTATGTCGTTCAAATCTTTTTCTGTTTCTTTATGCAGATGGACAGTACTAGAAAAATAATTTAGTCAAGTGTGTCTAATAACTAATAAATGGAGTAATAATAGTTTCTACTTTTTGCAGTCATTTTCAATGAATAATTTACAAATTTAAAATGATTTTTTGATGTCTTCTTTCAATTCACATTTCTTTCCTATCACGATGGAAACTCGTAACTGCAAAAATCACGCGCATTGTTGTTTGTTTCTGATTTTTGAATATTAAAGATGAGTATTTGTTGCTAAAATTATCATTGAAATAAATAATATTAAAGATAAATCTCAAAAAAATAAATTATTGAATGATTTTTTTGAATATGATACTTGTTGCTTGTTGAATTAACATCAAATTTATATTAAATTTGGCTTACAAATATTTTTTTTATATATTATGATGATCAAGTTCTAAAAATTAATTAGTTATCCAAGCAGCCACATGTAAATTATAGGAAATAAAAATAAAGATAATAAATTATTGTGATACATCACATTCTAAAAGAATAATTAGTTATTTATGCGGACCTTATATCGCTTATTAAATGAATTTTTTCCTGTCAAAAAAAAAAATGAATTTTTTAAATATTGTTCTGGACTGGGCCAGCGCCTGCCCTTCAGTTGGGCAGGCTCAAACCCCATGATCTGGGATGGCCCAACAAGGCTCATATCCACACCTGCGTCGAGCACGTGTCAGCCTCCAGCAATGTCGGGCACGTGCAGCAAACACTGTCGAGCAGGGGCGGCAAGCCTTGCGAATCACGTCTCTCCTCGACACCCAAGAACTCCTCCCCGCGAGGACACGTCACCTTGTAACCTCCCACCTCCGAAAGAATCGGTCTGCCCTACTTCCGAAGATCTCGGGACCGTTACCCCAGGGCGAAGACCACGTGCTGGTCCTCCCTACGCCACGTAAGCCCTGGCAGTTGTCTAGATCGGGCCTTACAATCCAGCCCAGTGCAGGTAACCGTTGGCCCCGCGCTGGGGGTCCTCTATAAATACCCTCTCACTTGAGAGGGTCAGGTTATGTTCATTCTCACTCTTACACCTATATTCTGTACTTGCTTACTCCCGTTTCCTGACTTTGGCATCGGAGTACCTTGCAGGTACACCCCCCCCCCCCCCCCCCACCCCCGCCGTATCATCCTCACCGGAGCTGACGATTTCAAGACGTTGTTGGCCCCTGTCATACTGTCTGATCCAGGTACGATCAGTGGCGCCGTCTGTGGGAACTACTGTTTCCCCGTTTTTCCTTCATCGTTAAACCAAAGCAAATCACTCTTTTCGTAATGAACATGGCCAGTAACCAGACTGGAAACAAAGCTCTGGACACCGTCTTCACGCAACCTGAAAACGGAGACCACTGTGAAGACAACATTGCCATTCATGTTTAGGATGTCGACGTGAGAGACGGGCAGATCGGTTTCCCATTTTCTGAAGACGTGGCGTACGACGCCGCCGAACAGGACATCCCGCAGGTTGTCTACCAGCCTGTCCCTCCACCTCCCAATGCGGATCCGGGCACGGTGGCCCTGTTCACCTTGGTCAACCAGACCAACTAGCTGATTGCTCAGCAAAAATTTTTGAATCGAAGCGCTCGAGAGGGGGCGGCCACGACGATCTTCCCCGTGAAGACATCGTCACCCCCCATCTCCCAACCGTTCTCCTTCCCCACGAAGGACTCCCCAGGCGGACTCTCGCAGCCCCTCCCCGCGGCGCCAATGTCGTGGACCACGATTGGAGCGAATCCAGCTGCGGTCACTCAGAAGCGCCCCCGCTCCCTTCCTCAGAATGAACCGAGGCGCTCCCCGACCAGGAAGAGGAGCAAGGATGACGACGAGAAGCCAAAGAGCCATTCCAGGAGTTCTCCTCGTCGACATGGCACTACGTCAAACAAGACTTTAGACAGCGCTTTATTAGGCCTTAGACAGTGCTTAAAAGCGTTGCCTAAGCCAGCGCTGGCGTAGGTAAAGATAGCGATTTTTATTTACGAAAAAGCGCTCTCTAAAGTAGATATTAGAGGGCACTTTTTCAACAAAAAGTGATGTCTAAAGTATGCCTATAATTTTAATTATCAATTTTTCTATACCTTTAGAGGGCGCTTTTTCAAGAAAAAAAACGCTGTCTAAAGGCCCTCTTTAGACAGCGCTTTAAAAAGCGCCGTCTAATGTAATTTTTTCTATACCTTTAGAGGGCGCTTTTTAGGAAAAGCGCTTTCTAAAGGCCCCCTTTAGACAACGCTTTTAAAAGTGCTGTCTAATGTATGCCTATAATTTTAGTTATGAATTTTTCTATACCTTTAGAGGGTGCTTTTTAGGAAAAGCGCTTTCTGTTGTGAACTATAGACAGCGCTTTTTCTAGAAAGCGCTGTCTTTTCTCTACGTATAATTTTAATGATTTTTTTTTTAAAATCCCATTTTAACCATTTTTTTATGCAGAACATACAACCTCATACGGCTCAACCTCATTCTCATTGTGCAGAACATACAAATGCACTTGATCCCGTTCGACCCTTGATACTGTCACAACTTCATTTCCAATTAACTTTTTTCCTTCTTTTTTTTAGACAATATGAGATTTGGGGAGTCCAATTGATTGTACATTGGACAGATATTCAGTACAAAACTCAATCGCTTCTTCAACAATGTATCGTTCGGCAATACAACCCTCTGGTCGACTTCGGTTTTTAACATACCCTTTTAATATTTTCATATAACGTTCAGCAGGGTACATCCATCTCATATAAGCCGGTCCACACAATTGTGTCTCTTTCACCAGATGAACAACTAGATGAACCATTATGTCAAAAAACGAGGGAGGAAAAATCATTTCAAGATCACACAAAGTAATAACTATTTCTTTTTGCAATGTTGGTAAGATCGCAGGATCGATCACCTTACTGCAAATTGACTTGAAGAAAAAACACAATTTAGTTATTGCGCTTCTTACTTTTTCTAGCAGAATAGAACGTATACCTATTGGTAGAAAATGTTCCATTATAACATGATAGTCATGCGTCTTTAAACTCTTTAACTTGAGGTCTTTCATAGACACAAGTCTTCTAATATCTGAAGAGTATCCTTCTGGAACTTTAACTGCACTTAGAAACTTACACAATACCTTTTTCTCTTTTCTAGATAGAGTATAAGCAGCAGGTGGTAGATATTGAGTAACGTACCAATAACACTGTCAAATACATTTTTTTCAATATGCATAACATCGAGAAAATGTCTTACATACAACGACTTCCAATATGTCAGTTCAAAAAAAATTGACCTCTTCTTCTACCCACTCTTGACAAGTGTATGTGCAAAAGGCTTTCCAAACTGAGTACTCACATCTTTCACCTTTTCAAAAATTTGATCACCTGTCAATATAGTTGGAGCTCTACCATGTTCTGCCTCTCCATTGAATGCTTTTCTCCACCCACGATAGTGATGATTAGAATTTAAGAATCTACGATGACCGAGAAATACATTCTTCTGACCAAACTCCAATCGCGTCCAATCTGTTTTATCTTCACAAATAGGACACGCACATTGACCTTTTATGCTGTACCCTGATAGATTTCCATATGCTGGAAAATCATTAATTGTGCCAAACAACATCGCCCTCAAGTTGAAACTTTCTTTCCTATACCCATCATAAACCTCCACACCGTTCTCCCACAAAAACTTTAAATCTTCGATTAAGGGTGCCAAGTATACGTCTATGTCATTCCCTGGTTGTCTAGGCCCAGAAATTAACATAGATAACATCATGTACTTACGCTTCATACATAGCCATGGAGGTAGGTTATAAATCATTATGATCACAGGCCAAGTGCTATGTGAGATACTTTGAAGACCGTGTGGGTTCATTCCATCAGTAGATAATGCCAAGCGAAGGTTTCTTGCTTCTTTTCCCAGGATAATCATCATCAATTTTCATCCACTGTGGTGAATCTGCCGGATGTCAAAACTTTCCATCAATAATTCTTTCATCTGCATGCCAAGTCAAGTGTCTTGAATCGGTCTCACTACGAAACATGCGTCTAAATCTCGGAATTATAGGAAAATACCATAAGACTTTTGCTGGAGACAACTTTTCCTTATATCGAGAGACTGTTAACCCTCATTTTCGATGCTAGAAAGAATCAAATCTATTTTAAGTTAAAAAACTATTTTTAACGTAAAGAAGGCTTCGACCCAGTTTTGGTGAAGCCTGAGTCGAATAAAGGTTTTAGGAACCTCAAAAAATGGCTAAGTGTTGGGAAAGGTTTCGACCATGGGGATATTAAAACGCGCGCTGCAGTTGTTATATTAAGGCTGGAGGGAATTTCCAATGTTTGAAATTCAAATAGGAGCAGTTGTGAACGTGGGAACAGTTGAGGCCAAGGAGAAGGCGCCAAAGGGACACGTTTGAAGAAATAACCACCACTTAGTAGTTATTTCTTAGCACTATAAATAGGAGTTAGTTTTATATAATAGGGGTGTTCATACTTTTGTACAAGTTACTCAAAGAAACTCAAAGTACCCGCGTGTAGAGAAACGAGTTCGTGAGAATGTACGTAATGTAATACCACTTTCTTTCATCAATGCAAGTTATCTTCATCATGTTTATGTTTCAGCACTTTACGTTTTCCTGAATTTTACTTTTCATGTCAAATTTATTTAAAGTCTTGTTTTCAAACTTTCATTTAAACTTCCTGCATTTACTTTCGACTGCACCTTTATATTCAAGTATTTACCTTTAAAATCTTTATTTTCAAGAACGTGGAGTTCATCTTTATTTCTTGTCTTTTATCTTCAAAATCTTTTATTCTTAAAGTCATTTATCTTTCCTGCATTTGTTTTTGACATCACCTTTACATTTCAGTCTTTATTTTCAAGAATGTGGAGTTCATTGCACTTTATTTTCAAAAGCTTTTAATTACTGCATTTACCTTCAAAGTCATTTATTTTCTCGCCCTTTACTTTCGACAGTCATTTACTCTTTCTGCACCTTTTGCATTCAAGAACGTGGAGTTCAAGCACTTTTACATTTCTTGTTGTTTACTTTCGACAATTATTTATCTTCCTGCACTTTTATTTTTCAAAAGTCATTTACCTTTGTGTCTTTTACCTTCGACGCCTTTAAATCCTGCATCATTTATTTTACAGCCCTTTACATTTCCAAGCCTTTACTTTATTTGCAAGTAGTCGAACGTGGAGTTCATGTAGTTTTCTTTTACTGTCGAATGTGGAGTTCAATTTACATTTCTTGCATTTATCACTGTCAGTTACATTTTCCCTTAAATTTAGCACATGTCCTAGGATTTGTGTGGTCGATCCTGCAAGTTAGTCAGTTTTATTTAAAATTGATAGACCAGAGGTTGTTTACCAAAATTCACAGTAAACAAATTGGCACACCCGGTGGGACCCAGTGCTAAGTTTTATACTTTGTGTTAACCTTATCTTTCTTGGTGAAGAAATACTTTCGTTGTATGTTATTGAGAAGTGGGAAGTTAGCCACAACAAACGAAGGAATACCAAAAAGAAGATACACTAAGAGAATGGCAACTAATGCCAACCAACAAGTTGATCCACAAGGGAGTCTTTCAAACACTCAGTCAAGTAGCAGTATGGGGTCTCAAAGCACATCATCACTAGTGCCTTCGACAGGAGGACAGACATCATCCTCATTAGTAGTGTCTAAACCTGGATCAACATTCACGAAATCATATACTCAACCTGTGCTAGAATACATAGGACCACAAAGTCCTAATTCACCAACACCCCCAGGAGGAAATTCAATGTACAGGCAGTATCCTCCTCCAGGTTTTCCACATATAGGGTCAAGGAGCCAACCCTATGGTATGCCTACAGCAATGATGCAAAATTTGCAGAATGCTCCACCTGTATTTTCAGAGACTGTAGTGTCTTCGCCATTACAAGGATCAGGATCAGGGGGTCGAAACAATCAGAGTATAGGTGTTGGTTACTCCGTTCAAGCGCCTAGTCTTATAAATACATCCATAAATTGTTTGAGACAGCAGATGGATGAAAGTAACATGCAAATGGTGCATACTTTGTCTCAGACAATGGGAGGAGTTTTTCAACCCTTGATTCAGAATACAACTCAAACTAACCAATAATTGGCTGCACAATTGGCACGCATGGCTGATTTCATGGGAGTACCAGCGGTGGATCGAAGAGCAACTGTTGTCGAAGATATCCTAAGGCGTCATCCACGTCATGGACCTGAGGTGAACTTGGAAGTTCAAGAGATGATTGATCATTTTAGAATCGAACCACCAAGAAACCAGATGCCAATCCAGATGGAGGAAGATCCAGTAGTGATGGTGAACAGGAACCAAAATGCTGATCAATTACTTAGACAGGTTCGACACCAAAATCCAGCAGAAGAAAACAATCTTGCAGCCATGGTTGAAAGGATAATGACCAGAAATGGCATGAATCTTGGCTTCACAAGGCCAAATTATACTTCGCCTATAGTGGATTATATTCTCCAAGTAGAATTACCCCCTAGGACGAAGGTTCCAAAGTTCAGCAAATTTTCAGGAGATACTACTGAATCTACCGTCGAACATGTGGCTAGATATTTGATTGAAGCATGCGAAATTGCAGCTGACGAAAGCCTCAGAATCAAATACTTCCCAAGTTCCCTTACCAAGAATGCCTTCACGTGGTTTACCACTTTTCCTCCAAATTCCATATACAATTGGACCCAACTAGAACGTTTGTTTCATGAACAGTTCTACATGGGGCAAACTAAGATTAGTTTGAAAGAATTGGCTAGCATCAAACGCAAAGTTATTGAGCCAATTGATGATTACTTGAATAGGTTTCGACTTCTCAAAGTCAGGTGCTTTACACAAGTTCCAGAACATGAGTTGGTCGAAGTGGCTGCTGGGGGTCTTGATTATTCCATTAGGAAGAAATTAGATACCCAATATCTTAGAGATATGGCCCCGTTGGCTGATAGGGTTCGACAACTAGAAAGACTGAAAGAAGAAAAGGCTAAATTCAGCAGGGGTAAAAAAGTAGCCTTTGTCTAATGTAATGAAGATGTGGAGAATCTGTATGATGAAACATCTTATTTCGACGGAGATGAGATTGACGTTGCTGAGTTAAAGCAAGGTCCACCTTATGCCTGCAAATTATTAGCTCCTTCAAATGGAAAAAATCCTGTCGAATCTAACGACAAATTTCCTACGAAAACATACACTTTCGACGTCACTAAATGTGACGAAATTTTTGATTTGTTAGTTAAAGATGGGCAAATGATAGTGCCTGCTGGTGCTAAGATGCCACCTTTAGAACAAAGAAAGAAAAGAGGTTTTTGTAAGTACCATAATTTTTTGGGTCATAAAACTTCTCAATGTTTTCTTTTTAGGGATTTGGTGCAAAATGCTATCCAAGAAGGAAGGCTGAAGTTTGGTGACAAAGGCAAAGCTCAGATGAAAATTGACTTTGACCCATTGCAAGTTGCAGAGGCTAACTATACAGAGCCTCACGAGGTTCAGATGGTCGAAGCCACAGAGGGATTTGATAAGTCAGTCAACATGGTGGAAGTCACTGAGGACTTCGCCACCAATCCTGTGGTAACTGAAGGTTTTAGTAAGGCTGCAAATGGCATGAATGTTGATGGTACCAGTCTAATGTTGGTGACCAAAGAAACTGCTGATAAGTTTGTTGAAATGGATAATGCTGCCAAGGTTTTGGATATGGCAGTGAGTGGATTGAAGATAAATGCCACTGAGGGCATTAACATGGTCGAATTGGTTGAAGAATCTGATTCTAGCTCAGACATCATCAGCACCAATGAGGCTATGGGCAGAAAGGCCCCCAAAGTCCAAGTTGTTAAAGAATTGGAAGATGACATGCTATTGGTAGGAGAGATGATAGACATGGATGGATGTTTGGTGGAAAACTGGATATGTATGGCTGCTGAATAGTTTTTCAAAATGTCTCCTGATGTCGAAAAGGTTAATGCTGAAGAAATGGTTGAAGCTGAAAAAGCTGCTTGGCAAGAAGGTTCCCAAAAAGCTGCAAAAGCAGCAGCAAGTGGTGGGGGTCCGGCGAAGACCACTGAAAGTCTTGAAGCTCACTTCTCCAAGATGCGCTTAAAGGATAGAATTGATGTCAATATGGTCGAAATTACAGATCAAAAAGCTGAACAAGTGAGTAAGGCAGATCAACAAGAAGAGCACAACAAAATAGCTTATCCTAAGCAGGAGGAGACAATTGTGGATTTTCTGCACCGTTGCCAGAAGAAAGGTTCTGGAGTAATGCTATGTCCTAGATGCAGCGCCATTTTTGATGAGAAAGCTGCCCACAAGTTAGAAGGTGTCAAAAAAGCTGGTGGAAGCTGGGGGCAGAAGGTAAATAAAGGTCCCAGAAGTTTTGACCATAGGCGACTTTCGACAGGGTTGAAAAACCAAGTACCAGGAGTTAGGCCAGGTACATTCAAACCAGCTGCGAATGTGCCAACAGGTAGTTGGATCAAGCCTATCGAAGGAAGGGGACAGAAGAAGAAGTGGGAGAAATTTGATGTGGAAAGAGGTTCTTCATTTGAGTATAGAAAAGAGAACCATACCACAAACAAGTCAACACACATTTCTCAAAATTACAAGGGTAAAAATCCCATGTCTAGATCACAATGGCGAAGAGAGAAACGTAGGCGAAAGGCTATCAGGGAGACTCAGGTACAAGGAGAGTCAAGCACCAATATTAATAATCAAGCTGGGACAATTGAGAAGATGCCCATAAGGCGAAAGCTGTTCAATGTCCAGCCAGAGAAGAAAGTTGAAGATGATGAGAATATGACTGATAATTTCGACTGTGAGTCAGCAACTTCTCTAGATATTCTTGTGAATGTGGTATCAGGGATGCCAAAAGAATTTGGTCAAGTTTCAGAGGTCGAAGACTTGGATCAAGCTGCTGAATTAGAGATGTTGGCACACAAGCCTGTGTGTTATTACATCATGAACAATGAGTGCGTCGAAGAATAGAATGCTTTCTTTGAACGCCCCACAGAGGCAATGAAGGGTCATCTGAAGGCTCTCTACATTACTGGCAAAGTAGAAAATGTTCCTGTTAACAAAATCTTGGTGGATTGTGGTGCAACTGTTAATTTAATACCAAGATTTTTGCTGAGCAAGATTGGGAAGTTTGAGAGTGATACCAAACCCCACAACATGGTTCTGTCGAACTATGAAGGAAAAGTTGGTTCCACTCTAGGAGTGATTCAAGTGGATCTTACTGTAGGAACCATTACCAGACCAACAGTGTTTATGGTCGTTGAGACGAACTATACCGTCGCGGGTTTTCTATCCCCCTCCTCAGGTGCATCGAGGAGACCAGGGTCCTCGGCATACTCCAGGAAATCCATGAGGGGATCAACGCACAACATCTCGGCGGGCGATCCTTAGCCCGTAAGGCGCTCCGAGCAGGGTATTACTGGCCCACCATGCAGTAGGACGCCAAGGAGCATGTCAAGAAGTGCGATCGATGCCAACGACACGGGGACATGCACCTTGCTCCTCCAAATGAGCTCAAAACACTATCGTTCCCATGGCCGTTTATGCGGTGGGGAATGGATATCCTCGGGCCCTTCGTCGTAGGGTTATACCAAAATAAATACCTCATCGTCGGGGTAGATTATTTCACGAAGTGGATCGAGGCGGAAGCCTTGGCCAAAATCACGGCCTTTAACATACTCCGTTTCTACAAGAGGAACATCCTCGCCCGGTTCGGCGTACCCCAAGCGATTGTCACCGACAACGGGACGCAATTCACAGACAGGAACTTCCAAGACTTCGTCATCAAACTGTGCACGAAGCAGCACTTCACGTCGGTCGAGTACCCTCAAAAGAACGGGCAGGCTGAAGCAGCGAATAGAGTGATCCTTCGAGGATTGAAATGCCGACTTGATGACACCTAGCAACAATGGGTTGAGGAGCTACACAACGTCCTCTGGGCCTACCGAACAACCCCACATTCCACGATCGGGGAGACCCCCTTTTGTCTGACCTATGGAACAAAAGCGGTGATCCCCGTGGAGATCAGGGAACCCTCGAGGAGGACGGAGTCCCCCCTCGACGAGGGCGCTAACGATGAGGCCATGAGAGAAGAGCTCGACTTCGTCGAGGAGATAAGGACGGGCGCATCCCTCCAGGAAGCCTCCCTTAAGCAAATAATAACTCTGCATTATAACAACAAAGTTATTAAACGAGATTTTCAAGCAGGCACCCTAGTCCTACGAAGGAACCAGAAAGATTCGCGAGAAGGCGAGCTGGCCGCGAACTGGGAGGGCCCGTACTGCGTCTGCGCAAAGACAGGGACAAGAACCTATTACCTCGAAAATTTACACAGGGAAGAACTTGCTCGACCATGGAACGCTGAGACACTTAAGCAATACTACAGTTAGACACCGCCCGCGACACGCCAACGTCGCGATTACGGGGGCGTGCTAGGGTACAAGCGCGACACCTCTATACGAGACACGATGGTCAAAGGTTGCATTGTGTGTGTGCGAGGACTTTTGATCCGACGAGGATACCTCGATCGAGCTCCGTTGTCGCCGTAGCAATTAGACAGAACACCCAGCTCGCGATAAGAAGTTCACGCCACGAAGTTAAGACCTCGGCCGAGCTCTTAGCTTCGTTGAAGGTCGGAATACACCTCCGACGACTCGACCAGCTCTCCACGCAGTCGAGGATTATCAAAGTTGAGCAAACTCCCAAAATCACCAAATTACTTAGACAAAAACAAGTAAAGTATATCAAATACACAAGCATCACACACAAATAAACACAACAAGAAAAGTATTAAAACCGACCTAAAGCCCATTGTGCAAATAATACAAACATGTCAAAAAGCCCCTGGCGCGCAGGCCGGGCAAAAGGCATCAAAAGAAAATGGCTCGCAGGCCAAACAAAATGAACAAGTAAAAACCTAGTTGACGGTAGGTCCCTCTGGCTGCTCATTTCCCGTAGCCCCTCCGTCGACCTCCTCCTCCTGCATTGGATGCACGATCTGACCCTCGACCACCTCGTAGTCTAGGTCAGCCCCTTCTGTAATGAGGCCAGGGTTGAGGACCCGAAGCTGCTGCACGACGTTGTTGAAACCAATGTCGGCCACCACGAGGCTATCCTACTCGGCTGTCCTGAGCTTCGCTATCAGAGATGCCCGAGAGGTCAACAACTTGTTTTCCTCGGTTTCCTCCTCAGCCGGGCGAACAGATTCCTCCAACTCGGTGATCCTCGCCAAGAGACCCTTCCTCTCCTCGCCAGCTTTCTTCAACCTCTCCTCCGACTTCTCCTGAAGCTCGGCTTGTGCCTTGTTCTGGTTTTTGCACTCGAATAGCTCCTTACTCGCTTTCTCCATCTCGGCGGCAACAAACTTGAAGTTCTCCTGTAACCTGGTCAGTTCAGCTGCTGGGCAGGTCTCGTCGTTCAAGACCAGAGCAGTCGAACAGACTCGCATCATGGCAGACAGGTCCTCAAGCAAAGTCCTCCTCCTCGAAGCCTGACCAGCGTCGAGGATGGCCTGGACCTCAGCAGCAGTGATGCCCTGAGAGTTGGCATCCAAAAAGAAATGAGGCTTCTAATGACAGGGTGGAAGCACGAACTTCTCTGAGGGAGGACTATCGGTCACTGTCAGATCGACGTGCACCTGCCCGTCCATGCGTTGTCTCTTCGGGGACCCCTGACTGCTGGGAGACTGACTACCCTGGGGAGAGATGGAAAAGTCCGCAGGTGCTGAAGTGGAGCCTGGGTGCTGGGAATAGATCTTTTTGACATGACCTTTCCTGCTTTTCTTTGAATTGCGGGCAGCCGCAAGCTTCTTGATGCGCTCCTCCGCACTCGACATTTTACCTGCAAAGAGAAAGAAATGCGTCAGTTAATCGAAACCCAGAACGCAAGGAAAGAGTAAGTCGAGGAAGATTACACCACCTAACAGCACAAGGGCATCCTCATCGGAAAACATCTCGAGGAGGGCCCTCGTATTGATCAACCGGCGTTTTGTCAAAATTTTACCGTCATCACCCAGGATAAATTTCCCGTCCTGTGTCACGAGCTTGGTTGGGGAAAATTCGGCGACAAATTTGACTATTTCCTCGTAAGCCAGACGGTCCCCTTTGCAAAGTCGACCAAGACTGACGATGAAACTGTCTGTACCCTTTTTGAAATGCTCCTCCATCTAAAATAGAGGGAACCTTGGCTCGAGGACTTCTTCATGCTGCCCGTCTTCTTCTCGGATGACCCGTTGTAATACCCTAATTTTTACCCCTAAGATCTCACATGTCTTTTTGCATTGATAAGTGCAAAATGTATCTATTTTTGTATATAAGTTTTGTTGCACTTATCATTACTTTGTGTTAAAATTTGTTGAATAAACCCCACTTTGTGTGTAAATACGTTTACTTTACATTTTTGATGTATAGTGCGTTACCGTGTAAATATCATTGAGTTTAATCGATTTTAATTTATTTTTGTAGGTGTTCCAGCAATGGTATTTTTCCATATTCATAAAGAGCATTGAATAAGCTTTCCAACGCTTCAAACCGTGCGTCAATCGGAGTTACGGTTCAAGAGTTATGAAGAAAACAAATTCTGGTTTTCTGTCATACTCGCTAGGCGAGCCCCCGTAGCGAACACTCGCTAGCTTGTTCGCTAGGCGAACCGGGGCGAACGAAAAGTTCCAGAATCGTGAAAAAACTCAACAGAAAGGCGGTTTACCTTCGCCTAGCGAACGGGGACTCGCTAAGCGAACCTGGAAATGCATAATTGCCCATTTAAGCCATTTTTCATCATTTTTTAGTTATGGGTTTGATATTTTTAGTTCCAAATCCATCCAATAGCATTTTTTGACCAGAATTAGGCTAGAAAACACATTGGAGCATGAATTAGGATGATCCGGAGTTGAATCCTTCATCAATCGGAGCCGACAACTTTTGAGATGTTTGGTTTTTCTCCATTTCTTCTCTATGTATTTCTCTATTTTGTGGGTTATGTTTGTATTGTTACTCTAAACCTATGTACATGTATTGATCATGGTTGTATAATATATATGCTTTACAAATCATTATCGATGTTTTCCTTGATCTTTTTGCATTTATGTTTGGATTTGTGTTGTGTTAGAGATAAACATCATGAATCTTGATTAAGGATGGATATCTATTGTTTAGACTCTAGAGATAGATTTAGATAATAATCTTTATCGTGTCGGAACTTAACGTCTTCCGTGTTTCGAGGCGTCGTGCACGAGAGCGTCGACGAGAGTAATACGGTTGCTCTCTCAACTGTGCGTTAGACATAACCTTTGTTGTGAGCGATACGTGATGATTTTGATGAGTATTGTATGTTGAATGCGACCGATCGATAGGTTTACGTTTGTTCTGAGTAGTGTATATTCATGCTTGATAGGTTTCTTCTCTTCAAAGAATGTATTCTTTTTATGTTTTAATATTTACTTTTCTATTTTCTTGTTTGAAACCATTTAATCCAAACTCATTAACGCGAGAGATTGTCGAACGGCATTCTTTCCCTCGAACCGATCTCTATGGACACGACATAAATCCTGGAGGGAATTCTTTCCGAAAATAAATATTTTTGCTTGCTTGCCCTATTCCGCATTCAACAAAATGGCGCCGTTGTCGGGGATTGGTTTTGATATTGAATCGCATTGCGATAGTTTCTTTGTTTTTGAGTTTTGTAGATATCGTACACTTTGTATATTTTCACTTGTTTATTATGATACTTGTACATTTTTTACGTTTGTTCAAGTGTTTGGTTAGGACGCTTGCTTTTGGTTTGCGCGGTGAGGCATCACCATGGCATGAATGAAGGAAGTTTCTAGCTAAGCACCGTAAAGGCGTCGAGCTTACGACGTAAAACAAGCATGTTTTATAGTTTTTCTTTTCTAAAGTTTTGTTTGTTGTTTGGTTGCAAGTCTTGGTCGACTTATTTGAGGATGCTTTTGTGATTTTCCAAGTTGGTTCGTTTCAACTTGCGGATGTATGGTAATGATCTTGTTAAGTTTTGTACACGTCCGAGGTATGTATTTATCGCTTTCTATACTTTAGCATATTCATGATACTTAGGCATTTTACAAATTTTCATGCCATTCATTCTTTTGTATACTTGTTCTTGTGTGAATCACTTTAGTTCCCACCCTTTTTGTGAGGTAGCCTTCTATTGTTCATATATGCACGGAGAACCAACATTCTTGTTATAACTGGATTTTATTATGTTGAATCTTTTATTTGTGTTGATTATATGAATGCATGAAAAGGATCAAGGCAATTGTTTCATTTTGAGCACAACTACCTTAGCCAAATAGTCAATTCACCTTGTGAGTGTGTGAGAATTCGTAACCCCTTTGAGCTTTTTAATCCATGTTTTTATTTGAACTTAATGCTTGTCTATGAGTATTTAGTTCACTTATTTTTGAATGAATTTTGTTTTTTCTTGGACCTCAACTATGTGTTGTTGTATGGATTTTTTCCTTGCCTTAGAAAGTAGGGAGTATTCACATGATGATGTGGTTGAATTCAAGTTGGGGAGAGAATGATTGTTTACTCATTGGTTGGATTCTATGAGGATTGAAAAAGAAAAGAAAAAAGATAAAAATATGACAAAGAAAAGAAAAGAAAAAAGTGAAAAAGGAAGAAAAAGAAAAATCCTTGAAAAAGGAAACAAAAAGAGTTTCAATAATTGTGCTAAATAAGTATTGTGTGTTGTGTAACACTTGGGATTGTGGAAGAAGTTGATTGGAATTTGGTGTGTGAATCTTTGTGAGTTTTTCACTCCCTTAGGTTTAGGCAAGTTTTTGTTTCAATTACCTTTAGAAATTGCCCCTTGTTTGTTTACCCGACCACGCTACGACCTTGAAAAACCCTTGTGATTCTTGCCTTTGTATTTTCAATGTGAATTTGTGGATGTATGCATAATTTAGTCTTTTGTTTGCAAGATTGTTGTGTGAGTGAAAGAACCTCATTTTGTGTTTTTCATCTACCGATGATTGTTTTTGCTAGGTGTGATTCACATTTGAACTTGTGTTGTTTTAGAATTTTTGACATGACTTTTGTACTTTGCTTTTGTTTCGTGACTATGTTATCGTTGCAGTTTAGTGGTAAGTATTTACTTTTTGGTGTGTACCGTTTTCATTTGAACCATTCATTCGTTTCCGTTTTTCAAAACCTGTTGATTCGTCATTCTTTGGCTATTTCTTGCGCATTTTCAAGTTTGTTTGATTCTTGTTTGTGGACAAACAATTATGTAAGTTGGGGAGAGTTTGATAAGTGCAAAATGTGTCTATTTTTGTATATAAGTTTTGTTGCACTTATCATTACTTTGTGTTAAAATTTGTTGAATAAACCCCACTTTGTGTGTAAATACGTTTACTTTACGTTTTTGGTGTATAGTGCGTTACCGTGTAAATATCATTGAGTTTAATCGATTTTAATTTATTTTTGTAGGTTTTTCAGCAATGGGATTTTTCCATATTCATAAAGAGCATTGAATAAGCTTTCCAACGCTTCAAACCGTGCGTCAATCGGAGTTACGGTTCAAGAGTTATGAAGAAAACAAATTCTGGTTTTCTGTCATACTCGCTAGGCGAGCCCCCGTAGCGAACACTCGCTAGCTTGTTCGCTAGGCGAACCGGGGCGAACGAAAAGTTCCAAAATCGTGAAAAAACTCAACAGAAAGGCGGTTTACGTTCGCCTAGCGAGCGGGGACTCGCTAGGCGAACCTGGAAATGCAGAATTGCCCATTTAAGCCATTTTTCATCATTTTTTAGTTATGGGTTTGATATTTTTAGTTCCAAATCCATCCAATAGCATTTTTTGACCAGAATTAGGCTAGAAAACACATTGGAGCATGAATTAGGATGATCCGGAGTTGAATCCTTCATCAATCGGAGCCGACAACTTTTGAGATGTTTGGTTTTTCTCCATTTCTTCTCTATGTATTTCTCTATTTTGTGGGTTATGTTTGTATTGTTACTCTAAACCTATGTACATGTATTGATCATGGTTGTATAATATATATGCTTTACAAATCATTATCGATGTTTTCCTTGATCTTTTTGCATTTATGTTTGGATTTGTGTTGTGTTAGAGATAAACATCATGAATCTTGATTAAGGATGGATATCTATTGTCTAGACTCTAGAGATAGATTTAGATAATAATCTTTATGGTGTCGGAACTTAATGTCTTCCGTGTTTCGAGGCATCGTGCGCGAGAGCGTCGACGAGAGTAATACAGTTGCTCTCTCAACTGTGCGTTAGACATAACCTTTGTTGTGAGCGATACGTGATGATTTTGATGAGTATTGTATGTTGAATGCGACCGATCGATAGGTTTACGTTTGTTCTGAGTAGTGTATATTCATGCTTGATAGGTTTCTTCTATTCAAAGAATGTATTCTTTTTATGTTTTAATATTTACTTTTCTATTTTCTTGTTTGAAACCATTTAATCCAAACTCATTAACGCGAGAGATTGTCGAACGGCATTCTTTCCCTCGAACTGATCTCTGTGGACACGACATAAATCCCGGAGGGAATTCTTTCCGAAAATAAATATTTTTGCTTGCTTGCCCTATTCTGCAATCAACATGCATCTCATACCACAAACAAGATCACACATTCGTCCCCTCTTTTGTAGGTTTGTGCCTTGCAGGGATCTTTGAGTTTGTGTGTGTTTGTTAGTTGTTTTATTGCTTAATTTGTTTATATTTACAAACCATTAATTAAAATCTAAAAAAATTTTGTTTTCTTTCACTAACATTTTCAGGGGAAGAAAAGGTTAAAAATACCAAAACAATCAGTCCCTCAGCTCGAATGAATTTCATCTGAACAAAGTCAAAGTTGATATGCAAACAATTAAAAATCATCTGATCAAGAGTTTCCAAGTTTTAATTGATTATTATTCAAGAGACTTCAAGGTTCATGTGTTTATTTCCATGCATTCTTTGACGAACAAGAGAATCGAGCCAAGATCCAGCACAATATAGCAAGAATGGCATTTTTGAAGATTTTCAACTGTGCAATCGATTGCACTAATGGTCCAATCGATTGCACCCTACGGTTTTTTCCTTGATTTTGAAATTTTCAGTAGTGCAATCTATTCGCGCTACAGTGTAATCGATTGCACGAAGACAGAATTGGCTAAAATAAGCATTTTTCAAGTTTTGAAGCATTTGGCACCAATCTTGACCATTGATCACATGTGGAATATTCTAGATCATCTCATTTTAATTCCCCTACATCATTTTGATCATTCCCCGCCATGTACCATCACTAATCACCACTCTTTTGTTATTTCCCTCCAAATTTGAATTCCAATCCTAATTTTGATCTTCCAATCCAAATTCCAAACCACCAAAATTTCCAAGCCTAAATTCTATAAATAGAGGCCTCATTCATTCATTCTTCAAAATTTGGAGAGCCAAATTCACCTTGCTAAAATTTCTCTTGAAGCTTTTGAGAGCCAACAAACCTCTTGCAAATTCACTTCCTAACCACAAAAATTCACCAAAGCTCACTTTTCTTCTTTTGAAAGTTAACAAGAATTCACATTGAATCTTGTTCAACTTTGAGCTAAACCTTCATCCAAACTTGTTTTCTTCATTAATTCTTGTAGATCAAGGCTTTGGTGTGTGGATCTTGAAACAATTTGAAGGAATTTTCAGATTTGAAGTGGTAATTCATCATTCACCATTGTTGAAGCTTCAATTTCATCTTCCATAATGTAGATCTTTGGTGGTTCTTGTTACTTGATCCTTTGGATCTTGTAATTTTGTTTAATTACTGGTATTTGTTGTTATTTGCTTTGAATTTTCGTGCACTTTTGATTCCATGATCATGAGGTGTTTGAGAAAATTTTAGATCATCATCAAGCTGAATTTTGCTGAATTTTTGCTGTCACAGCAGGGTGCAATCGATTTGCATTTTCGTGCAATAGATTGTACAGTGCTGTTTTTTGCCTTGTTTTTGCAATCTGTCAGTGTACAATCGATTCGCACACTGGTGCAATCGATTTGCACTGAACATAATGGTGTTTTTCACCTATTTTTGGGACTGTTTTGGCTTTGCTTCCTCCTTTTTCCCCTTTCTTCTTATTTTAGCCTTGAAATGCATTGTTGAGATTAATTTCTCTTCAATTTCAATGGACTTTGGATATGGTTAGAGTAATTAAACATTCATTAGTTCAAATCTATCTTTAAATGAATTGTTGAATTCATTTAGGTGCTTTGAATTAATGATATGTTTTCACACTTAAACCTATCAATTAAAGGTGATTGAACTTGAAGATGAAAGGTTCTTGAATTTGTAATTCAATTTGGCATTTCTCTTCATCTATTACTTTTTTATTTTGATCGATGAAAGTCTTATGGATCATAGAATTCCTTTGTTAAATTTTGATCAAGACTAGATTGCTACCTTTTTTTCTTTTCGTGCGGTATTGCTTTCAGATGACGATCTACATATCATTTATCTAGCATGCATTATCACAAAGATCTATTGACCGGCCTCATTGTAGGGTAATTACTTCGTAAATTACTCGGCGATTGCTTAACATAGCGCAACATTTGTCCCTCTTTATCCAATTCGGAATTGGAACTTTCGTGGTCCAGACCTTGATTGGTCGCGTCAACCCAATGGTGATTGATATTTTGTATTAGGTTCAAAATCTTTGAAGCTTGTTGTTGTAGAGGCTTTGATTCTATCAATCTTCTAACAAGTCTTCATTAACCTTGACCTAAGTACATTGTTTAATCACTAAATTCAAAACGCGAAACGGAATAATCGGTGAAGGCTTATGGCACTAGAGCCTTGTGCTACTAATCACTAATTTCTAACTTTATATTTCCTTCTCGCTCCCTATCTCTCTTTTACTTTTATGCAATTTTTCCTTTGTCAGTTGGACACATGTTTATGCTTCCGCATATTTTTCCTTTGTCCGTTGGACACGTTTATGCTTCCGCAATTTTTCCTTTGTCCGTTGGACACATGTTTATGTTTATGCCTTTTCCTTTTGTCCATTTTGGACTCAAAAACATTAATAAAGGATTAAACCACTAAAAGACTTGTACTCTTAATTGTTGGACTATGGCCATTATCCTTTGCATTGGAGGACCTATACTCTTGATTACGGACTTTGGACTTAGAATTAGGATCCTAACCTATGCTTGGGAGTTTGTGATGGAAAACCTTGGATTTTGGATAATTGGAGTCCTCTTTTGAAGACTTATTTTGAATCAAGACCAAATCAAAAAGGGAAAAATGCTTATGCTATGGAGCTTGTCCATGTGGTTAGATCTTTCTTATCCTTAGCTTTTATTTTATGCACTAGGGTAGTCACTTCTTCTCCACCCCTTCTTCAATTTTTAAAACTTCCTCTCTTTTTTCAAAACCTTCTTGTTTTCAAACTCAAAACCGCTTTCATAATAAAACCTTGACTTTGGTCAAGTGATTTTTAAATTTTGTTTTCTTTAATAAATGTCAATCCCTGTTAATCATATTTTGACCATTTCATAAAAAACATAAAAAACATCCAAACTCATCAAACTTTTTTTTGTGCCTTATGCACTTTTCCTTTTAAAATTTTTTCATAAGTTTAGACATAATTCATTTCTTTAAGCGGAATTAATCGCTTGGAAATGATGACTTGTCTTTACACTTAAAATCAACCAAAACAAACAAATTTTTGTTCTTTGTACCACGAACAAATTTCAAGCAAACCATTTTCAGACCAAAAAGCGATAGATATTTCAAAGGGCTCCTATAGAGTACTATAGAGTTTTGGGTGTTAACACCTTCCCATTGCGTAACCAACCCCCCTTACCCATTTCTCTTTGTCTTTTTTAGCTTTTGCTTTTTTAGACTTCTTAGGATTTATTCGCTCTTTTTTAATTTTCCTTTGTGGAATAAATAAAAGCACGGTGGCGACTCTGTTTTCCTTGAGTTGAGTTAATCAATAGCTTACATTGATATATTTAGCCTACTTTGTTACGATGGCGACTCCGCTGGGGATCATTTCTGATTGAGGGGTTTAGCCTACTTTGATATATTTACTGATTTTTGTTTGATTTGCTTGTTACTTGTTTGTTCTGTTTGGGAGTTTCTCTGTGTGTGAGATAGGTCCTATACCCGGACCAGAGTGTACTTTGAGATAGGAGGATAGTATAGTCAAGGGAGCTTTGAGGGAGTCGAATCCCGAAAAAGCAGAACTTGAGAATCTATCCACTCGGTGGTTGCCTCTTTGGAATTACTGATGCCGATCGAGCGATCGTAAAGGCATTACTTTTTCCATAGAAGCCTATAACACCGAGGACCGTAGTAACCCTTAACCCATCTTAACCTTTTTAGGATCATGGTGTGAAAGCTATGAGGATGCAAATCCGACTTAGCTATTACGCGATGCCACACTCAGGTTAGATTCTCTTGAGGATAACTACCAACCTCCGAGTAAATCGGTGCGCTGGTGTGTCTGATAGTGGATTGTGGACCCTGGGCACTCTGTTAGAACCGATGTTTTCTGCAGGTACAATGAAGACAAAACCTTAGTACACACCTTTGTGGGATTGGCTCTTACCCTCGGCTTCATGCTCGTGACTTGAACCTTGACCCGTGTGCTTTGTGTGATCTTGTTTGTGGTTGTTGCATCCATGCATCCATACATTCATCATCTCAGCCGTTTTCAAGGAAAACAACTCAGACTATTGCAAATATAGACAAGGCAAATGTCCCTTTGGCAAAAGTTTTGAATAAAAGTTGTGATACTCATATACTTGATGCTTCCCATGTTTGTAATAATCGGGTTGATTTCCTGAAAACATAAAATAAAATAAGATTTGCATTCATCATTTGCATACATCCAGTTCCCTAAACACAGACTCATTTGTCCTTCTGTCCTTGTACCAGTCAGCTGATTTTCTGGCATTCGTACCAAGTTTAAGGTAGTTACTGAAGGAACATGGAGAGAACAAAAGATGATGATCTCATGTCAGGCTTTATAGTGATGACCAATCCGATGTATGATTCTCCTCTAGACGACGATGTTCCACAAGTGGATGTTCCTACTCGATCCCGACCTGTGCAAAATGATCTGGTTGGTCAAGTTGTTAAAAAAGATTCTTGATTTTTGAGGTATATGCCAAATCATAAGAATTTCCACCCTGTGACAGAGATGATTGACGATGAGGTGTTGGCCTTCAAGGAAGGAAGCGCATTTGTGAATGGAACACCTTTATAATGATATTAGTAGAGTGACCCGCAGCGGTTGTATGTTTGCTTATGTGTCTCCCAAGAAAGTTGATAATGTTCTTTCAAGCTCAAGCTGACACAGTTTTCTCAAATCTTTAGTTCATTTACTGCATTTTCATTTGTAATCTTTTATGATTGTTATTGCTTTGTTTGCATGTAGAACTTGTTTGTTTTGAATATTAATCTTAATGCAATGAGTATGTTTATCTTGAAGTGATCCATTCGCATTCGCTCGTAATTTGTTTTCTGCATTTGCAATACCAACTTCTTGTTTAAACTCTTGGAGGGAGGATGATGAGGTGAAAATGCAAAATTGCTGGTTGTATGCTTTTGAATAAGACCTTGTTGATGATGTACAGGCATTGTTTCAAATTCCCAAACACCGGAGATATAAGGAAGATAATCCCTTGTTAACCCCTTTGAGCCTTGAAGTAGGAGTTTCTTTTCTAAATAAGAAAACCCTCACATTTAACCTTGGGGTTGGGTAGTCTTCAGTTAATTTGATCAAGTGTCCAAATTTCAAAAGGAGTGTGCGCCAAAGGAAACCACAATGGTTATTCCTCATCCATGAAGGAAAGAGGCAGTCACAACCCTTTCTAATGAGCCAATGTCACATGATTTGTTCAAAAGAAGAGAAGAAGAAAAATCAAAAGAAAAAGAAAAAGCCCGCTAAGTCGAAAAAGAAAAATTGAAAACAAGTGACTTAGGCAAAAATTGGGGCATCCCGCTGGACATCAAAAATTCAAAAGAATCAGTCCAGGCAAAAGTTAGGGAAAAAAAATAAAAGAATGAAGATGTGAAAAACGATGATAAAATATAAAAAAAATCCTCATTAAAGGAACAAATCTACGACTCACCAGTCAAAAGCTAAAAGGGTGACTGTTATTTCCCAAAAAAAAATCTCATTGGTTCTTATACCATCTGTTTAAATTAGCTGAATATAGGACTGAAGAACATCACAGAGATTGGGTGGGTACAAATAAATTTTGAGCCTTAAAATCCTTTTTTCTGAAAAACCGTGAATCAGGCCAAGTTATAACCCTCAAAAGACCTAATTTAAGTAGGGTTTATTTTGAGATCATACTTCAAACGAGATAGCGTTCCTGACTCCCATGAGTTGCGCTAAAAGATCTTTGTTGGTATTGCATGTGCAATCAAAAATCAATGTCGTATCTAAACTAGTGATTCATTCACAAGGTTTTGCGACATCTTTTCAGTAAAAACTTCAAGATTAACATGTCTATTGCATTAGAATTATCATTCTCAGAATTAACATTTTTCTGCTTGCATACATTTGTTTGACATCATAGAAGCTTACATTTGAGCATCAGTGATGAGTTTAATCTTTTGAGGCCTGAAACTTTGATGAGCAATTGGAAAATCATTTCAAGAATGATCCTATCTAGGGGCATGTTGCCTGAAGGCTTTGCAAACTTGTTTTCCCAGTTGATGCTTTCACATGGGGCAAAGCTGGAGGACTCTATTGATCAAAGAGTGTCCCAAGTTCAGTAAATCTAGGGCGGTTACGTTGAGATTCGATGAATCTCTCCAAGAGTTTGAAGACACTGGGACAGATTATCTCAAGTCGTTATGGTACAAAGTTTCCTTTTGGTGTAAAATCCTTTGTAAACCATGTTTTCTGGGGCAAAAGTTAAATGGTGAATTCAACGCACATAAGCAGATTTGTTCTTGTGGATGTAATCAAGTTGTTAATCAAATGATGGATTTCCTCAAGATTGTTGTGAGGTGTTGGACTCTTGAAATCCATTATTCCTCAATTGAGCGCCAGTTTGGGTATTTCCCGTCCAAGTACTATTTTGGGTATTCCTCCGGCTAAGTTTTGATTCAGATTTCCCCAGCTGAGTATGATTCTATTCTCCAGCCAGGTTATGATCAAGTATTTATGAATCTCTGGGGTGATGTTTTCCCTTGATGTGGAATCCTCGCACAAAGTTTTACCTCTCGTTGTGATTGCTCTGATCACTCCTCATGCAAAGAGTAATGTTGACTTCTTATTCCCCCAATTGGTTGATATCCCCTTTAGGGTTGGCTTTGTGTGTACTCCTTGACAGGATCTCTTTTGGTATCTCTATCTTATTGAGATTAGTCGAGTATTCAGCTGAGTTATGGTGTTTATTCATCCTCTATTCATCCGTGTGTCTGTTTTGTCAGCATATTCATACTCATACGCATTGCATGAGCATTCATTTGTTGTGCATTGCATGTTGTTGTTGCATTGTGCATTTTGTATTTGTGTTGGTACTTCTCCGCTCTCTGATGTGGTTTTCTACGCGGAGTGTGTGTGAGTCCTCCCTCCATTAGAGTGTTGACCTTAAGCAGAAAGCATTTATCCTTTCTAATTCCCCACTGAGTTTATTCCTCGTGGAAAGTTTTGCTTATGTTTTCCTTTCCAGTTCATTATCTGGATATGACCAATCCCCAGTTGAGTTATTTCCTCCTTGGGATGAGTCTTGTTTGACCATTTCTCTCCAGTTTGTTCCTGGATTGAACTTTGGTCTCCGGCGGTGACTATTTTGAAACTCTCTATGTTGTGCAACCTAGATGATTGGGAGTGCATTTATTTTGCACCTTTGAGGATTTTGTATTCCTCAGCAGATTATATTTTTATGGTTACCATTAGAAGATGAAAATTTTGTTTCTCTAGCAGGGTTGTGACAACACTCTTTTGGAATTTATTACGTGACAACAAGTGACAGCCTCTTTATTTGAGAAACTTGTGTTTCTCCAGTTATCAGACGTTATCTTCTCCATCAAATGGTATCTCTCAGGTTGTGCCTGTCAGAGAAGTTTGTTGTGAATTTCCAACAGATGGTTGTCTCTTTATTTGAGAAGTCTGTTGTGTTATCTAACTTGCCCATATCTCCTGTGAAGATCCTTGCTAGAGTTATTGATTCCTAGTTCCTGGCAAGTCTCGGCAGAAGATTTCCAATTGACCTCGACAGAAGGTATTTTCTTTCCAAGAATCTCGACAGTAGATTTCTTCGATATTTTCAAAAGATTTCCAGCAAACTTCGGCAGAAGATGGCTTTATTTCAGATTTCTTTGGTTGATCTCGGCAGTAGATTCTCCAATGAGTTTTAAAATAGAATTTGCAACAAGCCTCGGCAGAAGGTATTTTCTTTCCAAGAATCTCGGCAGTAGATTTCTCGGATAATTTCAAAAAAAAAAAGGAATTACATATAAAACCTCGACATAAGGTATTTTCTTTTTAGGATCTCGGCAGTAGAATCCTTAAAAGATTTTTCAGTAAAGCCTCGGCAGCAGGCATGTTTTTTATTATTCCTCGGCAGTAGGAATTACATATAAAGTCTCAGCAGAAGGTGTTTCATTTGAAGGTTCTCTGGTTGATCTTGGCAATAGATTCCCTAGTAAATTTTTGATGGTTAACACATTTCTCAAAAAATCTTGGTAGAAAGTATTCCCAAATGAAGTCCTAAGTCTCGACAGTAGACTCCTGCAGTTGATATCTTTTGAAATCCCCGCATTGGACCTCGTCAGCAGGTTCTCCAAGTGGAATTTGTTAAAAGATCTCATTAAAATCTCTCCATTTGAGTTTACTACCCTCGTTGTATTTAATATATCTCGTGTTCTCTTTGGTTCGCCTACCATATGCCTGGTAGTAGGTGATCTCTACTCCAATGAATGGTAAGTCTCTTCGGTTAGACAGGACAGTTCATTGTTGAGATTCTTCTGTTCCAGTGAATGGTAAGTCTCTTCGGTTAGACGGGATAATTCATTGTTGACTTTCTTCTGCTCCAATGAATGGTAAGTCTCTTCGGTTAGACATGAGAGTTCGTTGTTGAGATTTGTTACTCCAATGAATGGTAAGTCTCTTCGGTTAGAGGGGACAGTTTTTTGTTGAGATTTTGTTACTCCGATGAATGGTAAGTCTCTTTGGTATGCTAGAGATAGTTCATTGTTGAGGTATTAATTTTCCCCAGTAGAGCCTTGATGTGATAGGTCTTCCCTGTTGAGTTATATCCTTGTTTTGTTGTGGTTTATTTCCATATACAGTTATCCCCAGTTTGAATCTTTTCCTCAGCTGAGTCCCAGTAGTCGTGCGGTATGTTTCCCGGCTAGTTGGTAATCCCTCTTTTTGGCTTATCACCTTCATCGTCCTGCCCATTTAGTTGGTAGTAGGTGATATAGCTGGCTTATTACCTTTGTCGTTCTGCCCTTTAGTTGGTAGTAGGTAATATAGCTGGG
Organism: Lathyrus tuberosus; assembly: GCA_022829125.1. Taxonomy (NCBI): domain Eukaryota; kingdom Viridiplantae; phylum Streptophyta; class Magnoliopsida; order Fabales; family Fabaceae; genus Lathyrus; species Lathyrus tuberosus. The sequence continues at coordinate 4,766,452 of JALAZF010000193.1, forward strand.
TTCGATTACCTTGTTATAGCTGTCACTTGGTTGATAGCTGGTAATCTTTCCCTTTTTCGAGTTTATCACCTTTGTCGTCCCGCCCTTTGTTGGTAGTAGGTGATATTTCTCGTACTCCTTTTTGAGATTATTACCTTTGTCGTCCTACCCTTTGTTGGTAGTAGGTGATACTTCTCGTACCCCTTTTTGTGAGATCGTTACCTTTGTCGTCCTACCCTTTGTTGATAGTAGGTAATTCTTCTCATATCCTTTTGATTGACTGCTTTGTTGTAGCTATCACTTGGTTGGTAGTTGGCAATCTCTTCTTTTGATCATGCTATTACTGGATGTCGAGTAGTAGATGACCTTTTCCCCAGTGGAGATTTGTTCCCTCCCTTTGTTGGGATGTGCTTTCCCTCTTTTGTTTTCCCCTGTGGAGCCTTTTCTCTTTGCTCCCCAGCCGTTTTGTTGATATTTTGTGGTGTTGTTTTCTCCCCACAGTGGTCTTATGTCTGCATATCATTTGCATAATCATATCTTTTTGTGGTCTCTTAGGGCCGAAAATTGGGTTTATTGTTATATTTAAGTCTCTTTTATCCCGTCGAGACAAAGATGCCCATCTTCGTATCTGTGGATAGAAGAAACTTAAATAGGGGCAGTTGTAATACCCTAATTTTTACCCCTAAGATCTCACATGTCTTTTTGTATCTCATACCACAAACAAGATCACACATTCGTCCCCTCTTTTGTAAGTTTGTGCCTTGCAGGGATCTTTGAGTTTGTGTGTGTTTGTTAGTTGTTTTATTGCTTAATTTGTTTATATTTACTAACCATTAATTAAAATCTAAAAATATTTTGTTTTTTTTCACTAACATTTTCAGGGGAAGAAAAGGTTAAAAATACTAAAATAATCAGTCCCTCAGCTCGAATGAATTTCATCTGAACAAAGTCAAAGTTGACCTACAAACAATTAAAAATCATCTGATCAAGAGTTTCCAAGTTTTAATTTATTATTATTCAAGAGACTCTAAGGTTCATGTGTTTATTTCCATGCCTTCTTTGACGAACAAGAGAATCGAGCCAAGATCCAGCACAATATATCAAGAATAACATTTTTGAAGATTTTCAACTGTGCAATCGATTACACTAATGGTCCAATCGATTGCACGCTACAGTTTTTGCCTAGATTTTGAAATTTCCAGCAGTGCAATCTATTCGCGCTACAGTGCAATCGATTGCACGAAGACAGAATTGGCTAAAATCAGCATCTTTCAAGTTTTGAAGCATTTGGCACCAATCTTGACCATTGATCACATGTGGAATATTCTAGATCACCTCATTTTAATTCCCCTACATCATTTTGATCATTCCTCACCATGTACCATCACTAATCACCACTCTTTTGTGATTTCCCTCCAAATTTGAATTCCAATCCTAATTTTGATCTTCCAATCCAAATTCCAAACCACCAAAATTTCCAAGCCTAAATTCTATAAATAGAGGCCTCATTTCATTCATTCTTCAAGCTTTGGAGAGCCAAATTCACCTTGCTAAAATTTCTCTTGAAGCTTTTGAGAGCCAACAAACCTCTTGCAAATTCACTTCCTAACCACAAAAATTCACCAAAGCTCACTTTTCTTCTTTTGAAAGTTAACAAGAATTCACATTGAATCTTGTTCAACTTTGTGCTAAACCTTCATCCAAACTTGTTTTGTTCATTAATTCTTGTAGATCAAGGCTTTGGTGTGTGGATGTTGAAACGATTTGAAGGAATTTTCAGATTTGAAGTGGTAATTCATCATTCACCATTGTTGAAGCTTCAATTTCATCTTCCATAATGTAGATCTTTGGTGGTTCTTGTTACATGATCCTTTGGATCTTGTAATTTTGTTTAATTACTGGTATTTGTTGTTATTTGCTTTGAATTTTCGTGCACTTTTGATTCCATGATCATGAGGTGTTTAAAGAAAATTTTAGATCTTGATCATGCTGAATTTTGCTGAATTTTTGCTGTCACATCAGGGTGCAATCGATTTGCATTTTTGTGCAATAGTTTGCACAGTGCTATTGTTTGCCTTATTTTTGCAATCTGTCAGTGTGCAATCGATTCACACACTGGTGCAGTCAATTCGCACTGAACAGAATGGTGTTTTAACCTATTTTTGGGATTGTTTTGGTTTTGCTTCCTCCTTCTTCCCCTTTCTTCTTGTTTTAGCCTTGAAATGCATTGTTGAGATTAATTTCTCTTCAATTTCAATGGACTTTGGATATGGTTAGAGTAATTAAACACTCATTAGTTCAAATCTATCTTTAAATGAATTGTTGAATTCATTTAAGGTGCTTTGAATTAGTAATATGTTTTCACACTTAAACCTATCAATTAAAGGTGATTGAACTTGAAGATGAAAGGTTCTTGAATTTGTAATTCAATTTGGCATTTCTCTTCATCTATTTCTTTTTTATTTTGATCGATAAAAGTCTTATGGATCATAGAATTCCTTTGTTGAATTTTGATCAAGACTAGATCGCTACCTTCTTTTCTTTTCGTTTGGTATTGCTTTCGGATGACGATCTACATATCGTTTATCTAGCATGCATTAACACAAAGATCTATTGACCGGCCTCATTGTAGGGTAATTACATCGTAAATTACTCGGCGATTGCTTAACATGGCGCAACATTTGTCCCTCTTTATCCAATTCGGAATTTGAACTTTCGTGGTCCGGACCTTGATTGGTCGCGTCAACCCAATGGTGATTGATATTTTGTATTAGGTTCAAAATCTTTGAAGCTTACTGTTGTAGAGGCTTTGATTCTATCAATCTTCTAACAATTCTTCCTTAACCTTGACCTAAGTACATTGTTTAATCACTATAGTTCAAAACGTGAAACGGAATAATCGGTGAAGGCTTATGGCACTAGAGCCTTGTGCTACTAAGCACTAACTTCTAACTTTATATTTCCTTCTCACTCCTTATCTCTCTTTTACTTTTATACAATTTTTCCTTTGTCTGTTGGACACATGTTTATGCTTCCGCATATTTTCCTTTGTCCTTTGGACACATGTTTATGCTTCCGCAATTTTTCCTTTGTCCGTTGGACACATGTTTATGTTTATGCCTTTTCCTTTTGTCCATTTTGGACTCAAAAACATTAATAAAGGATTAAACCACTAAAAGACTTTTGCTCTTAATTGTTGGACTATGGCCACTATCCTTTGTATTGGAGGACCTATACTCTTGATTAAGGACTTTGGACTTAGAATTAGGATCCTAACCTATGCTTGGGAGTTTGTGATGGAAAACCTTGGATTTTGGATACTTGGAGTCCTCTTTTGAAGACTTATTTTGAATCAAGACCAAATCAAAAAGGGAAAAATGCGTATGCTATGGAGCTTGTCCATGTGGTTAGATCTTTTTTATCAATAGCTTTTATTTTATGCACTAGGGTAGTCACTTCTTCTCCACCCCTTCTTCAATTTTTAAAACTTCTTCTCTTTTTTCAAAACCTTATTGTTTTCAAACTCGAAACCGCTTTCATAATAAAACCTTGACTTTGGTCAAGTGATTTTTAAATTTTGTTTTCTTTAATAAATGTCAATCCATGTTAATCATATTTTGACCATTTCATAAAAAAACATAAAAAACATCCAAACTCATCAAACTTTTTTTTGTGCCTTATGCACTTTTCTTTTTAAAACTTTTTCATAAGTTTAGACATTGATTCATTTCTTTAAGCGAAATTATTCGCTTGGAAATGACGACTTGTCTTTAAACTTAAAATCAACCAAAACAAACAGATTTTTGTTCTTTGTACCACGAACTACGAGGTTTTGATCCTACATTGCACATCGTGGGTACGTAGGCATGAGGCGATAAGTCTCTCCAAACACAAAAATCTTAAAAAAAATATTTCTCTTCTCATCTCCTCAATCTCTTTTCAAGCAAACCATTTTCAGACCAAAAAGCCATAGATATTTCAAAGGGCTCCTATAGAGTACTATAGACGTTTTGGGTGCTAACACCTTCCCATTGCGTAACCAACCCCCCTTACCCATTTCTCTTTGTCTTTTTTAGCTTTTGCTTTTTTAGACTTCTTAGGATTTATTCGCTCTTTTTTCCTTTTCCTTTGTGGAATTAATAAAAGCGCGGTGGCGACTCTGTTTTCCTTGAGTTGAGTTAATCAATAGCTTACACTCATGATTTTTACCGCTACACCCATATATACACTGACTCCACAGCCTCGAACGAGACCGGCCTCACGATGTAGTATCGGTATTTGAAGGTGCAAACAGAGTCCATGTAGGTCTGGAACAGTCTGCTCACCTGTTTGAAGGACACCCACCCGTGTCTGCCATCAGTTGCCTATCTCTGTAAGTGGAAAATACGGAAGAACAGGGGCATAGTCGCCCCGATCTTGAGGTACTTGCAAACTAGCTTGAAGGCATGGAGAAAAGCGAGAGAGTTGGGATGGAGCTGTGAGGGTGCCAGGTGCAGCCAAACGAACATCGATTGCTGAAAATCAGTGAAGGGCAGGAGCCACCCCGCCTAGTCGAACATAAACTCATACAAAGGAAACCTTATCCCTCGGTACGTCGAGCAGATGCGATGGTGCGCCAGAGCTCTGAACACCTTCCAGGTCTTCGCGGAGCCCTCTAGGCGGTGCTCGATGGTACAGAAGATGTCGTCCTCATCACCATCGATGAACTGAGAGACCATATTCAGAGGCTCTTCGCTAACCCACTCCTCGGTTGGCCGTCCCTCGACGCTTGTGATCGGCGCCATTGGGGAGTCAGGTTGGTCGTCAATGTCTATAGATCCCACGGCCATGGACAAGGCTTTCATTTACCTAAAAAATAGAAGGAAACGGTGAATTCGATGGTCCATATCAAATTCACCCCTCCACCGTTGATCAAGTGAAAGGGCGAAGAAGGAGCGTCGGGATCACGGGACAATCGTGCTCACCCAACGTCCTCAGGATATCCGACGAGCGTCCCCGTGCCTATCCTCAGGTCACCGGTACATCGCCCCAGGGGATTCATCCCACAGCTCGGGATATTTTTGAGGTCCCCGAGATATCCACCTGGTGTCCTCGGGAAATTCTTCTTGTCCCCGTGGGACGCATCCCACCTCCCCGCGAGGTTCAGCAAGAACATAGAGAAACTCCGCCGTTTTCACTGGAAATTTCATGGTTTCCCCAGGAACTTCATCAGTTCACCGGAGTACCACCTCAGGAAACACATTTAGAAAGGGAAAGGATCAAGAAACTTACTTGAAAACGGCTGTTGATGAGGTCCGGTACGGCGGCGTGCGACGGCGAAACGGTGGCAAAAGCAAAGAGAGGAGGAGAGAGAATCTGATCAGAGAGAAAGGAAACGTGCAAATGACGCGGACTAGCCTCTATTTATAAGGCCCTCACGAGACTCGAGGCACCCCTAGGCACTCAAGTGCACTAATCCTAGCCTAGCCGCCCTAGGTAATGATGACGCGTGACACGTGGCACGCGCTTTCCCATGTACGTCCTTTCTTTCTCCCACACGCGTCTTTCCGTTTGCTTTGATGCTCGACTCCACAAATTCTCGTATTCCCGCGGAGTCGCCCAGCAACGGCCTATCGAACTCGAGCAGACTTCAAGATTTCTGCCCGTCTGACATTCCTCGCTCGTAGTGGTGTAAACCCGTCAATATCGGAGAGTTCCCTCGTTTGACACGTTCCCCGACAAAAGGGCAACCGTGGGTATCAGACGACTATCATCATCCCGGTCCTCCGAGCACATTCAGTACGTCCTCGACACAATTCTTGGCCCTTAATTCATTGCTCCGACACCTCAGAGCAACGACTTGGGGGGCTCCTGTTCTGGATCGGGCTAGCGTCTGCCCTTCAGTCGGGCAGGCCTAAACCCCATGATCTGGGATGACCCAACAAGGCCCATATCCACACCTGCGTCGAGCACGTACCAGCCTCCAGTAATGTCGGGCACGTGCAGCAGACACTGTCGAGCATGGGCGACATGCCTTGCGAAGCACGTCTCTCCTCGACACCCAAGAACTCCTCCCCGTGAGGACACGTCACCTTGTAACCTTCCACCTCCGAAAGAATCGGTCTGCCCTACTTCCGGAGATCTCGGGACCGTTACCCCAGGGCGAAGACCACGTGCTGGTCCTCCCTACGCCACGTAAGCCCTGGCAGTTTCCTGGATCGGGCCTTGCAATCCAGCCCAGTGCAGGTAACCGTTGGCCCCGCGCTGGGGGTCCTCTATAAATACCCTCTCACTTGAGAGGGTCAGGTTATGTTCATTCTCACTCTTACACCTATATTCTGTACTTGCTTACTTCCGTTTCCTGACTTTGGCATCACCCCCCCCCCCCCCCCCCCGGCCGTATCATCCTCACCGGAGCTGACGATTTCACGACGTTGTTGGCCCCTGTTATACTGTCTGATCCAGGTACGATCAAATATGATAATTGTTGCTTGTTGAATTAACATCAAATTTATATTAAATTTTGCTTACAAATATTTTTTTTATATTTAATGATAGTTAAGTTCTAAAAATTAATTACTTATCCAAGCGCCTACATGTAAATTATAGAGAACAAAAATAGAGATAATAAATTAGTGTGATAATCACATTCTAAAAAAAATAATTAATTATCTATGCGGACCAATCATAAATCACTTATAATTTAAGATGAATTAAAAAAAGTTATGCAATTATTTTAGAATAAAACCTTAAAAAATTATTAAATAGTATTAAGGATGTATAATCATAGAAATAGTAGGGAAAAAAAATAGATATGATAAATGGTTATGATACTTGATATTCTTAAAACATAATTAGTTATCCAGGCCAAATAAACTGCTTGTAATTTAAGATGAATTAAATAAAATTATACAATTTTTTAAAAATAAAACCTCAAAATTATTAAATAATATTAATGATGAATAATTATAAAAATAATAGGGAACAAAAATAGAGAAAATAAATGGTTGTGATACACTGTGCTCTAAAAAAATAGTTATTCGTGCAGACCAATCATAAATCGCTTATAGTTTGAGATAAATTTAAAAAAAAAAATTATGCAATTTTTTTTTAAATGAGAGCCATATATTGAAAAAGGAAAAGGTGAAACACAAAAGAGAAAGTGGGGACTAGGCCAAGACCCTCTCAAAAAGAAACAAATCTGGAAAAAAAAAGACAATTCTAGCCAATTTTTTACAAAGTCACTTCTAATATCCTGAGGGATGACATCAAAAAAAGTCAGCGATGTAGATATGCGGCCAAGGTTAACAAAACAAATCTGCACAAGTGTTTTCCTCCCTATAAATATGAGTTATAAATGTAACACTCACATATAATATCATACATCAAAGCATAATTACTATACATGAATCCAAGTGTTTGGTACTGAAATACCACAAGTTCCTAGTTAACACATTATATACATTACATGCCCAAAATACTTAATACAAAAAAACTATGGCATACTGTATACAAGATGTTCCAAGACATTAAGAACTAGATCAAAACAATGATCTCAAAATAATTTCCACAGCGGAAGTCTTGCCATCCCAAAAAGTCAAGGAAAGTAAGGATAATCAAACGGCCTTATCCTTACCCTTTGCGGAACCTGCTGTACCTGTAATATAATCAACAACATGGGGTGAGATATTAAATCTCAGTGAGTTCCCTATCTTATTGGTTCTCTCGGCTTTATATGGTCCTATCAATCCTAACTCAAGTCAAACGGGAAGGGAAAAGACCTTGAGTTCTCAATCTCACACTATATGGAAACATGTTCATGAGTTCACCAACTCACAATATCACTAATCGATAACCTTACCAAGGCATCCCTTTTTCCCATTCGCTTCTACGTCTATAAGTCGACCCGAGTCATGGATCCTTGTAACTTATTTGACATACGAAATGGATTCGGGCTCTAAGGGCCATTAACCGTTATGAACCGTCACTTCACACGGGTCTTTAACCGTCACAAGTCTCTTTACCCTTAGGCTCCATTCGTACTAAACGCGGGAATCAAACCTGCCAAGTAATCATGCATACATTTTAGAGGAGCTCGAGACTCATGAAACTGCAACTCAAGTGAAACGGTTACGATTACGTGATCACACACACACGAACGTGATTGTATTCGACAATCACAAGGCCACATTCGCCTTAAGACCTCTTTTTCCTTTTCTCATAATCACAATGGTTCACACATGTTCCATACTAGTGTTTCACTCTCTTCTAGACCAATACTCGTCACGGATGCACCTTTCTACATCGAATGCATGAGCATAGCCATCAAGAGTTTCTATCAATTTCTAGTCACATCCTAGAATAATATCATTAGGTTTAGGGTAAGGTTTCTCACTCTTCCTAATTCATTTTAAGCATGCATATTCTCTCAATCATACTTAACGACAATTAGATAGACATGGTATAATACAATTTGCATATAACAATATCAACCATAAAACACACAAGATAACATAACAAGTCAAACATAATCGACATAGTAGTTCACACACATTTTTAAGGCATACAAGCAACTACTATCCTCTACCAAGCGTCCTTGGTTACATCAGGGTCTAACCTTACCATTCAATAGCACATTGGATCCTCTTTCCAAGGCTACAAGTCCCATATCAATTGGGTTCTCGATTCATGAGTTTCGATGGAAACACAAACCACACTTTTCACATCCACTTCAATATTTATCTCTATCCTATCAATCCATGACATATAACCATGTTTCTACCTCACCATCATATAGAGAATTGAAGTAGCTTTCCAACGCTTCCGACCGTGCGTCAATCCGAGTTACGGATCAAAATTTATGAAGGAAACAAAATGGGAAAATCTGTGATGTCCGCTAGGCGAATCATTCAGCAAACAAAACAGAACAAAAAGGGCATAAAGTTCGCTAAGCGAACTCTGGGCGAACATTCGCCTTCCCTTCGCCTTGGGTTTGCTAGGCGAACCCTCGAGGAACTTTTGCCTTGCCTTCGCCTTGGGTTCGCTAGGTGAACTCTGCGAACTCAGGATTCCCAGCAGCATTAAAATATGTCATTTGGGGCCAAACCCTCTCATTTCTTCACCCAAAACACTTCCAATTCATACTCTATCAACCCAAATCATAACTCGACTATACTAACCGACTATTTCTACATTTTAACACTTAGAAACAACATTTAATCAAAATCCACCATTTTATTCAAATTCTAACCTAAGTTTCTATACTTAGGGTCCTAACTAGAACTCACCAATGATCAAGATGATGGAGATGAAGAAGATGTTGGGTTGATAGATGAAGAAGAGATGATTTCATGCCTTCCTTCTTCTTCTCCTAGGTTTTCTTCTTCTTTTCTTCTTTTCCTCCTCCTTCTCTCTATTCTTCTCCAACTTCTTTCTATCTTTTTCTTTTTAATGGAGAGGAAAAGGAAATGAAAAGATATAGAGAAATATCTTTAATTAGTAACACTAATAAATGTCCAAAAAGTCTCTATAGCTCCAAAAGTTAAAATCTCAGAGTCAGAAAATTATTAATTTGATCTGCTCTAAGCTCATCAGTTACTCTAATTATCTCCGCAGATAATTTCCCAGAGTACACCGGAACCCAGTTGATCACACTAATTATTATCCAGAGCAAATAAAATACGGGGTATTACAATAAAAAAATCATATTGGCTATAATATTTTTATAGTGTTTCCATCTACTTTTTAGGTGCCAAGGAACTAATGAATCCTTTGGAAAAGTTTGGACAACTAAAAAAAAGTCACTCTCAATCCAAAACTTAAGCCATGATTTATCTCTGGCCATCTCAAATGCTCGAAGAACTGCATAAAATTCAGCATGTAAGGAGTTAGATATAAAAGTTGGTTCAACAAAACTAGAGTAAAATCCTCGTTATAATCATGAAAGATACCTCCACAACCACAAGAGAGAGAGAGAGAGAGAGAGAGAGAGAGAGACGAAAACGCTTCATCACAATTACACTTCAACCAAGAAATGGATGGAGGCTTTCAGATCACTTCTTTTATAACAGGGGCCTTAGGAGGATGAATATTAACATGGAAGGATTTGAGTAAGTTGAAATCAATCATTGAAGAAGAGAAAAGTAATAAAGAATTATTGTCTGCGAAAATGATTTGAGCTTTAATGTTTGTAATAGTGTTATTAAGAGTATGATGCTTGTTGTGCTATCGAGCCAAATTTTGATCATGCCAAATAAATGCCACAGTAAAGACAATAGTGGTCGTGATGATTAAAGAGCCTTGAGGAGAGATGCTCTTGATACAAAGAGCCCAAAAATTGTTTTTCTTAAGAAATAGAGATGGATGTCCTAAGAGTTCTAGTTATCCAGCTCTAGATCCTGATAGCATGAGAACAGTGGAAGAATATATGAGACAAGGTTTTAGAGGCACTCTTGCTAATGCTACACATGGACACCATGTTGCACTCTCTGTACTGCAACTTCTCATTAGTTGGAATTTTTTATGCATAAGGCACCAAACCACATAAGAATTAGATGTGGGAATATCTAACTTCTATATACACTTAGCCCAATCGATCTTGAGAGAGGGAACATATTTGATGACATAAGCCTACTTTAAAGAAATAGTGACATCAGAGGAATCTAACCAGATAACACAGTTTGTTTCTTCCACTTGCAGAGAGTGCCTAGCACTATCCTGAACTAAGAAAGGGAAAATATCCTACCAATTATCAGGAATGACCAAGCACTATTGTGCCAAAAATACGCAAGGACATAGTCAAAATTAATATTATAATTATCTAAAACAGATAAATCTGTTTTTTCCAACAAAGGCTCTTCACACCAGGAGACTTTCCAAAACTTTATCTATTTACCATTACCAGTCAGCCAAACAATCTTGGACCTCAGAAACTTATACTTTGGCTTTAAGTTGTACCATAAAGAAGAGAAAATTGTATGCTTGATAATATCATGTCTCCTAAGAACTCTAGCTTACACAACCTTTGCCTAGTGATCCTCACCTTTAAGTGTTTCCCACCCTAGCTTCATATTGGTGGCTTTATTCAGAGTGATAAGGGACCTTAAGCCCAGACCCCCATTATCAACAGGTTGACAAACCTTTCTCCAAGCAACTGTGACTATTTTTTTGGAATGAGCGTTCCCACTTCATATGAAGTTTCTAGTGACACGCTCAATCAACTTAAAAAGAGAAACAAACCAAGAGTAAATTATAATGGAATGATAAATCATGCTCTGGATAACTGATCTCACCAAAATAATTCTACCACCATATGTGAGGGCAGAGCCTCTCCAGGCAAATAACTTTGCCATAACCCTATCAACAAAGGCTTGAAGATGAGATTTCATAACCTTACCTTTGAATATGGGAATCCCTGAGTAAGAGAAAGGAAGAGATCCCCTAGTAAAACTGTAGAGATGAATGAAATGGTTAGTGTCATACCCTAATGTTTACCCCTAAGATCCCACTTCATTTTCATCTTTACAATGCATCAAGATCACAAACTTGGTTATACATTAACCCCCTCATCTCTGGGTTTGCCTTTGCATAGATCACCAAGCACCTCTTGGTGTATCTTTTCTTTTTGCACTTATATGCTTTATATTTTACTAACTTCTAATCAAAATACAAAAATGTGCTATGTCTCCTTTTGTTTCTTTTGCAAAGAAGGGTTTGAAATCAAGAGTATCAAGTAAATGCATCCTTAGCTAGGGTTTGAGTTCCTCAAGTCAAAGTGTGGTTAACCCTTGATATTTAAAGGCTATTCATCAAAGCATGACCTCTAATCTCAAATCATAGAGTCTCAAGCATCATTCAACATCATTTTATCAAAGACATCTCAAGATTGGGTGGCTTGTTTCTCAAGGAATTCTCAAAGGTTCATGTGTTTATTTCCATGTTTTCATCCACAAATTTCCCTAAGTCATTGCAAACTTCACCAAATAACAATCAAGTGTACATCATTTTGAGCTTATATGATAATCAATGTGCCTTGAAATGTAAGAAAATATCCAAGGTTGCAAGTTTGTGCAAGGAGGTTTGACCAAAAAGTCAAAATTTCAAGCCTAAGTTCAAGACTTCACAACTTATTCATACTTTAACATTTTTGAGTGATTCTTTGGGAAAATAACTCATGTTGACATCCTCTCCAACTTCTCTTCACAAGTCAAGAGCCAATTGTGCTTGGAAGACCATCAAAAGTTTGAAGACATTATAGGTCATTTTGTAGACTTAGAATTTTTTTTGCCTAAGTTCAAGTTTGGCATGCCTATGTTTCAAAGACCATAACTCCTTTATTATTCAAATTTTATGGGGGCTTATTTTTTCCAAATATTCCTCTTAATGCCCTCTACAACTTTGCTTTAGAGGTCAAACATAAATTCATGCTTTAAGGACCTCAAATCTTGAAGGCCACATATGCATAAAACTAGGTTATGACCTGTTTGGCCTAATGGCTGACCTGATTTTCAATGCCACAGCCTCAACTTGCACTTCACGCCATTTTTACCTTAAGCATCCTTTTGGATTGATTATTTTTGCATTGTGTTCTAATCCATGAAAGGATCATTTTGCTCAAGGAAAATAAAAAAATGCACGAGTGGAATGCATTTGGCCTAGCCATGAACATGACCCCATTGACTTTACTCTTGATTCAAGTTTCAGGTCACACATTCCATGATAACCTTAATCTGGGACCACAACACATGTGTAAACTCATTTGTTATGATGAAACACATTCCACCAAGTGCAAAACGACCCATTTCAAGTCCTAAATCACGCTTTTCACCTTGCATCATACGGTTACAAATGAGAAAATTCTAGAATGGATTCACACGTTCTAGATCTGATCTCACACACTTGAGCTCATCATTCCATTTTCTATAAATAGAGGATCATTTCCCCTTCATTTTCAAGCTTGCATAGCCAAAGAAACTCTGCTTCCATAGAGTCCGAAACCTCTCCCAAAACAGAAGTTCTCTTTTCATTTTAAGTTACTTTAAACACCAATTCTCTGCCTACAAACCTTCATCGGCATCATCTGAATGTATTTGAAGCATCACATTAGTTCAAGAGCACCTGCAAGCATCAACTCTATTTCACCATTTTCACACCTCTGAAGCTCATTTCGAACAGGTAGCTACGAGTGAAATCCTTGACCAAACAAGTTACCATACTCTTCATTTTGATCTTTTGAATGAAAGCCCTCATATAGTTGGAATTTATATTTCACATACACTATTTAATTTAAGTTTTAATAAGCTAGGGTTCTTGTGTATTTCTGCAAACTCTCTCTTCTCAGAGTAAATAAATTGCTCTGATGAAGAGAGACATGAACGATGAAAGAATATGAAGCTTGCACAATGTGTGTTTAAGCTTAAAATTCTAGTTCAAGAAACCTGCAAAAATCAAAATCCTAAGGTTCAAGACGACTGAGTTCGCGCGTTTGAGTGGCAAATTCAAATATCCTGACCAATCAGAGCATGACACGCTCTTTTTAGAATTTTGTTGTCCGTTTGTTTCTAGTGCAATGATCTCACAGTGAGTGTGCATTGACTTTAAGTCCTAACCGTGTGATTTGGTGACTGGACTTTAGTAATTGGATCTGATGGCTGCGCATGTTTTTATCATCAGCCTTTGATCTAATCTAGTGGCTATGGTATTTTCTAGCTTTTAATTTCATTTTTAATTGTTTTTCTTTTCCATTTTATTTCAAAAATTCGTAAAAAATAACTCCATTCACTTTTTTCACTCCAACTGTTTTTTTTTCTTCATATTTTTATAAAACTATTTTCTATTTTTTGAGCTATTTTCCATATTTTAATTTCATCATTTGATATTTTTCATTATTTTCTTCATTTTTCATGCATTTTTATTAGTTAAAAATTACTTTTAGGCATTATTAAATTCTCCAAAATTTTATATATGATTCTTGAGATGTTTCAAACTTGTGGTATTTTTCTTGATCATTTTATTTTAGTTCAGATACCTCATTCTCATTTTCTCTCTTATTTTCATTTTAAAATTCATTTAAAAAATATTTTCATGCATTTTTAATTGCTCTTTATTGCATCTTGATTGGCTTGCTGGTTGTTGCCTTGAATCATAACTTGTTAATCAAGTTTCTCCTCAATTTCAATGGACTTTGGGTGTTGATGAGGTTGGATGAGCGTTCATCAATTCAAATCTATCATTAAATGAATCATCTGATTCATTTTTGGTGCTTTGTTTTGATGATAGGTTTAGTGCCTTAATCCACCAAGAAAGGTGATTGAAATTGATGATGAAGTGATCTTGAGTCTTGATTCAATTTGGTCATTTCTCATCTTTCCTTCTCCTTCTTTTTCTTTTTCTTTTTCTTTTTCTTTTATCTTGATCAATTGGATGGTTTGTTGTCCATCTTGTTCATGATGTTTGGATTGATGCTTGATGAACTTTTATCATTTCAAATCTACCATTTGATTGATCATTGATCATTGGAGGTACTTTGGATTGATGCATAAGTTTGTCTTAAGTTGTCATGAAAGATTGATTGATGTAATGGACCAATCTCCCTGCCTTAGTGTTTGATCACTCATTGGATTTTACTTGTGCTACATGTTTTAGGAGTATGATCTCTATTATATCTCTAACATGTATGGTACATAAACTGTTATTGACCGACCTCCCATAGTATGATCTTTCTTATAGATTATGTTATGATTGCTTAACATAACGCTAAATTTGTCCCTATCACGGTGAGAATCGGATACCATAGCTATTAAGTTAACTAGGTTCACAAATCTTAATTCACCACCGAACTTTGATTTATCCAAAGAAAAGGGTAAAGGTCGAAAACCCTAATTGCGCTATGTAAGAACAAAGCTAGAGATCTAAGGTTCGGGGGTTGGTTATACCTAGGGAAGATGCTAGTATCCTAAGTATCTGTAGTACTCTACAGGAACTTCTTGTTGTATTTGTGTAATTTGTTATTTGCTTGTTATGGGAATTGTGCTAAGGTAAAGACCTAGGGGTTAGTTTCTATGTATGGATGTAACAAACTAGAAGAGCAAACTTATGACATGAATTAGCTGAATGATAGTGATAAGAAAACGGAGAGAAAAGCCAAACATAAGAATCGAAACTAATCATAGAAAGAGAACCAAAATTCAGGCTAATGAACTAAACTCCAAGCCTCCAAGTTAAAGGTCAAAATAAATTTATAGAAAACAAATGTTTTTTAGATTTTTGTTTATATTTAAAATTATTTGACAAATTAACCAAACTAAATGAATTCTAATATTTCTAACAAAACATTAAACAAATAGGATTATATAAGCTAACTAATCTAAATTATAAATATAAATTAGATAATTAATTTTAAACAAACCTAAAACTAACTAATAAAAAAACTCCGAACCATGCATAAACCCGACCATGAATCCGGCCATCGAAACAACGGCAATCCAAACGGAAATCTCCGAACCCTAAATCCTATAAAATTCCAATTCATTCAAAATGCAATCGTTATGAGTGATTCGGGCAATGAAATAACTCTCAACAAGTATTACAGAGTAAGAAAGTTTAAAGCGAATCTAACCATGAATTCAAGGCACAAGGTCAAAACAGAGTGCTCAGAGGAATCATGTTCAGTTACGATAAAGCTTTAAGGAAGAAGAAAGTTCACCAAAAAATTTAGGTTAAGCGTTTATGCGCTCCTTGCTCTTCACTTCGCGTTGGTCTTATATGTGTGATGCTCTGAATGTGTGTTTTGTTGCTCGTGTGTTGTTGTTATGCGTGTATGTGTGCTGCTGCAATTATTATGTTGCTGCTGAGTATGGATTTTTGTTCTCAATTTTCTTCTTTTTCTCAACCGTGTGTATGTCGTGAAGATATGAGCATGTTCGAAACCGTATCTGATACTTCTCTGCTTTCGTCTCAGTATGTTTATGCATTGTTTTGGAAAGAAGATATGAACTTCAATTCTTTTGTGATTTTGGAAAATGATGAAGATGATTTGTTGTCCAAATTTCATGATGCTTGTGATAAACTTATTTTCTTTCTGACCCGAACATGCTCGAACACGTCTCGGCTTCTTTACTCAGCATGTCGTGAATTGTTTTGGAAAAGATTGATGAATTTCCGTTTTTATTTTGATCAAGTTTGGAGCTGTTTTGGCATTCCTTTTTTTTCATCTCATTATGGTCGGCATGGTTTTGGAAAGGTTTGATATCTTCCTCCTTTATCTCATTCAAATGGTGTGTATTTTTTTATCTCAGGTATCAATAATGCAAAAGAAAGGAGGCTTCCAACCAACAGGTCCACACTTTGCCTCTATGTCCATCACAAACTGGCATGCCTTACTTTTTCAGCACTTAATAACTCGTTAGAGTAATTGTAGTAAGCAAGAAAAAGAGGTGGAGCAGTCAACCGAGCCGATGAAGACGAACCTTTTCCTTTTGTTTTATGCAGGCTTATCTGGGTTAACATCAAGGATGCAAAGTGGAGTGTGAGTCTGTTGATTATAAGATAAGATGGAGGTTTTTTTGAGTATTGTTGGTCATGAGCTTCATTTCCCATGTCTCTTTTCTTTCTCAATGGCTTAAGAGGAAGAAACAAAGAAGAGGTAGACTAGAATGTACAAAAAATGTTAGTGTAAATGAATGGTTATGAGTGTATGACCTAATGGACGGATGCATATGATTGTGAAGTAACAACCAGTTATGGTTAAGATAAAGTGAGGGCAAATTTTGGGGTGCAACAGCTGAGATTCCTGATATGCCATGCAGACGAAACGAAAAGCAGAATCTTAGGGTCAAAAATTAGGGTATGACAGTCCCGTATCGGATTATTAACTCTAACATTAATACTAACAATATAATTGTGCTAACATTTATTTTTATTCCATTTACTTTTATGCCATTTACTTTTATGCATCTTTATTTTTATGTCACTTATATTTCTTGCTCTTTATATTGCTTTACTCTTATCGTTTACATATCATGTTGCCATTGTTTATGGTTATGCCTTTTTTTTCCACTTGGACTTTTCTTTTTTCTTTTTCTTAAGACATTAATAAAGGATAAACCACCAAAAGACTTAATGTTTCCACTGGACTATTGGTTACTATCCCATGCTTGAATGATGGACTTATGGACTTAGAATTAGGTTTTTGATCCTATGTTTTGGGGCTGTGACTTGAGACCTTGGAATTCGTCTGGTACCTTGACCTTGGGTTTACTTTTAGAAGACTTTGCTCGGCTACCTCATCTTTGGCCTTGGTTTAAGTTTTTCTTTATCTGATGCTTGATTATTTCTCTGCTTATTTGGTTGCTTGTTGCTTAATCCAAAGGATGAGAGTTTTGGCTTGACTTATGTCAAAAGCTTGCTATCTTGGTTAGATCTTTCCTTCCCTAGCTTTTACTTTGTGCATTATGGTAGCCTCTTCATCTCCTTCCCTTCTTAAATTTTCAAAATCTTCTCCTTTTTTCAAAACCTTCTTGTTTTTAAACTTGAACCACTTTCTCAATAAACATTGACTTTGTCAAGTGATTTTCAAACTCTTTTTCTTAAATAAATGATTATTCATCTTAAGCGTATCAACACCATTTTCATAAGAATTAAAAAAAATACATAACTCATTCAAATCGTTTTGTGCCCTTTGTGCACTTTTCCTTTTAAACCTTTTCTTAAGGTTTAGACATGAGTCATTTTCATAGTTGAGATGTAATTCTCCTATCCCCATAGTGATGTTTGAAGTTGATTCTTTTCCACTTGAGAGAGTTAGTGGCATACTTGTTGATCTCTATCCAAGTTGGAGCACTTCTCAATAGTGATGCAAATGTCCATTTTCATACACTTGTGGGTGACTAGTTGAGTTTTCTCTTTAAAATGACAAGTTTTATTTCCATTTAAAATAAATCACAACAAACACTTTTGTTATTTTTACCACGAACTACGAGGTTTTGATCCTCCATTGCACTTTGTGGGTACGTAGGCACGAGGCTCAGAAAGTCTTGTCAAACACCAAAAATCCAAACAAATATTTCTCTCCTCATCTCTCCAATCTTTTGCAAACAACACTTTTTAAGCCAACCATAGATTTTCAAGAGGTTCCTATAGAGTACCATAGATGTTTTGGGTGCTAACACCTTCCCATTGCATAACCAAGCCCCTTACCCTTTATCTCTCTGTTTTATTAGTTTTGTTTTAAAACTTCTGTGGGTTTTTGTTCGTTTTTTCCCCATTCCTTTGGAAAAATAAAAGTGCGGTGGCGACTCTTGCTTTATGAGTTAAGTTAACCAATAACTTAATCTCAAATTTTCCCGCTACAGTTAGCCCTACTATTATTCATGGAGTTAAGGTAAATAGTTGACTTTTGAGAATTGATATTTTGACCAGAGGCTGCAGAGTAAGTTGAGAAAAATTGCTTACAGGGAATAATATTTGAGGTATTTCCTTTACACAAAAATATCTCATATGTATAAAAAATATGATTAGGGATGCAAACCTCTTTAGTTGCTTTAATTAGATCCAGATTTCCTATAAGGACCAAGTTGGATAAAAGACTGCTCAAAACGTCCTCTGCAAAACAAAAGAGAATACAGGAAAGAGGGTCCCCTTGTTTGACCGTTCTCTTGCACTCAAATAAACCATGAAGAAAGCCATTAAGAGCAACAAACACTTTTGAATACTTTAGGAAAATGTTGATCCAACTACGGAAGAAAGAGTTAAAACCATATCTTCTTAAGACTTTTAAAAGAAAATACCAATTGATTGTGTCAAAAGCTTTTGTAATGTAAACCTTTAAAGCTACATTGCCACCATTAGTCTTATTATCTAGGAGATTAGCAACCTCGAAGGCTAAACATAAGCAATCCTTGATGTTTCTACCATGAATGAATCCTTTTTGTTCCTCTGAAACCAGAAAAGGCATAATCTTAAAAATTATATAAGCAATTGTCTTGGAAATTATTTTGAACATGAAATTGGACAGGGCTATAGGTATGAAGTTTGACATGGTATCAATATAATTAGTCTTTGGGATGAGAATAATAACGTTGGAATTGTAGTTAGGAAGCATCCACCCTATTTTGAAAAATTGTCAAGTATCATTAAAAACATCAACATGAATAATATTCTAATAAGTTTGGAAGAAGACTCCTATAAAACCATATGGGCCCGGAGCACTGTCCTTATTAAGACCAAAGACAACAACTTTAACCTCTTCCGGAGAAGGAATGAAGGTGAGAATGACATTCATGGAATCAGTCACCATAGGATGAATAATGTTAATCAAATTAGAATCCTGAACATTACCTGCAAAACAAAAAATGTTAGTAAAATAAGCTACAACATGGGCTGTCATCTCAGTTCGATCGGTGATCAAAGTTTCCCCATCTCTTAAATTAGTGAACTTATTTCTAACCCCTTTGATCTTGGCCAGTATGTGAAAATTAGAATAAAACCTCAAAAAGTTATTAAACAATATTAAGAATATATGATTATAGAAATAAAATGGAACAAAAATAGAGATAATAAATTATTATGATATAGGATATTTAAAAAAAATAATTACTTACCCTAACCAATCATAAATCGTTTAATTTTAATTCCACAATCTCATGATCAGATATTAATAAAAGTATCAACTACCTAACTATTAATAGAAGATACATATTAATACCCTAATTTACCCTTTAATGAAAATTTATTTACAGTTAAAAATGCCCCTTATGGTAATTTACTAAATACAAAAACATTGCCCAATAGCATTGTTCCTTTTTACCACATGTCTTGTGCTTTTTACAAACTCTCTCTCACTTTTTAAACATTGTATTACCCGAGTAAACTTCTGGTTCCTTCCAATTAGGCATGGCAAGAAAACCCGGGCCCGCCCGGACTCGGCCCAAAATTAACGGGGGAAACCCGATTTGATTGGGTGTGGGTGTGGGTAAAACCCGGTTTGTAATTGCGGGTGCGGGTGCGGGAGCGAGGGGATACTACTACCCGCCCGCACCCGCCCCCGCCCCCGCCCAGTTTTATAATATTTACTTTAATACCCATATTTAAATTATTTTATATCACATTTATTCACTTTTGAAGAAGTAATTAAAAATCCTCATTAGTGATTTCTCACCATTCACTCAAACTCACATCTTTAGAAACAAGTTTATTATTAAAATGGTTAAGTTTTTAATAAAATTGTTAATTTTTATTACTATTTAATTTTTTTTTTGCGGGTGGGGGCGGGTGCGGGTGTGGGCAAACCCGTTTCTATCGGGGGCGGGTCTGGGTGGTAAATTTTCACCCCCGACTGGGTTTGGGGGCGGGGGTGGGTCTATAACAGGGAGGCGGGTGCGGGTGCGGGGCTAGCTAAACCCACCCCTAACCCGCCCCGTTGCCATGCCTACTTCCAATATTCAATTGTACCAACACTATCACTTTTCCACTTCACTTCATCTTCATTTCATTTTTTCCCTTCACTTTTTCCCTTCACTTGATCTTCATTTCCGCCTGGTTTTCTTCTGCTTGCTGCAACTCAAGTAATGCTTCATCTTCATTTCATTTTTTTCTTTTCATCTTCGCCTCTTCTCTTCTATATTTCTTCTCGCGGGTAGTGGTGGTGCTTTGGAGATTACCTGGTTTTCCTTCCTTCTCACATTTTAAAGTATTCTCTTTCACACTTTAAAGTATTCTGAATAATGCTTTTACCCTCTCGTCCGTCTTCCCACTTTCACAACTTCATTTTCACTCTCTCCCTTATGAAACTTGCTTCTTCTCCACCTCTTGTAAGTGCAACCCTTACTCATTTTCATTTTGATTTGTTCTTCCTTTTAAAACTTCACATCTGATTTTGGGTCAGAACAACTTTTCATTTTTTCATATCTCTGACCGAAAATCAAAGAAAACGGAAGCATAAAGAACATAACACACACAACCTACAAAATACATATGAAGAACACAATCAATATCTATATGGAATGAAGAGGAAGAGCATACATGAATAGAAATATTCATGAATTATGAGATAAAATTAGATCTAGGGTTTTTATCAATTTACTCACATCTTCCATTATCAACATAATACTTTACTAATTCTTTCTCTACAAATCCAGGTACAGTTGATGAAAGAGTGTCAGTGATCCTTAAATACATGAAAAAGTGAGCAAGTTGGAAACAAACTTTACATAATTTTTTCTCCTACCTTTTACTACTATTTTTGTCTTTCTATTTTATATTTCTCTTTTCTTTTATTTCTTCTTTCCCTTATTTATTTGTTTATTTATTTTAATAGAGTAGCCAAGTTGATGGATTAAGTCACTACATATATTTTAGAGTAGGCTATTTCACTAACATGATAGCTAAAGTCACTGTACATTTATCAAGATGTATAGCCGTATAAAAAATTCAATGGAAAGGATTTGCAATTCGAAAAGGTAGTTACAGAACCAAGCAGAATGATCATTTGCACTTCGAAAATTCAATGGATAAAGTCTTTTGCAAATGTATCACGGTCAGATGAAGTAGAATGGTCTTTTAACAACCTTAAACATTGAATTTCCTTAGTAATTTAACGCCATGTATGACAAAAACAAGCGTCCTTGAAGCAGAATATCTACAACAAATGATATTTCTATATTGTATTCCTGGTAACTATACCAACTACTGGAACTGATATTAACCCTGCTCGTAGTCTTGGTGTTGCTATTGTCTTCAACAAAAAAATTGGTTGGAATGATTACTAAGTTGAAAATTTATAATCCATTTTTTATTTAAAATATATTTGTTGATCAATTATTATTACTGTGACAGTGGATTTTCTGGGTTCGACTATTTATTGGAGCAGCTCTTGCAACACTATACCCTCAAATTGTAATTAGAGTCATTCCCATCAAGTCTAGGTGACCAAATTGAATCAAGCGGTTTTTAACAGGTATGATAGATAAACTCACACTCACATTACCAGTACAACATAACATGCATGATAATGAATTGAGTTTAATGTATTTCCTATGTTTATATGAATTGATTTATAGAAGAAAAATTCCCAAAAGAATTATTGATCTTACACAATTGAGAATTGTGAACCTTGAATATAACATCCTCACAATTGAGAATTGTGAACCTTGAATATAACATCCTCTCTTTTATAGTTTTGCTCACTTAATCCCATACATTATTGGAGAAACAATTGTAACTATTTTTTTGTTATATTTATGGATTTACACTGTCATATATGTTTATGTTTTCTATTGTGAAAAATTGATTGATTTTATTTCATGGTTAATTTTAGAGTGAAGACCCATATTTTAATCCATACAAATAGTACTATGTTTACAATTGAAGTCAACAACTTGCAGGAGTATTTATTATATTAAACATGTATCTTAATTTTGTAATATTGAATGAGTATTTATGAGATTAAACCAGGTTGTGCATATCTTTCTTTGGGGCTAGAATGATTTTTTAATTTTGATTTAAACTAACCTTGCCTTAGATGCTCTGTAGAAAGTATTTGACAAGTGATAACATTGCAGAAAGTATTGAATAAATTTAATTTTAATTTTGATTTAAACTAGCCTTGCCCTAGATCCATGGAAAAGTCATTCAAAGATCTTGAGCAGTGTCTTGGTCTGACATTAACTTGATTCAAAAAACCATATTTGATGGGATTTTACTCAACAGATCTTATACTTTTAAGCTTTTATTTTAAACAAATATATACAAAGTAGCAATCCTTTCAAATATTAGCATGTACTTTGCATAGGAAGTTGTTACATTTTATTAAACTAAGAGAAACTTTATGGAATTAGTTGTCAAAAGCAATTTAAAATTGATGCTTTCACGTAAGCTGCAACATGGATGTCCATTACATGTCATTGTCACAACCATACACAATGTTTTCTGTTTATGATCCATTTTGAACATAGAATGAACACAAGGTTGTTGGAAACTGAAACTTTGTGAACATTTGAAGGAAAAGAGTATATAATTTGAATGAAACATATCATTTGAATGAATTTTGATATCATTTGAATGAAACATATCATGTGAATTTACACATTTGCTTGATGATTTTTATTTTATTATCAACATGATAATTTCTTTGTATCATTTCTTTTGCAGAAAAATTAGGTTTTATTAGCTGATCTTGATTGTGTATGAGAAAATCCAAAGTCACCACCTTTTTAGGGAAGGAGTGCTATTTAGGTTTTTAAACCATTACTCCATACGGGAATTCAAACACAATGCAACCAACTTTGTTTAGTATTAGATCAATTTAGTGTTGTTGTTATTGGCTATGTTGTTTGCTAGAAATTGTAATAAATAAGTAATGAAATATATAATATATGTATAAGAAAATAAAGTCCTTCATTTATATTAGAAAATGAGGTCATGTAATTAAGTAATGCATATCTTATGTATATATGAAGTGATACCTTGCTTGAAATTTATAATTATGTGTATCTCATTTAGCAATTAATCGTTCATGAAAAGGTGTATAATACGATTGAATATGGTGTTTCTCATTTAGATATTTTACTGCCCTTTGTATTTTATGTAATTTTTTCATGTATAGATTTACTAAACATGACTATCTATATATTTAATTTTTGGAATTTATGTTATTTTTCATGTATATATTCAAGGGGATTTACCACTAACTTATTTGTGATATAATGAATACCATTTGTTTGTAATAGGAAATTTTCTGCAATACTATTGGTATGATTAAACGGTTTAAGGCTAATCGTTTTGGTTGGTATTATGAAGTTTGTCCAACCTGTAACAAGACAATCAAATCGCCTGGTGAATCCTTCCAATGTGACTGCTCAGATATCAAGTCTACCCCAATCACTAAGTTATCACTACTACTTCTGTGTCCGTTATCTTATTTATTCATCCGAAAATTTTGTTTCTAATCCAGTTGCAATTTCTTTTATATTAGGTTCAAAATAGAAAGAGGCTGAGCATGAAAACAAGATTGGTAATTTCATCATTTGGGACAAGGAATATATCCCCTTCGTTGGTATGTTAGCTCATGATTTACGGCAAATCATGAAACGGGTTTGTACTTCATTCTCTGACTGTCATTCATTGAAAACATCATTGTTTTGTTATTTTCGTAATGTTGCAGTAGTATATTCATGAATCAAGATTGATTTATACTTTTCAGTATGAAGATTCTTAGAAATTATGGTATATGTGATACATGAAAGGGACTTCCCACGACCTTTGAAATAAACCGATATGCAGTTTCACACAATTACCAACTACATTCAATCAATGCAATAATATTATACATCCACGCATTCTAGATGAATAAGAGTAATTATGCTTTTTGAAACTTATGAAATCACAAATAAATATTTAACCTACAATCATATTAGTTCAGTATAGTGCTGCATATTGCTTATGAAATCACATATTACGCTTTCAAATAATACATCCGCAAAATTATGCTCTTTTGCACACAATTTTCAATGAAGTTCATTATAGCAAACAATATCTTATATCATGCTGCATCTGATATTAGTTTTGTACTATATCCAAAAGTATATCTAGCTGCATATGATATTAGTTCATAATAGGAAACAATTTCATATCTCTAGCTACTTCATACTATTCATAAGTATATCTACATATACCAGCTTCACATGTTTTCTACACTTTGTAAGTCCATTCTTAATTAATAACCACATTGGCACGATCATATTTGTGTTATAAGTTTTCCATTCCCTATTCCAACTTTATGTTAAACCTAATCATCACAATTTAGCTATATTTCTCCGTCTAATAACAATCATGTTTCATTTGCATAACATTTTTTCTTACACTTGGATAACCGACGTTTGATAAATACACGACATGTTGTTTTCTCAGCCACAACTAATAGAAACATTTTGATTTGCCATTATTTATGGAATTCTTTTAGCTAATGTAAGTTGTTTTAATATATGATGCAGCATGTGGAAACACGAATCTCATTGGCATGGTCTGACTTACTGCTTTGACTTGGGAACATATGGAAACTAGGTGTGCATTAAATGTTTCCTACTAGACTTGACACTACATCGAAGCTGGTTACAAATCTTTGGCATAGATACTTCAATTTTACCAATGCTCAACATCATGTTAAACCCCTTAAATCCTTCAGAATATCGTACTGTCATAATGCTTTTCTATTGAGAGGAACTTGTCATGTCACATTCATGAGCCAGATTTTCGCCCTTTAAATCTGTTTGTTTAATGCAGCTAAATAAACTTTCTGCAACTTTATATAATATTTGTATAAACGGTACATTATATTTTTACTTGGTCCTGACCAAACCTGCGACAATGTCAGCCTTTACACAATTTGTTTGTTCCGTCTCAAATAGGATTACTTTAGTTCCATGCATTTCTGACTATAGACTTCAATATTAAATTATTACATTTTTTCAATAGTCAATCAACTATTCATCTCATTTATGCAGACAATATTTAAGTTTTAAACTTTGACTTTTGTCATTTTTCCAAAAAAAAAGTCAACATTTTCTATGTTTTTTACAACTTGCTCCAAAGCAAAACACATGCATTCAAGGAGGCCCATCTTCTTCATTTTAAGATCAAGTAATACATTATTGCATCTACCAACTCTACTTCTATATGACTAACTCAATATAGAAGACTTCAAAAAGATTGATTGGTTTTGCATGTACATTTGAGACTTTCTCATGATGTTTATTAATTACCGTTACAGGCTATTCTTCTTCAATTAACATATGGAATTAAATACCTCCAGTGACATCCATGTCAGATACACCAACAACATTTTTATGAATGTAAATCTTCTCTCGCTGATAATGTAGACCGCGTATTTTTAACAGCTGCACTAAAGTTTGCCATTGATATTTGATGTAACTACATTAGTACAATGATAGTGTTTTGACATGAGGGTTCTACTTTTTCATGCCTTTCGGTGTGTTTATGTGTTTGTGGTTCAATGAACTGTCTGTTTTGAATCTAAGCTGCCATCAAACACTATAATGATCCTTCCAAGCTACCATCAATGCATTGTGTGTTTTGAATCCTACACACTGTTTGTTTTGAATCCAAGCTGCCATGAATGCACTGACTGTTGTTAATTGTATCTGCAGAATTTCAAATTTCAAATGTTGTGTTTTTCAACGTTGTATTCATCTTATTGCTCCCTTAAATGATACTTCCATGTACTACTTTAATGCTTATGATTTTTAATGGTTTCACATCCTATGCCATTATACATTATTTTGCTA
This sequence comes from Lathyrus tuberosus, assembly GCA_022829125.1. Lineage (NCBI taxonomy): Eukaryota > Viridiplantae > Streptophyta > Magnoliopsida > Fabales > Fabaceae > Lathyrus > Lathyrus tuberosus. The sequence goes on from JALAZF010000193.1 coordinate 4,792,707, forward strand.
CAACTGAGTTGACTTCAGCTTATCTATTTGTTTTCTATTACTATTAGGTCAACAACACCACATGCTACACCATATGCTTTCATTATGTTGGTTTATATTTTTCAAAAGATATTTTCAGTCACGAACAACCCTATGTAGCAATGTCAAGAATTAAGCGCAAAGCTGATCTCAAACTATTAATCCATGACAAAGACAAAAATCATTTATCTCAAACAACAAATTGTATTCAAAGAAGTTTTCCTTAATGTTGTCTAGATTTTCATATATTCTTAGTAACTTATTTAGTTACTTTATACATTATGTGGAATTTCTTTTGTTCATTTACTCTCAACATTACCTTCTTATAATTCCATACGATAAAATTTCATTCTAAATTATATTTACTTATATAAATTTATTGCACTACTATGCTTAACTTTTTCGTTATTGGTTTTTTTCAAATAACTTTGACCATCAATAATTTCATTTACGTTATTATTCTATTTATAACATTTTATATAATAAATTCTCAATAATAATATCTTTTTACTAAGAAAATTATATATTCATGGGATCTTAATCTTCACTTACTTTAAACTACCCGTGCATCCGCACGGGTCTTCTACTAGTTATATAATTTAAGATGAGTTCAAAAACAATAATTATACAAACTACAAGAAATTAAAATTGAGTGATAAAAATTTTGTGATATATTATAATGATCATATTCTAAAAAAATAATTAGTTACCAATGTCAATCAATCATAAATCCCTTATATGAAATTTTACAACATATTCTAGTGAATACTCATTTTTTAATTTTTATTAAAGTTGAATTCAAATCCCTTTAATAATAACAATTTAAAAGTTGTAGAAAAAGTCGAGGTATTTATATTAAATGAATGAAACTTTTATTAAAAAGGGAAAAAAATTAAATAATTTGAAAATGATTCTTCAAGCTATTATATCAAATATATATTATTGTCCAATTTATAGATTATATTAAGAATTTAATGGTAGTGCACTATTAATGTAAGACAGGTTTACACATGCAACCAATCAAAATATTTACAATTGTCATGTAATATTAATATTTTTTTAATTAAAAATATATTTTATTCTAATACATGGTTGTGATTGGTTAACCGTATAAAATATTTTACACTATCAGTGCATTTCCCTTTTTCTCTTACACTAAAAGATTTGAAGCTGCAACACATCACCAAAATCTTTATATTTATAAATTCTTTAAATTAAACTCAACAACATTAAGTAAAACACTACAAATTGCAATATAAAATTCCATCTTTTGCAATAATGTTGAAATCAAATCCCTTAAATAATCAAATGAAGACTAATTTTATATTTATAAAAATGTTGAATTCAAATTCTTTAAATAATAACAATTTATAATTAATTGAAAAAAGTTAAACTATCAATCTAAATATATAATAATTATTTATAAGAATAACTATACATGTTAATAATTATTAGTTATAGCTATTAATAATTAATAATGATTATATATATATATAGTGGTGATCGTACCTGGATCATACAGTTGTACAGTGACCAGCAACGTCGTATGGTCTTCAGCTCCGGTGATGATGATGCGGCGTGGGGGGGGGGGGGGGGAGAGGGTGTACCTGCAAGGTACTCCGACGCTCAAGTCAGGCAAGGTCAGAGAAAAACAAGTACAGAAAGCAGGTGTGAGTTTAGAATACGAAGTAACCTGACCCTCTCAAGCGAGAGGGTATTTATAGAGAGCCCCTAGCGCGGAGCCAACGGTTACTTGCACTAGGCTGGATTGCAGGGCCTAATCCAAGTAACTGCCAGGGCTTACGTGGCGTAGTGAAGATCAGCGCGTGGTCTTCGCCCTGGGGTAACTGTCCCGAGATCTCCGGAAGGTGGGCAAACCGAATCCTTCGGAGGTGGGAGGTTACAAGAGAACATGTCCTCGCGGGGAGGAGCCCTTGTGTGTCGGGGAGAGACGTCAAGCCCTACAAGGCTTGTCGTCTCTGTTCGACGGACTCTGCTGCACGTGCCCGACACTGCTGAAGGCTGGCACGTGCTCGACGTAGATATTACACAAGGGCCTTGTTGGGCTGTCCCAGGTCGTGTGGGTTGGGTCTGCCCGTCTGAAGGGCAGGCTCCAGCCCAGTCCAGAACAGGGGCCCCCGAAGTCGTTGCTCCAAGGTGCTGGAGTAATGACTTAAGGGTCAGCAATCGTGTCGGGGATGTATTGGACTCGATCGTGGGACCGGGATGATAACAGTCGCGAGGACCTCTTAAGTTCTGACGGGATCACACTACGAGCGAGGAATGTCAAATGGGGCAGAAACCTTGACGTCTGCTCGGGTGTGATAGGAAGTTTCTAGGCGATTCCGCGGGGATACAAGAAGTTGTGGAGTTAAGCACCAGTCATTGTGAAAGGACGCGTGTGGGAGAACGAAAGGGCGCACGTGGGGAAGCGTGTGCCACGTGTCACGCACCATCATTACCTAGGGCGGCTATGCTAGGGTAGCGTAATCGAGTTCCTAGGAACTCCTCGAGTCCCGTGAGGGGCTTTATAAATAGTGGCCAGCTCGCCTCATTTGCACTTTTCGCTCTCCCTTGCTCAAATTCTCTATCTTTTCCTTCTCTGTCTTCACCGCCGTTCTCCGCCACCTACCGCCGTGTCGGAACTACGTAACTTCCGTTTTTCAAGTAAGTTTTTTTATCCTTTCTCTCTTTAAGGTGTTTTATATGGTGTTTATCTGGTGAACTGTTGAAGTTCTTGGGGAAACCATGAAATTTCTGGCGAAAACGGCGGAATTTCTCTATGTTTTTGTTGAATATTGCGGGGAGATGGGATGAGAACCACGGGGACAAGAAGAATGTCCCGAGGACACGAGATGAATAACTCGAGGCTCTCACTAATATCCCGAGCTGTGGGACGAATTTTCCCGGGGTGACGCCCTGGTGACCTGAGGATGGTCTCGGGGACGCTCATTCTTCGCCCTTTCACTTGATGAGCAGTGGAGGGGTGAATTTGATACATACCATAGAATTCACCATTTCCTTCTGCTTTTCAGGTAAATGGAAGCCTTGGCCGTGGCTGTGGGATCTCTAGACGTTGACGACCAACCTGACTCCCCGGCGGCGCCGATCAACATTGTCGAGGAATGGCCACCCGAGGAGTGGGTCAGCGATGAGCCTCTAAATATGATTTCCCAGTTCGTCGACGGGGACGAGGACGACATCTTCTGTACCGTCGAGCATCGCCTGGTGGGATCTGCGAAGACATGGAAGGTGTTCCGGCCTCAGGCGCACCATCGCATTTGCTCGACGTACCGAGGGATGTGGTTTCCTCTGTACGAATTTATGTTTGACGAGGCAGGGTGGCGCCTGCCCTTCACTGATTTTTAGTAATCGGTGTTTGTTTGGCTGCGCCTGGCGCCTTCGCAGCTTCATCCCAACTTCCTCGCTTTTATCCGCACCTTCGAGCTCGTCTACAAATATCTCAAGATCGAGGCGATTGAGCCCCTCTTCTTCCGCATTTCCACCTACAGCGACAGGCAATTGATGACAGACACTGCTGGGTATCTTTCAAACAGGTGAGTAGACTGTTCCAGACCTATATGGACTTTGTTCGCAACTTTAAATACCGATACTACACCGTGAGGCCGGTTTCGCTCGAGGCCGTGAATTCGGTGTATCGTCGGGTCTTCCGAGAAGTAGACGGGCAGCAGGAAGAAGCCCTCGGACCAAGATTCCCCTTATTCTGGACGGAGGAGCATTTCAAGAGGGGCATGGACAGTTACATCGTCAGTCCTGGCCGACTTTGCGAAGGAGACCGTCTGGCGTACAAGGAGATGGTCAACGTCGTCGCCGGATTTAACAAAGCCAAGCTCGTGACACCGGACGGGAAATTTGTCCGGGATGATGATGGGCAGGTCCTAACGAAACCCCGGTTGATCAATACGAGGGCCCTCCTCAAGACATTTTTCGGTGAGGATGCCATGGAGCTGTTAGGTTGTGGAATCTTCCTCGACTTACCCTTTCTACCCGTTCGGGGATCGACTTACTGACACATTTCATTCTCTTTTGCAGGTAAGATGTCGAGTGTGGAGGAGCACATCAAGAAACTGGCAGCTGCCCGCAAATCAAAGAAAAGTGGGAAAATTCGTGTCGAGCGAATCCATACGCAGCACCCCGGCCCCGCTCCAGCGCCCGAGGGTTCTTCCAGCTCTCCCCGAGGTAGTCAGTCTCCCGATAGTCAGGGGTCCCCAAAGACACAGCGCTTGGACGGGCTGGTCGACTTGACCGTGACCGATAGTCCTCCCTCGGAGAAGTTTATGCTTCTACCTTGTCACTTGAAGCCTCATTTCTTTTCGGATGCCAACTCTCCAGGCATCGTTGCTGCTGAGGTCCAGGCCATCCTGGGCGCTGGTCAGGCTTTGAGGAGGAAGACTTTACTCGAGGACCTGTCCGCTGTGATGCGAGTCTGCTCTACAACATTGATCCTGGACGACGAGACCTGTCCAGCAGCTGAACTGACCAGGCTACAAGAAAACTTCGAGTATAAAAGTGTTGAGATGGAGAAAGCGAGGAAGGAGTTGACCGAGTGCAAATAGCAGAATGTTGAGGAGGAGAGGAAGGGTTTCTTGGCGAGGATCGCTGAGCTGGAGGAAGTTGTTCGCCCAGCCGAGGAGGAAACCGAGGAAGATAAGTTGTTGACCTCCCAGGCATCTCTGATAGCGAAGCTCAGGCAAGCCGAGCAGGATAGCCTCGTGGCGGCCGACATTGGTTTCAACAACTCCGTTCAGCAGCTTCGGGTCCTCAACCCTGGTCTCTTTACCGAAGGGGTTGACCCTGACTACGAGGTGGTCGAGGGTCAGATCGTGCAGCCAATGCAGGAAGCAGAGGTCGACGGAGGGATTACAGGAAACGAGCAGCAAGAGGAGGACGTAGTCGGCTAGGTGTTTACCTGTTTGTTATGCTTGGCCTGCGAGCCACTTTCTTTTGTAATGACTTTTGCCCGGCCTGCGTGCCAGGGACTTTTTTGCCTGGTTTTAATACTTTTCTTGTTGTGCTTATTTGTGTGTGTGATGCTTGTGTATTTGATATACTTTAATTGTTTTTGTCTAAGTAATTTGATGATTTTGGGAGTTTGCCCTACTTTGATGATCCTCGACTGCGTGGAGAGCTGGTCGAGTGGTTGGAGGTGTATTCCGACCTTCAACAAGGCTAAGAGCTCGGTTGAGGTCTTAAATTTGTGGCGTGAACTTCCCATCGCGAGCTAGGTGTTCTGCCTAATTGGTACGACAACGACGGAGCTCGTTCGAGGGGTTCTCGTTGGATCAAAGTCCTTGCGCACACACAACGCAGTCCTTGATCGTCGTGTTTCATATAGAGGTGTCGTGCCTGTACCCTAGCGCGCCCCCGTAATCGCGACGTTGGTTTGTCGCGGGTAGTGCCTAACTGTAGTATTGCTTAAGTTTCTCTTCGTTCCATGGTCGAGCAAGTTCTTCCCCGTGTAGATTTTCGAGGTAGTAGGCTCCTATCCCCGTTTTTACGCGGACGCAGTACGGGCCCTCCCAGTTCGCGATGAGCTTACCCTCTTGCGAGTCTTTCTGGTTCCTTCGTAGGACGAGGGTGCCAACCTGAAAATCTCATTTAATAGCTTTGTCGTTATAACGTAGAGTTATTTTTTGCTTAAGTGAGGCCTCCTGGAGGGATGCGCCCATCTTTATCTCCTCGACGAAGTCGAGCTCTTCCCTCAGGGCTTCGTTGTTCGCGTCCTCGTCGTGGGGGGGCTCCGTCCTTCTCGAGGGTTCCCTGATTTCCACGGGGATCACCGCTTCAGTTCCGTAGGTCAGGCGAAAGGGGGTCTCCCCGGTCGTGGAATATGGGGTTGTTCAGTAGGCCTAGAGGACGCTGTGTAGTTCCTCGACCCATCGTTGCTTGGCGTCGCCTAATCGGCGTTTCAATCCCCGAATGATCACTTTGTTCGCTGCTTTAGCTTTCCTGTTTGTTTGAGGGTGCTCGATCGACGTGAAGTGCTGCTTCGTGCCCAGTTTGGTGACGAAGTCTTGGAAGTTCCTGTCGGTCAACTGTGTCCCGTTGTCGGTGACAATCGCTTGGAGCACGCCGAATCGGGTGAGGATGTTCCTCTTGTAGAAACGAAGTATGTTAAAGGCCGTGATTTTGGCCAAGGCTTCCGCCTCGATCCATTTCGTGAAATAATCCATGCCGACAATGAGGTACTTGTTTTGGTATGACCCCACGACAAAGGGCCCGAGGATATCCATTCCCCACCACGCAAACGGCCATGGGGACGACAATGTTTTGAGCTCTTTTGGAGGGGCAAGGTGCATGTACCCATGTCGTTGGCATCGATCGCATTTCTTGACGTGCTCATTGGCGTCCTGCTGCATGGTGGGTCAGTAATACCCCGCTCGGAGAGCCTTACGGGCTAAGGATCGCCCACCAAGGTGTTGTGCATTGATTCCCTCATGGATTTCCTGGAGTATACCGGGGACCCTGGTCTCCTCGACGCACTTGAGGAGAGGGATAGAAAACCCGCGGCGATATAGTTTGTCCTCGACTATTATGTACGAGCACGCTCGTCGCTTAACCATCCCCGTTTCCTTGGGATCCTCGGGCAGTTTTCCCGTCGTGAGGTATTCATATACCGGGGTCATCCAGAAATTTCTATCCCCAATGGCGTTCACGCCGTCGCTGGAACGGGTTTGTTGATGCTCGGGCGGGAAAGCACTTCTTGTATGACGGATTTGTTTCCACCTTTCTTCTTTGTGCTTGCCAATTTGGACAAGACATCTGCTCGGGTATTGTGCTCGCGTAGGATGTGGGTTACTTTTGCGGAGGTGAAGTTTTTCATCTTTTTTTTTTCACCAAGGTCAAGTATTCAATGAGGCTGTCGTTCTTGGCTTGGTACTCTCCTCGGACTTGCGAGGCTACGAGCTGGGAGTCGGTGAAGATTTTGACCTCTTTGGTGCCAAGGTCTTCGGCCAGTCGTAGCCCGGCGAGGAAAGCCTCGTACTCTGCCTGGTTGTTCGATGTCGGGAAGGATAACTCGAGGGAGACCTCGATCAGGATGCCTTCCTCGTTCTCGAGGATAATGCCCGTCCCACTCCCTTTCGTGCTGGATGACCCGTCGATGTAGATTGTCCATTTTTGGGATCCGTTGGTCGAAGGTTCCGAGACGGTCATTTCCGCCACAAAGTCGGCTAATACCTGAGCCTTCAGGGCTTTCCTCCCCCCGTATAGGATGTCGAACTCGGCGAGTTTGAACGACCATCTGAGCATCCTTCCTGCCATGTCTGGTCGACCGAGGAGTTGCCTTATTGGCTGCTCGGTTCGTACAACGACCGTGTGGGCTAAGAAGTAATGGTGTAACCTCCTGGCTGCGGTGACGAGGGCCAGGGAGACTTTCTCGATCTGCTGATACCTGAGCTCGGGGCCTTGGAGGGCCTTGCTCGTGAAGTAAATTAGCTTCTGCCCGTCCGGGGTTTCCCGGATGAGGACAGCGCTGACCGCTTCGCTCGTGATTGCGAGATATAAGAACAGTGTCTCCCCGTTCTCCAGCCGTGAGAGCACCGGGGGTTGCGACAGGACTTGTTTGAGGTGGAGGAGCGCCTGCTCGCACTCCTCGCTCCATTCAAATGTCGTTTTTTATCGAAGAAGTTTGAAAAATGGGAGTGCGTATTGTGCAGATTTGGCGACGAAGTGGGATAGGGCGGTCAGCATCCCGTTCAGTGATTGTATTGACTTCTTCTAGTTCGGGGCTGGGATCTCAGAGAAAGCCCTACATTTATCGGGGTTGGCCTCGATCCCTCGCTCCGTGAGGTAGAAATCGAGGAACTTGCCCGCCCGAACGCCGAAGGTGCATTTGTCAGGATTGAACCTCATACGGCATCTCCTCGCCGTGTCGAATACCTTCTTGAGATGAGCGGCGTGGTCGACTTCTTCTGCGGATTTGACGATCATGTCGTCCATATAGACCTGGAGCATGTAGCCGATCTCTCCCCAGAAGACTTTATTCATCATCCGTTGGTAGGTCGCGCCGGCATTTTCAGGCCGAAGGGCATTACGTTGTAGTAGTAATTGCCCGACTCGGTCATGAAGGAAGTATGCTGCTTGTCGGCCTTATCCATGGGGATTTGGTTGTACCCCGAGTAGGCGTCCATGAAGGACAATAGCTTGTAACCTGTAGAATTGTCGACCAGTTGGTCGATGTTAGGCAAAGGATAAGAGTCTTTCGGGCACGCCCGGTTAAGATCGGTATAGTCAACACACATCCTCCATTTTCCATTATTCTTTTTGACAAGTACAACGTTGGACAGCCAGGTTATGTACCTGGCCTCCGAAATAAAATTCGCCTCTAGGAGGTCTTTTACAGCTTTTTCAGCAGCCTCCTCTTTTTCGGGAGACTGCCTACGCCTATGTTGAACTATGGCCCTAGCAGCCAGATCTACGGTGAGCTGATGGCAGGCCACCTCGGGGTCAAGTTCGGGTATCTCGGAGGCGCTCCATGCAAACAGATCAGCGTTCTCTCGGAGACATGCCTTCAGTTGCTTCTTCGCCAGGTCGGGGAGTCCAGTGTCAATCTTCACGCTTCGGTCTGGGTTGTCTCCGAGGGCGTCGAGCTCGAAGTCTCCGTCCGGGACGGGGCGCGCTGGGTGGAGTGGCTGCCCGTTGTTTTCCACCTGGAGGTCGAGGTCAACTGCTCCACTTTCTTCATGCTCGCCAAGGAACCTGCTGTCAAGGTCGACCGCGTTGACGCGCGGTAATGGCTTTTGCATAGCGTCCGGGGATGACTTCGCTCCGGTCTTGGGCTTGGTGCTGATGGAACTCATGCCTTTGATTGCAGTGTCGAAGCATCTCCTGGCAGCGTCTATATCCTCGTGCATCGCAACGACCCGGCCCTTGGCCGTGTAGTACTTCATCTTGAGATGGACCGTTGATGACACTGCCGTAAGTTTGGCCAGGGTGGTCCTCCCGAGGATGCAGTTGTAGAGGGACGGACATTCGACCACCAGGAAGCGGGTCTTGACTTGTCGGGCAGTGTCTTCGGCCCCGAATGTGACCATCAGTTCAACGTAGCCCCACGGTCTGGTAGTGGTGCCATTGAACCCCTGCAGATCTGAACCCACGTAAGGGGTCAGATGTCTCTCGTTGAGCTAAAGAGTCCCGAACAGGTGAGCATACATGATGTCGACCGAACTTCCTTCGTCGACAAGGATCCCGTGAACGTCAAAATTTGCCATCTGGGCCATGACCAAGAGGGGGATAGTGGCATTGGGAACTCCGCTTGGGAGCTCTTCAAGGTAGAAGGTGATGGGGTTTGATTTCCCTTTCACCTTCTCGAAAGTGGTGGTCTTCGCCGATGTTGCGTACTCCAGTTCGTCAAACTACCGCTTGATCAACCCTACCGACACCTTCTCGTAACCACCTCCGAATATGACCATCGTCTTGGGGAAACCTTCCCACGTGCTGCGGGCAGTGACGGGGTCTTCGTGGGGGAAGTTTGCCCACATGCTGCGAACTGCCTCTTGGCCCTCGATGCCTTCGGGGACAAAAAAGTCTTCGGGTCGAGTGACACTGAGGGCGACCTGCAGCCGACTCTCGTCGGGAAAAGGTGTCGTCTCCTCGACGTTTTGGGCTTCCCGGGCACCGAGACGAGGGGTGTCGTTCTTCTGGGCATACTTCTTTAGGTTCCCTTCCTTGATCAGGATCTCAATTGCATCTTTGAGATGGATGGAATCCTCTGTGACATGTTCGTGGCTCCGGTGGAACCTGTAGTACTTGGACTTGTGCGTGTTTGATTTGGAGCGTGTTGGCTTGGAAAAGCGGACGCCCCCTTTCTGAAATTCCGAGTTGGCGCACTCGGAGAGAATTCGCGCGCGGGGAGCGTTGAGCGGCGTGTATTCTGTGAATCGGCCTGCAGGACCTCTCGGTTCGCGAGAGTCCCGGGGGTGGCCTTCCTTCCTCATTTCTCCCCCACGCCGGGGGGAGGAGAGTCTTCATCTCTGTGGCCGCGGGGGCCATCTCATCTCCGTGAGTCGAGGGCTATTTGGGCGGCCTGCGTCTCCTCGAACTCAATGTACGATTGAGCTCGGAAGAGCAGGTCTTCCAAGTTGCGAGGCTTATGGATGCCCACAGCCTTGGCAAAGTTGGTACCAGTGCGTAGATCCCGTGCGATCAGGAACTTCTTTATGTAGTCGGTCGCGTGGACCTCGACGGCTTCTTTGTTGAATCTCCCAATGTAGTCTCTGAGGGATTCATTCCGTCCTTGGAAGATGGCCTCCAGGGAGGCCATCGTCTTCGGGTGTCGACGAGAGGCGGTGAAATGCCTGGAGAACTGCGTTTTCAGCTGTCTCCAAGACGTGATAGATTCCGGAGCAAGCCTCTTGTACCAAGTCATGGCTCCTTTCCGGAGGGTAGTCAGGAAGAGCCTGTACTTGATAGCTCTCCTGACGTTTCTATAGTCGAGCAGAGCTTCGAAGTTCTCGATATGATCGTCAGGATCGGTCGTGCCATTGTAGGTCCCCAGTTGTGGGGGCTTCTCCATGCCCACGGGGATAGGTGTGTCCATAATTTCTCTGGACAGAGGAGTCCTCTGGTCGTCTTCATCGCTTCTGGCCGACGATCTTGACGGGGAGTGGTGGCCCCGACCAGGTCCATGCCGCCGAGGAGAGCTTCTGGGGAGGTTCTTCGGCCTTTCGCCTTCAGCTGTGCTCTTCTTCTTGGTTGGGGAACGTCGATGCTCGCCGTACGGAGGGGAGCGAGGGCGCTTCTGGGCGACTGCTTGCTGGGGCCGTTCCAGGCGCGGCCGGCGGCCCTCGCGCTGTGGGGGAGGGGGGTTGCGAGAGCTGGCCGGGCGATTCCTTCGCGGGGAAGGGGAACGGTTGGGAGATGGTGGATGACGATGCCTTCCCGGGGAAGAGCGTCGTGGTCGCCCTCTCTCGAGCGCTTCGATCCTGAGATTCTGCTGGGCAATCAATTGGTTGGTCTGGTTGACCAATGCAAACAGGGCCACCGTGCCCGGGTCAGCGTTCGATGGTGGAGCGACTGGCTGGTAGACGATCGGCGGGATGTCATGTTGGGCGGCGTCGTAAGCCACGTCTTCAGAAAAAGGGGAGGTGGTTTGCCCATCCCTTACATCGCCTTCTTCGATGTGGACGACAGCGTTGTCCTCACGGTGGTTTTCGTTGTCGAGCTGCGTGAAGGCGGTGTTCGGAGCGTTGTTCCCATGTTGGGTGCTGGTGTTGGCCATGGTAGTTATGAACAGAGAGATTGCTCTGGTTTTACGATGAATGAAAAACGGGGAAGCAGTAGTTCCCATAGACGGCGCCACTTATCGTACCTAGATCAGACAGTTGTACAGTGGCCAGCAACGTCGTATGGTCTTCAGCTCCGGTGATGATGATGCGCCGGTGGGAGTGTACTTGCAAGGTACTCCGACGCTCAAGTCAGACAAGGTCAGAGAAAAACAAGTATAGAAAGCAGGTGTGAGTTTAGAATATGAAGTAACCTGACTCTCTCAATAGAGAGGGTATTTATAGAGAGCCCTCAGCGCGGGGCCAACGGTTACTTGCACTGGGATGGATTGTAGGGCCCAATCCAAGTAACTCTCAGGGCTTACGTGGTGTAGTGAAGATCAGCGCGTGGTCTTCACCCTGGGGTAACGGTCCCGAGATCTCCGGAAGGTGGGCAGACCGAATCCTTCGGAGGTGGGAGGTTACAAGAGAACATGTCCTCGCGGGGAGAAGCCCTTGTGTGTCGGGGAGAGACGTCAAGCCCTGCAAGGCTTGTCGTCTCTGTTCGACGGTCTCTGCTGCACGTGCCCGACACTGCTGAAGGCTGACACGTGCTCGACGTAGGTATTGCATAAAGGGCCTTGTTGGGTCGTCCCAGGTCGTGTGGGTTGAGTCTGTCCGTCTGAAGGGCAGACTCCGGCCCAGTCCAGAACAAGTGGTATGAATAATCATTAGTGGTCTGAATAACTTTAAAATAAAATAAAAAACTTAACTAAACTATTATTTAAAATATTTTAATTTTACTTATTTTATTTCTATTTGTTTATATTATTTTTATAGAAATTAATTTGTTATTTAAACTTTAGTTTTTTTTAGAAGAGTTGAAAATTAATTAAGGATTTTCTTAGGTCTTTGGAATCAAATTAAAATGGGTTCATTTTTTCTTTAGTTAAGTGAATCTTATTAAGAGAAGACGGAATCAATTTCATTCTAATCTACATATATATAGATATTTTACACATTCTAATAGTAAGTTAGAAACATTTTTCCAACATTTTAACTATGACAAAAATAAAAAATAATAATAAAAATATATTGATTTTTTGATTTTCATTTCCGTTTTAATGGTGTTTTGTTTGGGTTCCCATCATCATGTCTCCAAGTACATCGGAAAAAACATAAGGAGAGAAAAAACTCTCCTTATGTCATAGAAATGTTGAGAGAGCTAGAACAAAAGAGTGGTCTTTGAAATCATGTCGGCATATTAAGTTTGTTCTCTGCAATGATATTGAAAGTGATAACAGGCAAAAACTAAATTTGTGCTGCCACCAAAGTTAAAACATAAAAACAACAAAAAAAAGTAGAACCTACGAAAAAATAAAAGAAAAATATGATGTGTTGAGTAATGATAGATTTGAATTGTTGAAAGAGAAAATGTATGTAATTTGAATTTGACGAAAAGAGAAATCAAAAGGAGTGATTGTGAAAGGATATTCTGATAGATTTTGCAAGATTTTTTTTCTTTAGAGTGTATTTAGATGAGATAATTAAAAATTTTTAAAGAATTCAAAGTTCTAAGCAATTTAAATGATTAAATTGAAATTTATTTATTTTTAAATTTTTTTGTTTGAATGGAGTATTAAAATGATTCATTGTTAAATTTTTAGGGTCATTTTCATAAATTTTACAACTTTTGGGTCAAATTTAAAATATGAAAAATTGAGACCAATTTGCAAATTTTGAAAATTTGAAGCGACTAATTTGTAAAATTTGAAAATTTTAGGGACTTATTTTCAATTTTTAGAAAATTTTATGGGTGAATTTGAAATTTTCATAAAATATGAGGATCGTCTTGCAAAATTTAAAAAATTAATAATAAGCAATTTAATAATTGCATGATATAGAGTGAAGGAGTAATTTCAAATTCCTTACTTTTTTGTGTCATTTGAAATTCCTTAAATTTAACTTGAATAAAATACTTCGTGAATTTAAATCATTTTAACAATTCTTTATATTTTTTATCCAAACAATGAATTCTGGTCAAGTCATTTTAAATTCCCTCAAAAAATTACTTTTCCTCATTAAAATGCTTCATCCAAACACAATTTTAGTGTATCAATCCCCCCTTTCTTGCTGACACATTAAAAAAAAGGGAAATCAACAAGGCTTAAAACTTAAATATTCATCAAAATTGTTAAAATAGAAGAATAAACACACATAGAAAAAAGGGGAAATCAAAGAAGGATTAAAAACAAAACAAAAAAACTTATGAACTATAATGATGAACAACATTCACAAAGAATGAAAAATCAAACAATTGAATTCAATAGTAAAATACATATATACCGAAATGATAAAAAGCATTCAACATTTTTAGTTCGCCAAAAATTAGGGAAAATAAAGAAGGGTTAGTAAATCAAAGAAGAGAAAGGATAAATAGATGAACAAAATCAATACAGAAAAAAAGGGTTAAAAATTCACGCTTTTTCGTTGTTTCGTAACCTATCTGAAACGAAAACCATAAAAATGGTGTTAGTGAAGCTGAATAAATAAGAAAAATAAAAATCATAAATGTTTGTAACTTTTACTTATTGATGTAGAACAATGAAGATACACCTGAATCAATGAAAGCAAGTCTCGTGTAACACCCACGTATAATATACATCTAAAAAATATACTACATATAGTGTAATTTGGTATTGTGCACATAAGTGCATATCGACAATGTTATATATACACGTCTAAAAGAATAATATACAATATGGAACATGTTATACAAAGGTTCCTAGACAAAAACTAAGACCTATGTACAATATCCATATAAGTACACATGATACAGTGGAAGATCGTCATATTAAAAGCTTGTGAAACATCATCAAGCAAGCTTATTCTTGCCATTCACCTACATAGAACCACTTGAAAAGCAACAATAATAGTGTGGTGAGATGATAATCTCAGTGGGTTTCCTATCTTATGGGTCCACTCGACTCTAAAGGGTTAATATATAAACCTTAACTTAAGTTTCTCGATAAAACAATACATGTGTACACTTACACAATAGAGAAGGATTTAAACATCTAGGGGATATTCGTATTGTATGGAAACATGTAACTTTAGTTCTCATAACTCAATATATCATTATTCAGAAAATGACACAAATAATCTTTCCCCGACCGGATCTACGTTTAGGGCAAGGCTTGGGTCACATATGTTTGTATGATTTGACTTTTGTGTGGATTCGGGTTCTCCATGGGACTTGAACCAACTTCAAGAACTGTCACCCATATGGGGCTCGAACCCAATTAAGGTATCTTTCCTCGTATGGGACTCAAACCCAAGTATAGGTCTACCTCTCCTCTATGACCTCAATCCATAGTTGGGACTCAAACCCATTGTGAGGCACAAATCATTGGTGCCTACATCCCAACTCTACGTTACATAAGTATCTCAATTGGGATGTGCACGATCAAGAGTTATTTTCAAATATGTGATTAAATTCAAACATTCAACGTGATTGCACTAATCAATTACTAGGTGATCACATTCACCAATTCTCATATCATCACAACATGTTTCATACAAGGCCTATTGATTCATAATTCAAGAGACTACTCCTCCATGGCACACACCGAGGTACCTTCGTGTCCAAGCATCACCATCTAAGTCATTTTCATAACCTAACTCTTTGTTACTAGTTCATTCACCTAGTTACTAACCTAGGTTCACCTCATTTTTCATCATATTTAATTCAACCATTATGCATTCAAGACAAACAAAAATTCATGATATAGTTCATAACGTAAGCATAATAGTTCATCACTACTCATCAAGCAATATTTAACATATATGGATTTTTTACTTCATTAACGGAGGGAGCAATGGATTAGCTTTCCAACGCATTCGACCTTGCTTCAATCGGAGTTACGGTTCACATTTTATGGTGGAAACGGAAACACAAATCACCTTTCAACAAATCAGAATCCTTACTCATTGAGCTCGGGGAGAGCTCCAAGACAGGCGAGGCAGAAAGATCAAGCCTCTAGAATTTCCTTTCCTCACTCAGCGAGACCCAATGAAGCCTTCAAACGAGCCCTCGCCTAGCGAGCTCCCAGCAAGGCTCAGGCGAGACAAGTCATAATGTCACATTTCCTCAAGATTAATTGTCTCGCTTGGTGAGACCTGGCAAGGCCTAACAAGAAAACATAACATGATGAAGGAAATGAACCACACAACATCACCAAAAACCATACTACACCAAGACAACATATAAAAGTCATGAATGACACATAGAAACATGTTTTCTTGTTAGGCCTTGCCTTGCTTAAACATTCTAGCATCATAGAAAGAGGTAACCATGTACCTTGCTTGCATTCATGGTATTCAAATACTATCATCACCATCCAAACTTGGGAGAATCTTCATTGGATACTTTTAGTAGATATCAACCAATCTAGAATTTCCCACATTCAATCACCAAAGAAAGAAACATTAACTTTCAAAACAAACTACCAAGCAACCATAAAAAACTAGATTTGAACATTCCTAAACTAAAGAATTCAACTCTAAATAACATAAAAGGAAACTAAAGTTGAACATTTATGAACTGAAGAATTCAACTGAAATAACAATAAAATGTTATAGTGTAGAGCACCAACAAAAGTGCAAGTACCCAAACGTGGTACCAAATTACAACATCCAAAATGATCCACAAAGGTGGATAGTGTACAACAAAAAAAATACAATAATAATATAAGTATAGCAATGATCTAAGCTAAATAGAAAACTTCACTTTGTAGCAACTAAAGGAAGTAGCTAAAGATTATGCCCAAAACATCAAAATAACTAGTCCTCATCGGACTCGATCTCCTCTTCATCTAGCTCAACCTCCTCTCCAGACTCTGAACCAAAACCAGCATCATCATCATCTTTAGCCTCCTCAGCATCATCAACCTCATCAGTTCCAGCTACACCCGCCCCCTCTCTGGAGAATGACCTGACCTCAGGCCAACCAACATGAGCTAGAAACTGCTCCATAGTCATGATCGAGTGTTGCATCGTAGGCTCATGATACTGTAGCTACAAAACCTGCATAGAATCATGTATGTTAATCATGGAATGCTGAGTAGCTGTCATCCAATCCCAGTTGTAGTTGCAGATCTCCCTCTGAAACACATCAAATCCATGGGAGTTCGCAACTCCAGAACCAGAAGCCTCTCCTGCTTCTGTACCAGTACATGTACTATATCCTCCTCTCATCCTCTTAGGCTTACAGAACTTGTCCACATAACTATCATCAATAGCAGCCGAAATGGTAACTTGACGGAGGGAGGGTAGCTTCACCCTCGAATGCACACATAAAGCGATGATCAAGCATGGGAAAACCAAAGGGAAATTAGCCCGCGACCCTGGTTTTATACCGCTTTGAACCACCGAATACATCTCGTCAGCAATGATCCTAGCTACATCAATCTCTATATCAATCATGATGATATGGATCAAGTGAGAAATTGGTATAGGTATAGTAGAGGTATACGTCCTTGGCTTAATGTTAGTTAAGACCAAGAGTAGAACTAGTTGTGCTAAGGGATGCATATCCTCCCTATGATATCTCCTCGCAACCCCAGATGGGTTCAGTTCCACTGTCTTGCCTTCCATCAACAAGGCACCAGAAATCGTCTCAATATCTCTATTCAACCTCAAGTTCCTCTAATACTCATCCATCTAATCTTCCCCCAAGGTAAGAGGTTTACCCAACACATGATTTATCGTGTCTTGGTCAAACTTCACCTCTCTTCCCATTACTTGTGTAGTCCAAGAAAAAACCTCATTAGCGTTCGGAAGGGCGTTTGCGTAGAACTCCCTCACGATTTCCACGTTGTAACTATCACATGGGGTAATTAGCTTATCTAAATTTTTCTCATGAAGAATTGCGGCTACCGCTCGGTAGGATCCTTGGGGGTTAATGTTAAACCTTTTCTAAGGAAAGATTTTCCTCTTCTCAAGAGCTACGTATTTAGCAGCTTGCTTTGCTCCTTTGAACCGCTCAGTGTCATATAAAATTGGTTGCGGATGAGAGGAGCTTCCGACCTTTCTTTTCTTTGAAGGTGTGGTTCTTGGAGGTGCCATCTGCACAAGACCAAACATAACCATTAAAAACATATGAGACATTAATAACAAAGCAAGGTGCAAAAGATCAAAACAAGAAATCAAAGCACACATAAAATTAAAATTGATGTCATGTTCGCCTTGGGTTCGCCCAGCTAGAACCCAACGAACATTCGCTCCAGGTTCGCCCAGTGAACTCAAGGCGAGAACCCCGTGAAAGAAAAAATTCTAGGTTCTGCCTACACAATTAATAACACAACAACAATGTAATTTATACCAATCAATCAGTGTTATCCAGTTTTAAAATGAGTATCAAGTACACATCAACAACCAAGTCAACATTGTTCATGCAAAGATTCAAAGTTCTTAAAATAAATCAAACCTAATTTCAACTTAACCTAAGCAAGAACATCTCACTCTCTCAAAAATTCTTCCAGTTTAGTACCCATACAAGTATAGCAATGCAAACAAATAAAATTATACATGCATAACATCCTTACAAAGCTAGAAGAAAGTTTCCAAAAAAATTCACAAAACCCTAACCACGTGCTTCTAACAAGAACAAAGAATTTTGACTATAAAATCAAACCTGGAAAGAGTGGTTAGAGGGAATGGAAGTTGAAACTGAAACTTGGGAAAATTTATTCTTCTTACTTGAAACGGGTGAGAGAGACAAGAGAATGTGTGTTGCGTGTTTTGGTGATAGAGACAAAGATAATGGAAAGGCAAAAAGGGAAAGGGGAAATGGTCTTGCCCCACAAAATCTGCTGCAAGCTATTGGGCCCACAAAATTGGTTCAAAAAAAATAAAAAAACAACTTAAATGATGTAGCAGAAAAGTGATATTTTATTCTGTTTCGCTCAGTTCGCACAACGAACTTCCAGCGAGCATTTGCCCCCGGTTCGCCCAGTGAACTCAAGGCGAATGAGACAAATTTTTCAAAAAAAATTATTTTCTTCTCACTCTACCACAAAACTTCCTATACTAATTTAGAACTAAAAATGCAATAAAGAAGAAATGTTATTTACAATGTTGGGGTGCATTCCAACTAGCACTTTGTTTAACGTCATTTGAGCTCGACGGCCCGACGGTTGAAACCTCGGAACTAAAAGCAACTGAATTAGCTTCCGGATGAAACACCCTACCACAAAATATCCTTAATCATTGTCATAACCAATTTTTGGTCCACTTCTCCTCAAGAATGAAAAACCCCAACAAGGCTTCACCGTAGCCTCCTTGGCCTCTTCATCCTTCTTTTTAAAAACCGCTTCAATCCTTGCACTTTCCTCCTTCTTTTTCTTTGATGCAACTCTTGCGTCTTTGTATTTCTTTTTCTTTACCGCAACTCTTGCATATTCCTTTCTTACTTGAAAATCATCTTCCACTAGATTTGAATACACTACACCTTTGAAAAGTGTAAAACACACTTCTTCATCATTAATCATCCCCTTCATTATACCTTCATCCACATCAATTAACATTCTTAAAGTTTTCATGAAGGGTCTTCTAAGGATTATTGGTGTATCCTCATCTTCTTCCATATTCATGACTATGAAATCAACCGGAAGTAAGAATTTGTCAACTTTCAGTAGCATGTCTTCAACAACACCATGATGACAAGTCCTTGACTTGTCCACTAGTTGCAAAGTCATGTTGATTGATTTCATCTCCATGTTCTCAAGCCTTTTCACCATGGACAAAGGGATCAAATTAATACTAGCACCCATATCGACCAAAGCCTTACACTTAAAATCACTACCTATAGTTATAGGTAGAGCCACTCTTCCCGGATCTCCTTCCTTTCATAGAAGAATGCTTTAGGAAATAGTACTACAATTTACATTGAGCTCAATAGTTTCCTTATTTGTATACCTCTTCTTCTTTGTAAGTTTGTCCTTCATGAATTTTGCATACTTTGGCATTGCTCTAGAGCCTCGGAAAATGGAATGGTTATTTGCAACCGGCTAAATATGTCCAAGAATCTAACATAATGCTTCTCATTGTCTTTTTTTCGTAAGAGCATTTGGATATGGAAAAATTTTTATTGGAACTTCACTCTCATGCTCCTTTCCTTTCTTACTTTTTTTTCTTCTTCTCCTCTTTTAACTTCTTTTCTACTTCCTCCTTATCATTATTTTTTTCAACTTCTTCCATAATTTCATCCTCCTTTTCAACTTCAACATTTTTATCCACGACATTTTTATCAACTCCCTCACCTATTGTTCTCCCACTCCTAGTAAAGATGGCTTTGCAAGATTCCTATGGATTCACTTGAGTATTAGCTAGAAAGGTTTCTTTATGTTGGTCGGCTAGTTGCTTGGACAATTGTCCAACTTGAGTTCAAGGTTCCGAATTGCCGCATCCGTATTCTTTTGAGTGGAGATAAACATTAGCATGAATTAGTTAAAAGTTTCCTCAATCTTTGAGCTTCCACCTTGGTTTTGTTGCGGTTGGTTGTAACTTTGGTAAGGTTGATGGTTAGAAGTACTCGGTTCTTGCCTCCTCCCTTATTAGTAACCTTGGCTATTACCTCTCGATTGGTAGCCTTGGTTATTGCTTTGATATGGTGGTCTTGGTTGATAGTTTTTATTTTGATTTCCCGCATAGTTGACTTCTTCAACGACCGGTGGACAATATCTGGTAGGATGATCACCTTTGCAAAGTTCACAACTTGCAATTTGTTGAGCCTTGTTGGGAACTTCTTGCATCTCTTTGATTTGTTGTGGAAGTTTTGACATTTTCTCTGTCAACAACTTCACTTGCTGTGAGAGTAATTTATTTTGAGTAAGAATAACATCATTCATTCCCAACTCGATAATTCTCGGCTTTCTTTGCGAAGTACCACAGATGTGTTGACCTTGATGATCATTTAGTGTCATCCTATCAATGATGAACATTGCATCTTTCGCGCTTTTTGACATTAGAGAACCACCCGCCTTAGCATCCAAAATAGTTTTATAAACGGGTTGAAGTCTGTTGTGGAATATGTGCACTTGAGTCAAGTCATCAAAACCATGGCCCTTGCACTTTCTCAACATAGAATTGAATCTCTCCCACGCTTCGTTGAGAGATTCGCTTCCTCTTTGCGCAAATACCGAAATCGAAGTCTTGGCCTCCATAAATCTAGATTGAGGGAAGAATCGTTCAAGAAACTTCTCCTCCAAAACGTTCCAATCCGTTATCACAAGAGTAGATTGATCAAGATACCACTCCTTCGCCTTCCCAATTAAGGAATGCAGGAATAGTCTCTTGAACAAAGATTCCTTTTCGACTTTCGGAGCTCTAGTTGCACCCGTTATCTCATAAAACTTCTTGAGATGAGTAAATAGATCCTCATGGTCAATCCCCGCAAAGGTATTTGCATATAAAATAGCTAGGATTCCTGTCTTCATCTCAGAATGCCTTCCGTTGTTGGCATTGCATGCAAACTGAGCGTTGTGTCTTGGACTATTAACACATGGGGTTGAAGCAGGAGGTGGTGGTGGTGGTGGATCTGCCATGTTTGGCGTAGAAATGGGTGTAGATGAAGAAGTTTCTCTGCGCTCTTATCTTTCTTTGGCAAGTTTCCTTCTCCGTCTAGTTCTGCTATTGAGCTTCCACGCGATTCTTTCAATCTCAAGATCGAAAAGAAGTTGGTCTTCATGTACACTCCCTCGCATAAATAGAATATGCACACTTAACCAAACAAATAAAATAGCACAAGAAAAATAACAGAGGTAAGAAATCACAATACAGAGATCTTGAAGTTAATAAACTATTGCAATGCTTTCAATATCAACAACAATCCCCGGCAACGACAGCATTTTGTTTGAATCATACTATAGGGCTTTTTGTTATCGTTACCATAAGGATTGTTCTGATATGGGATGCTTTCCGTTCAATAGTTTACCGTTCCAAGAAAAAGGGTTTTCAAAGTTTGTTTCATAAATTGTCATGATTTTAGTAGCAAAGCTTATAAATTCTAAAGTGTTTGATTAACAAAGATATCAAAAGTAGTTTTCATCTACCATAACTATTACGCATTCTTTCAATCTTGCATGTGAAATCGGATCCGATTAATATCATCGCGTATTCTCTCAGTATTGTCTATCTCTAGAGCGGCGTCATGAGAAATACTATATTCATCGCTACACGATCTCTCCATATAACAACCAATATAGTAAGCTTTAAGTTCAATACAAAGCAAATATCAACCATAGACCGATCTCTCTAATCTATAAATTGATAGATGAATATTTTAGGTCAAGTTCCATAAAATCAATGTCTAGAGTTTTACAAAACAAGAATGGATCATTAAGAACAAAAATATTCATCATATATTAATCATCACTTGTTCACATACAAGGTCAATCAAAAGAAATACATAAAGCTAAGGTAGACTACCTCTACCTTTGATACAAAGGAAATTAGCTACCCATAACCATGGTAGCTTGCTTTACAAGGAATGAGAGAAGATGAATGAACATCCACGTCGAAGAATCGATCTTGGATGAGAATCCAGCTTCTATTTGCAAAATATCACTTTTTGGTGAAGAAATGCAGAAAATATGAGTTTTTATGTGAAAATGGGGTTATGATCCCTAAAAACTGTGAAAAGTACTTATACAGTACAACTAAAATCTGTCAAATTCGCCCAACGAACTCTTTCTTCGCCCAGCGAGGACCACTTTATAGCATTTGAAGTGCCTCTGAACAGTTGAACCGCCCCTGAGAAAATATATAAGCTCGACTAGCAAACACATCTTCGCCCAACAAGCTTCTTCGCAATAAGTTCGCACAACGAACTTATAGTCCTTTACTTACTGCCATCAAAGGTTTCCTCCTTGCTGGGACCTCGCTGAAACTTCGCACCGCGAACACTCGCTACAAGTTTGCCCAACGAACTTAGAGTCCTTTTCTTACCGCCTCTAATCTGAGATGGTTCGCTGGGGCTTCGCTGTTACTTCGCCCAATGAATATTCGCTGGCTGCTCGCTATTGTTCGCCCAGCGAACATGCTGAATCTTCACATTTTCTTTGTCTTCCTTGTCAATTTACTTGTGTCTTACTCTTTGATGTTTTATGCCTAATTCCTGCACAATAACACACAAATCAAAGCAACCAAAGGTATTTGCAACATAATTGAAGAATAGCATGGAAACATGAAATAAATCCATTGAAACAAAACAAATGAGATGAAAAATGCCAAGAAATATATATCAAAACAAGACATGTTTGTCATTCAACAACGACCATTGGCAGTCAACTTAGAGGATCATGTTGATCTTGTATCTCAATATTCAGAGCTGATGGAAATTTTGAATGATGTATCTCCATCCATTGGTGTAATTGATGCTTTTAGGTGGAGAAATAACTTAGATGGTTGTTTTCCAATTAATAGCTGTTATAACAAGTTAAATGTTGCGGGCAAAGAGGAGATGTACGAAGACGAAGTGTTAAAGGCTTTGAAACAAGTTTGGTGCTCTAAAATCCCTTCTAAAGTTAGGATATTTTCTTGGAGAGTTTTGTTGGATAGGATTCCAACTAGAGATCAACTTGCAAGGAGAGTAATTATTCATTCTAGTCATGATTTAATTTGTGCTTCTTATTTTGTCGAAATCGAATCTATCTTTCACTTGTTTTTCTATTGTAGCTTTAGTAAGAAGGTTTGAGAGAAAGTGTTCACTTGGTTAGGTTTGGAGGAGGTGGTCACTTATAATCCCGTTCAGAATTTTATAGTTTTTTTGGGAGATAGTGAGAAGGAAGGTAAAGAGATCCAAGGCGAGTTTATTATTGATGGCAATGATTTGAAGTTTATGGTTAATAAGGAACACCTTGTTGAACAATGTAATTTTTTTATTGAAGATGTTGTGTTTAATATCAAATTTCTCTCTTAGTTTTGGCTGGCCTATGGTAATAATTTTAGGGTAAAATTCAATTATTATGAATAGTGCATTTGCCCGTGGAATCATAAATTTGTAATCTGTATTGGAATTGAGTACCTTGTGCTCTTTATTTCAATATTTGATTAAAAAAAAACACGACTCTAGTTATCTTGAAACTTCTTGTATGCATTTCTTTTTGTATTTCAAAAGATAACTTCCTTTTTGAACTCAGAACTTCCCTCAATCGTTTTGTCGTTTTGGATAAGAACAACATATTTAAAATTTTGGTAGGGTGATGATTTTCTGATTTTTGCCACCTCTTGTATTCGATAACATAAACGCTTTAATTTTTTATGAATGAGAAGTCATTAATCAAAAATTAACTATCTAAAGTAAATTAACTATCTAAAATTGATCATGTTAAAAGTGGATTACTTTATAAAATAAGTTATATTTGAATTTGTTGATGTAAAATTTTAAATTTTATCTAAATTAATTTTGGAGTTGACCTCAATTCTCCGCAAAATATCTAACATGTAAAGATCAATTTTATATTTTTATTTTAAATTTTGTTTCTCAAAAATATGAGCCAAACAAACACTAATTTTAAAACGTTTGCAGCAACTAAATTTCAATAAATACTAGGCAAGTTATTATCTATAAACAAGCTCGTTAGTTGGCAAGCCAAGTGACTTACAATGGCAGGTCGAGTCACTCTTGTAAACTCTATCTTATCTAGCCTCCCTGTTTTCTGGTTGTCTTTCTTCAAGGCTCCCGTTGCTGTGCTAAAGAAGATTGATTCGATTAGGAGATGGTTTTTATGGGGAGGGAAGGAAGACAAGTCGAACATCAATTGGATCAGATGAGAGGTTGCGTGCAGACCTAAAGATAAAGGAGGATTGGGAATTACGGATTTAACAACGCTCAATGTGGCTCTGTTATCGAAATGGAAGTGGACAATTTTGGAAGAGAAAAATGAGCTTTCGCAAAAGATGTTGAGAAGTAGACACGGTTTCTTGGAAGAAAAAATATTGGGGGAGTTTCGAAGGCCGCAGCAGCCCTCCTCTATTTGGTGGAAATACCTCACCAGTGTGGGGAAAAACCTTCCTAACTTTTAATCTTCTTTTGCAGGTTTAGTTTCATTTAAGATGGGTGATGGAAATTCGATTCCGTTTTGGTCTGCTCATTGGACTTCTGATGCCCCTTTTACCTTTCGTTTGAATGCTTGTTTCGCAGAAGTTCTGCTAAAGACTGGTTTGTGCAATCCATGGGAGATTTTAAAGATAGATCTTAGTGCTGGGGAGATTTGGGTCTTCCTGTGAATTTGTCCTCGGATGAAGATCTCCAGCTGCAGCAGTTGCGTCACATTCTGCAGGGATGCAAGCCTATCATGAATGTTCTTGACAGGAGTACTTAGAAACTAGGGGATAACAAGTTTTTCACGGTTCGCGACATTTACAAGAAGATCGTCTCGACTTCGGATCAACCTGTGTTACTCACTCAGCAAGTTCTGGCCTTCAAGTTGTTATGGAAGATGAGGATACCCTCTAAATTCAAACTTTTCGCTTGGAGACTCTTTTGGAATCGATTGTCGATGTTGGATAATTTAACGACAAGAGGAATGATTTTCTCTGATATCAACTTCCCTTTCTGCAAAAGTGAGGAAGAAGATGTGTTCCATCTGTTGTTCAGTTGCTCGTTTTCAACATCGATTTGGAACTATATTGGTGTATGGCTAGGTTGTGACATTTCTTTTGCAGGATGTGTTTGGCAATTCTATTCCTCTTGGATAGAAGATGGTAGGAGTAGTGTGAAGGCGGACAGGTTATGTAATGGCTGGATAGCGACTTGCTAGGTTTTATGGAGGGCCAGAAATAGTTTCATTTTTAGTAATGAAACTTTTAATTTTACAAACATTTGTTGGGACATCAAATTATTGATGTGGAAGTGGTATTTTTTGAGAGATATTGCTCCTTCCAACTCCAATTTCTTAGCATTCTCTATGAATCCTCTTGGATTTTAGGCTTGTTGTTAGTGTGGAGTTGGAGAGTAATTTCTTGTTTCTTCTGTACCTGTTTTCGGGTGAATACCCCTTGTATTCATTTTAATTCCATTTGCTTTCCGAAAAAAAATCTATATATTAAAACAGAAGTATTTGGAAAAGCCACTACTACCCTTCTGATTCGAAGTTTAAATTTTTCTATTTTTAGGATTAAAAGTGACTAATTACATCATTGCTTCAATTATATGCATTCGGTATTTAATGCATCTGATGTGTCACTTCACCATTTTTTCTTACTATTTTTCTTTTATTTTTAGTGTCTAATTTATAAGTCTATTAGATTTCAAATACGTGGGAAACATAATACACGTTAAAATTAATTATTTAGAAAATGGAAGTCTCACAACTTTCCATATTGGTAATCAATTGAAACGATTAACATTTCAAATTGCTCTGCATATTAGACACACACATTTCCATTCCAATACAAACTTTCACATGTTCATCTTCCATCTTCCATATTCTTCACGAATGTAAGTTTCACACATTCCATTCTTTGTATAACTCATTCCTATTCCTTTTTCCATTGACGATATCTTTGTGTTATTGATACATTATTCTTTTTCATCATCCATTGATGTTTGTTTCATCTATACTTTCTTTGATTATATGATACTTCTTTCTTTGTTTGAAATTATTAAATATTTAGCTAACATCATGTTTTTCATGTGGTTGTTTCAAATTTGAGATCAATTTATGGCTCGCCTTATTGAAGTTGTCAAGGACATCAATGACCCAACGAATTTGGTACACATGACATAACGTGGAGAAGAGCGACACAAATCCTCTGAAGGCGTGGCATAGGACGCATCATGATGATGTTGTGATTGACGTGGACATCGTGCGTTTGAGGTTGAATATCATTGCTGCATTTCAAAGAACAAGAAAAAGCAATTAAAGAAGAAAAATTTACGGTAACCTCCAACTTCGATTTGTTCTGAGTTTTTTCGATTTCGATTAGCTTGTGATTCCGGTTCAGTTATTTTACATGCTATGTATTATTGTTGTTGATTTTATGCCCAAGTTACAACTTGGGAAATGGTGGAAAGATTGTCGTTATACTGTCGCACACCAAGTGTTCGATGAAATGCCCCAGCTGAATTTTTCATTCTTCTTTCTTTTTCGCTTTGCTTTCTATTTGCTGCTGATTTTCCATTACTCTTTGTTGTTGTTGTTTCTTGAATTTTTCATTTTTGATGATTGAAAGTTGATTGAAGTATTACTTTGTTGGACAGTTTTCTATCTCTCCGTTTTGAAAATACCTTTAGGTGTTTATGTCTGCTAAACGTTTCCTGTGTTAAGCATTTAGTAATGTTTTACTTTTCAATTTCTTTTCTTTTTTGTATTATACCATCATCAAGGAAGTAGGCTCAAAGAGAAATAAAAGTAAAATATTTTTTGTAAATATGCTTATTGTAAAAGAATTTCTGGATATATATATATAAATGACAAAAGCTTCTCTTGAAATGTCAGGTGCTGGAAACTTCCTTATTGTCATATTTGATCCAATATTTATATTTATTTTTGGTTTTGGCATTAGTGATTCAATATGTGTTTTAATTTTCAATATGTGTTTGATTTTCAGGCTAGATATGATGATGCCATTGTGAGAGTAAGTTGTTTGTTGGATATTCACCTGATTTATGGAATTTGTTAATGTATGGAGAAAATATCAAAATGTAGTTCAAGAGGAAAACGTTTCAACTATATAGGATAAAGTAATTCATACTTTCTCCATCAAAACTGGATGTAAAACTATATCTTGAGACATTTGCCACGATGAGGTCACTTCTGTTCCGGTAAAACGCTTTTGTGTTAGCTAATGTTAATGTTTTTTATTTTCTAACAGAGTTACTACAAAGAATATATCAAACTTTACAAAATGTCGCTAATAAAGTTGATCGATATTGGATGAATGTTTTGTTGGCGATGAAAAAAATGTTGAAACTGATAAAGCTTTTGGATGTTTGCTTGAAATGTCATTTTCTTTCTCTTATGAATTTGAGTTATCCTTTCTTAGTCTCACAACAACTTGATTGACTTTTTATGCTATTTTATATCATTATTTTAGGTATGTTTATGTCGTTGCATCTGCTCTTCACGGTGTTCATAACATATTACACAAGGACTTTATGATTCAGGTTCAATAGGGTTTCTCTTTTTAGTATATTTTCTACTGTCATGTGTGTTAGTAAGGCTCTCAAATTCAGGTATATTTTCTACTGTCATGTCTGTATAATTATGGCAGGATGGACAAGATATAATGAGATTTGTTTTTAATAGTTTTGAAACTTTTACTTATCAATATTCTATGTTCCTGTAGACAAGGTGAGGGACGATGACTATAAATATAGTGGTTATAGTGTTGTATTTTCATGCATCTTTGTATGTTTATGGTTTTCCTTCCATTTTATCACCCTTAGTAAGAAAATATTTATGAGGAAAAGACGAAAATTACGACGCCAAATTTCTTGAGTATGAGATATTTGTTTGGTTCGTGGCAAGTTACACGGTAGTCGGAAGGAGAAATTAGTTCTATAAACACCGATGTAGTTGCGGGGAGTCCTGTCGCTGATGAGAGCCCCGATTCGTGTAACACCCCATTTAAATATTTAGTCATTTTGTGATTTATTTGGTGTGATTATTATGGCATTGACACAGTTAAGGGTATGTGTGTAAGGGTGGGTGTGAGAGCTTAGTGGAAAGAATTAAATGAAATTAAGTCTTAGGATAATATTGTAATACTAATGTTATGAATGATGAGAAATTCCATTATTATTATTATTATTATTATTATTATTATTATTAAAATTATAGAAAATAGGGATAATTAGGAAAGAGTGGTAGAGAGGTTACATAAAGGCAGTTTACACGTGAAAAGAGAAAAGAGAGAATAAAGAAGAGTTATGGCAAGAGTAATCAAGAGTTCCACCATTGTTGAAGAGAGAGAAAGCTTGGAAACCAAGGTAAGGGGGGAGAATGGGTTCTTTAATGGTGATCTTAACATGAGAGTGTAGTGAGAGTTCCTTTCCCTCTTAGGATTTATGTGCATTTCTTCTCCTTTTTGTTTAATTTTTGTATCTGGATGATTGTTATTGCGAATTCGTGTTTGTATGCTGATGTTGATGGGAATTCGTGTAAATTATATGTTGTTGTTGTGTTTACCATGAAATCAGATCTGGAAATTTTGGGGGTTTTGGGGTTAACGAAAACGGATTCTAATGGTAGAAAACTCGGATAAAATGATGAATTAATGAAGTAGAATCCGGACTTTAGGATTATACTGATACAAATACTATTTTGGGTCTGAAATAAGAGCTTGAAAGTGCTCCAATGGGGGGAAAATCGCACTGATGCGAAAAACTGATTTTTCTGCAACAGACTGGTCATACGCGTATGCCAGGGGCAATACCCGTATGGGGTACTCACCCAGGGGCATTACGCGTAGCATACGCACCCTGTCCCCATGGCTAGCATGACCCTCTACCGAAACGCGTATGGGAAGTGGGTAGTACGCGTATAGAGTAGCCGTTATGCGTACGTGTTGTTCTCAGGAGGATTCTGAAGGAAATTGACCTCAAGTCATACGCATACGGCATGTGGCAATACGCGTATGCGGTATGGCGTATGGGCCTCTACCCGTAGCATACACAGGGCTATGGGCGAGGAAACAAGTCTATACACGTATGGGCTGGGACATACGCGTATAGGCAAGGTTGTGTGATGATTTTTCCGTTTTTGCGATTTCTTTCCTGATTTCGCATGCGATGCGATTCCTTTTAGTTCGTAAGACTAAAACGATATAATTGGACATAGGGGAACCAATAATGATGGTAAATATGGTAAAATATGTAATTTTGTGTGGTTTTCTTCATGATGTGTGTTAGATGCTTGGGTTGCTAAGATTGTTGTTGTGTGGACAGTCTTGGGTAGTGGTGGTAATTCCATAGGGGATTACGGTGATTATGTGGCTCACGTGTGATCATAGTGGATCGTGTATTATGGCTTGGTGCTAATTATATTATGCATAATTGTATGTCATGCATTCATGTTGTGTCTTGTGGAGATGGGTCTAGGTGGGAATCCATGATGGGTGCCAAGTCTTGTCCGGACTCTATGTGGGAGTCGAGTGGAGATAAGTTGTAGTTCAGAGGAACGTATATGACTTATCTAGATTCCAACGGGAATCAGGTTCAAAGAGTGAATCGTATGGATTATGGTGGTATTGCATGCATTGTGTCGTGTCAGTTGAGTCGCATTACATATGTGTATGATTGAATGTGGGCTGACTATGCCGAATATTGATGTGACACTTGTACGTGCGTTGTGATTGCATGATTGGTGTGAGTTGTGTGATAACTACTCATTAGCATGTGATTTTCACCGTGTATTATTGAATGTAATTCTTACCCCTTTTTTGTTGTTGTGTTTGTGCTCCTTGGGGAGTACAGATAAGCAGGTACCTGAGTAGTGCTTGGAGCATGTGTTGCTATTTATTGAGTCTTAGGAGTCACTCTGATACGTAACACGGGAAGGATGGGGATTTCATTATTTTATCTATGTTATTTGTTATTTGTTATGTATATTGATTTGTTTTATGTTGTTGAACCACAAATTTTGTGGAGGTTGATGTAATTGGGGCCTTAGTGCCAAACTTATTGGTTATTCTGCTGTTTAAGTTAATTTTTCAAGCGTAATAAGATATGAAGTAATTTGATACTTCATGAGAATATTTCTATGATGTGGCATCCTACGTGTGTAACTCTGATTTTTCCGCAAACTATTTTCGTATTTTGTAGTTCTATTTCTATACTATAATTTAAAATAAAATATATATTAAATATTAATGCATTAGAAAAACTTCATATATAGGTATAATATGCTTATTTGAATTAATATATAATAATTTGATATAATAAAATTTATTAAAAATATTTAATAAATAATATAGTGTAATTAATATATAATTTTTGGGTTAATATCATTTTACCTCTCTACCATATAGTCAAGTTCTGGTTTACAAATTTATTAAAAATATTCAATAAATAATATAGTGTAATTAATTTTTAATTTTTGGGTTAATACCATTTTACCCCTCTACCATAGTTTTGGTTTATCCCTATAAATTAGGTGAGGGTAATACATGGTTTAGGAGTTAGAGTGACCTACAAGTGTATTAAATGGGTCATAACTCTAGAAAATGCAAGGCAACAACTCAGAATCCAGAAAATTTGAAAAGAAAGGTAATTGTTCATTTGGTAACTATCTTGATTTGATTGTAATATAATGGTTCATTTGGTAATTGTCTTGATTTGAATTGTTGTAGAGAAAAGCTCCTAGACCAAGTAAAGCATAAGCAACTGAAGCTAATGATGGAAAACCAACTGAACCAACTGGTGTAGCACAAACTCAACCAACTAGTGTGACACAAATTGAGAAAAGAAAATTCATTCTTGTCAAGAAAGCTCCGAAATCAACAAAGAATGTGAAATATGAACTTCCAAGAAAATCAAGTGACATGTTGAAGAAATTGAAAACCAAGTCAATTAAAGGCCCAATAGCAAGCAATGATGAATCGATGATCATACCAGAAAATGAAGAGGATACTTTCACTCAGGAACCTATCATGGTGGTAGCAGATCCTAGGCTAGGGACAT
The DNA here is from genome assembly GCA_022829125.1 of Lathyrus tuberosus. Classification (NCBI taxonomy): domain Eukaryota; kingdom Viridiplantae; phylum Streptophyta; class Magnoliopsida; order Fabales; family Fabaceae; genus Lathyrus; species Lathyrus tuberosus. Next base: position 4,823,637 of record JALAZF010000193.1, read on the forward strand.
GCTTCAGGGCAATGAGGTCTTGGGATGACATTGGCAAGACAATTGATTAGGCTTATGTAACTTTTAGTTTCTTAATCCTGTAGTAGTGACTGTAACAATTGCTTAATTCTTATGTAATAACCTTTTTAAGGGTTAATGTTATGATATGTTTGTTAGCATTAAAATAACTATATTTCATTTGTCAGTAGCTTCTAAACAGAACACAATATGTTTGTTAGCATCTCAATCTCATTCATTCATTAAACCAATAACTAACCAATAACATTACATTGAAACAAACTTAAACATTACATTGATAGTTAGTTCATTTCAAACACAATAGCTAACAACATCCATGATACAATCTTGAACATTAGAACACTACATTGAAACCAACAGCAGACCAACAACATTACGTTGAAACAAACTTGAACATTATATTGACAGTTAATTCATTTTGAACACAATAGAAAATATGATACATGATACTATAAGGGCAACGATTAACCAAAAAGTCATCTTCCTTTCAATTTGCACCAGCTTCTTTAAATTTTCAACCTTCTTTGAGCTTGACTCTTTCTTATATTCTTTGTCAAACTCTTTCCTGAAATCGTTGTCAAATTTTTTAAGATAACCAAGTATTACTTTATAATTGTTGCACTCCATATCCACGCATATGAACCTTTCTTTATTTCGAGTGTTCAATAACAGTTCATCAACTTCATCGTCCCAAATGAACAACTCACAAGTTATATCACTCTACAAAAAATTCAAACAATTGAAAACAGAAATTAGGGAGGAATGGATTTACAATGCCCAATATCAATTATTTCGAACCAATGATGCGTACCTTTCCAAAAGTTTTGCATCTCCAAAACTTTCTCTTAGGGTTTTCGTGGGTGTTTGAAATTCACATCTTCATTGATAGATTGCAACCACATCTGGGTATTTCTCTTCCATTAGGATTCCTGGTAGAAGAATTTCTGCTACCACCCGTTTCAAACCCTAATTTCAAATGAAAATGATTCAGAGAAGAGGATGGAAAATACGAGTTGTAGAAGACGATAGAAAAGACGAGTTGGAGAAGATAGAAAATTTCTCACTTCTTAAACATTAATATATCACAATGTGACAAAAATTTAATCATCTGTCACTTAAAAAAATGAAAAATAAAAAAATGTCACTTATCATGACCAAGCACAAATCTCCATAGTATTAAATGGAGGCAACTGACCCCACATCCCAAATTTCATTTTAACTATTAACAAGGTAGTTTGATGTTTGATCCCTCTTAATAGATAGTGATGTCCCCATTAGGCATACTAGTCATTCCATACTTTAATTTTGTGCATGATACAAATTAATATTTTTTTCAACAATATATATATATATATATATATATATATATATATATATATATATATATATATATATATATATATATATATATATATATATATATATATATATATATATAAGGGCAACCATTAACCAAAAAGCCGTCTTCCTTTCAATTTGCAACAACTTCTTCAAATTTTCAACCTTCTTTGAACTTGACTCTTTCCCATATTCTTTGTCAAACTCTTTCCTGAAATCGTTGTCAAATTATTTAAGATAACCAAGTATTACTTCACAATAATTGCACTCTATATCCACACATATGAACCTTTCTTTATTTCGAGTGTTCAATGACAGTTCATCAACTTCATCGTAAAACAATTGAAACAAACAGAAATTAGGGATGAATTGATTTACAATACCCAATATCAATTGTTTCAAACCAATGATGCGTACCCTTCCAAATGTTTTGCATCTCCAAAACTTTATCTTATGGTTTTCGTGGGTGTTTGATATTCACATCTTCATTGATAGATGGCAACCACATATGGGTATTTCTCTTCCATTAGAATTCCTGATAGAAGAATTTCTGCTACCACCCATTTCAAACCCTAATTTCAAATGAAAATGAGTCAGAGAAGAGGATGGAAAATACGAGTTGTAGAAGACGAGTTAGAGAAGATAGAAAATTTCTCACTTTTTAAACATTATTATATCACAATGTTACATAAATTTAATCATTTGTCACTTAAAAAAATGAAAAAAAATGTCATTTATCATGACCAAGCACGGATCTCTATAGTATTAAATGGGGGCAACTGACCCCAATTTTAACTATTAACTAGGTAGTTTAATGTTTGATCCCTTTTAATAGATAGTGATGTCCCCATTAGGCGTACTAATCATTCCATACTTTAATTTTGTGCATGATACAAATTAATATTTTTTTCAAATATATATATATATATATATATATATATATATATATATGTGTGTGTGTGTGTGTGTGTGTGTGTGTGTGTGTGTTCTGGACTGTCGGGCATGGCCCAACCCTTCTCCCCTGTCGGGAAGGGTCCAATGAAGGCCCAATTCACCAAGTCACTCTGGGAGCGCTCACGGGTTTTCCACGTGCCCCTCACGCGGGGACACATCATCAGATAACTACCTGTATCCTGATGAATAGGTCAACCCACCATCCGAAGATCGGGGGGCTGTTAACCCAGGGCGAAGACCACATGCTGATCTTCCCTTCGCCACGTAGACCCTGGCAGTTACTGGTATTGGGCCTAGCAATCCAACCCAATGCAAAGTAACCGTTGGCCCAGCGCTGGGGGCTCATTATAAATACTCTCTATCGCTAGAGGATCAGGTATTCTATTCTCTACACCTTTTCTCTGTACTTACTTTGGCATCGGAGTACCTTGCAGGTACACCCCCTTCTCTTCTCCACCACCGACGAATTAAGGAGCTCACGACGTGTGCTGGCTGCTGATCCTTTTCTGATCTGGTAAGATCGATGGTGTCATTTGTGGGAACCCTTGCTTCCCCGTTCTTTCTCCCGTAGAAACTCAAGAACCAAAGCAGTTTTCAATCTTCGTCGATCATGGCCATTCCAAGCACTGACGACAACGCTCCAGAAACCGCCTTCACCACGTTCACCAACGGCGACGGTCGCGATCCCAATGAGACCGTTCACGTCGAAGAAGGCGATCCTAGGGACGGGCACACTGCCTCTCCCTCCCCTGATGAAGCGGCCTTCAACGCCGCTCGGCGCTTTGATAGCCCGACTGTCTTCCAGCCAATCCCTGTGCCGTCCAACGCTGACCCGACCATGGTGGCTTTGTTCGCAGAGATCAACCAGACAAACCTGATGATCTTCCAATAGAACGTGCGGATCAGGATGCTCGAGAAAGAGCGACAATCATGCTCTCCCCCGCGAAGACATTGTCGCCCCGTTTCTCGCAGTCCTTCCCCGCAGCGACGAGAGACCTATCCTTCCCATTCCACGCGGAGGCCACGACATGATGAGTCTCAAAGCCCTTCTCCACGACATCCTGGTCATCGTCCACGACTGGAAAGGCCTCAGCCCGTGGCCACCCAAAAGCGCGACCGCTCTCCTCCCAGGAAGGAGCGATGCTCTCAGGCTTATAAGAGGAACAAAGATGACGGTTATGCAGAGAAGCCGAAGGGTCGGCCAAGGAGTCCTCCCCATCGAGGCAGGAGCCCTCGATATGACATGTCCCCATCGCGGTCACCCGTCAGGAGCAACGAGGATGACCAGCGCATGCCACTGTCCAGAGGAATCATGGAAACTCGCCTGCTTGTCGGGATGGAAAAGCCCCTGGCCTTGGCGACCTACGATGGTACGACTGACCCGGACGACCACATTGAAAGCATCGATGTGATGCTCGACTACCGGAACGTCCGGGGAGCCATCTAGTGTAGGATCTTCCCCACGACCCTGAGAAAGGGTGCAATGGCATGGTACAAGAGCCTCGAGCCCGAGTCCATCACCTCCTGGAAGGAGCTGAAGAGGAAGTTCTCCAGGCACTTCACCGCTTCCCGACGCCACCCGAAGACGGAAGCATCCCTGGAAGCCATCATTCAGGGAAAAGAATAATCTCTCCGGGACTACATAGAGAGGTTCAATCAAGAAGTTGTCCAGGTATCCACCTCGGACGACATGAAGATATATTTGATCGAGCGAGGACTGCGACCTCGCACCGAGTTTGCCAAGGCATTCGACATTGAAAGGCCCAACACCTTAGATGCGCTCCTCCACAAGGCCCAGGCATACATCCAGTACGAGGAGATAGAGGCCTCCAACTGCGCCCGCGACTTGCAGAACTAAGAGGGTGTCAGGAGCTCCAGGCATGAAGATTTCGCCGATCCCCGACGAGGCGGGTAGAGAAGAAGAGAAGACCGACCCCGGGACTCCCGAGAACAAAGGGGACCCGCTTCACCGAGTATATGCTACTCACAGCTTCTCGCGAGCGCATCCTTGCCGAGTACATCAACTCAGAGTTCCAATGAGGCGGTGTCCGCTTCCTGAAACCGACACCCCCTAAGCCTAACATTGACAGGTCCAAGTACTGTCGGTTCCATAGGAGCCACAAAAATGTCACAGAGGATTGCATCCACCTCAAGGATTCCATCGAAATCATGATCAAGGAGGGGCACCTGAAGCAGTACACCAAGAGGAGTGAAGCCCCCCGATAGGAGGTCCGGGAGACGAAAAAGGTCAAGGAAGCAACCCTGTCCTCCGGAGATAACGGGTTGCAAGTGGCTCTGTGTGTCACTCGGCCAGAGGACTTTTACTTTCCCTACGAGCCGACACGCCTGTGACCGCTCGTAGCCCATGGGAAAGCTTCCTCGCCTCCATGGTCATATTCGGCGGGGGGTTCAACAAAGTCTTTGTAGGGTCGGTGAAGCGGAAGTTCGACGAGTTGATAGAGGCGAGCTTGGCGCAGGATACCACCTTTGAGAAGGTCCAGGGAAGTTCAAACCCCATCACCTTCTACCTCGAAGAATTAGAGAGCGGCACCCCCAACTCCAACATCCCTCTCCTGACCAGGGGGCAAATGGCAAACTTTGACGTCCGCCGCATCTTAGATGATCAGGGGAGCTCAGTGGACATCATGTATGCCCACCTATTCACCACCCTCCAGCTCGATGAGACTCATCTGACCCTGTATGTCGGCTTTGACCTACAGTGCTTCAACGGCACCACCACATGGCCATGGAGCTACGTCGAGCTAATGGTCACCTTCGGTAACGACGAGACTGCCCGACAAGTTAAGGTCCGCTTCCTGGTGATAGAGGGCCTCTCTCTATACCAGTGCATTCTGGGGAGGCCGACCCTGGCCGAACTCACAGCTGTACTGTCTACAGTCCACTTGAAGACGAAGTATTACACGACCAAGGGTCGTGTCGTCACCCTCCACTGGGACATTGAGGTGGCCATGAGATGTTTCGAGGCTGCTACCAAGGGTTTGAACTCAATCAACATCAAGTCCAAGACTGCAGGAAAGTCATCCCAGGACGAGGAGCAGAAGACACTCCCGTGCATCAATGCGGTCGACCTCGACAACCATTTCCCCAGGAAGTAGGAGCAGAACAATGCAGCGAATCACACCCCTCCAACTGAAGGCAACTGACAAACTCTTCACCCTATGCACCTCATTACAGATGGAGACTTCGAGCTCATCACGCTCGGCGACGACCCGGACAAGAACGTGAAGATTGGCACGGGGCTCCCTGACCTGGCAAGGAAGTAGCTAAAGGCCTGCCTCAGGGAGAATGCTGACCTGTTCGCGTGGATTGCTGCAGAGATGCCCATCCTTGACCCAGAGGTGGCCTGCAACCAGCTCACAATAGATCCGACCGCTAGGGTTGTAGTACAACGTAGTCGTAGGCAGTCTCCCGAGAAAGCGGAGGCTGCTGAAAAAGTTGTAAAAGACCTCTTAAAGGGAAATTTTATTTCGGAAGCCCAATACACAATCTGGCTGTCCAATGTTGTACTCGTTAAAAAGACTAATGGAAAATGGTGTATGTGTGTTGATTATACAGATCTTAACCGGGCATGTCCCAAAGATGTTTACCCATTTCCTAACATCGACAAACTAGTCGACAATTTTGCAGGTTTTAAATTACCGTCGTTCATAAATGCATACTCGGGATACAATCAAATCCCCATGGCGAAGGCCGACAAGCAATACACGACTTTCATGACCGAGTCGGACAACTATTACTACAACGTAATGCCCTTCGATCTGAAAAACGCCAATGCGACCTACCAATGGATGATGAACAAAGTCTTTCGGGGAGAGATCAGAGAGATGCTCGAAGTTTACATGGATGACATGATCGTGAAATCACGAGAAGATATCAACCACACTACCCACCTGAGAAGGGTCTTCGATATAGAAATGAGATGCAGAATGAGGTTCAGCCCAAAGATGTGCACCTTCGGTGTCCGAACAGGAAACTTCTTCAGCTTCTATCTTACAGAACGAGGAATCAAGGCGAACCCCGACAATTGCAGGGAGTTCTCCGAGTTTCCAACGCCGAACTCGAAGAAATCGATCCAATCGCTAAACGGGATGCTCACCTCACTATCCCGCTTCATGGCCAAATCTTTCCAACACACACTCCCATTTTTCAAGCTCCTGCGCAAAGAGGTCACGTTCGAGTGGACCAAGGAGTGCGAGCAAGCCCTCCTCCACCTCAAACTAGTCATGTCGCAGCCCCTGGTCCTCTCACACCCAGAGAACGAGGAGACTTTGTACTTGTACCTCACCATCAGAATCGAGGCGGTCAGCGAGGCTCTTATCCGGGAAACCCCTGAGGGACAGAAGCCGATATACTTCACCATTAAAGCCCTCCAAGGTCCCGAGCTTAGGTACCATCAGATTGAGAAGGTCGCTTTGGCTCTCGTCACTGCGGCCAAAAGGCTACGAAACTACTTTCTTGCCCACACGGTCGTGGTAAGGACGGACTAACCCGTGAAGCAGCTGCTCGGCCATGCCGACATGGCGGGCAGGATGCCCAAGTGGTCGCTCGAACTCTCCAAGTTCGACGTCCAATACGAGGGTAGGAAGGCCCTAAAGGCTCAAGTACTAGCCGACTTCGTCACGAAAATGACCACCCTGGTCTCCTCGATCGACGGATCTCGGAAGTGGATAATCTATGTCGATAGGGCTTCCATCTCAACGGGCACCGGGGAAGGCATCATCCTAGAAAACAAAGAGGGCATCTTGACCGAGGTCTCCCTTTCTTTATCCTTCCCGACATCAAACAACCAGACCGAGTACGAGGCCTTCCTCGTCGGGCTACACCTGGCTGAGGACCTCGGCATAAAGGAGGTAAAAATATTTACCGACTCCCAGCTCGTGGCCTCCCAGGTACGGGGAGAGTACCAAGCAAGGAATGGCAACCTCATTGAGTACTTGGCCCTGGAGAAAGAGAAGATGAAATTTTTTTACTCGGCAGAAGTGAGTCACGTCCCACGCGAACACAATACCCGGGTAGACATCCTATCCAAGCTGGCGAGCATGAAGAAAAAGGCGGGAACAAGTCCGTCATCTAAGAGGTGGTTCCCCACCTTGACCTTCAATGTAAACACCATCGGCGACGGCCACTGCTAGATGACCCAGGTATACGAATACCTCAGCACAGAGAAACTGCCCGACGACTCCAAGGAAGCCAGCATAGTCAGGCGACGAGCCTGCTCATATGTCCTGGTCGAGGAAAAATTATACCGGCAGGGTTTCTCCATTCCCCTCCTCAAATGCGTCGAGGAGTCCAAGGTCCCTAGCATACTCCAAGAGATCCACGAAGGGATTAACGTGCAGCACCTCGACGAACGATCCCTCGTCCGTAAGGCATTGCGAGCATGATACTACTGACCCACCATGCAACAAGACGCCAATGAGAACGTCAAGAAGTGCGACAAGTACCAGCGACATGGGGATATGCACCTAGCCCCACCCAATAAGCTCAAAACGCTCTCGTCCTCGTGGCATTTTGCCTGGTGGGGGATGGACATCCTCGGGCCTTTCACCATAGGTTCATACCAAAACAAATATCTAAAAGTTGGCGTCGACTACTTCACCAAGTGGATAGAGGTCGAAGCCCTTGCTAAAATCACGGCGCACAACACACTCCGTTTCTACAAAAGGAACATACTGTCCTAATTTGGCGTACCCAAGCCGATAGTCACCGACAACGGGACGTAGTTCACTGACAAGAACTTACAGGACTTCGTCACCAAGTTGGGCACGAAGCAACACTTCACATCTGTCGAGCACACGAAAACCAACGGACAAGCCGATGCTGCGAACAAAGTGATCCTGCGAGGTTTGAAACAGACACTAGGCGAAGCCAAGAAGAGGTGGGTCGAGGAGCTACACAGAGTGCTTTGGGCCTACAGAACGACCTCACACTCGACCACCGGGGATACCCCGTTTCGACAGACCTATGGAACCGAGGCAGTGATTCCGATAGAAATAAAGGAACCCTCCAGGAGGACCGAGTCCCCCTCGATGAGGAGACGAACGATGTAGCCCTAAGGGAGGAGCTCGACCTAGTCGAAGAGATCCAGTCAGGGGCATCCCTCCGCGAGGCCTCACTCAAGCAGAAGATAACTTTGTGGCATGACAGCAAAGTCATCAAACGTGAATTTCAGGTAGGCAGCCTAGTCCTACGAATGAACCAGAAAGATTCGCGGGAGGGCAAGCACATCGCGAACTGGGAGGGCCCCTATCGCGTTCGCGCGAAAAAGAGGACCAGAGCCTACTACCTAGAAAACTTGCATAGGGACGAACTTGCTCGACCATGGAACGTTGAGAAGCTTAAACAATACTACAGTTAGACACTGCCCGCGATGCACTTGGCTCGACCACAACGAAGTGCGTCCCGACCACCGGAGCGCGCTAGGGTACAAGAGCGACTCCTAAACTCGAGACAAGAAGACGAGAGCCTGCTCTAGAGTGTGAGAGCAAGCTCTTGATCCGATGGGGACACCTCAACCGAGCTCCACCGTTGTCGTACCAATTAGGCAGAACGCCCAGCTCGCGATGGGAAGTTCACGCCCCGAAGCAAAAACCTTGATCGAGCTCTTAGCTTCGTCGAAGGTTGGAATCTGACTCCAGCCCCTCGACCAGTTATCTGCACTATCGAGGAACAATCATGTCGAGCAAAGATCCCAACTACATAAAAACAAACAGCACAATTTGCATACCCACGAGAAAAGAAAAATAGTTGACATACAACAACACACACAAAACGCCAACAGATTAAACAAAAGAAACTATGCATTAAGGTGGGCAAAGCCCGTTGTCCAAACGTTACAAAACCCTTGGCTCGCAGGCCGGGCAAAGTTAGATTACAAAACCATGGCACGCAGGCAAAACAAAACTATAATCAAAATATGGCGCGCAGGCCAAATAACTAAAGGAAACTAATCAGCAGCTTCATCCTCAGGCCGGGGCTCTCCATCGCTCTGGTCAGCTTCGTTGTCGGACATGTCAAGGGCGACTACCTGCCCGTCGACCACCCGGTGAAATAGACCGACCCCATCGGTGACCAGCTGGATCCCGGGATTGACAATCTGAAGTTGCTTCACTGTCATGTTGAAGCCCAACTCAAGGGTGCCCAGGAAATCTTGCTCGAGCAGCCTGATCCGAGACACTAGATCGCCCCGGGTAACCAAGAGTCTCTCTTCGACACTTTCATCATCAGCAAGGTGGGCAGCGAACTCCAAGTCGGCAACCTTAGCACAGAGTTGGTCCCTCTTCTCTTCAGCCTTCTTCAGCCGGTCTTGCAACACAGTCATATCTTTGAGGAGGAGCACATGAGCCATGTACCTCAATTGATAGGTGAGAATGTCGGTCTCCACTTTGTCGAGGTCCGCCTTTAGGAGCACATTCTCGTCCCGCAGCTTATTCAGCTCGGAGGAGGGGCTGATTTCATCATTAAGGACCAGGTCTGTCTCGAAGACTCTCATCATGGCCGCCATATCCTCGCACAGAGCTTTCCTCTTACTCGCCCTGTCAATCTCTATAATGGCTTTAGACTCTGCCTCGGGCACGATCAGAGGTTTATCCCCGCTGAAGAGCTCTCGATGGAGGTGACATGGAGGTAACACGAATCTTTCCCCGAGGACACCCTCCAAGAGGCCGACGGAGCCAAACTCTTCGGTACGTTTCTTTTTGGCTAGAGGTTCTTGTGGGACTGGGGACGGACTACCCCGAGGGGAAAAAGAGCCCCGGGACTTTCAGTCAGCCTGTGTCATCTACTGGACCTGGGTAACGTGGCTCTTAGTGGCCTTCTTAGCGCCATTGGCCGCGCTTCATCACGCGTTCCTGGATGTTCGACATCTGGCCTGCAACAGATAAAAACAAGACAAGTCAATATAGCAAAGACAAATGACCAGACACACAGACAAAGAAAACACGCTACCTAAGAACCTCAACGCCTCCTCGTCGGACCCACATTCGAGGAGGGCCTTGGTGTTAATTAGCCGAGCCTCACGGCGGACCTCCCTGTTGTCATCGAAAATGAAACTCCCGTCCTTGCTAACACATTTCACGGGAGTGAAACTGGCGACGAACTCGACCATCTTCCCATAAGCATCCCGGTCTTCGATGTTCAGAGCGTCGGGCCTGACGACGTAGTTGTCCATGCTCTTGTCGAAGTGACCCTCCTCCCACTCAAGGGGGAACTTGGATTTTAAAGCCTCTACTCGTTGCCTGTCCTCCTCCCTGACCACGAGGTCATACAAGGAGTCAACGGCCGCATGCGACACTGGCTTTATGACGAAGTACCTGTCCATAAAGGTACGGACAGAATCCCGGTACGCCCAGAATAACCTCTTCGGCTGCTTTAGGGATACCCAACTATGTTGGCCTTGGAAAGACTGACGTTGTAGGTGGAAGGTACGGAAGAACAGGGGAAGTGTGGCCCCGATGCAAAGGTACTAGCACACGAGCTCGAACGCTCGCACGAACGCAAATGCGTTGGGGTGAAGCTGTGAAGGCGCCATATGCAACCACCGAAACACCTCCTTCTAGAAGTCACTAAAGGACAGACAGAACCCCGTTTCCCGGAACTCGAAATCATACATGGGAAACCGCATCCCCTTGAAAGACGAGCATATTCGATGCGTCTCCCTTTGCTTATATACCATCCAGTTTAGGGGAGCATCCTCGGCAAGGTCCTTGACTGTCGCGAAAGCGTCTAAGCCGTCGAGGGTGAAACGCAATGTCGTGTTAAGGGGTTCCTGCCCGGCCTAATCTGAAGGCGGACAGGCCTTATTAACTTCTCTCTACGTGACGACCACCTCAGGCTCGACATCATCATCAATCATAATTACACCCTCGATCCTGGCGGCCATTTACCTGAAAAGCAGAGGAAGACAGTTAATTCAACATCAAGATCAAATCCACCCTTCCACCGCAAGTCAAGTGAAAGGGCGAAAGGAGGGGCACTAAGTCGCTCGACAAACCTCCCCAACTAGGACCCTCGCCGAGTAAAAACCATGTTCGTAGGAAACCTCTCCTCGACACGGAACAACGAGTCTCTCCTCATCGGAGAAAATCTTTGACGCGCGAAGCCGGTCCAGCCATGCAGGGGAAGCCTTCTCGACGAGGGACTTCCCTGGGGAGTTCGCGCAAGAAGAACTCCCCGAGGCCTTCATCGCTGGTCCCTGAGGCCTTCATTGGAAAACCCGAGAAAGTTCCCATAACCCTCATGAACTCCCCTGCATCTTCATCGGAAACCTCATGAGTCCGCCAGAAAATTTATAGTTCCGCCGAAAACTTCATGGCTCGGCCGGAAAATTCATGAGTTCACCGGGAACTTCATCAGTTTGCCGGAAACCTCATAGGTTCGACGAAGGGATTACCGGTAATTTTGCAGAAAAGATAAAAAGACCAGGAACTTATTTGGACAGAGGAGGTTCTGGGTAGAGGAGGAAGGTTGACGGCGTCTGTGGCGGAGGACGAACTTGGAAGGACGGAGAGAGAGCTGCGAGAGACTTGGGAGATTTCTGAGTGAGAATAGAGAGGAGTGTGAAAATGAAGCGACCTCCCCCTATTTATAAGCCCTAGCGCGGGATGTGAAACATCACTAGGCATTTAAGCACCCCTATGCCTAGCCGCCCCAAGCATTTATTGTTTTTGACACGTGGCCCTAGAAGACGCCACGCGCGTTGCTTCAAATACATATCCCGCCCGAGACCAGACGTGCATGTTTCCTTTTGTCTTCATCACATCGTTGGCCATAATGCCCGACCCTTACGCTACCGGGAACATTTCCCCAGGAGAAGCAGAAAAAGAGCCATGACTGCATTTGGCTGATAGGTCTACCCGCGAACACCTGTCCACCACATGAACGCTTGGTGGACCACGTCTGACGGCCACTGCTCCTGGGCACGCGCGCCACCCCACGAGCTAAAGCGCCTCGGCCACGCTCGATACCCCTCCGGGCAGCCCTTACGCCTCTCCTCGACACTAGAACGGACTCTTAAGTCATTGCTCTACTTCAGAGCAACAACTTGGAGGGGCTCCTATTCTGGACTGTCGGGCATGGTCCAACCCATCTCCCCTATCAGGAGGTCCCAATGAAGGCTCAATTCACTAAGTCACTCGGGGAGCGCTCACGTGTCTCCCCCACGGTCTCCACGTACCCCTCACGCGGGGATACATCATCAGATAACTACCTGTGTCCTGAAGAATAGGTCAACCCATCATCCGAAGATCGCGAGGCAGTTAATCCAAGGCGAATACCACATACTGATCTTCCCTACGTCACGTAGACCCTGACAGTTACTCGTATTGAGCCTAGCAATCCAACCCAATGCAAAGTAACTGTTGGCCCAGCGTTGGAGGCTCATTATAAATAACCTCTATCACTAGAGGGTTATGTATTATATTCTCTACACCTTTTCTCTGTACTTGCTGAAACTAACTTTGACATCAGAGTACCTTACAGGTACACCCCCTCCTCTTCACGACCACCGACGAACTAAAGAGCTCACGACGTGTGCTGATTGCTGATATATATATATATATATATATATATATATATATATATATATATATATATATATATATATATATATATATATATATATTGTGATCCGGTCAGATCCTTTGCTGATTTGTATTATATTTTTTGTGAAGTGACATAGAAACAGAAACAAAAACTTTAACTTAGACATGCATGGTTTTTTCTTTTTAAAAGTAATAGTGAAATACTTATTTGTTTGACAAATTTAAGTCTGAAAGATTTCATTTTCATTAAAGATAATCACTTATAGGTATGTCTAAGTTCACATAACCTATTTTTTGTATTAACAGTTAAAATTGAATAAGATTATTTTATATAAGTTATTTTCAATAAGATATGATAAAAAAGATTATAAAAATAAGCTTTAAAAGTTTATGAAAACTATCATAAATTATTTTCATAATTTCTCTTAAAGATTTTTACAAAACTTATATTATTATATAAATTTGAATAAGAATATTCAAATAAACCTTAAATAAAGAAAATGATTAATTTGAATCTTATATTATTAAAGTGATATGTTTGATATTTTTTAAAATGAAATTTTTGTACAATACTTTTAAAATACGAAAACATGAAAACATGTTAAAATACATTATACGTTTTTAGATATTAAGATCTCTTCATATTCTTAGATATAGAATTGTATAATTTTTGTAATCTTTATTTATTTTTATATATTTTATCGCCTTTTATCATTTATCATATATATATATATATATATATATATATATATATATATATATATATATATATATATATATATATATATATATAATTCATATCCTATAAGAATGACATTTTAATGTAAGAACATGAGAATGAATCTGAATAATTAGATTTTAAAATAAATGGTGGAGATTATGTGTGATTTTTGTTTTAATTTTTTCTCCATTATTAAAATAAATGACGGAGGAGAGAGAAAAAAAACGGACGCATAATCTCCATCCTTTATTTTAAAATCTAATGGTTCAGATTCATTTTCATGTTCTTACATAAAAATGACATTCTCATATGATACGTTATATATATATATATATATATATATATATATATATATATGTTTATTTATTTATTTTATAAAGATTCAAATAATTGACTTTGACCCACTTATTAAAATTTTTGAATCCATCCCATCATGATACATAAGCATCAAGCATCTGTCATTTTCCTCCAATATTTAAAGCCAACAAAATTTTTGTATGACAAAATCAGTTTTGCAAAAAACAATTTTACAAGAGTATAAATTAGAATTCACCTATATAATAGGGGATAAAATGGTATTAGCACTTAATTTTTTATACTTGTCCATTAACAAAAGAAGGATAAGTTTCGATTTTCCATAGTAATGAGTTTTTTAAAGACTATAGTAGATTTTTTTTTTAAAAAGCTATCACATTTTGAAAAGCAGGAAGCTACCTATCATATTTTTATGACCATGAATGATTGAAACGGTAGTGTGGAAAAATAGAGTACCGATCTGTGAAAAGGAAAAAAGAAACAGTTTAAAATGAAGACCAAAGGGAAAATATATGTCCAACTTCTAGATATAGAAAATAATTTTTAAAAAAGAAATATCAAATTTTGGTGAAAATTAATTCATTTAAAACTAATTTTCTATATGGTCCAAGTCGCTTTCCCATTAGAACAAGAATAGTGGAATTTCCAATTTTTAGGAGTTTATTCTTTGAATCCTGACTAGTCATTGTAGGAAATTCAACAAAGGTTAGAGCACAAGTTTTAGAATCTATGATTATTCAAATGTACACGCATTATTCAGTATTTGCAATTGCATGGCATGGCAATTTCCTGGAAAGTTATATACTTTAGAATTTAATTTATCTTAGATGAAATTGTGTAAAAGAATTGATATTCAACAAGACTAGACCAAAGACTCTGAAAGATTTGAAGTTGTTATGATAATTAAATACGAAAAAGTTTGAAGTTTAGGTGGGAATTCTTATTTTATGCAGTGTTCTCATTCTAACAATCAAATTATCTAGAATCGAAAAAGACACGTGTAAAAAAATATTTTTATTTTTGGTCTTTGCAACTACACTTGTTGAAGTCATAAATAAAGAATTGTTATTACAGTTACTTAACATATTTTTGAAGACAAATGTTGTTGAAGTATTCTGCCTCTGGGGCAGTTTTTGAAAAGATTTATTTTGCTTCGATTGATTTTGAATTTATTTTAGAAATATTTATTTCATTTGGATTCTTTTGAGTTGATGTAAAAAGATTTCGATTGAGAACAAAATTATTAAACTTAATCTACTTGAAAAAATTAATTGGATTTACTTTAATTAAAAAGATTGAGTTTCGCCGAAGATTTAATTTTGTATTATTTTATTAGATTGTTTTGACTTTTGTATCGTTTTGCTTATGTAAAACTTTATTATTGTCATTCTTTTCCACTTAGGAAAGATAGTGTTTTTGGTTTTTATTTGTGAAGTGAAAGATCTCAGATTCAGAGGGAGTTTGAATTAAAATTTATATTTGAAGAAAATGCATTGAATTGGTATACTTCTTACGAGACCGTTGTATACTATTGACTACTTAAAATTAGTGAATTCCCTTTCTATTAGGTTGTAGCCATCTAGACATATGTAATATTTGCACAGAATTGCATTATTAATTCCTTGTATATTTTATTTATTATATACTGAATTATCCATGACTTGATTAAAAACGTTAAAATATAATGACTTCCAACTTAATTACTTCCCTCACTTTCTCCGGGGAAAAAAATCTCATTTCCATCAATAAATCACTACACCAAATTTGATTTTTGACAGCACTACATAGATAACGTTTTTTTCCCAAAGCGTTGCTATATGTTTAAAAAAACTATGAAAAAAGCGCTACTAAAGGCTATTTTTAGAAAGCGTTTCTGAACAGCGCTGGTAAAGGCCT
Organism: Lathyrus tuberosus; assembly: GCA_022829125.1. Lineage (NCBI taxonomy): Eukaryota > Viridiplantae > Streptophyta > Magnoliopsida > Fabales > Fabaceae > Lathyrus > Lathyrus tuberosus. Next base: position 4,839,441 of record JALAZF010000193.1, read on the forward strand.
TATGTAGTAGGCTACACTTTAGAAAACGCTGCTAAAGGATACCTTTAAAAAACGCTTTTGAAAAGCACTGCTAAAGGTCATTTATAAACGCAACCATAGAAAGTGCTTCTGGAATGCGCAGCTATAATCCTATAAAAAGAAAGTGCTTTTAATGAAAAAGCGCTGCTAAATTGAATACATAAGAAAGCACTTTCAGAAAGCGCTGCCTTAGGTTGTTAAATTCTGAAAAATAAAAATAGAAACGATTGAAACTCTTAAACCCTAACTTTCTGAAAAATAACTTTGATACTCTCTCTCTCTCTCCCTCTCTCGCGCGACTACTCCCTCCGCCGTGTCTCCCTCTCTTTGCAAGGTTATTCCTCCGCCGTATCTCTCTCTCTCTCTCTCTCTGCCGTAACTCCCTCTGTCTTAACTTTCTCTGTTTCGTAACTCCCTCCGCCGGCTGTATCTCCCTCTCTTCGCGATTGCAACTCCCTCTGCCGCAACTCCATCCGCCGTAAATCTCACTGTTTTGTTTCAGAACTCCTTCTTTTTTAGCAAGGTATTTCATCTTTTCCTTTTTAGGATTCGCAAGCCATAGAATAGATTGTGATGTTGTTGTTATTTGAATTCAATTGAAGATTGAATGACATTGTTGGTGAATTAGTGTTAAAGATGTGAAACTAATTATATAAATTGTTGGAATTAATTGATGAGTTTGTTTGTTGTTGAAATAATTGAAATGAGACATTGATAATGTTGATGTGGTTGTTGTGAGAATTTGATTTTGAAATTGTTGTTGTAGTAAGGTTGAAGATGATAAATAGTGATATTTGTGGTGAATTTATTTTGAGAATTTGTGTTAATTATGTAAGTTGATGTTGAATGTTAGTGATGAATTGTTGAAATTAATTGATGATAATGACATTGTTGATGGATAATTGTTAGTGATTACTTTGTTTTGATATAATAGTTGATTGAAAATGATAATGAAATTAATTGTTAATTATTGAGGTTGAAGATGATGAATAGTGGTGAAATTAATTGTTAATTGTTGAGGTTGAAGTTGCTATTGAGTTTAAATGTGGAATTGATAATATTGGTGATTGATTTATGCTCGAATTGATGATTCTTTGTTGGATAGAACTTTGAAGTTAATTGAACTTAAGTGATTCTTTGTTGTATACCATGCTACTTGAATTAATGTGATTGAATTTGTGCGTCGATGTCATGTTGCTCAATTGAAGGAAGTGTTGATGTTTACTAAATTTGATTCTTGAGACTTTGACTTGTTTCTCTGATATATCTTGTCTGTCCTATTATATACTAAATTTGTCCTGTTATATTTGGTACACCATCTGTTACTAACTTAGTGAATTTTCTATAGGGGTTACTTGTGAAGAGTGAAATTCTGATCGTTTCCAAGAATATTACACTGTGTGCTTCTAGAAGTTGTTGACTTCTCTACAGGTAATTAGTTGTTCTTTTGCTATAGTTGCATGAATAATTAGTGTTTTTGTTTAATTTACTTAGTAAAACCATGGATAAAAAATGGATGTCTTCCAATCGATTGTCAAAAGAGTATGAGAATGGGGTATTAGAACTCGTTAAGTTTGCTGTTGAACACACCAAAGACCCCAGTCGTATCACATGTCCTTGCTTAAGTTGTTGTTATGGGCGTCGAATTGACGCAGTTCAGTTGGAATCGCATTTAAAAAGGCATGGAATCGATCGAAGTTATACATGTTGGATATTACATGGTGAGATAAGTAACGAGAATGTTGAACCGGGGGCTAATACGACCTATGCTTCAAACGACAATGGCACAGATACATACGATTGTGATCGAGTCGAAGAGATTGCAAAAGCACTTAAAGAAGATCTTTAGGATTGTCCCAAAATGTTTGAGAGGTTGGTAAGCGATGCAGAGAAACCGTTGTATAAAGGAAGCACTTGAAGAAGACTCAGAGGGTTTCGAGCATTTTTAACAAACAAGTTTCTTAAGGATGCACAATAGAATCGTATATTGCATCACCGTCAAACCTCATTTTCATAGATAATGAGGTATGTTGAAAACCATTATGAACCTTTTAGTATTCAAATGTTTTACGAGCCATGTAAGTTATTCTTACATTTATGTACATTTTATTTACATGGTAATGTTAGACTCCTACAAAATCCAAATCAAAAGATAAGGGGATTGTGCGGCACACCGAGACAGTTGCATCAAAAAAAGAGGTAAATTGATATATATGCCTAGAAAATGTTAATTCTATCCTCCGAATTCAAAAGCTTCATGATCTTATACATTACCTAACTCTTATATGTTTTTTAGATTCATGCTCAAGAGTTGCAACAAGCCAGCAAGAATATCTCCAACAAAAAAAAGGATCTTGCGAAGACCGAGCCTAAAAAAGCATTTATTCCTCGATTTAGGTTGTGCCTTGAAACATATGTAGAAACAACAGATGTGATGGAAGGTGGTATTCGTGAAATACCTATGGAGGAAGGTATTTTTGGTTTTTCTTATACCGAAATAATTGCCAAAGAGGATTTGGATCAGATTTTTCAACATTCTGAATTAGGCATCGGTGTTATGAATTCATACATCAGGTACTCCGATCAATTTTATTTAATTAATTGAACAATTTATTTACTCATTTCAATGAATATTCTATTAATGTTGATTATGTTTTTATTTAAGGTTCTTGTATGACAAATTGATGCGCTCGCGTCAATTGACGGAAAAATTCTCTTTCTTATCTCCCAGTTGTATCAACGCACGGTTAATCGATCAAAGTCCAAATGCAGTCAAAGATCACTTAGTCGATGCATTTATGGCACACAGAGATACAGAAAAGTTGTATCTTTTACCATATAATACTGGTCATGGGTTAGATTTTCATTCTAACTTCATTTATTATAATTTTTCGTTTTTTGACGTTGTGTAGAAAAAGTCCATCTAAACTTTTGTTTTATTTTACAGTGGACACTGGTTGTTGGTTGCGATTAATCCGATAAAAGAAATAGTATATTATCTGGATTCGTTAGATGGTGATCAAACAAAATACGCAGATATGAAGAAGATGATTGATATGTAAATGATGATATTGTTCTAAATATTCCTGTGTATTATGTTATTTATTTATGTGAGATTGTTCTAAATATTCGTTTATATTATGTTAGAGCTATACAAATATTCCGATCACAAAGACAAGCTCGAGTATCAAAGAGTAAAGTAAACAACATTACATGGATCAGAGTGCAGGTATATTTTCACAATTTTGAATATAATAGTTATGCTACTTGATAAAACAAGTTAAACAATATATATTGATATATATTCCTATTTTTTTCTATGTGTAGTGTCCTCGTCAGCGTAATGGTATAGATTGCGGTTATTTCGTATTGAGGTTTATGAAATAAACTATTCATTTGGATCAAATAGAGATTCCAAACATGGTATGGATTTATAAGTTAGGATTTATTTTTAATATTTAACTAATATTTCATCTAATTAATTAGTTTTAACTAAATCATGCATATTATGTTATATTATGTAGTACTTTGATGAATTCAAGTGTGCTACTTACTCGAAAGATAAATTGGAAGAAATTAAGGAGGAATGGTATCAATACATTCTTGAGATGAGAATTATATAAGGTATATTGTCTTTCTTTCTTTTGTGTGAAGTTTATGGTCCTTAGAGATTTTTGTTGTTGTGATGTTCTGTACTGGATAGGAAAAGTTTTGTAAGTTGTTGTATAGTTTTAGAAGTTGTTGTATAGTTCTGGAAGTTGTTGTGAATTGAGGAATGATGGAATTTGTAATTATGTTTGGTGAATCTTTAGAAGTTAAAGGTTTTGGAAGTGGATAGAATTATGGATGTTTTCTTGGTGTATGAGGTTTGTGTTGAATTATAATGGTTATAAGGTTTATGTGTTGAATTATAATGGTTATAAGGTTTATTATGTTGAATTATAATGGTATATAAGGCTTATGTGCTGAAATAAAGGCTTGTGTTGAATTATAAAAGGTTTGTGATAAGTTTTGATAAAAGTTTGAATTCTAATGGTTTGTGCTGCCATTTTATAATTAAAAAATAAGACTTATGCCAACGTTTTTAACAAAAAACGCTTCCTAAAAAAGTGCACAATAGACAACGCTTATAAAAAAACACTTCCTAAAAAAGTGATTTTTAAAAAAGTGCTTTTAAAAAGTGCTATTTACGTGGAGAAAAGAAAACGCTTTGTAAAAAAAGCGCTGCCTAAAGTGGTAAACGAAAGCGCTGCCTAAAGTATAACGAAAAGATACATAATACAGCGCTTGTAAAAGCGATGCCTAAAGGGGGGGAAAAGAAAGCGCTTTCTATGAAAAAGCGCTGCCTAAAATAGAAAGAAAAGATACATTAGACAGCGCTTTTAAAAGCGTTGTCTAAAGGGGGGCAAAAGAAAGCGCTTTCCATTAAAAAGCGCTGCCAAAAGGTGACATTAGAGAGCGCTTTTCACCATGAACGGTTGCGTAAAAGGGACCTATGGCACCGTTTTTGCATTTAAAAAAAGTGTTGTCTTTACCTACAGCAGCGTCACTTTATGCAGCGTTTTAAGTGCTGCTAAAGGCAACAAAAAAAAAAGCGCTGCTAAAGGTATTATATGGTGTAGTGAATAAAATATGTTGAATGAGACTCAAAATTATCAAAATAAAAGTTAGATGCTTAAAATATGGATATTTATTTAACTCAATTCTTTTTAATAAAGAAATATTATTACTGAAAACTACTAATACTTTTTTGTACATAAACAAAAAAATGATGGTAGGTTGAAGCTAACCATCATAGAAAAGTTTATGGTATGGTGGTAGATATCTCGTATGATAAGAAAAACACCTACAAAATTAACACTCCAACACTTAAGTTAGTCTTTGAGAGAGGTGGACCTTTGCCAATTTGTAATGAGAATGATACTCAGGTGTGACTCTAAGTCACACATATATAGAATTACAATTATAATTGTCTCTGATTGGTCTGACGTGGATTAGAAGTGAATGTTAGGTGCAAATCAATGGTGGAGGTGAAAGCATTTACGTGCTTTAAGGCAATGCGCTATAGTGGAGACACACTCGTTCGCCAAAAGTTGAATGTTTTATATTGATTGGGATGCATAGTTTGGGAAGTCGTGTTGTGCCTTTGGCCAATCCATATTAGTTGTCTCTCAAGTCCTTGATATCAAGAATGAAGTGAGGAATATCAATGTTATCATTTACGAAACTGGTCCAAGCACGAGTTCTGTTGAGGAGATGGGGTTATTGAAAGGATGACCTTAGGAAGAGGAGGAAGATATGTTGTGATGCTAAGTAGGAGCTGGTGACATTGGGAACATGTGCATTTAATTCTCATAGTGTCCTGAAACATTGCTTTTTGGTAAATTCACTATGTGCCTCACGCACCTAAAGTAGTGAGACGACGCACTTAGAGCACTATAGTGTCGTTGTAAGATTGAGGTCTCATCCTAAACGTATATTATAGATTTTGATTTTCCTTCGACTCCCTGTCGTTGACCTTGGTGATCTTTGTGCCAATAAATAGAGAAACTGACATTGGATTCCTGTTTTTTTTACTTTCTTTTCTTTTGAATGCTAATGATTTTCTTCCTCTATTTGCGATTCTATCCATTGTAGTTGCGAGTTTCTAGGCTTCATGTTCTGAACTCTCCATTACTTTACTCTTCTCTCTCCGAAACCTGCAAGATTGTTGTTACAACTTCATGGGCTTCAAATTATATGACATTCATCATTCTATTCTTCATTCTTCAAAACCGACAAGAACATTTGAGGTACATGCTTAGTACCTTTGCTTTCTTTGATTTTCACTAGATTTCTGAGGTATGGCTAATATAGGAAACCTAGATATTTCCCTTCATTGACTTAGCTAGTGATGTCAAAATTAATGACGCGTACTTTCTGGATCAAAGCGGGGGGTAATTAACCCTAACGTGATAAACTCATAGGTATCTTCATTTGAAGTAAAGAAAGCCATAAAGAATCGTAAGGGGTGCGTTTGATTTGCTAAAAAAATAAGGGACTAGACAAGACAATTTTTTGTACCATATTTGATGCATAAACTAATTATGATGTTGGACAAAATAGGGTGGCAATAGACTGGACAAGACATGAATTTTTTGCCTCTCACTAAACCATGGGACAACTTTTGTCCCAAGTGCAAATTATCAAAAAAATTAAAAAATACCATTTTTAAAACTTCTTTTCTTAAAAAGCTCTCTCTCTCTCTCTCTCTCTCTCTCTCTCTCTCTCTCTCTCACCCACACACACACACCACACACACACACACACACATCTATTAACTCTCCTTATTTTTCTCTATTCTCTTTACTAACTCTCAATCTCTCATCACTTTCTTTTTTTCTCTTTTCATCAATTTTTCTCTCCTTTTAATAAATTAAAAATTTTATTCATAAATATTAATATTATATTTATAAATAAAAAAATATATATTATATTGTTTTGTCTAGTACATAAACATATCAAATAAAGTACAATTTAAAATTTTGTCTAGTGCCCCGATCATCAATATAGTACAATAAAAAAACTTGTCTTGTACTCTTCTATATTTATTATGTCCACTACTTACAAGTTCACAAATCAAACGCACCCTAAAAGTGAATATTGTTGCGGTTAGGGAGACTAATTCCACTTGGTTGGACATCAAGGAGGTTGCCCGGGGGCTTTCTTTAGCTTAAGTTCAAATGTCGGACCTTGATACTATGAAAAATTCTTGGGATGAGCAAAAATCCAAGAATTATGCTTAGTATTATAGAAGTGTTGAACACGTGACTCCACACACAAGAGGGAACTTTTAACCAAATAATTAACACCAGAGATAAGCGGATAGTCTTCTTTCCAAATAACAACTTGAAGCAGTAGTCCCCTAGCTAAACTGAGATTTTCTACGGGCTTATCTCAAACCAAGGTAAGCTTTTGAACCGGGCTGATTTCACGAACCAGACTAGGATTTTTACCAGGATAACCACGAACCAACTTGAGATTTTGAACCTGGTTGATCTCAAAAGAAATAAATCTTTTGAACGGGCTAAGCTTACAACAACTTAGAAGCTAAATCCCCAAACTAAATATTTTAAGGGGTTTAGATACAAATCCAAACAAACATTCCCTTATGGATAAATTATTCAACCAAGATATAAATATTCCTTGGTGGATTTACGATTATACACCTTTGAGAATACAAAAAAACCTTACTAAACAAAAATACTTTCTCAAAAGCGTTACGGTAGGTTGCATCATCAAACACTCATTTTACTTGTCATTATCAAAAACACATTATCGAGAGCTTCGTCGATTGCCTGGAAAGCATGGTTCCATATTCTTCCCCCCTTTTGATGATGATAACACATATTTCAGGGAGGTGGTATAAGAAACAATCAAATATATTTTGAGTGGTTTAAACTCCCCCCAATTAGGTAGAGAGTATAATCTTCTCCCCCTAATATTATACTTCTCCCCCTTTATCAAAATAAAAAAAGGCGTGTAAAAGATGTATTGCGAGAATTTAAATATGAAAACATAAATATTTAGAAAGGGAAGACCATCACACTTTATTAAACTTAAATCATCTTGGAACTGAAGTACAAAAAGCGAGAAATTGTAGAATTCAAAAGTAGTGCAAAAAACAAGAAAAAAATAAACTCACTTAGAAACTAAGACATATAAGTGAGATTATTCTTTTCCATAAGAATCATTATTCCTTGTGATGATCTTTTTGATTTCTTCCACATCTTTAAATATGCTTTGGTAGATCTCCAAGACTTTGTTGATTGATATATCTTCAGTTTCTTCTAGGTCTTCTTGTTCAACCACTGAGTCATCCCTTAATTCTCCATGTTTGATAAGAACCTTCATATCTTTGAGGGTTGTGTAGTTGATTCTATTGTTGGATGAATCTTAGTTTCTCCCATGATATCTACGTTGAATGTTGCTAAAAGTTTGATGATCATTGCTCTATAAGATAGTCATGATGATTGGCTTTCTTTGGAGTGGATCATATGGAAGAATACCCTTTCCAGCCAATTTGTTGGAATCTTTTAAATTAGGAGCCAAAGGGGAACGATATTATCTCTGATGACATAGTTAACGTTCACACTCCTTGTTGAAATATTCTTGTTATGAGGTACTGCATAACACAAACTTTTGGTTTTAAAAAGATTGACTTAATAGGAAACTTTATCTTCTCCAAGGAGTTCACAACAAGGGAGTTTAAAGCTTTGGACCTCTTAAAATTTTATATCCTAAAGGTGTCCCATATGTGTAGATTATTCCTTGGTAAGGCAACTCAAAGATTCTACCAAAATGTTCTTTGTGGATTTTTATTTTAACCCCTATAACTGATGATCTTAGGGATGTTCCAACAATTGATAAGTTGGAATAAAATTATTTCATGAGGTTTGGAAAGGTTTTATCAGGTACCCTTGTAAAGAGTTCTCATAGTGACCCTTGACAAATCTGAGAGTAGGGTTTGTAAGTTTTCATGAAGCTTTCCTCCATGTACTATGATTGGATTACTTTTTTTCTCAAGGATCATTATCTTCTTCTCTTGACCTGCTTCTATTAGACAAGTAGTGAAAACACATCTTTTTGGGGTATCTCCATAGTTATGATTTTTTGATGAGGTTGTGATGATACTTATGGGGAGAAATAAAAAAACTCACACAAGAAAGCAAGAATAAAGAAAATGTATGAGATGAAAAAGATTGAAGGAGTGTTACCTATTTATAGTGTGGCTTCTAGCGAGTTTTACTATGTAAAAATTACAAGAAATGAATGGAGAATGGGCACATCCAAAATCAGATCAAAATCATTCCAAAAGTAGTGTCCCAATCAATTGCCTTTGGACTCCAATCGATTGGATGATCAAATTTTACAAAATTTTGAGCGATTTTCATCAAGGCGAGGATCTAATTGACTTAAGACCAATGGTAGATCAACTTATGTGGTATTGGAGGCTCAAGCCCCACAACAATAAAAAAAATCTTTTACTAGTTAGTATTGATTATTTTTCCAGCCCTCATATAATAACTACCCCTTCAAGTTATATTTGTCTACCTACTACAACTTTAACTGTTCAGTTTCTTTTTTAATTAATACAATTTATTCTTTTCTATTTTTTTAAAATTATTTTAATTTTTCAAATCCAATTACAATCTTCACTCATTCTCTCTCTTAATTTTATTCACACGCTCTCACAATTTTTACAGAATAATCACTTTTATCTTTTAACATAATATTTTTTGTTTCTTCTTCTACCATTATTTTCTTTCAAGAGTTCAAGTTCAACATTAATTTTATTTTGTGACGTTGTCTACTATCATTATCATTCGAGTCATTTACAACTAATATTTAGAGGTATGTTTTATCTTAATCAATTTTATTTTTATCTTTTATTTCTCTTTAACGATGTAAAATTATAGAAATAATTTTTTATTTGGTGTTTATTAAGAAGAACTTTGTCAACCATGCGTATTTGAATTAACATTAATGCTCTTTTTCATTTTTTTATATAAATTTCTATATTTTTCTGTTTGCTACAAATGGAGAAATATTTTAAAATAAAATTTACATTAGAGTCTCAAGAAGTTGTTGAAAGTAGAAAGTTACCAACATCTTTGAAGTCAATTATGGGTGAGAAAAAGAGATTTTTAGAAGTTGATTTGAAAAATCTTCTGAGTGATACAGAAGAGGAAAAAAGTTTTATGTTATCATCCAAGTGATCGAGATAACATTCGAAGAGCTTTTGCAGAAAGAACATTGTCAACCAAGAGATCATGATTTTCCAAAAAGAAATATTGGACCTCTTTTTTTAGAAGTTTAACCCTGATTGATTTTTAGAAATTGGTAATTGGTTAGAATATAATGTGTCAAATGGTGTTGTATTTTGTTTATGTTGTTATCTCATGAGATCCAATATTGGAGAACATAAAAGTGGTGATGATTTTTCAATTGAGAGTTTTTCAAATTGGAAGAAAAAGGAAAGGTTAAACATACATGCTGGAAACTTTAACAATGCTCACAATCAAACTTGGAGAAGTTGCGAGGCCTCAATGAATCAAAAATAACATATTGAAGTTTCTATCAATAAAAAATCAGACTTAATGAAAAGAGAATATAGGATTCATATTGAAGTTGCTCACATTCAACATAAGGTTTGATGGTTTTTAAAAGACTAAGTGTACTAATTCAAAGTAGTGAATTTCCTTTCTTGAGTAGAGTGCCTCCCAAGCATATGCGTGGTTTCACCGAACTGGGTTACCAATATCTTGTGTTATTACACATGTTTTTGCATTAACTTTTTATTATTGTTGAATTGTTTTAAAAAAACTGGTTTAAGAAGTTGGATAAGTTGTCCCAACATCTTGTCCAACATCTGTCCTCTGTGGAACAAAATTTATTTTGCCGGTAGATCAATCTTGGCTAAAGTTGTGATGGAGGCAATCTCTACTTATTCAATTATGACAAACATGGTTCCAAATACTTACTTGAAGGTTATTCATAAGATTCAAAGACATTTCATTTGGGGATAGGCCACAAGAGACAAACACCTGAACAATGTTAGGTGGGAAAATATGGTTAATACTAAAAGGCATGGAGGATTAGGCCTGAGAGTGCTGACAGAAATGAACAGAGCATGTATTGCAAAACTTGGATGGAAGATAAAGTTTGAAGAAAAAGCATTTTGGTGCAGAGTTATGAGAGGAAAATATGGAAGTAGACATATTTCTAATCATGGAGTAGAGGAAAAGTTTCAAAACTCCAATATGTGGAAGAAAATTGTTTAGGAATGGCCCTATTTGATAAAATGCCTATCTAGTCAGTGGGTGATGGCATAAGAATTAAAACTTGGGAGAACTGTTGGTTGGGCCCTATTATTAGATTGAATTAATTACTTAATGCTAATAATATGGATCAAAGACAAATGATTATCTCAGAGCTTATTACTGATGGTGGTGATTGGGATTGGTGTCTGCTCAGAAGCTATCTTAATCAGGACATGCTTGATAGACTCAAATCCATTCATCCTCCAAGAGAAGAATATGGAAAGAGCTAATGTATTTAAATTGGAACAAGTAGTGGTTGCTTTATGTTGGAGCGGTAAAGGGGCAAGCAAACGTAAGTTTGGAAGAATTTCGGATTTTATCGTATCACCAGGGATCGGTGCGAGGGATCAAATGCCATTCAATAATCTCTACATTTCTAAGCTTGTGGTGATAATTATGGTTAAAAGATCGAAGGTACCATAAATAAAGGCAGAAAATATAAAGAATTAAAATATAAAATAAAGACTTAAAATAAATGGAGCCTTGTTGGGATTGGAATTTCATAAATCGATAACACATGCATTCTCCTGACCAGTTAAACACAAATCAATCATTTATCTAATATCCTCACGTATCACCCACAACAGAGGTATTGCCTAACGCAACGTCGAGAGAACAGCCGTATCGTCTCATTGGTGATGTCTCACGCAATTCAACAACACAGAGCATTAAGAATTGATACTCACACAAATTCTAAACCTAAATCTATGTCTTGAGTTTAGAACCTAACAGATATTCATCCTAGATCCAGATCTGAAGAGTATATGTCTATAGTGGTTCAAATCAAAGATAACCAGGTAAATAAATATGACACACATATCAGATAAATGATTGCTTCATAAAAAATGTCGTGATCAAAATATGTACATATGCTTAACCCTTTTTACATGTATTAAACTAATTTAAGTATGTGAACATAGTTCCTCGTCTCTATTATCACGCATCCTCACAATACCGTTTATGTCTAAAACGTTATCGTGGGCTTTACCGTATTAATCACTAGATAATGTCTCATGCTAACAATCAACACAATAATATAAAAGCTTGATACTAGTGAATATCAAATCATAAATATATGTCTAGAGCTTGCTCATTGATAGATGAATATCTTAGATCTAGGATTTGAAAGAGATTTCCCGATATCCACTCAAACCAACAAACAGAAATTCAAAGACAACATCAATATTGAATCAAAACTAGTTCACAAAACAAAGATTAGAATAAATACATAAGGTACCAATAGATTACATCCAACTCCAACAAGAGATAGAAACACTTACTCGAAGATCAAGCTCCGATTTGCTTGGATTTGGACTTCTCTCTCTTAGGGTTTATGTTTCACTCTCTAAAAATATCTTATACAAATCTGAAAGTGAATAATATCTCAAAATATTTACAAAAATGCTATTTATACAAGTTCCAAAAAGTGCCTATAACTGGCACCACGCTAAGCCAGCACAGAGCGTGCTTAGCGCGGAGCGCGCTCAGCGCGAAGCTTGCTCAGCTCAGAGCGTGCTTAGCTCCGAGCGTGCTCAGTGTAGCAAGCGAAACTGGACGTGTTTCTTAAGCACTGTCACTCCTTGGGGATTACTACAGGTCGATTCATTTTTTATCCTATTGTGAGATGACTAAGGAAGGAAAATAGATGTCTCCAATTAACCCTGCTTGCATACTGAGTTTAAACAGCGGTCTGTTAGGTTATGGATGTTATCAATGTGGGGGTCTCTCTTAGGTTATTTTCAGGGAATTTCAACTTTTAGTGGGGAATACGGACTAGGATGTTTTGACTGATGTACGGGATTTTGGGTTTTTGTTTAGTGTGCTCGCTAAGACTTTTCTTTCAATCTTATGCCTACGTATTCCCGTTTTTCCGAAATAGGGAAATCAGAGCGATCGTAGTTCCTCCTATTCTACGGGAGGAAATGGTGTTTTGGTGTCTTGTTCAAAGCCCAAGACATGAAGCGAAAGGTGATTTGTATCTTGTTCAAAGCCCAAGATGTGAAGCTAAAAGCGTTTGACTTTAGAGAGAATTTGTCATCTCTAAAGAGGGGTTTGTCTGTCACAACTGTTTATAAAGGAGAATTACTTTAACCGGGATGTGTGAATCTGGCAATGCCATAATTTCCTTTATAGGGGATTTCCAACCTGAAGGAGAAGACTTTAACTCAGTGTAGAGCAATGTTATCTTTCCTTAGGAATTTCTCATGCTAAAGGAGGGACAGTGGCATGGGTGTAGATAATCCATAGGCTTGCCGCTTACAGCGATTAGATGAAGGGGAAGGAGTTGTTGATGTTTGTGTACTGTGAACGAGGCACAACTTTGATGCTAAATGGTTGATTGGATCAACCAGTGGTTTTCTTATACAAAGCCTAAGAGGAGGCTATTGGCCCAACAAGAGGGTGTTTTTTTATGTGTCTCGTACGAAGCCCGAGAGAGAGGCTAAAAGGGTTGTTTTATACTCAACAATGGAGTGATTTGTGTCTTGTACAAAGCCCAAGACGGCGGCTAAAAGGTGTTTGACTCAACAAGAGAGTCTTTTTTCTTTTTGTATCTCGTATAAAGCCCGAGATGGAGGCTAAAGTGTTGATTCAATAAGAACCTTTTTGTATCTCGTACAAAGCCCGAGATGGAGGCGAAAGAGGGTACTGTTTCAGTTGAGTGACCAGTATATGGGTTCAAAGAGAAAATCAGTTCTAATTTGAGTAACGCTGTACTCAGGGATTTTGATTCGAGGATCAGGGATATTTCCTTTTCTTTGAGGAAATGGGAAATCCAAAGGGTATTGAGACTGTCCGAGCCTACGGGGTTCCTTCCTATTCTTGAAGGGTGCTTGAGAATGTCTTTGAGACTCAAGGAAATTAGACTGTCCAAGTCTAGAGTTTCATCTTTTGTACTATGCTTTGAGAAACAGTAGTAGACTCTTGGAAAGACTGTTCTATTAAGATGACTGATTTCTGTTCCTATACCTTTAGGAGGTCGTCGGGACAATTTGTACGAAGCCCAAGAGGAGGCTGGAAATTTTTAAGAAGCCGAGGGACAATTTGTACGAAGCCCAAGAGGAGGCTATCATTCCCGAAGGAAGAAATCATTTATACGAAGCCTAAGAGGAGGCTGTGAATACTTCTAAGAAGCCGGCGGGTCCTTGTACAACACCCAAGAGGAGGCGAGGATGCTTTTAGGAAGTCGGTGGGTCCCCAAATCCCGAGAAGTTCAAGACAGGATATTCACAAAGAATAGATCAAGCCAGGAAAGTTCGAGAATTTGGAAGAAACTCAAGGGATGCAATTCACGGAGAAGATCTCATCTCTGGGGAGTAGAGTTCCTTGACAATTCCTAAGGGTGCTTTTAAGAAGCCTGTGGGTCCCCAAACCCCGAGAAGTTCAAGATAGGCTATTCACAAAGAATAGATCAAGCCAGGAAAGTTTGAGAATTTGGAAGAAACTCAAGAGATGCAATTCACGGAGAAGAGATCATCTCTGGGGAGTAGAGTTCCTTGACAACTTCTACGAGTGACAGTCTGAGAAAGGGTTCAAAAAGAATCTGCCTTTCACATCTCCATATTGTTTAACCCCAAGAGGAGGGAAGACTGTGTCTGGTAATCCTATGGGGATCTAGTTTTGACTATTTAAGAGTGATCAACGGGCTTAATGCTAGACGTAGTCGCCGGGGAAACTCTAAATATCTATACTATTATTACACAGTTGATATGAGTTTATGAAAGAAGACTTACAGCGAAACAGCCCCACAATACAGTTATATGTATATGAAAGCGGATAAACACTTACTCGGTTGTAGAGCTTCCATGCTGTTTGGTTAGTTGTTCAACAAAGAAAGATTGAAAACAACAGTATATTTCAAAATCAAAGGAGAAAGTGCCTTGAAAAAGAAAGATTTGGGGCTTACAGCTCAAGGAGAGGCCCAGGGTTTTATCAGTGATCGCACTGTTGAATTTGTACGAGGGACTTATACGAGTGACTGAGGCCCAAAAATTGTTTGTTGTACAAAGGGATGGGTCTTATACTCTCTCAAGAGGCCCAAAAGGTTTAAAAAAAAGAGTGGGGCTTATAACACGAGGGTAGGCCCAGATGATTTTTCGTTCGAAATGGCGATCACGCCGAGGTTTTCTTTTAACGCAAACGGCTTATACAATATCTGAGGCCCAAAATTGTTTTGGTTTAAAGGGGATTGGGCCTTACACTCTATTAGAGGCCCAAAGAGTTTTGAATGGGTCTTATAGCTCGAGGAGAAGCCCAATTGATTTTTTTTAAAAGGCGACGATCGCGCCGTTTACTTGTATAGAGGGACTTATACAATAAGTGAGGCCCACAATTGTTTGTACAAGGGGGTTTTGGGTCTTACACTCTCTCAAGAGGCCCAGTGAGTTTAAAAAAAGAAGAATGGGTCTTACTACTCGAGGGTAGGCCCAATGTTATTTGTGTACAAAACGACGATCGCGCCGAGGTTTTTTGAAAATACCCGGAGGGACTTATACAATAAGTGAGGCCCACAATTGTTTATGTACAAAAAGGGTTGGGTTTTACACTCTAATAGAGGCCCAAAAGTGTTTTGAAATGATTTATGAGGGTTGAATTAATCAAAAACCCTAATTTATTTTAACATTTTTGTGAATTATTAAAAAAAGAATAAACCCAAAATCATTAAAACTCAGAGAGAAATTAATTTTTGAATCAATTAAATAAAATTACAAAATTCAAATATTTGAGTTTGAGAGAAATGGCGCCAAGAACAGCTGAAGAACACGCGCGTTTTTCAGTTTTGCCCAGATTTGCGTTTTCTATCCAATCTCACTAAATACTTGATTATATCATGCAATCCACATATCAATCTGCTCGTTTTCACCTCACGATCATGTTTATGACAATTAATTGCATTTAAATTAAGTATAAAACAAGAAATCACGACAAATCCTCAAGAACCCTAAATTCTGCATGAAGGCTGGGATTTTTGATACACGATTCAAACAAAGCAATTAATTGAGGGGAAACATTCCATGCATGATTATGAAGATTTGGAAAAAGTATTGTGCGAGGAAATATGCATAGATTGAGAGATGACCAAGTTTAGGCTTACCTCTAGGTCGTGACAGCAAGAGCAAATTGATTTTTGAGTTGGAGGTGTTACAGATGAGTTGTGATGATCTGAGCAACTTCTCTACACCCTATGGAGTGTGTTTGAATGCTTGGACTTGATGGAAATTGGTTGGATCACTTCATGGCATCTCAACTGCAACTTGGTTAAAACCTTGAGCAATTGACTGGTGATTCTGAGAAATCAGTGTTCCAGATGTTGTTTAAGTGTTTGATCAGCTCACAGATGATGTGTGTGAGGTGTGTGTGTGATTGGTTTGAGTGGAATTTCTCTCTATTGAAAAACCCGATAGTGACTTGCTAAGAAAGGCATTTTTGAGAGTGAGAAATGGATTTTGAGAAAGGCAAGTGTTGTAGGCCTTTGGTGTACTTAAACTGATCACAATTGAGCTCTATTTATAGTAGAGCAAGTTTGTTTTGTAATGAATAGTGAATGGCAACTGCTGAGTAGGGTTGGCCAATGTTGGCAAATGAAAATCCAAGTCTCCTCTAAACATTGACTAGAGGTTAGGGAACAGGCTGCTGGTCCCCTTGGTCTTGGATAAGTCTTGACTGAATTCAGTTGGGAATGGCTCAGTCCATGCCACCTTGGTGATTCCATTGAATGCTCCAATCCAAAATTGGAGTCTTGTCACTATTTTAGGCAATTCTAGGTTTGGCATGCTATTTCTTATTCCAAGGACTTTGGAGGCTTGGCTCAGTGATTGTCCCCTTTAGATTCAATCGTCAGATGTGTCCAAAGTGATGACAGGGCTTGGAATTGGCTGATTTTGGCAAATCGACCAAAAGTGCAAAAATCTGCCTTGCCTTGGCAGATTTCAACAAGGCATCTTGCCACTACCATATCTCAAAGCTCAAGTTGAATTTGGTGATGTTCTTGGCCATTTTGGAAAGCCCTTATATGATACAACAATTGTCTGATCATATTTGGTTTTGATACCTTTTCGATCCAAGTGAAAAATCCCCCTACATTTGGAGAAAAGTAAGGCAGATTCTGACTTAGTGAAATTTTCACTAAGTGTTGGAACAATGTGACTTTTCTTGATTTTGATCACTCCATAACTCAAAATCCATGAGGAATTTGGACATAGGTCAATATGAAGCTTTTGTAGAGGGCAATGAGATCTACAAATCAATCTTTGGATGGGGAAAAATGGCTTTGTGGTTTAGGAGTTATGATCTTCCAAAGTTGGTACCTTTGTCACTTTATTTCATAACTTAGAAAATTTTCTAAGTTTTTATGGTTACCCCTTTTACAATTTATCCCACTTTCTTTGATTTTTCTTGATGAATGATGATTCAAATCATACATTAACATCATTTTAGGGTTAAAAATCCATTTTTGTGAAAAATCTCAAATAGTCAAAGTTGACTTTTGTGCACAGTTGACTTTTTGTCAGATGAATTCCAAACTGTGCGATCCTTTAGGAAATCATGTCCTTGACCTAAATCAAACTTTATGGACATGTTCCATGGGTATTATAGGGTATATTGAATCATGTCCTAGGGTTTGGGAGCACGTCCTGGTCAAAAGTCAAAGCTACAGTTGACTTTTCTCGCAAAACCCTAACTGTGGTTCAGATGAAATTGAAATTTGTTGCTCAAGCTTCTTGGATCAATCCATTATTCCAAATGGATCAATATGGTATATTAGAGACCCTCAAATAATGTCTTGAGGTCTTGGTTCATGATTTGTCCCAAAAGTCAACTTAGGGGTGAATTAGGTCAAGAAACCCTAATTCCTGATTTTTGATGTATGCATCCCTTGAGGCCAAATTGACTTGATGATTGGGTCCATGAGGTTCCATGGAGTATATTAGGATATGCTTTGAAGCATTGGCTCATGCCCAGAGGACAATTTCCATCTGGAGGCCCTGGTCGACCAAACCCTAATTTGGTGACACTGGCGATCTTGAAGCTTGATCCACCTAGAAGGGAGCAACCTTGTGCTTAATCCTTGAAGTGGGAGTCCTCTTGATCCATTGTGGATGTTTGAGAGATTAGACAAGTTGAAGATCATGTCATTCCTTGATTGATCCTTTGTCTAAGCACTCAGAGAGGGCTTGAAACCCTAATTTTGATTGTGGTGAATGCTCAACAATTCCTTGAGGAGGTTGATGAGGCATAAAGGTACATCCATATTGTGATGATGATTTGCACAATGATGGGAAATCTTAGTGGTCAAAATTTGGGTTATGACATATGCCCCTATTTGATCTTCTTGGACACGAAGGTGTGAATGGCGAAGGTATTCGGGCATTCGAGGTGCAAGAGGATTAAATATCGGAATATTCAAAATTTTGACGGTGTCTATGAATGGTGATTCACGCATTCATCTTCTTTTGCTAAGCAATGATGCTTAAAAAAGGTAAACTTCCCCTCGATCCTGGTTTCCTACCGAGGAACTGGTCTTAGTTTCTAATTTAAACTTCCCCTCGATCCTGGTTTCCTACCGAGGAACTGGTCTTAGTTTCTAATTTAAACTTCCCCTCGATCCTGGTTTCCTACCAAGGAACTGGTCTTAGTTTCTTTTGTCAATAAACTTTATTGACAAGGGACGCTATTCGTAGCGGTTTTCCTCAAACTTCTCGCCGAATTTTCCTGGGGAGATGCCATTTGATGGAAAAAGTTGACGTCAGACTTGCTGGGGAGCCCAATCGTCTGAGTTGTAGAGGTGCACAAACTTCTCTGTTGGAGACGCCATTTGTTTCTACTGGGGAAGACGAGTCTCCTGAAAGACTGCTTTCGTTTAGGGTCTTACATCATACTTTTCTCGGGATCTTCCCGGAGAAATGCCATATGATGGGATCCAATTTGAGGTGCCGATGACCTTTTCATCAGTGGTTTTTTCGGAGAAAAACTGCTGTACCACCGGATCTCTGATTAGGAGGCTTTCTCTCGGGATTTTCCTTAATCTGGGAAAGCAAGGATATCATCTTCAATGGCGAAGAGTGATGTTGACTGAGGGCTCTCTGGTTTTTCAGAGGTTCAAGTTATCAAAGTGGTCGAGGAGCCAACTTCAATCCAGAAATAAACTGGAGGAGAGAGATCGTTCAGACGCAGCATTTTCTGACGAGGAAAGAACTGACAACTCGATTGAGAGGACTGTTATCACTAGGGGATAAGACCGACGGGAGTGATAGTGATGCAATATGATTATGTGAAAGCAAATCAATAATGCATGATGTATGTATGTATATGCTGACAAAATTGACGTGACATACAAACTAAAAGATGAACATGACTAGATATTCAGCCATCACGGGGCGAAGAAGTACCGCTGGTTTAAGATAGTAATTCTGCCTTGCTTAGGAGAGATAGTCCCTGTTGGGAGCTATATTGGTCGGGCTTAGGAGATAAGAACTCTGCCGAAGCGTGTCAGACAAAAGAAGGTCTCTGACAC
Organism: Lathyrus tuberosus; assembly: GCA_022829125.1. Taxonomy (NCBI): domain Eukaryota; kingdom Viridiplantae; phylum Streptophyta; class Magnoliopsida; order Fabales; family Fabaceae; genus Lathyrus; species Lathyrus tuberosus. The sequence goes on from JALAZF010000193.1 coordinate 4,858,833, forward strand.
AGTTGATCCCTTCATTCAGGCGTACTGGGTTAGAAGGAGTACTTTGATTCTGCACTTTGAAGTTCGCTTACTTCTGGAAAAGCGATTGATGTTCTTTTGATGTTTAACAGTCAAAAGAAATTGCCATCTTTATTTTAAAAGCAGAAAAAGTTTTACAAGTAAATTCATTTTTGTTTCATTTCAAGAATCGTTGATCATATTAAAATGTCGTTCTGTAAAGCTAAAACAAATGAGAATTACAAACAAAAGCACAAGGGCCCAAATTTTATTGATAAGATGGAGATCAGCCAAACGCGTGATTCCAAAGAGTATTTGCAAAGTTAGAAAATGGTAATTTACATGGAAAAAGGGCTACGTTGAAACATAACGACCACTATCCTTCTACCAACTTAGAATTCGGGACATCCGGAGCTTCTGTCGAAGATGACCTTGACTGGAGTTTTCCTCCGATGGATGGTGTAACTGCTGCTGAGGGACTTGCCTCTATTGAACATAGGTACTTTCCATTATCCCTAACTTTTTCCTGGATTGTACTGTGATGTTTCCAATCCACCGGGATGATTTTTTTATTTTTTTATTTTGTCTTTAACTTTTGCCTGGACCGCCCTTTCGGGTTTTCAATCCACCGAGACGTTTTTTTTAGGCGAAGTATTTCTTGACTACATCAACGTTTGTGGGGTAGGTAAATTCCTCTCCGTCCATGGTTGCAAGTCTCAAGGCGCCGCCTGAGAAAGCTTTCTTGACCACATAGGGGCCGTCATAGTTTGGGGTCCATTTGCCCCGAGAATCAGTGAGAAATGATTGTATCTTCTTGAGCACAAGGTCTTCTTTCCTGAAGATACGAGGTCGAACCTTTTTGTCGAACGCCTTCTTCATTCTCTGCTGATACAACTGACCGTGGCATAGTGCCGTTATTCGTTTTTCTTCAATCAGATTCAGTTCATCGTGTCAACTTTGACACCATTCAGCCTCTGTTAGCTTAGCTTCCATCAATACCTGGATTGATGGGATCTCTACTTCTATGGGGAGCACTGCTTCCATGCCATACACTAGAGAGAAAGGGGTAGCCCCTGTTGAAGTGCAGACAGACGTGCGATAATTGTGAAGCGCAAAGGGTAACATCTCGTGCCAGTCTTTGTAGGTTACGACCATCTTCTGAACAATCCTCTTGATATTCTTGTTAGCCGCTTCTACCGCTCCATTCATCTTGGGTCGGTAGGGAGATGAGTTATGGTGTTCGATCTTGAACTCTGCGCACAACTCTTTCATCATCTTATTGTTCAAGTTAGATCCATTATCAGTAATGATCTGGCTCGAAACACCATAACGGCAAATGATATTGTTTTTGATAAATCGGACCACCACTTATCGGGTTACATTAGCGTATGACGCTGCTTCGAACCACTTGGTGAATTAGTCAATGGCGACCAGAATGAGCTGATGTCCGTTTGAAGCTTTGGGTTCAATCAAGCTAATCATGTCGATTCCCCATATGAAAAAAGGCCATGGGGAAGAAAGAACTTTGAGATGCGTTGGCGGTACATGAATTTTGTCGGAGTATATCTGACACTTGTGACACCTCCTCATGTACTTGTAGCAGTCGAATTCCATTGTTAACTAATAGTACCCTGCTCTTAGAATTTTTCTCGCCATTGTGTGTCCGTTGGCATGAGTGCCAAAGGATCCTTCATGAATTTCTTTTATCAGAATGTCTGCTTCTGGTTTGTCGACGCATCGAAGCAAAACCATGTTAAAATTTCTCTTATACAGCGTATCACCGCTCAGGAAGAAACTACCTGTTAATCTTCTGAGGACCTTTCTATCCTTTTTGAATGCCTCAGGAGGGTACTCTTGTTTTTGAAGGAAGCATTTGATATCGTGATACCAAGGTTTGTCATCTACGACTGCTTCAATCGTGAAGATGTAAGCGGGCCGTTCAAGGCGCGTTATGTCGATCTTAGGTAGGTCAGTCCATTGACCTACACTAATCATAGGAGAGAGTGTGGCTAAGGCATCAGCCATGTGATTCTCCTCACGAGGGATATGATGAAACTCGATTCTGTTGAAGAAAGGTAACAACCTTCTTGCATAATCTTTGTAAGGAATCAGTCTTGATTGGTATGTGTTCCAATCTCCTTTTATCTGATTGATAACCAGGGCTGAGTTGCCATATACGTCCAAGTTTTTTATCCTTAAATCAATCGCTTCCTTGAGACCCATGATACAAGCTTCGTATTCGGCCTCGTTGTTTGTACATTTGAACGTAAGTCGAGCGGTGAAAGGAATGTGGGTACCCTGAGGGGTAACAATTATTGTCCTAATTCCGTTTCCATAATGATTAACTGCTCCATCAAAGATAAGTCCCCATTGGGAACCTGGTTCTGGCCCTTCACTGGGTAGCGATTCGTCGCAGTCTTTCATCTTCAAATACATGACATCTTCGTCTGGGAAGTCAAATCCGATTGATTCTTGATCGTCAATCGGTTGATAAGCCAAATGATCAGCTAAAATACTTCCTTTAACGGCTTTTTGAGCGTGGTACTCTATGTCGTATTCTGATAACAACATCTGCCAACGGGCAATCCTTCCCATGAGAGCAGGTTTTTAAAATACATACTTGATTGGATCTATCTCGGAGACCAACCAAGTAGTGTGACGAATCATGTACTGGTGAAGACGTTTGGCTGCCCAAGCCAAAGCACAACATGTTTTCTCGAGCATCGTGTATCGAGTTTCACAGTCGGTGAACTTCTTGCTTAGATAGTAAATGGCAGACTCTTTCCGTTTGGTTTCGTCTTGTTGGCCAAGTACACACCCCCATTGAGTCTTACAAGATTGTGAGGTAGATGATCAGTGGTCTTCCTTCCACTGGAGGTGATAGAATCGGAGGATTCAACAGATATTCCTTGATACTGTCGAAGGCGGTTTGACAATCTTCTGTCCAAGCGCAGTCCTGGTTCTTTTTGAGTAATTTGAAAATCGGCGCACATGTGGCGGTCATGAGGAATATGAATCTGGAGATGTAGTTCAAACGTCCCAAGAATCCTCTAACTTGTTTTTCAGTTTTCGGAGAAGGCATTTCTTGAATGGCCTTGACCTTGTTAGGATCAACCTCAATTCCTTTCTGGCTGACGATGAACCCTAAGAGTTTCCCTGAATGGACACCGAAGGTGTATTTATTGGGATTCAAGCGGAGTTTGTACTTTCTCAACCGCTCAAATAGCTTTGACAGGTGGGTCACATGCTCCTCCTCTGTCTTAGATTTTGCAATCATATCATCGACATACACCTCGATTTCCTTGTGTATCATGTCATGAAACAGAGTAGTCATGGGCCTTTGATAGGTTGCCCCAGCGTTCTTCAAACCGAACGACATTAACTTGTAACAAAAGGTACCCCATGGGGTAATGAACGAAGTTTTCTCCATGTCTTTCGGCGCCATTTTAATCTGGTTATAGCCCGAGAATCCATCCATGAAGGAGAAAACTTTGAACTTTGCTGTACTGTCAACCAGCATGTCAATGTGCGGTAGAGGAAAGTCGTCCTTTGGACTTGCCTTGTTCAGATCCCTATAATTGACACACATTCTGACCTTTCTGTCCTTTTTTGGAACGGGTACGATATTGGCTAACCATTGAGGATATTCTGATGTGGCGAGGAAACCCGTGTCAATCTGTTTTTGTACCTCCTCTTTGATTTTGATGGCCATGTCCGGGTGAGTCCGTCTCAACCTCTGCTTTACTGGCGGACATTCCGATCTTAACGATAAGTGATGTTCCACGATGCTGGTATCCAACCCTGCCATATCCTGATAGGACCAAGCGAATACATCGGGGAATTCTTTGAGAAGCTTTATCAAACTCTCTTTGGCAGTTGGACTGAGTCGAGCCCCAATCCTGATTTCTTTTATCTCTTTTTCTGAACCCACATTGATCATTTCCAACGGCTCTTGGTGAGGTTCAATGGACCTTTCCTCCTGTCTGAGTAATTGGGAGATCTCTTTTGGAATTTCATCGTCATCTTCTTCTTCAGCCCCAAATACCGGGAACTCAAAGTTGGGAGAAGGCATCAGATCGTATGTTTCAACGAGGTTTAAAACAAGCAATTTGCATGACGTGATGATTCGTGTTTAGAAGAGATAGAGAGAATGAAAAAGTGTGTGCAGTGTATTTTTTTTTATTACTGCTTGTTTTTATTATTGAATTGTTTTTTAGGATTACCATTTTCTGAGAAAAAACAAAAAGAGAAAATAACAATTAATGCGGAAATTAAAAAACGACGTTATTTTATTAATGAACAAGTCGACTCTTGAAACTACAGCCCTATAAAACAAAACTCTGTCGCTTTGGGCAAAGCGAAGAGGGAAATTTACAGAAAGCGAGCCCTATCAAAACATCCGTTTCACCTGGGCAGAGTGAAAGGTTAAGGATGGCAATTACTTTGACTTATGAACAATCCTTGGAACATTGACAACAACCCACTGACGGCGAACTCCTCGGTGAATCACAAAGTCTGGCACCTTCCTTGATTTGTCTTCAGAAATGATGCTGATTTCTGGTGGAGCAGGATCATTGGAATCTGTCTCCCAGGCAGAATTGTCGTAGGAGGATTCCTCAATTGTATTTTGCATAGCATTTATGTTCTTAGTTGTATCTCCCCATCCAGTTGGCTGGATATCTTCAAGCCTGATACGAGAGCTTTCGGGAGCGGTGTACTTGACCATATAGTCGTATTTTCCACTCGGTTGTCCCAGGGTGTCCCATACCTCTTTGGAACTGGAGGAGTCATCCCTCTCGATGACGTTGACCTCTGGAAAGGCATAATTAATGAATTCTAGTCCTGCAAATGTTGCAAATTCATCGTCATGTTGAGAAGTTTCTGAATGATCTGAGTGTTGATCCCATGACATGATGGGGATACAGGTATTCTGTTCAATGATGCTCAGCTGAGTTTCATTACTCGGCTGACTTTCTGGCCCCAAGTCTCCTGGGTAAGGCTGCCGCATTGGCAGGCTATCCATCGGGCCATAGTAATTATGGTCAAAGTTGTCTTTCATCAGAGTGTCCTCCTCTAATGAATTTGGCAGAGCACGACATCCTTCCAGATCACAACCTCCGTATATCATTTCGACGTCTGACCTTGGTATAAATCTCGGACTCTGTGCGGGATAGCAAGATGACATAGGCACCTCTTCCTGAGACATATAACCGTCCTCGTTAAGATAGGACTTCCATTCTTCATCTGTGTCGGAGGAATCCTCCTCATTGATAGCATGGATTGCCTGAGGTACTGGGTGAAGGAACCCTCCACTGTGGAAGAAGTTCTGAATGGGATGAAGACTTTCATCGTTAGCAGCTGTCCGGGTACAGGTTGCAGAAAAACCAAGACCTTTCTTTGTTGTATTGCTAGTAGGAATGACAAGCTGTCCCCATCCTATTGTATCGGTACTCTCGACTGCTTTAATAGCATATTTGTATGAGGAAATCGAAGTTCCTCCTCCGGATTGATCGTCCTTGTGTAGCGAAAGCGCTTGGAACTGGGTTCCGATTATCCCTTCCGATTCCACATAGGTGGATGACGATAAATTGCTGACGAGCAAGGCCTGTTCCCCACAGACTGTGATGAGTTGGCCGTTCTGGACGAACTTTAGCTTTTGGTGGAGGGTTGAAGTGACCGCCCCAGCCTGATGTATCCAAGGTCTTACTAATAAACAACTGTACATTGCCCAGATGTCCATGACCTGGAAGGTGACTTGGAAAGTGTGAGGACCAATAGTTATGGGAAGGTCAACTTCGCCGATAACCGTTTTTCTGGATCCGTCGAACGCTTTGACGACGACCTCGCTGGTTCTCATCGGAGGGCCTTTGAATGACAATTGCATCAAAGTGGACTTCGGCATAACATTCAGGGTTGACCCTGTGTCTACCAGTACGCTGACTAAAACATCGTCCTGGCAGTTGACTGTGATATTGAGTGCCATGTTATGACGGCGACCCTCTTCAGGTAATTCCTCATTACTAAATCCTAAATTATTGCAAGAAGTGATGTTAGAGACAATAATATCGAACTGTCTGATTGTTACATCCTGTTCCACAAAGGCTTGCTCCAAGACTTTCTGTAGAGCCTCCCTGTGCGCTTCTGAACTGAGTAACAGTGATAATACTGAGATCTTTGAAGGAGTTTGTAACAGTTGATCGACAATGTTGTATTCACTCCTTTGGATGAGCTTCAGCATCTCATCATTGTTTTTCAAAAGGTCGGAATTACTGGATTGACCGACTGATGGATCAGGAGCTTCTGTCTGAAGTTCCTTTTCTTTGTTGGACTCTCCAACTCCTCTGTTGAAGATTCTACCACTCCGTGTTACTCGACTGATGTCTGCAATATTCACGATGGAGGGTAACGGAATTTTCTTTTCATTCTCAATTGTTGTTGCACCGTATTTGTAAGGGATTGCCTTAGCTGATTCATACGGTAGTGGTCCCAGTAGATAGATGACTATGGGAACCTTCTGGTTTTTCTGACCATCGTACGTAATCTCGATCCGTTCCCGGTTGGGAATTCTTGATTCGTCAAGCAGAGGGGTAATGGCAAAAACATTCCTGTCCTCTGATGAGCAGAGATGACGACAACGTCCTCAATTTGATTGGCAAGGTAGTTCGGCGACCAATTGATGGGTCCGGAGCCTGGATATGGGCGAATCTCTCCACGATCCACCTGCCCCTGGAGAGCTGCTCGCACAAGGTAGCACCCTTGGTTACTTTCCGAACAGACTCCACAACGTTCATAATTGTGTGGCGGCACCTGGCCACGCCCACTTTGAATACAATGTAACCTCACTAGGTTAGCTTCCACGAGTCGGACATCCTGACTTTGACGCCGAGTGGGGTTTCTATTATTGATACTAATTTGCTGAGTATCTTCATCCATGTAGATTCGCATCCACCAATGATTTAACAAGTGCTGAAGTGCCTCCTGGACAAGGGCACATCCCTGATCGTTTTCGCAACCCGCTTTACAGCTGTGATAATTATGTGATATCAGGAATCCGAGTCGGACCTGCTCAGCATACAACTCTACCAAGTTGGTATTCATCAAGCGAATGTCGAAGATTTGAACCATATTAATCTGATAGGGATTCCTATCATGGTAGTCTTGCATCCATCCAAGATCCATCTGACGCTGGAGGGCCTCCTGTATGAAAGAGTATCCCTGTTTGTTTACCGAGCAAGTCAGACAAGAACTGTAATCGTGCTGTGGCAGATTATGATACTGGCTTTGCCTTAAATGCATTGCCACCAGGTTGACATTCATCGCACGGATGTCGTGGTTCTAAATGACGTTGGAATTCGTTTAGACCATGTTAACTCCACGAACTCCGTGCTTTTGGATCCATCAGTGATACATCTGTTCTTGTAGAGCTGATTGCACCACAGAACACCCTCGATTGCTTTTAGAGCAGATATCACACTGATGATAATTATGAGGTGGCACATGGACATATCCACTCTGTCTACAATGCATCTTGACCAGATTGGTCCTTAACAAGAGTACATCATGAATTTGATAGACGATGTTAAATTCTTTCTCAATCAGGTTGACTGCAGCTTTCTCATGTTGAGGCAGCGGGTTCGTGAGAACATTGGGATTCGTATCTTTGAAAGATAAGAGCCCGCTCCTAACAAGCTTTTGCACGTCAGATTTGAAATTGAGACAGTTCTCTATGTTATGCCCTAGACCTCCTTGATGATAAGGGCATGTCTGATTCACCTTAAACCAAAAAGGCGGATTTTCCGGTACTGTAAGAGGAGACTTAATCTGGATGTGCCCCTTAGCCAGTAGTAACGGAAATAGTTCTGCATACAACAGGGGTATAGGATCAAACCCTGGTGGCCGCGTTGTACGATTGTTGCTATATGGAGGACGAGCCTGCTGAAGAGGCTGTTGTGTCCTTTGCTGATTAGGTTGGCTCTGCGCAACCTGAGGTTGATACGTAGGAATAGGCACAGGGCTGATTGTAGGAGTTACAGCTGCTACCGATTGGTACCGTCGCCTTTGCTTTCCGAGAGAGATATTCCCAATATCTTGCTCTTTTTTCTTAGGGAGAGCACTACCGTATCGTTTTGTACTACTTGATGATCCAGCGTCTTTTACCAAACGTCCTTCTCAGACGGCTTCCTCAAGACGAACTCCCATGCCCACCATCTCGGTGAAATCACTGGGCGCACTGGCAACCATTCTGTCATAGTAAAATGAGCTTAAGGTCTTTAAGAAGATCTTTTTCATCTCTTTTTCCTCAAGAGGTGGACAAATCTGAGCGGCAATTTCACGCCATCTCTGAGCGTACTCCTTAAAGGTTTCCTTGTCCTTTTGTGACATTGATATGAGTTGATCTCTGTCCGGTGCCATGTCCAAATTGTATTTGTATTGTTGGATGAAGGTAGTACCAAGATCTCTGAATGTGCTAATCATAGTACGGTTTAAACCCATGTACCATTTAAGTGCGGCACCGGTTAAACTATCTTGAAAGTAGTGAATCAGTAGGTCCTGATTCTCCATCTGAGCTGACATTCGCCGAGCGTACATCACCAGATGGCTTTGAGGGCAAGAGTTACCCTTGTATTTTTCAAAGTCGGGCACTTGAAATTTGTGCGGAATTTTCACATTGGGGACCAGACAAAGGTCTGCGGCGTCCTTTCCAAATAAATCCTGACCGCGGATGGCTTGCAGTTCCTTCTGCATTTCCAAGAACTATTCCTAGAATTCATCCATTCTATCGAACATAGTTTCCTTCTTACCAGAAGGTATCGGTGGAATCTGTCCTTCCGGGACAGTGTGCACCACAGGGGGTGGTACCGTGACTACGGTAGTGAATCTTGGCGTTTCCCGAAGTTTGTAACCTTCAGGAATCTTCAGTATGCCCCTAGCATCTTCGCTTTCCTGAAGTTTGTAACCTTCAGGCCCAGTGGCTTCTGTTATGATTCCCTGATCTTCATTGATCGGCGGAACATATCCTTCTGGGATATAGTTAACAGGCACGCCCCAAGGACGATCTTTCGGCATTTGATACCTAGGATCATACTTCTCCACTATGGGCGTTGAGGTGATCTCTGAGATCACAGTCCTTTGTAGCTGAGATTCTGCCATGGCTTGCATGTCGTTGCGAAGCTTTCTCATATCCTCTCTCAGAGCGTCGATCTCTTCTTTCAACTCTCTGTTCTCTTCCTCAAGATCATCCATCTTTTTCTGACGATTGGCCCGAGTATTGTACGAATGAGACAGTTTGACTCTAGAACTGAGACATAAATGTGAGATTCATAGGTAAGAAGAATACGCGATGTGAGAATGATGAATGCAATGATTATATTAATTATTTTTTGGTTTAATCAAAATAAACTTCGACAATTAGATTGCAAATATCAAACAGTGGGGAAACCCCTTTTTATTGAATTCAAAGGATTACAGAAATGGAAATACAGTAGATTACAAGGTGCAGAAACAGAAACCTAAGCTAATGGGTCCCGAGTCCTCTCTGAAGAGAAATCGGGTGCTGACTCTGGTACTTTCCTTTTCTTTGACCGGGGCTATTGGGCCGTTGTCGGGTTGTCATTCCTTTCCCAGGTAAAAGGAGTGAGCAAATTCCTTTGGTCATCTTGATTCTCTACAGCATGTTGCTCCAAAATTTCAATCAGAGCGTCTTTATCTTTCAGTAGTTGCTGTATTTTGATGCACTCTACGTTGAGGGTGCGGTACTTGTTCTTCCAAGACCTCCTCTCCCGTTGAACTTTGTTGAGAGTAACCTGAAGCTTTTCAGTCTCAGTCATGAAGTACATGACAGACTCCCTCGGTGGAAGAACTCTGTGATGAGGATAAGGCATCTTTAGCTTGAGAGCTCTAGTTTGTACCTAGTGGAGATAAGGCTCCACCGAGACAGAGTCTGGTTTTCCTAGAGACTCCCGTCCTTTCTTATAAACATGTTTCCAAGCGTGCACTATTTCTGTCTTTTGTGCTCTGTCATTTTCTCCTTCCTTAAAGAAAAGACCTTCTAGATGAGCACTCCGTGGGACGTGCCTCATCGGGTATCCAAATTGACGACGAACGAGAACTGGATGGTAATTGATTCCTCCCTTAGTTCCTATAAGGGGTACGTTGGGGAAGTTTCCACAACGGTCAATGATCCTGATCCCATCATAGATCCTATTACACTAATCAATGTCAGAGTTGGTAAGAGACATGATTTTCTGCGACCAACGTAAGGCACTCTTGTGATCCCAAAAAGCAGCAGACTTAGGCAAATGGGAGATAAAACATTTATAAATCAGAGGTACACAGCATGTGATCTCCCCTCCACTGTACAAATTCCCTAAGTGTACAGAATGATACGCATCTGTGAGCAAAGTTGGCACAGGGTTTCCAATGAGAAAAACCTTAATGGCGTTGATAGCGACGAAGTTATTAATGTTGGGCAACAGAAATAACCCGTAGGTGAGTAAAATAAAGATGCTTTCAAAAGCAGTCACGTTTTCGATACTGGCGAAGTACAGGGCTTTCTTTGTCAAAAACTGGGCTGGCAAACCTTGTATGCCACCCTTAGTGGTCATGTGAGTCCTGACCTCAGACTCGTCCAAATGAATTGCTCTTGCAATGGTCTGATTCTTTGGAATTTCTTCCAGTCCAGAAAATGGAGCTTGATCGGTAATGTGTAGATCGATCAGATGAGAATATTCCTTCAGCGTTGGTGCTAGCTGGTAATCCGAGAATGTGAAACAATGATAAACCGGATCATAAAACTGAACGAGCGCATCCATGATTCCCTCAATCACATGGACTCTTAGCAGAGATAGCAAACCTCGGTACTTGGCTCTGAAAGCCTCTTGGTTTGTGATCATCCTCGCCAAACCTCTTAAATCCTCTAGTTTTGGAATCCAGAAGATGTACTTATGAGTTCTCCTTCTACCGAAATCCATTAGCGCAATCCTTTTCTCTGATATTTGCAATCACAGTCTTAGTTTATTTTGAAAAGACAAAGAGACTAGAAGAGAAATTTTTTGAATGTTTTAATGTTTTTTAAATGAATGCATGAATGCAGCACACAAAAACATAGAAAAAACATGGGGTCAAAGGGTCGTTGTCATGGAGTCAAGGCTATACCCATCCCCAAAGGTTTATACTAGGGTGATTTTTGTACCTGTACTCAAAATCATCAGCTCCTCCCAGGATAACAAATAGCAAGCGGATCTCCAGCGAGCTGTATGAAATCTTAGAGTAAATGCTATTCACCGAGAATAGATCATCAGCCTCAAATGAGGGTAGTATCGCGTGACAACTATTTCCGATAGTTTTCGCACTACAAAAGGGTTGGCTCTTCAGCTTCTCAGACGTCACAATCGACCCATTATCTGTGAGAGGGAATGGGTTGCATTGGGAAGCCTCCACTGAGGTTGATGGTCGAACTCGTCGCCATCACTTATCTTAAGTGTATACTCAATCTTTCCACATGCGGCATCACACGCATTCCCATTAGCAGAAAAATAAACACAGATATCAATTAGGAAAAGCAGTATATATATTTGTCCTAATGTCCTAGACTTTTTTTAAAAGCTATGAATCCTATGTTTCTGACAGAAAATGGCCCCCCGGCAGAGTCGCCATTCTATGGTTCCTTCCCCACTTAAAGGTTCTGACCTAAGATCCTAGTGAAGTCAACAAAAAGTCCTATCCCAGAAAAGGAAGAAAGAAAGAAAGAAAGAAAGACGGGCCCCACGGTGGGCGCCATTTTTCTGTAGCGAGCGAAACTGGACGTGTTTCTTAAGCATTGTTGCTTCTTGGGGATTACTACAGGTCGATTCATTTTTTATCCTATTGTGAGCTGACTAAGGAAGGGAAATAGATGTCTCCAATTAACCCTGCTTGCATACTGAGTTTAAACAGCGGTCTGTTAGGTTACGGATGCTATCAATGTGGGGGGCCTCTCTTAGGTTATTTTTAGGGAATTTCAACTTTTAGTGGGGAATACGGACTAGGATGTTTTGACTGATGTACGGGGTTTTGGGTTTTTATTTAGTGTGCTCGCTAAGACTTTTCTTTCAATCTTATGCCTACGTATTCCCGTTTTTCCGAAACAGGGAAATCAGAGTGATCGTAGTTCCTCCTATTCTACGGGAGGAAATGGTGTTTTGGTGTCTTGTTCAAAGCCCAAGATGTGAAGCGAAAGGTGATTTGTATCTTGTTCAAAGCCCAAGATGTAAAGCTAAAAGGGTTTGACTTTAGAGAGAGTTTGTCATCTCTAAAGAGGGGTTTGTCTGTCACAACTGTTTATAAAGGAAAATTACTTTAACCGAGATGTGTGAATCTGGCAATGCCATAATTTCCTTTATAGGGGATTTCCAACCTGAAGGAGAAGACTTTAACTCAGTGTAGAGCAATGCTATCTTTCCTTAGGAATTTCTCATGCTAAAGGAGGGACAGTGGCATGAATGTAGATAATCCAGAGGCTTGCCGCTTACAGCAATTAGATGAAGGGGAAGGAGTTGTTGATGTTTGTGTACTGTGAACAAGGCACAGCTTTGATGCTAAAAGGTTGATTGGATCAACCAGTGGTTTTCTTATACAAAGCCTAAGAGGAGGCTATTGGCCCAACAAGAGGGTGTTTTTTATGTGTCTCGTACGAAGCCCGAGAGAGAGGCTAAAAGGGTTGTTTTATACTCAACAAGGGAGTGATTTGTGTCTTGTACAAAGCCCAAGACGGAGGCTAAAAGGTGTTTGACTCAACAAGAGAGTCTTTTTTCTTTTTGTATCTCGTATAAAGCCCGAGATGGAGGCTAAAGTGTTGATTCAATAAGAACCTTTTTGTATCTCGTACAAAGCCCGAGATGGAGTCGAAAGAGGGTACTGTTTCAGTTGAGTGACCAGTATATGGGTTCAAAGAGAAAATCAGTTCTTATATGAGTAATGTTGTACTCAGGGATTTTGATTCGAGGATCAGGGATATTTACTTTTCTTTGAGGAAATGGGAAATCCAAAGGGTATTGAGACTGTCCGAGCCTACGGGGTTCCTTCCTATTCTTGAAGGGTGCTTGAGAATGTCTTTGAGACTCAAGGAAATTAGACTGTCCAAGTCTAGAGTTTCATCTTTTGTACTATGCTTTGAGAAACAGTAGTAGACTCTTGGAAACACTGTTCTATTAAGATGACTGATTTCTGTTCCTATACCTTTAGGAGGTCGTCAGGACAATTTGTACGAAGCCCAAGAGGAGGCTGGAAACTTTTAAGAAGCTGAGGGACAATTTGTACGAAGCCCAAGAGGAGGCTATCATTCCCGGAGGAAGAAATAATTTATATGAAGCCTAAGAGGAGGCTGTGAATACTTCTAAGAAGCCAACGGGTCCTTGTACAACTCCCAAGAGGAGGCGGGGATGCTTTTAGGAAGCCGGTGGGTCCCCAAATCCCTAGAAGTTCAAGACAGGCTATTCACAAAGAATAGATCAAGCCAGGAAAGTTCGAGAATTTGGAAGAAACTCAAGGGATGTAATTCACGGAGAAGAGATCATCTCTGGGGAGTAGAGTTCCTTGACAATTCCTAAGGGTGCTTTTAAGAAGCCTGTGGGTCCCCAAACCCCGAGAAGTTCAAGACAGGCTATTCACAAAGAATAGATCAAGCCAGGAAAGTTCGAGAATTTGGAAGAAACTCAAGAGATGCAATTCACGGAGAAGAGATCATCTCTGGGGAGTAGAGTTCCTTGACAACTTCTACGAGTGACAGTCTGAGAAAGGGTTCAAAAAGAATCTGCCTTTCACATCTCCATATTGTTTAACCCCAAGAGGATGGAAGACTGTGTCTGGTAATCCTATGGGGATCTAGTTTTGACTATTTAAGAGTGATCAACGGGCTTAATGCTAGACGTAGTCGCCGGGGAAACTCTAAATATCTATACTATTATTACACAGTTGATATGAGTTTATGAAAGAAGACTTACAGCGAAACAGCCCCACAATACAGTTATATGTATATGAAAGCGGATAAACACTTACTCGGTTGTAGAGCTTCCATGCTGTTTGGTTAGTTGTTCAACAAAGAAAGATTGAAAACAACAGTATATTTCAAAATCAAAGGAGAAAGTGCTTTGAAAAAGAAAGATTTGGGGCTTACACCTCAAGGAGAGGCCCAGGGTTTTATCAGTGATCACACAGTTTAATTTGTACCGAGGGACTTATACGAGTGACTGAGGCCCAAAAATTGTTTGATGTACAAAGGGACGGGTCTTATACTCTCTCAAGAGGCCCAAAAGGTTTAAAAAAAAGAGTGGGGCTTATAACACGAGGGTAGGCCCAGATGATTTTTCGTTCGAAATGGCGATCGCGCCGAGCTTTTCTTTTAACGCAAAGGGCTTATACAATATCTGAGGCCCAAAATTGTTTTGGTTAAAAGGGGATTGGGTCTTACACTCTATTAGAGGCCTAAAGAGTTTTGAATGGGTATTATAGCTCGAGGAGAGGCCCAATTGATTTTTTTTAAAAGGCGACGATCGCGCCATTTACTTGTACAGAGGGACTTATATAATAAGTGAGGCCCACAATTGTTTGTACAAGGGGGTTTTGGGTCTTACACTCTCTCAAGAGGCCCAGTGAGTTTAAAAAAGAAGAATGGGTCTTACTACTCGAGGGTAGGCCCAATTTTATTTGTGTACAAAACGACGATCGCGCCGAGGTTTTTTCGAAAATACCCGGAGGGACTTATACAATAAGCGAGACCCACAATTGTTTATGTACAAAAAGGGTTGGGTCTTACACTCTAATAGAGGCCCAAAAGTGTTTTGAAAATGATTTATGAGGGTTGAATTAATCAAAAACCCTAATTTGTTTTCAAAATGTGTTTTAATTGAATAAAATATTCAATTAGAATGATCAAAATTGTTTAACATGTGGAAAACAAATTGTGATCTTGGATTAATGCTTCATAAATCAAGTTTTGCCCTACAAAATGATTAGAAATCATCAAAATTTGCAAAATCAATAAGGAAAAATTATTTTAAATGTCAAAAACAATTAAAACATTAATTCTTTGCAAAAATATCAATTATATGAAATAAATAATATTTTTGGGATTTTCTGGAAAAATAAAATATTTTAACATTTTTGTGAATTATTAAAAAAAGAATCAACTCAAAATCATTAAAACTCAGAGAGAAATTAATTTTTGAATCAATTAAATAAAATCACAAAATTCAAATATTTGAATTTGAGAGAAATGGCGCCAAGAACAGCTGAAGAACACGCACGTTTTTCAGTTTTGCCCAGATTTGTGTTTTCTATCCAATCTCACTGAATACTTGATTATATCATGCAATCCACATATCAATCTGCTCGTTTTCACCTCACGATCATGTTTATGACAATTAATTGTATTTAAATTAAGCATAAAACAAGAAATCACGACAAATCCTCAAGAACCCTAAATTCTGCATGAAGGCTGGGATTTTTGATACACGATTCAAATAAAGCGATTAATTGAGGGGAAACATTCCATGCATGATTATGAACATTTGGCAAAAGTATTGTGCGAGGAAATATGCATAGATTGAGAGATGACCAAGTTTAGGCTTACCGCTAGGTCGTGACAGCAAGAGCAAATTGATTTCTGAGTTGGAGGTGTTACAGATGAGTTGTGATGATCTAAACAGCTTCCCTACACCCTATGGAGTGTGTTTGAATGCTTGGACTTGATGGGAATTGGCTGGATCACTTCATGGCATCTCAACTGCAACTTGGTTAAAACCTTGAGCAATTGACTGGTGATTCTGAGAAATCAGTGTTCCAAATGTTGTTTAAGTGTTTGATCAGCTCACATATGATGTGTGTGAGGTGTGTGTGTGATTGGTTTGAGTGGAATTGCTCTCTACTGAAAAACCCGATAGTGACTTGCTAAGAAAGGAATTTTTAGAGTGAGAAGTGGATTTTGAGAAAGGCAAGTGTTGTAGGCCTTTGGTGTACTTAAACTGATCACAATTGAGCTCTATTTATAGTAGAGCAAGTTTGTTTTGCAATGAATAGTGAATGGCAACTGCTGAGTAGGGTTGGCCAATGTTGGCAAATGAAAATCCAAGTCTCCTCTAGCCATTGACTAGAGGTTAGGGCACAGGCTGCTGGTCCCCTTGGTCTTGGATAAGTCTTGACTAAATTCAGTTGGGAATGGCTCAGTCCATGCCACCTTGGTGCTTCCATTGAATGCTCCAATCCAAAATTGGAGTCTTGTCCCTATTTTAGGCAATTCTAGGTTTGGCATGTTATTTCTTGTTCCAAGGACTTTGGAGGCTTGGCTCAGTGATTGTCCCCTTTAGATTCAATCCTTAGATGTGTCCAAAGTGATGACAAGGCTTGGAATTGGCTGATTTTGGCAAATCGACCAAAAGTGCAAAAATCTGCCTTGCCTTGGAAGATTTCAGCAAGGCATCTTGTCACTACCATATCTCAAAGCTCAAATTGAATTTGGTGATGTTCTTGGCCATTTTGGAAAGCCCTTATATGATACAACAACTGTCTGATCATATTTGGTTTTAATACCTTTTGGATCCAAGTGAAAAATCCCCCTACATCTGGAAAAAAGTAAGGCAGATTCTGACTTAGTGAAATTTTCACCAAGTGTTGGAACAAAGTGACTTTTCTTGATTTTGATCACTTCATAACTCAAAATCCATGAGGAATTTGGACATAGGTCAGTATGAAGCTTTTGTAGAGGGCAATGAGATCTACAAATCAAGCTTTGGATGGGGAAAAATGGCTTTGTGGTTTAGGAGTTATGATCTTCCAAAGTTGGTACCTTTGTCACTTTATTTCATAACTTAGAAAATTTTCTAAGTTTTTATGGTTACCCCTTTTACAAGTTATCCCACTTTCTTTGATTTTTCTTGATGAATGATGATTCAAATCATACATTAACATCATTTTAGGGTTAAAAATCCATTTTTGTGAAAAATCTCAAAAAGTCAAAGTTGACTTTTGTGCACAGTTGATTTTTGTCAGATGAATTCCATGGGTGTTATAGGGTATATTGAATCATGTCCTAGGGTTTGGGAGCACGTCCTGGTCAAAAGTCAAAGCTACAGTTGACTTTTCTCGCAAAACCCTAACTGTGGTTCAGATGAAATTGAAACTTGTTGCTCAAGCTTCTTGGATCAATCCATTGTTCCAAATGGATCAATATGGTATATTAGAGACCCTCAAATCATGTCTTGAGGTCTTGGTTCATGATTTGTCCCAAAAGTCAACTTAGGGGTGAATTAGGTCAAGAAACCCTAATTCCTGATTTTTTATGTATGCATCCCTTGAGGCCAAATTAACTTGATGATTGGGTCCATGAGGTTCCATGGAGTATATTAGGATATGCTTTGAAGCCTTGGCTCATGCCCAGAGGACAATTTCCATCTGGAGGCCCTAGTTGACCAAACCCTAATTTGGTGACACTGGCGATCTTAAAGGTTGATCCACCTAGAAGGGAGCAACCTTGTGCTTAATCCTTGAAGTGGGAGTCCTCTTGATCCATTGTGGATGTTTGAGAGATTAGACAAGTTGAAGATCATGTCATTCCATGATTGATCATTTGTCTAAGCACTCAGAGAGGGCTTGAAACCCTAATTTTGATTGTGGTGAATGCTCAACAATTCCTTGAGGAGGTTAATGAGGCATAAAGGTACATCCATATTGTGATGATGATTTGCACAATGATGGAAAATCTTAGTGGTCAAAATTTGCGATATGACACTCATTACAAAGCGTGCTTAGCACAAAGCGCACTAAGCGCGGTCTGAACCCCAAAGCTACTGCCATCGCTCTAAAATGGCGCTGAAGTCGCGCTGAAAAGCGCGCTAAGTGCGAGTTGCCGTTAAACAAAGTCGCGAAATTGATCTTCTAGGCCCTCTTCCATCCACCACAGGTTCCAAGCATTATATATCAGCAAGAAAACCTATAAAAAAGCATCAAAATGATCATAATTCACAATATTTACATACGAAAACGGAAACTTGCGTATTTACACTAAAACATATGTATTTACTACTAAAACACCAAAGAAACCATTGAAAAGGGCCACAAAATACTATCTAAAATATGCACAATTTGGCACTTAACAACTCTCCCCAATTTATTATTTTGTTTGTCCTCAAACAAAAGTTTGCCAAACATAAAGAAGCAAGTGAAATGATCAAAAATCATGATCAAACAAGTTTTTACAAACGAAAACAAATGTATGGTCTAATTATCAAAATTACAAACAAAGAAATGCTTACCACTAAACTACAACTACACAACGAATATGAAATAAAGTCTAAGCACAAAACACATGACAAAGATTCTAAAGCAACAAATTTTCAAAAGTGAATCACACCTAACACACACATTCATCCAGAGATGAAGAACAAACATGAGGGATTGAACTCATATCCAACAATCATGCAAACATCGATATAATTATGCATTCATCTAAAAACTCATATTGAAAGTATAAAAGCACAAATCAAAAAGGACTTTCAAGGGTTGTAATGAGGCTTGGTTTAAAAAAGAATGGTCATTTCTCAAGGCCTTTGAAACAAAATTGCTTAATCTTATGAGAGCAATCACTTCTCAAATTTTCAAGCTATCAAGAATTATTCACCCTTTCTCTTTGCTCATTTGCTATAACCTTGATCTTACTATATTTTTATTTTTATTTATTTATTTTTTTGTTTTCACATTTTTATTTTTTTTTCACCCACTTTATTTTTTTTTTCAACCTCTTAGCAACCAACCTTTAAGCCACCAATCATTTTCTCCCCAACTTGAATACAACCAAACATCGTGACTTTAATGCTCCCAAACTTTTCAATGCAAGGAAAATTTCTAACCACAATATATGGTTAATAGTTCAATGGCTTTAAAAACAAAATCAGAATCCATGATGAACTACTTACTCATGCACAAGTTCATAGTCCAACACCAAGATGGATCCTAACACTAAAGCTCAAAGGGGTTAACAAATGCTCGCTCACTCACAAGGTAAGTTACTTTTAGTTAGGTGGTTCTGCTCAAAATCAAACAAAATGCCTTGATCATTTTAGTGTTATCATACAAATTAACACAAACACACGATTAAACATAATTCAAACGAGTTAAACAATAAAGTTGGTCTCCTGTGCATTTAGTAAACAATGGACGGTTCCTTAAATTTGGCTATGAACTAAAGTGATTCACAAATGAACAAGAATTGCAAGAGAATGAATGACATGTTATTTGTACAAAGCCTAAAGTTCATGTTCATGCTATGTTGTAGAATGCACCAAACACATACCTTGACAATGCAACTTTCTTTTCAAACTTTTATCATTACCATGACATTTTCTTGTTGACACGCCCAAACTCGAACAATCACCGCATGTCTCTTCAAGAAAATCAAAAACAAGCTTTTTGGACAAACACAAAACAAGTTTTTAACAACTTAATAACTTTAAATTAAATTACTACTAAACATAAAACAAAATAAGATCAAAATAGGTCAAAAGACCAGGGTGAAAGTGGATAAATGGATGAGATATTTTTGCATGTAAATCAGAGCGCACTAAGCGCGGTCTGGCCGCGCTAAGCGGCATCAGCAAAACATGGTTTTTCAAAAATGGAAACTTTTCTCAAGTTTTCTAGCCACTCCCAATCTTTAATAACTATACTACTCTAAAAATTTATAACAAAGATATGCTCCCTCTCGCTGCTTCCTTTGGTGTTGCTAGTTGTTTTTGCTTCCTGGCTTTGTCGATTTTCCTTCACCAACAGTGATCCCTAACCAACACTTGAGAAAACGTGAAATGAAACAAATATATATACAATATAAACAACTGTACAAAGCTTAAAAATATAGAAATTGTTGTGATGCAATTCAATATCTAAACACTAATCCCCAGCAACGGCGCCATTTTGTTGGAGCGGTAAAGTGGCAAGCAAAAGTAAGTTTGGAAGAATTTCGGGTTTTATCGTATCCACAGGGATCAGTGCACTGGATCAAATGGCATTCAACAATCTCTACATTTCTAAGCTTGGGGTGATAATTATGGTTAAAAGATCGAAGGTACCATAAATAAAGGCATAAAATATAATGACTGAAAAATATAAAATAAAGACTTAAAATAAACGGAGCCTTGTTGGGATTGGAAGTTCATCAATCGATTACACGTGCATTCTTCTAACCAGTTAAACATAAATCAATCATTCATCTAACATCCTCACGTATCACCCACAACAGAGGTTATGTCTAATGCAACGCCGAGAGAACAACTGTATTGTCTCATTGGTGATGTCTCACACAACTCAACAACACAGAGCATTAAGAAACGATACTCACACAAATGCTAAGCCTAAATCTATGTCTAGAGTTTAGAACCTATCAGATATTCATCCTAGATCCAGATCTGAAGAGTATATGTCTATAGCGGTTCAAATTAAAGATAAACAGGTAAATAAAGATGACACCCATATCAGAGTAATGATTGCTTCATAAAAAATGTCGTGATCAGAATACGTAGATACACTTAACCCTTTTTACATGTATTCAACTAATTTAAGTATGTGAACATAGTTCTTCGTCTCTATTATCATGCATCCTCACAATACCGTTTATGTCTAAAGCGTTATCGTGGGCTTTACTGTATTAATCACTAGATGATGTCTCATGCTAACAATTAACACAATAATATAAAAGCTTGATACTAGTGAAAATCAAATCACAAATATATGTCTAGAGTTTGCTCATTGATAGATGAATATCTTAGATCTAGGATTTGAAAGAGATTTCTCAATACCCACTCAAACCCACAAACATAAAATCAAAGACAACATCAATATGGAATCAAAACTAGTTCACAAAACAAAGATTTGAATATATACATAAGGTACCAATAGATTACATCCAACTCCAACAAGAGATCGAAACACTTACTCGAAGATCAGGCTCCGATTTGCTTGGATTTAGACTTCTCTCTCTTCGGGCTTATGATTCTCTCTCTAAAAATATCTTATACAAATCTAAAAGTGAATAATATCTCAAAATATCTACAAAAGTGCTATTTGTACAAGTTCCAAAAAGTGCCTATAAGTGGCACCGCGTTTATCCAGCACAAGCGTGCTTAGCGCGGAGCGCGCTCAGCACGGAGCGTGCTCAGCTCAGAGCGTGCTTAGCTCCAAGCATACTCAGCACAAAGCGTGCTTAGCACGAAGCGCGCTAAGTGCGGTCTGAACCCCAAAGCTACTGCCATTGCTCCAAAATGGCGCTGAAGTCACGTTGAAAAGCGCGCTAAGCGCGAGTTGCCGTCAAAAAGTCACAAAATTGATATTTTAGGCCCTCTTTCATCCACCACAGGTTCCAAGCATTATATATTAGCAAGAAAACCTGTCAAAAAGCATTAAAATGATCATAATTCACAATATTTACATACGAAAACGGAAGCTTCCGTATTTACACTAAAACGTATGTATTTACTACTAAAATACCAAAGAAACAATTGAAAAGGGCACAAAATACTATCTAAAATATGCATAATTTGGCACTTAATACTTTACTATATCTAGTTATTTTGCTTATATTAGCTCTACAACTTGGAGTGGGAACAATAATCAATGGAGTAACATTTGGAAGATTAGAGCACCTAAGAGAGTTTCATCCTTTATCTGGATTGTACACCACAATGGAGTTAAGACAAAACACTTATTGCATCAGAGTGGACTTGGTGATCCTTATTGTGTTGACTGTCCTAGTACGAAAGAATCCACCTTTCATGCTTTGAGAGATTTTACTATGGTCAATCATGTCTGGAGGAACCTTTTTATGAGCATTTACATGGATGAGTTCTTTAACTCTTTTTTTCAAGAATAACTGGAATTGCACATGACAAAGAACTTAGGAAGAACTCAGGAGCATGAATATTGGCTTTCTACTTGGGCAATAGCTTGTCACACAATATGATATTGGCATAATCAAAGAATTCACAACAAAGATTATGTAATGCTTCATAGTCTGCTAAACTCCATTCTTGCTCAGGTGAACCAACATAGGGAGAGCACATCTTTGGCTAATAAGTGCATGATCAACATGCCCAAAGTTTCCAAACATGTCAAGTGGAATCCTCCAAAATATGATTGGGTGGCCCTTAACACGGATGGTGCAGTTCTCAACTCAGGGAAATCTAGTTGTAGAGGTGTTCTAAAGGACAAAAATGGTGAATGGCTAGTTGGTTTTGCAAAGAATTTAAGAAGGTGCTCTGTGATAGTTGCAGAATTATTGGGTGTGTGGGAAGGTTTACAGTTGGTTCAACCAGGTGGTTATTCAAACAGATGGTTTGGAGATCTACAATTTGCTTCATGAGGAGAATAGATTTATTCAAAGGGTAAGAGCTTGCAGAATAATATTAAGATATTCTTAAGTAATAACTTGGAGTCTCGAGTGATTCATAACTATCGAGAAGTCAATAATTGTTCTAATGGTCTTGCTAACATGGGAGCAACAAGTGTACAAGATATTAGTTTATTTCTTGAGTGTCCTCAAGAAGTGTATGAGTTTTATGTAGCTAACCTTGTTGGAACCTCTTATATGAGAAGTGTAATCGTGTAATCTATCTTTTGGACTTCGACCTTCCTTAATTCAAAAAATAAATTTAATAATCTTTTTGCTTATATTTTTTGCCAACGTTGTAAGAAAAATCTAGTTGTAACCTAAAAATAAAAATTTACAAAACATAAAAGATATTGAAACATATTTAACCTTTTTTTTATTAAAAGGAGGGCCTAAGCCCAAGGAAAAAGATTACACCAGAACTAACTGAGGGGTTGGAAACCTTCTCAAGTCACTTTCTAACAAGTGAGTAACATATGAAGGATAATTATCGAAGATACACTTATCATTCAGATGATATATTCCATTTCTAGCTAGAGCATCTGCACATAAATTTACTTCATGATAAACATGAGTGGTTTTAATATCACTATCTTGTTGGAAATAAGATCTGATTTTTGAGATCAGTTTCCTACCCATGATGTTGCTTATGTTATTTTTATTTATATCAGTAACCACTTACTGAGCGTCTACATTAACGTCGATATTCGTAAAGCCCATTCTTGTCGCAATTTGCAAGCCTTCATATACTCCCCAGAGCTCTGTTGTATAACTATGACAAACTCTAATATACTTTGAGAATCCGCTTAGCCATTCTCCTTCATTATCTCTAATAAAACCTTCACATCCTGCATTCCATTTCTTGTCTCTGGCACCATCTGTATTTAACTTTACGCTCCCTATTACAGGAGCTTCCCATTTTATTAATTTCATCTCCCTGAAATGATTTATTCTTATGCTTGTTGTAGCTTCCGCTTGTTTATAATCTTGAACCAACTTACTTATGTGAGTCACCATATTCATTGGTCTAGAGTAACTATCATCATGAATCTCTTTATTGTGCTGATTCTAAATATTTTGACAAGTATTAGCCTAAAACACATTCAAATCACCTTTATCATACCACCCCATATTAGTTTTCATGTTTCTATGAATCCATTGGTTCAAATCACCTTCAAAAAAGATACACCTCATGTTAGTTTGCACCATTGTCATCCAGAGGGCCATTGCACGCGGGCAATCTTGGAGGATATGCAACGTGTCTTCTTCCACATCACCATAGAAGGAACACATCGCACTCCCTAGGCTCATACGATTCTTCTTCATGTATGTAAGAAGGCCATCACGCATGAGCAACCATATGAAATTTCGGGTAAGTTTAGAAGATTGAAGGCTCCATACATCTGTCCAAAGATCATATTCCTTAAAGGTATCCTCCTCATCAAGCAAATTATACATGGTGCAGCAAAAATATTTGAAAATTCTCTCCAATCCAGCTCTTTCATCCGGCCCTGCATCTATTGAAGGAGGAAGCATACTTGTGATTTTGCGGAGGATATTTTATGTGATGCTCCGCAAGTGCACAGATTTATCGAAGTAATATAAAAGATTGTCGAACCCACAGAGACCAATATCAACCTACTGTAATCTATCGTTGCTTTGTAAAGCTAAGGCTATGATTAAAATGGTACGAACGGAAATATAAACGCTAATTACTAAAGGTTTGAAAATAATACTAAAACGAGGCCGAAATATGATTTTCGCGCACCTAAGGGATTTGTAGAACACGGGTACTAATTATGACTATACTACCATTCCGTAGGAAATGCCAACTTAAAGACTCCGTCTCACACTCTCGCGCTATTGACAAAAGCCACACCTAATGACCCCAAGATTTTGCCCTCGCTCGCTCGGTAATTAAAAGACGCATTTTGAAAACCAACAAAGCCTAAACAAAGCCTAAAGCGATCTCGCTGTGTTTAGGATCGATGCTCAGTGTCTACTATCCGGTGCGTACCTCAAACTCTCGCTCTATCGGACACACCTTAATGCATTTCTCACTCTCGTGACAAAACACTGTTAAGCAACCCCTCGCTCTCACGACAAAGTCACCTAAATTGAACTTAGACACTAAAACCAGAATATCGAACAGTCATATTTTCATACCGATGGTTCCTACAGAGTCCCGTCGGAACGACGATCCTCATACGACGGTCTATTATTATAATTAACCGGACATAATTAAATCTGATCTTAACATGTTAAAGCATTCAAATTCTGGAACTATCATGTTAAAATAAATTCAAATATAATCTATACTATAATGCAGTAAATAAATAACCTGTAAAAATGCGGTAAATGGAACTGAACTCGAATACGAAAATGACGGCAAGATTTATATTGATACTTGAAGTGATACAGCAATACAAGGAAATACAAAATACAAAGTGCAGCAATACTTGTGAGTAATTGCTGCTTTGAAACTGAAAATATATGCCTAAGTTCTAAAACATGATTCGGCAGCGCTTCCGCGTAACTTCCGGATCTAAATGCAGACCTACAAGGGTGTATTTATAGAGGAAAATTGGCTCCAAGAAGGTCTGGTACGAATTGAATTCAAACCAAGCAAAACTGTCAAACCGTCACTAAAAAACTGCTCTCGCGCATAATGGCGACCGCCGTATGCCTAATGGCGACCGTCATTGCTTCAAAACTTGGTTTCCCTCCTTTTTTGCTATGGCGAGCGCCATTCCTTTTACACTGGGAAGATGGCGAGCGCCATTCAGTTCTGGCTGGGGCAGAATCATGCATTTTCTTCACTTTTTCTTCTCTTTTAGCTCAGTTCTTGTTTTTTCCTTCTATGGGGCTGATATAGGACCTGTCAAGGGAAAACAAAGGAAAACATAATAAATCAAATCAAATAGTATGAAAGACTCGATAAAATGGTACTAAAAGTGCGTGTAATGGGTCAGAAAATACGATACGAAATTGAGTTATCAACACCCCCACACTTAACCATTGCATGTCCTCAAGCAATCAACCAACACAGTAAAAAGAAAATAAGCATAGTTCGTAACATAGGCACAACGAGACTCTAATCATACATGGCTTCTAGGCTAATGTTTGATCGATAGGTACTAAATAGTGAAAACAAGGGTATCGTAACGACACATTTCCACATTTGCGGACAAAGACACCCTTCCTATGCAATACCAATTCAAATCATGACATTATAACTCGACCTACATCCTTCATCCTATTT
The DNA here is from genome assembly GCA_022829125.1 of Lathyrus tuberosus. Taxonomy (NCBI): domain Eukaryota; kingdom Viridiplantae; phylum Streptophyta; class Magnoliopsida; order Fabales; family Fabaceae; genus Lathyrus; species Lathyrus tuberosus. The sequence continues at coordinate 4,884,497 of JALAZF010000193.1, forward strand.
CACCTCTTTTTCATTCTCGCGCAATCACATTAAGCCCGTTATCCTTCGTGTTTACATGGTAATTGTACCTGTTAGTGTTTTATGATCTCTTATTCAACACATTTTTCTTTTTTTTTTCTCTTTTTTTTTCTTGCGACGAATTTCAAGAATCTGAGGCTTTGGGCTAAATGGTCGAGCGAGGACCACCTAACTTAGCGGGAACATGTCTTTCATTCGTTTTTTCTATAAAAATCACATTATTCAAATTTTTGAGATCAACACATATTTGCATCGGTTCGTTACTTAGTTTGTACACAAAGATGGTGCTGACTGCTAGTATAAACTAATCAAGAGGCTACTTTAAGAAGCTAGGCACAAGGTCTTGGCAGAATACCTATTTAAATCAATATCACATACTTAGGGAATCTAAGGTGTAGGAACGGTACCGATATTTATAAAACTTTCCCAAGTCTATCTAACACAGCCTAAACAACCTATATACTTTCAGAGTGTCGTGCCGTGAATCGAAACAAAAATAGTTAGAGGTTAAAATTTTTTAAAATTTCGGGGAAATTGAATAACAAGTGAAAACCACGCATAAAGACTCGACAGCACATGCAAAGACTCGACAAAACATTAAAAACAAATAAAATTCCTAAAAGCATGAAATAAACTAAAAAAAACAATAGATCAAACTAAAAGCGGTAAATGTAAAGCGATAAAGTTCCTCCCCCACACTTAAACTAAACATTGTCCTCAATGTTTTAATAAAAGGTGGAGAAAGGAAAGATATAACCTGTATGAATGCTACTGCTTGACAAATCCTCGTTGATCCTTGCTTTGTTGTCCCTGTCTTCACTAACTACTTCTACTTTGGCGTCTGGCATTTTATGATATCTTCAATTACGCAATTCTTGAATCAGCTCATCATATTCGCCCGCTTCCGGAGGAAGTACCTGCAAAAATGTTAGAAAGATATGGTGCAGTGTGTGTAGGTGGAACATGACCATGCAAAGAACGAGGAATAGGCGAGTTACTAAAGGGAGAGACATGCTCTCTCCTATCATACTCATCATCGGAGTCACCACCAGCAGCGGCATTCATAGGAATGTCCGTAGGCACCAACTCATCTCTAGGATCGAGAATTTTTGCCTAGATGTAGCTAAGACAGGACAAGCAATACATTTCTTTATTATTTGCAAATTCAAATAAACAAACATAACAACTTAAAATAAAAAACCCCGTGGGTTGCCTCCCACGCAGCGCTTTATTTAACGTCGATAGCCCGACGACTAATAATCTTCGGTTTCCATTGCCACTTATCAAGCCATCTCACATATCCCTCACCTTTTCTTTTCTTCCTTCTGTGGGGTAGTTCAATCTTTTGAACTTGTGGTGGTGGTTTTGTATCTATCCTAAGTATCAGTTTTTCAAGTTTGGGCTTAGTTCTTTCATCCACCACCTCAAAGTCTAACCTTACCCTCTTAACAGTAATGATATCCCTAGTTTCATGGTCCTCAAATTTTCTCTTTTCATGCAGGACCTCAGACAAAGGTGTATCGGTGTGGATATTTTCCAATACCTCCACATATATTTTGGGTTGGGAGTCTACCTTAACTTCTATAAACCTTTGCAGGAAAGAAATTGGTAGGGTATAAGGAGGTGGAACAATAATAGATGCTTCCTTCTCTACCTCCTCGACAACCTCCCTTTCGGGTGGCGTCGGTGGATTTTTCTCAATCTCTACGCTTTTCTCGCCATAACTCTCCTCAACCTCATCATCACTCTCCCAAGGATTTTCTATTTGTTCTTCACTACTGGTTGTTACAACATCCACATGTCTCTCAAGGGAGTGTCCTATAGGTGTTTGTGCAAGCAAGGAGATTTGAGTCTCTAATGCCTCGGTGTGAGTCGTGAGGGACTCGACCACAATGTTCATCTGCCTAAAGGTTTCATAAGTATCGAGATGTTATTTTCTAAACTCTTTATTCTTGAGAGTTTGTGTCTCTACAAAGCGCTCCATCATAGATTCTAGCCTAGAGTTAGTTGTTGTTTCAATGAAATCCTCCATTAATTTTTCGAGGTTGGAATTATGGGATTCTTGCGGTTCCTCAAAATATTGGGAGTGGTAATCATAAAGGAAATTTGGTTGAGAGTAAGTGAGCATCGCATTGAAATCCTCCATCAACATTTCGAGGTCAGGATTATGGGATTCTTGTGGTTCCTCAAAATATTGGGAGTGGTAATTGTAGAGGTAATTTGGATGCGGTTCCTCGAGATATTGTCAGTGGTAGTCATAGAGAAAATGCGGGTGATACATAGTTTTTTTGTGTTTTTTTTTCAAACAAGAGTGCCTTAGTGTATATGGTGCAACAACGTAATCACAATATTGACCGTTGGTCCCCGGCAACGGCGCCAAAAACTTGATGCTCCGCAAGTGCACAGATTTATCGAAGTAATATAAAAGATTTTTGAACCCACAGAGACCAATATCAACCTACTGTAATCTATCGTTGCTTTGTAAAGCTAAGGCAATGATTAAAATGGTACGAACGAAAATATAAACGCTAATTACTAAAGGTTTGAAAATAATACTAAAACGAGGCCGAAATATGATTTTCGCGCACCTAAGGGACTTGTAGAACACGGGTACTAATTATGACTATACTACCATTCCGTAGGAAATGCCAACTTAAAGACTCCGTCTCACACTCTCGCGCTATTGACAAAAGCCACGCTTAATGACCCCAAGATTTTGCTCTCGCTCGCTCGGTAATTAAAAGACGCATTTTTAAAACCAACAAAGCCTAAACGAAGCCTAAAGCGCTCTCGCTGTGTTTAGGATCGATGCTCAGTGTCTACTATCCGGTGCGTACCTCAAACTCTCGCTTTATCGGACACACCTTAATGCATTTCTCACTCTCGTGACAAAACACTGTTAAGCAACCCCTCGCTCTCACGACAAAGTCACCTAAATTGAACTTAGACACTAAAACCAGAATATCGAACAGTCATATTTTCATACCGATGGTTCCTACAGAGTCCCGTCGGAACGAAGATCCTCATACAACGGTCTCTAATTATAATTAACCGGACATAATTAAATCTGATCTTAACATGTTAAAGCATTCAAATTCTGGAACTATCATGTTCAAATAAATTCAAATATAATCTATACTATAATGCAGTAAATAAATAACCTGTAAAAATGCGGTAAATGGAACTGAACTCGAATACGAAAATGACGGTAAGATTTATATTGATACTTGATGTGATACAGCAATACAAGGATATAGAAAATACAAAGTGCAGCAATTCCTCAGTGTGAGTAATTGCTGCTTTGAAACTGAAAATATATGCCTAAGTTCTAAAACGCGATTCGGCAGCGCTTCCGCGCAACTTCCGAATCTAAATGCAGACCTACAAGGGTGTATTTATAGAGGAAAATTGGCTCCAAGAAGGTCTGGTATAATTTGAATTCAAACCAAGTAAAACTGTTAAACTGTCACTGAAAACTGCTCTCGCGCATAATGGCGACCGCCGTATGCCTAATGGCGACCGTCATTTCTTCAAAACTTGGTTTCCCTCCTTTTTTGCTATGACGAGCGCCATTCCTTTTACACTGGGAAGATGGCGAGCGCCATTCAGTTCAGGCTGGGGCAGAATCATGCATTTTCTTCACTTTTTCTTCTCTTTTAGCTCAGTTCTTGTTCTTTTCTTCTATGGGGCTGATATAGGACCTGTCAAGGGAAAACAAAGGAAAACATAATAATTCAAATCAAATAGTATGAAAGACTCGATAAAATGGTACTAAAAGTGTGCGTAATGAGTCGGAAAATACGATACGAAATCGAGTTATCACTATGGCATCCAATGACATAAAATATCCCAATTCTATTCTCTATCCTCCCTCACTAGATTAACTACTCTTGTTGATTGAAGTTGCATGGGAATATGGATGTTCATGTTAGCAATTCTAATGTCATGTGCAATCCATTGAGCATCCCAAGCATTCACACTAACTCCATCTTTTACATTCCGCAAGCAATTTTCTTCAACTTTGGTCCATATTTTTGCCACATTTTTCCAAAAGCTAGAGTTTGTATTCCTCAAGCTCATATTTCTTCTATCATGGTTGCGCCCATACTTACCCCACACCATTCTACACAATAAATCCTCACCTCCACTGTGAAGTTTCCGACTAAGCTTCGACAAGCAAGCTTCATTCATGATCTCGAGATTCCTCAATTTAAGCTCTCCTTCTTACTTTGGTCTAGTGATGGTACTCCATTTAACAACATGATATCTCCTCTTGTTCTCATTCTCTCCCCAGATAAATCTCCTTTGAATTTTATGGATTTCATTAATGCATGCCTTTGGAATCATGGTGGTCATCATCGGATATATGGGGAGAACTTCTATAAATCTCTTTGCAAGAGTGACTCTTCCAGCACAAGCAAGTTAATTCCATTTCCACATCGCTAACTTGGTGTTCACTTGATCAATGATATATTGATAGTCAGCTTTTCTTAGTGACTTTCCAGTTAAAGGCACACCTAAATACTTTCCAGTGAGTTAGTTTCACTAAACCCCAACATTTGAACAAGATGCTCCCTCTTGCATCTACTCACATTCTTCGAGAAGAAAATTCTGGTTTTTTCGTGACTGACTTGCTCTCATGACATATTGCTGAACTTTTCAATAGACTTGTCACGAATTTCATCTGATTGGTCATCGTTTTCCCCAAAACCAAGAGGTCATCTACAAACATAAGGTGCGACACAACATGTCCATGTTTGCCAGTCTTAATAGACTTCCATTCTCCTTTGTCAGCAACATGCATTATGAGATGTGATAATTTATCTAGCACAGTACAAAGATGTAGGGAAGATAGGATCTCCTTGAAGAATCCCCTTACTATGGCGAAAATAATCAGGTGCAGTGCCATTCCATTGGATGTTGGTTTCAACACTAGTCACTCCATGCATGATGATATTGGTAATCTGCATTGGTATCTTGGTTTCCTCCAATATTCTCCAAAATAATTCCCAACTCAGTTTGTTGTAAGCCTTCAAAAGGTCTACTTTAATAGCAAAGAAGCCCTTCTTACTCTTCATTTTGTTCATATTGTGGACTACCTCTTGAGCCACGATGAAATTTTCATGAATTCTTCTACCCAACACAAAGCCTGACTGATATGGGGAGACGAGTTTAGGGATGTTGTTCTTGAGTCTTTCTACCAGAACCTTGCTCATAACTTTATATATAACATTGTAGAAAGATATAAGCATGAATTGGTTGAAAAATACAGGGTGATTCATCTTTGGGATAAGGCAAATGTTTATTTGGTTTATTGTTGCAATTTCACTAGGGCTCTCCCACACCTTTTTGATGTAGTCACATACTTTTCTGCCAACGATATGCCATGCCTTTTGATAAAACCCTGCAAGAAAACCATCTGGTCTAGGTGATTTCCAAGAGTTTATGCAAAACAAAGCATGCTTGATCTCTTCATCAGTACCTTGCTTGCCTAATTTCTCCATTGTCTCAGGTTCAATTTGGGGGAAGGTATACTCAGTTTGCTCCCACTTCTGTCTAGTATCATTCATGACAAAAATCTCTTTGTAATGATTTATGAATAGTTTTCGAACTTGGTTGTCATCTTCAATCCATTGTCCAACCTCATTTTTTATCATCACAATGTTATTTCTTCTTCTACGTTGCACCGTCTTAAGATGATAATATTTTGTGTTTCTATCTCCATGCACAAGCCATTTTTCCTTGGACCGTTGGAACCACATTGAATATGGCTCTATCAATCATTCATAGATGCATTGACCTCCATTTTAGATTGGTCTCTTCCAAGTAAACTTCGACCCAACAGCTCCCATATCTAACAAGCCACACTTCTCAATCCTATCTTTGAATTTGTTACATCTATTGTGGGAGATAAGGGGCTCCTTTTTTTTTCTCATGGGTGAATGCAATATCAATGAAATTCCCAGCCAAGAACCAAGATCCACTCACAATTCTACTAATGTTCTTTAAATCATTCCATAATATCTTCTTGTTCTCTGAGTTAGGGTTTGCATAAACAGTAGTAAATTGCCAAGCTTGTCCATGTCTAAATTGTACCAAAATATGCATAAACTAGAATTTCTTCTGGACCAAAGTAACACTCACTTCTCCTTCTATCCAACCAACAACAATGCCTTCTGCAACCCTTAATTTTCAATGGCAAGGAACCCCTCAAAATCAAGTTTGTTGAAAACTTTTTTGAGTTTTAGTGGTTCACAACGGGTCTCAAATATGACTAACATTATAGGATTATGCATACTAACATATTGCTTGTAGTATCTATAGAAACTTTTGCTGGCTACACCTATATAGTTCCACACAAAAATATATTGATTTGTGTTCATCATGGTACAAATGCAGTAAAAGATGTGTAACCATGCACCCACTCTTCTATTCTGGTGTTTCTCCCACAATCTTCATGTTCGATTCATCAAGGCTTTAGAAGTCTTCCTGACTACTTTTTTGCGCATCTTCTTTGTTGTTTTGCTGCCAAATATTTTATTGATTCTGCTTGTTGTGTGTGTGTCTGCATGTGTTATTGTTTTTTCATCTGGACATCTGGGTATATTTGGCACCTCAATTTTATCCCTTGGTCCCATGGTCCCACTGATTTCTGAATTTTTGTTTTGTCTACCAGGCTCCATGTTACAACTGTTGCTCTTCCTAATCATTTGTATGTTTCCATTTATTGTCTTTATATTTGTCATATACGCAATCCATTCCTCAACATTTGTGTCTCCCAAGAAATCCACCAGGTTTCTAGTTGTTCTCTTTTGATTCCTTGTTGCTTTCCCTTTGAAAGTAGTATTCTTAATGCCTGCGACGTGTTTCTCCAACATTTCCTTTTTGTCCCTTCCTCGCGTTTTACTATTTGAATCCTTTGTTTGGTTTTAAAAATCAAATTCCACCACCATTTTATTTTATTTTCATAATTGGAATATTTTGTCTTTTATTATGGACCCCACTAGTGTTTTGCACTATAACCTCCTTGTTTATATCAGCCAATGAGATCTGAAATTTTGGTACAGATGTGTGATGTCTTGTGCAATGTCACAACATCGTAATCTGCTGAACAAGGCAATAATAGAAACAGTAAATGAACACAATCAATTGTTCACCCAGTTCGGTTCAACCAACCTACATCTGGGGGCATACCAAGCCAGGAAGGAAGTCCACTATTAGTAGTATCAAATTACAGATTCAACACACCAGTTGACAATCTACCTAATTCAATCACTACCCAATGACCCTTCTACCTAAGTCCTCCCTAGGTAAGAGACTCCATCTCACTTCTAATCATCTCGATGATGTCTAGCAGTCAACTACACCGTCACTGCATCAACAGCTTGACTCCTTACTCTTTTCTATTACATAGACTTTAGAAGACACACTTCCATGACAATACCTAGACATGACCCTCATGACTAAGAACACTACTTAGAGTTGCTTAACAGCTTCCTCCAAGAACAATACATCTCATACCTACAGGCTTTGAGATAAACACGATGACCATCCCACAAACCGGGTGGTTCATCAACCAACACAGCCCTTATAATCTACATGATGGCTGGCTTCCCAAAACTAGGTTACAATGCTTCTATTTATAACCTATTTCCCAACTGGATTTGGGCCTTCAAATCATATCAAATCTTCTATTCCAAATCTCCAACAGATTCTGCTATTAATTGGATCTTCAATCAAATCTTCAATTTAAATCTTCAATAATTAACTCTAAATATTCTCCATATCTTTATGCATTAAATTCAGCTCCACATAATATTTCCAGGATATTATGTATCTTTTAAATCTTCTCTTTAAATCAGCTACAAGATCTTCTCCACACGAATAGGAACAATCTTCTCCACACAAATAGGAACAATTCTCCATGTCTATTTGCACAAAAATAGTAACAAACTATTCTCCACAAGATATGCAGAATTAATTGTATCAGAATAAATCTTCTCCAATAAATTCGCATCCAATCTAACTAACAGATCTCCTCAAATCAAACTAATGCGTGCAGCCCTAAAAACATCACAACCTGATGTTTTAAGTTTCTGGTATAGTGATGTCAAGACATCGCATGTGACATCACTCTTCAGCACTTTAACTCTTCAACACCTTAACATTCTGCAATACAAAAACCACAACAAATGGTTTTCTGATGTGCTGTCAACTGATGTTATGACATCGGGTTTGACATCAGCACAAAACTGCAACCCTTAAACACTTAACATAACCAGAATGTTAACTAAACAAAACAAGGCTGTTAAAAACTCATGTTGAAACATCAACCATGACATCAACATTGTTTTACCAAAATTCTAGCCAACTCCAAGAATTAACAATCTCCCCCTTTGGCTAATTTTGGCTAAAACAATTTCAGCCTACATCGGACCAACTTGGACCAACTTGCAGCAGAAACGAACACTTTCACATCAGCATAGGGCAAACTCCCCCTCAAACCAAGAACCAGCTCACAGCTGTTCAAACACTCTGAACCAGCTCACAGCTATTCAAACACTCTCCCCCTCAACTGCTGCACCATATCAGAAAAGGCTTCACAACCACACCTTGGCAACCATTAGGCTAACTCTCCCCCTTTTTAGCCATAATTGGACAAACTCTGAACATAGCAGCAAGCACAAAAAAATTTCCAAAGGCAAACTCTGAATCATCCAACCAATATACTCAGAACAAAACCCAGACTCAGCAGCTACTACTTTCAATGATCAGCAGAGAAAATATCAACTCCCCCTATCTAGTGCTTTTTAACCAGTATACCATAACATTTGGAAACTCCAGACATAGTCTTCATTCATCCAGACAGGAATGCTTCACACAATCATCCACAAGTTCTGAAGCACACTCACAATGCCTTCCACTGAACTCTATGTAAACTCCTCTTTCTTAAAAACACACCAAGACAAGTGTGACATCTCCCAGATACACACAAAGTTGTCCTTCAGACTCCTCCTTAGAAGCATGTGTACATATGATTCAAACAATTAGCTTCACATGGCTAGAACACCAACATGTCATCCAGCAACCTAATGTCATAACATGTTATCTGACATTATATCCAATCTTCACAATCTTGATCAGCACGCAATCTTCACAAAAATCTGCATCCTTGCAGTAAAAGACCATAGACAACAGCCTTAACTCCCCCTGCCATGAACAACCCATGCTCCTTATGAAGATGAACACTTGACACCAGATAGAAGCACAACGAAATTGCCACATTCTCAACATTAAGAATTGCCACTTCTTGTGTTTGTAGAGCAAAATCTCATCATGATTATTTCCGATACATGATCTGTCAAGTCCAAAAAAAAAACACTTGATTTGGAATTTCACATATTCCATAACAAATGTCTTCAGATCACTTGCAACACAAGATAAGGACTGCCACCACCTTTTACTTGTATTAGAAGAAACCTCCTTATCTTCAGCCATTCTGATCAGATCACACCACTGACAACAACCTTCTGTCCTTATACCCACCTAAAGTAGTCTTCAACCTACTTAACCTCAAGATCTGAACCTGTCCATAATGACTAACCTGCCACTTCAGACACTAATGCTGCTTCTTCCAATTCCACAAGCCCAGTACATCAGATAACTACCAAGCTCCCAACAAGGTCTTTGTTCACAAATTACCCGCAGATGATGCTTACTAATTCACACACTTCTTATACAGTCAGCTGATAAGGTTCCCTCAGGGTGTCATCTTCAAACATCAAGCTACTCCATCATGGCCACAAACAACAATATCCAGACTTCTCACACAAGGCATGACAATTTGTATGACCTCTTCTTCTGCACACGTCTGACAACTTCTGATTCTTCCTTATGACACATTCACAAGTTACTTTGGACTTCTTCAGTCTTCTCTACATTCTCCATCCAAGGCAGACCTTCTACTTCATCATCCTCCCGTATGACTATGTAGACACTCCTTAGGCAAAATGTAGGCACCAAGCTCCTGAACCAGAGCATAATCATCCTTCACCAAGGATATCCAACCAGATAATGTCCCAACACAAGTTAGAACATTTGCCACACACCAAGACATCATCACCTTGATTCTTGATATGCTCCACCAACAGGACTTACTATTGCACAGTAATCCAAAGCATCAGGGAATAACCTCTCATCCACCTTCAAGAAGAATACTCTTCTTGAGTCTTCAAATCATCACCCTTCTGCCCAAGAGTAACTTGTTCCAAGACAATCCTCAATAATAACCAGCTGCCACACTCTGATTATCTTGATTCTTCGAATTCACTTCTGAGATCAACCAATGCCACAGTTTGATCACCTCAAGCACGAATCCTCAAATGAAAACAGCCAAATGCCACATTTTGACCTTTTTCACGTTTGTCAGAACTCTCACAAAGATATCCTGATCCACCAAGGAAACTTGATCTTCAAGTCACATGTTCCACTTGCTCAAAAGCAAACACACTTAGACTCCCTAAGCCATGGTCATGTAACATCTTCTCCTTCCTGCAGCTCCCGCAAACTGCCATGAGAACGATCTTTTTGAAGCATCCTATTGTTCATTCCTGTAGATCACCCTATCATTAGCTGATGTGCCACATCACCAGCTGAGACTCCTGATGTTAAGTTAGATGTCAGAACATCCAACTGTTGAATTCAGCTCGACCTTCTGCCACTCAGAAGAACCTCCTCCCTTTGCAGAAATAGATTTCCATGCTCTCATAGACTTGATTCAACAATCAAGTTTGAGTAGACAACCTCCATCCTGCTTAGAAACTCCAAAGACTTCAAACCTACCACATATGAATCTTCAGAAAATAAGTAGTCCAAGACTACCCCATAGCTATACCAAAGAATGCCACTTCCCTTAGTAGAGCCGTCAGTAGAAAGCCAGAGATAACTGCCACTTATCCTCGACCTTCACAACCAGAGCAACCACCATGCTCCAAACCATTTAGATTAGCTGATCCAAGGTGAAACCAACAAGATTATGATGTCTCCATATCTTTTAGCCTTAAACATATCAGCTTGTCAACAATATGCCTCTTCTAATCCAAACTTATCCCTGATAATTTGGATGATGCTCTAAGTACATAGTTACCAATCAACCCCACCAGATGATTCATTCTCACACCACAAAGAGGAATAACCAGCCACATGGAGACAAACAAATTCTCAACACTTCTGCAGTCCTGCACTTTTACCTCAGACATATACATAGTCTCTCGTCAATGTATATTGTCATTAGTTGAAGGCAGACAAATACTCAACATTTGATCTGCCACCCTTTTCCTGCACACTTGAGGCACTAGCTGATCCCTCTCCTGCTAAACCACACCACTGATCACTATCTTTCTTTGGCTGGAATGATGTGTCAACATTAGTTCTGACATTAGCAATCATCTACTATGGCTTTGGAGACACCACCTATAGTAATCTATACATATCTCTTGCGGGGAACACACGAGGACATATCAATATCTGATCATCTTCCACGATCGCACTCTTCTATAAGCTTCTTCTTATAAGCACAAGGTTCAGACCTCTTGTCTAACTTAAGAGTGATAACTGCCATTCTTCTGTATAACCATACCCTGGACACTCTGCTACTTCCAATCCTTCAACCCACAAAACTGAAAGAGCTCAAGCAAGCACCAATTGACCATAGGCTGAATTACCCTGCTACTGCACACAACCTCTTGGATGCCTTTTCCCTTTTCTTTTTTTTTTTTTTTTTTTTCAACCAGTTCTTGCATAATCTGCTAATGTCGAGACATTAGAATGGACATATTAAGCTCAGCTCCTTTCTTGATAAAACTTCCTCCAGTTCATGATCAGAACCAAGTATCTTATCATAACCAGGAAGATCCTTCTAGTTAGGCCACCATGACTAAGCTTAAGAGATAACTTATCAAGATCTTCACTCCCGCATGAAAGATTTGACAGTGATACTCTTTTGTTTTGGCTCCACCCTCTTCTTTTACCATCAAGAAACTAGATAAGGAAGGAATCACTATTCAGATTGGTCTTCAAAGCCTTCCATGTCATACAGTCTTTAAACACCTACTCACTTATCCAATGAGTGACACTATATTGATCATCTCTTGACCAATGTACATATCTAAGACATGTTCTTGAAGGAACCTTCTTAGACACATAACCCAGATGCCTCCTCTTCCAAGCCAGGAGTAGGTTCCAAACAGATGTGATCAATACACATATGTTTAGCCCCCAAGCATCTGTTATGCTGACAGGATACTGCATAATCTGCTGGTTTTATGTTCTAACATCAGGTAGGACTAAGTTCTCTTCACAGAAACACACCAAAAGATCCTTTAACACAGCCCAGGGAATGACCATGTAGGGTTGAAGGCAAGAATAGATGGCTTCTAACTTTCTTCAGATCTCTTTTCAACAAGCTCATACAAGAGTTCCTTTATGAGTGGACTTGGGATAAACCACAAGTATCTTAGGCAACTCTAGTTGAAGATATCCTCAAGTATCACCACACCATGTGATACATCTTCAGAGGAGAACACATAACCATCAGGAATTTTCCATCAGATATATATATATATACGCAGCGGAACACATACCAGAAAACTCCTCTATATCCTTCAGGCACAACATAATAAACCTTGCACAAACACAACACTTCATGTGCACTAGATCAACATAGGATTCAACCTACAAGGCAGCTTATCACCAAAGCTACACGCCTGATAACTCCAATCTCCACTTCTATGAGCTGACCAAGTCCATAACTATCTTCCTTGCTCACGGACCAGAAAGTATCTTCCCTAGATCTCATCCAGAAACAGACAGGATGCCTGCTCTGATACCAATTGAAATTTTGGTACAGATGTGTGATGTCTTGTGCAATGTCACAACATCGCAATCTGCTGAACAAGGCAATAATAGAAACAGTAAATGAACACAATCAATTGTTCACCCAGTTCGGTTCAACCAACCTACATCTGGGGGCATACCAAGCCAGGAAGGAAGTCCACTATTAGTAGTATCAAATTACAGACTCAACACACCAGTTGACAATCTACCTAATTCAATCACTACCCAATGACCCTTCTACCTAAGTCCTCCCTAGGTAAGAGACTTCATCTCACTTCCAATCATCTCGATGATGTCTAGCAGTCAACTACACCGTCACTGCATCAACAGCTTGACTCCTTACTCTTTTCTATTACATAGACTTTAGAAGACACACTTCCATGACAATACCTAGACATGACCCTCATGACTAAGAACACTACTTAGAGTTGCTTAACAGCTTCCTCCAAGAACAATACATCTCTTACCTACAGGCTTCGAGATAAACACGATGACCATCCCACAAACCGGGTGGTTCATTAACCAACACAGCCCTTATAATCTACATGATGGCTGGCTTCCCAAAACTAGGTTACAATGCTTCTATTTATAACCTATTTCCCAACTAGATTTGGGCCTTCAAATCATATCAAATCTTCTGTTCCAAATCTCCAACAGATTCTGCTATTAATTGGATCTTCAATCAAATCTTCAATTTAAATCTTCAATAATTAACTCTAAATATTCTCCATATCTTTATGCATTAAATTCAGCTCCACATAATATTTCCAGGATATTATGTATCTTTTAAATCTTCTCTTTAAATTAGCTGCAAGATCTTCTCCACACAAATAGGAACAATCTTCTCCACACAAATAGGAACAATTCTCCATGTCTATTTGCACAAAAATAGTAACAAACTATTCTCCACAAGATATGCAGAATTAATTGTATCAGAATAAATCTTCTCCAATAAATTCGCATCCAATCTAACTAACAGATCTCCTCAAATCAAACTAATGCGTGCAGCCCTAAAAACATCACAACCTGATGTTTTAAGTTTCTGGTATAGTGATGTCAAGACATCGCATGTGACATCACTCTTCAGCACTTTAACTCTTCAACACCTTAACATTCTGCAATACAAAAACCACAACAAATGGTTTTCTGATGTTCTGTCAACTGATGTTATGACATCGGGTTTGACATCAGCACAAAACTGCAACCCTTAAACACTTAACATAACCAGAATGTTAACTAAACATAACAAGGCTGTTAAAAACTCATGTTGAAACATCAACCATGACATCAACATTGTTTTACCAAAATTCTAGCCAACTCCAAGAATTAACAAGATCAACTACACTGATTGTATCTGTCGGCCATCATTATTCACCATGTTATTTCTAATTATAGGGTCAATACCTACATTAACTATTTTGTCCCCCTCATTAATAATTTCATTTAGCGCATTAAATCGGGATCCAAAATTATCCACTTCTGCATTAAATTTCATTAGTGCCTTGCCATTTCTGTTTCTGTCACTCTTTCCGTTCGCCAGTGTTTTTTTGTTGTTTCTCATGCTTCCTCCTACCTTCCTTGATCTTCTAGTTTTCTTCAAAACTGCCCAAGGACCATCCATTACATTCTAATTCTGGTTTGTTTGTTCTTCCATGCCTTGAATATTCCCTGCTTCGTTCAGGTTTGGTTATGCAATTTGCACATTCTTCTCAGGGAATCCCTCCTTATAACGGTCGAATCTTCAACATATGGTGGAAAGAAGATGAAGCCCTTCATATTTTATCTTATACTTCCTTTCCTTTATTTTGAACAATACAAGTAGTGTCCGTGCGAAGTCATTCACATTCTAGAGAGAGAAGCTCCTCCTTCTCTCTAACCCTTGTGTCTTTTGGTTCTTCATCCATAACAATATACCCACAACATTTTTTTTCACCAAAAACCATGTATCAAGTCCATTAAGACTCATTTGGTGCTCTGAATCTGAAGCTTGGACTTCGTTTTCCTTTGTTTTAGGGTTTTAACATTGTTAGATCTGTAAGGGTTTGGTTTAAAGTCCTAATCTTAGGGTTAGGGATCTTCCTCCCTTAGGGTCTTTATCCACAGTGTTACTCCCTTTAACTTGGATTCTTGGTTTTAGCAGCTCTCTTTGGTGGTTTCTGGTCTGTTTGCCCTCTTTCTATTTTCGTTTCTGGGCAATATTCCTAAGTGAGCCTCGTGTAGTTATGGTTGGACGGACATTCGCTGGAGATAAACAAGGGGTTCGGGAGGTGCCTGGGAAGAAGAAGGACCGTCGAGCCAATATCGGGCAAAGTTCAATCTGGAAGAATAGCAGAGGTAAAGGTACTGATTTCGATTTGCGAGAAGCTTCATCGTTTTTCTTTACATAATTTCCAGACTTTTACGATGCTAAACATATGTTCGACATATTTAAAGAATATGGTTTAGTTCTGGAAGTGTTTATTCCGGGAAGAACTGATAAGAGGGGCAAAAGATTTGGTTTTGTAAGATTAAAAAAGGTTGAAGACGAGCATCTTCTTGCAATTAAATTGGATAATATCATCATTAATGGCAACAAGATATTTGCCAACTTACCTAGATTCCAGAGAGAAGTAAAGGAAGTAGGAAGATTGAAGAATAAGAAGAAGGGAGATTTTGCTAAGGTGGCGGTTGGAGTTCCTCAGTATAAGCCTAATGCTAGGGCTTGGAATGTTGAAGGTGTCACTTATGCACAAATGGCTAAATGAGATAATGGATGGATGAGGCGTAATCCGAACCAGGTCCTACTAGGGGATAAACCCAACTTTGCACACCTTAGTTTCAGTATCAATGGTGAAGAGATGGAGAGATTCGAGCAAGCCTTTGTTGGCGTATTGGAAAACCCTGGGTCTGCGGTTGAAGTCAAAGAAGCTTTTCAAATGGAGGGATATTTTAACATTAAGGTCACCCCTTTGGGGGCCAATCTATGTTTACTAGAAGAAGATAATCTGGGTGATATCAAAATAATGGTGGAAGATGATAAAGAGTGGATTACCAAGTGGTTCTCTGATATCCACCCATGGTCTCCCAATGATGTTTATCAGGAGAGACTCACTTGGGTGAAGATTTTCGGCTTACCCTGTCATGCTTGGGGAGAAAAATTCTTCAAGTTCCTTGCAGCAATAATTGGAGTGTTTGTTAAAATAGATGAAGATACTCAGAAACAGGTGAGATTGGATGTAGCTCGAGTTCTGATACGCACAAAATTTGCCATGAACCTAAATGAAGTTATTGTAGTTGAAGTCAACGATAAGATGTATCAGATCAAGATTATTGAAGATTCATTTGGGTCGTATATGAGAGTGCATTGCCATAATAAAAAAAAGCTAGGTTTGAAGAAGATAGTTCAGAAGAAGTTGAATCAGTTTCAGAGGAGGAAGATGAGTTCTGGGATGATACCCTCAAGACTTTCAGTAATCAGTCAAAAGCCTCTGTGCATATTCTTGAAGAAGGTAAAGTAGGTGAGACCAAAAACAATGGCTCTCTGAGAGCGCGTGAGGAAGTGGGTGAGTCCCAAGGAGCAGAGGGACCTGATGGTAGGTTCAGTAACAAGACATCGTGTGATAGTAAAGAGAAGACAAAAGTAACACGCCAAACAAGTCATGATAGTGACTCGTCCTTTTTAGGTTTTGCTGCTAGCTTCGATACAAGCGAAAATCAGAGTTCCAAGGATGCTCATGTGACATGCAGTCTAGAAATACAAAAAAGAAAACTAGGGTCTGAGTACATCATGAAAGGGAGTGAGAAGAAAATATTATGTCTCAACAGCTCTTTTGAGGATGAGATCTCAAACTCTCCATGCGGGTTGGCTGGAGGAAAATAAAAAAGTGCGGGTTTAGATACGAAGTTGAAGGTTACTCCTAACAAGAAAAAGTTGCTGATTGACGACATCTATCAGAAGATCAAAATACCTTTCACTCCCTCTTACTATGCCACTTTACTAAAAGCAGATTGTTCTTACTCTAAAGGCTTTATTCCTCTGCATCGTTCAAGAAGGAGTGGAGGCGTAGAAGTTGAACAAGCTTCTCCTCTAGCCCCTAAGGCTTCTACTTCAATAGATAACTCTATTGGAGATTCTGGTTTTCTGCAGAGCAATTCTAGGATAAACAAGAAATTAGAAAACCTTCATGCTAGAGTATGGGATTCCATAAAATCACTGGGAATTGAGGCGGAAGAAGATGATGAAACATTTGAGTCATTCCTTCGTAATTTGGAAGATGAAGCTAGAAAATCTAAGAAATGTAAGAAGGTGGTAGCTACTGATCATTCATGAATATTGTCTCATACAATATTAGAGGGTGTGGGGGTGGTCTTAAGAGAAAAAGGATCAGTAATAGTATTAACAAAGGAGGTGGGGAGATTTGCTTCATACAAGAAACTAAATGCACAAACATGACAGATGATATGGTGTATAATATATGGGGTGATAGAAAATGCCAGTGGTCGGCAACACATTCAGTTGGCCTAGCAGCAGAACCTAAAAAGGACGAGTTTGGAAATAAGGAATCTTAACTCCAATTTGTAGCTATAGTGGCAAAGGATACTTAGGAATGCAGGTAGTTTGGAAAGGGAGAAATGTTTATCTGCTAAACATTTATTCGCCTTGCAACATTAAGGAGAAAAGAGAATTATGGTCCAAGATTTTAGAATTAAAAGCCAATGTGGAGCCTGGGGAGTGGATCATGGGCGGAGACTTTAATGCAATCAAAAGCCCGGGTGAACAAGTTGGATGTACGAGTCATAAGAGGAGATACATGGCAGAATTTAAAGAGTTTATTAATATGAGTGGTTGTGTGGACACACCAGTATCTAGTTGCAAGTATTCCTGGTTCAAACCGAGAGGCAAGATATGTTGTCGTCTTGACAGATTTTTAGTTTCTCCTGTGATTTTAAATGAGTGGAATACGGTCTGTTAAAGGATAGGCGAGAGAGACGTCTCAGACCATATAGACCGGTTTGGCTCTCTGCTAGAAATACAAACTGGGGACCTAAACCGTTCAAAGTCCTGTCCTGCTGGTTTGATCACCCAAGTTTTATGTCGTTCGTGAAAAAAGAGTGGGAAGATTGTGTCGTGGTAGGGAAGGCCTCATTTATTCTGTCCAGGAAATTACAATACCTAAGGGAGAAACTTAGGTGGTGGAACGCCAATATATTTGGGTGGATTGATACCAAAATGAAGATGGATGTAGGAATTATCAACATTGTCGAAGATCTCTTTGAGATAAGGCAAGATTGCATTGCATCACAGGACTTGGCTAAAAGGAATGTTGCAGAAGATAACCTATGGAAAAATTTAAGGATCAAGGAAAGTATTTTAAGACGGAAATCTCGGACGAAATGGATAGAAGATGAGGATTTTAATACGAAATATTTTCATGCTGCTCTGAAAAGCCGCATCAATTTGAACACGATTTCCTCGATTTTTGTCAATGACTATTTGGTAGAGGATGTGGCAGAGGTCAAAGAAGTTGTTAGAGATCATTTTGCAAAGAGGTTTAGTAAAGTTACAAGGCCTTTCCCTTATGTTGGAGACTCTGGTTTTAAACGTCTATCTATTCAAGACAGCGAAGAGCTTGAAACAGAGGTCGACTTGACTGAGATTAGAAGTGTTGTTTTTTAGTGTGCTGGAGATTAGAGCCCGGGTCCTGATGGCTTTAGTTTTGAGTTCTTTAAAAAGTGTTGGAACATTGTAGGGCAAGATTTTACAAACTGTATTTTGGAGTTCTTCGAAGGTGAGAAACTTCCCAAGGTCCTCGCTTCTTCCTTTTTGGTGCTTATCCCTAAAAATGATAGCCTGAAGAACTTAGATGACTACAGACCAATATCTTTAATTGGTTCAGTTTACAAAGTTGTGTCTAAGTTACTTGCAAATAGACTCAAAGGTAAAATTGGAAGCATTATCTCAAAATCTCAAACGGCGTTCATAAAAGGAAGGAACTTACTCGACGGAGTCCTGTCTTTAAATGAAGTCGCCGACTTAGCTAAAAGAACCAAGACAGAGCTATTGATTCTAAAGGTTGACTTTGCCAAAGCCTACGATTGCGTGGAGTGGAATTATTTGCGCGATGTCATGAAAATCATGGGATTTGGAGAAAAATGGATGAGGTGGATGGACAATGGGGTATTCAATAGTTTCACATCGGTTTTGGTTAATGGGAGTCTTACAAAGGATTTCACCGTTTCTAGAGGCCTCAAAAAAGGTGACCCGTTGGCACCTTTATTATTCACTATCGCCGTGGAAGGTCTTGCGGTGTTAATGGATAGAGTGGTGGATAGAGGTAATTACTCCGGTTTCAAGGTCTCTCAGGATGCTTGTTTTCACTAGGCAGGTTCAGCTGCCTTGGCATCTTCTTTTCCGGAGCTATGGAACAGAGTTGCGAACAAGGCTAGTTGGGTTGTGGATAATGGATTCCGAGAAGACGGCATTTGGCGATGGAAGGTGGATCTGTCACAACAGAACCTGCCTAAAGACATTAGACAGCAGGTCAGTAATTTCCAGACCGTGCTGAAAGATTTTGAGGTGCATGAAGGAGTAAAAGATAAGGTGGTCTGGTTGCATGACAGTAGTGGAATTTTTTTCTGTTTCCTCCCTATACTGTTTGCTACAGATTAATGAAGGAGACAATGGTTGGAATTATGGGGAGAATTTGAGGGCAGCTCTCAAATTAATTTGGTTAGCGCAGGTACCTCTTAAAGTTAATGTATTTGGGAGGAGGTTAATGAACAACAAAATTCCAACTCGTGAGAATCTCACGCGTAGAGGTATCATAACAGATACTCATGCTATGGTTTGTTCTTTTTGCTTCTTAGAAGAAGAAAAAACTGAACATGTATTCTTTCATTGCTATAAATCTGTTATGGTGTGGAAGTATGTGTTTAGGTGGTTAGGAATTGAGGATTTTTATCTTGGTGATATCATGAATCATTTCTCAAGTTGGATGGATGGTTGTGTGATGAAGAAAATTAATGTTAGGAATGCTGTTGGGATGTGGCTAACTGTCTGTTGGGTAATTTGGTCGTCTAGAAACAACATAATGTTTAGAAACGAGTTTTGGGATCTCGATACAATTACTAATCGAGTCATTTTGTTTTCTTGGTGGTGGATAGGTAAGAAACACAAAAATGCATTTAACTGTAACTTCTACGAATGGGTTAATGCCCCTTGTGATTTTTTGTAGGTCCCGATTTTAGGTAGTGGCCTTCTCTTGTATATGGTTTGGATACCCTTTAGTATCCTAGATATATAATACACATTTTGCTTATTTAAAAAAAAAGTAGTGGCTTAGACAAGTTTACTTCAACTCATAAACTGACATACTTACCCTGTTCATGTGTTAAGGTATTCTTGTCCACCTTGACCGTCTTACCTATCCTGTTTCCAATGAAGGATAGAATTTTCGTGTCATAGTACTCAATCAGAAGTCTAGAGATTCTTACCCAGACTGGTACATTTTCAATGGTGTTACTCACCAGATGAAAGTTATGACTTCATTCTTTCACTGTGAGATAATGGTCATAGATAAACCACAGACCATTAGCAAGTATTGCTCTATGATCATCATCATGCAAGAAGATAACGAGATAGTGGTTGTTACTCAAATCAATAATGTTGATCACCCCTCTTCTTAACCCATATTTGCTTCAATCTCGTCTCCAAAGCCTTGTACCCGATTCTTCTTCCAAGCAGCTTAACAATGACCCCTCTACGCCAAAGTCAGTGAATTCTCCATTCTTCATGTTTGGAAAAGATGAATTTGGGACATGCATGTTATCCTTCCACATGCACCTCAACCTTCATATTTTCTAGATCAAATATAGTCATCTTCATGTCTTCCTCCTCTTTTTCCCTTCCATCCTCTTCCTCTGTGTTATCGTTAGTAGTCCCCATTACCATCTCCTTATAAGTTTTTCCTCCAATATTCCTTTGTTTCTTTGGGTTTTCCCCATGCATACTTTGTTGCATCTCGCCCCCTTCTACCATGACCTATTTCCCCTTAACTTTCACCTTTTTTGTGTTTCTTTCCTTGAGTTCTTCCTCATCTTTATTACTCCCATTGGACACAGAAGTTTTCCCTAGCAGAGAACTATGATAATACGCCAAAATAAACTTTGGTCTTATTTGCTTTCGTTATTTCACATTAACCTATTTTACTATGCTACTTTTGGAATTCAAACAAAATGAAAATTAATTATTACTTCTAAAAAATATATACTTCTACTTTTTTTTCTTCGAAATAGAGAAATTTATTGCAATCATGTTTTCTAATAGAAAAAAATGATTTCAAGCACACAAAAATTTTGGTAGTTAATTTACACATACAAAATTATTTTCTTTTGTGTCTACGTAGATAACACTTCTATTTCAAGTAACATGTATATTTTTTATCTAATAGTCCAATGATCAAACTTTACTCCTAAAAAAATAAATAAGATGTCGTATGTTATAATATGTGCTAATGTGATCGAATGTCTATGCATGTGAATTGAAATGACTTAATGAAACAATATATATGTATATCATAAAATAATTGAATGTCGCATATATTAATATTCATGAATGATTAATCTAGGTTTAATCAAGTGATCTCATGGTGATGAAGATGATATGAGAGAGAGAGAGAGAGAGAGAGAGAGAGAGAGAGAGAGAGAGAGAGAGAGAGAGAGAGAGAGAGAGAGAGAGAGAGAGAGAGAGAATTTATTGATGTAAGATATTCTTGCAATCATGAATGAATTATTATCATCATATTGAGTCATTACACATGCAATGATATTTATACATTGTTAGTTACACTCTAGGGTCTATATAACTAACTTACGTTTAGTGTAACAAACTTAACTACCATCTTTAACCCTATATATGACTCAAATCTCTTTTTTTATTCACCCCCTCAAGCTAATGGAAATTTACAATATAAGTCTTTGAGCTTGTCACAAAAGATAGAGAAAAGATTTTTTGAAAGTGGTTTTGTGATAATGTCAGCAATTTGTGTGTGTGCTGGTACATGTTAAATCTGAAGTCATTGTGATACCACATGTTCACGAACGAAGTATATGTCCAACTCTATGCGCTTAGTGCAAGCATGGAGTATATGGTTATTTGACAACATGACGACACTAAGGTTATCACACAACAATGTAGGTTGGAGATAGCTGACTCTAAGTTCAATGAACAATGATTAAAACCATAACAACTCTAAGATGGTGCGAGTAAATGCTCGGTATTCAACTTTCGTGCTAGATCAAACGACAAAAGACTACTTCTTAGAGCTCCAAGCAACAAGGTTTGGTCCAACGTAAAGGCAAGAACTGAAGGAAGAACGCCTGTCATCGGGGTTGTTGGCCTAGTTAAAGTCACTATATGATCTAAGAGAGTATTGTTGTCGAGGAATGGTCGGTGCAAGTAGAAGCTCGTGAGTAGCCGTGCCACTAAGATATCTCGGAAAATGTTTCACAGTGCTCCAATGTGACTCTAATGGTTCAACCATGAATTGACAAACTTTTTTTACACAAAAGGCTATGTCATGTCTTGTTAGAGTTACATATTGTAAGGTGCCAATAGTTGATCTATAGAGAAGAGGATCTGAGAGTTTATCTTCACCATGTTTGCTGAGTTTACTAGAGCTAAACATAGGTTTGCTTACTCCATTTGCTTCAGCCATGTTCACTTTGGTTAAGATATCTTTAATATACTTGGTTTGAGCTAACACCATTGAGCCATTAGGTTGATAATGCACTTCAATGCCTAGAAAATATTAAGGGATACCAAGCTTTTTGAGAGCAAACTTGACATGCAGTTTGGAGATTAAATCGTGTATAATCGTGGGAGATGAACTTGTGATGAGTATATCATCAACATACATTAAAGCATAGAAAGTAACATGGTAATGATTGTAAATGAATAATGAATGATCACATTTTCTCGAGGTAAATCCAAACTGAAGTAAAGCATGATAAAGTTTCTCATACCATGCTCGAGGTGCCTGTTTCAAACCATATATGGATTTTTCTTAATTTGCATACCATGGTTGGATCAGATGTGGAGAAGCCTAGAGGTTGTTGCATGTACACCTATTCTTGTAGGTCTCCATTAATAAAATTATTATTGATATCAATTTGTTGAATTTCCTATTTCTGAGTGAGAACTAAGGTAAATATGATCCTAGTTATTGTTGCCTTGACAAATGGTGAGAATGTTTCATGGAAATCAAATCCATGTTGTTGATGAAATCCCTTAGCCATAATTCTATCTTTATATTTTTTAATTCTTCCATCTGAGTTTTCCTTTACCTTAAATACAGATTTACAACCTATTGTTTTCCTATGAGGTAGTAGAGTTGTGAGACACCAAGTTTCATTTTTGATTTGTGACTCATATTCAGTTTCCATGGAATTGAACCACTCAGGTTGAGCAAGAGCGTACTTGGTAGTGGAGGGTTAACTGTGTAGCAGAAATGCCTTAGGCTTTTATTTTCCAATCTTGGCTCGAGTGAGCATTGGGTGATTGTTGATGACTAGAGAAACATGAGTGTGTTGAGTATGAAAAGAAGGTGAAAGTGAGTTTGTAATGTTGGACAATTGTAACAGATCATGTTGAAAGGTTGAGATAATGTTTGGAATGCTTGGTAAGGTGATATGAAATCGATAGAGCAGTGGTAGGAAGTCTATTTATTAGATAAACTGCAGTAGTGAAGCTATGATCCCAATATGTGATAGGCAATGAGGCATGTGCAAGGAGAGTAAGTCTCATTTCTAAAATTTGTTTGTGCTTACTTTCTACAACGCCATTCTGGTGGGAGATATACAAGCAAGTGAGTCTATGCATGATGCCTTGTTCATTAAGCAACTTAGTGTAGAGCCTGAACTCTCCTCCAAAGTCTGACTGAATTTCCTTGATTTTGGTGTTGAATTGAGTTGATACATAACTTTGAAATAACTTGAAAGCATTAAGCGTACCACTCTTATTCTTGAGCATATATATCCACGTGTACCTGGAAAATGCATCTATAAAAGCAATGTAGTAGGAGTATCCATTATGGGATGGTGTTGGTGATGGTCCCCACAGATAATTGTATATTTTTTCAAAGTAGTGTACTTGGTAGTGGACAATGGTTAACACAATCTATGTGATTTATCAAGACGATAATATTGGCAAAAACCCTGTGATTCATTATTATTGAAAGGAATGTTACGCATATCTACAAATCAATGTACAGGTCTAGGATTTGCATGACCTAGCTTAGTATGCCAAAATGTCATGTTATTTGCAGGAAGTAAATTAATATTAGCAATATGTGATACTTAATCTATTATAGATTTATGATGAACAAAGGAATGTAAACTATTTGACTTGTGGCACAAGTTATGACTTGAAGGTTCAGCTAGCAAGTTGCTGAAGCAATATAGGCCACTTTCATCAAGAAACCCTTCAAGTTAGGTTATCAATTCTTTGAAGATCAACACCAGGGAGCATTTTTACATTGGGGTCTTTCTTTTATGAGCAACACACCTTATTAGAGACACACCACATACTCACCTAAAACTTTAAGGAGATAAGAGTGTTGGTTCTCTCACTTATAAAGTGCTTAATCTCCACTTTTCTAATCAATGTGGGACTTTGATGCATTCGCCTAGCTAATGATCCCTTCGCCCAGCGAATGAAGAAAAATGGCACTTTAAGTGCCTCTGAAAGCTTAAACCGCCCTTGGCTGTCATCACGGGTTCGCTAAGCGAACGTTTCATTCGCAAAGCGAACCATTCGCCAAAACATTCGCAAAGCGAACTTTGGTTCCTTTAGCCACTGCCTCAGCCAAGAGTCCTTCGCCAGGTCCATCGCACAGCAAGTGAAGCAGCGAACACTCGCTAGTTGTTCGCAAAGCGAATTTTACTCCCTTTTCCCACTGTCTCATTATGGAGCTCTTCGCTGGGAGCTTCGCCACAGTTCGCAAAGCGAACGTTCGCTGGTGAATTCGCCAGGGTTCGCAAAGCGAACCAGCTATTGTTTTCCTCCTTCTTTGACAGCTTGCATAATTTTTTTGTGTCTTAATTTCTTGATCATTTAGTGCCTTTTCCTGCACAATAGCACACATATTACAAGCACTAAAGGTTTTTTACAATGTTTAAAGAACAACAATAATTCACCACTAAAATCAACAATTAATCATAGAAAGTGTTGAAAAATGCCAAGTATCAAATACAAATATGTGGCATGTTTGACATCTAACAGACTTTCCCACACTTGTTTCTCAAAGTTTTCAACTCACACTTATTTTTCTCAACAAACCCCCTTAAGTGTGATTATAACAAAAATGCTCCCCTGAAAGCAGAAACTCTTACATCCACGTACACTTGTACCTTCATTGATACTTTTTCAACGGTACATGTTTCTTACCAATCATCATGATTTTGTAGGGATGAGTTAAACCCAACCACATTTCTTAACATGGTATCAAGAGCATCATGTAAGATCCGATGGACCATCTGCTATCAGGTTTCCAATATCGGGTCTCCCACCATTTATTTCCACGCTCGAGATGTCTAGTCTTAGACATGAGGGGATGTGTTAAGAGTCTCACATCGAATAATATATGGTCTGAACATGTTCTTATAAGTGGGAGAAATCTTCATCCTACAAGTCGGTTTTGTAGGGTAGAGTTAGACACAACCACATTTTTTAATATGGTCTGCACAATTTTTTAATATAGTCTGCACTATGAGCTTGATGATGATGATGAAGTAACAGAAAGATTTCAGTCTCCTAAGGCGAAGGTGATTGATATCGTATTTGATCAAGTGATCTCATGATGATGAGGATGAAAGAGAGAGAGAGAGAGAGAGAGAGAGAGAGAGATTGTTGCTGCAAGATCTTCTTACTATCATTAATAGATTATTATCATCACATTGAGTCATTACACATGCAATAATATTTATACATTGTTAGTTAACAAACTTAACTACAATCACTAACCCTATAACTAACTCAAATCTCTTTTTCTAATAAGCTATTTCAAAAAAGAAAATTTATATGAATTACTCACAAGATTTAGTAGTCAATATTAAGCCAACTTATGTTAAACATGTGATACATGAAATGACAATTAAGTTTTTAAAATCCAATTTTTAAAAAATTAAACTAAAATTTCTGATAGACCAAATGCACTATAAATAATTTTCAAATAAACCTCGTATATGAACATTTATTATATTATTTTATTTATTTTCATCATTATCCCTCATATATGAATAGAGAGGGCTGCTATTTTGACATTAAATTCTCATAAATAGAAGCTCATAATGAAATCAAGTGAATCCATTGTTGTTATAATGCAACATGCAGATAGTGGCATAAAAATAAATAAATCAACAAGGTCAACTATACAACAATCATGTGTTACCATTCACACATATTTCTTTTTACACCCTATAAATTTTGTACGTACAATGCGAATTTTCGTTTTTGTCTCCAGTTTTCGAATATGCATATTCGGACGCACTATTTTTTTTAAAAACGTTGATTTGTTCCAGATGTACATATCAGGAATAATTTCTAATGTACAAATTCAAACAAATAGCAGAACTACTATTTTTCTTTGAGCTTTCTACGTTGATTTATACCTATAAAAAATAAAATTCTGTTATTTTTCTGGATTTGCACATTAAAAATTATTCCTGATATGCACATCCAAAACAAATCAACGTTTTTAAAAATAATAGTATTTTTGGATGTACATATCCTAAAAGTGAAAACAAAAATAAAAATTTGCGTGGTGCTTAAATAATTTATAGAGGGTAAAAAGAAATCCTCTGATATTATCAAAGCAATCACTGTCTTATAATAAATTCCACACACAAGCTTCATTGTCTCTTCTTACTCACTAAAATTAATGGTCCCACATTCGTCACAAATAACGTGGTCTTCAATTGAATCTACCATCCCAATCTCATCAAATTTCTTATATAAGCCAACGTAAATTTGGTTTACATATATATTTAAGCAAAGTAATATATTATTATGTCATCTTTTAGATTTGTTGATATGTGTGAAAGAGAAAAAAAATTTATTCTATTACAAAAATTAATCTCAAAAAATATGAACAAATATTTTTCTCTTTTCTCAATTCTTTTGGCTACCCACCACTTTCAGCTTCACCATTCCTTTCTCTTTTATTTTTATGACTTTTGACATTTAAACAAAGTAAAAATTAATTATTATTTTTACAAAGAAAATAAAACTACTTTAACTATTGTCTTTAGTTGAAAACAAAGAAAATAATTACAAAACAAAAATGTTGATTTGGATTGGAGGAATGTTATAAACATGAGGTAGAATTAAATATAGACTCGATCAATATGTGAAAAACAACCAAAGAGGATTTTCTTTAATTAAAAACACTCCTTACCACTTAAAATATGTTTGCATAAAATATTTCAAGGAAAGAAAATAATTAAAAAAAATAAAATAAAATAATTAATCAAAATTTATTATTTAAATAAAAAATATAAATAATTATTAAAATAAAATAAATTTATAAAATATATTATTCGAGTTAAATTCTCACAAGAGAAATGTATTAGTGAAAAGAGAAGAGGCTTGGTGGACTCGACAAGGCTAAGAGGATGCGGCTTTTGTTTTGGGGAATGAAATCTTATTACACCTTCAGAGTTGTGCATTTGGTTGTGAAAGAATAAAATTATTTAGAGAAAAAAGTAAGAAACTGACTAGAACTAATCAATCATATATACAAATTCATAAAAGTCAAGTTACCAATAATCTGTTTGTTTTTGTTTTAATTTTTTTTTTTTAATTTTTAAAAATAGATTCTATAAAACTGTTTTTTTAAATATTTTAAGTTTTTTCATATTCGTTTTTTTTAATTCAAAGATTAGTTTTCATATTCTATAACATAAACACGTATTATTGAAGATCAAAATATAATCAAAATCGTAATTTTAAAAAAAATTATATTTTAAAATAATTGTTATCAAACGCTTTTTGAAATAGTTTTAAAATTAAGTGATTTTTAAAATTTTAATATTTACATTTTTTTTAATAAAATAATATTAAAAAAATAATTATTCAAACCAAATTTTTATTTTAAATTTTTATGAAAAATTTCTTTTGTAAATATTTATTTATACTAAATCTCAGGACATATCAATATTTTATATATCATATAAATTTGTGTCATCTCATTAATATTCTTATAGAATCATTTTTTTTCTTCTTTTTCTTTCTATGCATGCATTTCGTTTGTCACCTCTTTGCATCAATATGCATGTCTTATTATATAAGAAATCATTTTCATTCACTTATAAATTCATCACCATAACTTTTTTGTGTTTTTGATTTTTCACCCACGTATACAATTTATGGAGTGTTTTTAACACCCTTGATTACTCTGGGCTGGCTATCAATAAATCTAAGAAATTTATTTGAATGAATATTGAAATAGACTTCAACCTTAATCCTTCAAAAACATATCTTTTTTAAATGTCATTTTATATATTTTGTATTACTAAATTCTTCATTATTTTAATTATTTTTTGCATTTTGTATGATTTAAAAAAAAAATTCTCTTCAATATTTTTAAGGCAAAATAAATTATTGAAGATATTTAGTTTCTCGATTCTTTGTTGTGACTCGTTGACTGGCTCAGATGTTGTTCAAGATAACAATCGTTTTTGGGCTAAGATGGAATCAGAAGTAAAGAAGAAGATTTGGGAGATAATTCAGAAATTTGGAATTTCAGGCGATGAAAACAAGGAGTTCTTCGAAGAAGAAATTAGGAAGATGGAGGCAAGATATTAAAGAGAGAGAAAGTTTGAGGGGAGAGATTAATTTGGGTCATCATGAATATTATCTCTTTCAACATAAGAGCAGGTGGTAGTTGGTTCAAAAGAAGAAAAATCGACAACATCGTTCAGTTAGGTAAAGTGGACATCTACTTTTTCCAGGAAACTTAATTAGTTATTTTAGATGATAATTTTTTTTTTGAAATCTTGGTATTCGGCCTTACGACCGACTAATCTAAGAGGACCAATCCCATTGTCCACTAGTGGGGAGCCCGTTTAAAGTCAGAGCAAAATTCCGTAGGGACTGCCCCAACACAAGGATTGATTGCACATAGTAGAATTTGAACCTGAGACTTTGAGATGAGCACACTCTCAAGACCCAAGCATCCACCATTAGGTCAACCCTTGAGGGTTTAGATGATAATTTAACCGCTTCTTTCTGGAATAATAAGAATGTAGAATGGTCAGCTAGTGGGGTGGAGGGTGCTGCGGGAGGGCTGGTAATTTTATGGAAAAAATATCTGCTTACTCTGAATTACAACTTTAAGTGTTAATATTGCGAGGAAGGGGGTGGTCTACAACTTTGTGAATGTGTACTCTCCTTGTAACTTAGAGTAAGAGAGAAGGTTATGGTGTAAACTTGTGGAGCTGAAAAGGAAAACTACGAATGGGGATTGGGTAGTGGGAGGCGATTTTAATTCCATTGTAACTGCAAAAGAAAGGACGTGGTGAGTGAAAGAATGAGAGGTGGGGAGATCGATGAGTTTAGATGTTTTATTGAAGATATGAATCTGATTAATCTTTCAAGAGTTGGTGGTATCTTTACTTGGTTCAATGTTTCTGGTACCTCAATGATCAAACTAGATAGGTTTTTATTACTCTCAAAAAATATGGTTTCAAAATGGAAGGTAGTAGGTCAATATGTGGGTCAAAGGGACATCTCTGGTCATTGTCCAGTTTGAATAACTGTTCAAATTTAATTGTTGTTGATTGAATCATAATGATTTCTCTAATTTCATAGAGAAGGAATGAAACTCCTTTGTTGTTTCGGGAAGGAGTGATTAGGCGATCAAGGAGAAGCTAAAACTTTTTAATTGTAGGTTACGATGGTGGAATTGAGAAGTTTTTTGTTGTTTTGGAATGGAACTCTTTTGTTGTTTTCTTACTTTGTAGTTCAGTTAAGCCTATGCACAAAAACCTGCGTAAATGCATGTAAATCAAGAGCAACAACATAATCCTCCTGTTATCACATTCAGACTCAAATCTATTCACAAATTGAGAATTTGATGTTAGAAACTTGCAAAACAAGTCAATAAATGGCAAATTTCAATGTGATCAAATACCGTACTTTTGGAACTTATCAGCTAACAGTTGACTCTGACTTCTCTCTGCTCTTGACATGTTATATCCCACTTTTCTCATGATTAGGCACGAGAAGAGCATTTGGGTAAGGTGGTAACTCCATGAGGACGATATATGATTGTCGTCTTTCCTGAACGATGGCTTATGGTCACCGCCCTTAGAAATCCTTTACAAACATAACACCGCACTAGAGATCTTTATATATACCACTCTTCAAAAGATGGAAGAGATCAAATCATATTCGCATAAAGACATATGAACAGTTAAATATTCAAAACACTACTAATCCTATATAATACGAAATTATTTTCCTTGTACTTTTTTAATAACTACACACGTCTCTTTTTCTATCGTAGGTTTACAAGGAGATTTGAGAAAATGTGCGTATATGGATAGAGCTAAACTCATTGTCAAATGAAGAAGGCCTAGCTCATTTTCTACCATTCAATAGTATTTTCAAAGGGAAGAATAAGAAGAAAGTAAGGAATAGTATGGCTTGGTCCATTTGGAATATATGGCATACGAGAAATACTATATTTTTTAAAGAAAATATTTAAAATGTTATGAATGGCATTAAATTCAATTCATGGAGATGGTACTCTTGCAAGATTGACCAAATTTCATAAATTAGTTTTGAAAATTAGAAGAACAATCCTCTTGCTAGCTTATGAAATCAGTAATGTGGAGACTCTTCCAGTTCCACATATAACAGAAATTTCGTTTTTTTATATTGTCTGCAGCTGCTTGAATTATCTTTTTCATGAATATATAGAACCATGACTGAATTTTGAGCAAGCTATAAAGGATGCAGTGCATGATAAATGAATTGAACAAAAACTGAGAACTTAATCGAAAATAAAAATGAAAAATACTCATAAAATCTTTTATTAAAAAGTTTTAGATAAAAATATATAAATAGTTTAATAAATAATTCGTTTTGAAAAAAACTGTCATAGACGGAACCTACCGAATCTTAAACCAGACTAAAAAATATAGTTGGTTTAACTCAATCTTACAAAATAATTGATAGGGTGGGTATTGCTCCACTTATAAACACATATTCAGACTGTATTTTAACGATATTGAATTCCAAACCAATATATAAACTAATAATTTTAATTTAATTTAGTAATAGATAAATTAAAACAGTTTAGAAGATCTTTTACTGTAATTATATTAGATTTATTTTTTATACATACTTGAATTCAAGTGTGAACATTTTTAATTTAATTTAGTAATAGATAAATTAAAACAGTTTAGATGATCTTAATTTTTTATACATATTTGAATTCAAGTGTGAAAATCTAATTTTAAAAATTGAAATTGACCAAGTTTACTATATAATTTAAAATTAATACATATTTTTTTAACAAATCAACTTTTAATCTGTTGTTATTATTATTACACAACATGCAGATGGTGGCATAAAACAAGAAATAATTCAACAAGGTCAACTATTCAACAACCATGTGTTATTACTATTTTATTCTTCACACACATTTCGTACCATCAAAGCAATTTCCAGTTTTATATTAAATTCCACACACAAGTTTCACTGCATCTTCTTACTCACTAAAATCATTGGTCCCACACTCATCACAAATAACGTGGTCTTCAATTGATTCTACCCTACAAATCACATCAAATTTCCTATATAAACCACACACCTAATCTCTTTCTTAACCACAACACAACACAACATTTTCTCAAAAAAATTTCCTCCTTTTCTCACTCTCTACTCAATAACATATACAAAATTTCTAAATGGATAACCTACCAAAATGTCAAGCAAATTATACTACACTCACTCCTTTAACTTTCTTGATGAGAGCTTCTGCTTCTTATGCAAACCGTCTCTCACTCATCCATGATGCAGCCCGGTTCACTTGGTCACAAACTTATGACCGGTGCCGCCGCCTCGCATCTTCCCTTCGTGCTCTCAATATCGCCAAAAACGATGTTGTAAGTCTTTCAAAATAACTGGTGTACCCGAATATTTCAGAACAACTAATGTATCTGATTTATATAAAAATTAATACATTATTTATGTATATGGTATTTCAGAATAATTAATAAATCTGGTCTATATAAAGATTAATACATTATTTATTTAATAAAGTTTAAAAGAGAATCATAGTAGTTTCGTATGATTTATGAATATTCTTTGTTTAATGAAACAGGTATCAGTGTTGGCACCAAACATTCCAGCCATGTATGAGATGCATTTTGCAGTACCTATGGCAGGAGCTGTGCTAAACACCATCAACATCCGTCTCGACGCGAAGAACATCGCGACAATTCTCCGACACTCCGAAGCGAAAGTCTTCTTCGTCGATTACGAATTCGTATCCAGAGCAAAAGATGCTTTGAGATTACTCATGGAAGAAAAAGATCAACAAAACTACTCGTCACTTCCGCTAGTGATCGTCATAGACGACATAAACACTCCGACCGGGATCAGACTAGGCGAGCTCGAATACGAACAGATGGTTCGTCGCGGTAATCCAAGTTACATCCCAGAAGAAATTCAAGACGAGTGGTCACCAATTGCGTTGAATTACACATCAGGTACAACTTCAAAACCTAAAGGTGTTGTTTATAGTCACAGAGGTGCTTACCTTAGTACTCTGAGTTTGATCCTTGGATGGGAAATGGGTAGTGAACCTGTTTATCTTTGGACATTACCTATGTTCCATTGTAATGGTTGGACATTCACTTGGGGTATTGCTGCAAGAGGAGGAACTAACATTTGTATAAGAAACACTGCAGCATGTGATATATATAGAGCCATAAATCTCTATAATGTGACACACATGTGTTGCGCGCCGATTATTTTCAACACTATTCTATCCGCGAAAGCGAGCGAAAAGAGGCCGATAAAAACTCCGGTTAATATACTAACCGGTGGAGCCCCTCCGCCCGCTTCGCTGCTTGAGAGAATCGAGCAGCTCGGTTTTCATGTGACACATGCTTATGGACTAACGGAGGCAACGGGGCCGGCACTTGTTTGTGAGTGGCAGAAGAAATGGAATGAGTTGCCAAAAACGGAGCAATCCATGCTCAAAGCAAGGCAGGGTGTGAGTATTCTAACACTAGCTGATGTTGATGTGAAGAATCTTGAAACAATGGAGAGTGTGGCAAGAGATGGGAAAACAATGGGGGAGATTGTTTTGAGAGGAAGTGGAATCATGATGGGGTATTTCAAAGACGGAGAAGCGACGGCGAAGGCGTTCGGAGACGGTTGGTTTAGAACCGGGGATGTTGGTGTTATACATGAAGACGGTTATTTGGAAATCAAAGATCGGTCCAAAGATGTGATTATTTCCGGAGGCGAAAACATCAGCAGTGTAGAAGTTGAAAATGTTCTTTATAGCCATCCATTGGTTTTAGAAGCTGCTGTTGTTGCAATGCCGCATCCAAAATGGGGTGAAAGTCCTTGTGCTTTTGTGTCACTCATGAAAAACAATGAAGATGAAAAAAGCGATCATTATTCTTGTGTCACTGAGGATGAGATAATTGCTTATTGCAGAAAGAATTTACCACACTTTATGGTACCTAAGATGGTTGTTTTCATGGAGGAATTACCAAAGACTGCAACAGGTAAGATTCAGAAATTTGAGTTAAGAGTCAAAGCTAAATGTTTTGTGGTGAATGATGATGAGAAGAATAAGACCAAGAACAAGAACAAAAAGACTATTAATAATCAAGTCAATCAAAACAATGACCAGATTATGGCTCTGTCTCGTCTTTGAAAGTTTTCTATAAAGTCTTTGATTAATGAATACTGTGTTTAGTGTGTTGTGTTGTGTACATATTGAGTTTGGAACTATTTAATTTACCTGTATTTAAATAGTTCACACTTGAACAACTATGAGGCTTTTGTTTGTATTTTCTATGCATGCTTTGATCTGCTTCAACTTGTTATGTAGAAGAATGTAAGCATATATATAATTAATAGTAATAACTTTTTTGTATTCTACTTTTCTTGTTGGTTGTTTCCTCTTAGTTGGTTCAACATTTCTAGTTATGTGCTCCAAAATATTTAATTTTAGTACTTTTTTTATTCCCAATTCTATGATTGCCCCAATGGAAATAGGCTTCTACATACACAAAATTGAATTGAGTATTTTTTTTATTTTATTTCCAAATTACACCACATTTAATTTAATTTTTTTAAAATAATTTGTTCTTTAAGTTATTAAACGTGTACATCCTTATTCTTTTTTAACAAAATAAAAGTATTAATTAAGGATTTAATTATTTTGAGTGGTATGAAAATGATGAAGTACAATTAAAAATAAAACAATCACATATTTTTAAATATTCAAAATGTGAAAAAAAATATAAAAATAACCTAAAGGATAAGTTGTTAAAAAAAATTAAAGGGAAATTTGTAAAAAAGATAACTTAAAGAATTATTTGTCTATTTTATTTTTAAATTTTGTATCTTTAATTATGCATTCTAAAATTTAGATGCCGCGAATTTGAATATACAAGATGTTGTTTCACATTTATAAATTGAACTTATTTAATTGAATAGAATAATAAGCAATTTTATTTCATTATTATTAGGTAGGGTCCACATAGTTTAAAATAAAAATAAAGATCTGCAGAAGATGCCTATTTTGTCTAGATTTATAGTACAAAGTAACCAATTAAATACTTTTTAGATTTAATATTTTTTTAGTTTTGTATTTTAATTTTAAGATTACTTTGATCTTTAAATTTTAAAAATGTATATTGAACCCTTAATTTTTTAAAATGTTTCATATTAATCTTATTGTATAATTGACGAAGAATTTAACATTCAATTTTTCTGTCGTTAATAAAACAAAAATGGTTAATATTAAATGTTGTGAAGAATTAAAAGATTAATATTAATTTTTTTAAAATTAAAGACCCAAAATAAATTCAGAATTAAGATGTAGGATAAAAAAAATATTAAATCTACTTTTTAATTAAATTAGGTGGACAATTTTATTCAGATATTTTCTTTGAGCACTAGGGACCATGGAAATTCTCAGCTAGCTATCACCATAAACAATTATTCCAGGTGGTCCTTATTAAAAAAATAAATAAAAAAAAATATCTTATTTTTGTGTTACAATTTACAGGTGTAAGTGTTTAATCAAGAAATTAACTTTTTTATAGAAAAATATTGACGTGTGGGTGTTTCATATTTCCAACTTCCAAGTCCTTTTCTTATTTTTGCACCATTTACTACTATCAATTATGATTTTAACCTCAAGTACATTTTTTTAATCGCAACTATGAGTCGTTATTTGTTAGAAATATTTTTCATCAACTCCTTTGAAGGCAGCATACATCCTAATTCACCAAATTTATATTCCGCCCCCAAACTATATTTAAAAAAAAAAAATATTATGTTAAATTTTCTCTATCTCATCCTAAATAATCTTGGAATCTCCTATTTGAATTTAAAAAATATTTTAAAATTAGTGGCTAATTCTTCTATTAAGTATTCCCTCAATTTTAAAATGATTGTTATTTAAGGTTTTTATACACAGATTAAAAAAATGTAACAATGTTGTTATAAGATATTATATTTTGTGTTCTTAATTTTAATCCATTGGCTTTCAGAAAAAAAAAAAAAAAAATTATATTTTACTAAATTAACCTTATAAATGTATTTGAAGTAATGTACGGAGTAATAATTCAATGACACAATTGAAAAAATAGCAATCTTTTTTAAATTGAAAAATGATAATGACATTCATTTTGAAACAAATTTAATTTGCTAAAACGACGGTCATTTTGAAATGGACGGAGTAGTACATAAGCGAAAGCGTCAACAAATTTGAACATTGTCATAGTAAGTAAGATTTACATTTAACAAGGGTGATTGTAGTCTCAAACTCTTTCTCTGACGGTATATCTACATCCAACATTTTTAAGGTGTATTTTCAAACGGCTTGTGTTATACTCCTCTTACACGTCTAACTCTATTTAGTGAATAACTTAGGAATCTATGCATGAGATACCATATGAAGTGACCTTATTTCCACACTTACAAAAGTGAGTCTATTAAAAGTACTCATGTAGCTAAGTACTCTACTCGAAATAGAGTATAGATCTAATTAAGATTTTCTATTACCTCAACCTCAAATAATTTTTTATAGAATGTTCATTTCATATCACTTCACAACTTGCAATAGGTGTGGTACTATCGCGGTGGATCAAGACATATGACATTGGTTTTTCCGACAGGGAAATCTTGGGCAGCAAGTATCTCAACCAACTTGCTTCTTCGCTAGTGGTTGCAAGAGGAATCATTTCTAATTATATAGCAAATTGAGCGAGAATGATTTGTTTCTTAGACTTTTAAAAAATTGTATGTCTGCCTATGATGAAGATGTAACCGCTAGTTTCTTTAGAATCATCTGATAATGTGTTCCACGTTTTGGGAGAAATGTACAACGAGAAGAATTGGAATCATCATCCTCATCATTGTATCCTTCAAGTACAACGAGATTCCGCATCGATTTATTATAACAATTGATATGAACATGATTGAACTCCAACCAGTTCATTCCCAAGATCACATCAAGATTCCCCAACGGCAAACAAATAAGATCAACACCAAAATCTCTATCAAAGATTGACATAGGACAGTTCAAACAAACCAGAGAAGTAGTCATCGATCCCTTAGCAGAAGTTTCGATAACCATTTCTCCCTTCATAGAAGAAACAACAAGGCCTATCCTTTTCACACAATCAGCAACAATAAAATAATGAGTAGCACCAGTATCAATAATAGCAATCAAAGGCGTATTATTAATGTAACATATACCTCTGATCAACCTGTCATCACTGAAAGTCTGAGTCCCCGATAGAGCAAACACCTTTCTTCCAGTCGAAGTTTGCCTTGGCTTCTGGCAATGAGTACTGATATGTCTTGGTTCCCCATCGTTGTAGCAAGTGACCATATTGTTCTTGCAATCAGCAACCAGATGTCCTGTCTTCCCACACCGGTAACACTTCTTCACCTCACTCTTGCATTCACTGACATGATGACCCAACTCACCACACCTATAGCATTTAAGAGGACCAGGAGCACCTCCCTCACTTGGCCTCTTACCATCAGCAACCCCCTGCTTATCCTTCTCAGCCGGAGCATTATATGACTTCCCACCGTTCACATTCTGCTTTCCCCTCTTCTCACTCAGACTCTTATAATGAGTTGATCGAGCTTTACTATCCTCCTAAAAAATTCTACAGTTGTTCACCAACTCTGGAAATCTTCGAATATGTTGGTATCCAATCGCCTGCTTAATCTTAGGACGCAAACCATTCTCAAATTTGATAGACTTTGAGAACTCAATAGTCACCTCACTGTAATGAGAATGGAACTTAGCAAGTTCCATGAATCTGACAGCATACTCAGTAACAGTTAAATTACCCTGCTTCAGCTCCAGAAAATCAATCTCCTTCTTCTTACGAACATCTTCTGGAAAATACTTCCTCAAGAACTCCCTACGGAACACAACCCAGGTAACAACTACTCCTGAAGTCTCCAACACCTGACGAGTGTTGATCCACCAGTCATCAGCCTCCTCAGCTAGCATATGAGTACCAAACCGTACATTTTGCTCTTCTGAACAATCCATCACACGGAATATTCGTTCAATCTCTTTGAGCCAAGCCTGCGCTCCATCAGGATTATACCTAACCTTGAAAGTAGGCGGATTGTTCCTCTGGAACTTCCCTAAATGACGGAACTCATCATTCCCACCAGCATTAGGCTGATTCTGAACAACCTGAGCAACAACCTGCAAAGCAGCAACAATCGCAACATAGTTTCTTCCAGTCATTTCTGTTTTTCCACCAATAACAACAACAATGGTTAGAAGACAACATCGAAAGTATTCAACAATCACGCCACACCGACTCAACAACTTGGCCGGATAGACCGACCAGAATTGATACCACTAATGTAACACCCTAAATAACCCCCACGTAATTTAATTAAATTATTAGAGTAAATTTAAAATATAAACATTTAGGATGCCACATTTCACCAAAATCTGCTCATGCAATTAGATATGTAACATATACTATTTTTAAAAATTAATAACAGTAATATGAATAATAAAACATGTCTAAAAATCAACTCTTATTGCAGCGAAAACATCAACAACTTGACAGCTTAATTATTCAAGGCATAAACATGTTTTTAAAGTAAACATAAGCAACATCAACTTAAGAGATATCCAAATAATCCCCAACAAACATAAAAGACATAAAAGTGTTCCATTCCTCGGTGTTACACATCAGAGCAGACACCGGCTCTAGAAATAAAAGGAAGACTATATCTTCCACTCACATCAACTCCTCTATTGCGAGTTATCTGCATCATGCCCATGTAAAGGCAACATTCAAACAAACGGGGTGAGATATCATAATTATATAAAGGAAAAGCATGATAACAAGTAAGCATTAGATTATACATGCACAATCACCCATTCCACAACACACATCCACACAATCAACACCACAACTATCCAAACACAACAACAAATTCAACCGATATGCAATGCAATGAGACTCACGACTTGACTCAATGCATGTGGTACCAATATGTGAACACTCAGTTTTACCACTCTGATCCTCACCTCCTAGGATCATAGCTCGCCAATTTGTTACCATCACCACCGATAACACTTCACTTATTCCATCACCTCCGAAATCAGCTACTCGCACCCAATCCCCATCTCCTGGTATTGAGGCTCACCAACAATGGACCATCGTCCACAACATGAATGCATGCAGCATACAACATGCAACAACACCATGCACAATAAACAACAGCATAATAGTCAATATACATCGCCAATACTGGCCACCATACATCAATACATGCTACAACAATCCAGCAACAATAACATAGCAATATAGCAACCAACAACAATGCATTTACGAATATGTCACGTCACAACATAAGCCTTACAATGCATTTAACATCATCACACAACAAATCATTAAATTTATGGTAGAGAAGCCATTTTAGAATAAATTCTTTCACGTCACCTTCCCAACGTTTCGAACAGAACCCGAATCGGTCACCCGAAACTAAAGTTATGAATTTTGGAAGTTTTTCAAAAATTGTTCCCAGTGTAACCGGTTACACCCCTTGTAACCATCCACACTATGCAAAACACACACATTGTAACCGAGAAGATGAGGACAATGGTCTTTGTGGTGTCTGTAATGTGTTTGATTATAGTGGATTAAGTCCTTTTGAGAAGGCGAAATCACCTTGGCGGGTGGACTGGAGGTAGATTCGTTAACAGCGAACTAGGATAAAATAACTTGTCATTTTTATTATTCTTATTATTGGTTGTTGAATTGGTTTGTGAAAAAGATTTGATTTTCAGAAACCCAATTCAAATCCCCCATTTCTTGTGTTTCTTGTTTCCTTCACTTAGCATTCTGGTCATGAAACATGTATGGTTTGTTATTAACACTACTACGAAAAACCCATTTAACAACGGTTGGGAATGACATATAATAACGCGGGCGAGGGCGTTGTTATGTAGATTGTTGTTGTATATATGATACTTACAACGACGACCTTGTATGTGTTGTAATAAACAGGAAAGCGCGCTAACTATCACAACAGTTTTACATTACATCGTTGTAATAAATATAATTGTCCTCGGTTCGATTCCCAGCAGCACAGTTTTGATATTTATTTTTTGCTGGACAGCGCGCCAGATATTATAACGGTTAGGAAATATAAGTGTCGTTAAAGTTTCTGCAAAATTAACAAATATCATCCTGCTTTTATAATTAATCCCATTTTTTTACCTGTATTATTGTTCTCTATATCTCAGCACAACAGAAAAATACAATTCACATTTTGTGATACAGTTTTCATAATAATATTAATCGTATCATATTCATAATATCACATATACCAGATTACAGTTTATCAGAACAAACAACCTACATAAATAAAATATCACATATACCATATTACAGTTTACACACATTACATAACTTCACATAATTGTAACTTGGTGTATTGGTATCTTGTCTCTTGGTGTCTTGTCTCCTGGCCTGGTGTCTGGACTCAAAATACCTATGATTTCAAATAATTATACTTGTTAGTAAAAATACTTTTAAACTATAACATACAATTAATATATTATGAATAAATAATAAATTACGTACTTGTTAATTTTCCCATATGCCTTCTTCATGATCGAGTCGTATAGCATGCACGACATCTCCATCAACTTCATCATATAAGGTAGGAACTTGTGTTATGTAAGAAGGTGTGGACGGAATATCAAGACTTTCATCACTAAGAGGAATGTATTTTCCTTGGAGAATGATTGACCATTTCCCCGATTTGTCCGATGGATCGGAAACATAGAAAACTTGTTTTCCTTGAGAAGCCATGATGAATGGTTCTGTATTAAAAGATGCCTTGCCAAGGTCGACTCGGGTGAATCCTAAGTCATCAATGTCTACGCCATTACTAATATTGGGAACCCACTTGCATTTAAATAAAGCCACTTTGAAAATAACATAATCAATCTCCCAAATCTCATCAATGACACCATAAAACACGGTAGTTGCCAATACCGTATTCTTATCTTTTGAACTAGAGAAGTACATTGATTCGGCTTCAACCATAACCCCACTATTTTGCATTGTACTACCATCATCTTTTGATTTTGTATAAAAGGTATAATGACCAATGTCGTAGCACTCCAGGTAATGACACAAAATTTTGGCCCGTACGACAACCATCTAAGTATCTCAGATGCACTAGGATCATTAGATACACTTTTATTAAACCAATCTATGAATCTATTGTTATGCTCTATCAACAACAACTTGTCATTCATTCGGGGATATTTTTTCTTCATAAGTCTTTTGTGAGTATCTATGAAAGGTTAAACCTCATCTATATTATTCAATATATAGAAATGTGATTGAATAACTACATCCCGAGCCATTGACCTAACATTTAGACCTTGAATACCTCTTCCGTCTGTGTCAGCATGACGAGACTGAAATTCTGGTACCAGACGTGTGATGTTAAGGTGCGATGTCACAACAACACACTCTGCAATAATGGACAGAATAAGCAACAGGAAAACACAAGGAATTGTTCACCCAGTTCGGTCTAACTACCTACGTCTGGGGGCTACCAAGCCAGGGATGAAATTCACTACTTGTAGATATAATTTACAGACTCAACACACCAGTTGACAATCTCCTAAACTTATACTCTACTAGTGACTTTCTACCTAAGAAACCACTTAGATATGAGAACACTACTCAATCCCCTAAAACACTCAAAGAACACCCTCTTTGAGATCCCTTGATCTTGCTTCCTAGCTTTGATCAGTCAATAACTCTCTATTGCTTCACAGCTTCTAGAGAGGACAGAAAATTCAACACCTATTCAAACCTAGAATAGTGTGATTACAAGTACTCTAAACAAACTCTAGACACTAAGCCTCCAGCTCCTGATCTTCTGAATGTTTTCTGTACCTTCTTCCTTGGTCTTGTGTGCTTTATATAGCTCATTGAATTTGGATTGGATTTGTCACAATATTTGATAAGATTTGTTAATTAAAAACTGAATCTTTTAAAACAGATTTTATCCCCAAAATCTTTTTAAATCTTCCACCTTTTAATTCTCCAACAAACCTGCAATCAAATCTCCCATGTAACAGAAAATATCTAGCCCAAGATATTCTCATCCAACGAGTCAACACTCTCCACAATTCCAGCTAATACGCGACCCTAATAACAACAAGCCCATGTTGTCATTAGCTTCAGTTCTGCAGGTCTGATGTTACAACATCACATATGTGACATCAGACATCCACTTCAGCAACTAGCAACCTTAACACAGCCCAGTGTTAAGTGCAATGTTATGACATCAAGCCCATGACATCAAACATAGTTAACCTTCACAACTTAGTACAGCCCAGTACTAAGACTCAATGCTGCAACATCAACACCATGACATCAGCATTGAACACCTTGTTGTTTTACCAAAATTCCAGCCAATCCAGGAACTTACAATCTCCCCCTTTGGCTAATTTTGGCTAAAACAATCTCTGCATCTTCAGAGACTTCAGCAGCGGAAAATCTTCAATATTTTGAAACATTAACTTGCAGCAGTTTGACAATCTTCATATAGTCTTCATTACTTGATCTGCTGCAGCACCATCTTCATTATTGACAACAGCCAATTGGTGCTCCCCCTCAAAAACTTGAACCAGCATCACAGCTGTTCAGTAGCTCACAATG
Organism: Lathyrus tuberosus; assembly: GCA_022829125.1. Classification (NCBI taxonomy): domain Eukaryota; kingdom Viridiplantae; phylum Streptophyta; class Magnoliopsida; order Fabales; family Fabaceae; genus Lathyrus; species Lathyrus tuberosus. Next base: position 4,926,893 of record JALAZF010000193.1, read on the forward strand.
TGCAGCACATCTCCCCCTTGATGTCTGCTTTGCTGCACTCTTCAAATGCTCTTCAAATGCTATGATATCTTCACTAGCAGCTCAGTCTAAACTCCCCCTCAATAACTGCATCAACACTTTTCAACTAAACACCTTTTACTTTTAGCAGCATCAATTACTCTCTTCATGGCAATTTTTAACTCTCCCCCTTTTTAGCCATAATTAGACAAATTATGCCAATTCATATGACCTACACTTCATCACATGCGACATAATACAAGCCCTACTGTCAGTAGCAACAAGATCTATGCAATCTCCAAACACAATGTTCTGACATTATTAAAGACATGGTCAAAACCACATTCCAACACTTTTGACTAGACTGGCGATACAAACAATGCTTTAGAAAAACCATTATAAAACCACTCTTTCTCCTTTGCTCAGCACAACACTCCAATAAAGCATGAGTCAATCATGCTCCAAAGTATCAACCAAGAAACTCAAGCATGAGGATAAAAATCCAGAACCTCTGAAGAAGAAGGTCAAATCTCAGACGACATCAGGTCTTTCTTCAGGAGCAACAAAAACTGGCAGGACTTCAGTGACAACTATGAAGCCTGGTAAGAACCATACTGCTCAAAAACAGCCTTCAGAAGATGAATGGGATGCAGATTGGAAGGCATTTCTGGATGCAGGTGATTGGCATGAGGATGTAGTTTAACCTTGTATCTTCAAATATCTAATAAAACTCCAATCATATTTTAGATTTTTCTGTAACTCTACAAAATTCTTTACAGTACTTTTCTATTGCTTTGCTGATAATTATACTGCCTTAATATGAACCAACAACCTAATGTCATAGCATGCTATCTGACATTATATCCTCATAAGATTCAACCAATCTCCATAATCTTGATCAGCATGCAATCTTCACAATATATGTACCTTTGCTGCAAAATCCATAGACAAATACTTCCCCTGTCAAGATTAACAAATGCTCTAGATGGAGATGAACATTTGAGCACATTTACATGCATTTTGGTACCACTGTCCCTTTCACCAAGGGCTATCATACAATTCATCTTCACCATCCAAGGCAAACCTTCTACTTTATCATTCTCCCGTATGACTATGTAGATGCTCCTTAGATATAATGTAAGCACTAAGCTTCAGATCCAGAACAAAGACATCCTTCACCAAGGACACTCTTGACACTCTTGACACCAGGGTATTACATATGCTCCAAACTCAACACTGTGTCACAACCTCCACAGATTCTCAGCTTACTTATAAGCTTTACTGAGATCCAGTCTCTTCAAGAGATCACAATTCCTCCATCCTTACATCCACCAGTAGTTGTTGAAGCTAGTGAAGTCTTCAAAGACAAGCTACTAAACATTTGACCCTAATCTCCACCTCTTCTGACCAAAAATGCTAGAGCATTCAACTCCACATGTCCAATCTTAATCATCTTCCACCAGCAAACTTGATGATATAACATCTTTTGGGACATCAGCTTCTCATCACCATTCCAAGGACTCATAGCACAAAGAAGTCCTTCAAGAAGCTCCCAATAAAACACAGTCAGAGCAACTTATTCATACACACCTGAATACCATAAGTTCCCACACCCTCTCTGAACCATCTCCTAGCAAACTCAACCATATCCAGAGTATCTATACCAAATTCTTTTTCCAGACCATACTTCCACCATTTTATGAAAAGCACAGGAATGTGATCTAGTATGGCCTTTTGAATTTTCTCAGAAGTTCTAACACCAACGGCTTCCTTTATTTGAGAGATATCCTGGACATTTTCATCATACTTATCTTTGATCTTCCTATTTCTGGAAGAGATGAACACTTTACTCCTGGATTTTGTAGTACCATCCACATAGATCTTCTGCTTATCAGTTCTCATCTTTGGAGGTGACTCAATAGCTTTCCTCTTCCTTGATTTCAGTCGTTTAGCAACCCCAGGAACCACTTTTGCAATTAGTTCATCATCACTCTTCTTTATTTTAAGGCTTGAAGTACCTTTCTTGACTTGAGATGTTTTAACATCAGCTCTAACATCTGCATCTTCCAACCTAAGGATTGTCAACCTGTGAAATTTTTCTTTTGAACTATAGGAGTCATTAGTCAGGTTGTCATCTTTCTTGGCCTCGCAAGTATTCAGCTCCCAACACTTCTTAAGGTCACAACTTTTGATCCTTCCATCAGCATTGTTGACTCCTTCATCTTGCTCACATAACTGACTACTCAAGTTAGCTTTTAACACATCATCCAACTTAGGAGTAACAGCACCATAAGTCATTAACCCAGATTACCTTTTCACCATACTTTCACACTTGATGTCACCATCTGATGTTACAACATTAACCTTAACATCACTAGATAAGCTATCCTCTTGAGGTATCCACTGATAGCAATTATCTTTGGATCTTACTCCCTTCATCACTGCCTCATTCTGCTCATCAGCTACCACACATTCATCTTTGGTGTAGCTTACCTTGTAACCTTCATCACAAAGTTGACTTATGCTAATTAAATTAGCACTCAACCCTTGAACAAGGAGCACATTATCAAGAGTAAGACCATCATGATTCTTCACTCTTCCAACTCCTTCTACTACTCCTTTTTCACCATTGCCAAAAATAACATCATTTGCATGGCAAGGATTGAACTCTACCAAATGCTTCTTGGATCCAGTCATGTGCTTTGAACATCCACTGTCAAAGTACCATGCATCCATAGCAAAATGTCCATCTGATGTGTGAGCCAATAGACATGTGACCTAAGCTTTAGGAACCCATTGTTTTACTACTTTGGGCCTGTACTCTCTCCATCTGTTTTGAGGCTGAGGGTATCCATGCAGCTTGTAGCACGAGTACTGCATATGTCCAAACCTACCACAATAATAGCATCTCACCCTTTCATCTCTGAATCTTCTGCCATGATGAGATTGCTTAGGCTGCCATCCATAATGTGGTCTCCTCCTACCATAACTGGCCTGCCTTCTATTATGCTGGTATCTTCTTCCATAAGGAGGCTGAGAATGCTGTTTCCTAGATTGTCTCCCATGATGGTGTGGCTTTCTTCTTCCATAGATATGAGGAACAGCATTGGTGTAACCATACCCCTAATGTTGAGACATCTGATAAGACATGTGCTGTTTGAACTGAGCAGCTTGCATGCTCTTGTGATATTGGGGAGGCATATACTGTCTAGCACCTTGAGGCTGCTTTCTCTTCTGATTATGACCAGTCTTCTTCTCAATCTTCTTAGGTTGTGAAACATCAGCTTCCTTGGGAGTAAGATTCTGCCTCTTTGGCTGATGTTGAGGCACAGTTTGTGACTCTTCCTTCTTTAGACCTGAAGTACTTGCTTCTGAGGTACCTTTGTCTTCGGCCACATATCCTATCCCAGCTTTGTCTCCAGCAACTTTTTTTGACTGGAGTATCTTGTCAAGAGTGGTTGTACCACTATTCAACATTCTAACAGTTTTAGTCATATGCTCAAGATGAGCTTTGACACATAGGACTTCTTTCTCCAATTCAGCTTTATCATCCTCAAGCTGAGCTATCTGTTGCTTGTGGCACTTGTTTTCTTGACAAACTTCAGCACTCTTTAAACACAACTCCTTGTAGGTTGAAGCTAGCTCATCATAGGTGACTTCTCCATCACTATCATCATCAGATTCAACAATTCCTGTCAAAGCTGTAACATGCTTTGCTGACTCACTTTCATCTTCGCTATCAGTGTCAGACCAGGAAATTGTCAAGCCTTTATTCTGCTTCTTCAAGAATGTGGGACACTCTTTCTTGACATGTCCATACCCTTCACATTCAAAGCACTGAACTCCTTTATCTTGTGCAATCTTCTCTTCATCTTTCTCTTTTGACTTGCTGATGTCAGAAGAGATGTTCTTGACACTAGGTCTATAGTTCATCTTCTTGAACACTTTATTGAACTGTCTTTCTAACATAACTATAGCCTGAGGCAGATCCTCCTAGGACTCATCATCTTTAGCTGCTGCAGGAGTGGAGACTAAAGCTATACTCTTAGGCTTCTTTTCTGGTTCTTCCTCATTCAGTCCAAGTTCAAATGTTTGAAGAGATCCAATAAGCTCATCAACTCTCATCTTGCTGATGTCTTGAGATTCTTCAATGGCTGTTACCTTCATCTTATACTTCTTAGGGAGGGACCTAAGAATCTTTCTCACCAGCTTCTCTTCTGCCATCTTCTCACCAAGAGCACTGGATGCATTTGACAGCTCAAGAACACTCATGTGGAAGTCATGAATAGTCTCATCTTCCTTCATCTTCAAGCTTTCAAACTTAGATGTTAGAAGCTGAAGTCTAGACATCTTAACTCTAGATGTGCCTTCATGAGTAGCCTTCAAAATATCCCAAGCAGCCTTAGCAGTTTCACATGAGTTGATCAGCCTGAATATGTTCTTGTCAACCCCATTGAAGATAGCATTTAGGGCTTTTGAATTCCCAAGGGCAAGCTCATCTTCTTCCTTGGTCCATTCTTCTTCAGGCTTAGGCTTTGAGGTGCCTCCTTTATCCTTGCCATCCTCATCTTTCTCACATACCTCTGGAGCTTTCCACTCTTTAATGACAGCCTTCCAAGCTCTGCTGTCTAATGACTTTAAAAAAGTAGTCATTCTAGGCTTCCAATACTCATAGTTTGAGCCATCCAAGATAGGGGGTATGTTGACGAATCCTCCAACCTCTTTGTCCATCTTTCACCAGAAAGTAACTTCCCTAGATCTCACCCAGAGACAGACAGGATGCCTGCTCTGATACCAATTGAAATTCTGGTACCAGACGTGTGATGTTAAGGTACGATGTCACAACAACACACTCTGCAATAATGGACAGAATAAGCAACAGGAAAACACAAGGAATTGTTCACCCAGTTCGGTCTAACTACCTACGTCTGGGGGCTACCAAGCCAGGGATGAAATTCACTACTTGTAGATATAATTTACAGACTCAACACACCAGTTGACAATCTCCTAAACTTATACTCTACTAGTGACTTTCTACCTAAGAAACCACTTAGATATGAGAACACTACTCAATCCCCTAAAACACTCAAAGAACACCCTCTTTGAGATCCCTTGATCTTGCTTCCTAGCTTTGATCAATCAATAACTCTCTATTGCTTCACAGCTTCTAGAGAGGACAGAAAATTCAACACCTATTCAAACCTAGAATAGTGTGATTACAAGTACTCTAAACAAACTCTAGACACTAAGCCTCCAGCTCCTGATCTTCTGAATGTTTTCTGTACCTTCTTCCTTGGTCTTGTGCGCTTTATATAGCTCCTTGAATTTGGATTGGATTTGTCACAATATTTGATCAGATTTGTTAATTAAAAACTGAATCTTTTAAAACAGATTTTATCCCTAAAATCTTTTTAAATCTTCCACCTTTTAATTCTCCAACAAACCTGCAATCAAATCTCCCATGTAACAGAAAATATCTAGCCCAAGATATTCTCATCCAACGAGTCAACACTCTCCACAATTCCAGCTAATACGCGACCCTAATAACAACAAGCCCATGCTGTCATTAGCTTCAGTTCTGCAGGTCTGATGTTACAACTTCACCTATGTGACATCAGACATCCACTTCAGCAACTAGCAACCTTAACACAGCCCAGTGTTAAGTGCAATGTTATGACATCAAGCCCATGACATCAAACATAGTTAACCTTCACAACTTAGTACAACCCAGTACTAAGACTCAATGCTGCAACATCAACACCATGACATCAGCATTGAACACCTTGTTGTTTTACCAAAATTCCAGCCAATCCAGGAACTTACAGAGACTTTGGAATTCCTATAGAATCTGCATCCGACAAATAGTTTGTACAAAACTCAACAGCTTCTTCTGTGATGTACCTTTCTACAATCGAAGCTTCCGGTCGGTGATGATTCTTCGTATATCCTTTAAAGATCTTCATATATCGCTCTATTGGATACATCCACCTTAAATAAACTGGACCACAAATTCTTATTTCTCTTACGAGATGAACAAGTAAGTGAACCATAATGTCAAAAAATGATGGCGGAAAATACATCTCCAATTGACACAAGATTATGGCAGCCTCATCTTCTAATTCATCCAATCTTTCGAAATCAAGAACTTTATTACATATGGCATTGAATAATAAACACAGTCTCGTTATAGTTACTCTCACATTTTTTGGAAGGATCCCACGGATAGCCACTGGTAGAAGTTGTTGCATCAATACATGACAATCATGAGATTTTAAACCAATTAACTTGAGATCTTTCATTGATACAAGTTTCTTGATGTTTGATGAGTAACCTTGCGGAACTTTAATACCTTGCAAACACTCGCAGAACATCTTCTTTTCCTTTTTAGATAGAGTGTGACATGCTGGAGGCAGATAAGTTCTTTTTCCTTTCTCTATTGGAGCCAACTGTTTTCGTATACCCATCTTCTCCATATCAAGACGGGAAGTCTTACTATCTTTAGTCTTGCCCGGAATGTTTAGAAATGTGCCAATCAAACTATCACACACATTTTTCTCCACGTGCATCACATCAAGACAATGTCTAACATCAAGACTTGACCAATATGGAAGATCAAAGAAGATGGACCTCTTTTTCCATATATTTTTCGCAACTGCCCCTTTTTCTTTTCCTCTCTTCCCACATTTTTATTTTTCTCTCTTCCCAAGGACAACATTAATGTATTCCTGCCGTTGATAAACTTCATCCCCGGTTAAAGGTTTAGGAGCCTCACCAAACTATTGCTCTCCATTAAAAGCCTTTCGCAATCTACGATAAGGATGACCCGGTTTTAGAAATTTTCGATGCCCAAGGTAAACGGTCTTTTTTCCAAACTCAAGTTGGTGATAACAAGTATCATCTTCACATATAGGACACGCTTTATGTCCTTTGACACTGTATCCCGCCAAGTTACCGTAAGTCGAAAAGTCGTTAATTGTGCAAAATAACATTGCACGCATATTAAACTTTTCCCCAGAATATGCATCATCAACTTCAACGCCTTCATCCCACAAGAGTCATGAATCATCAATTAATGGACTAAGATAAACATCTATGTCGTTACCAGGTTGTCGTGGTCCAGAAATCATCATACTTAACAGTATATACTTGCGCTTCATGCACAACCAAGGAGATAGGTTGTAAATAGTGAGAAGAACAAGCCATGAAGTATGATTAGTGCTCATATTACCAAAGGGGTTCATTCCATCGGTGGCAAGCCCAAGCCTAAGATTTCTTGGCTCGACTCCAAAATCCAAAAATAACGAATCAATTTTCTTCCATTGCAAAGAATCAGCTACATAGCGAATGTTTCCATCACGAATCCTTTCATCTGCATGCCATCTAAGATTCTTTGCGTCATTCGAATTAGAAAAAAGTCTCTTTAATCGTGAAAGTATTGGCAAGTACCATAACACTTTATCAGGAGGATGCTTCCTACTAACATTGTCATAGTGATCATTGTCATCACCATTACTAGCCTTCAGCTTGTAACGCGACACACCACATTTCGGACATTGAAACAAGTCTTCATACCCTTTCCGGTATAATATGAAATCATTAGGGCAAGCATGTATCTTGATATACTCCAGACCCAGTGGACACAATATCTTCTTGGCCTCATAGGAACGATCCGGCAATTTGTTATCTTCTGGTAACATTTGTTGTAGCAATTCAAGTAATTCCGTGAAACTTTTATCCGACCATCCATTTTTTGCCTTCAAATTAAACAACTTTAACACCACCGACAATCGTGTGAACTCTGTGGATCCCTTATATAAAAGGGTGTCTTTATCACGGCATAAATTATCATAAATATGAGCATTCATAAAAGAAGATTCCCCAATATCACGGAACATATCCTCTAGGTGATCTTCCATATATTCATCTTCTTCCACTCTTTGACTTTATGACGCCCGACTTTCCTTATTATCCACCTCATCATGCCATCACAACAAAGGTGATTGTGTATTTCTTTCTTTGTACCCTTTTTGATATTAGCGCAAACAACACAAGGACAATAAAAGATACCATCATTGTCGGGAAGATGTTTATCAGCGTATTCAAGGAATTCACAAACTCCATTCTAATAAACCAGATCTAATCTACTGGCTTTCATCCAACTACGATCCATTACAACTTCTGAAATTTATACATGTATAATAATGTGAGTGACACACCAAAATCTAATCCAAAAACTCAAGCATATGCATATACAATATGAACAAAGAAAAAATCAATGAAGATGTACTCTCATACTAAACGTAAAGCATATGAAACATCTCATTCTGACTTGAGCATATACAATATGAACAAAGAAAAAAGGAATGAAGATGTTAAAGAGAACCTTACTTTGAAGCTGAAGAAGAAAATGAATGATGAAGACGATCAATATTTGAGCATAAACCAAGAAAAAAGGAATGAAGATGTTGAAGAGAACCTTACTTCGAAGCTGAAGAAGCAAATGAATGATGAAGACGGTCAATATTTGAGCATAAACCAAGAAAAAAGGAATGAAGATGTTGAAGAGAACCTTACTTCGAAGCTGAAGAAGCAAATGAATGATGAAGACGGTCAATATTTGGGCATAAACCAAGAAAAAAGGAATGAAGATGTTGAAGAGTACCTTATTTGAGCAATATTTGAGCTCCAAATGAATGGATATGAAGAGGGTAAATGTTAGGGTGTCTCTGGCTCACTTGTTCGATTAGGGCGTCTTATGAAAGAAATACATAATAAGTTTTGTTTTAATTTATCAGTAAACCTTTTAATCTCGGTTGGAAAAACAAACCGTCGTGGAATCTTAAGTGACACACGCTAAATGTATCCTAAAAAAAGGAAAAAATGTGTTGTAGGGAATCAAAGCTTGTTACATTTCATTTATTACTACGGTTGTTTATCTTAACCGTTGTAAAATAATTTACAATTTATTTTTAAAATAATGGACTTAATTGTCACACGCTAAATGTACTCTAAAAAATGGAAAAAATGTAGTTGTAGGGAATCGAAGTTAGATACATTTTATTTATTACTACGGTGGTTTCACTCAACCGTCATTAAATGACTCAGCTTTTACATGGGCGAGAAATTTTTAACCTATTACAACGGCATAAAAGGATGCGTTGTAAGCCTGACGTTGTTGTTTTAGCGTTTTGTAGTAGTGTAAATACATACCCATTAAATACACAGTTCTAGCATCTATTAGAAAGTTTGATTCACGTTGGGTCAAGGATACTAACATAAGGCAAACAACTACATGTTTATAGATAAGACAAGATATATTTTTATTTCTTAAGGATTCCATAAATAGAGACATTTCTCTTAG